>CM067561.1:19009145-21509145 GCA_034509755.1 Anisodus tanguticus | reverse complement strand
CGTCCATAGCCAACCTCTCACACCTCCGCACTGGGTCATTTGTGTCTCTCTTCCGCACATGTCCAAACCATTTCAACCTTGTTTCCCGCATCTTGTATTCCACCGAGGCCACTCCCACTCTGCCCCGAATATCATCATTTCTAATCATGTCCCTCCTCGAATGCCCACACATCCATCTGAGCATCCTCATCTACGCCACTCTCATCTTTTGGGTGTGCGACGTCTTGACTAGCCAACACTCCGCCCCATACAACACAGTCGGTCTAACCAGCACCCTATAAAACTTGTCTTTTAGTTTTGGTGGCACTTTCTTGTCGCACAAGACTCCAGATGCAAACCTTCATTTCATCCACCCTGCCCCAATACGATGTGTGACATCGTCATCAATCTCTCCATTCCATATTAAAAATATAAAACAACGTACCTAATATATTCCCACAAGTGGAGTCTGAGAGAGTGGGGTTTACGCAGACCTTACCCCTACCTTAATATATTTATATTAAAAGTATAAATGGCATAAATGACCCTTACAAAAAATGGCTTAAAGGATGTATATGAAGTAGCAATAACTAGTGTGAAAACAGTGTTAGGAAATATAAAGGAGTTCCCGTAACCGTGAGTGTACATCAGGGATCAATGAGCCCTTACTGGTTCACCCAAGTTATGGATGAAGGGGCTACTTGTTTCACCTTATATTACCAAAATTATAGTTGAAGGGGATGCTTGAGTGAAAAAATTATTAAAGGGCTAGACAATAGTTATAAAATATTTTAAAGGAATTTCAAATCTTTTGCCTTATCAAGGTGGAGGTAAGGTCTGTGTACACTCTACCCTCCCCAGACCCCACGTTGTGGGATTTCACTGGGTATGTTGTTGTTGTTGATTTGTTTCTGTATTAGTTTATGGAGAGACATGCTAATCTATGATGTACTTAGCTGTCTCCTTTCGCCCTCTTTTCCTTTTTGGTCTTAATGTTACGTGATAGAACTATTCTGCTTTCAATTGGTGTTCAATTTCAGAGGTATAAGCTTCAGCTCACTGTATTAGGTAGTGGCTGATGTTATCTGGTTTTGTTTAGTGGAGCAGTGATCAATCTCCAAGCCGCCAAAGCAAAGCTATAGTTAACCGTTCCTTTGGAAGCCGAACAAACAATGGGTTTTCGCCGAAGCAGGATGGACAGAGATTTGGAACCACTTTTGGCAATGATAAGGTAAAATAGCCTAGATTCGTCTCTCCGCCCCCCCCCCCCCCCCCACCCCTAAATAATGAGCTACTGTTTAGGTCGCCCTTTCATGTGGTCATTAAGAATAATGTCCATCGTCGCCCCAGGGCTTTGATTTAGTGGTAAAGGTGAAACATGTGATGTGTTGGTTAGGCGCACGTCATGGGTTCGAACCCTACTGAAACAAAACTTGGTATTAAGTGGAGAAGGATAAAGGCTTGGGTCCATTATCCACCGAGTTTTGAGCCGTATGCCACGGGACGTCAGTGATTTCTTAGTTATAAAAAAAAGCCACTTCAAACAATTAAAAAGAATAATGTCTTTTATAAAAGGATGAACTCATTGCTTTGCACAACAGCCGCATTGTGCTGTTGTAGTGGGACATAACGTGCCTCATACTGTAGAGATTTTCTAAAGGAGATATTTACATTCGTTATGCTTGTTGGATATTAGTAACCAAAATTTTTGATATTCTTTTTCACTGACATTCACGTCCGCAAGAGGGTTAAATATGGATCCTATATGTTCTACTTAACATCAAGGATGCATATTTGCTAATTCATATCTTATAAGCTTATTTAATTACACTAGGACTTTTGATTGGGGAATGGGGATAAAGAGAGCAATTTACAAGATTCAATGTCTTTGAATGACCTTACCTCAGGCACTAGTGCTGAATAGAAGAGGTTTTGGAAATAAAATGAGTAATGACTCTTGACCTCATTTTTATTCTAGTTCCTTTTTTGTCCCTTGTTACCAGGTTCTATCTTTGAATAACAAACTTCACAGAAATTTGTTAATGTTTCTAGGAGCTTGCAGACTTGCTGGAAGAGAAAAATAAATCTTTGTCAGCCATGCAGGTATCTCATGAGCTGCAGATGAAACAACTTGAAATGGAGATTGATAAAGAACGCACCGAGCTGGCAAATATGCAAATTAGGTTACAAGGTATTTAACTTCTTGTGAATATTGCAGTTATAATTTTTAAGTGGTTCAATTGATTATGCAGTCTGAAACCATTTTCATTCTTAGAGGAGCAGAAGCTGAGGTCGGCATTCCAACAAGAGCTGACCTCTTTAAAAGCGGACAAGGATAAAGTGAGTGCTAACCTTTTGCTTTTATTGTATTGATGCATATGTGGCCTTCTGACATCCAATGGTCATAATTTGATAGAATAATATATTCCGGTCTTCAACTTGTGAAGTTTCCCTCTTTTATTAAGTTTTATATTTGCTGTTTCTTTTTTTCATTTTTATTTCCATTTGATCTGATCTGATCTGATCTCGTTGGAGCATATCAGGTGTCTTCACTAGTATTTTGGTTAGCTTGGCCTTTGAGTTGTTTATCACAGTCACTGTACTTAGTAATACAGCGTACCATTTTAAGATGATCCTACATCTCCATCTTGTAATCAATCTATTAAAGACAAATTAGAATTGGTCACCTTGACAAATATGTTTTGGGTCTTGGATATGTGTCTCTGTATGTACATCTTCATGAATGATTTACTGTGTCTAAGTTATGGAATGGGAGGCTATTCATCAAAGAGAAACTTATGTAACTGGAGGCTGGCTATGTACTTCAGCATCTACTAGAGTTTACCAATATCTTTTGTCATCTTTGTATCTTCACTTACTGCGTAACATAAACGTTTTGGTAGTTCACACTATATCTTCATGCATGACGGCATGAGCAAGCGCGTGTGTATACCAATTTTCTTGCTTCGCTTAATATTATTGTACTTTTGCTAAGTTGTGCTGATTTTTTACTTGTCCTTTCTGCATGCTCTACTGAATCCAGCTTCCACTGTCGTATTGATATAATTTCCTTTTCTCTGTTAATCGCATCTCAGATGTCTGTGGAGATGGCAAAAATTCGTGCTGAGCTGTCTCATAAAGTATCTGAACTAACACAATTGCAAATGGAGCTTCATGAAAGAGATAACAAAGAATCAAATGAAGCAAGATATGGTTTGAGAAGAGTGATAGAAACACTGCAAAAAGAAAACAGTAATCTTAAGGTTAGTTTTGTGGCTACATATTTTGCTTGCATTTATGAGTCTTTTCCTCTTTGCGCACTGATATATTTCAAGTGCTTTTTATAATTTCATCATCAATTTGGCAAATCTTGATTTTAGACATGCCTTGACATTCTCTCTTGCAGAACGAGAAATATAAATTAGAAGCTTCATTGAAAGCAACTGGTGTTTCTTCAGCCGATAGAAGTAACATCGATAGTATAAGTGAGGTGGGTTCGTCTCATGACCTTTCTGACTCTCTTTCAACTTTATGGTATAAACTGTCTTCGATACTTTACCTTCTAATTTATTTTTTAATTATAAGTATTGTCTAATCTACTATTTTTTTAGAAGGTGCATCATATGGAGGTATTTCCTGAAAAGGAAGAAATGAAGAGGTCTTTGAAAAATTTGGAGAATGAATTGAAGGAAACACGCCGGGAAAGGGACAAAGCACATCAAGAACTGAAACGTCTTAAGCAGCATTTACTTGAGAAGGTTAATAGTAAATGATGAATACACTTTTCTTGAGCTTCTAGAGGGGGAACTGGAAGGGTATTTTTGGTTGACATTTTATCTACACAGTACTGTTAGTTAATAGCTGTTGCGGAGTGTCTTCGCACAGTTGGCTTTTCTTGTTAAAATCTGGATTTATTATCGATGTCAAATCATTTTGTATTCTAATCCTATTTACATCTATGATTTTGTTCTGTTATAGGATATTAATGTGGATGGAGTCTGTACTTTTATCCATATTACTGTTGGACTCTTCTGCCTCGATGGACTTTTTATTCCCCTCATCTGGTCTAGTGACCTCCATATTAGGTTTCGTCATAGTGTACATGTTTCTTGGTTTTCTTCACCACATTGAGGAATGGCTTTTTATCAACTGGAAAATAATTATTAATCTATTATCAACATGTGTCCGGGTCTGACCGTTTCTCTTGCTTTGCTTGTGCTTATGCTTTGTCTTGAGCCGAGGGTCTTTCGGAAACAGCCGCTCTACCTACCAAGGTAGTGGTAAGGTCTGTGTACACTCTACCCTCCCCAGACCTCACGTTGAGGGATTTCACTGGGTATTTGTTGTCTTATTAATGTTCTAAATATATCTCATGTTATAATCGATTTAACTTTGTATTGATTATCTGCATTTGTGGATGATGATTGACTCTCCTAGTTAATTTAGTTCAGAGTACTGCAAATTAACATCCGATGTGATGCCATTTCTTAATTACTGGGATGTTATATTTGTCTTAACGCTAATATATGTGTGTGAAATTGGAATAAGCCTTCTGTGGCTAAAGTACATGATAGTCATTCATGCTGTTGTGCTTGCAGGAAATGGAAGAATCAGAAAAGATGGATGAGGACAGCAAGATTATTGAAGAACTACGTCAAAATAACGAATATGAACGAGCTCAAATATTGCAGTTGGAGAAAGCTCTTAAGCAAGCAATTGCAAGTCAAGAAGATGTCAAAACCCTTAATGATAATGAATTAAGGAGGTCGAAGGATACGATTGATGAGCTAAATAAAAAATTAGCCAACTGTTTGAACACGATGGAAGCCCAAAATATTGAAGTCCTTAACCTACAAACTGCTCTTGGCCAATACTACGCCGAGATTGAAGCCAAGGTGAACTCTATGTTTACCTTTTCTCTGGGGTTTTGGTATTCTCAAACTAATTTCTCTTTCTAATTTATGCATTATTTTCGCATCTACAATTTGATATGCCCAGGAACGGCTTGGAGAAGAATTGGTGATGGCAAAGGAAGAATCACATAAACTTTCAGACCTTCTGAAGGTATAATCCATTCTCAATGTGTTCCTAGAAGAGAGTAAATTATTATTTCTGAATACATCTATTTGAATGGATGGATTAGTTATTCAGATGGTTTTATAAGTTAATTCAGATCTCCATGTAGTGTTCATATACAATGACTAACATATAGCTGGAATAACTCTATAGACCCACAAAAGAAGATAATATGCCACAGGTCCAAAGTAATCTTTCAGTGATGCAGTAGATGATTTATTTACACGTTCAAGCACTTACTGATAAAGAAGTTCGTCCTCTTTTGCAATTTATCAAGAGAAGAAGCCACATTGAGCTCTGCAAACCTGGCTGAAAATGCCACTTACTTTGGAACCGTAGAGCAATAAACTTCCAATGATCATCAGTACTAGCTTAGTGGCTGATACTGTTGTAATAAGACTTGACAAAAAAGCGCCTCCTCTTTCTTTACCTCAGAAGACTTTATCATCAATACTTGCTGAATAGTGACATTCTACAACTTTGTGAAAGAATTCATTCACCTGCTCCATTCCCCAATCTTTAAACAGGTGGTTTGAAATCAATGCATCAAATAATACATCAAGCTTAAGCAAATTCGCTGGTGAAAATTAGATCTTATTTTCATGTATGACCTGCACAAAAAACTCCTTAAGCTGAAGAAATTGGACTAGTGAGCCAATCATAGTCATCACTGCCTTTTTGATGAACAATAAGCTTCCTCAACAAATGATCAGGTTCAACAGCAAAATTGCCAAATCCATTCTCCCCTTAAACCGCCGTCAAAGAATGTGAAATTGTTGATGCTAAAACAACCTAAAAGAATTGATCTGCCCCATTTTCTCCCATCAGATCAGATGGTAATTCTTTGTTCCGTCAATGCCAACCCAAAGACGGTTCCCAATTATTATTGTTCTTTTTGCGCATGCGCCAGCTTGCCGGCACCTCAATTAATTACATGGGACAAGTACCGAAACTGTCCACCAAGGCTTGGAAAATGGTGAAGAAATCACATAGTGTTTTTAGCTTTCGCTGCAATTAGACGGTTCCCCAGTATTTCCACTGGCACATGAGATGGAGAGAAATAGTAGGCAGATCAGTTAGAGACTGAAGCTTCAATCAAGGTTACCTTATCCTAAACAAATTTGTTATTCTACCTAGCAAGTTTCCGAGTCAACCTCTCCAAAGATAGAGGCCTGCACCTTCTTACACTTGAACTTGGAACACTAAATAGTCACATATTGAGAAAGTAGTTACTGAACTTGTCAACTAAGGCAGTCAGCAAGTGTCTGGATATTGGTAATGCGTTCCAGGATAAGTTCACACTTATGGCCACTAAATTCAGAGGGGCCTGGGTTTGAACTACACCATATTTGTCGAATGTCTCAGGTGTGGCTCACAAAAAATTGAAGTATCACGCCCGAACAGTGTACATGAATTGATCTAGTAATGAAATTTTGTAACCGTTATGCTTTCGTAACTTCCTATAATGTTATATCCCTCAGGACAACATTTGAACTGAAGACGTGCTTTATCAAACATCTGATATAACATGAATTAAAACTTAAAATGGATATCTTTTAGCTTACATATTTCATAACTTCCTTGACTTCATAGGGATACCAAGTCCAGCAGAAAATGCATATAAGCTTTTGTAATTTGTGCATCGTTAGAGCTAATTTGGGAGCATATGGTCATTTTCATGACTTGACCCAATCTTCTGGCTTACTTTTTTTATTATTTTCTTTCTAAACATTATTTATGCTTCCATCAGGATGCTTACAATGAGTCAGAAACATTTAAGAAGGAGAAGGAAGAGGTTTTGGTAAAACTTTCGGACATGGAAAGAAGACTTTCTGAAGGGAAGGGCCGTATAAATAAGCTTGAGCAAGACAATGAAAAGCTACGGCGAGCTCTTGAACAGAGCATGACCAGGCTGAATAGGATGTCGCTGGACTCTGATAATTATGTCGACAGGTGAGACTTTGTCAAACCATTGAAGGTTGGATTTTTTATCTCATCTAACTAACATTTGTCTCATGATTCTAACATCAAAATCTATCATCTACGAAAGCTAAAACACGTGCGAGTTCATTGTCAATAATTTCTTTTTGCCTGTTATAACATTTTGCTGCTACAGTAAAGGTGGAGATGAAATAAAATTTTACTCTCACTGGTATATAGCAGGTTTGAGGTCCATGTATTGCACCTGTTTACGTAATCACCCTATCCACGAAGAATACCATAATAAAAGATTTGCCACTTCTATGTAGTTTGGTATGTGCCAACCCTGTAATCAATAAACCTTTTGTTTTTGCTGCAGTTTTCGCTGCAAAATTAAGTAGTCAAGTCGTACAGAAATAAGATCAACAGGCAATTGATGGAGGAAGCGCTGTCATATGCATCTATAATCTGCTATAGTTATTTATTTAGTAGTTTATGAAATTGCCGCTGCAATTTTATGAAGTCACATTGATTTTTCATGCGTTGGCTCATGAAACAATATGTAGATTCTAGGTTCCTCTTGGCATTCCTCCCATGAACATTCTTGTTGAACCTTAGATGCTACATCATACTGTTTCTTTCCATAGTCAAAGAAAAGCTCTCTTGGTCCATTTGTCGGCCTTTATCCTACGTCATCATCTCTCTCCTACTCAGCCAGTATTAAATTACAGTTGCTGTAACATTGTTTAGTAGTTACCTTACAATGGTTTGAAATATTTTGAAACTCAATTGTGTGATATACAGGCGGATTGTGATCAAATTACTGGTGACTTACTTCCAAAGGAATCACAGCAAAGAGGTATGGATAATTTCTTTACTATTACGAGTCGGGGGAGGGTTTATGTGAATACTTAACCCATTGCATCTATTCATGCTACTAGTTATTGTGTAGCTACTTGTTGAGTTTGTATGTTTAAAAACTCTCACCTGGTTGTAAAAACAAAGACATCTAACGGGAAAACTCATTTTTCATCCTAAAGGTTCCATCTAGCCTTGGTAACACTATTTTACTCCCGAAATTATTTGGAGTTTTTACTTTAGGAGGCAATAAGGAAGAAGAAATGAAACATTTATGCATATAGTGGAGGACCTTGAGAAACTTAATTATGAGGAAACACATCTTGGCCCTAGTGGGGGATAATTGTTGGATAAATAGGAGGAGAAAAGGTTTTTGTTTGATGCATGTATTTATCTCTCTCCATCTTTTTCTAGGTTTTGGATCTTATGGTCCGTATGCTGGGATTCTCTGATGAAGACAAGCAGAGAATAGGCATGGCTCAGCAAGGATCTGGTAAAGGTGTCGTCCGGGGTGTCTTGGGTCTCCCTGGCCGACTAGTAGGTGACATCTTGGGTGGAAGTTCAGCACCTTCTAGTACGGCATCAGATCAGGTAAATTTCATGTAAATTCCTGTTCATCATATTGCTTTCTTTTACTTTATGACATGCCTTGTCAAGTTGAGGTTGTCACCTAGAAAGGCCATCTAACAGAAATGGTGTTGGCCTGTTACTTTTCTTCGGCTCTAGATTACTCATTTTATCAACTTCCCGAAAATGGCATTCTGCCATTTGTTTTACTGCTCCATTTGAACTAGCAGACAGAAATTAGTTGGACCCACATTTACGTTTAAACATCTTGTTGATGGATAGTTTTATTTTCGTTGTGTTCTAATGTTTTTGCACATGAGAGGTAATGTTTTGGATATATTACTGTTTGCGGGAGAAATTGGGAGGGTGTTCGTATTAATTTGGTGGCATATGGAAGTCAAATATATCATCAAATGAGCTCGTTTAGTTTCTCTGGACATGTTCTTGTTTACCACTTGTCTAATAAGCAACAAATAGCATATAGGTTCATGAGTATGACTTTTGTTGCTTTTCTTCTGGACTGTCGTGCAGTCCTTTGCAGATCTCTGGGTTGATTTTCTTCTTAAGGAGAACGAAAGAGACAAAAGTGAAGCTGGCAATGGAGATCAAATCAAGGATGCAGATACAACCCCGGCAGAACATAGGTCAAATAATGCTGGTGGTTCCTTTGTTTCCTCGAAACCACAATCTTCTCCTAAGCATAACCTGCCCCCTTTGGCACCAAATTCACGGCAAGTTATCCTGCCGCCTGAGCAATCTGATACCGAGTTCTCGACAGTACCTCTTACCCCATTGCTGGAAACCAATTATCAGATTTCAAGACTACCTAGATACTGACAGCATTGTTGTAACTAATAGGAGGTACATATTTTGCTTCTCTTGTAATGTTGTATTGCAATTCTTTTGTTCAATCAATTCTTTCGAAAAATCAACCTTACTCTATGCATTTGTTTGAGGTCATCTTTATCGAATGGGTGAAACTGCCCACACACCAAACGGAAAAAAAAAGAGAGACCAATGGAGCTTTTAATGTTCTGACATAATATTTTCTTGATCAAAATGTCAATGTATATGCCTGGCTTGTTTAGCCGGTTCTGTATTATGGATATTGTTGGATAAGCGCTGATGGCTGTTCTGAAGCTGGAGCAGATCCATCCTTTTTTTTATTGTTACTTCCAGTTCTTTATCAGAGCAGATAATTCACTATTGTTTGACGTATGGATTCTGACTACAGAACAATTTGAACAGCTCCGACACTTTCTAACGCCAGTCAAAGGTATTATATAATTTGCGTTACTTTACTCGGGTGTCATCACTTATTGATTTTTTAATTATCTCGACCAACACGTTTGACAACAATTGAAGAACGTAAGTTCTTTTCCAATTTTTTGATGCGCCCTGGCATGTTAGGAACTAATATAACAATGTCCCATGTAAGCAGAACTAGAAACGATCATTTCAACTTGAGAAATCGGAGAACCTGGGAATAAGAACTAAGAATAAGAACTAAGGCAGGCAGCCCAAAGCCACGAATGATATCACAAATTGGATTCGGTTTAACAGAACAATACCCACTTCACTTGACAGGCTTGGTACAGGCGGCTATGGATCAATAAGTTGGACCAACACGACGTTTGTAAAAGCCAATAAGTGCGAATAGGTGGGAAGAACACAATGTAAATTCAGTTTAACTCATAACACTGTCACATTGGAAACTGCAGCCAGATACTCGTACAGACCTATAGACTAATCCTTCCAACTGTTTCTACATCTATCGCCATTTCATACATCCCAAATATAAGTAAGACTACAAGAAAAGCACTATCACATTCTGAAAAGGTAGCAACTACCAAATCTCTCGAGCAGGAAAGCAGCACATCTATTCCCTCTTTTTATCTTTCAATGGTCCCCTAGGGATTTTACTCAAAACCTTTTCATCAAAAACAGCATATTGCTTCTTGATCTCGTGCATTGCTTTCTCGGCTAATGGATCCACTTTATCTTCATATTTCTCATAAAGAACAGGAACAGTGTGGAGGAGCACAAATGCTGGAAAATTGGGAGGAAGATCATCAAATGAGAACCACTAATACTAGGTGAAAGAAGAAATAGAAAATATAAGAGATACAACACTGGTGGAACTTCTAAACTTACATATGTAGAACAGCGTCAAAAAGTTGCACCAGCTACCAACAATTGAGAGGATCCATAAACCAGCAATGACCTGGTAACATGGGCAAGTTTTGGTAAGTAAACACCAAAGATATTTCGCATGTTACCCTATTGTGCTATTCTGTATAATATCAACAAAGAATTTTCTCTGTCAAAGAAAATGGAAACAAGCACTTTCGATAACTTATTTAACAACAGATTTATTTCATAAACCCTTTGGATTGTTGAATTTGGGAAAACCACAAACATGGCATAGAGCAATTTAGCCTTCTAAGCTGGCATGAATCGAACAGGCTACAAAACTCGACATTGGACATTCTCTAGAACTCCACATCCTACCATGTTATGTCCTGTCTTTAGAAACTACAACAAGACCTAAATACTGTCTAATACGTCAGGATCAACAAGGAGGGGAATGTGCATCCAATGATGGGCTGCCACAGATAGGGGGAAGCAGACATAAGCAATCTATCAACTAGAACAGAAACTACAACCAACAACAACATATAAGGTGAAACGAAGGTGGATTAACACCCACAAAGAAAAAAACGTATCTCTAGAGACGGTTGAAGCACGGCTCAATGTAACAGTAATTGACATACAGTAATAACATGAAGCACTCCAATAAACTTCGTTCAGGGAAGAGTACTGGAACTGGGTATACTTACAGCAAGAAATTTCTTCAGTTCTCTCCCTGATGCAATTTCTCGCAGTAGAGCAAGAGCACGATTAATTTCGAACCTCAGGGCAGAAGCCACCTGAAGGATGGGGTCCTCTGGAATGTGGACTTCTGGGATATGCGGAGGTTTTCTGTCAAAATGATAGACACCACATCCTCAGCAAAGTGATAAAATAAATTGAAGAATTAAGTTAAAACTAAAGATTTGGATCAGCTTACTTATTAATAAAGGTCGTTGCATTTGACCACAAGAATAAGACTGCAAGAGTGATGATCAAAATGTGGCAGATTAAAGTGAGCAGGTGATACTCAAGCAATTCGAAAAGAGCCCAGATAGCAGTAGCTCCACCAAGTACAGTAGCAGATATCTTCTTGTTCCTCCACAAGAATACATCAGCAGCTGAAACAATAAGATAAACATTCAATCAATTACTCAACTATGCCTCGGTCACACTTTAGTTGGCATATACGTATTCAAACAAATATCTCCAGGGTCAAAATCTCCACATGATAAGAAATTAAAATCATTACTCAGAAGGAAAAACCTTCATACATAATCCAGACTCCTAAATGCTTCACTTAAATCTTAAATAGCACATAGCAACTAGCATTTTATATGCAATACTTTTTACAAGCGATCTCACAGATAAAAAAGTTCAAATATCGAAGAAACCTAATGAACATGAAAAGCATCCACCATCATGCTCAACTTAAGATCAGAAAAAGAACTCACAGTTGCTTAGTTGCTCTAAACAAACCCACATGTAACAGCACAAGTTTTTTTTGTACCTCCATTTCAAATGACATGCTTTTTGTATCTGAAGATTCCTTAAGATACTCCAAAAACTCTAACCAGTAATTAGCTCCTTAATTACCAATCATTTTAACCCAAAAATTCCAATCATGTAATAAATAAACAAAATATGGATATGAGGCAGCTCACTGCTTAAGCAAACACGTACAAATGCATTATAAATTGCCTTGCTTGTGATTATGCTTTGTCTTGAGCCGAGGGTCTCCCGGAAACCGCCGATCTACCTAACAAGGTGGAGGTAAGGTCTGTGTACACTCTACTCTACCCTCCCCAGAGGGACTGGGTATGTTGTTGTTGTAGTATACCTCAGGAACCCTAAACCATAATCAAGAAATTCAAGACCTCAACCACCAGTCACTTTCATTTCCAAAAATTCAATCTTCAACGTAAAATAGATTTAAAATTTAAACTCTTGTTTGCTCAATTGACTTGAAAAAAAAACTACACGAGCATGATAATTCATTTGGATCTGAATATTCTTTACACCCTAAACCCCCATCAATTCCTCAACTACCAATCATTTAAATTAAAAATCAATATTTTCAATAAGCAAATATACGAAATTTCAACTGTTGCTCACTTGCTACAACCAAAAAGCATGAAAACAACTACTCATGAACTTGGATATTCTTTAAGATCCCCCCAGAAAAATATCCTTTAAGATCCGTCAATAACCCTAAACCTTATTAAACTCCGCAACCGCCAATCATTCCCATCAAAGGAAAAATTCAATGTGGGAAAGAGCACATAAGCGTACAAAATTTGAACTCTAAATCGCTCAGTTGCTGTTAAACAACACGTTTATTAACCTGAATATTCTTTAAGATCCTTCAAAACACTGAAACCCTTATCATTTCTCACCCACCAAATCCAAAATTGTCTTTTAAGTAAAAATTGAGACACATAAGCATAACAAAATTTGAACTATTGATGCTCAATAATTGTTAAAAATGTTTATGGAGCTAAATATTCTTTAAGATCCTTCAAAACCCTTAATCATTACTCAACCACCAAATCCAAAAAAATATAGTCTTTTAAGTAAATATAAACACAGAAAAGCTTAATAGAACCGTACGTTTGCCTCCACCGAACACCTTGTGAACCGGTTTTTCTCTTCCAAATAGCCTCCAAACTTTGTCCTTCAACGACGACGGCTCAGCCACCTCTACCTCATGTTTGGCTGCCCGCTTTTTTGTCTCGGTATCTGAATCCGATGAGGAATCGTCACCGTGAAATTTGTCGGCGATCTTCTCCATCAATGATTCCCCTTTAGGATCCGAATTATCAACGTGCTCTGCCATTTCCTAATTCGGAGCTCCGATTTCGATTGGAAGACTGAGAAAGTGAAAAGAAACGACTGTAAAGGCCGAGAAAATTGTGGAAAGAATTTGATATTTATGTTTTTGAAACGGTGAAGTTAACGAGGAATGTCCGAGCCTCAGCCTCGGCTTTCCGAACCTAAATTTAGTTAATTTTGGAGTATCCCCCTACCTTTTTTCCGTCCAAATATAGAAATGAGATAGATTAACGGTGGAACTTTTTCTTTTCCAGCAATGAAAGGTGGAATTGAAGTTGTAATTAAATGATGCATCATAAAAATGTAGTTATTAGACCTAAAATTCAATCTCAGCAATATTTTATTAGTTAGAAAGGCAAAAAGGATTTTTTGGCAATAAATTCTTTTATATACTTTTCAAATTATAACTTCAAACCTTTTGGTTAAAATTTAAACAATATGAATATCGTCTCTTTTATGCTGTTAGAGTATTCTTTCTGTCTCTATCAACGTTCTTTTTTGTATGTTATATTGTTTCAATGTAGAGGAGAATTTAAATTTGAAATTTATGAGTTGTTATAATAATTTTAAATTAATTTATAATAATTGAATTTATAATTAAATATATAAATTTTTAATATATATATATATATATATAAGCAAAAGTTACTTCAGCAATGTTTGGTATATTTGAACTTTTTATATATGATATTGAAATATAAATTTATGCATTATTAAGTATTTTTATACAATTCTATATGATGTTTAGTTATCGATATTAAAAAGCAATACTTATGTCAATTTTTAGTACCACAGACAAAATGTTTAATAATAAATACGTGTATAATATAAATTATACGAGAATTTATTTATTACTTTATACTGAATAAAAGATAAAATGACAACTATAACAACTTCTTATCTAATGTAATTTCACAAATGGGATTTAGAAAGGGTAAAGTGTACGCATATCTTATCCCTTTTCGTTGAGATAGAGATATTGTTTCGAAAGACCCTCGGCTCAAATATCGCATATCAGGACAATTAGGAAAAGGAAATACATAATTAAAGAGGGCATAACAAATAATATGGAACGCATCACATAACATTCAAAAAAATATATAACAACATCCAAATAATGTGATAACCGAAGCATAAGAAACCACGTATAATAATAGGAATCAAGACAAAGAACTGTGAAAATAATGCTACTATTGCTGATATAAGATTACCACCAAGCCTGTTTTGCAGGAGACAATGCTTCACTATCTACTACCCCACTATCCTAATTCGATCTTCACATTCTTCTATTTAAGGTTGTGTCTTCGGTAAGCCGAAGATATATATCATGTCATGTCTAATCATCTCATCTCAATTCTTCTTCGGTCTCTCTCTACCTCTCCTTGCACCTGTCATATCCAATCTCTCACAACTCCTCGCTTGGCCATTCTATACCTCTCCTCTTACATGTCTGCACTATCTCAACTTGCCTTCCTGATTTTGTCTAGCACGGAAGCCACTCTCATCTTATCTCGAATATTTTTATTTCTAATCGTATCTCCTAGTATGCACATACAGTGTTTTCAAAAGCGTTTTCGGAGCGAACATCGGGGTGGGGCGTGACAAAAATGCTCTGAGGCGCAAATGAAATGCGTAGATCCATAGAGCGTGCGCCTAGAATTTGGAGTGTAAGCCTCGGGCACAAAAGAATAAGCCCCGAGCGTTAAATTTGGTTTTATTGTTTTAAAATTATTTTTGTTATGGATTATGATTTTTATTATTGGTGTAATGATATTTATACTTTATGTTATCATGTTTTCATTTTGTAGTGATTTTTTAAGAATATATACACAAATAAATAAATAAATAAATAAATAAATAAAACAACTCTCATAGAAAATAACAATGTCATAAATAGCCTTTTTAGATTATTATGTATGAAATTGATATGATAGAGATTTCATAGCACTATATTTTGGAAGCAGCTTTATCCATTTTTTGTTATTGCTCTTACACTTTTTGCCTTTCTCCTTTTTTGAATATATAAATAAAATCAGTGCAAATATTAGTTGAAGGTGGGAATGACCAATATTAGTTGAAGGTGGGAATGACCAACAGATCTGAGATTGATGTTGAAATAAATGAAGATTTCATGTTAAATATTATCCAGGCTATTATCATGTTTTATGTTGTTACCTTTCTCAAATAATAATTATAATAATTTTTTATATTATTGGTGATTTATTTAAATTTATTTAAAGAATTTTAATATTTTTTTTACTTTTACTTACATTTTAATAATAATAAAATTATAAAATTGAACATACATGAGACATACACCCCGTAGATGCGTGGGGCTTACATTCCGTGTCTCGAGACTTACGCTTCGCCTCGGGTAAAACGCATCGCCTCTCGCCTTCGCCTCTTAAAACACTGTACACACACATCCTAAACAGTAACTAAGTAAAATATTTATTAGTAATACATGGATAAAATTATTTAAAAATAAAAAATACGCTCACTTAAGTAATCTCTAAAAGTAAATTTTGTATTATTTATTCCACAATATTATTAATACTCGTATGAAATACTCATCCATAACAATTTTCTCTATGTAACCAATTTATCAACCAAACGAACATCGAAGATTTAAACTTCGTCACATGTGTAATAAATACATAAAATTAAAATATACGACAAGTAAAACATCGATCACATAATAAATTCGGGATTGGAGGTTTTGAATTTGAAAATGATCTTTGATCTTAAGAGTTGACGGTGATGATTAGGGATGGCAACGGATCGGATCTGGACCGGATCCTACTAGATCCAGATCCAGATCCATCGGATCCATAAAAATCAGATCCAAATCCGTATCCATCGGATCTGGATCTACATGTAAATTTTTCTGGCTTGAATAATATTCTCACATGTTGAAACTTTTATGACAAAATGAAACGCAATCTAATTGAAAAAAATTGATTGAGTTAATTCAATCAACCTATACAAACATGACACAATTCTTCCAAAATACTGAATAAAGTTTTAGCATCACAAGAAAATAAAGACGATTGATTTCATTAGTGATGCAGCAAATAAATGTATAAAGAAGAACAGCACAAAAGTGCCAAATGGTACCTAAAAAGTAAAGTGGTCCATTCGATATAAGAAATAGTAGTAGTATGATGTTCCATATACTTATATTAAAGTTGAATTAAATTTTAAAAAGATGGAAAAAAAAGTTGAATTAAATTTAAATTTTCGTCGAAAAGTAATAAAGATGATTTTATACTTTAGATTTATTTGGACTTAAACCCAAAAATTTTAATAAAAAATGACATTGTAGGTCAAGCTTTTAAATTTAGACACATAATTAGCCTAACTTGTAAAGTTCTTCAAAATAGCAAATTTTATTATCCTTAGAGAATGATATACTAAGACAAATGTCCCTAAAATCAGAGATTCAATTGTCTATTCTTTATTATTACAGTATCATTTATCTCCTTCTTTAAAGGATAAATCTCTTTTTATTCTCATTATATCTATTTCTCATTCTTCTTCAACCAAAACAACCCCATCTGTTACCAACTCATCTACTCGTCACATTTTTCGAGGATTTGCACAAAGTCACATTACGTATACACATGTGACTTACATTTAAAAAAAAAGACTCATTGAAAATTTAAACGCAATATTTTTAAAACTACAATACATTTCAAAACAGCATATTCAAAAGATAATTATTATTTGAGGTATAATTATATATATAAATATTATTTAGTTCACACAAAAAATTATATAAGGTATAGTAAAATTATATAAGGTAAAGAAATTTATTATATAAGATAGTAAAATTATACGAGGTATATAAAATATATTATGTAAGGTGTAACAAAATTATACAAATAATATTTTATGTATAACAATTTTATTATAGGCAAAAAAATAGAAGGATAATTAGCAAAAAAAATAGGAAGATAATATTAGTTATTATTACCGTGATGTCCGGATGATTTCCTAATATACACGGGATCCCATTTTTTTCTCCGGATACGTTATTCGGTTCGGTATTCGCATTAAGTTCTCGCCTAATCCGAATT
Organism: Anisodus tanguticus; assembly: GCA_034509755.1. NCBI lineage: Eukaryota > Viridiplantae > Streptophyta > Magnoliopsida > Solanales > Solanaceae > Anisodus > Anisodus tanguticus. The sequence goes on along the minus strand of CM067561.1, from coordinate 21,491,704 downwards.
CATGTTACATAAGCTCGAAAACTCCCTATAAAAAAAAATCATTTCATGAATTGATCTCTAAACTTCTGACTAGGGTAGGGGATATTATTCATTCCATCACAATCCGTTGTAAGGGCCCCAACTTTTACCAATACTAGCTTTATAGGTTAATCTTTTTTAAAAGAAAAATATTGTGTATTTCAAAATAGAAAAATAAATATTGCATAAAACGGAAAGACATTCCCGCATTCTTTATTTTCTTTATTAGCGAATATTCTTCGAATATTCTTCGTATATTTTATAATTATGATAGATGTATATTTAAGGTAACTTAGGATTCTAATTGTATTAGGAATCAACCTTTGTAAGGTAAGTTAGGATTCATACCATATTAGGAATCAACCTTTGTACAACTATATATATTGTGAATAATGAAAGGAATCTCTAAGGAAAATTATTCTATCTTACATGATATCAAGAGCCTAAAACCTAAACCCTACTCTTCTCCCTTCTCTGTCTCTTTCTCGGCCAAAACATAATTTTTCTGTCCCTTCCCTCGGCCGAAACAACAACAAGGCACCATGTCTTCCCCCACAAATTCTGGTTCCTCCACTAGCACTTTTGACAACCCCTCTCAACGTTCATCGTCTTCCTTTCACCAGGCTTTCGCCGTTACAAACATCAAGAACTCTATCCCTATAATTCTTGATCAAGAAGACTGTCAATATTCCATGTGGACATAACTGTTCTATATTCATGCATGTGCGTACAACGTGCTCGACCACATTGATGACTCTGTTCCTCATCCCACCGACATTGCCGAATCGACATGGCGTCGCGCCATCGTCAAACAATGGATATACGACATCATCTCCAAAGACTTGTTATGTACCATCATGAAAACAGGTGCTACGACACGTGACCTTTGGGTGCGGTTGGAAGAAATTTTTCAGGACAATAAAAATACTCAGGCAGTGTATTTGGAGGAGCAATTCAACAATACGCGTCTCGAGAATTTCAACAACATGTCCGAATATTGCAAACAACTGAAACTCATAGCCGACCAACTATCCAACGTCGGGAATTCTGTTTCTGAAATTAAGATGGTACTCCAATTAGTTGCGGGCTTACCGAAAGGTGAATACAATACACTTGCAACAATGATTCAACAGGCCGACCCACTACCAAGTTTCACCAAGGCAAAGTCACAATTATTGTTGGAAGAAACCCGACGTGCCAAACAAGAGGAACACAATCAAAAGGCGTTAGCCGTTGACGGGATGGCACCACCGGCAACCAACACCACCCTGCCACCACCGCATGTCCAGCAGCAGCAGAGCGACGGAGGTCGTGGCGGCAGAGGTCGCAACAACAAAGACAAGGGCCGCGGCAAGGGCCAACGCAACTAGTAGACTGGGCAACAACCAGTCCCGCAACCTGCATCTTTCCAGTGGGCTGGACAGCAGCCAGCGTGGCCCAACCAGCAGAACTAGGCCTCGCCTGCAAGCCCATACCCGACCGCAGGGGGCCTGGTTCCGGCAGCCTTGGTTGATCGACCTTTTGGGCCCCCGCCCCCGGCCACCGACATGCCCATCGACAGCAGCGACGAGCGAGCCCACCTGGTTGCGGTCCAAAAATAGCAGCCAGCGAGGCCAGGCGGCCACCGGCCCCGATTGAATTGGGCCAGGCCTACAACACCGTGAACCTTCAACATCCCGACGAAAATTGGTACATGGACACCGGAGCCACATCTCACCTCACCCAGTCGTCAGGTAACCTATCTCAACTACGTCGGTTAAAGTGTCCTCAATTTATTACTGTCGGCAATGATCATCGCATTCCAATTGAAGGTTACGGTAACACACACACCAAACATCCACACCCGCCTTTCTCCCTAAACCACATCCTATACACCCCTAACATCATTAAAAACTTAATCTCTGTTAGAAAATTCACTAGCAATAATTCTGTGTCTGTCGAATTTGACCCTTTTGGTTTTTCTATAAAGGAACTCAATACGGGGAAAATTCTTACACGCTGCAATAGTGTGAGAGGCCTCTACCCATTCACTCAATCTTCCATTGTCAGACCGCAAGCACATCTATCCCTTGCGGCGATCTCTCCCTCAATTTGGCACAACAGACTCGGATACCCCGGAGACCCAGTTTTACTTTTCTTAAGACTTCTAAGCGTATTAAATGTAATAATGGGAAAATTGCCCAACACTATTTTTATTGCCCACTAGGCAAACATACTCGTCTTCCATTTATGTCATCAAACAATGTTACTTTTTCTCCCTTTGATATTGTCCATGCTGATTTGTGGACATCTCCGATTGTTAGCTCTTTGGGTCACAAATTTTATCTAGTATTCTTGGATGATTTTTCACATTTTTTCTGGATTTACCCACTGAAATTCAAATCTGGAGTTTTTGCAAAATTCCTCGAGTTTCAAAAATTTATTAAAACACAATTTGAAAAATCTATCAAATCATTCCAATGTGATAATGGACGTGAATTTAACAACTCTGCATTTCACAATTTCTGTTCTAACAAGGCATGGTTTCCCATTTTTCTTATCCCTATACTTCTTCCCAAAACGGAAAGGCTGAACGAATTATACGTACCATCAATAACATGGTCCGCACCCTTCTGTTTCATGCCTGTCTACCAGCGCCTTTTTGGGTCTATGCTGTCAAAATGGTAGAATCCTTTCTTAATATTTTATCAACTAGCACACTCCAAAATAAGACCCCTACCGAAATCTTATACCGTAGGCTACCATCATATGATCACCTACATATTTTTGGATGCTTATGCTACCCCAACATAGCCTCCTCTGCACCTCACAAACTTGCCCCTCGCACTCTGCCATGTGTCTTCCTTGGCCTATCTCCTAATCATCGGGGCTACTTGTGCTATGACATTGCTACTCGCAAAATCATCGTCTCCCGTCACGTCACCTTTAACGAGATAACCTTTCCTTTTTCCAATCTCCGGAAATTTCAGACCACTGATTACTTCTTTCTCGATGAATCAAGTCTGTCCTCGGTCATCAACAATCTATACCAACAGCAGCCCACTGTTCCGACAGCCCCGTCCTCACCATCTCGCCCTCGCCCAATCGCTCTCTCGGTCGACAATACCACCGTGTTCTTCGGCAATATCGTCGACCCTCCAGCGGCAATGCGCCACCCGACCCGCTCTCCTCTACTCGGTCAAATACCCAAACACCACCTCTGCTGCCTGTCGAGTCTCCTGCATAACCCATACTGCCTCCGGTCCGAGTCTCCCCGCACCTCCAAAGAACACTGCGCCGCCTCGGTCCCAACCGAACTCGCGCCGCCCTCGCGCTCCTCCCGCCCAAAGAACTGGGTCCCCGACCTCCCACGCGCCCTTCTTACAAAGATGGGAGACCCGTGCACAACACGAGATCTTCAAACCCAAGGTTCACTTCAATCTCTCCACACAAACCTTATCACCCATTCCAAAGAATCCAAAACTAGCTAAACTGGACCTTAATTGGAATGTGGCCATGTGCGAGGAGTTTAACGCTTTAACCAAGCAGAACACTTGGGATTTGGTACCTAGACCAGCTGGTGTGAATGTTATCCGGTGTATGTGGCTATTTCGTCACAAGTTCGAGAGCAGTGGTGACTTAGAGAGGTATAAGGCAAGACTAGTTGCAAATGACACTAATCAGCAGGAGGGTATTGATTGTGGTGAGACATTCAGTCCGGTTGTTAAACCGGCCACTATTCATACTGTTCTCAGTATTTCTATGGGCATGCTTTGGCCAATTCATAAGCTAGATGTCAAGAATGCATTTCTTCATGGGGATTTGAAAGAAACTGTATACATGCATCAGCCCCCTGGCTTTGTTCATCCGGCAATTCCGCAGTTTGTATGTCGTCTCAGGAAATTATTGTATGGATTGAAACATGCACCCCGCGCTTGGTATGATCGTTTTGCCAGGTATCTTCTGCAGATAGGCTTTGTATGTAGCAGGTGTGATAACTCTCTCTTCACTTTTCACCGAGGTAGCAGCACATCATATTTGCTATTATATGTCGATGACATTGTTCTTACTGCCTCATCTGACGAATTGAAGAATGAAATCATTGCTCTACTCAAAACTGAATTTGATATGACTGACTTGGGCAAGCTGAGTTATTTTTTAGGTATATCGGTAACCAAATATGCAACCACTATGTTCCTATGTTAGCGTAAGTATGCAGAAGAGATAATGTACAGGGCTAAGATGACAAATTGTAAAATTATGCCAACTCCAGTGGACTCAAAATCTAAGCTTAGTGCCAATGACGGTGCGTCAGTTTCTGATCCCACTCTTTATTGAAGTTTAGCATGTGCTCTTCGGTATCTTACATTCACTAGGCCTGATATTGCATATGCCGTTCAGCAGGTGTGTCTGTTCATGCACGACCCCCGAGAGTCCCATTTTGCCGCCCTCAAACGTATTGTCAGATACGTTAAGGGCACACTAGACTTTGGATTACATTTATACCCCTCTGCCCCAACCAAGCTACTTGCCTAAACGGATGCAGATTAGGCAGGATGCTCCGACACACGTCGCTCCACCTCAGGGTACTGTGTATTTCTTGGGGATAATCTTATCTCATGGTCCGCCAAGCGGTAGGCCACACTATCCCGTTCGAGTGCTGAAGCAGAATATCGCGGTGTTGCTAATGTAGTTGCTGAGATCTGTTGGCTCCGAAATCTTCTTTTGGAGCTCCAATGTGCACTCCGCAAGGCGTCTATAGTCTATTGTGACAACATATTTGCCATCTATATGCCTCATAATCCGGTCCAACATCAGCGGACTAAGCATATTGAGATGGATATCCACTTTGTGCGAGAGAAGGTTGCCCGTGGTCAGGTCAAAATATTACACGTGCCTTCCTCTTATCAGTATGCAGACATCTTCACAAAGGGATTACCGCGACAACTCTTCACCGACTTCCGATACCGCTCCGTCTATTCTCCGTATATTTTGTAATTATGATAGATGTATATTTAAGGTAACTTAGGATTCTAATTGTATTAGGAATCAACCTTTGTAAGGTAAGTTAGGATTCGTACCATATTAGGAATCAACCTTTGTACAACTATGTATATTGTGAATAATGAAAGGAATCCCTAAGAGAAATTATTCTATCTTACATTCTTCTTTGTTTTATCCCCCAAGTTTCAAGCATAATAAGTATATTAATTAAAACATCAAAAATTATTTCAATACAAGTTATCGGCTTTTTGAATCAGATTCTTTTAGCTAAGATCAATAATGTCTCAACATATATTAACAACTTTACAACTCAAAAGCTAGAAAATAGGCTTTAATTGAAAACACATATAATTTTTTTTTTTTAAATAAGGCTTTCCATTAAAATTTGACTTTAGGCCACCATTCTTGTTGAGTCGCCTTTAATCTTTATTGATTATATTTTCCTCTAATTCCTGAAATCGTTTTTATCGGTGTGTGTTATTTAGTTAAAAGAAATTGCAGATGCACACAAAAGTATCATCGTTGTGAACACTAGAATTTCAAACCTTTGTTATCTAATTTCATTTCATTTCATTTACTCAAGAGAGAAATTACGACCACACTAATAGTTTTTAACTTCACTTTACATCTAAATGATGCAAGGTTTCAATCTATTTAATTTACCTTCATTTTGTTTTTCCTACAATCCCTTTCCATAAAAAAATTATAAAAATTTATACAGAAGAAAACCAATTTACCTTTTTTTGTAAGACTAGAATCAGACTCAATTGAAAAGCATGGAAATGTGAATTTGATAAATAAAAGTATGTTGGAATATTAATGTATAATCAATCACAGAACAGAGGGAAAATCTTACAGAATTGTTGTGCCGTGGACAGACCATTGTCCTAAAAGACGATTTCGCCTAGCCTCGGTGCAAGCTGTCTTCGGCGGCCGTCCTCCAGGATCAACACAACGCCGATCGAAGTGTGCACTCACAAAGATCGAATGGAGTAACCGAAATCCTTTTACTCAAAACAAAAAAATATTTTTTTCTCTTTTCCAATCAGTTTGCTAAAGCCTCCTTTTATAGATGAAAGCAAGGTGTGAAAACCTTAATTTAATCTTGAAAATTCGAACCAATCAGTTTTGAAAATCCAAAAATCTTTCGTAAATACCAAAGATTGTTTTTATAGAAACTTAGCAAAATCAGTTTTGAAAACTAAAAAGTGTTTCGTAAATACCAAAATGAAACAAATAGTGGAGAACTTTCTTGAACAAATAAAACTTTGTTTCTCCACAAACTTTCAAAACTTTGAAGCTAGTTTCCAACAATTCCCACAAGATTCAAAGTTTAAAAATCATTTTAGAAGTTTGAGCAAAAATTCGAGTTCTGTACATAAGTGCTAATGTTTTGCGACTTGATTTAACACATAGTGTCACCAAACTAAGACCCACATCCCGAGTGATTTGCATCTTGAACTCAATGGGAAGTTTGTGAGCCCGTTGTATGGGTCACGCATTTTACTCAACAAATTTGATTACTCCGCGAATAATAGTTGGCGCCTTATACTGGCCATACGCCTCATGCCCGGATGCTCATAGGTGCTCTAGGGAGATGACCCCGTCTCTCCAATAGAAAGCTACCAAACTTCCACACCTAAGTAGGTGGATCCCATCAAGTATGTGCTACCTCACACCACCACACATGTGGATATGGGTCCATTAAGAGCCAAATTGCCCATCCTTCAAACATTGGTAGCAAGCACTACATACACAATTACATGGATGGAAACACAGTAGTGCTCCAAAATTATTACCCATGTTACTCTTTGAACTTTACAAAGCAAAGTAGGGATCCATGAGCACAATTCACTCAATGGGTCTCAATTCCATCCCCTTAGATGGTTCCAAAACCATCTTTTTACAAAGACATTTTGTTAACGGATCCGCAAGATTCTTTTCAGACTTTACATAGTCCAATGAAATCATTCCACTAGCGAGCAACTCTTTGACAACCTTGTGTCTCAACCGAATGTGTCTTTTCTTTCCATTGTATGCACTATTCTTTGCAACTCCAATGACAGCTTGAGAATCACAATGCATCGCAATCGACGGAGTTGGCTTCCCCACAATGGGATATCTGATAGTAGGTTTCTCAACCATTCTGCCTCACATCCTGCCAATTCAAGGGCAATAGATTCAGATTCCATAGTAGACATAACAATGCAAGATTGCTTACAAGATTTCCAGGATATAACACCTCCACCTGGTGTAAAAACATAATTAATCTCATTATTATCGGACACCCAGTTATCATCACTATATCCTTCCAACACAACATGGAACTTATCAAAATGTAATCCCTAATCCATAGTGCCTTTCAGATATTTAATCAATATTTTCAATGCATTCCAATGCTCATTATTAGGACTATGAGTGTATCTACTCAGTCTACTCACAGGATATGCAATGTCAGGCCTTGAATAATTCATGAGAAACATCAAACTACCAATAATTTTTGCATACTCAGATTGACACACAGGAACACCTTTCATTAAATGCACACTAGCATCATATGGTGTTCTCACGGGTACAACATCAAACGAATCAAATTTTCTAAGTATTTTCTCTATGTAGTGAGATTGATTTAGAGACATGCAAGATGAATTTCTTTTAATTTTAACTCCCAAAATAACATTAGCCTCGTCCATATCTTTCATACCAAATTTTGAATTTAGAAAACTTTTCGTTTGATTCACAACTTGCAGATCAGTGCCAATGTCAACATGTTATCAACATACAAACAAATAATGATATATCCATCACCATCATGTTTTGAGTATACACAAGAGTCACCTTCATTAACAGCAAATCCAAATTCGTTCAAAGTTTTATCAAATTTTTCATTCCACTGTTTTGGAGCTTGTTTAAGTCCATACAATGACTTAACTAATTTGCAAACCTTGTGCTCTTGACCAGGAATACGAAATTCTTCAGGTTGTTCCATATATATTTTCTCATCTAGATCCCCATTCAAGAATGCCGTTTTCACATCCATTTGATGCACAATTAATCCACGTATAGAAGCAAGTGCAATCAAGGTTCTAATAGTAGATATTTTAGTAACAGGAGAATACATATCAAAGAAATCAATTCTCTTCCTTTGGGTGTTACCCATCACTACCATTCTAGCCTTAGACTTATCAATAGAACCATCAGGTTTCAACTTCTTTTTAAATATCCACTTGCTTTTCAAAGGTCTACACTCTCTAGGAAGATTTGTTAATTCTCAAGTGTGATTACTTAGTATTGATTGTAGTTCACTATCAATGACCTCTTTCCAAAAAATAGCATCAGTAGATTTCATAGCATCATCAAAAGTTCTGGGATCTTCTTCCAAAATAAATACAGAAATAAAATTTTCCTCCAACACATATTCCTCAGTCAAGAAAGCAGTTATAAAATCTGGACCAAAATCAATTTCTTTTCTTGTCCTTTTACTCCTTCTAGGTTCGACTCATGAATCAACTGAGGGAGTAAGAGTATCACTAGCAGGTAATGCAATATCATTCACATTTGAATTAACATCCACATGACATTCATTTTTCATAGGAAATATATGCTCAAAGAATTCAGAGTCTCTAGATTCAATAATATTTCCACATGCATATGATCCATTCGTATTCTTAGTAAGAAAACGATATGCAACATTATGATATGCATAACCAATAAAAATGGAATCAACAGTTTTTGGTTCAATCTTATCACGTTTAAAACTAGGTACACCAGCTTTAGCAAGACACCCCCACACTTTCAAAAATTTCAGATTAGGCACACGTCCTTTCCAAATTTCATACGGAGTCTTATCAAGCTTCTTATGAGGTACTCTGTTTAACACATAACATGTTGACAGTATAGCCTCCCCCCACATGTTATCAGGAAGTCCCAAACTAATCAACATAGCATTCATCATATTTTTCAGCGTTCGATTTTTCCTTTCAGCTATTTCGTTTTACTTGGGGGTGTAAGGGGCAGTCAATTAATGTATTATTCCATTTTCCTCACATAATTTCTTAAGGGTAGTAGGATCATACTCACCAGCCCGATCACTTCTAAGTCTTTTAATCTTTCAATTAAGTTGGTTTTCTACCTCAACTTTGTAAATTCTAAACATGTCCTCAGCTTCATCTTTAGACCTAAGGAGATACACCACAGTGTAACGGAAACAATCATCAACAAAGGTTATGTAATATCTTTTTCTGCCTCTACTAGCATGGTTTATGAAATCTCCTAAATCACTATGTACCAATTCAAGCAAGTCAAATTGTCTTTCAATAGACGAGAAAGGTTTCTTGGCATACTTGGCCTCAACACACACTTCACATTTAGTGAATTCAGAATTGGATAAATTAGAAATTATGTTTAGGTTTTTAATCCATTTAATCGATGCAACATTCACATGTCCAAGTCTAGCATGCCACAGGTCAAGAGACTCAGCGATGTAAGCAGAAGAGGTACTAGCGAGTTTATTCATGTTTTCGGAAACAACATCAAGGATAAATAACCCCCCATTACAGAAATCCTTTCTCACAAATTCCCCATTTCTAGTTAACACAAGTCGATTAGAGTCAAAGGTCAATTTCAATCCAGCCTTCATAAGCAAACAACCAGAAATAAGGTTCCTATGCATTTCAACCACATGCAAAACATTAGTAAGAGTAAGAAAATTTTCCAGAAGTAAGTTTTTAAAAAATCTTCCCTTTTCCGAGCACGTTAGCAGAGGCCGAATTGCCCATGAACACGTTTTCTCCTTCAACTTTCTCATAAGTTTGAAAGAAACTGCGGTTGGAGCAGATGTGTCTAGTAGCACATGTGTCCATGATCCATTCAGCAGCGTTCCCGACTAGATTTGCCTCGGAAACCACAACAACAGTGTTATCTGCTTCCACTATGTTGGCCTCCTTCTTTTTCTTGTCGTAACAGTCCGTTGCCATGTGCCCGATCTTCCCACATTCATGACACTTACCTAAGAACTTCTTCTTCATCATCTTTGACTCAGGTTTGTGAGGACTAGATTTCTGAAAAACTTTACCCTTACCCTTAAACTTGTCAAATTTTGGAGACTTAGGTTCAACAAGATTAGCCTTAGAAAAACCAGAAACCACAACATTCTTGTCCTTCAACCGATTTTCCTCCTCAATTTTCAAATGACTAACTAGTTCTTCAAGAGTTAAGTCTTTCTTTTTATGCATTAGTTTATTAGGATATTATTTTCACAGAGGGGGCAACTTCTCAATCTGAACAATTGCAAGAGTAACATCACATATTTTAAGTCCTTCAGAAGCGATGGTAGTACATAAATTCTCATTATCATTAATTTGATCAATTACTGGTTTATCATCCTCAACCTCAAATTTCAGCCACTTGCTTATCATAAAACGTTTAGAACCAACATTATCATTACCATATATTCCTTTCAAGTGCATCCCAAATTTCTCTAGCAGTAGAGTATTTCATGTAAATATCAAGCAAGGCATTGGTCATGTAATGCAACAACATACCTTTGCAAATCCTATCATCATTATTAAACTTAGCAGTATATTATGTCTTATCCGGTTCAGTTTCAGGGGGATCACAGTCATCAATCACATAACCCACATCAATCTGATCTAAATAGAACCTTATCCTAATAGCCCAACGCTTATAATTTTTACCATCTAGAGCTTCGACTTTAGACATATCAGGAATAAGTTTGACGTCATGATTGAATTATACAAAATCATCTTTTAGATTGTTGGAATATTAATGTATAATCAATCATAGAACATAGGGAAGTTATTACAGGATTGTTGTGCCATGGACAAACCACTGTCCTAAAAGACGATTTCACCTAGCCTTGGTGCAAGCTGTCTCCGACGGCCGTCCTAACACAACGCCGATCGAAGTGTGCACTCACAAAGATCGGATGGAGTAACCGAAATCCTTTTACTCAAAACAAAAAACAATTTTTTTCCCTTTTCCAATCAGTTTGCTAAAGCCTTATTTTATAGATGAAAGCAAGGTGTGAACACCTTAATTCAATTCTGAAAATTCGAACCAATCAATTTTGAAAACCCAAAAGTATTTCATAAATACCAAAGTTTGTTTTTATAGAAATTGAGTACAATCAGTTTTGAAAACGGAAAAGTGTTTCGTAAATACCAAAACGAAACAAATAGTGGAAAACTTTCTTAAACAAATAAAATTTTGTTTCTCCACAAACTTTCAAAACTTTGAAGCTAGTTTTCAACAAATTATACTCAATCTATGTCAATATTGTTTTGAAACAAGATGTCTCCACTTTTTGTGGAAGGAAAAATGTCAAGTACTTCCAACTTTTTAGTAAATTTTTTGTCTGTTTTATTCTAAGATTCCTCTAAAAATAACGTCAATGTTAAGACTGGAATATATTATTATGGTTTTGGCAGCTAGTTGATGATTTCTTTTGAGCCTCGTACTTTTACTGAATGATTAAAATCTTTTATGTAAAGCTCAACCATGTGATTTCTGAAGATTGTGAGCATCAAATAAAATGCTTAAGTTAGTACGTCATTAAAAAATCATATATAACTTGAGAAGTGTTTGGAAAAATCATCTCAATAAAAAGCTAATCATAGTATCACACAAACTAAAATCTAAAAGCATGAGTGACGTTGGCTAATTCCTATTATGAATCCCTTTTTATTACCCTTAATGTATAACTAATAAATGAATATACATCTCCAAGATGCTCCACAGACGTACGAGCGAGAGCACAATACAATATAATTTGGTTTTAATACCATATGAAATATTTAAGAATTCAGTTCTTGTACTATCTTTCGAATTTGGTATATTTGCCATTTTTCTTAGTACTTCTCAGTTCCTTTCAGTATTTACCCATGAGGCCCATCGAAATAATGTTTTGATCAGGCCCACTACGTTTGGAAACAACTGATGGTCCAGATTAAACCTTCTGAATGGGCTTTAATCTATCAAAATCTTCTAGCTGCTACTGAGTTCTTAAAAATGAAAATTCGTGTGCTTTTAATTTCGAAATGGAAACTCAAAGTTGCTTCTTTATGGCAAATAGAAAGAAACTGCCTATTATTTTTGTCACCTAAGATTTGAACCTTGATTCACAATTTTACTCACTCTGTTGACGTTAGGCTACACATTTGGCCTCTTTAAAACTTACTGATTCGAGCTTCTTCTTCATGGAATTACAGATGATATTTCATAATTTGTAAATCAAATACATCAAGTATCGTCTACATTGATCGAAGTAAATTATTGCCAATTTTACGGCTAAAAAATCATCATGTTAAAAAGAGACATCTCGGTTATATTAGTACAATTATTGGTAGCATTACATTGATATTTCTGTCACTATCGCTGACTTTACCTCATCATCTTCTACAGTAAACACACTCACATATATGATGTCCTATCTAGTGTTGGATAAAAATGTATAAAATAGAAGAATAAAATCGCGGCCAACATTATTGTATAAAAAAACTATAATTCATCAAGATATAACAAATTCACCGAAAAGGTCTAGGTGGTTTTTCCAGGACTGCAGAAAAGAACACTTCAGTGTCATCTTTATCAAGCTTAGGAACAACAAGCCACTTGAGTTGGTTATACCTGAGAATCTTGAATGCTTCTAAATAATCATTCAACTCTTCCTTCAAACAGAAAAAAACTATCGATCCATAAAAGTCCACCAGGCCTCAAGACTATCAAAATCATACAACACAAAATCCAGCAGCACGAAATCAATCCATCCATCAAGAAACCTCGTCGTGTGAATCAAATCTAGAGTGTTATCGAAGAAAGGCAGCCTCTGATTTATCGTCAAGTAAAGAGGAATTAGCCCTCGAAGAGCAATCATTTCTGTAAGTTTGGAATAATCTCCCTTAGGATTCCTTTCATTAATCACAATATATATATATATATATATATATAGTTGTACAGATGTTGATTTCTAATACAATAAGAATCCTAAGTTACCTTAAATATACACCTATCATAATTACAAAATATACTGTGAATATTCGGAGAATATTCTAATACTCCCTCTCAGTCGGAGCGAGAGGAGACCGGACGCTAAGGCTGGATCTGAAATCGATGAATAGCTGTCTCGGTAGTCCATTTATGAAAATATCTGCATACTGATAGGAGGAATGCACATGCAATACTTTGATTTGACCAAGGGCGACCTTCTCACGCACAAAGTGGATATCCATCTCGATATGTTTGATCCGCTGATGTTGGACCGGATTGCGAGATAAATATATGGCAGAGATGTTGTCACAATAAACTATAGACGCCTTTCGCAATGGACACTGGAGCTCCAAAAGAAGATTCCGGAGCCAACAGATATCAGCAACTACATTAGCAACTCCTCGATACTCCGCTTCAGCACTCGAACGGGATAGTGTGGCTTGCTGTTTGGCGGACCATGAAACAAGATTATCCCTTAGAAATACACAATAGCCTGAGGTGGAGCGACGTGTGTCCGGGCACCCTGCCCAATCGACATCCGTGTAAGAGAGCAACTTGGTCGGTGCAGAGGGGTAGAGATGCAGTCTATAGTCAAGTGTGCCCTTAATGTATATGATAATGCGCTTAAGGGCAACAAAGTGGGATTCTCGCGGGGCGTGCATAAACAGACACATATGCTGAACGACATATGCAATATCAGGCCTAGTGAATGTAAGATACTGAAGGGCACCTGCAAGACTTCGATATAGGATGGGATCAGAAATGGGATCACCATCAGCAACACTAAGCTTGGATTTGGAATCGACTGGAGTTGGCATAATCTTGCAATTTGCCATCTTAGCCTTGTACACTATCTCTTCTGCATATTTACGCTGACTCAGGAACATAGTTTCGGCATATATGGTTACTGATGTACCAAAGATATAGCTAAGCTTGCCCAAACCAATCATAGCAAATTCAATTTTGAGTAGGGCAATGATTTCATCTTTCAATCTGTTAGATGAGGCAGTAAGAACAATGTCATCCACATACAATAGCAAATAAGCAGTGCTGATACCACGATGAAAAATGAAAAGAGAATTATCACACATGCTACATATAAACCCACTCTGCAAAATATACATGGCAAATCGGTCATACCAAGCTCGGGGTGTCTGTTTCAAGTCATAGAGTGATTTCCTAAGGCGACATACATATGGGATACCGGATGGACAAAACCAGGTGGCTGATGCATGTACACAGTTTCTTTCAAATCCCCATGAAGAAATGCATTCTTGACGTCAAGCTGATGAATCGGCTAATGCTTGCCCATAGCAATACTAAGAACAATACGAAGAACAATACGAATAGTAGCCGGTTTAACAACCGGACTGAATGTCTCACCACAATCAATCCCCTTATGCTTATTAGTGCCATTGGCAATAAGTCTGGCCTTATACCGCTCCAAGTCACCATTGTCTCTGAACTTGTGGAAAAATAGCCATATGCATCAGATTACATTCACCCAATCCGGTCTAGGTACCAAATGCCAAGTGTGTTGCTTTGTCAAAGCATTAAATTCCTCGCACATGGCCCCATTCCAATTTGGGTCTAGTTTGGCTAGTTTTGGGTTTTTGGGAATCGGTGATATGGTTTGTGTGGAGAGGTTAAAATGGACCTTGAGTTTGAAAATCCCGTGTTGTGCACGAGTCTCCATCCAGTGGGTAGGCATCAGTGATTGGTCTGTGATTTGTAGTTGTTGGCTTGCGGGTTCGGGAGAGGTGTTGGCTAGTCTCGGGTCGGTGGCTGGTGGAGTTAGTAGGTGACACATGTGGGTCGATTAGTTGAGGGTTCGATCGAGAGCTGGGTGGTGCCTGGTCGGAGTCGATGCCGGACACTGTGGGTGACGGAGCTTCTGGTGCAGGCTCCGTCGGAATAGTAAACTGACGGTGGCACAGTGACTGGATAACAGGGGACAAACTACTCATCGAGAAACGTGTAATCCGTGGTTTGAAATTTTTGGAGATTTGAAAATGGAAAGTTCATCTTGTCAAATATGACGTGACGTGAGACAATGATTTTACGAGTGTCTATGTCATAGCATAGATAACCCCGATAATTAGGTGAGAAACCAACGAAGACACAGAGCGTGGTGCGTGGGGCCAGTTTGTGAGGTGCAGTGGAGGTCATGTTGGGGTAGCATAAGCAACCGAAAATGCGGAGTTGGTCATAGGATGAGAACCTACGGTATAAGATTTCGGTTGAGGTCTTGTTTTGGAGAGTGCTGGTTGATAAAATATTAAGGAGGTACTCTACAATTTTAACAGCATAGACCCAGAATAATGGTGGAAGACAGATATGAAACAATAAGGTACTAACCATGTTATTGATGGTACGTATAATCCGTTCAACCTTTTCATTTTGGGAGGAAGTGTAGGGACATGAAAAATGGAAAACCATTCCTTGTTTAGAGCAGAAATTGTGAAATGTCGAATTATTAAATTCACGTTCATTATCACATTGGAAAGATTTTATAGATTTTTCAAATTGTGTTTTAATGAATTTTTGAAATTCAAAGAACTTGGCAAAAACATCAAATTTGAACTTCAGTGGGTAAATCCAGACAAAGTGTGAAAAATCATCTAAGATTACTAGATAAAATTTGTGACCCAAGGAACTAACAACTGGAGATGTCCACAAATCAGCATGAACAATATCAAATGGAGAAAAAGTAACACTGTTGGATGACATTAATGGAAGACGAGTATGCTTGACAAGCGGGCAAGAAAAAACAGTGTTGGACAAATTTCTCATTATTACATTGAATACGCTTATTAGTCCTAGGAAAATTAAAACACAGGGTCTCCTAGGTGTCCGAGTCTGTTATGCCAAGTTGACGGAGAGATAGCAGCAAGGGAGATAGTTAAATGTGGTCTGACAACGAAAGATTGAGTGAAGGGGTAGAGGTATCCCACACTATTGTAGCGCGTAAGAATTTTACCCGTATTGAGATCCTTCACAGAAAAACCAAAAGGGTCAAATTCGACAGACACATAATTATTGTGAGTGAATTTTCTAACAGAGATTAAGTTTTTAATGATGTTAGGGGTGTAAAGGATATGATTTAGGGAGAAAGGCGGGTGGGGATGTTTGGTATGTGTGTTACCGTAACCTTCAATTGGAATGCGGTGACCATTTCCAGCAGTAATAAATTGAGGACACTTTAACCGAAGCATTTGAGATAAATTACATGACGACCGGGTGAGATGAGATGTGGCTCCAGTGTCTATGTACCAATTATCATCGGGTTGTTGAAGGTTCAAGGTGTTGAAGGCCTGGCCCAAATCAGTGCGGGCCAGGCTGCTGACTTGCGAGTGCTGAGGGGCCGAAACCAGGTGGGCCTGCTGTGAGAACTGGTGGGCCTGCCTGTTGGCTGGGCCAGAGCGCAAAATACTTGGTAGCCAAGCTTGCTGGAACTGGGCCCCTGATGTTGGGTAGGGGCATGCACGCGAGGCCCAGTTCCCGGTATTGGGCCATGGTGGCTGTCCAGCCCACTGAAAATAGGGAGCAGGGGTTGGGCCTGACTGCTGGTTCCTTTTGATAAACCACCAACTAGTTGAAGTACCATCTTGGTTTCTGAAACAAATGTCCCTACGTTGGACAGTTGGTTGGCTATGAGTTTCAGTTGTTTATAATATTCGGACATGTTAAAATTCTCGAGATGCGTATTGTTGAATTGTTCTTCCAAATACAGGGCCCGAGTATTTTTATTATCTTGAAAAATTTCTTCTAACCGTACCCAAAGTTCACGTGCTGTAGCACCTGTTTTCATGATAGTACACAACAAGTCTTTAGAGATGGTGCCATATATCCATTGCTTGCGATGGCGTCAAGGCGACGCCATGTCGAGTCTGCAACATCGGTGGGACGAGGAACAAAATGATCAATATGGTCTAGCACATTGTACGCACATGCATGAATATAGAACAGTTCTATCTGCATGGAATATTGATAATCTTCTTGGTCAAGAATTATAGGGATAAAGTTCTTGATGCTGGTAACGATGAATGCCGGATAAAAATAAGTCAATGAACGGGGGTAGGTGGGTTGTCAAACATATCAGTGGAAGAACCGGAATTAGTAGGGGAAGTGGGACGAGACATGGTAGCCACGAAATTGAAGAAAGTGGAGTATGGTTGCCGTCGACCGGAAGAAGGAGAAACCGTGGTGGTCGGCGGTTTTTGGTAGGAGAAGAGTAGGGATTTAGGGTTTTGACTCTTGATACCATTTAAGTTTGGAATAATTTTCCTTAGGGATTTCTTTCATTAATCACAATATATATATAGTTGTACAGAGGTTTATTCCTAATACAATAAGAATCCTAAGTTACCTTAAATATACACCTATCATAATTACAAAATATACTGTGAATATTCGGAGAATATTCTAATAATTTCGTTGAATGGTGCACTGAGATTTATTGTTGCGGAAACTATAGTCACATTATGTTCCCTCATTCTAGCGGCAAATGTGCACATGCCAACGCTGAAATCCAGGCCAATTGTAATCTCTCCAGTCTTAAAATTAAGCACTTCTGTTATCAATATATCAGATGTCATTTTCGAATTTGAGTCTTGATAGGAATGAATAATCCATCTGGGAGATTCATGATGTGTAAGATTGAAACAATCTGTGCATTTGAAGAAACCTTTCACAGTTGAATTTCTAGCCAAACAAGTGAAATTTTTGCATCTATATTGACTCAATCTGACATTTTTGTCATCAGGTAACTTCCAAAGGGATTCATTTATAGGGTATGGCTTATTGTACATTTTTTTTAATATTGGGTTTGCTGTTGTGACATTTGATCCAATATATCTTCTGAAATACTGATTTGAATGCATAAAAATGTTGGGACAAATGTCATAACATTTGGATCAACATCTTCGAAAAAACAGTTTTGCCTTACTTCACGGTAAGCAGTAATATTTTACTGTGAGGTAAAAATGACTTAGGAGTGGTGAATTAGAGTTGTGTAAAATGTGGGAGAAAGAGTCAAAGCTTGGGGAAGAAGTCGAGTAAGGAACAAGTCAAAGTTGTTGAGATTTTCACTCCTTAATCATCTACCACAAGTTGCCCACATTTCCCTAAACTTCCACAACTGATTAATGAGACTTTCAAGGGAACTCTATACTATAAATAGAGAGGCCACAACAGTGAATCGATATCCAGAATCAGATTGCAAAAATACCAAGAGAGCTCTCGGGATTTCATCTCAGAAATCTGGATCACAAGTGTTGCCTGGGTGTGTTGACAACATTCTGTCCAACATTACAATTGTTCTTTAGATTCTAGATTAGGTTTGTATGGAGCGATTGTAATAAGAGGTTGTCTATGTCTACTTAGTTAGATTTTTCAGGCAGAAGTCATCTGCGACTTCAACTTTTAATTCATTTTCGTTTTATATTGTAAATCTGTAAAGAATGAAACTTGTAATTTTGTATATAATATATATACAATACATCTGGTAATTGATCATCATAGGTTATATATATATATATAACTTATGAAAATTTTAAATCTATGAGTTCTTTAAATTCCGTTGTATTTACTCTAAAGTTTCTGTTTTGCTAAAGTATTGTTACTGGTGTCAGACGACATAACTGTTGACATTCGAAAACAAAATTGACATTTGATTTTTTTCTTCTATTGTGTTTACTTTAAGTAGCTTTTGACACTCTACAAGTGGTATCAGAGCCGACACTTAACACAATAAGTGTTTGGTCCTGTTGTCATAAGTTATGGATCCGGCAAATCCGACTATTGGTAGACTTTCTATTTTAGATGAATCAAATTATGCCTATCGGAAGATTCGCCTACGTTCGCATATCAAATCAATTGATATTCATGTATGGATATCAATAACCAATGGGTATGTTGTTCCAATATTGCCACCGGATGAAGAAGGTGACATTATTGCTAAACCTGAATCCGAATGGACTACAGAAGAAACCAATAGTGCTAGCTTTAACGAAAAGGCCTTTAATGCAATTTTTGGATGGGTTGATCTCTACATGTTCAAACTCATTCAAAACTGCGTCACGGCTAAGGACGCATGGGATACTTTACAAATTCATTGTGAAGGTAGCTCAAGTGTTCGTCGAACAAAGCTACGCATGCTCATGAGTAAATATGAACATTTAAGGATGGAAGAAGCATATGATATTAAACTTATTTTGAAAAGTTGATTGACATCTCAAATGAATGTCAAGTGCTTGGTGAACCATTAACCATCACTCAACTTGTTGAAAAGGCTCTCCGTTCTCTTCCTGAAAAGTTCAATTTAAAGATTTGTGCTATTGAAGAAGCTCACAATCTTGTCACAATGGACCTTCATACCTTGATGAGCATACTCAAAACTTATGAGATGAACATTGAGAATCAAAAGGAATTGTATAAAAGTAAGAATGTGTCACTTCAAGTTCAATCCTCGGAGAGTCAAATCGAAGAAGAGGAGGAGAATCTTGAAGAAATTAGTGAAGGTGCAAATGTTGCCTTACTCACTCGAAAATACAATTCGATAGTGATGAAGTTCAACAATGAGAGAAGTCAATCTAAATCTAAAGAGCACCAAAACCAAGCCTTAGATAAAAAACCCACTAGATTCCTTCCAAATGTAAAAAAAGGAAATCAACTAAGAAGAGCCAACTCAGATCGTACCAAATTTGATCCCAAACAACTTGAGTCCGTGCAATGTCATGCATGCTCAGGTTGGGGTCATTATATTAACGAATGTGCAAACATTCTTTAAAATTTTGGTAAGAACCTATGTGTTTATCTTAGTGATGATGAAGAAGAAGAGGAAGGAGATCGTGAAATTGAAACACAAGCAATGCTGGCCACTATTGTCGAACACTCTCTATCGGATAATGAAGATATCATATATAATGTTGTCTCAGATATCACGACATTTGCTCCAACATCAGCAACGACATCAACATCCTCATCGACATCCGAAAGGTATGAATCTTTAACTATTCTGATGTTAATTGCTTTAGTGGTTCTATTTCTGTTAGTGAGGCTGGCTGTACGGATCAAGTTGAATGCAAAGATGATATGGTTAATGAATTACAAAGTATTTGTAAAGCCTTAATCATAGAATCCAAGCAACTTGACAAAAAAAGTAAAATCTTTAACTCATGAAAATTTAGAATTAACAGGCACGATAACCCGACTTGAGGTTGCACTTACCAAAAAGGATATTGAATTTGGTAAGATTCGTGCAAAATTAGATTTAGCCGAAGCAACCTTCCGCAAGCTCAACACAGGGACTTCGAAGTTGAATGAAATACTCAACTTTAATAATCCTTCACATGCAGGTATTGGGTACAAAAACTCTCTTAAAACCATATGCTCTAATCTCTTTGACAAGAATGAGAAGATACACTTTGTAAAAGAAAAAGGATAAATAATAGGTTCTCATATATGTCAAAGAATATGAAGTTTGTATGTCATCACTGTAACTCCACTGGACACTTAAAGCCATACTGTTTCAAACTTCAAAATTCTGTGAGAAAAATGTTGCCTAAATTGTTGTCCAACATTCCGGATAAACATTGAAGCAACATTTCTGAGCGAAAAATAAAAATTGTTTTAAGAGAGTTTGGGTTCCTAAAATGGACTTAACTTGTAATATCGATATAACGGCATTAAGAACTAACATTTCAGGTTCTTGGTACTTTGATAGTGGATGTTCTTACCACATGACAGGTACAAAAGGCTTTCTAAAGAACTATGAGTCATTCAATGAAGGAAACATGACTTATAGAGGTGGCAGTAAAAGCAAAATAATTAGAAAATGAATCTTGGATGTTCATGATTTCCAGCCTTAAGAAATGTCTTACACGTTGAGGGATTAATGACTAATTTGATTAGTATTAGTCAACTGTGTGATGATGATCTTGAGGTAAATTTTAATAAGAATGCTTGTAAAGTTATGAATGAAGCAAATATATGTGGCATGACAGGTACAAGAACATGTGACAATTGATATCTTGTTGTAAGACAAGAAACATGCAATAAAGCTAAGATCGATGACACAACACTATGGCATCGAAAGTTGGGGCATGTCAACTATCGCAATTTAGAAAAATTGGTCTCATATAAAGCGGTTAGAGGCTTACCCAATCTTAGCCATAAAGGTAAAACTGTTTGTGAAGATTGTCTGAAAGGTAAGCAAACCTGTGTCTCTCATAATGTTGTCCAACACGACGGACAACATTCAGGTACGTCTCACTATTTTCAATTATTGCATATGGATTTAATGGGTCCAATTGAAGTAGACAGTCTAGGAGGCATGAGGTATTCCTATGTGATTGTAGATGATTTTTCTAGATATTCATGGATATATTTTTTGAAAGAAAAATCACAAACTTTTGACATGTTTAAGATTTTGCACTCTAAAATCAGGAATTTGTTCTATTATCATATTTATCGGATTAGATCCGATCATGGAAAAGAATTTGAAAATAGTTCATTCACAAAATTTTGTGAGAAAAAGAGAATTTTCCATGAGTTTTCTGCTCCCAAAACTCCTCGACAGAATGTGGTAGCAGAAGGAAGAATTATACACTGCAAGAAATGGCTAGAGTTATGCTTAGTTCTAAAAGAATGTCAAAACATTTTTGGGCCGAAGCCTTAAATACTGCTTGTCACATCTCTAATAGAGTCTACTTAAGGCTAGGAACAAAGATGACTCCCTATGAGCTTATAAATGGAAAGAAACCTAACTTGTGTTACTTTCATGTTTTTGGGTGTATTTGTTACATTTTGAATGATAGAGATCATTTGGCAAAATTTGACTCTAAGAGTGACAAAAGAATTTTTGTTGGCTATTCTCAAAACAATCATGCTTATCGAGTATACAATCCGAGGACCAGAACTGTACAAGAGTTTGTAAATGTTATTTTTGCTGATTTTTCTGATCTTACAGGAAATACAGCTGAAAATAACACTATAGTTTAAGTGAAAAATGCGCAGACTGGTGAAGAATCAGATGTTGCCCCAAATGTTGCCACACCCAAAGCAACATCTGAACCTAGAAGAGAGACCACAGAGGCCATGGATGAGGAGTCATATGCTGAATTATCACATCAAGTTTGAAGGGACCCCTTATCAAGGATTAGGAAGAATCATCCCACGGGCCAGGTGATAGGGAGAGTTTTTGAAGGAATTAAAACAAGAGGGAAAGAATCACTCAACTACATAGAAATTGTAAGGTATATGTGTATGTCTACCATATACCAAGAGGTTAGTCTTTCTTGGTTTATATCTACATTAGAACCAAAAAATAATTTTTGGATTCAAGCAATGCAAGAAGAGCTTGAACAATTCTCTTGAAATGAAGTCTGGGACTTAGTTCCACGTCCATATAATACAAATGTAATTGGAACTAAGTGGATTTTTAAAAATAAATCAGACGAATCGGGAACAATTGTTAGAAATAAAGCTCGTCTAGTTGCACAAGGCTATACTCAGGTTGAAGGAATCGATTATGACGAAACCTTCGCACATGTGGCTAGAATTGAGTCAATTAGACTTTTACTTGCTATTGCTTGTTGTCTGAAAATTACTTTACACCAAATGGATGCAAAAGGTGCATTCTTAAATGGTTAACTAGATAAGGAAGTTTATGTTGAACAACCAAAAGGATTTGAAGATCCCTACCATCCACACTATGTGTACAAGCTAAAAGGCTCTGTATGGGTTGAAACAATCCCCTCGTGCATGGTATGATCGTTTAACTAACTTCCTTCTTGAATTTAGTTTTAACTGTGGTGAAGCTGATCGTACCTTATTCATTAAACGTCACAATGTAGATATTATTATTGCTCAAATCTACGTAGCTGACATAGTCTTTGGTTCGACCTCACATTCTTATCTAAAGTCATTTGTTGAATCTATGTCATCGACATTTGAAATGAACATGATTGGAGAACTAACTTTTTTCTTAGGTTTGCAGATTAAGCAAAATGAAGATGAATTTTTCATCTGACAAAGTAAATATGCTAAGAATCTAGTTAAGAGATTTGGTTTGGAGAATGCTAAATAGATAAAAACGGCAATGGGTTCATCGCAGAAGGTATGTAAGGATAATATTGGTGAAAATATCGATCCAACATTATATCGATCTATGATAGGTAGCCTTTTTTATCTTACTGCTAGTCGCTCAGATAATATGTTTAGTGTTTGTGTTTGTGCACGTTTTCAAGCCTGTCCCAAAATGTCCCACTTAAATGTCCTGAAACGTATTATTCGATATGTTGCTGAAACATGTGAGTTGGAATTTGATATTCCAAAGACACTAATCCTAACTTAATAGGATTTAGTGACTCGGATTGGGCTGGAGATGTAAATGATAGAAAAAGTACAAGTGAATGATATTTTTATCTTGACAATAATCTTGTTTCATGGTATAGTCGTCAACAAAACTGTGTCTCACTTTCAACTGCTGAATCTGAATATGTAGCAGTTGGAAGTTGTTGCACTCAATTAATATGGCTAAGACACATGTTAGACAGTTATGGATTTACTAGCAACATTTTGATTTTATACTGTGATAATTTGAGTGCTATAAATATTTCCAAAAATCCAGTTCAGCACTCACGTACAAAACATATTGATATTAGACATCACTTTTAAGAGATTTAGTAGAAAAACAGTTAGTTCAAATTGAACAAAGAGATTTAGTCGAAAAATATCTAGTTCAAATAGAACATGTTGATACTCTTCATCAACTAGCTGATATTTTTACAAAAAGCTTTGGACCATGAGAGATTTTCTAGTTTGAAGAAATCTCTTGGTCTTTGTAATCTCTAAAAAAAAAGCATTGTCGGTGGATGTCGGCTGAAACGTTGTCTAACATTTTGGGTGACATTTACCTATGTAATATCACTGACTGATTATTGTTGCTGTATGGTGCATAATTTTTGGTCACACATACATGGTCCTTCAATAAGAATGTAATTCCAACGTGATACCGTTCTCTGCGATGATATATAAATACATGTATATCATAAAAAAAGAGTATCAAAATAAGGCAAAGCCTTTACAAATATTTGGCAACTGTGAAAAATGGGCAAAGCACTTGAAAAGATACCGTTCCTATTCTATAGGAGTATCAAAAGAATTTTGAGAATACTAAATAAGTATTCTTATTTTTGACACAATTTTTTTTGTATGTGTTATATGATTAGATCAAGGACACGATGAAAAAATGTTACATTGGTCCGGTGGTCAAACTCATAAAGTGCATATAAAACGTGTCTTGGTTTGTTGTCAAATATGAAAATTCTTGTGGGATCAAAAATACTTGTGTTGTCCAAAATGTTGTCAACATTGCTGTTGACATTCTCAGATTGTGGTATATGTTGGGATGTTGTTCTTAACTGATTTCAGAAAAATCATATTTTTCTCCCTATTTTTATGCCTTGTTTTAATAGGAATTTCAAACTTTAAGATGATAAGATTGTTTTAATAGGAATTTCAAACTTTAAGATGATAAGATTGTTTTAATAGGAATTTCAAACTTTAAGATGATAAGATTAAATTGGATTCCTACTGTGATGTTTATCTTTTTATCTCAAAAATTTAGGTGTAAGTTATTAGATAAATTTGAAACTCCTAAAACTAAGGAATTTTGTTGCTATGAAAGGTTAGTCATGTATAGAAATATTCCTCTCATTTGCTTTTTTTTTTTTTTATCATTTTCGATTTTCCCTAAAATAAAAAGGGAAATCACATCACACCTCGGGTATTATCCTACCTACCCGATGGAATCATCACCATTCCAAACTCCATTCTCAACCTCAAATCCTAAATCCCCAAAACTTTCTCCACAACATTCACCAATGGAAACCTCTCCAATGTCAACACCAATGTCAGCCAACACTGCAACCAACACCCATATGAGTACAAGCCCTCCAATAAACACTGAATCTTCTGAGCATACTGAACCGCAACAACCCTGCCAGTTTCCTTCTTCACCACCCACAGATAATTTGTCCAAAGCTATAGTATTTAAAGGTTTAGATGAACCTTTAGACATTATCTACCCTGGATACAATAACAACCCTATAGATGTTGATGAAACATCTGATATTGCAGCATTGGGTAAAAGACCAAGATCCTCCACCTTTCCTACTCGTCGATCGAGTAGAATGTTTGAGAGAACAGTTCGTGAAGAGTCAAGCCACAAAAGGTCCAGGTTTGATACATCAATTCCTGCTTGCTCGAGCAGTGAATGTGACGACACGAACTTTGTGCTCTCAACTGAAGAGAGTGAAAAAGAACCAACAACTTTCGTACCACAAAATGTGCCTCAAGAAAATGAGAAAATTTCTGATGAAACTCCACTGAAGCAATTCTTTCCAAAGGGAATTCCCCGATGTGCCAAATCGAGTGCTGCTCCAAATGTTGCCATTGATGCCACAACATCTCAGGCAACATTTCAGCCAACATCAAAAGAGACACAGACACCAACATCCTCCAGCAGTACAAAATCCGAGAGTTTAACCATGTCTGATTCAGACATTGAGGCATCTGTTTTTTTCTGAAAAATTCTATTCTAAAGCTAAGTATGATAAATGGGACTGGTACAAGAATATGGTAATTAGACCTGAGAAAGTGTTAGATATTAATTCATGTGCTGAATATGGCTTAATAGAATTCCTTGAGGATAGACAACTTCTCAAAATTGTTATAGAAAAAGAACCCTATGTTGATGAGGTGATTATGTTGTTCTATTCTAATCTGAATCCTTCTATAGAGGATGTCTCCTAAAAAAATTGGGAAGGTATATCTCTATAACAAGATTTATCAGTTTACACCCACAGTCATAAATCAATGTATGAGACTTGATGTTGTAGAGAGAGTTAGAGATGTAGTACAAGTGACAGAAAATAGGGTTAAAATGATTGAATACCTCACTGGAGGTATAATGAAAAAGTGGATCCCTAGATGTCCAGCTTCAAAACTAACAGCCTTATATTCCACCCTCCACAAAATTGTTATTCACAATTGGCTTTCTTTCTTGAATGAGTCAGTTGTGACATTTGAACAAGCTTTCATATTGTTTAAAATTAGGAAAGGTTTAAAAGTTGATTAAGGAAAAATGATCTTTTATCAAGTTGCCAACTTGGCTAAAATGGAATCAACTTTAATCATTTCATTTCCCTCTCTAATCTACCAAATCTTGACTACCCAAGACTTTGAACCTAAGAGAGAGGATATTATAGGAAAGATTCATGAACTGTACACAATAAACAAAGCAATTTTAAAGAACAAAGAAAGAGTGATTGACTTGCCCTGAAAGAAGGAAGTAGAATGTGAGAATGTTGCCAGGAATGTCACCAACATTCAGGGCAATACTGGTTCAGGACAGTCAACACTATCAATAGACTGGCTAGTGGGTCAAATAGCCAAAATCAACCAACAAATTTCAGAGGTTGATGCTGCCAGGGATGCCTTGGTTCAGGCCCGAGACCATTTCTTGCTCTTATTTTCTTCACAAAAAGGGGGAGATGCTGTGCAGGGGGAGCATGGGAAAGAGGCTGAAGGTGCACATGGTGATGCTGGTAATGCTACTATTGCCGCTGCTGAAGCAGTTGATGCTGCTGTACAAAAGGAAGAAGTTGTTGGGATGAAGGTGTTGCTAAAAAGGCTAAGGCTGAGGGCTGAAGCTGAAGCTGTTATGCAGAAGTAGAAAGCTGATGGAAGCTGCTGCTGATGCACAATGAGCCAGGGAAAAGCGGGCTGATGTGTTGTACCATAATCTTTTAATGTTTGGTTTATGAGTGTTTGGATTATGATTTGTTTTTGTTTTGGTAATGGTTGATATGGATGTTAATTTCTAATAACGGTTTATTCTGACAATGGGTTCTTTCTATTTTGTGTTGTGTGTATTGAATGAGATGTGTATATATATGTGCAAATATCATTTTCTAATCCTATGACTTGGTATACACTTGTATACACAAGATTTGCTTGTGTGCCATCACAGGTTAAGGGGGAGCTTGTCAGTAATCACAAGTGTTGGACAACTTCTGTGACAAAGCACTAAGTCGTTTGTACATTTTGTAATGTGTTTTGTGAAGAAAGACAAAAATGAGGAGATTGTCAATGTTGGGTTTGGTGTTGTGACATTTGATCCAACATATCTTCTGAAGTACTGATTTGAATGCATAAAAATGTTGGGACAAATGTCATAACATTTGGATCAACATCTTCGAAAAAACAGTTTTGCCTTACTTCACGGTAAGCAGTAATATTTTACTGTGAGGTAAAAATGACTTAGGCGTGGTGAATTGGAGTTGTGTAAAACGTGGGAGAAAGAGTTAAAGCTTGAGAAAGAAGTCGAGTAAGGAACAAGTCAAAGTTGTTGAGATTTTTCATTCCTTAATCATCTACCACAAGCTGCCCACATTTCCCTCAACTTCCACAACCGATTAATGAGACTTTCAAGGGAACTCTCTACTATAAATAGAGAGGCCACAACAGTGAACGATATCCAGAATCAGATTGCAAAAATACCAAGAGAGCTCTCGGGATTTCATCTCAAAAATTTGGATCACAAGTGTTGTCTGAGTGTGTTGACAACATTCTGTCCAACATTACAATTGTTTTTTAGATTCTAGATTAGGTTTGTATGGAGCGATTGTAATGAGAGGTTGTCTGTGTCTACTTAGTTAGATTTTTCAGGCAGAAGTCATCTGCGACTTCAACTTTTAATTCCTTTCCGTTTTATATTGTAAATCTGTAAAGAAAGGAATTTGTAATTTTGTATATAATATATATACGGTACATCTGGTCATTGACCATCATAAGTTATATATATTTATGAAAATTTTAAATCTATGTGTTCTTTAAATTCCGCTGCATTTACTCTTTAAAGTTTATGTTTTGCTAAAGTAGTGTTACTGATGTCAGACGACATAACTGCTGACATTCGGAAACAAAATTGACATTTGATTTATTTCATCTATTGTTTTTACTTTAAGTAGCTTTTTACACCCTACAAGTAGCGCTAGCAAAACATCTTCTTCTTGCTATTGGATCACATCCATGAACCATAAGTTTTTGTGCTAATCTCCAATCATCATTACACATTTCACCAACGTCATACTCCATGTACTCTTCGAGCTCCGATTTCATGGAGAAACAAGCGTGACCAATACCAGTGAATGTACCATTAGCTCCCATAAAGTTCTGTTTTTTCAACCTGTTTGGTTTAATCCTCACGTATTTTCGGATTTCTTCAGTCAAGAAATATTCAGAAGGTCCATTGATCTGTTCTGTTTGTCTTGATAGGGAATGTAACACTGCTCCAGGCTCACTATTTTGCATTTGCACTAGTGATATGTGGACTGATTCAACTAGATTTAAAATATCTGCAAGAAATGTAGCCTGTTTTCCGAAAACTTTTTCGTTTGGAAGTTGTCGTAAAATGTCAATTTCATGTTGGGTTTTCTGGATTACAGTATCCAGAGTTAAATCTACGTGGTGATTGATGGTACGGACATGGTTACAGTTGCAGAAGGAATTTGAAGGTAGAAAAGATCTGAAAGAATAAATTTTGGAAAAGTAGCCATACATATAAGAAGAGCAAGAATACAAAGTATGAAGATTAACCTGTGTATCCCTCCTCTCCATGATCCCAACTTCTTTATGACATTTGATTTAGGCAGCTAGTCTTAGTATGAGAGCGATAAATTCTTCTGCAGAAATTATATTCTAATCAAGAGAAAAAATGATTGGAGCAATTTCATGAACACTTGTATCACTTTCTTGACAAAAAATATGGATTTGAGTTGGATATTATGAAGATTAATTAATTATAAAGATCTTGAAATCAGAGTCCACATGTTGCATTAACTTTTGATGTACTCTTCTGGTTCTTGGAAAGGGTGCTTTATCCTTATCAGTCCCGCATTCTCAGCAAAAACTTTACTAATTCTGAAGTTACATTATAAAAATGTCTAACCTTATAATCACAGGTTGTCGAGGATGTTTATTACTTCACGCACCATCCTTGGTGATAATATGTACAAACTTAGTGTGTGTGTTATTTTTAATAATTTTAACTCCATCTGCTAGTGTGAACTTGCTTACATTATAGGTTTCAAGCACAAATAAAGGAGGGTGGCCTGCTAGATCAATTCATGCTAAATCCTCATAATTCCAACTGTATGAATATTTCCATTAGTCAAACGCAGTACCTGTTACCAAAAGGCTACATTTGCTACTAATTATGATAGCTTGTTTGTTGGGGAAAGTGGTACTTCTCATCAATAATATCAGTTTTAAGAGAGTAAAAATGAAGTTTGTAGCAAATATAAGTAGAAAAGTGTTGGAGGGGAGCTGGAAGCATCATCTCAAAGGGGAAGTAGACAAAATGAAGTATGAAAGTCAACAAGGCCATATTTTTATATTGGAGAATAGAAGAGGAACTTGGAAGTAAAGAATACTGCTACACAAAAGCTACACCAATCCCAAAGTCGAGAGAAAGAATTCTTTATTTTTTTAGTAGCTCTAGAGGTATTGAAAAAAAATAAAAGGCAGAGCGCATCTTCATATCGTTCTATGTGCATGGAAATTTTTCATTCACAAAGACCAACCAAAACAAAAAAAAGAAAAACAAAGAACCAAAAGCTCACTGGAAGACCATTTCAAGTCTGACCTCCAACCATCTTTATCACTGTAATACACCTTTAATCTCCTTTTTCTTATCTACTTTTATGACTAAAATTTTTGCTTGCCTTTGAGCTCCCTTGTGAACTTTACATGTGTGTTTTGGCTCATTGATGACAAAAAAGATTTAATTACAAACTTGACTAATAGTATAGTATCAAAGAGGCTTAAAGAAACGCTACTCGAGACTTGTTTCCTAGCCATATTTTAGAAGTAGCGTTGGCTAGTTATATAGAAATTTTTTAAAAAGGAAGGGATGATTTAAATTCACGTGATGTTAGGATTAGAAATAATTTGGCTTTGGTTTGTTTTGTTTATTGCGAAGAAATGTGTATGTTCCGTTAATGTCAAGACAACTAATTGTGTATGTAGAAAAATTCATTTGAGATAAGGGTAAAAAAATTGAAAGTTAATAGTTGAGATGTATTTTGCTAACTAATTGTTGATAGTTCGCACTAATGATTCGGATAGAAAATTAAAAAGAATGTGATACTTGGAGAGTTGTCTTCTTCAATTTGAGCAAAGGTATTGTAGATTAAATAGAGTAGAGCTTCCCAAGTAAAATTAAAAATTGAGATTACGCTAATTGTTTTTGCTTGATACCGTCAATCATCCATTCTGTGTAATCAAGAAAAAATAATAACAAAAATCACAATACCAACGCAACTCACTTCTCCTACCACCACGAAATGATTTAACCCTAATAGTAAAAAGGACAAAAATGAAAAATTAAAATTCTAAAGGTGACTAAATTGACCTAACGAAAAACTTTTTACACTTTCAAATTACCAAAATTCAACATTCCATTTATAATACTCTTCTCCGGCCATCGGAGTACTGAGAAAGAGGGATCACCTCTGACAACGGCGTAGATAACGGCGTCGGCAACGGCGAGTTCCGGCAAACCGGACACGAAGCATTCAATTTCAACCACGCGTCTAAACACATGACATGAAAATAATGCTTACAATCCGGCATCATCCTCAGCATCTCTCCATCCTTATAATCAGACAAACATATAGGACAAACGACATCGTTACCGTTTCCATTACCGCTATTCCTTTTTGAGTAAACCAACTTTGGGTACGAGTTGATTACGACTTGATCAAGTCCCAACGTTGCGTTTTGCGATGAAACGTCGTTGTTTTCCTCATCATCTTCCGCTACGAATATGATACGAGGGAGGTAAATTCCATTCTCGATGTTGTTAGGGATTTGCGAATTGGCTCGAATTTGACGGCGGCGACGGAGAGCGGCGGCGGAGCGGAAGCAGATGTAGGAAGCGAGGAGTATAGTGGAGAGAAGAACGAGGAAGCCGAGAGCTATTGCAATTGCGTAGCCGAGGCCGATGGTGCTGAGGTTCTGAGAAAGGGTGGTGGTTAAAGGTGGTGGTGGTGGTTGGCGGCGGAGGAGAGAGGAGGACATTGGAAAGGGAGAGATGAAGGGGTGAGAAGGTCCATGAGAATGAAGGGGAAGGGGTTTAGGGGAGGTGAAGGGGTGGGTGTGTAGATTAACTGCAGTTGCAGCTACGACATTTAATATTGTAGTTTGAAAACAGAGAAGGTCATTTAATGGACAACATGGGGGTTGATGATGACTACTAGCGCCTTGGGCTTGATCATGGGTGAGTTTGGAGGTTTAGTTTCTACTTGGTCATGTCATGAGTCTTGGTTCTACTGTTAACATTTTTCTCTTCTTCTAATCCTCTGGTATTCGGAATTTGTTTTGATTAATTCGGATTTGGATTCGGATTTGAATTCAGTAGACCTATTAAGTGATAAAACTGTCCCACTAAAAAATATTTTATTTTCAAGATCCCAACATTAGACATCTAAAATGAAGGGTGGAGATATCGGGTCAAGGGATCGTCACATCCTTTAATAGTGTCAATCACTTTATATTTGATTTGAGGGGTGAACTTAGCATAAAAGGTACAAGTTCCACGGAATTCAATAATTTTAATTCAAATTATATATATTATATTATAATAAACTTTAAAATTCAAAAATTTCAAATAGAGAACTCATAAACTTTACATGTTGGTTCTATGTGTTCCTTGCAATTTGACTGGATCCCACATATATATTTATTTGTACATTCTCTGATCGGATCTAATAAATTATCTACCTTCCTTTTCAAATATGATTTATTAAGTTGTACATACACCATTGATTTTCATACCATCAGGCATCAACGACCATTTTTCTAATTTCTTAATCCAAATTTATCCGAACAGTTACCTATTAAAGACTTCTAAGAAAACAGAGTAAATAGTATTATATGAAAATAAATACAAATAACTTTTCATAATGAGAATCACAAAAAAGATCAAACATATAAGCAAGCGTGATGGGAGAAATGCAATCTTTACTGTTATTAGAGAGGCATTCGATCAAGGATCAATATATGATCGTACACATTAATAGTGGTAAGGTGATGGAATCATTTAATTTTTACACTTTTAAGGAAGAACTTTTCATAAATTCCAAAGAATCATTGATTTTGCTCATGTTACATAGTTGGAACTTTGTAATGAGAGCCTTGAGCTGATAATTAAATACTAATATTCGTATAATATGAGTCATTTAACTTGAATGTTAACGGAATCAATTATCATCCAAAAAGTATGTCGTTAAAGTTCTTTCAACATCACAAATGAAGAAATTATCTTACTTAGTAATTTTAATAAAGAGCAGCCAGACGGACTACAATTGTGAGTCTAGTGACTACTAGAGTAGAGTTAAGTCAAAAGGTATGGTATAGCAGCCTTTCCGAGCGAGCCTCTGGGATCTCCTGTAAACCCCAATGATGTGGTAAAGGGAGGATATTAGGGGAAGCAGTGAGTGGAGATTCCCCTGCAAAGAGCCGGATGAGGGTCAGATGTTCACCTTTCTAAGTCAAGTAATGGTGACCCACCGAAGAATGGAGCTTCGTAACATGTTGACGAAGGCCCCCGAACTGAGGGTTCGGTCAGTAGAAGGGACGACTTTGTCTCCCCGAAATTTACGCAATTTCTTTTCTAAGAAATAGATTATAGTGATTGATGACTCTTTCAATCAGGCGAAATGGAAGGCCTTATTAGCTTTTTTCTTAGTAAAGCTACAAGTGTACTCAGTTGAACTGGAATCATCTGTTTAGACACCTGCTTGAATGCGCTTTATATAAATTAGTTAGCTTTCAACCCGACTCTTTTGGCTTATTGTTCGTGTCGTATATGAGATCTCTTTTGCACTCCCTAAAAACGTTTTCCCCTCTCTTTTCTTCATGAAGAAAATAATTTGAATAAAGTACATATTATTAAAAACTGGGAACTTTTTCGCTAGTTATAATATTATATCATAAATCTTTTTAAAGTCCATCCATTTTTTTTTGGAAAATTTTCAGAAACCTACATTTCAGTCACTTACATTACAAAAATATAGCTCAAAACTTACATTGCTAAAATAAATCCCAAAAATATTTTTATACAATGTTATACACTTATATACAAAATTATATAAAACAAATATATTATGTACATGAGTGTACAAAATTGTATAATAGTGTATGAGAGGTGTGTATACATTCATATACACTATTATACAAATATCAACACCACCAGCGACGGAGCAGTTGCAACCATCGCCAACATCGGAGTTCCATTTTCCGACGAACTCCAACACCACTAACGACGGTGCAGCAACAACGGAGGAGCTCCGACGACCACCACTCACACCAAATCTGAGAGAGAGCGAGAGAGAGGAGGGGGAACTAGTGGAGCAGCAGCATCGGAGGAGCTCTGGAGACCACCAGCTACACCAGATCTGAGACAGAAAGAGGAGGATGAACCGGCGAAAACCACTAGTCATACTAGATCTGAGAGAGAGGAGTGAGTCGCTCACCACCACCAGATCTAAGAGAGAGAAACTCATCGCAGCACCAACAACGATAACTTGGATATTTTCATCAGAAGTCGCCGAAGTGTTTTGTGATTTCTCCGGCAGAGGCGATGGGGGAGCAGCACGGAAGACATAGAGCGAAAGAGAGAGAGAGCAAGAGAAAGGAGGTTGTGTAATTTTTTGTAAGATTTAAAAAGATAGGTTAATTTTGGTAGCATTGTTTGTTAATTTTAAACGCATACACAGAGCCAACACATCGAAAAACTAAATAGGAACTTACCTTCAGCCACAGTTGATCAAATGTCGTGGGAATCGCCTTTCTTCTAGCACCATATTATAACCCTACTAATTAACCTTGAGAGTCTTATAACCTATGCCTATCACAATGTTATAATACTGGACTGATGGAGTCATAGGCGTATTTATAGGTAGGCTATGGACTCTTAGGCAAAACCTTTAACCTTAAGGACTACTCCATAAAATATGGTTACCCTAAGAATTCCTAATAAAATGTTTTCTCCCATCAAGGAAACTTCCAGATATGCATAACTAAGAAATATTATCTGCCATATATTATTTACTTGAAAGACAAGGTAAATAATTTATTACCATAATATGTGTGCGACATTAAATGTCTCATTAATGAGACGTGCAATTCTTACATTCTCCCACTTGGTCCGCATATTACAATCATGATAATCTTTTATGAGTGATAATCATGGCCATAAGCTTTATTCACTCGACTGAACTTATATGCAATAATCACTTCAACTTGAACACATTACTAGAATAATCATGGCGGTCATGCTCTTAAACAAACACTTCCTTCCATGTATTAAGATGTACAATATATTCTAACAAAGTGTTCAATAACTTTATGAATAAACTTAATATAAGTCATTCAGTGTTTAACTTTGTTGATCCAATGATCACAACACAATACCTGAAAATCAAAATGTTCACTGTCATGTATAATAAAGAAAGAATAGTGTCTAGACAAAGTGTTAGGGAACAAAGCAAGACTTAAAATGTGTTACGAAGACTCATGCGGGTTACATGATCCTTGAAAATATTAGCTAATAAACCCATAGTCATATAATCAACAATAATCAAAGTAGTACTAACATGCTCAAAATTCACATCTTGCTTCTTGACATATTCTCTAATCATCAAATACTTTATGTCGATATGTTTACTTCGGCTACCACTTTTATTATTTTTTGAAAAGAATACTTTAGCTGAATTATTACAAAAGATTCTCAATGGACTTGCAATAGAATCGTCAACTCTAAGTCCCGAAATGAAATTCTTCAACCATAACGTATGGATGTAGCTTCATCGCATGCTATAAATTCAGCTTCCATTGTGGATGTTGCAACAATGGTTTGCTTAACACTCCTCCAAGATATAACACCTCCAGCAAGAATGAAAATGTATCCATAAATAGATTTATTAGAGTCTTTGCATCTACCCAAATCAGATTCTGAATATCCAATAACCTTCAATGAGTCAGAATATCTGTATGTGAGCTTAAGATCTCTGGTTTCTTGTAAATATTTTAAAACCCTTTTATCAGATTTTCAATGATTAAGATCGGAGTTACTTTGATATCTTCCAAGCATTCCCGCTGCAAAAGCTATATCTGGTCTAGTGTAGACATGTGTGTATATAAGATTTCCAATAAGTGAAGCATAGGGAATGCCTTTCATTTGATCTTGTTAAAATGCATTTTGTAGACATTGATTGAATAAAAATATGTCACCTTTAATGATGGGTGCTGCTATAGGTGAATATTTCTTCATTCCGAATCTTTTCTGAATTCTTTCAATGTAGGCCCTTTGAGATAGTCCAAGTAGTCTTTGAGATCTATCTCTATAAATCTCTATGCCAATGACATAGGAAGCTTCACTCATATCCTTCATCTCAAAATTCTAGATAAGGAACTATTTTGTCTCATGCAATAACTCCAAATCACTACTAGCAAGTAAAATGCCATCCACATATAGGACTAGAAAAATATATTTGCTCTCACTTATCTTAAGGTATATACACTGATCAATGATGTTCTCTATAAATTCAAATGAAGAAATAACATTATGAAATTTAATATATCATTGGCGGGAATCCAATTTTAGCCCATAAATGAATTTATTCAACTTGCAAACAAGGTGGCTTTTATCCTTATCACAAAAACCTTTAGGCTGACGCATGTATACCTCTTCTTCAAGATCTCCATCCAAGAAAGTCGTTTTCACATCCATTTGATGTAGCTCTAAATAAAAATGAGCTACTATTGCCATGATTATTCTTAATTAATTCTTCTTTGAAATTGGAGAGAAAGTTTCATGGTAATCAATGCCTTCTTTTTGAGAAAACTCTTAGCTACAAGTCTGGCTTTATATCGTTCAATATTACCAAATGAGTCTCTTTTAGTTTTATAAACCCATTTGAATCTTATAGTAGAGATTCCTTCTAGTAATTCAACGAGACTCCAGTACTTTATTCTCAGCCATAGATTCCAACTCTTCTTTCATGGCATCATATCAAAGTGTGGAGTTCTCTCCACTCATGGCTTGTGAAAAGGAGCATGGATAATTTTTTAGTCCAATATCATGATCAGACTCTTGGAGGTATATGACATAGTCAATAGAAATTGTTGGTTTGCGAACTCTTGAGGATTTTCTTACTCCCACGGGTTCAAATACTCCTTCAATGGGTTAAGGTAAAACAGGTTGATCTTCATGTGGGTCCTCATGTGGTGGTGGCACTTTAACTTGTTGCTCTTCGGACAATTCATGAGAATTTATCTGAACAACATTCAAGTTCCCAATATATAAAGGTACCACATGCGGTTTCCTTATTTCTTTCAATTCCACCACTTGAGTCAAACCACTCCCACTTACTTCATGTTCCTCAAGAAATTTAACATTTCTAGCCTCAACAATTTTAGGAGAATGAGAAGTACAATAGAACCTAAATCCTTTAGAGTTAACTACATAGCCTATAAAGAAATCGCTTATTGTTCTTTTATCCAACTTTTTCAAATGTGGCTTATAAACCCTCACCTCAGTTGGACATCCCCAAATAAGTAAATGACTTAAACTAGGTTTCTATCTTTTCCATAATTCAAAAGGCGTCTTGGGACAACCTTGGATGGAACCCTATTTAAAATATACACAACGGTTTTTAAGGCTTCACTCTATAAGGATAAAGATAAATTTGGTCTTCTAATCATGCTTTTTACCATGTCCATTAATGTCCGATTCCTTCTTTATGCCACACCATTTTGTTGTGGAGTTTCTGGCATGGTATATTGAGAAATTATACCTTAACTTTCAAGGAACTTAGCAAATAGACCTTTAACTTGTCCCTTATCTGTGTACCTAACATAATATTCTCCACCCCTGTCCGACCTTACAATTTTGATCTGAAGCTCATGTTTGTTTCTCTATTTCCGTTTTGAAAACTTTAAAAGCATCAAGTGTTTCGAATTTATTAACAGAAAATAGAGATACATGTATCTTGAATAGTCGTCAATAAATGAGATAAAATATCTTTCACCATTCAAACAAGGGGTAGAAAAATGTCCATAAATATCTATAGTATGATCTCAAGCAATTGAGAACTCCTTTTGGCACATTTAGAGGATTTGTTGGTCTACTTACCCTTTATGCAGTCCACACAAGTCCCAAAGTCAGAAAAATTAAGAGCTCCTAGAACTCCTTCATTAATCAATCTTTTGATTCTTTCAATAGAGATATGTCCCAATCTCTTGTGCCAAAGACTTGATGAGTTCTCATTGATAATATATCGCTTAGTGCCAATTTGTTTATCATACAGAGTTAAAACATTACATTCAATCGTGGGGTCTAGCTCATATTTAATTAATCTTTTATAGAAATTTCCAAAACCAATAACTTCATTATCTTTCAAAAGTTCCATTGAAGAATAATGAAAATTGAAATCATAACCAACAACTGATAGTCTTGAAAGAGAAATTAAATTTCTAGAATATGATGGAACATAAAAAGTTTTCTCTAAATCTAATTGAAAATTATCTTTCAAAATGAGCCTATAAGTCCCAACGCCTTCCACATGTGATGACATCCCACTTCCAGAATAAACCTTTTGTTCACTTCCCATAAGCTTTTTAGAGTTAAAAAACCATGCATGGTTTTGACAATATGAGTTGTGGAACCAGAATCGATCCACCATGTATTATCAGAAACTTCAGTAAATTTAAATTCACAACATACAAAGGTAAAATTACCTTTCTTCTCAAGCCATTTTTTGTATTGCAGACAATCTTTTTTCCAGTGTCCCTTTTTTCTGCAGAAACGACAAACATATTTATCAATAATGCATTTCTTCTTCATGGGAACACTTTTGCCCTTCTTCGCATTTCTCTTATCACGAGTCACCAAATTAACACTTTCAAGTATCTCATGCTTCAACCTCTCCTCTTCTTGAACACACATGGTC
The DNA here is from genome assembly GCA_034509755.1 of Anisodus tanguticus. Taxonomy (NCBI): domain Eukaryota; kingdom Viridiplantae; phylum Streptophyta; class Magnoliopsida; order Solanales; family Solanaceae; genus Anisodus; species Anisodus tanguticus. Next base: position 21,453,611 of record CM067561.1, on the reverse strand, counting down.
AGGAGTTCATTAATTGACCATTTATCTTAATGTGTGTTGTAAGATATCTTGAACAGATCATATTCCACAGGAAGAGAGTTGATGATAAAATGCACAAGAAATGGTGCAAACATATCAACCTCAAGGGACTTGAGTTTAGCAGCAATGTCTATCATCTCCATAATGTGCTCGCTTCCTGTACGACTTCTATCAAAGGTCATACTTGAGAGCCTCTTCATAAGGGTGCTCGCCAGCGCCTTGTCAGAGCTTACAAATTGTTCTTCAATTGCCTTCATGTAAGCTTTGACCTTATCACTAACAGAGATGTAACCACTAATGCTTTGGCTTATATGAGCCTTTATGAGCATCAAACTCAAGCAATTGGATCTCTCCCACCGCTCATAATAAGCCTTAGTCTCTGGCGTACTTGATTCTGTGGGTTTAGGTGATTCATCCACACGGAGGGCTAGATCCAAGTCCGAGCACCCTAAAGAGAAAAGGACTTTCTCTTTCCATTCAGTAAAATTATCACCAGATAGCATCCAAATTCAAGCATTCTCGTTAAAGATAGCAGTAGGAAAAGCTGTGTAAACTGCAAAACAAGGATGAACACATAAGCTATGAAGTACAAACCATCAAAAGTGAATCGCGTAAATTCCGATTCTAAGTAAATTCAAGACCTTCCTGTGGGTAGAGGTTGCAACACATACACATAAGTTACTTAACTTTATTAGACTAGTAAACCAAAATAAAATTAGAAAACAATCCATACCTGTGGGCATAGGATAATTTTCAAACTAAAAGGCTTACTATGTCGCTCCAATTAATCTCATCAAAATAGTTACCTCCCTGTAGGGCCGGGTTATCATTTTAATGAGATAACTGGACTAAATGGATGTACTTTATGCGATTAAACAACTTAATTTTTTTTATATCAAGTATTCAAGATGCTGTGGCTAGTCCTAAGCACAACATATAAAAAAACTCAAATTGGCATCTTACTGTAATTTGATCTTAATAATCAACTTAAACCATATGTGAATTAGTTTCACAATAGATACACATTATGTAAGCAAAATGCTTATAAAACCTCAATCGTGCGCAGAAAAGTAATTCTTATAATTATTACTATAATCCGAATATTATAAGAATTTACTACTTATAAACCCAAAGTATCGTTAAAAAAAATAGATATATATGTTCAGAAGTAACATTATTGTTTGTTCTTTAATTAAACAACTATTTTCATTTAAAAGGAATTAAGACTTATGATTCTGGACTTAACAAAACGAGAGTTACAGTAGCTTTTATCTTAAAGTATGGACTGAACATGAATGCTGGTTTACTTAATATAGAAGAAGAGATGTTCCAAAAGCACACATAGACAAAAGCTCTTGAAGGAAAAATACCAGTTGATTGTTGAAAGTATATTTATGCTCTAGAGACAATATGTATTAGGACAAATGTACTTTATACACATTCATATTATTATTAATAGAAATTAATATTTTGGCATTTGCAATTACTGAATTATTATTTGATTATTTGTAATTATTCATTAATGTGCATCCCTTGAGCTTACGTTGTCATTAATAGAGTGAGTATTAATGATAGAGCGTAACTCTTAAAATAGCCTCGACTAATGATCATTGAGAATGGGATATCGATGATATGTGATAAGTCGACACGTGGTCTGCATCACATCCTTAGAGGATGTAGTATGTCTCACCTGCTACGAGTAATGGTTACTCATGATGGACACATGGATACCTTGGAAGTATTGGTATACCTTGCTGATATACTGTTTGTTATACTTGTCTAAAGTATGATCAACGTGTGGGAGATAGAAGTCCTTAGACTTGAGGTCAATATTTGATCCCGTCATAAGCTCAAATGCCTTATAGGTTGAGATACGGCTTGTATTTGGTACATTACGATGTGGATTGAAGGTGGTAGTTGAGCCAAGATTAGGATTCATTCCTCGGATGTATATTCGAGAGAACACTCGGATTCTCATTGATATTAGGTTGACTAAGTCGTTGGCCAACGCAATAGACATATTTAGAATATGGTCTAGTTGTCAACTAATACAGATGAGATACAATGATTAAGCCATTTGGATAGACACTTGACAAATCCTAAGCTTGATCGGGTGTGTCGTGAATGAAAGGATTTTATCTTACCACATAAAGGTTAAGTTTACTGGATTCGTGTAAACGTACTTCACATATTGAGTTCGTCTTCCGGCGCCGTCTAGGAGTTCCGTGTAGACCTTAATTTGATTAATGTCGATATGAGAAGGCCTGTAGGGTCACACTATGTCGATTGTCCGTTTCGATCTAAGGATGTATTGAGAGAGTAAATTAAAATGTTCGATTTGGAATTGAGACATTTAAATGAATAAGAGTATTTTAATCAAGTCAAAATTGGTTTTTGGATTTAATTAAGAATGCACAAAAATAAAGTCGAGCGCCGCGGCGCCCATACCCTAGGGCCACGACGCAGTGTAGGCGCATGCCGAGCGCCGCGATGCCCATACCCTAAGGCCGCGGCACCTCTGGCTCGATTTTTGGGCCAGGCCCAAGGTCAAACCCTAATCCAGTTTTGTCCTATTTTTCAACTATAAATAGAGGCATTCACCTCGTTATTCAACACACCAATTCAGAAAAACATTCTAAGCCTTAGAGACTTAGAATCAAATACTCTCGAACCTCTGCCGGATTTCCTAGCTTTCCGAAAGAGAAGTACATTGAAGCTTGGAGCTTGCAATCGGAAGGGCAACCGCGTGTGCACCTTATAGTAGATAAAGATTCCAGATAATACTAACTTGTAAGTAAATGTTTTATGTTACAAGTTTCATTGTTGTATAACCATACCAGAATTATTGTTGGGGTAAGTAAGAAACAAAAACTTTTAAACTTCCGTTGTGCCTTACTTATGTGCTTTGTACCCAACAAAATCCTACAGTGGTATCAGAGCTCAGACTGGTTAAATGATTATATAACAATTGAATAGAATAATAATATGAGTTAAACATAAAATTGGATTAAAACAAGGTTTCTTGAAATCCTACATGTCTTGAACGAATGTTGACCTTTTGGAATCACCCTAAATTATCTCCTACGCTAACTCGAGGAAGTCATTCCGCTCTAACTCGAACTAATCCAAGTGCGTTGTCTGGCTCATTGCACGGTGCACGACTAAGAACGAGTAAAGAACGGATGATGGTCGATATGGGCGTTATTGATAATGGTGGGTGATGATAAAGGACATGTGAATTGATCCCTAAATTGGATTTAGGGGTTGAACATTTTTTTGAAAATCAACACAGAAACATTTGTAGGGACGTCGGCGCCGCGGCGCTGACTAGGGTTTCAAGGAGGCGCCGCGGCGCTAATGCTTCGTTTCAAAATATGAACTCACTGGACAACAGGCGTCGCGGCTCCATGGTGGAGCGCCGCTGCCCCACCTGTCCAGAAACACAAAAAAAAATTGAGTTCAGAATGTTTAACCCAACATTATTATTACACATTATATTATTTGATAAGTATACTGTTTATGTGTTAAATGTCAAATTATTTGTCATTTACATTTCTAGAATAGTGTCCGCTATAACTGTCTGGGCAGGCGGCGCCTAGTGTTTGATTAAACCATCTTCTATCATGCATATTGGGTTGACGGTTCCCAAACTATATGTGTTATTAGTTTTGCATGATGTTAAGATATCGTATTGGATATGGCATAAAAGAGTTGATCTTGGTTAAAACCCCGAATTAAAATATTCCCCAAAACTTTAAATACAAGTCTAAATTAAAATGTGTCGTTCATTATAATTGTTAGAGTGCAAAATCCTTTTCGGCGATACGAGTATTTATGCCAAAGCATTTGCTCTAAGTCTACGAGGACCCAGACTCTTTCATAGATGTGTTTTAATGTAAAGGTAAATGATAAACGTTTGTGTGTATTTACACCAAAGTGTTTGCTCACAAAGGCCAAATTTGCTTAGGTACATAAACGCAGTCGTGTAATGGAGTTGACTTGCTTAGACAAATCTTGGCGCCAAAGTGTCGGACTAATCTAAGGACGCAAGATTAAATGTAATAATTTGATCAACCAAGAGTTGCGAATAAAGTTTTGCAATTGGTTTAGAACCTACCAAGATATGTTATTTAAGTTATCAGCCAAAGCAAATGCGGAGATAAAATAGGCTTGGATCTTGGCCCATTATGACCTCAATTAATATAGGTCCGTATTCTACCATGGAGTCGTAGAAGTATGTTAAAATAGTGGGAGCTAATTAAACAAAAGCCCTTGTTGATTAGCCTAAATGAATGTGTATAATAGGAAATAAATTTTGAATTTAATTTTCGATCTATTTCATATTATAAAAGATGTCGAGCCTGTCGTTGAAAATGCTGATTGAGATGAATAAACTTACTGGACCAAACTACCTTGACTGGCTAAGGAATTTGCGAATAATACCTAGACAAGAGAAAATAGAATACGTGTTGGACATGGTGTTTCCAACAGTCTCTGTGACAGATTCTAAAGAATATGCCTCATTAGATAAAGATGCTTACCAGAAACATCTAGATGATGCCACTTCGGCGCAATGCGTAATGCTGTCTTCCATGTCGATGGAACTTCAGAGACAGCATGAGAACATGGGGCCCAATGAGATGCTCGAACACCTGAAGAGTCTCTATGACTCTCAATCCTAGACAATGGAATATGAGTTGCTAATAGAACTCTTCAAGTGTAAGCTCAATGAAAGGGGCCCGGTCTCACAGCATGTGCTGAAGATGATAGGGCTGATAGAGAGGCTTGCTTCGATTGGAACGAAGCTTGAAAAGAATGTCGCTACCACCTTCATCCTGAACTCTCTCATTTGTTCCTTTGAGAACTTCATAGTGAATTTCAACATGAATGGAACGAAGGCGACATTGCCAGAGTTGCACAACATGCTCAAGACCTTTGAGTCCTCCACTTCCAAAGGCAAAGCTGTGCTCATGGTGAGCTCTTCTAGCCGACCCAAGCCGAAAGGCAAGGAATGGCAGAAGAAGAAGGGCAAGGCAATCGATGCGCCCTCAGCTATGAAGCCCAAGGGAGGTGTGAAGAAGAAGGTAAGCGCGACTAAGGATGAATGCCTCAACTGCCTTAGGAAGGGGCATTGGAAAAAGGACTGCACGACACCAGGAGGAGTGAAAGCACTAGGTGCCCCTGCCTTTGGTGGACAAGGTATGTACGTTATTGAAATTAATATGTCTATAAATAACTCTCATTCTTGGGTATTGGATACCGCTTGTGGCTCACACATTTGTACAAATGTGCAGGTCCTAACTGATTGCAGGAAGGTTGGATTGAAAGAGGTAGACCTACACGTTGGAAATGAAGCACGAGTCGATGCTGAGCGCGTAGGGACTTATAGATTAAATTTATCTTCCGGCTATTGTTTAGTGTTGAATGATTGTTTTTATGTTCCCTCGTTAACGATGAGTATTATTTCTATCCAGTGTTGGACATGGAGGGCTTTTCCTCGTATATTTATAATGACAGTCACGTACTGTCTTTTAATAATGTTATTTAAGGAACTGTTCCTCTTGTGGATGGATTATATACACTGAACTGTAGTCGAGAGATTTTCAATGTACAAAATAAACGAGCCAAGACAAGTAATAGAAACTCTACCTACCCATGGCACTGCAGACTTGGTCATATCAACTAATCAAGGATAGCCAGATTGAAGAAGTTAGACTACCTCGAACCATTTGACTTGGAGTCTTATGGTAACTGCGAATATTGCTTGAGAGGAAAGATGACCAATAAACCACTTTCTGGGAAAGGTGTGCGAGCCAAAGAGGTGCTTGAGTTGGTCCATACTGATGTATGTGGGCCATTCTCGACTCAAGCTAAAGGAGACTTCCCATACTTCATCACTTTTACTGACGACTTCACAAGGTATGGGTATGTGTATCTTATGAGACACAAATCCGAGGCTTTTGAGAAGTTCAAGGAGTACAAGTCGGAAGTAGAGAAGCAACTTGCAACAAGTATCAATACCCTTCGATCGGATCGAGGAGGTGAATACTTAAGCAAGGATTTTCTAGATTACTTAAAGATTCATGGAGTCCAATCTGAATGGACACCTCCAGGAACTCCACAGATGAACGGTGTTGCCGAAAGGAGAAACCGAACCTTATTGGATATGGTTTGATCCATGATAAGCTCCTCAGCTCTACCGACATACCTTTGGGGACATGCTATACAGACCTCTATATATATTCTGAACAGGGTTCCTTCTAAGTCAGTAGAAAAGACACCCTATCAGATATGGTATGGCAAGAAGCCAGCTCTTAAACATATGAGACCCAGGGCCCTACATATGTTAAGAAGATGCTCACTGACAAGTTGGAATCTAAAAGTGAGAAATGTTACTTCGTGGGGTATCCAAAGGAAACTAAGGGATACTACTTCTATCTTCCTGAAGAACATAAGGTCATTATTTCCAGGAACACAACTTTTCTTGAAGAAGCATATGTCTACAAGGAACATAGTTGCACAGAGATAGAACTTGAAGAAATTCAAAAACCACAAGATAACATAGAAAATGAACCCTTGTCGAATGACCTAAACAAGGATTCAGTGAGAGTATCTAGCGAAGATTGGGTACTTAGAGTACGCCCTTCAACTAGTGGGAGTGCTGTGAGAGATAGTGCAGAAATGCAAGGCTCTCATACACAACCAATGGATGATGATACAATAGTTGTACCTCATTCCATTCAGGAAATACATAGAAATGACATTCATGAAAGCTCTCAAGGTGATGGATTGTCTAACACACAAAGACCTTCTCACAATCAGAATGCAACAAACACTGAAACGCAGAGTACTCAACTCCGTAGGACCACTAGGACTTATCGTCCACCTGAAAGACTTAATCTCCTTGTTGAAACACATAATGAGATAGATATTCCTGATGACGATGAACCTACAACCTACAGCGAAGCTATGTTAGACATTAATTCGCAGAGATGGCAAGAAGCCATGAAATCTGAGATGGACTAAATGTACGTAAATCAAGTTTGGAACTTGGTTGATTTGCCAACAGGGGTTAGACCCATATGATGCAAATGTTCTTCAAGAAGAAGATTGATGCATATGGTAAAGTATAAACTTATAAAGCAAGACTGGTGGCTAAAGGTTATAATCAACGGCCTGGGGTCGATTATGATGAAACCTTTTCACCTGTTGCTAAGATCAAGTCCATTCGGATTTTGCTTGCAGTAGCTGCATATTATGACTATGACATTTGGCAGATGGACGTCAAGACTGTTTTCCTCAATGGTAATCTAGTTGAGGAAGTGTATATGAAAAACCTGAGAGTTTTTCAATCGAGTCCAAACCAAATGATGTATGCAAGCTACAAAAGTCCATTTATGGGCTTAAGCAAGGCTCGAGGAGTTGGAACATTTGCTTTGACAAGGCTATCAAGTCATTTGATTTCGTCAGAAGAAAGAGGATCCATGTGTTTATAGTAAACGCAAGGATGGGAGTATTGCCTTCATTATAATATATGTAGATGACATATTAATAATGGGAGATAATAAGACTCTCCTGCAGACAGTCAAATAGTGGTTGTCCAGTACCTTCATGATGAAGGATTTAGGTGAAGCCTGCTACATTCTGGGGATTAGGATCTATAGAGATAGACCTAACAGATTATTGGGGCTGTCACAGTCAGTCTACATAGACAAAGTACTTAGATGTTTTTCTATGGAAAATTCCAAGAAAGACGGTCTATCTATGGGACAAGGCATCAAGTTATTTAAGAAGGATAGTCCTTCTAATTCTATAGAACTTGAACGCATGAAAAGGATCATATATGTTTCGATTATAGGATCGATCATGTATGCCATGACCTGTACTAGGACAAATGTGGCCTTTGCACTTAGTATGACTTGCAAGTTCCAGCAGAATCCTGGGGAAGAACAATGGAAGGCAGTCAAGAGTATTCTTAAGAATCTTAGACGAACTAAAGATTACTTCTTAGTCTACGGTGGGGAAGAGAAGCTAATATGTATTGGGTACACTGATTCTAGCTTCCAGACAGATGTTGATGACTATAAATCTCAATCAGGTTACACATTCATTTTCAATGGTGGAGCAGTAAGCTGGAAAAGTTCCAAATAAGCTACAGCTGCTGATTCGACAACATAAGATGAGTACATTGCTGGATCGGAAGCTGGTAAAGAAGCTGTCGCGATATCTGAATTTCTGAAGGAACTAGGGGTTGTTCCAAGTGCCACTTGTCCAATAACGGTTTATTGTGACAACACTGGTGCGATTGCGCAAGCTAAGGAACAAAGATCAACCAACAGAAACAAGCATGTACCAAGAAAGTACCACATACTCAGGGAGATGGTGGAGACTGAAGAGATTAGATTAGACTATGTTACCACAGACGATAATCTAGCTGACCCATTCACTAAACCATTAAGCTTAGTCAAGCATAATGGTCATTTTGAGAATATGAGCATTAGATATGTTGGAGATTGGCTCTAGGCCAAGTGGGAGATTGAAAGTATATTTATGTCCTAGAGACAATCTGTATTAGGACAAATGTACTTTATACATATTCATAGTATTATTAATGGAAATTAATATTTTGGCATTTGAAATTATTGAATTATTATTTGATTATTTGATTCCTTGTAATTATTCATTAATGTGCATCCCTTGAGCTTACGTTGTCATTAATAGAGTGAGATATTAATGATAGAGCATAACTCTTAAAATAGCCTCGACTAATGATCATCGAGAATGAGATATCGATGATATGTGATAAGTCGACATGTGGTCTGCATCACATCCTTATAGGATGTAGTATGTCTCACCTGCTACGAGTAATGGTTACTCGTGATGGACACATGAATACTTTGGAAGTATTGGTATACCCTCCTGATATACTGTTTGTTATACTTGTCTAAAGTATGATCAGCGTGTGGAAGATAAAAGTCCTTAGACTTGAGGTCAATACGCGTCTTGTCTACAAAGTAATGTACTTTGATCCCGTCCTAAGCTCAAATGCCTTATAGGTTCAGATACGGCTTGTATTGGGTACATTACGATGTGGATTGAAGGTGGTAGTTGAGCCAGGATTAGGATTCATTCCTCGGATGTATATTCGAGAGAACACTCGAATTCTCAGTGATATTAGGTTGACTAAGTCGTTGGTCAACACAATAGACATATTTAGAATAAGGTATAGTTGTCAATTAATATAGATGAGATACAATGATTAAGCCATTTGGATAGACACTTGACAAATCCTAAGCTTGATCGGGTGTGTCGTGAATGAAAGGATTTTATCTTACAACATAAATGTTAAGTTTACTGGATTCGTGTAAACGTACTTCACATATTGAGTTCGTTTTCCGACTCCGTCTAGGAGTTCCTTGTAGACCTTAATTTGATTAATGTCGATATGAGAAGGCCTGTAGGGTCACACTATGTCGATTGTCCGTTTCGATCTAAGGATGTATTGAGAGAGTAAATTAAAATGTTCGATTTGGAATCGAGACATTTAAATGAATAATGAGTATTTTATTAAGTCAAAATTGGATTTTGGATTTAATTAAGAATGCACAAAAAATAAAGTCGAGCGCCGCAGCGCTCATACCCTAGGGCCACGGCTCAGTGGCGCCCATACCCTAGGGCCGCGACGCCTCTGCCTTGATTTTTGGGCCAGGCCCGGGTTTGACCTATTTTTCAACTATAAATAGAGGCATTCACCTCGTTATTCAACACACCAATTCTGAAAAACATTCTAAGCCTTAGAGACTTAGAATCAAATACTCTCGAACCTCTGCCGGATTTCCTAGCTTTCCGAAAGAGAAGTACATTGAAGCTCGGAGCTTGCAATCGGAAGGGCAACCGCGTGTACACCTTATAGTAGATAAAGATTTCAGATGCCACATGTTGATTTTAAATGCATATACAGAGCAAATGCAGCGGAAAACTAAACATTAATTTACCTTTAGCCACAGTTAATAAAATGTCGTGGGTGTTAGAATGAAGCCGTGTATACCAAGGATATACCATGGGTATACATGGCCAAAGACCCTAGAATCTTACCATAACTGTTGTTGTATTATTTTCCATAATTATTGTATACTTTACCTTGTACAACTAGAATAGATTATTATAAGTAGAGTTGGAATAGGATTTACCATATTGAGTTATTGTAACTTGTATATAAAGTATTTCAATCAATAAGAATAATCAAGGAATTAATTCTTACATGGTATCAGAAGTCTAGGACTCAAATACTTCCGCTCCTCTCCCAAAGAAAAAAAAAGAATTCCCTTCCCCTCTCGGTTTCTTCATCAACCCGAGAGCTCCCCTTCCCAAATTACTATGACTGATAAGAACATGTTTCATCCTGCCCTAACGGTTTCTAACATCAAGAGTGTCCTTCCTATTGTTCTTGACATATAAAACGTCCAATATGGGACGTGGGCAGAGTTGTTCAAAATTCACGCACTTGCACATCAAGTCCTCCATTATATAATTCCTCCTGCTCCTGGCACGACGGATGTACCCACCAAGGAGGAAAATCCTAAATTATGGATTACTCTAGATACTACGGTTCTCCAGTGGATTTATGCCACTATCTCCGTCGACCTCTTACATGAGATAATTGATCTCGACTCTACGGCTATGGCTGTTTGGGATAGATTGTGTGATATATTCAAGGATAACATGCATTCCGCATTGTCACCCTTGAACATGAATTTTCCCAAGTCACTATGGAGGATTTTCCAAACGTTTCCTCATATGGCAAATGACTCAAGGAATTGGCGGACCAACTTCGCAACGTTGGTGCTCCTGTTAGCAATGATCGTCTCGTTCTACAGATGGTTGCAGGCTTGTCTGAGGTCTATAATGGCGTTGCTTTGATACTTCGTCAAAGTAACCCTCTACCGCAATTTTCCCAAGTCTGGTCTATGGTTACACTAGAGGAGGTCGGTTTGGCTAAAAAGGCGGCTACTGGCGCAAATTCTGTCATAATGGCCACATCCAATGATTCTCCGGCTTTTTATGATAATTCAGGCCAAAATCGTAATAACGGTGGCGGCAAGAAAGGCCAGAATCGCATGAATAAAAATAAAGGTGGTGGTCGTGGTGGTAATGGCGCCGGTGGCAGAGGACGAGGCACTGGCGGGTCCCGGTTAGCTGGGCCACCAGCAAACTGGCCCGGGGCCTACTGGCCATGTGCCAACTACCAGTGGACAGCCGACCCATATTTACATTCAGACGCTGGAATCGGGAATTGGGCCACTGTCCATTCCAGCCCGATTACCGCATGCGGTCCCGCGGTCCGGCCCTAGCTCCGCAGCGGCGCTCGCCCAGTTGGGCCTTGGCCAGCAACAGGCCTGCTTGGGCCTAGGCCACAACAGGCCTTTGTGGCTGAGGGGCCCACTGTCATCCCCTCTCCGACAGATATTGTAGCCGCAATGCACACGCTGTGATTAATCCTCCGGACTCAAATTGGTACATAGACATAGGCGCCACATCACACATGACATCCGATCCAGGTACTCTTTCGTCAATTTTAGCACAAATCGTGGTATAATTGTTGGTAACGACAACTCAATTCCAATTCGTGGTTATGGTCATTCAAAATTACCTCCCCCACATCCACCTCTTGTCTTAAAAAATACCCTTCATGCTCCAAACTTAATTAATAATCTTGTGTCTGTATGAAAATTCACCACTAACAATTGGGTTTTTGTTAATTTTGATCCGTCTGGATTTTCTGTAAAGGATTTCAAGACTGGGATTCCTCTCATGAGATGCAATAGTTGGGAAGATCTTTATCTAGTCACCACCACCACCACTTCCTCGAGTCAAGCCATGCCGTCAACTTTTGCTGCTCGAGCTCCTTCGTTGTGGCATGCACGTTTGGGTCATCCAGGGTCGTCAATTATGTCTTCATTGAATAAAAATAATTTTATCTCTTGTAAGGGTACGCGTAGTACTCCGATTTGTCATTCTTGTCCTTTAGGGAAACATGTTAGATTACCTTTTGTAGCCTCTACTTCTCGCACTTTGATGCCTTTTGACATTATTCATAGTGATTTATGGACATCTCCCGTTCTAAGTTCTGTGGGCCATCGATATTATGTTCTATTTTTTGGATGATTATTCTAACTTTTTATGGACTTTTCCCTGGGCGAAAAAATCTCAAGTTTATTCCACATTCTTAAATTTTAGAGCTTTCATCCGTACTCAATTCGAACGGGAAATTAAAAATATTCATTGTGATAATGGCAAAGAATATGATAATGGGGAGTTTCGGGAATTTTGTGCTAAAAATGGCATAGTTTTTCGTTTCTCTTGTCCACATACCTCCTCTCAAAATGGAAAAGCAGAACAAAAAATTCGTACCATTAATAATAATGTCCGTACTATATTAGCACATGCTTACGTACCCCTGTCATTATGGCATCATGCGTTACAATTGGCTACTCACCTTCTAAACATACTTCATAATAAGAACCTTGCATATCTTTCCCCACTCAAACGACTTTCCCAAAGACAACCTTCATATTCTCATCTTAGGGTGTTTGAGTGTTTATGCTATCCTCTTTTTCCATCTACCACAATTAACAAACTTCAGGCCCTTTCTACTCCTTGTGTATTTTTGGGTAACCCGTCTAATCACCGTGGTTACAAGTGTTTTGATTTATCCTCAACTAAAATTATCATTAGTAGCCATGTGATTTTTGATGAAACTCACTTTCCATTTTCTAAAATAAGGAGTCCCGAGCCTCGTTCGTATGATTTTTTGGATGACAAAATCTCATCATACATTATACACCATTTATACGGTGCCACCCGTACGCCAAATCCGCCAGCAGGCCCACTGCCTGCTGCCCCACATACCAACCAGCCCACTAAGCTACTCACATTGTCCCGTGACCAGCCCCTTTTGGTTTCTGCTTAGTTCAGTACCGCTCTGGGCCAGCAACCTGGTCTAGTGTCATCCGCCATACAAATTGGGCCAGCGTCACAGCCCAACTCGCCATCTCGCCATCTCGCCATCTCGCTCCACTGCCTTGTCTGGGTCTCAGCTGGGCCACTACTCTCAGTTCGGTTCTGGTCAGTCTCCACCGCGTCCCTCTGTTGGGCCAGCAGGCCCACTGCCTGCTGGCCAAGCTGTCCCCATTGTCTAAAATTCCACCTCGCGTCAAGGGCCGGTTACTTGTGGTCAACGGGGAATTTTAAAACCAAAATAGCATTTTAATCTCGCTTCCATTGTTTCTAAATCACCATTACCACGTAATCCTTTGAGTGCGTTAAATGACCTGAATTGGAAATTGGCTATGACTGACGAATATAATGCTCTTATTGCAAATAAGACGTGGGAGTTGGTGCACCGTCCATCTGGTATTAATATTAATCGGTCTATGTGGATTTTTACTCATAAGGAAAATTTTGATGGTTCTTTTGCGTGGCATAAGGCTCGACTTGTAGATGATGGTAAAACTTAATAAGTTGGCATGGATTGTGGCGAGACGTTTAGTCCGGTGGTCAAGTCGGCTACTATTCACACTGTTCTCACTTTAGATCTTTCAAAAGCATGGCCCATTCATCAGTTAGATGTTAAAAATATTTTTTTACACGGTGATCTTGAGGAGACAGTTTATATGCATCAGCCTTTGGGTTTTCGAGATCCCAATCGCCCTCATCATATCTGTTTGCTGAAAAAGTCCTTATATGGACTTAAGCAAGCCTCACGGGCTTGGTATACACGGTTTGCAGAATATATATCTTCTATTGGGTTTACTCATAGCAAGTCTAATCATTCATTGTTTATCTATCGTCGTGGTACTTTTATGGCATACATTTTGTTATATGTTGATGATATTATATTGAATGCTTCGCTTGACAATCTGCGCAAGTCTATCATGACATTACTCAGTTCTGAGTTTGCTATGAAAGACTTGGGTCCGTTGAGTTATTTCTTGGGAATTGCGATTACTCGTCATGTAGGTGGTCATTTCTATCACAAAAGAAGTATGTTGCAGAAATCATTGAGAGAGCAGATATGTTATCATGCAAGCCTAGTTTCACTCCGGTTGATACTAAACTGAAACTGAGTGCCACATCTGGCACACCATACACGGATCCCACTCGTATCGCAGTCTGGCAGGGGCACTTCAGTATCTGACTTTCACTAGACCAGATATTACATATGTTGTTCAGCAGGTGTGTTTGTTTATGCATGATTCCCGTCATGAGCACATAAATGCGCTCAAACACATCATCCTCTACATTCAGGGCACACTTGATTATGGATTGCACCTATATCCTACGTCGATTGCTACACTTGTGTCATATACATATGCTGATTGGGGTGGGTGTCCTGATACCCGACGCTTAACGTCAGGGTATTGTATGTTTCTTGGGGATAACTTAGTCTCATGGTCTGCCAAGAGTTGGGCTACATTATCACGATCTAGTGTAGAGGCCGAGTATCGAGGTGTGACCAATGTGGTGTCAGAATCATGTTGGTTACGTAATCTTCTGTTGGAACTTCACTTTTCTATTCAAAAAGCTACCTTGGTTTATTGTGATAATGTTAGTGCCATCTATCTATATGGAAATCCGGTTCAACATCAACGCACTAAGCATATAGAGATGGATATTCATTTTGTTCGCGAAAAGGTAGCCCGTGGACAAGTACGTGTGTTACATGTGCCCTCCCGATACCAGATTGCTGACATCTTTACGAAGGGTCTTACCTCTGTTTTATTTGAAGATTTTCGAGACAGTCTTAGCGTACGAAAACCGTCCGCTAGGACTGCAGGGGTGTGTTAGAATGAAGTCGTGTATACCAAGGATATACCATGGGTATACACGGCCAAAGACCCCAGAATCTTACCATAATTGTTGTTTTATTATTTTTCATAATTATTGTATACTTTACCTTGTACAACTAGAATAGACTATTAGAAGTAGAGTTGGAATAGGATTTATCATATTGAGTTATTGTAACTTGTATATAAAATATTTCAATCAATAATAATAATCAAGGAATTAATTCTTATAGTGGGAATCGCCTTTCTTCTAACACTGTATTGTAACCCTAATAATAAACCTTGAGAGTCTCCGAGCCTATGCCTATCACAATTTTAGAATATGGAGTCATTATTTATAGGTAGGCTAGGGACTCTTAGACACAACCTTTAACCCTAGGGACTACTCCATAAAATATGGTTGTCCTAGGGATTCCTAATAAAATGTTTTCTCCATCAAGGAAACTTCCGTATATGCATAACTAAGAAATATTATCTGTCATATATTATTTACTTGAAAGACAAGGTAAATAATTTATTATCATAATATGTGGGTCATATTAAATGTCTCGTTGTGTAATTCTTACATTGTTATCCTAATTAACATACATCATAATTAAGTCTTATCCGAATTAACATACAATGTAATTAAGTTTTTTCTTTTCCTTTTTTTTTGGGATCGCATTAACAAGGTAGGTAAGAGAACTTGATTAATGTCTTTTCCTTAAATATAATACTCGTAAGAGAAACACTATACAACCATACTGCTTAGCTGTGCGCTCCAGTAGGACCTAATCTAAGTTTCAAACAATTATGAATTGCCTTATCATAGGTAGTACAGCATTGAGATGCACATGATGGGAATTAAAAATAGCTTAGTGTAGTTTTCCCCCTCTTCCTTTGACCTTCAATAGAGTAGTAAACAGAATCTGGTCAAACTAGGTAAGTTTACAAACCAATCAAGATAGTAAGTACTATATATTGTCCATCACATCAAATCAGAAGTGAATTCAAAATTTAAACCTGAATTCAAAAATAACAACTTCAACTATTAGTAAATAAGTTAAATATTATTTTTATACATATTTAGTGAATTATTTAACACATATATAATTTGAGCAAAGCCTACCCAAATGGCCAAATCCGTTTATTAAAGCCTACCTGTCCTGCCTAAGATTGCAGAATAGAAGGAGGTGAGGCTTCTAATGGGAACATAAAAAGTCTCAACTTGTCCTATGCTGAAAGAACAGCTTCTTATAAAAGGCAAAAAGATTATCAGAAATCTCAAATCTCTCTCTTTGTTTGTATCTTATTTTTGTCAAACACAAAGCTCTTCCAAACATTGCATGTCTTAGACAATTCATTAAAAAATAACATCTAAATTTTTTTTAATCAAATAGTGCAACCCCACGTAGACAGAAAAAACAAAACAAAGTGTTTTTTGTTAATTAAATAGTGCAACTCCGCGTAGAAAAGAAAAAAAAAGGTTTTCGCAAATATTCAAACATACAATCTCATATTCGATAAATAATCCTCGTTTATCTGAGGAACACCTCGTGAAGCAGGGAAAAGATACCAAGGATGAATAATATGGAATAGACACATCTACATCATGCACTTTAAATTAAGTTTTGTTGACTAGGTTAACTACTATTGTATAGCAAATTAATTTCGTAAAGTAAATGAAAATGAAAATACTGGTACATATATAGCCAAATTAGATTGACTACAAATAACAATGAAAGAAAATCCATCTTCGTATATTAGATTATGTTGGAAATTTGCCTTTGGCGGGAGTTGCGACCGACCAACTTTAACGGCTTAAACACTAGTGTAACGTATGTTGGAGAATCCGGTTCTTCACACATGCATGATCTACTAAGTACGTAGATAACCGTAGGGCCAAGAATCGTTAAATTTCATTGAGAAATGAAAGAGATATTGGTTCACGAAGTAAGGTGTTTGAAGCATGAAAAGTGTGGTATTGTGTGTAATTCTCCCTCATCGGTAGAGGAAGAAAGAATTGTTGTGTATATAAGATTCGAAATTGGTTTGGGGTTTGGGACCCCAAGGGGTATCCCATGTGTTTAAAGGAGGGAGGACCTAGATGTGCTTCGGTTTGAGGAAAGACCACACGCGCGCCGCCGCCGCCCGCCCGTCCCGTCCGGTCGGGTCCGGAACCAGGTTCCGGGTTCTCGGGTGACCCGAGAACCCGAGAACCCGAGAACATACGTTACACTAGTGTTTAAGCCGTTAAAGTTGATCGGTCGCAACTCCCGCCAAAGGTAAATTTCCAACAATCCCCTCTTGAAAGAGATTTTGGCGCACTCACATGGTGTCTTTTCATTTCCAGCAATATTTCAATGGACCGATGTTGCATAAGGAGAGGTAGCCTCGCTTTGAACCTTCCATAGTTGAATACCATCGGACTTACTTACTGCGCGGTGAACGTGATGTCTTGAATCGTCAGTGTTTAGTGTAAGCCAAGACAACGGTACCAACACAACAAATTCCCTTACTCTCTTCTTCGTAATGTTTTGTCCGTTTTGGCCATGGACAACGTCTTGGATTCTTAAGTGCGTTCAATTTGAGGCGGCCCGTCCTCGCACTTAAATAGGTGGTCTCCTACAAGGTATCCGGCTATACCCCACTTCACAAGTGTTAGGAACCATTAAAAGTTTTCCAAAGACCTAACCTCAACTGTTGAGGATCATTACAGGTTTTGAAAACTTAACCTTTACCCATACTGCAGATAGCACTTAGCGTCTATCGCGGAAACGGCTTTGGATTTGGTGTTTCTTTTCAGAAATCACTATCCGAAGTGCTCATGCTTCCAATGAAGCGATCAACTGAACCTTTACAACTTAGTTTTCCCATTGAACCAAATTACTGGGATCTCCGGTTCGTAAGGTTGGGTTTCCACTGTATTGATCCGTATATTTTGGGTTTCAAGCCCATTCCCCTAGACAGCGAACGCTTGATCTCTCGGGTAGTCCCTTAGTTTGTAAACAAGGAAGTGACACCCGTGATGATCAACGCCATACGGTCTTATGTCTCCGACGGATCCCGACGAGATATGTCCGTACGCCGTCATCCGTGTCCTTCCCGAAGCCGACCGGCTAGCCACGGTGTATAACCGCTGAAGGTACGGGTTTCTCCTGATAAGGGACGTCCTCTAAGGAGCCGTGAAGTTACTCAACTTCTTTCATGTTTTGTATAAAGCGATAAACTCCGATACCATCATGAATCGGTCGATGCAAGTTTGCTTAGAGGATTTTCCAAGAACCACCATACACATTTACTTGTGGCTTTGGTGTTCTTCGGATCGATGTCCGGTTGCATCACCGTGTTCTCTCGGAACCGCTGGACATCCGAGAATACTATAATCCGTAGATAAGCGAATAATTCGGATATCGTCATATCCGACTTAACGCCTTCTATTGATCATGTATTAAGATCATCGGTGAACCTTAGTTCAACCGATCTGTTTGTTGGACGATACCAGGTTGGTTGTAGTGTGTACAATACATTGAACTACACGTGACACGAGCATATCGCTCCTTGTCTATGGGTGCACCATGATTCCAATCGGTTCTATGATTCATATCCATTAGTGGCTTCAACGAGACTCGTCAACTATTGACCAGTCCGTTAGATGTCTTAGAAATCCAATTCCTAAGAAGTCATCTGTGATACACATATCTTTCATATCGAGACTTTGTTTCAATATGATTTTCACTCTCAGACCGTTGGTTTTCCAACTGTTGGCTTTCTAACTTCAGAGCCAATGTTTATGTGGTCAGATTCATTATTTCTGCTTTATCTGAAACTTTCAGGACTAAAATGTAAACATTTCAGGGACCAAATCGAAAGTTCAGGAAGAAGCCCAACAGTTCAGCAAACTAACTCTGATTCTCTTCTTCCAACTCTCCGGTTGGGAAGGCTAGTTCAACATCCATGCCACGCAAGACTACAATGGCCCTGGATGTTAAGCTACTCACAGGGGAGCACTTGTACAAGTAGCCGAGGCTTTGAACTCGTCAGCAGATCCATCTACTTTGTACTCACTTTTGAGTATCCTTTTTCACAACCCAAAGGTTCTTTTCCCGGAGGAAGATCAACCATTACACAAGTATGATTCTATATATGGAATCTATTTCTCCCTTTAGCTTCTTTCCAAAGCAGCGTTTTTGGAGATAACAATTATTTGTTAATTGTTCATGGTTCGTTCTCAACCATACAAGCTAGAAGGACTGGAACAAGTCTTTGTCCCCACTTTGCTCCGTCTTGGTTCAACATCTAGAATCCCTGAGTTCTGCAGATCTGGATTATTAAGTTCCGGATAGCCAGCAACTTTCGAGTCCTGTAGATACGGAACGTCTAGTTCCGGACAGTCGAGCCCTCGCGGGTTCTTGTTAACCTTGAGCGATTACTCCTTTTCCTTTTCCAAGGAAAGTTATCTTCTAAGAATTCAGCATTCTTTGACGCGAAGAGGCGATCAACACTACTGTTATTTGCAGATCCAGTGGATATGCAATCTACAGTCTTAGGTACAACTTGACCTGTTTCGGTATTCCAACTTTTACCAAGCCACCCATATAATTTGGGCGTATGATTTTGAGCTTGGCTAACACCGTTGGACTGAGGTGAGAACCGTTGGACTGAGGTGAGAACCGTTGGACTGAGGTGAGAAATGAACAGTCGTTTAATGAACGATGCTTCACATTCTCCCCCTCTATCACTACGAATTTCGCAATCCATAGGCTTAGTTGATTTCCAACTTCTGCTTTGTAGCGCTTATCCGCTTCAACAACTTCATCTTTGCTTTTTCAACAAACAAAGGATTCCATACGTTGTACCATCATCAATGAAGATCACAACGTACTTGTCTCCCCCTCTATTTTGTATAAACTTCAAATCACCCAAGTAGGTGTGACTAAGTTCTAGAGGAGCGGTGCTTCTTTCGCTATTCCCTTGACGGAATTTGGAAAGGTGATTTTTCCTCTTCGTCTACCTCACATTTATTTTGAGGGTTTATGTCGACAGAAGGCAACAATCTCTACATCGTTAGCTTTTGAATGACTTGCTATTTAACGTGTCTTAATCTATGATGGCATAGATGCACGGATTACAAATATATCATTCATTTGGCTACAGACATACTGTACCATTCTTAGTTATTACAGACCTATTGGACTAGTCTCAAACTAGCTTGACCAACATCGTCCCTTAAACCAAGTTAGAGACATGTATCACCTCATCTTAGAGTGATCTCATTCCCTGAAGTCCTATTGAGGACAACCTCTCCAACCCCTTCTACTTTAGAGGTGGCGTTGCTTCACATGAACAACCTTTTGCCCCTGGTTAGGGTGTAACCGGATCATATGTGGTCGCGATACTTTGGCCCACTGCAGTTGCTTTGGCAGACTGAATGTCCAATTTCTTTACTGCCTTTATTTAGGCCTTCAGATCATTCAGGACCTGGAAACTCTGGCCCACCTTACTAGGTGTCAATTACTTTTCCTATGAAATGAATTTTGGCCCCACTCCAGTCGCCCGGAGGCTTTATATGACTGAGTGTTCAATATCATCATATCAAAGAAATTTTGGCCCACTCCAGTCGCCCGGAGGCTTTGTATGACTGAGTGTCCAATATCATCCTATCAAAGGAATTTTGGCCCACTCCAGTCGCCCGGAGGCTTTATGTGACTGAGTGTCCAATATCATCCTATGAAGGATCTTCTGCCAAATAGTATGACAGGTTCAACGTCTTTAGCTTTTAGACTCCTTTCGTTAAGATTGGTGCCCAGATAATTCTTGGCGCTTACTTAAGAGTGGTAACAGTTTTTGCACAGTCAGAGGATCTTACTCCCTCGTATGTGCGAACATACTTTACACACTTTAATAATTACACTTAAAAGAACGGATCTTCTTAAGTCGTTTACAAAATCCAATCTTTAAACGGAAAAGAAGATGAGATTAAACTTCTGATTTGTTAAAGCGTAAGGAATATAAATTATTTTCATATTCCTCCTTACTTTAGTCCATTTTTAATCAGACATCATTTAATCTTTATTCTTGACAAGTAAGAAAAATACTTATCATTTAATCTTTATTCTTGACAAGTAAGAAAAATACTTATCCCAATTTCGGATTCTGGCTCACTTCAGTCACTTCATTAGACTGAGTGTCCATTTCCTTCTCACCATTATTCGGATCCTTTGTCTGGGACAGATATAGGCCTTCTGCTACAAGATAGAATAACATCTTCGATCTTCTCCTCTTGTCCCGATTGACATCCTCGTGCTCTCGAGAGCGCTTGTTTCCACCGGTCTTGGTAGCGGTGACACCATGAACACGTTCATCATCATCACTCTCTTCTACCAGAAAACCATTTCCATATCCAGATTTGGTCACACAACTTTTGACCGACATCTTTCGAACACTAATAGTAATACTATACGAATATTGTCTTAAGATGTTGGGAGTTTTTGCTCTATGGTACTTTATAAAGCAGTACGGGAAGTATATAACTATTACAAGTATTCAAAAGGATAAACAGAGATTCAATAATTCAACATGAAATCTGAAAATTACAATTGTTACACAAGATACATTTAGACATCTATATAACAATATTTTTCAATAACAACCAAGTTTTCTTTAAAATCGACTTTCATATTATGTTATATTATGTGTTCTATAGAAAAACATCTCGCTATAACAATAAAATAATATCCGAAAAAATAATGTCGTTATAAAGAGAGTTGACCATACATACAAATTTACACTTTAAATATATGAAAATTATACGGTGTATCTAATGAGTAATGTCTAATTATTGGTGCGACATAATTACCATAACCTTGGGTATAAAGGAGATATTGATCACGCAACACATAATAATCTGTGTTTGGAAAGGACAAATTCATGAAGCAATCACTAACCCAAGTTGCTACCATAGTGGCTAATTGTCTGTCTCAACGTTATTATTATTTCTGTTTTCCGTAGCAATCAGGTAATTTAATTGTTCTCTTTCATAAAAGATGGTCCCAATATGAAGAGAAGTAATTTTGGATGCTTAATTTGTTTCTTCAGCTGCTTCCAGCTGTCCTAATTTTATTTTTAATAACTGAAGATATACAAGGATATACACGGTATATAATACTTTGTGTATACCATATATATCACGAAAACCCATCACAAGTGGGAGACTATGATATACACGGTATACACATCCGTGTATATCCCTATTTTGGTAACATATTATTTGTATATAATTAGCATTGTACACTTACCATAATTGTAGAATTCTTGTACAACTAGAGTAGGGTTTCTGGAGTAGAATAGGAATAGGATTTTCCATATTATGGAAATTGTAAATTGTATATATAGTCTTTCATTAATGAAAATAATCAGGAGATTATTTCTTTCATGGTATCAGAAGTCTAGGTTTCACATACCTCCTTTTCCAAAGCTTCCACTTGTCTCAGTTTTCTCGAGTTTCGAGCCCTTCCTCGGTTTTCGTGCCAAGTTCTTCCTCCTCTCTTCCCAAATTTTCTTCCAAATCCCTCAAATCACCTATTGTTCTTTCGTTATGTCTACGTCAAAGAACATATTTCATCATACCCTTACTATTTCCAATATCAAGAACCACATCCCTATTGTTCTTGAGATGGAAAACGTCCAATACGCAACGTGGGCGGAGTTGTTCAAAATTCACGCCATCTCACATCAAGTTCTCCATCACATAATTCCTCCCGTTACCCCTACTCCCGCGGAGGATCCTCAGTTATGGATTACTCTTGATGCTGCCGTCCTTCAGTGGATTTATTCCACTATTTCTACCGATCTTTTACATAAAATTATTGAGCCAAATACTACGGCTATGGCTACATGGAATAGATTGGGTGATATATTCCAGGATAACCAACATTCTCACGTTGTCACCCTTGAGCTGGAATTTTTCCAAGTCAGCATGGAAGATTTTTCGAATGTTTAAGCTTATTGTAAACGTCTCAAGGAGTTGGCGGACCAACTGCGTAACGTTGGGGCACCTGTTATCAATAATCGTCTTGTTCTACAAATGGTTGCCGGCCTTTCTGAGGCCTATAATGGCGTTGGAACTCTCATCCGTCAAAGTAATCCATTTTCCCCTTTTTATCAAGCCTGTTTAATGCTCACGTTAGAAGAAGCCGTCTTGGAAAAAAAGGCAGCTACCGGCGCCAGTTCCGTGGCGATGATGACTTCGTCCGATAACTCTAACGGGTTTGTTGACAATTTGGACCAAAACCGCAACAACGGTGGCGGCAAGAAGGGTCAAAACCGTAAAAATAATGGCAAGAATCGCGGCGGCAACAATGGTGGCGGCCGGAACAGTGGCACCACCGGCGGGAATAGTAACAACAGCGGGGGTGGGCCTCGAGGTTCTGGAGCCCAGCCCGCCTGGTCTCAGCCTTGGGCTCTATGGCAGTGGGCCTGGACCACTGGCCATTGGCCCAATCCCGCCTATTGCCCTCCCCTCTATTTTCAGCAGCCTTGGGCCTCGGTCCGGTCTCCTCACATGCCCAATCTCTCGGATCAGCAGTCCAGTGTACTTGGGCCTCGGCCCCAACAGTCCTTCAATACAATGGGCTCCACACCAACTCCGACAGATATTGGGACCGCAATGTACACGCTTGAATTGAATCCTCCAGACCTGAATTGGTACATGGACACCGGCGCAACCTCTCACATGACGTCCGACCAAGGTACTCTCTCGTCTTATTCCAATTTGAGCAAAACTCGTGGCATTATTATTGGTAATGACAATACTATTCCAATTCATGGTTACGGTACTACAACTTAGTCTCCCCCACATTCACCTCTTATCTTAAAAAATACCCTTCATGCCCCGCACTTAATAAAAAATTTGGTGTCTATCCGTAAATTCACCACTGATAATTGGATTTCTGTTAATTTTGATCCTTTTGGGTTTTCTATAAAGGATTTCAAAACGGGGATACCTCTCATGAGATGCAGTAGTAGGGGAGATCTTTATCCACTCACGACCACCTCAAGTTTCTCGAGTCCATCTATGCCATCGGCATTTGCAGCTCTAGCTCATTCCTTGTGGCATGCACGTTTGGGTCACATTGGGTCGTCTATTATTTATTTTTTACATAAAAACAATTTTATATCTTGTAAGGGTACGCATAGTACTCCAAGTTGTCATTCCTGTCATTTAGGAAAACATGTTAGATTACCATTTGTAGCCTCTATGTCTCGTACTTTGATGCCTTTTGATATTATTCATAGCGATTTATGGACTTCTCCCATTCTCACTTCTGTGGGCCATCGTTATTATGTTCTATTTTTGGATGATTATTGTAATTTTTTATAGACCTTTCCGTTAGCGAAAAAATCACAAGTTTTTCTACCTTCTTAAAATTTAGAGCATTCATTCGTACCAAATTCAAACGAGAAATCAAAAATATTCAATGTGATAATGGCAAAGAATATGCTAATAGGTTGTTTCGGGATTTTTGTGATACTAATGGCATAAATTTTCGTTTCTCTTGTCCTCATACATCCTCACAAAATGGGAAAGCTGAACACAAAATTTGTACCATTAATAATATTATCCGCACTTTATTGGTCCATGCTTTCGTACCCCCTTCCTTTTGACATCATGCTCTACAAATGGATACTTATCTCTTTAACATACTTCCTACTAAAGGATTGGCATATTCATCCCCTCTTAAAATCCTCTATAATAAGGATCCTTCGTATTCACATCTTAGGGTCTTTGGGTGCTTATGTTATCCACTATTTTTGTCAACTACTATTAAAAAACTTCAAGCCTGTTCTACCCCTTGTGTGTTTTTGGGTTATCCGTCTAATCATCGTGGTTACAAGTATTTTGATTTCTCGTCTAATAAAATCATAATTAGTCGCCATGTTATTTTTTATGAAACCCAATTTTTGTTTGCTAAATTGAGTAGTCCGGGCCTAGTTCGTATAATTTTTTGGATGATGTGGTCTCCCCGTATAATATCCACCATTTATCGGACGTGTCCCGCACCAAAATCCGCCAGCAGGCCCACTGCCCGCTGGCCCTGCTGTTCCGTCGAATCTACCCAGTGGGCCAGACACTCGGCCCAGTCCTGATCTCGGTTCTGTTCCAATTGTCCAGCCCACTGCCCTAATCTCACATCTAGTTCCCGTTACCGTCATTGGGCCAGCAGGCCCACTGCCTACTGGCCAGTCCGTCACCAAGCCACCCACTGCCCAAAATCCACCCGCTTCCTCCTCGAGTTAAGGGCCAGTTACTCGTAGTCAAAGAGGTATTTTTAAATCAAAACGGTATTTTAATCTCAATTCCAATGTCTCTAAATCCCCTCTACCACATAACTCAGTGTCTGCCTTAAATGACCCGAATTAGAAATTGGCTATGAACGACGAATATAATGCTCTTATTGAAAATAAGACATGGGAGTTGGTCCCCTGTCCTTCTGGTGTTAATATTATTCAATCTATGTGGATTTTTACTCATAAAAATAATTCTGATGGCTTTTTTGCGAGACATAAGGCTCGACTTGTAGGTGATGATAAAACTCAACTGGTTGGCGTGGATTATGGTGAGACATTTAGTCCGGTGGTCAAACCGGCTACCATTCACACTATTCTCAGTCTGGCTCTTTCAAAGGCATGACACATTCATTAGTTAGATGTGAAGAATGCTTTCTTACATGGTGATCTTAAGGAGACCGTTTACATGCATCAACCCTTTGGTTTTCGAGACCCCAAATATCCTCATCATGTCTGTTTATTGAAAAAGTCCTTTTATGAGCTTAAGCAGGCCCCACGGGCTTGGTATAAGAGATTTGCAGACTATGTTTCGTCTATTGGGTTTTCTCACAGCAGGTCTGATAATTCATTGTTCATATATCGACGTGGTACTTCCCTGGCTTATATTCTATTATATGTGTATGATATTATCTTGACTGCCTCTACTGATGTTTTGCGCAAGTCTATCATGACCATGCTCAGTTCTGAGTTTGCTATGAAAGACTTGGGATCCTTGAGTTACTTTTTGGGGATTGTTGTCTCACGTCATGCATGTGGATTATTCTTATCACAACGGAAGTATGCCGCTGAGATAATTGAAAGGGCTGGTATGTCCTCGTGTAAGTCTACTTCCACTCCAGTTAAATCTAAGACCAAGCTGAGTGCTGGGCTGGCTCACCTTACGAGGATCCCACTCACTATCGCAGTCTTGCTGGAGCTCTTCAGTATCTTACGTTCACTAGACCGGATATTACGTATGTCGTACAACATGTGTGTTTGTTTATGCATGATCCTAGGGTGGAGCACATGAATGCGCTCAAACGCATTATCCGATACATCCAGGGGACACTTGACTATGGCTTGCATCTATATCCATCATCGTCCTCTACACTTGTCTCGTATACCGATGCTGATTGGGGTGGCTGTCCAGATACCAGACGATCCACATCTAGTTATTTCATGATTCTTGGTGATAACTTGGTCTCATGGTCTGCCAAACGACATGCTACCTTATCACGCTCCAGTGCAGAGGCCGAGTATCAAGGGGTGGCCAATGTGGTTTCTGAATCTTGTTGGTTACGTAATCTTCTCTTGGAGCTTCACTTTCCCATTCAAAAAGCTACTTTGGTATATTGTGATAATATTAGTGTCGTATATCTTTCTGGAAATCCAGTTCAACACCAGCGCACTAAACATATTGAGATGAATATCCATTTTGTTTGCGAAAAGGTAGCCCGTGGACAAGTACGCGTCTTACATGTTCCTTCCAAGTATCAAATTGCAGACATCTTCAATAAGGGTCTTCCCTCGGTCCTAGTTGAAGATTTTAGGGACAGTCTCAACGTACGAAGACCACCCGCTATGACTGCGGGGGTGTGAAAATATACAAGGATATACACTGTATACAATACCTTGTGTATATCACGGAAACCCCTCACAAGTGGGAGACCGTGATATACACAGTATACACAGCCGTGTATATCCCTATTTTGGTAACATATTATTTGTATTATTTGTATATAATTAGCATTGTACACTTACCATAATTGTAGGATTCTTGTACAACTAGAATAGGGTTTTGGGAGTAGAATAGGAATAGAATTTTCCATATTATGAAAATTGTAAATTGTATATACACTCTTTCATTAATGAAAATAATCAAAGAATTATTTCTTTCAATAACAAACTTATTTAGCTGATAAACATCCACAACAACAAATTACACGATTCAACAGTTTTGGGCTTTTATCAATTGGGCTTCTTACGTCCAGTTGAGACTTGAGATCAGTGAACTCTAACTAATTGTTCATAACAACAAAAAAGAAAAATATTTAATTAAAAAATTAGCTTTCTACTATGATGATTTTTCCATTGCCTACAACGTTCATATAATCTTTTAATCCGATGATCTATCAGAAACAATTTATTTATCTCATAAATATGGAGGTAAGATCAGCGTGCATCATACCCTCTCCAGACCCCATTTGCGGGATTACATTGAATTTGCTGTTATTTACCACGTTCATTCCAAATTGCTATATGTATCATGTCTAAATGCCAGTTTATCTTATAAGTTATAAGTATTACATATTTATGAATATCTATTATCCTAATCATGGTTAAACCCTAGCTTTAATTTACTAAATTTAAATCATTGATTTAAAATGGAATATGTCTCTCATCCAAGTTAAAGTCTAAAAAATGGAGATAATGGAGAAGAACCAAATCCATTAACATGATGCAATAAGTCAAAGAAAACGCAAGAGCGTTGGAGATTAACTAAGCCAATGAAAAAAATAGAAAATTCAGAGATCTCCCCTCGCATTTTGTTTAGTTTCACTGACCTCTCCCTACTTTTGCAATATTACTACTACCTCCCCTATTTTAACTTTTTTGTAACAGCTACTTTGTTCTATTTATTACTAATAAAAAATAATATATCTAGACTGATTTGCCCTCCGTAAGAACATACTCTTTTGATTAATTATTATTTTATCATTATCTCCTTCAAAAAGTTATTTCTCCGTTAATAAATTGGAATACCAAACCCGTTCCCGACTTTGACCTCTTTTGTCTCTTCATCAACCATGTGTTATCTTTTTGGAGAAAGTATCTTGCCCACTAACCTGTGATTGATTAAAGAAATATAAAAAAACTTTGAAACTAAATTCTACATATTGAAAATATAAATGACCTATTGCAAGCAAAGCCAACAACACGTGTTAGATAAAATTTAAGTGTATCTCAGCTAATTGAATCCTCTTTTCCAGTAGCTTAATTTATCAAAATCTTCATCGGTGCTTCATCTTCTTCAACGAGATCAATTTTCCAGCAACACATCATCCGATACTCTTAATCTATAAAGCTAGATGTTTGAGGAACTTAGGTCATTCTTCATCTCCTTTTCATCCGCTTCATGAGGAATTCATCCTCTCCTATATTAGTGGCCTTACATCTCAAGATGAGTTGTACCATTAATATTGTCCCCTACTTTAGCTATGCTTGTGGGTTACAACAATTGCAGGAAACGGAAAAAAAATAATTGCTAACTATTACAACAAACTGAAATTACAACAAACTGAAATTTCAACAAACAAACTGAAATTACAACTTTGATATTTGGTTGGGTCGAGTGATGTCACTCTGTCTTTAAGACAAGATTGCCCTGTATATATCATTTTACGTTCTGGACAATAGTCTCCCAAGGTAAAACAACAACTTAACAAATGAGCAAAGGAAACTCAAGTGTTTCTTTAAAGAACTTAGAGTAACGAAATGATGCTGGAGAGTAGGAAAAAGATTTCTATTTTGTTTCTGATTTTCTGTAGTCTCAACAATTGAGCCAAATGCTCCAATTTATAGTGCATGGAGGGTCACTTCTCAACTGGCCAACTAATGGATGTTAATAGCCATATAATGGCAATTAGTGAGGAGTTAGTCAGTTAAGTAAATGACTGAATTAATGAGCAACGTAATTGAGCTTTAGTGAGGAGTTATTCAACCAAGTAAATGACTGAATTGATGTGCAAAGTAATGGAGCTTTAGTGAGGAGTTATTCAGCCAAGTAAATGACTGAATTGATGTGCAAAGTAATGGAGTTTTAACGCTCCAAAACTAACCCAAAAGACAGAAGTTCTCTTTCCAATTTTATCTTTCTTGAAACTTCAGGGACCAAACTGTAAATATTAAATAATTTGGGTCCAAAAAAATAATATCATAAGCCCAAAGCCCACGACCAGAGCCCGGACGGGCGGGCGGCGGCGCCGCGTGTGTGGGCTTAGCCTCGAACCCAAGCACATCTAGGTCCCCCCTCCTTCAAACACATGGGTTACCTCTTGGGGTCCCAAACCCTTAGCAATTTTGAGACTTATAAAATGAACAAATCTTCCTCCCCCACCGATGAGGGAGAATTGTTCCACACCACATTTTCATGCTTCAAATACCTCACTTCGTGGACCAATATCTCTTTCATTTCTCAACGAAATTTGACGATATTTGGCCATACGGTCATCTACACACTTAGTAGATTATGAACGTGTGAAGAATCAAAGTCTCCAACATGCGAAACCCTAGTGTTTAAGTCATTAAAGATGGGTGGAAGCAACTCCCACCAAAGGCAAATTTCCAACAATACTATCATTACTATGTAATATTCTCTTTGTCTACTACTTTAGCTATGCTATCATTAGGATAGTTGTACAATTACATGTTGTCTTCTACTTTAGCTTATTAGGTTCTGTATATATATATGAGGCTATTTGGCCATTTATTGAATAGAAGAAACATACCACATAAACTTTTCATGGTATCAAAGCTGTTGAAAGCTTAGCAAACCAATTCTGAGGTGCTTGTCGTAGTCCATACAATGACTTACGTAATTGACACACCTTACCCGAATCTATAGAGTTGAAACCAGGAGGAAGTTGCATGTGTACTTCCTCATCAAGATCGGCATGTAGAAAGGCATTATGCACATCCATCTGGTGTAGTTCCCACTTTCGTGCCACTGCTATAGCAAAAAATATGCGGACTGTGACCATTTTAGCTACATGGGTGTTACGGTATTTCTAGATGCTACGCAAGTGTACGTATCGCAATTTGTAATAAATTTCGGTAAGACCGAGTATCGTCCACAGAAACTAATTTATCAAGTACCAATTAACTAATTCTTAGTTTCTATTTTGCTAACGAATATAAGTGATGATTTCTAACTAAAGAATTAACAAACTAACATGAATTTTTAGAATAAAATAGCAATGAAAACACACGAAGTTTAATTCGGTAATGAAGGAATTAGGGTTTCCAATCTCCTCGACTTTCCACTCTATCATTCATTAATGCAAGACTAACGATTCATCTTCTTATTAAGATAACAGGTTAACTGAGATGTTCTATATTCCTGTTAGGATATATAAAAACTCAACCTAAGTAGGAACTTTCTATATTTCTATGATAAGTTCTACCACATATGAGGATTAAGATCAATAACCTAAAACGCTACACAGGCAGTCGTGATACTTTCGTTCAAGATTAAACCTACATCTAACCAACTATAGCATATTCAATTCTCCCTTTTCAGATCTCGATTTGAACTCATATAGATAATGAAAACTAATGACCAATTAATTATCATTCAATAAACGCAAGTTGAATAGATTTTAATAGGTGAAGAAGAACATTAACAATGCATTAAATCATAATAGAGTTTCAAGTGATTCAACGGAAAACCCTAATAAAGTAATTAGCTCCTAGACATGCTAAGAAAACTAATTAACTTAATATCCAACATAAACAGAATTAAAGTAAAGAAAAGGAAAAGAACTTGAACAATAGATGTCTCTAATGGCTTCTTGTTCTCTTGTTTCTTGTCTCCAAAAATGTCCCCCCTTCAGAAAAATGTTCCCTTCAATATATATCATGAAAAAACCCCAAAATGGACCTTTTTGCCCTTGTTAAATTTAGGTTTTTCGCGCTCCTGACGTCGTCGGTGCCGCGACTCAACTATTAGAGCACTGCTGCGTGAATTCGCATCTGAACCATTCTTGCTCACTGCCAGTGGGGCGCCGCGACGTTAATGTTGGGCGCCGCGACGCTACTTCGCTGCTGAAACATCCTTGCTCACTGCCTGAGGGGAGCCGCGACGCTAATGTTGGGTGCCACAGAGCAGTCGCGTCGCGGCTCTTCTGCTTGTTGCGTCCGGGATTTGTTTAAATTGCTTTTCGAGCTTCCCAAGGCTTTTTTGACTCATTTCTTGTGACCAGCTATGCATTTTTATCCTCAATGACCGCCTATTTCCTTTGGATTCGCCTTATTCCTTTCTGAATCGCTTAAAGCCTGAAAACACACAACACAAGCATAATACTGCACAAAACAACTAAAAGACTCCCTAAAACACACTCTAAAACGGTACTAAAATCTACCTAACAAGGGGCAAATGTTTCATTGAAGTCAATGCCGACAACTTGCCGATTCCCGTACACTACTAGGCGCCCCTTTAATCGTTCAACCGTACCATCAGATCGGTACTTGACTTTATACACCCACTTACACTCGATAGC
Source organism: Anisodus tanguticus (assembly GCA_034509755.1). Taxonomy (NCBI): domain Eukaryota; kingdom Viridiplantae; phylum Streptophyta; class Magnoliopsida; order Solanales; family Solanaceae; genus Anisodus; species Anisodus tanguticus. Next base: position 21,422,161 of record CM067561.1, on the reverse strand, counting down.
TTTCTTCCCGGGGGGTAGGTCCTATAAAGTCCAAGTTTTGTTTCTCTCAAGTGCATCTATTTCTTCCTGCATTGCTTTTTACCAACTAGGATCCTTAAGAGCTTCTTTAAATGAGGTGGGTTCAGTGTCTGCAGTAATTGCTGCCAAAAAATGGGTGTGTCTCTCCAGAACAGGAGATCTTGTACCTTCGACGACTAATTTTTTTTTCTTCCTTCTTTTCCAATCGTTCTCTAGCCATTGAAACCTTCGACCTTTCACAACGAAATCTGATAATCGACATCTCACCATGGGTGACGACAAGACCACCAAACCTCTCGATTTCACATCACCATACTACATTCATCCCTCCGACGGACCACAACTCACAATATGTCATATTGTGTTACGTAGTGAGAACTACAATGAATGGGTTCGTTCGATGCACAATAATTTTTGTGCAAAGAACAAGCTCGACTTCCTCGATGGAACCATGACGAAACCGAAGACACGAAGGGAGAGCCATTATGGGTGACGGTTAATTCCACACTCGTTGGATGGATTCATAATACCTTAGATCCAAGCCTACGCTCTTCCGTTCCCCATCCCGACGATGTGAAAGGCATGTGGGATAATCTCTGGCAATATTTCTCGATAGGAAACGATCCATGAATCCATGAGTTAAAGATTCTGTTGGGTGTTTGTAAGCAACGTGGGCACTCGGTCGTGACTTACTACAATGATTTGCAGAAAATATGGGATGAACTTGCTAGATATTCTATTGTTCTAAAGTGCACTTATGTTGCTGCCTCTGCATTTGCTCAAGAGAAGGAGAATGAAAAGGTCCATGACTTTCTTGCTGGTTTGGATTCCGCTCTTTATGGCTCTGTTGTTTCGCATATTTTGATGTTGGAGCCTTTGCCCAACTTAAACACCGCTTTTTCTAAAATCGTGACTGAAGAACGTCAGCAAATTGTAGCTCGAACACAAGACACTCCTTTTGATGTTGTTGGCTTTGTGGCACAAGGGCCTGTTAGGGGCTGGAATGATAACCCTCGACCCAATGGTGTTTGCTCTCATTGCGCCAAACCTGGACACGTAAAAGAAAATTGTTTTCAACTGATTGGGTTCCCGAATTTATGGTATTCTGAGAACCACGCCAATGGCTGGCAAGGTCGCGGCGGTGGCATGTCTGGCCGAGGGGGAGGAAAGAATACGGGGAGAGTTGGTCGTGGTCAAGTCGCACATGTCGCAGCCACCTTGAAGTCGGATGCTCCGACATTCGTAGATGAGACCAATCGTCGTGGTCTTCCTGGTCTCTCGAATGGAAGTGGGCTACGCTTGTGAACATGCTCAATACTTCAAAAGGGCAATCCTCTTCAACCGAAAGGTTGAGCGGTAAGTTTGATTCTTTTGCTCAATGGATCATCGATACCGGATGCTCGAACCACATGACTGATAATGCTAAATTATTTAGCCAATTGCTTGATGTTTCTCCTACTTCCGTTAGGCTGCCTAATGAGAAACAAACCTTTGCTACTAAAGAAGGCACGATTACTTTGAGCCCAAATATCGTACTCACTAATGTATTATATGTTCCAGATCTCACTTGTAATTTATTGTCGGCGTCTCGCTTGCTTGCCAATCGCTCTTATTCTGCCACTTTTACTGATAAGCTTTTCATCATACAAGACCATACTTTGAGGACTCTGATTGGAGCGGGTGAACAATGTGATGGGGTTTATTGGTTTCGGCCTCTGTGACAACTTCAGGCTTATCAAGCAACTGTGGGAGATAAACGTGAATTGTGGCATAAAAGGCTGGGACACCCTTCTCGCAAAGTTGATTTTCTTCTACCTCATATTATTAAGAATGGCAATAAGGATGTCAATGTTATCCATGAACCTTGTGATATTTGTTTAAGAGCCAAGCAAACTAGAAATATGTTTCCTTTGAGTCGAAGTCGAGCAACAGAGGTTTTTGATCTAACTCATTGTGATATTTGGGTTGCATATACCTTGCCTGCTAGTTGTGGTGCTCATTATTTTTTAACTATTGTTGACGACTATTCTCGCGCGGTATGGGTTTATTTGATGTCTTCAAAATCTAAGGTGCCTCAACTTATTAAGAATTTTTGCAAAATGGTTCAAACTCAATTTAGCAATCATATTAAAATTCTACGAAGTGATAATGGAAAGGAATTTACATGTATTCATCGGTTTTATGCTGACAGTGGTATTATACATCACACATCTTGTGTCGACACTCCACAATAAAATTGAAGGGTAGAACGTAAACATAGGCATATTCTTAATGTGGCTCTGGCATTACTTTTTCAAGCTAGTCTTCCTATTTCCTTTTGGGGGGAGAGTATCATGATGGTTGCCTATGTCATCAACCGAACTTCTACCCCATTGCTCAATAATAAAACACCACATGAAATTCTCTTTGGTTCACCTCCTAACTATGATACCCTTCGTGTCTTCGGTAGTCTTTGTTTTGTTAAAAATCAACCTCGTATAAAGGATAACTTTGGCACTCGCTCTCGTCAATGTATGTTAATGGGGTATCCATTTGGTAAAAAGGGGTGGCGTTTGTATGACTTAAAAATGGTGTTTTTTATCTCTCGTGATGTTGTTTTTTGTGAACAACAATTTCCTTTTGCCAGTGAAGTCTCTTTACATAATACTGATGATGATGTGTTCCAAAGTAAGGAGTATTATGACCATGTGACTCAGTATGAGGATACTCCCTTACCAAGGGGAAGTGAGGAGCATTCACTTGTAGTAAAGGATATTGATGCTGGGATTGAACAACTCATCCCACCGCCTGCGGGTGCGGGTAGTGAGGTTGTAATTAGTACACCTTCGGCTACTAGGGAAATTGTGATTAATGAAGACATTGTTCCGCAAGAAACTGGTCGCGGTCATCGAATAAAGAAACCTTCTAGTAAACTCAAGGACTTCATCACCAACACAGTTCGAGTTATAAACCCTGCCACATCACTTACCAATGCTCCGTCAAAGTTCTCAGGTACTCCTTTTCCCATTGCTTATTAGGTAAATTGTAATAAGTTTTCAGTAAGGCCACTAATATCCTAGAAGCAAAAACATGAGGGGCATTTTGACATATTTACTTACTTACAGAAAAGATTACAAGTAAATTATCTTTATGTGCTTCAAAAAGCACACAGTAATTTTATTTTATTTTTTTTGCAGAAAATATGATGAGAACAAGAGGGTTGAATAGGAATAGGAAAAGAGAACTTTCGCTGCCAAAAGACTAAAGAACACTTTGGCATATTTTATTTTCAGTTTATCGTAAAAGGGATATTGATGAAATAATAATTAATCAAAAGAGCATGCTCTTAGAGAGGACAAATCAGTCTAAATATATTACTTTTTATTAGTAATAATAGAATAAAGTAGTTGTTACAAAAAATTAAAATAGGGGAGATAGCATTAATATTGCAAACGTGAGGAGACGGTGAAACTAATCAAAAGGTGAAGGAAAGTCTCTCAAATTTTCTCAAAAAAGAAGTCAAAGTTGCCTTTTACACGTGAACCTGAATATTTCAAGGCTTCAACAAACTCTATTATTACGGTATTATTCTATTCGTATTAATGTCACCTAAATGCTTATAGAAGAAGTGTTGTTTGGCAGCAATCCAATTTCAAAATAGTTTAGGTTATTATATACACGAATAATGTAAAAAAAAAAACTTATAACAGCGCAATTTTATTGTTTATAAAATATTGTTTGCCCTAAGAGGATTGATATTGAGAAAACTGAACTTGTTATTGAATGTCAACTTAATTGGAAAATTGTAAAAGAAAAATTTGTTGTGATCGCACAGAATATAAACTATTAAAATATTCTAGATATTTGATGTGGAGAACAAGAGAAGGCAAGAGCAATGGTCCATAAAAACGTTAGGATTTGCACGCAATTTCCTATTTTATTTGAATTTTATCATAATTATGTTTTACTTCAAAAAGTTTTTTTTGATGGAAAAGATTTTCTTTGTGAAAATGGATTCTGCCATATCTATCATTTTTTTGAAGGAGAAGTTTTGGACTTCTATAAATAGAAGATATTTTCTTATCATACATAACACAATAACATCCATAATGTAGTCGTTTTGAGAGTTCTGTTTAGGGGGATAATTTTCTCTCAATAGATTTTATGCTTTTTATATTAGTTTCCCAATATGTAGGTCACTTGACCAAATCATATTATAATATTATGCATTTTTCGTATATTTTCTTTGTCATCTGATTTATCATCGTTTAAAGTTTGCAATTATTAGCTTCCGCATGACGCCCTTATTATTTCGATCCCAGCAAGTGGTATCATAGGCAATAGTTCAACGGGTTGAAGACAGATTCAAGGCGGCTAGTTCAAATCAAGTTGCAAGCAATTTTACGATAATGAAGATTCTGTCCAAAGCACTACAGGTAGAAATGAACTTTCAACCGTATTTTCAATATTTATGTTGTTGCAACAACAACAACAACATACCCAGTGAAATCTCACAACGTGGGGTCTGTGGAGGGTAGAGTGTACGCAAACCTTACCTCTACCTTGGCAGGCCCTCGACTGCTGCATCTTTAAAAATAAAGCAATTTTTTTAAAACCATTTTAACCCATAATATTTTAAATCTTATTTTTAACCATGGAAAGCACCAGCGATGAAGATTATATGAAGAATCAATATTATTTTGCCAGAAAATTCAGGCAAAGGGGAGATTTGTTAGGGTTTGCCCTCGATTTCCTATTTTATTTGAATTTCATCATAATTGTGTTTTACTTCAAAAATATTTTTTTTGTGGAAAATGATTCTGTCATATCTATCCTTTTCTTGGAGGAGAAGTTATGTACTTCTATAAATAGAAGATATTTTCTTCTCATACATAGCACAATAACATCCACAATATAGTCGTTTTGAGAGTTTCGTTTAAGGAGAAATTTTTCTCTCAATATATTTTATGCTTTTTATATTATTTTCTCAATATGCAGGTCATTTGACCAAATTATATTATAATATTATATTTTTTAGTATATTTTTTCTTTGTCGTCTGATTTATCGTAATTTAAAGTTTACAATTGTTAGCTTTCACCAGACGTCCTTATTATTTCGATCCCAACAAAAAATATGAATAATGAGGACGTTTGTTGCTATATAAAAAAGTTCACATGATAATATGATATATCAACAATGTATACTACAGTACTACTACTAATTATGATGGCAAATACTTGTCATAATATAACAGGTTTAGGAAAATGATAAAAAGTCAATCTTTCACATTATTTTTGTACTTGATATGCTTTTACTACCTAACAACAAGTCTTCCATTATTAAGAGGTCGACTGTGATATATAGTTGGGAGAGACTCATTGTCTTCGTCTAATTAAACGGAGTTTGAAATGCTAAAATAAAACAAAAACAAGATGCTGAAATTCACAAGGATTAAAGTAATTAATTCAAACTCTTGAGAAATATCTGCATATTTGCACCAATGAATGAATACATTAACTTGCTCAAAGGGTTGAAAGTCTTCGATAAATGAAGAATAATATAATGAGAAATATAAACTCATTTGATGTCAACATCTATTTAATTTGGATAGTGTTTTCTTGCCCCTTCTTGCAAAATTGACTCTAGTAATCGTCTTTGTCACTCATGATCATAGGAAAATGGAAAGTATTTGTGATCATACTCGTATAAATTTGCATAAAAGAAATTATAAATCTAGGAAGAGTGATAAGATAATGCAGGGTAAGACTGCGTACAATAAACCATTGTGGTCGGCCCTTTCACGGATCCCGGACATAGCGGAAGCTTAGTGCACCGAACTGCCCTTTTTAGAAAGAGTGATAAGATAATGCAATGTAAGACTGCGTACAATAAATCATTGTGATCCGACCCTCACAAACCCCTCAAAGTTACTAGGTAATTAGTGAAGAGGTTTATAAAAGTGACAAGCTTGGTGAAAAATTCTTATCTTAGGAGGAAAAGTAGGGGTGCTTGATGCACCGAAGTGCCTTTTTAGGAAGATTGATAAGATAATGGACAAGAAATTAATGGGTTCGTTTAATCACACAATATCATCTGTAGTGTATCAAAATATGTAGTACTATAGTAACATCTAATCATTCCCAAACTCAAAAAGATCTTTACCAAAAAACAAAAAGAAACTCAAGAGGATGTAGTAAAAATGACTCTAATATCGGAATTCCTAATTAAAGCTTAACCTTTTTCGTGCACTTCTGATCTTGAATTGACTGGCTAGTAATATTCACAGTGATACTGCAATTCATCTTCACAACCACATGTTTCTTGATCATATTCAACAATTTGACCCTTCCACCAACACTTGTGAAGCTATTCATAGTAAGCAAACCAGTGCTAATATCATCTTGTAAGCCAGGATGTGACACAATCTTGTCCGTAATAATATCAATTGTTATGTTCATCCTCATAGTCCTTCGTGCCTTCGATTTCCCTGGTGGGCCCCGCGCCTCCCCGACCACTGTGTCGCGGTAGGAAATAGTGGTGGTCGTGTTACTATACCTAAATGATGCATAATTAGGATTTTTCACTGAGACATCGGCCTTTATGGTCATGTTGGAACCTGGTTTAGGCATAGGCAAAATTGTTCCACTAGTGTTAACGAGGTCTAGTTTTTCCATTGTGACACCATTCATTCTAATAATAGGGTCTTTTATTTTGAACACTGTGAAGATCAAAATTATGAGAATTATGGCTAGAATGAGAAGAAAGGTAGATACACAAACGCAGTATTTGAAGCACCTTCTTTGATGAAACTTTTTTTTGTTTAACGTTGTTTCGTCGTCGTTGCTGCTCGGCCGGTCGGATGCTGGAGCTAGTGGTTTAACTTGCTCTCTCTCCTCCATGTTTATTGGTTCTTGAAATTAAGGGGAGAAATGGTTGTATTTGAGATACAAAACTTTGGGATTTTGTGTTTCAGTTTGTGTTGAATCCCTTGTATTAAATCCGTTATTTATATAATGTCTTGTGAGTGGAGAAGGTATATGGTGGGCTCATTTTCCTGCCGAGCTCGACTCTAAATTTTATGAATTCTGAATTTTATAATAACTATTTCAAATATTAATAGTTGAGTCTTACATTAGAGTTGTATATATTTAATAATTTTCATAATATAAATTAAATACTATAAAGTTTAGGACAAATTTATTAAGTTTGATCGAACTCATAAGTTAACTTTTAGCTCCATCTTGAATCTAACATTAGAATTGTTATGTCAAAGAACAAACTATCTTTTTTTTTTTTTTTTTTTTTTTTTTTTTTTTTTTGATAATCCAGGTCTCGGGGTGGCCTTAGTACCCCCATATCGCTAGTACCGCACAAGTGCGGTACTAGGCTCCCGGAGGTGATGGGACCGGTCCTTCACAGACCCCACCACCAGGTAAATCGCGGGATATGCACACATGGTCGTGTGTCGCTTGCGTCCAACGGATCAATGCTACAAGGTTGACCCCCCCACAAGCCCCATCCCTAAAGCTTGGCGGAGACCGAACCCACACTGCAACATGCCCGCGCGGCTTTTAGCGCCCAGGCTTTACCACATGTATGTGCCCCGGAGGACGATATCCTTAGGGGGGAATCGAACTTGCGACCCTAAGGCCGCAAACTTGACTCCCTGCCAACAAGCTGACCCCTTTGGATAAAACTTTGAGGGTAAACTTTTTATACTAGCCATCCCCACCGCATCACTGCGGCTCCACACACAAGAAACCCCACCTCCGGCCTGGCCCTACGGATTAGTATACACCGCTTGGCCCTACGCGTATGGAGGGATTTTTTATGAGGCTTGGCTCTAGTCTCGCTGGTCATGGGAATCGAACTCGAGACCCAAGGCAGCAATACCCTTAGTGTAATGACCACTTGGCCAAACACCTTGGATAAGAACAAACTATCTTTAACTTGAAGTAGGGTTGTACAGTGGGCCGGGTTGGCCCGATCTCGACCCACCCCGATTCCTCTTTAAAAAAATGGTAGCGGGGTTCGAACTCAGCCCCCGTCCCGACCCCCCCCCCCCTTTGCAAAAATAACCGTTGCACAACTGCCAAGTTTAGATTTTGGCCGTTGTGCAAAGTCTATAACGGCCATTTTAGCCCCCTCCTCCCTCCCCCTCCCCCCCTAATATTTATTTTTAACCCCTAAGTTAGATTTACACTTTAACTCTATTTCTAAATTATAAATACCTCATTTTCTTCTTCATTTTTCTCACAAATCTTCCTACCATCTCTCTAATCTCTATCTATATCTCTACAAGTCTACATTGCCTACTAAATATTTTATTTTATTTGCTTATTTATGTCAAAGTTCAAAAATTGGGAGTGAAGTTGACAACTAGCTTGAGGATCATCCATCGAGCAAAGTTTCAATTTTCAACCTCGATTACACGTCGACGTTTGGTACCTTCGTTCTTTCTTTAAATTATTATTGTTACTTAATTTTAATTATTATACTTAATTTCATTATCTTTAATTATTTATTTGCATAATTATAATGGAACAAATTGAATGTTTTATTTCTGGTAGAGGTACTAGGGGTAACATGGTAAGGTGCATCTTCTTGTAATCCTAATTACGATGATTTCACTCATTAGATGAAACTGATTTTTTATGTTAATATTAATATATCATTAGATCATGAGGTATATTCTGCATCTGAAACAGACTTTAATTTAGAAAATGAATTAAAAGATAATTTAGATAACACACCCACTAGTGCACCTCCACCTCATGCTAAGACTGAATCTCAGCTTGAAACTCAAACTGGAATGTCTCCTATTCCCCCTAGTATAAGTCAAGACCCAAGTCAACGAAAATTAAAATCACATGCATGAGATTTTTTTGATAGGGACATTGATAATCAACTAGTTAGATGTAAAATTTATCAAGAAGTTTATAAATTTAAAATCGGAAAAGGTCAAGGTGAGACGGGAGGTTTAATGAGGCATGTAAAAAATTCTCACAAAGCAATGTATAATCAACACCTGGCTGAAAATCGAGTTTGCCAATGCCTTCTGAGTCGGGTTCACATAGTGTCCCCGACCAAGTACAGAGTCGAATTAACCCGATGACGTGGGGAATTATAGGTTCTAAATATGATAAACACAAAGACATGGAAAATAAAGCAAAATTAGTTGCGGTGGAGGGTTTGCCTTTTTCATTTCCTTCCTCTCTTGGTTTTATTCATTACATTAGAGAAACGTATAATCATAATTTTAACGTTTTTTCTAGATCAACTGTTAGAAGAGACGTTTTTTTAAATTTGCACATGAATATCAACAGTATTTACGTTATGCATTATATCATTTTATTGACAAAGTGGCTATCACTTCTGATATAGGCCGTAGTACTAACAATAATGATTATTTAATTGTAACATGTCATTGGATAGATCAGACTTGGTCTATGCAAAAACGTATTTTAGCATATAGATATATTGATGATATGCACACTGGAATATTTATTGCAAGAAATATTCATGAAATTTGTGAATATTATGGAATAACTAATAAAATTATGATTGTTACATTAGATAATGCTACTTCTAATTATTATGATGTAAACCTTTTAAAAACTCAATTAACTTCATCTTTTCCCGATAATTTTCATATAAGATGTGCATGCCATATTTATAACTTAGTTGTAAATGATGACCTAAAACTTTTTGAAAACATTCTTGATAAAGTACAATTTGCTATAAACTTTATTTTTAAAGGTAATAAAATACAAAGACGTAAAGAGTATAAAAAAAACTTGTCATGATTGTGGATTACCTTATAGAAAAATTCCAAAAGAAGTGGCGACTAGGTGAAATTCTCTGTATGAACAACTACTTGTTTCTCACGAGTATAGAAGACATATAACTTTATTATTTAACGCCCATAATCAAAATCCAAGGGATATGCTTGTAGATAATGATTGGAATTTTTTTTTAGAACTTATTGGATTGTTAGAGAAATTTTTTCTAGCTACTAAAGAATTTTCTGGTATTTATTATCCTACTATTTCAACTATGTTATTTTATATAACTCTAATATTTTTGTTACTTAGTGAATATATGCACAAACCATCTTTACACTCCATCTATTAAAAAATATTTTTTCCTATTCTCACTATTTATATTATTAGTGATGTATTAAATCCGACTATTAAAGTACACCGGATTTCGCTTCTGATGTAGTCAGTGAGAAGCGTTGTTCCGTTTTTAGCTTTAGCAAGCCTGTGACTGCCTGAACAGACTAGTCTACGCTCAGCCAACATTCCGAACTTGTCTCGATACTGACAGTTCAGCGGTTGTAAAACACTTGTTGAAACTATTTATGAAAGTATAGAAATACTTCCACCTCCAAGTCCAAATAAAGAACCAACTCACGAACCAACTAGAGAAGAAGTTATTTCTAGCATACACACTGAATGTATATATATATATATATATATATTACCAAGAACAAAGTGCAAATAATCAACCGACTTTTGTACCATCTTTTTCTACTTCGTTGCAACCTTATAAAAGACATGTTGTTTCTGCCTCAAGTATTCAAGGCCTTAGAAATAGAATGTATAGTGGTTCAACTTCTTCACAAATTAGCGAGTTTGATATTCCTGATTTGCAGGGTGTTGTACCGTACGAAACAATTGTGAATGAAGGTGGACGTGAAGACTTGCTGAGATACTGGAGGGAGAATGAGAAGACATTTCCGACACTAGCAAAGATGGCTTGAGATGTGTTGAATATTCAAGCGTCATCAACAGCTTCGGAAAGCATTTTTTCTGCTGGAAGGTTTCAAATAGGAGAGCATAGACACTCATCAGCGGGAGACAACTTAGAGATTGCATTTTATTCAGAGATTGGATTAGAGCGGAGCGTAGGAGATGCGGTCAACCAGATATCAACGAAGAAGATGACTACAACTACAACGAAATCTTATCTGAGGGAGCAGGAAGCGACGTCGAACAATTTGACCAACAACTTCCAATTCCGACAGAAGATCCTCAAGAGATTGTGAGGAAATTAGAAAGAGTATGGTTGACTATGTAATTTTTTTTAATGATAATTTTACTATGTGATTTGCAACTTTTGAAATACGAAACAAAGTTGCAATTTTGAAATTGTATTACAAAAAAATCACATTTCTATTAAATAATATAAGAGGCACAAAAACAACCTTGGAATGTTTTTATTCACTATCTTGTTCAATTATTTAAGTGTTTAAATATATATTTTAAAAAAATTAAGTGTCTAAAAAACAAATCTTCCAAATCCCGCAATCCGACCCGACCCGTCCCGTCCCCCCAAATCCCGGCTCCTCTTCCGGAGGCATGTGGGACGGGACGGGACCTCTTCCCGTCCCGCCAGTCCCGCCGAATCCTGATCCCGGCCACCCTCCCCATCCCGCCAGAGTCTGTCCCGCCCAAACCCGCCCCGCCCCGCCCCGCCCCGCTGGCCAGCCCTATCTTAAAGTGATTTTTTTATTGACAATTATGAAATTGCTCGCGTACTTTGTGTTTCATGGTGGTCAGGTAACTAACCATTAATGACTTTCAAGTAAATGGTATAGTAAATACTGTATTCCATTGACCTCCCAACCGTAAAGTTGGAAAAGAAACAACAAAAAACTGAGAAAATACTATATTGATAGTTACCCCTTCGTCCATTAAATGTCTCATATTACTTGTCTAGTTTGAAAAATTAAGAAAGAATTTGTCATTAAAGCCTCATTTGTTTCCATTAAGATTATTACGTCAGAATCTGAATACACATTTAAATATTAAGATGTGCATTAAGATCTAGATATCTGAATCTGAATACAATCTGAATATTAAGATGTTGTCTCTACATCTGAATACTAAATGATTAAGACTGTTTGTTTTCAATATCTGAATGTACATATGAAATTAACTACAATATTTATAAAATATTATAAAAATCTCATTTCAACAAAATAAATTTATTTTTAAAGAAAATAATATTTTAAATATTTATATTTGATTAAAAAATTAAACTATTCCCTTTTTTGTTTTCTATAAATATAAAATTTGAACTATTTGAAATGCAAATAAAATTTATGCATCAATATAAAAATTATTGTAACAATGTAACATGTATTTTTTAAGAATTTGTGTTTATTATTAAAATGGTAAACCTTTTTCTGTCAACTGAAAGTGATTAAAAGAAAGTTGTTATGACTGAATTTTACAATATGTTTTCTAGTAAGAAACTTTGTTAAAATAAGACAAAATGAGGAAACTTTTCAATGCTCGACACAATTTCTGAGCGTTCTCTGTTGATTCTTGAAGTTTAGTACTATGAATTTAATTCCAAATTAGATTAGAGGGTCATGTAGTATTCAAGTTTCTTTTTTCAATTCGTTATTATTGTCTCGAGAAACTACAGTCTTTCAAAGATTGAGATATGAAGGTAGGGATTTTATTGAGAAGATGGATTCAACATGTTTAATTTTTCTGGTGCAAAATAGATCATGAACTGGGTAAATATACATAGGATTTTAAATAATTTTTTGATAGATTCAAAAAATATTTTGTTGTTACGATTAATTAATTATTTTTTGCGGCAACAAGACTTCTTGATAATATTTGATTGAGAAAAGATAGCTAAAGGCGTGAAAATTTTGGTGAGAAGAGAAGTCGTGAAAGGTTTTGTAAAGAAAAGACTATTTTAAATAAGTCTGAACGATGTTAAGACTCAGTTACAAATCTCATTCATTCAGATCCATTCATACTCATTAAGAGACCCGTGCCTCATTTATTTGTACTTAATGGAGGTCTGAATCTTAATCATTTTCACTTTAAATACTAAACTCTCGGTGTTAAACACATCAACTTTCTTCCCCCAAACCACAAACCTTTAAACACTGGTTTCTTCTACAAACCTTATGCAATTAAAGCTGATTATTAAAGCTGATTTCTTCCATAACTCCTTACACTATAATCTGTTTTCTTTGGGGAATAACACAATGTGAATTTTTAAGCTTTTGTCAGATTTCATGATTTTGATTTTTTTCACCTATTCTTTGGTTTAGAGGCACTTTTTATATGAGTTATACTATAAAGGATATCATGGATAATTTGGATCTGGTATTAGATATCATTGATGAAAATCATGAAAAATTATGATTCTTTGACGTTCAATGATTTTGGTTCACTTTTTCTTAACTATTAGTTCTTGTTTGAAAGAAATAGTCCCCTTGATTATTTTCATTAATTGAATAGGTATATATACAAGTTACAAAATAGGAGAATCCTATTTCTATTCTATTCCTAAAATCTTATTCTACCGTAATTCTAATTCCACAATTATGGTAGTGTATAGTCCTAATTTAGGTGACAAATACATTACAATAAACTTAACATATATTTTCCTAATATACAATATTCTTACATTGTCTATTTACCATAACATAGCCCAAACTGAGAGCCCAATCTGGGCAGAATCCGAGATGCTCAATAAGGCAATATACACATGTATATTGTGTGTATATTGCCTTATTTAACACACACCCGCAGTCATAGCGGGCGGTCTTCGAACGCTGAGACTGTCCCTAAAATCTTCAAAGAGTACTGAGGGAAGACCCTTTGTAAAGATGTCTGCAACTTGATATCTTGACGGGACATGACATACACGTACCTGCCCCCGAGCAACCTTTTCACGAACAAAGTGAATGTCCATTTCGATATGCTTAGTGCGTTGGTGCTGAACCGGATTACCTGAGAGGTAGATGGCACTAACATTATCACAATATACTAAGGTTGCCTTCTGAATGGGGCAATGAAGTTCTAAAAGCAAATTACGTAACCAACATGATTCCGAGACCATATTAGCTACCCATCGATATTCTGCCTCTGCACTTGAGCGAGATAGAGTCGCCTGACGCTTTGCAGACCAGGAGACCAAGTTGTTGCCAAGGAACATATAATATCCTCACGTAGATCGTCTGGTGTCCGGACAACCACCCCAATCCGCATCTGTGTATGAGACAAGTGTGGATATAGATGAAGGATACAAGTGCAAACCATAGTCCAGTGTCCCCTGAATATACCGAATGATGCGTTTGATTGCATTCATGTGTTCAACTCTGGGATCATGCATGAATAAACACACCTGCTGAACATCATACGTAATATCCGGTCTGGTAAAGGTAAGATACTGGAGGGCCCCAGCAAGACTGCAATAGCGGGTAGAGTCCTCATATGGTGCACCTGCCACGACACTAAGCTTGGGTTTTGCATCAACCGGAGTGGAAGTGGACTTACAGGATGACATCCCAGCCCTCTCGATGATCTCTGTCACATACTTTCTTTGAGACAAAAACAAACCACCTGAATGACGCTTGACGGCAATCCCTAAAAAATAACTCAAGGGCCCTAGGTCTTTCATAGCAAACTCAAAACTGAGCATGTCCATGATAGACTGGCGTAAGGTATCGGAAGATGCCGTCAAAATGATATCATCCACATACAACAGAATGTAGGCCAAGGACGAACCACGACGGTAGATGAACAAGGAATTATCTGACCTGCTGTGAGTGAACTCAATAGTCGATACAAAGTCAGCAAACCTCGTATACCATGATCGTGGAGACTGCTTAAGCCCATATAAGGACTTCTTCAACAAACATACATGATGAGGACGGTTGGGATCCCTGAAACCCAACGGTTGATGCATATAGATTGTTTCTTTGAGATCACCATGTAGAAAAGCATTCTTGACATCTAACTGATGAATAGGCCAAGTCTTTGACAGAGCCAAGCTAAGCACAGTGCGAATGGTAGCCGGTTTGACCACCGGACTAAACGTCTCACCACAATCTATCCCAACCTGATGAGCCTTACCATCACCCACAAGCCTCGCCTTATGCCGAGCAAATGACCCATCTGAATTCTCCTTATGAGCAAAAATCCACATAGACCTGATAACATTAATACTAGATGGACGGGACACCAACTCCCAAGTCTTATTATCAATAAGAGCATTATATTCATCGGTCATAGCAATTTTCCAATTCGGGTCGTTTAAGGCAGACACTGGATTACGAGGCAAGAGAGATTTAGAGACATTAGAATGTAAATTAAAATGTCTTTTAGGTGTAAAAATACTCAGATGACTACGAGTGACCGGTATATGACTCGAGGAAGAATTTAGTGAATTTTGGGAATTTGCCGGGCTCGGGACGGACTAGCCAGCAGGCAGTGGGCCTGCTGGCCCAAATCGAGAATGGAAACAGTTCCGCAGTTAGGGCCGGATCGGCCCAATCGCCGGAACTGTTTCAATGCCCATCGGAAACAATGACAGAGCAGTGGGTCTAGCGGGCAGTGGGCCCGCTGGAGGATTTTGGGTGCGGGACATGTCCAAAAAATGATGAGTAATATACGGAGATATACCATCATCCAAAAAATTATACGAACTAGGCTCGAGAGTATGGACTTTAGTAAATGGAAATTGAGTTTCATCAAAAATTACATGGTGATTAGTGATGATTTTCTTGGAGGATAAATCAAAACATTCATAACCACGATGAATAGACGGATAACCCAAAAACACACACGGAGTAGACCGGGCCTGAAGTTTGTTAATTGTGGTCGATGTGAATAACGGATAACACAAGCACCCAAAAACCCGAAGATGAGAATAAGAAGGGTTCTTATTATACAGTATTTGGAGGGGAGAAGAATATGTCGGACCTTTGGAAGGAATTATGTTAAGGAGATATGTGGCCATTTGTAGAGCATGATGCCAAAAATATGGAGGTATGGAAGCATGAATTAAGAGAGTTCGGACAATGTTATTTATGGAACGAATTTTGCGTTCGGCCTTCCCATTTTGTGAAGATGTATGAGGACACGAAAAACAAAAATTGATCCCATTATTAGCACAGAACTCCCGAAACTCCCTATTGTCATACTCTTTCCCATTATCACATTGAATATTTTTTATTTCTCTTTCGAATTGGGTACGAATGAACGCTCTAAATTTGATGAAGACGGAAAACACTTGTGATTTATTCGCAATTGGAAACGTCCACAAAAATATAGAATAATCATCTAAAAAGAGAACATAATATCGATGACCCAACGAACTAAGAACAGGAGACGTCCATAGGTCGCTATGAATAATATCAAATGGCATTGAAGTA
Source organism: Anisodus tanguticus (assembly GCA_034509755.1). Taxonomy (NCBI): domain Eukaryota; kingdom Viridiplantae; phylum Streptophyta; class Magnoliopsida; order Solanales; family Solanaceae; genus Anisodus; species Anisodus tanguticus. The sequence continues at coordinate 21,405,968 of CM067561.1, read as the reverse complement.
TGAGAATTGGAGTCTACAAATGGCAACTTAACATTTTTTCCTAATGAACAAGATTGACAAAGTGGAGTACGACTCGTACCCTTACAAGAAATAAAACTATTTTTATCTAAAGCTGACGGCAAGGCTTGACTCGATGGACTGAAACCGGGCATGATAAGATACAGATCCCCCCTACTATCACACCTCATGAGATGACTCCCCGTCTTAAAATTCTTCACAAAGAAACCAAAAGGATCAAATTTAACAGAAACGGAATTGTCAGTGGTGAACTTTCGGACATACACTAAGTTTTTAATCAATTTGGGGGCATGTAAAGTATTTTTCAAGATAAGGGGTGGATTGGGGGGAGACAACGTTGTCTGACCATAACCCTGAGTTAGAATAGAGTTGTCATTACCAATAATTATACCCCGAGGTTGCTCAAATTGGAATAAGATGAGAGAGTACCTGAATCGGAAGTCATGTGAGTAGTGGCACCGGTGTCCATATACCAATTTGGGTCCGGTTGGGTCAAACCCAATGTGTGCATCGCGGCCTCGATATCGGTCTGAGTAGGGCATACTGCGTGATGGGCTTGCGGAGGTCTGGGCCCAAGTACTCCCGGATGGGACTGACCTGGGTCGTAGCTGCCGAAACTGGCGATGTTGGGCCACTGCCTAGTGGGCCGCCACTGCTGGTTGCTGGGCCTGAAGGGCTGGCCAGCCCACTGGCTAGTAGAATTCGCTGGAAGGTAGGGGCTGCTGGCCCACGTCCCATTGCCCCAGTGTAACGCCCCGTATTTTCGGATAGTGGTTGAACTCATAGCGTAGGTAAGTAGACCCGGACCCGGAAAAATTTCGTTGTACTTGTGTATATTAATAAGAGGATTAGTATATAAAAGGGCGTGATCCCGAAATAATTTTAGGATTTAGTAAGTGTGACGATGGAGTTAAATAAGTGTGGATTCCGGAGAGAGTATAGACTGGTATTTTATTACGGGAAGCATGATATTGACATAAGAGGATTTTAGTAATCGTCGGGACTTAAATAATTGGAGACCGGAAATTTAATTGTGTGTATAATTAATTAATTGTGGGATTAATTAATTAGGGAGGGGACAATTTATAGTGGGAGTTGGTAAGTGAGATGTTATAATCGATTTGGGGGTGGCTAAGCCCCAAATCGATCGACCGAGAGCAGCGCCCATAAGGGCCTTCCTTCTCCATTTTTTTTTCTCTCCATTTCTTCAACTCCATCAGTTCTTCAAGCTCTCTTCATCTCAATCAAAATTCCTCCATCAAATTCGAGTCTAGCAGAAGGAGAAAACTCCATTGGTAGGTTCCCTAGAGCTCTCAGTCGAAGTTGGGGGAAATACTGTGAATTTTCGCACAACCCAAAAGGAGAAATTTATGACGTTTTGAACCTTGATTCCAGCTAAATCAAGTTCTTAGACTAGCCTACGTATTTCGAGGTCAGGCAAGAGACCCAGAATTGTTGGAGGAGTTCTGGGGGTCTTTTTTTGGGGGCCCTGTTTCTGCGTTTTCTGCTGGTCGGACGCTATGTCGAGCAAAAGGGTTTCCCAACGATTCTCGTCGATATGTTTAATGAGGTAACCTTCCTTGTTCTTAATAGTTTGTACAATTTTCTGAAGTCATTTCTTGCTATTAGTTCTAAAGACGATTGTCGGAAATGCGAATTTGGGTTGGGTATCGTTAGACTTTGTCGTTTCGAGAGTTCTTTGGGCTTGCATGTGAAATTGTGGTACTGTTTTGGAGATTTTAGTAGTATAAGAAGGAGGATTAAGAGAGTTGGATGTTTCACTACTTACATAGATTTCGATATAGAAGGAATATAGGTTCTACGCTGTTAAGGTGTTCGTTAGAATATCCCTAAGAATCTGTTTTCAATATGTTGTGTCGATTATGATTTAAATCATCCGTATGATGTAGATAAGCATTCATAGGGGCTTACAAGGACCCGCGGAACTTAGATAAATTCGACAACAAGGTTGAAGTTCTAAAACGAGGCGTACGCTAATATTGAGTCGATTAATTCGTCTAAGAGGTATGTGAAACCCTTACTTCTTTCTTTTGGCATGCTTTAATGAAAGTACGGCGGACGTACTTAATTCTTATATAGTTTAATTCCTAAAGAGGATTGTTATGAGAAGTGCCTATGATTTTTCAAAGAAAGAGTTTATTATGACATTATTGTAATGATTTTATTGAGAGTCAAATGATGATTTTTACTTGCATGGCACTCATGATATCTACTCGTGCTAAGTGTTACTACTTCACCTCACCGAGTCCCGGGCCGGGTTACGACTCGTGCACAGCCTTGCATTGTTCACCGAGACCCTCACTAGAGGGCCGGGTTACGTAGGATGGATCCATAGATGAGAGATGATTTACCGAGTCCCGCACATGGGCCGGGTTATGATATGATTCACCGAGTCCCGCATTAGTGGGCCGGGTTACGTTACAGGTATATATATGTATATGGACAGGCATGCATGTTTTTCTTGACTTGCCTCTCATGTTTATAAGGCACAACTGACTTTTATGGTTTATGGCACAGTTGGATTTGGATCCTGATTTTTATACTGATCTCATGTTTCTGTTGGCTACTTATGATTTATTTTCCAGCTTCATGTTTTACATACTCAGTACATTATTTCGTAATGACCCCCCTTTCCTCGGGGGGCTGCGTTTCATGCCCGCAGGTACATGCTCTCAGTTTGGTGAACCTCAGGCCTAGGTTCCTACTCAGCAGGTTGGAAAGCTCCTTTGATCCGAGTTTTGTCATGTTGGTACCGAATCTCTTTAGAGCTTCGTTGTATTTAGGGGCACGACGGGGCCCCGTCCCGTCATATGTCATTCTTCTTCTTATAGAGGTCCGTAGACGGTGGTGGGTTGTACGTATGTAAGGGTTATGACTCGTTTGGGTCGGTCATGTTATTGTATTATGTCTTTGGGGTGTTCCCATGTATATACGTTACTATCGGTGGCGACCTTGTCGGCTTGCTTGTTATTTTATATTGGCTAATTGTGACTCCTCGGAGACGGTGCATTCGGGGGTAAAGCGGCCTTGTCGGCTTGCCTACCCCGGCATATGTTGTTATTGCGACGTTATCTTTGCGGGATTTCGGACTCATTAAGGGTTAGTTAGATTATGTGTGACGAGTTAGTATAATGACGTCATTAGGGCGGTTAGTCGCGGCCCGTCGGGTCGGGTCGTGACACCCAGCCCCACTGCCATGGGCCCCACTGCTGGGACCAGGGGGTGGTGGGCCATTGTTCACTGGACGGGGCCCACTGCCTGATTGCTGACCACCGGAACCGCCGCGTTTGCCCCCGCAGTTTTTGTTATTATTCTTACGATTATTTTTGTCGCCACCATGATTATGGTTTTGGCCCGAATTATTAACAAAAGCCGAAGAACTTGAGGGGGACGCCATCATGACGACGGGGCTTGCTCCGGTAGCCACCTTTTTAGCCAAACCGGCTTCTTCCAAGGTAAGCATGGATCGTGCTTGATAGAACCTTGGAAGATGATTAATTTGGCGATAGAGAGTCCCAACGCCACTATAGGCCTCGGATAGGCCAGCGACCATCTGTAAAACAAGACGATCTTCACTCACAGGCGCACCAACGTTGCGGAGTTGGTCCGCCAACTCCTTCAACCTTTTGCAATATGCTGAAACGTTCGGGAAATTTTCCATGTTGACATGGGAAAAATCATGTTCAAGGGTAACAACTCTAGAATTCTGATTATCCTGGAATATGTCACGCAGTCTATCCCATGCGGCCATCGTCGTGGCGTCTGGCTCGATAATCATCTGCAATAGGTCAGTGGAGATAGTAGAATATATCCACTGAAGGACGGTAGCATCAAGCGTTGTCTATAATTTAGGATCATCCTCGCGTTTAGGCGCCTCTGTATCATCAAGAGCCGCGGGAATGATGTGATGGATGACTTGATGCGAATGAGCGTGAATTTTGAATAACTCGGCCCACGTCGCGTATTGGACGTTTTCTATTTCAAGAATTAACGGGATATGATTCTTGATGTTAGAAACAACAAGGGTAGGGTGAAACGAGTTCTTTGATGTAGACATACCGAAAGAACAAGAGGTGAAAGAGGGATTAGTAAGAGAGATTTTGAGAGCGGAAGACAAAATTTGGTAAAACCCGAGGGGGGGGGGGTCTCGACCGAGAGAGAGGGCAAAAATTTGGAGAGAAAATTTTTTGTGTGACCTAGACTTTTGATACCATGAAAGAAATAATCCTCTTGATTATTTTCATTAATTGAATAGGTATATATACAAGTTACAAAATAGGATAATTCTATTCCTAAAATCTTATTCTACCATAATTCTAACTCCACAATTATGGTAGTGTATAATCCTAATTTAGGTAACAAATACATTACAATAAACTTAACATATATTTTCCTAATATACAATATTCTTACATTGTCTATTTACCATAACATAGCCCAAACCGAGAGCCCAATCTGGGCAGAATCCGAGATGCTCAATAAGGCAATATACACATGTATATTGTGTGTATATTGCCTTATTTAACATTGTTTCATGTCAAATTGTGATGAAATATTTACTTTCTTGGTTCTGAATTTTGGTGGGTCCGTAGGAAAATTCATTTATGTTGAGTTTATTTTTTTATGTTTACATTTGATTACAACATTTTTTTCATGAATATATCATTTTTTTAATCATTCAAATAGTTCAATAATGGTATCAACATAAAATATTTATTTATATCTTTAAATACTTTAATTTATCTCTCAAATAATAATTTTGTTGTTTAAGTTAATATTTTATTTAATATTTTCTTGATGTAATTTTAACTACTTTTTATTTAAATTGTATATTTATTATGTTTGAATATTAATTTATTATACACATTTAGATGATAAAAACAAACAGTCTTAATTATTCAGTGTTCAGATCTACAAACAACATCTTAATATTCAGATGTGTATTCAGATTTAGACATTTTAATCTTTTAAAAAAACAAATGCATCCTTGATAAGGAAATAAAACAAATAAAATTAATGGGTTGAATCTGAATGATTAAGATTCAGACATTCAAAACAGATGCACTTAATGAGCTGAATCAGAATTATTAAGATTCAGACCTCCATTAAGTGCAAACAAATAATGTCTTAATTTCTAATTTACCCTTATTATTAATTATAATCATTTTTAATATATTAAATTTATTATATTCAAAGGATAATACAGTATTTCAATTGTTTATCAACTATACATGGTATCGGTCAAAGTCCTTAGTATTACCGTAAATTATACGAAGTCAGAGGATTGTTAGTTGATTGTTGGAGGAAATGCTCACCTTAGTTATTATGCTATGTCCAAATAGTCAATTCCCTAACACTGCAAGTGTACAAAAGTCACCACCAACACTAAAATTGATAGGAGATTTCCAACGTATTTTAAAGAAGACACTTGAAAGTTCCTATTTCTTTTTAGTTATTTAAGATCCTTCATCATAAGATTATTAATTTGTCAAAATATAAATCGTAATGATAGACTTGAAAAAAAGTAGTGACAAATAACTTTTATTTTTCTAAAATTTCAAATATTTTGAAATATATTTAATTTGCCAAAACACTAAGATTACTTTGTAAATTTGGAGACGTCCAGTCAAGAGAATGGTCACAAAAATTACACCGGTGATGCAAGTGTGACAAGAGAATTACTCGATTATTATATTAGAATTACACTATGATTTTTTTATTGACGTGAATAAGAGAAAGAAGAATAACTTAAAAAGAATATATAACTTTCTTTTTTGGTAAGGGAATCCGAAATGTTATATGCCCTTCAATATTAGTTTAGAATAATTTTAGAGACCACTCTTTAGGTCTGATTTCGTAACATTTGCTTTTCTTATGATTAATGATATTACGTTAACTTTTTTTCTCTTAGATTTATTTGTAACTGTTGAGAATATAATCAAATATTAAAAGTGTGTTCTATCTAACAGCTCAAGTTTTTAGATCAGATTGTCACATACTTCAATATGGTATCAAAGCAAGCTAAAGATCCTGGGATCGAACCTCACCGCCACCCATTCTCAAAAACATGATGAAGCTAGATAAACAGCTCCTCATTATCATTATTATTGATATTGTAAGATTGTATCAATTTCCTTGGGGAGCCTTTCTCATTAATACAATATATATAGTGTACAATATGTAGAACCCTAATACAATAAGAATCCTAGCCTTATCATAATTATACATTACTAAATATTTACAAAATATATGGGATATATTTTAATTATGGTGTGGGGATTTTATGGAATCTTTCTAGTACACGGTTGATACACCCCCTCAGTCTGAGCGGGAGAAGGGCGAACGATGAGACTGGATCTGAAATCAACGAACAGTTGTCGCGGTAGACCTTTCGTGAAGATATTTGCGTACTGATATGCAGACGGCACATGTAAGACTCTAACATAGCAAAGAGCAATCTTCTCACGGACAAAGTGTATGTCCATCTCGATATGCTTGGTTCGCTGATGCTGAACCGGATTGTAAGACAGGTAGATAGCGGATATGTTATCACAGTACACCAGAGACGCCTTATGCAACGGACACTGTAGCTCTAAAAGAAAGTTTCGGGGCCATCATATCTCAGCAACAACATTAGCAACTCCCCTTGTATTCCGCTTCTGCACTCGAACATGATAATGTGGCTTGCCTCTTGGCAGACCACGAGATGAGATTATCTCCCAAAAACACACAATAGCCCGATGTAGAGCGACGTGTGTCAGGACAGCCAGCTCAGCCAGCAACTGTGTAAGACAATACTATGTTCGGTGCGGAAGGATATAAGTGCAGACCATAATCAAGTGTGCCCTTAACATATCTAATGATACGCTTAAGGGCAGTAAAATGAGGCTCTCTAGGGGCATGTATGAATAAGCACACATGTTGAACGACATATGCAATGTCAGGTCTGGTGAATGTAAGATACTGTAGTGCACCTGCAAGGCTCCTGTAAAGGGTGAGATCAGATACTGGAGCACCATCAACAATACTAAGCTTCGATTTGGAGTCAACCGGAGTGGACATGATCTTGTAGTTTGCCATTTTAGCCATGTACACGATTTCCTCTGCATACTTACGCTGACACAGAAATATAATATCTGTAGATTTAGTCACTGATATACCCAAAAAATAGCTCAACTTCCCCAAATCAGTCATAGCAAATTCGGATTTGAGCATTGTAATAATCTCATTTTTCAATACATCAGAGGAGGCAGTAAGCACAATGTCATCTACATATAACAATAAATATGCAATGCTACTACTATGATGAAAAATAAATAGAGAGGTATCACACTTGCTACAAACGAACCCAATCTGCATAATATACTGGGTAAAGCGATCATATCATGCACGTGGGCCTATTTCAGACCATATAGTGACTTATGAAGACGACATACATAATGTGGGGCTGCTAGATGGAAAAAACCAGGCGGCTGATGCATATAGACAGTTTCTTTCAGATCCCCACGAAGAAACGGATTATTCACATCAAGTTGGTGAATCGGCCAACACTTACCCATAGCAATGCTTAGAACTGTGCGAATAGTAGTCGGTTTTACAACTAGACTGAAGTCTCACCACAATCAATACCCTCATGCTGATTAGTGTCATAATCCACTAGTCTCACCTTGTACCTTTCTAACTCATCACTATCTTTGTATTTGTGATGAAAAAGCCAAATGCATTGGATCACATTCACCCCCTCCAATCGAGGAACCAAATCCCAAGTATGTTGTTTTGTTAAAGCATTGAATTCCTCACGCATGGCCACATTCCAATTTGGGTCTTGTTTGGCTAGTCCGTTTGTCGAAATTTTTGAATGTTTGAAAACGGAAATGTCATCTCATCGAAGGTAACGTGACGAGAGATGTGAATCTGATGTGTGGACAAGTCATAGCATAAATAGCCCCTATAGTTAGACGGAAAACCTAAGAAGACACACGGAGTGGTTCGGGGTGCTAATTTATGTGGGGCGGTAGAGGCAAGATTAGGATAACACAGATAACCAAATATCCGGAGGTGATCATAAGAGGGGATCCGCCGGTATAAGATTTCGGTGGGGGTCATATTATGAAGTGTGCTAGTGGGTAGAATATTAAGGACATATTCCACCATTTTGACTGCATAGACCTAAAAGGAAGAAGGTAAAGAGGTATGAAAAAGGAAAGTTCTAACCATGTTATTGATGGTGCGAATGATACGTTCTGCTTTACCATTTTGAGGAGAGGTGTGAAGACACGAAAATTGAAAAACCATGCCATTTTTTTTGCAGAATTTTTGAAATGCGGAATTATTAAATTCACGTCTGTTATCACATTGAAAAGATTTTATAGGTCTTTCAAATTGTGTTTTGATAAAAGTGAAAAATTCAAGAGGAGATGAGAGATGTCCATAAATCTAACAAAACTAAATAATATTTATGATCCAAAGAAGTAGGGATGAGAGATGTCCACAAATCAGCATGAACAATATCAAAAGGAGCAAACGGAACACTAGTAGATGAATTAAACAGATGACAAACATGTTTGCCTAATTGACAAGAAACAAAGTGTGGAGCAAGTTTTCCATTACAACTGATAAAATTATTACTTCTAAGAAAATTAAAAACGGGAGCCCCTGGATGTCCAAGCCTATTGTGCCAGGTTGACGGGGAGAGAGCAGCAAGAGATGTGTGTGGGCTGGTACTGACAGCGGAGGATGGTGTAAATGGATATAGGTCCCCTATGCTATTGCATCTCGTAAGAGGTATCCCCGTACGCAGATCCTTCACAGTAAAACCAACTGGATCAAAATCAACAGACACAGAATTATGACGAGTAAATTTCCGAATAAAGATTAAGTTCTTGATGATGTTTGGGGCATATAGGTCATTATTCATGGAGAAAGGTGGGTGGGGTGGCTTAGTGTAGGTGTTACCGTAGCCTGAATTGGAATGCGGTGACCATTGCCAACTGTAATAAATTGAGGAGATTTTAAAACAAACGATTGAGAGAGATTACCTGCGGATCGAGTGAGATGAGAAGTGGCTCCTGAATCCATATACCAATTTTCATCGAGCTGCTGCAAGTTTAGATTGCTGAAAGCCTGGCCACAATCAGTAGGGGCCAAACCAGTGAAAGGCTGTGAATAGGAGGCCTGCATGAGATCGGCCTGCGGATGCTGCTGGTGGGCCGACTGATATCCATGTGTTGGGCCCAGCACCCCTTGTTGAGAATAAAGGGACTAGGTTGTAGAAGACGCCGGATATTGGGCCCAATTTGAATGCTGAAAGTTCACTGTTTGGCCTGGCCAAGTAGGAATATTTATGGGCTGGTCCGTCTGCTGGAATTGTTGGTTCTGGCCGCGGTGGGCTTTCCCCCTTCCTTTACCACCGCGGCCACCACCGTGGCCCCTGCCACTCCTACCGCCACGGTTGTTCCGGGCTTGATTATTTTCCGGCGGAGGTGGTTGGGTGGCAAAAATGTTGTTTTGGACAGGCGTTTCAACGGCAAAAGCCTTTTGGTTGTGCTCATCTTGCTTTGCACGTCAGGTTTCTTCCAACAAAAGTTACGAACGAGCCTTGTTAAAACTGGGTAAGGGTCAGCCTGCTGTATCATAGTGGCGAGGGTGTCATATTCACCCTTCGGTAGGCCTGCAACCAATTGTAAGACCATCTTTGTTTCAGAGACGGGCATTCCAACGTTGGATAATTGGTCTGCCACCAGTTTCAACTGCTTGCAATACTCAGACATGTTCGAAAAATTCTCAAGACGGGTGTTGTTGAATTGTTCTTCCAAATACACGGCACGAGTGTGTTATCTTGAAAAATTTCTTCCAAACGTGCCCATAACTCACGAGCGGATGCACCGGTTTTCATAATGGTGTAAAGTAAGTCCTTAGAGATTGTGTCATAGATCAATTGTTTGACGGCGGTATCGAGACGACGCCAAGTTGTGTTATCAATTTCAGGGGGGCGAGGGATGGAGTCATCAATATGGTCAAGCACGTGATATACACGTGCATGAATTCGAAACAGTTCCACCCATGACCAATATTGGACATCTTCCTGGTCAAGAATTAAAGGAATAAAATTCTTGATGTTGGTAACTGCGAGAGGCGGATGGAACGATGGTGAGGAAAGGGTTGTGGGTGGTGTTTGAGTGACGACTGTGGAGAAAGCGGAAGCATCGGGGGAAGAAGAATCCATTAAAAATCGAAAGAAGATGGGGGGGCCTTTTACCGTGGGAAATTTTTTTTAGGGAAGGGGGGTGGCAGTTGTAATGCCGAGAATAGGGAGTAGAGAAAGCCTTTAGGTTTTTCTCATTAATACAATATATATAGTGTATGTAAGATTGTATCAATTCTCTTGGGGAGCGTTTCTCATTAATACAATATATATAGTGTACAATATGTAGATACAATAAGAATTCTAGCCTTACCATAATTATACATGTCTAAATATATATAAAATATATGGGATATATTTAATTATGGTGTGAGGATTTTATGGAATCTTTCTAGTACACGGTTGATAGATACAATAACAAAAAAAAACTCTTATTTTCAGTGTTTACAAATGTAACCATTAATGATCCCATCAACTGAACTCAACTAATCCAAAGAATTCTTCTCATCGATAAGATGAGATCTTTCTTCCTTATCATCTTCTTCTTTTAGTACCCTTCCTTCAAATTTTGGATCTTTGCTAGAAATGGATTTAACCCGATTAAACATTTGAATGTGAGGGTACTTTCGGAGTTGAGGTATTCATCGTCATTGATGGAGATGTGAAATATATAGAGAGAGAAAGGAGGAGAAGTAGAGAAGAAGCTCTGATGGGTGTGTGAGATATGTTGGTTACAATGGTGCAGGAAAAGGAAATAAGTAACTGCTAAGTATTACAACAAACTGAAATTACAATAAACTTGAAGAAGAAACTGGAACAGTTTTTGGTATGATGAGTCGAGTGATGGCACTTTGTCTTTAAGACAAGATTGCCCCGTATGTATCATTTCTACGTCCTGGACAATTGTCTCCCAAGATAAAATAGCAAATGAACAATTGAGCAAAGGAAACTCAAGCGCTACCTTGAAGAATTTTGAGTAATGAAATGATGCTGGAAGATAGTGGGAAGAATCTGATTCGTTTGTATGTTTCTGTGTGTCTCAACAATTGTGCAAAGGCTCCTTTATATAGTTGAAGGAGAGGACTTACCAACTGCCCACATAATTGCTGTTACTGGCCAAGTAATGGCAATTATGGAGGTAGTAATTCACCAAAATAAATGGTGAATTTATGTGCAACGGATTGGCATTTAGGTAGAATAATTCAGCCAAAATAAATGACTGAATTGAGTGCAAATTAAGGCTGGTTGACGTTCCAGAAACCAACAACAAAGTTCTCTGCCCAATTTTGACTTACTTGAAACTTCAGGGACCAAACTGTGAATATGAAACAATTCTGGTCCAAAAAGATAATATTAGAAGAAGCACAGCCCACAGCCCGGACGGGCGGCGACGGCGCGCGCGTGGGCTTATCCTCGAACCGAAGCACATCTAGGTCCTCCCTCCTTTAAATACATGGGATACCCCTTGAGGTCCCAAACCCCAAGCCAACTTTGAGACTTATAAACTAAACAAATCTTTCTTCCCCCACCGATGAGGGAGAATTGGTCTAAATACCACACTTTTCCACGCTTCAAACACCTCACTTCGTGGACCAATATCTCTTTAATTTCTCAACGAAATTTGACGATCCTTGGCCCTACGATCATCTACTTACTTAGTAGATTATGCACATGTGAAGAACTGGATTCTCCAACATGCAGAACACTAGTGTTTAAGCCATTAAAGTTGGTAGGACGCAACTCCCGCCAAAGGCAAATTTCCAACAAGATATTGACAATCCGTCTGCGGTGGTGGCCGAAAGTGAGAGAAAGAGTGTTAGTAAAATTTTAGATTTTGACTAAATTTATCTTTATTTTGGGTCTAATAACTATTTCGGATCATTTTTTTAAAATGGAGCCTTTTTGAATCTTTTCTTTTTACCGGTGGTCACACTATGTCATTTTCCCTTATATAATCAAATGTCGAAGTATAACTGAAGTTCTTAGAATGGAACCAAGTACTGGACGCTCATTCTAAATGATCAAATAAGTTAATAATCAGTAACAACTAAAGACTTGTCTCCTTGTAAGCTTGGTAGAACATGGTATATAACTCACCTAGAGACATTTGGCTCGGTGTTTTGCCCAAGAAAAAATAAGGTCCCCTAACGTATAATTCGAATCTAAGCCACTAATGGCAAATCTCACATTCCGAATTTTATAACAAGTAATCTGAGAGGAGTTTTTGCAGGTCCAAACTTTATTTGATTGTCTTCTAAGAAGAATTCTTGCGACAGTGAAAATAAATTCTGCAGGGACTACAGAAAGAAAACAGATTTTATGCAGGTCCACATTCTATTTGATCATTACCCTACAAGTTAGAACTACTTTTTATAAGTAGGAATAATTCAAAGCATCATTCATATCTTGTAAATTCAGGACAACGGCACCAGCCCAAAAGCCAAAATCAAGTCTAAATCGACTCACACCAAGGAACTGTTTAAGACACATTTCATAAAGAAAAGCAAGGTGGCATTTGGACAATGTGTGGGTGAACTTAAAAAAGGAAAAAAGAAGAGTATTTGAAGTTGAGAAGAGTTAACTTGTTCTCTTGATTTCACCATAGCGGGGTACGTGTCATATATGAGCGACAAATTCTTTCCAGGCAAATACCTCTGAGAGAAAGATCAAATTCAAATTCATGGAAATAGAAGATGCATAATGTAAAGTTGGGAATTTTGTACCCTCCAGAAGAAACAAGGTACAATCTTTTATGTACAACAGTTGAATTAAAAACGGCATTATATAGAAGCCTCATTATTAGATTGCTATGGCACTTCATATCACTACAACCTTTGATGGATCTTCCTTCTCCTCTTCTTCTTTTCCACCCTTCCATAAGTCGGACAAAGTAGGAAGCTTATACTCGCCGCAATAAGAGAGGGGAATGGTGAAGTTGCCAATGACTGGAAGGTCAATGATGAGACCTAATTCGAGTGTATAGTCAACGTCCCAATCTCCACCAATGTCCTTAACCAAGCTCAATAATATACTGTGTGGAACCTTCACTGGCACATCTAACATGGTCGAGTCATTTGCCTTTATGTTCCCTGGGTCTGGAATTCTTCCTGATGCTATTACCCTGTTTTCCCCAAAATCAATCATATACGAATCAGCAAAGTAGAATTAGTTTCTGTAAAGCCGACTAAATTCATTTATATCGATCAATCAATTGCATCTCAAGTCGGAACTAATTGTAGACCATGAATTAACTATGCTCATTCTGTTATGGTCGTTACCCATGATTTCATAATATAGTATCTTATAAATTGTATTATATTAATGAATGTAATGTTTGAATATATTGTATTGTCTGTTGTGATCTAATAATATTTTTATAAGTAACAATGCAAAAATCATCAAATGTTACAAAAGTTGAATTTTTTTATGATTATATAACAACGGAGTTACAACAGATTTACAATCTATACCATATAATTTTAAGAACAATGAAAATAAATATGGTATCTATGAAAATAATGAACCACATGAAACAACCATCCAAACGGGGAGGGGGGCTACCAAATTGTAAATCGATAGTTAGATCCGTCACTGTCCTAAAAGTGAAGAGAGAACTAACCTGGAGGCGCTTTTGAGGACATAATCGATCTCCATGATGGGAATGGAAACAGAGTAAGGATTCTTAACGGCAACTTTAGCGTGAAAGGTAACGCCGTCGAAACCTAACTTGTTAAGATCGACGTCCGTGATGGTTGCCTCAGGTTTCTCCATGTTTGCTATCTTCTCAGACACAAAATTCTTCGCCTTGTCTATCAGATCCATTCTTCTTCAATGGGAGGATTGGAAGTTGAATAGTGCTGTTAGTGTTTTGTGCTTAAGATAGAAAATGACTCAATTTATAAGACATGATTCCGCGTCTCAGTCAGAATTGACGCGCTACCCTTGTGAAGTCATAATACTCGCTCCTATTTAATACTGCTCTTTAAAAAGGTAAATATTTGTTTCCGTCATTTGTTTATATCTAATTAAATTCAATTTACCTATGAAGTAATTTAATAAAATAAAAAAATTTATTAGTTAATTATAATGAATGCATTTATTAGTTTAATGTAAATATTCATTACCCGTAATTTCTTACCATCAAAGTATAGCATCACCAAGTACACTACTAAGTACTACAAGTATTACTTATTTTATACTCCGTAGATATGTAAAGTAAAACTTGAACGCAACATTAGTATATCTATCAAAAAGAAAGGATAAAAGTTTTATATATATATATATATATATATATATATATATATATATATATATATATATATATATATATATATATATGTTGGTTATTTTTGCTCTATGGTACTTTATAAAGCGATGACAGGGAAGTATATAACTATTACAAGTATTCGAAAGGATAAACAAAGATTCAATAATTCAACTAGAAATCTGAAAATTACAATAGAACCACAAAACGAAATTATAATTTTGTTGAAGACGGAAAAATGGAAACTGTTTTTTTCTTTGAGTCGAGTGTTGCACTCATCCTTAAGACAATATTGCCCCGTATGTATCCTTTATACGTCCCGGACAATTTGTCTCCCAAGATAAAACAGCAATGGAACACTTGAGCAAAGGAAACTCAAATGCTACCGTGAAGAATATTGAGTAATGAAATGATGCTTGGATGTTGTAGGAAGAAAACTGTTTTGGTTGTGTATTTTCGTGAGTTGTATTCTCTGTATCTGTTAGCTCTCAACAATGGTGTAAGGGGGTGTTTATATAGGTGAGAGAGGGCTGATTACTGCCTCCATAACAGCCAAATAATGGCCATTATGGAGGTAGTAAATCCACCCACATAAATGGCTGAATTGAGTGCTTGACGTTTCTGCTTTGACTGTCCAAATTCATAAACTTCTGGGACCAAACTGTACATCTGAAAGAATTCTGGTCCGAACTGTACATCTGGAAACTTCTGGGATCAAACTGTACTTCTGGCAAAGTTCTCTGGCCCAAAAAGATAATATCAGAAGACCCACAGCCCACAGCCCACGACCCGTGAACCCGTGAACTCGAGAACCCGGAACTCGAAACCGGACGGGACGGGCGGGCGGCGGCGGCGCGCGTGTGGTCTTTCCTCGAACCGAAGCACATCTAGGTCCTCCCTCCTTTAAACACATGGGATACCCCTTGGGGTCCCAAACCCCAAGCCAATTTCGAGTCTTATATACACAACAATTCTTTCTTCCTCTACCGATGAGGGAGAATTGAACACAATACCACACTTTCCATGCTTCAAACACCTCACTTCGTGAACCAATATCTCTTTCATTTCTCAATGAAATTTGACGATTCTTGCCCCTACGGTTATCTACGTACTTAGTAGATTATGCATGTGTGAAGAATCGGATTCTCCAACATACGTAACACTAGTGTTTAAGCCGTTAAAGTTGGTCGGTCGCAACTCCTGCCAATGGCTAATTTCCAACAATCCCCTCTTGAAAGAGATTTTAGCGCACTCACATGGTGTCTTTTCATTTCCAGCAATATTTCAGCGGACCGATGTTGCACAAGGAGAGGTAGCCTCAGCTTTGAACCTTCCATAGTTGAATACCATCGGACTTACTTACTGCGCGGTGAACGTGATGTCTTGAACCGTCAGTGTTTAGTGTAAGCCAAGTCAATGGTACCAACACAACAAATTCCCTTACTCTCTTCTTCGTAATGTTTTGTCCGTTTTGGCCATGGACAACGTCTTGGATTCTTAAGTGCGTTCATTTGAGGCGGCCCGTCCTCGCACTTAAATAGGTGGTCTCCTACAAGGTATCCTGCTATACCCCACTTCACAAGTGTTAGGAACCATTAAAAGTTTTCCAAAGACCTAACCTCAACTGTTGAGGATCATTACAGGTTTTTGAAAACTTAACCTTTACCCATACTGCAGATAGCACTGAACGTCTATCGCGGGAACGGCTTTGGATTTGGTGTTTCTTTTCGAAATCACTATCCGAAGTGCTCATGCTTCCACCGAAGCGATCAACGAACCTTTACAACTTAGTTTTCCCATTGAACCAAATTATTGGGATCTCCAGTTAGTAAGGTTGGGTTGCCACTGTATTGGTCCGTATATTTTGGGTTTTAAGCCCATTCCCCTAGACATGCAGAACACATGATCTCCGGGTAGTCCCTTAGTTAGTAAATAAGGAAGTGACACCCGTGATGATCACCGCCATACGGTCTTATGTCTCCGACGGATCCCGACGGATATGTCCGACGCCGTCATCCGTGTCCTTCCTGAAGCCGACCGGCTAGCCACGGTATATAACTGCTGAAGACACGGGTTTCTCCCAATATGGGACGTCCTCTAATGAGTCGTGAAGTTACTCAACTTCTTTCATGCTTTGTATAAAGCGATAAACTCCGATACCATCATGAATCGGTCGATGCAAGTTTGCTTAGAGGATTTTCCAAGACCCACCATACACATTTACTTGTGGCTTTGGTGTTCTCCAGATCTGATGTCCGGTTTGCATCACTGTGTTCTCCCGAACCGCCGGACATCCGAATACTATAATCCGAAGATAAGCGAATAATTCAGATATCGTCATATCCGACTTAACGCCTTCTCTTGATCATGTCTTAAGATCATCAGTGAACCTTAGTTCAACTGATCTGTTTGTAGGACGATACCAGGTCGGTTGTAGTGTGTACAATACATTGAACTACACATGACATGTGCATATCGCTCCTTGTCTATGGGTGCACCATGATTCCAATCAGTTCTATGATTCATATCCATTGGTGGCTTTAACGAGACTCGTCAACTATCGACCGTCCGTTAGATGTCTTAGAAATTCAATTCCTAAGATGTCATCTGTGATACCCATATCTTTCATATCGAGACTTTGTTTCAATATGACTTTTACTTTCAGACTGTTGATTCTCCAACTGTTGGCTTTCTAACTTCAGAGTCAATGTTTCTGTGGTCAGATTCATTGTTCCTGTTTTATCTGAAACTTTCAGGACCAAAATGTAAACATTTCAGGGTTCAGGGACCAAAATGAAAGTTCAGGAAGAAGCCCAACAGTTCAGCAAATCAACTCTGATTCTCTTCTTCCAACTCTCCGGTTGGGAAGGTTGTTTCAACATCCATGCCACGCAAGACTGCAATGGCCCTAGATGTTAAGCTACTCACAGGGGAGCACATTTTACAACCCAAAGGTTCTTTTCCCGAAGGAAGATTAACCATTACACAAGTATGGTTCTATATATGGAAAATATTTCTCTCTTTAGCTTCTTTCCAAAGCAGCACTTTTGGAGATAACAATTATTTGTTAATTGTCCATGGTTCGTTCTCAACCATACAAGCTAGAAGGACTGGAACAAGTCTTTGTCCCCTCTTTGCTCCGTCTTGGTTCAACATCTAGAATCCATGAGTTATGCATAACTGGATTATTAAGTTCCGGATAGCCAGTAACTTTCGAGTCCTGAAGATACGGAACGTCTAGTTCCCGACAGTCAGGCCCTCGCGGGTTCTTATTAACCTTGAGCAATTACTCCTTTTTCCTTTTCAAGGAAAGTTATCTCCAAAGAATTCAGCATTCTTTGACGCCAAAAGGCGATGAACACTACTGTTATTTACAGATCCAGTGGATATGCAATCTACAGTCTTAGGTATGAAACCACCCCACATCACAACATTTGTATGTGAGATCCTTTCCATGTCTCACACGGAGGGTTACCCTTATCCTTATGCGGAGTTCTATTGAGAATCGCATTAGCGATAAGGATCGTCGTGCCCCACATAATTTGGGAGTACGGCTTTGCGCTTGGCTAACACCGTTAGACTGAGGTGAGTAATGAACAGTCGTTTAATAAATGATGCTTCACATTCTCCCCCTCTATCGCTATGAATTTCGCAATACATAGGCTTAGTTGATTTCCAACTTCTGCTTTGTAGCGCTTGTCCGCTTCAACAACTTCATCTTTGCTGTTCAACAAACAAAGGATTTCATACGTTGTACCATCATCAATGAAGATCACAATGTACTTGTCTCCCCCCTCTATTTTGTATAAACTTCAAATCACCCAAGTAGGTATGACTAAGTTCTAGAGGAGCGGTGCTTCTTTCGCTATTCCCTTGACGGAATTTGGAAAGGTGATTTTGCCTCTTCGCCTACCTCACATTCATTTTGAGGGTTTATGTCGAAAGAAGGCAACAATCTCAACTTCGCTAGCTTTTGAATGACTTGCTATTTAACGTATCTTAATCTATGATGGCATAGATGCACGGATTACAAATATATCATTCCCTCGGCTACAGACATACTGTACCATTCTTAGTTATTACAGACATGTTGGAGTAGTCTCAAACCAGCTTGACCAACAGCGTCCCTTAAACCAAGTTAGGAACATGTAACCCCTCTTTTTAGAGTGATCTCATTCCTTGAAGTCCTATTGAGGACAACCTCTCCAGCCCCTTTGAATTTAGAGGTGGCGTTGCTTCACATGAACAACCTCTTGCCCGTGGTTAGGGCGTAACCGGATCATATGTGATCTCGATACTCGGGCCCACTCCAGTTGCTTTGGCATACTGAGTGTCTAATTTCTTCACTGCCTTTCTTTAGGCCTTCAGATCATTTAAGACCTGGAAACTCTGGCCCACCTTACTAGGTGTCCATTACTTTTCCTATGAAATGAATTCTGGCCCCACTCCAGTCGCCCGGAGGCTTTATATGACTGAGTGTCCAAAATCATCATATCAAAGGAATTTTTGGCCCACTCCAGTCGCCCGGAGGCTTTGTATGACTGAGTGACCAATATCATTCTATCAAAGGAATTTTGGCTCACTCCAGTCGCCAGAGACTTTGTATGACTGAGTGTCCAATATCATCCTATGAAGGATCTTCTGCCAAATAATATGACAGGCTCAACATCATTAACTTTTAGACTTCTTCCGCTATGATTGGTGCCCAGATAGTTCTTGGCGCTTACTTAGGTGTGGTAACAGTTTTCGCACAGTCAGTGGATCTTTCTCCCTCGTATGTGCGAACATACTTTACACACTTTAATAATTACACTTAAAAGAACGGATCTTCTTAAGTCGTTTACAAAATCCAATCTTTAAACGGAAAAGAAGATGAGATTAAACTTCTGATTTGTTAAAGCGTAAGGAATATAAATTCTTTTCATATTCCTCCTTACTTTAATCCATTTTAAATCAGACCTCATTTAATCTTTATTCTTGACAAGTAAGAAAAATACTTATCATTTAATCTTTATTCTTGACAAGTAAGAAAAATACTTATCCCAATTTCGGATTCTGGCTCACTTCAGTCACTTCATCAGACTGAGTGTCCATTTCCTTCTCACCATTATTCGAATCTTTTGTCTGGGACAGATATAGGCCTTCTGCTGCAAGATATAATAACATCTTCAGTCTTCTCCTCTTGTCCCTGTTGACATCCTCATGCTCTTGTGAGCACTTGTTCCCACCAGTCTTGGTAGCGGTGACACCATGAACGCGTTCATCATCATCACTCTCTTACAGAAAACCATTGCCATATCCAGATTTGGTCACACAACTTTTGACCGACATCTTTCGAACACTAATAGTAATACTATACAATATTGTCTTAAGTTGTTGGTTATTTTTGCTCTATGGTACTTTATAAAGCAGTATGGAAAGTATATAACTATTACAAGTATTCGAAAGGATAAACAAAGATTCAATAATTCAACTAGAAATCTGAAAATTACAATAGAACCACAAAACTGAAATTATAATTTTGTTGAAGACGGAAAAATGGAAACTGTTTTTGCTGAGTCGAGTGTGGCACTCTGTCCTTAAGACAATATTGCCCCGTATGTATCCTTTATACGTCCTGGACAATTTGTCTCCCAAGATAAAATAGCAATGGAACACTTGAGCAAAGGAAACTCAAATGCTACCGTGAAGAATATTGAGTAATGAAATGATGCTTGGATGTTGTAGGAAGAAAACTGTTTTGGTTGTGTATTTTCGTGAGTTGTATTCTCTGTATCTGTTAGCTCTCAACAATGGTGTAAGGGGGTGTTTATATAGGTGAGGGAGGGGCTGATTACTGCCTCCATAACAGCCAAATAATGGCCATTATGGAGGTAGTAAAGCCACCCACATAAATGGCTGAATTGAGTGCTTGGTGTTTCTGCTTTGACTGTCCAAATTCAGAAACTTCTGGGACCAAACTGTACATCTGAAAGAATTCTGGTCCGAACTGTACATCTGGAAACTTCTGGGATCAAACTGTACTTCTGGCAAAGTTCTCTGGCCCAAAAAGATAATATCAGAAGACCCACAGCCCACAGCCCATAGCCCGTGAACCCGGAACCGGACGGGCGGCGGCGCGCGTGTGGTCTTTTCTCGAACCGAAGCACATCTAGGTCCTCCCTCCTTTAAACACATGGGATACCCCTTGGGGTCCCAAACCCCAAACCAATTTCGAGTCTTATATACACAACAATTCTTTCTTCCTCTACCGATGAGGGAGAATTGAACACAATACCACACTTTCCATGCTTCAAACACCTCACTTCGTGAACCAATATCTCTTTCATTTCTCAATGAAATTTGACGATTCTTGGCCCTACGGTTATCTACGTACTTAGTAGATCATGCATGTGTGAAGAACCGGATTCTCCAACATACGTAACACTAGTGTTTGAGCCGTTAAAGTTGGTCGGTCGCAACTCCCGCCAAAGGCTAATTTCCAACAATATATATATATATAAGAGAAATTGTTGGAGTTGAACCACTAAACTGAATTGTACAATTAAATGATTGTAGAAAATGAGTTGAATTAATATTGACAAGTACAAATACTTTTTAGATCTAATTTTACGGTTTGGCTGAAATTGTCCTTTCCTACAGCGATCGAGACTGTAATCTGATTCTCCAATCTAATAAATCTAAGCCGGTTATTTATCGATAAACAAGTAAACAATTTAGCAAGAAATCTTGTAGACAATATTACACCTTAGTTTGTGTTTCGTCTCAAAGAAAATTGGAGGGAGTTGTGTCCTTTTTTCTCCAGTTGCAAAAAAAAGTATAACAATCAACAAGATTTGGTCTCTAGAGAGAATGGTTGCATTTTGGAACGGAAAAAGATTGATTTGCTTTAGTTTTGAGAGAATTCGTTTCGGTTTTGCTTTAACTAAATCAATCATTTTCGTATAAAAATAACAATACTATTGTCAATAGAAAGGAAAAACATTGGTCTATAAAATAAAAAAGATTTACTCTTCACATAAATAAAAAGGAGTGAAAAATGTTTAATTGAACCCATCAATCTTGTACACTGTTAAATTAACGTGGTTCCATTTAGATCAAAATAATCAAATCACTTAAAAAGATATATACCTACAATTCAAGTTTTTACAAATTATATGTAACTGCTCATACGAAGTGATATTAAAAACCTAAAAAGTAAAATAAGATATCTTGTTACAACTTATTAGAATACGTAAATAGTGTAGTACGAAAAAAAATTACACCAAATGGCCATGTGTATGTATATAATATAAATTAAATTAAATTAAATAAAAACAGGGTAGTAAATAAACAACTAAGAGATTATAGAGAGACGATAGTAAGATTATAATGAGGACACGTGACAATCAATATTTTCACCATTGAGCCCGCGTTCTTTGATTGCTTTATTCATGGCCTCGGCATATTCCGAACGCTGGTGTGTGGAAAGGGAGAAAAGTACCACATAGATAGATTAAACCTTAATCAACAATTTGTCAAACGCGGGGATCGTGATGTTTCAGAGTGCAATTTCTCAAAGTTTTTCTATTGCCAAGTGCTTATTTAATTAAGGGCCTTCCCATGTGTGATATCCTAAAAGTAATACACTTTCCACCACGTATATTCCTCCAATACAATATATAGCGCACCATTATTTGTGGATCATTAAAAGTAATACACTTTGCACCATTATTTGTGGATCTCTAGATGGTCAAATTATATTCTTCTGAGGTAGTTAGGGGTGGCAAAGTAAAACCAAACCTACCATTTCAGTTGTGTCCATATGGACCTAAATAGAGGTAAAGAAAAGTAGCGAAGACAAGGCTAAAGAACTAAGGTTGTACAATGAAATCGATAAATTGCATCAAATCGAACCAAATCAGAAAAAGAAAAAAAAAACTCAAATAGTGATTTAGTTTGATATTATAAAAAATCTGACTGTAATGGTTTAATTTGATTTTAACTAAAAAAAAAGTCAAACCAAGATCATAACCAACCCGATTATATATACATAAATTTTAAATTATTTTATATATAAAATATTTATTAAAATGTAAATTATAAAATATTACTTAATTTTTTTCATTATTTCTGTATTTTATTGTGATGCTCCATAAATTTTGAAGCCCATGTAAGTAATTCATAGAAGGCCCAATCAGATAAATGAAAACAAATCTAACAAAAGAAATCGAACCTACTTCTTCTATTTGGAGGTTCCAACTCTCAAGAATCGAGCTTCAGCCACAATCGCAACTTCGCAAGTATTATGGGTTCCATGTCAAAGATTTTGCTTCTTGCTTTGAGATAGTGTATTGTCTACAAAAAAAAATTGAAAAAACTGAGAAATCCGGAAAAGTAAAAAAAATCGATATTGTAAAACCCGTCTTTTATTGATATGATTTTGGTTTATAAATTTGAAAACCGGATATAATTGGTTTAGTTTAATAGTTTGAAAAGCCAAACCAAGCAGGTCCATGTACACCCCTACTATGAACAATGAGGTAGAAAAAGTCCATATGCCATAATAGTGTAGTACGTAAAAAAAATTACACCGATTGTTCATGTGTATATATATATATAATATAGATTAAATAAAAATAGGGTAGTAAATAAACAACTAAGAGGTTGTCAAGAGACGGTAGTAAGATTGTAATAAGGACACGTGACAATAAATGTTTTCAGCATTGAGCCCACGTTCTTTAATTGCTTTATTCATGGATCAACTAGCAATTTGTCAAAACGTGGGGATCGTCAGAGTGCAATTTTTCAAAGTTTTTCTATTGCCAAGTACTTGTTTCATTAAGGGGCCTTCCCATAATGGGATATCCTAACAATTATTTCACTTAGGTTCCACCACGAATTCCACAATAATTTAAAGATATTTTGTACCATGCAATTGATTTGAACTCTTTGATTTGTGGATCTCTAGATGGTCAAATGATATTCTTCTAAGGTAGTTGGGGGTAGCAAAGTAAAACATAAACCTTTTCCCATATGGACCTAATATAGAGCCATAGAGGTAAGAAAAAGTAGTGAAGAGAAGGCCTACTGGTATTAAGGTAAAGCTACGAGTCTACGACTCTCTCGTCCCAATTTATGTAAAAATGTTTGATTGAACATAAAATTTTAAATTTTTTAAATTTATAATCTAAAACAAACTATAAAACTTTTTGTGATTGAAAAACATTTCATTAAAAAGGTAAAATGAAATTATTATAAAAAAAAGTATCCATTCTTAGACAATTAATATGGTATTGGGCTGCTTCGGCCCGAGGCTCCTATGCCTTTCCATTGACCCATTAATTAATAAGGACCCATTCATAACAAAACTCCCTTCCTCGATAAGAACCTTGTCCTCAAGGTTCAACTAGGTCAACACTGATATCATAGCGCCCAGCAAGCATACGAGCACCTTGACTCGTCCAATTACCATTGTTGATTTAAACTCCTCGGGAACCTTTTGAGAGAAAATTAGGACTATCATATGCAAGTGAAACTGGAAGAACGTGTCAAAGATGGGGCAGGAACTCAATGCAAGTAACATGCAGGCTACAACCCGAGAAAAAATGAGGCGATATGGTATCTGATTGTAGGAAGGTAAAGTGCCACCCATGTAAATCAAAGTGTCCATGGAAGCAACTGTTTCCATTCTAAGCACGTGTAAGAGTACCAAAGTAAACATGTCGTGTGCAAATTTCCTTAATGCAGCGTACTCAAGAACACACACCATATATAGATCAGGAATGCCAATATTTCTTCTAAGCATCATAGAGAACATTACGTCACCAACATCAGGAGACAAGGCAAACTCAAAGTTGAATGACAAAATTATCGAGTCAAAAACAATATCAGCAAACCCAAAGATAAACCGTAACATATGTTGGCCTAAGCAGAGAACCTGAAATTTGAAGACATTCCAAATATTTGAGTCTCCTAGTTTTAGCAGCGTTAGATGGCACTACAAGTTCTGGTATCTGTCTAGTGTCGTACCTTTTGTGTAAATGAATGTGACGTGCAAGGAACAATATATCTTTAAATACTTCTGTCAAAATTGATTCAATACATAAATTCATTATGTATGCAATATAAGCCACAGCGCTAGGTGAGTTGTGCACAAAGCAAGTAGATGAATGAAGAGGGCCATATTGACTAAGCTCTAAATTGACCGTAATTTCCTCCTCAGTGCCATCCAGCATACCGGAACGTACAACCAACTGGCCTATGCATAGATTTGGGAATATCGAGTGAAGGTAAACCAGTGGGAATTTAGCTTCCCTTTGAGGAAATTCATCGGACAGGTGGTGCGCCCTGCTTTCTGAACCTGTACCTGCTTCATATTTCTCGTCTGTTGCAACATCGTCTCCAACAGTTGGCCCAGTAGGGAAGAGCAGAGGGTCCAAATTAATAATTGAAAGGTAGTTATCCGTGCCCTCTAAATTTTCCTGCTTCACTTCGATCGGAGGTTCTAACAGCGTAGGAAAGACCTCGGAATTGTGGCGAGGGTTTGAGTTGTCATCGTCCAAAGCAGAAGCAATGTTCAATCCTGCGACCTCCTCTGTTTCGCACTTATCAACCAAAGACGCAGTCACATCTGAACGTACTTTTGGGAGCAAGCAGACAGGGTATTCTGAATTTTACCCAGGTAGTGGCGCATACGAGAGATTCTCGTCCATTTGCAGCAGTAGATCAGTAATTGGAGACAATTCATTTTCTATAGCAATTAGTCTGTTGTACTGGCAGGCCAATTTCTCTGTGAAATGCTTCATAGAACTGGTTATTGCGATACAACCAATTAAACCAAGCGAGAGCTTCTCCATCGAAGTAAAGGTAAGGAAGAGATAGCCACATATCCTCAGAAAAGCCATAGAAGTTGAAATACCGCTCCGCCTGAGAAACCCATATTGTTGGGTCAGAATCACCGCTGAAGCGACTCAACTCGATTGTAACCATGGGGAGTACGAGCAATGAAAGCACCAATGTAGTGAACACTACTTCAAAGATTCAACAACAGGGAAATTGATTTATTTAACCACTGAAATGGAGAATATAATTGGAAAACTAACAATGAAACAGTAACAAAGAAGGGGATGAGATGCCAGAAGTACCTGAGATGAAAAGCATAGATTTGCCCAAGCACAATACACAATAAGCATAATCCTAATCATTCCCACAAGACACTATTTATCACTATGGATCACAAATATAGTCACTTAATATGTTATTGGGCTGCTGCTTCTGCCCGAGGCTCCTATGCCATTTTTCCATTGGCCCATTAATTAATTAATTAATAAGGCCCATTCATAACATCGTGTTGAGAGAAGAGAAAAAAATTGAATGAAATACATCGAGGGTAACACCGCTCCATAGACGATGTCCACGTCTATAAGGATCTGAGCTTTGATACCATATTGAAGTATGTGATCATCTTATCTAAAAAATTAAGCTTTTTAGAGAAAACACATTTTCAATATTTGATTATATTTTCAACATATTATGAACAATACAACTTGGAAATATCTTTTCCGGAAAATATCTTTAAATAAAAACTTTAAAAAAAGTTATAAGCAACAATATTAAACATTCTAGGAGTATATACAAATACAACGTGATCTAAACATTAAGATATATTTCAAAATATCTTCCCAAGCAACATCCACATGCCCAATAATTTTCACATTTCAAGATATCTACTACAACACCTTTCCTTTCGCATCAAGGAAGAGATATGAACTTCTCTACGCCTGCACCTACTTTGAACTTTGTAGGCTTTATCTTTAATGGCATCACATGGATCTATTAAAAAAAGTGTAGCAGCACGAAAAAAGCAAAATAGTTTTGTAATTTAAAAAGAATGCAACGCTTTGGATTATGAAACAAAACACAAACTTCCTGTAGAACATTTGAAGTGAAAAGGACACATGATACAGTATTATTATAGATAGCTATGCTTCACAACCTTTTAAATCTCTTTTGTCTCTTCTTTCTCTTCTTCTTTGCCACCCTTCCATAAGTCGGAGAGTGATGGAAGCTTGATCTCGCCACTATGAGAAAGTGGAATGGTGAAATTTCCAATGACTGGAAGGTCAATGGTGAGACCCAAATCGAGTGTATAGTCAATGTCCCAATCTGCACCAATATCCTTAGCCAAGCTCACTAGCACACTGTGAGGAACCTTCACTGGCACATCTAACATGGTTGTGTCATTTGCCTTTATATTCCCTGGGTCTGGAATTGTTCCCGATACTATCTCCCTGTATTCCGTATTCAAATTGAACATGATAAAAAAAATCAGCATACATTAGATTAGATATATCAACCAAAATGAACCATGTCTCGGTCCCTAATTTCAGTATTTCTTGTTGAAGACGATTAAATTCACTATATCAATCAATGAACTGTGTTTCGAATCCAAATTAGTTAGGACTAGCTTGAAGTAACAAATTTTTAACAATTATCTTTTAGTATTCTCCTCACAAATTTGAGTTAGCTTTGATTAATATAGGAATCTCAGTGATCAGTGAATGGCTAGGAAGTTACGAGTTGAGCAATCTCATTACCGAGAGGCGGAATAGGTCGATCACCCCTTAGAATTTGTCATTTAATTTTATGTTGACAGTCGAACTAAAGTTTGTTTCAATTGATGAGCATCAGCTGATATTATCGGCTCAACTTTGGGAAAATGTTTTGTGCGTATTCTCAAGAGTTCATTGTGTAGATAAGTCCACTTAAATATCTAATGAAGAGTTAAGAAACACGCTGAATTCGAAACTAGGATGAAAAAGTGTCTAATATAATTATTTTATTATGTACTTATGATATGATTATCAGTATCTAAATAAAATTTACTGATAAATTTAAAAAATTATCGATTATTCCACCTCACGTAGAAAAGTCTTTGTCCAAGAGGACTAACTTCATATTGATAACGGACCTTGGGACCTTATATTTCAAAGCGCTATTTAACTTAATTAATTTCAACTGCGTTACATCTATTCAACGTTTGTTTTTCTTAATAACCCTAGCTAAAATACCAAACAATTCTAGCACAGGGGGCTTAAGTTAAGCCTTTGACAAGTGAAACTTGTAAGATAATATCCATAAATATACCAAAAACAGGGCGAGTATAAGTTTTTAAGGTATGTTATATATATGCAGTAGGAAAGTAAAGAGCAAAGAGTGATATTAGAAGGACCTGCCGGAACATTTGAGGGTGTAAGAGATCTGCATGATTGGTACAGGAACAGAGTAAGGGTTCTTAACGGCCACGTTAGCATGATATGAAATACTATCCATGCTCACTTTCTTCAGATCAACGTCTGTGATATTAGCCTCAGGTTTCTCCATGTTCATCACCTTTTCCGACACGAAATTCTTCGCTTTGTCTATCAAATCCGCCATACTGTAAATGTTGTGCTTGATGAATGATACTTTACGCCTCTTTTGGATATAAATCAAAGCGTGTATTTATAGGATTGTGGTTCCGTGGTATGAGATTAAAGAGACTCAAAGTTGACACGTAGTAATGATATGGATACCTCTGCCGACACCAGTAGACAGTAGTGATGGTCGGTATCTAGCCCGTGTGCCGTGTCCAAGGTTGGATCACATCATACATAAATATCTATCTCATCGACATTAATTAAGTACTACTCTTTAGTTGGGACTTGGGTGGAAGGAGAAATTAAAGTACCTGCTTATTAACTTTTTATAACACCTCTTCATATTTTTTAGATGCATATTCTTTTTTCCAATCTTATTTTGTTTTCATTCTCAATATAAAATAACTTTTATTAACTAATACGGTTGATGCACTTAATTAGTAGAGAAAATTTAGTAACATTTTTAATCAAAGAATGGACAACTTGTGCTGCTGAAAGCTACCAATCGTACTTCATCCGTCCTATTTTAATTGTCGTTTTAATTTGAAAAAATTATCTTAAAATATTTATTACTTTATGAATTCAAGATTAAAATTTGCAATTATTTTTTACTACGCCGTTAACATTAGCGAAGTAGTTATTTTTAGTAATGCTAAATTTTAAATTACATTAATAAATAAGAGTAACTTAGTAAATTACATCTTATGTTTATTTTTTTTCTTAATGAGTGTAAAAAAGCTAAAATGATAATTAAAATAAGACGGAGGGAGTAACAAAGAGTTAGAAGCCTAATCAATTTGGTGATATAAAAGCAGACTTTATTAGAAAGTCCAATCAATTTGGTGTTATGAAAATAAAACTAATAACATGTTTCAAATGTAGTAATTTAAAGAATAAATTAAATATTCACCCAAAATAGTCTAGAATTTAACAAAAAAATAAATCATATATATGAAACACTGGAGCAACATCAAAAAAAGAATCATAACCTAATAAGAAAATCAAACCATAACTTAAAAGAGCAGAGTGAAGAAAAAAATGGAATTTGATGGACATACGGATATGTTTTTCCTCAAAAGGTGGACAAAAATTAATTAACACAGGATCACGCTAAAGAAATATATAGTCCAAGTACAATATAGCAAAACTACACAAAATAGAGGAGTATCAGTTGAAAAAAATAAAAGTAACGTAGGATTGATCTAAAAATATTCGTTAATCCAATAAAAATAAAGTAAAATCGAACAAAATAAAGAAACCTATTTGAGAAAATTGAATTAAAAATAGTACTCCCTCTATCTCAACTTATACGACACTTTTCGTTTATCAGAAATCAATTTAATAATCTTCGAAGTTAAAGTGAATTGGATTAACTCAAAATTTTAAAATAAAAATTTATTTATTCAAAAATTATATGAAAAATATTATTAAGTTGCAATTAATCTCATGTCAATATGACGAAAAAATATATATTTAAAAGTTTTGATTTCAATAAGTGAAAAATGTCGAATATATTGAGATTACAGGGTACATACCTTTCAAAGCTAAATTTTCGTTAGCCCGAGCAACAACAAAATCCTAAGAAAACAGAGAAATCCCGATTAAGAAAATAGAAGTACCATAGGATGAAGCACTTTTTTGGCTTAAAAGACCACCAAAGAGACAAAAATAAAACATGAAGGAGAAAATGCTCTATACAATAATTACGCAAGAAGAGAAAGCAATCACATGTCTTTCAACATCATTACACAAAAATTACATCAAAAGTCTACTTCTAAATCTTTAATTTACTCTGGACAAAGAGTTTCACATATAGCAAAAGCTAAGTGCTCTGTAGAATTACAAGTTTATAAACGCAAACTCAAATAAAATTATATTGTTTAACGAAGTTAGAGCGATAATAAAATATTAATTATGATCTTGTTTTCAAATATCAATGGCAATAAATAGCTTACCCTGTTTTAGGTGGACCAACAATACAGCAGCTTTGCCGAAAGGAGGTTTTTTTTCTCACACATTGATAAAATTCTTTTATAGATGCATAAATGCACTTTTCTAACCCTAATGGGATTTTATTTGTTATAAAAATTGAAAATATTATTTAATAATAGTTCTACTCCTTAAAATAAATATAAGGAAATAATTAAAAAAATTATAACCGTACTTAGTGGACAAATTCTCTCTTGTCTCACCTTCCTTACTTTTTCCTTCTTTTTTATTTTCTCTTTCTTGTAATTTATTTCCAATTATAATTTCGAAAGGCATGAGACCCCTAATATTGAGGGAATAAAAGATTCCTAACCTAAAAGCAATTTAAAGGAACAAAATCTTTTGGTGTGGAAAGAAATTATTGTACAGTATTTTTCTTTCTTCTTTTTTACTTAGGGGGAAAATATGATAACAATAGATGGAATAGCATAAATAAATACAGGAGTAATTAAAAGTTATACACATAAGTAAGATAAACGAAAATGAATGTAGTATAATAGAACCACAGACCTATAATTACCCTGAAAATGAAAGAGAAATAATAATTACTAAAAGCATAAATTTAAGATTCAAAATTCAAGATTTAGAATATAAGATAAACATAGGAGTAATAGAATACGATAATATTAATGAATTATTATTAGGAAGCGATTTTCTGACTATGATAAACTATAAGATAAATAACAATGGAATTGAAATAAATGATCAAGGAAAAACTAGATTCATAAATAAGATATGAATGTACAACTAAAAATAATAAAGAAAAAATAAAAATTAAAGACTATAAAGACGGCCTTATCAGGAAAAATATATTCCCAACTAAAATACAAGTAGTAGGAGAAAATGAACTTAGTACAAATCAAGAAAACACAATAATTAGCACTACAACTCAACAACCAGAATTAGTATCAATGGATGCTTGGAGATGAAGTAAAAAGCTTATAATGGTAGATATCAGTAAAATAAAACCAAAATTATCAAACAAAAAAAAAGTAGAAAAAACATTAGATAGTTTAGCAATATTAAATAAAAAAAGACAATTTTAATGGAAAACCAAGAACCTAGTGTACTTACGTTTTTAAAGAACCATGGGAAATATATAATAGAAAGAGAAAGATACAAGTATGAACCTATAAAAAAAAAAAAAACAAACTACACTAGATAATAAATTAATAATAACGATTCAAAAAGTGAAAACATTTACTTAAAAGACACAGAAAAAACAACCAACGAATATTTAAACCTAAAACTAGATAAACAAGAACAAAATATATGTGACTTAAAAATAGAAAATACAAAATTGAGATTACATAATAATGAAGAAAGGAAATATAAGAAGAGTCATAAACATAAGAAATTTCAATGAAATAAATATAAAAGATATAATAATTACAACAAATAACAGAACATGCTTTATTACAAACTTTCTAGAAAAAAAGATTTAAAAAATATAAAAATACCCCAGAAACCAGAAAAAATTTAAATATAAGAAAAAAATTAGGAAAAGAAAGGATATAAAACCATTACAAGAGGAAAAACTTAAAGAATGTAAATGCTGAAATTGTAATGAAAAATGACATTATGCTAATAAATGCTCAAAGCTAAAGAAAAAATGAGTAAAGTATATAAATACAACACAATTTATAATGAGTATGCAACAAATAAAAGAAGATAATGATAAATGGTATGAATATGAAGAAATTGAATCAGAATTAGAAAATGTTAACTTTATTAACCAAAACTCAGATAATGAAAGTAGTTCTGAATAAAATGGAATTACAAAAAAAAAAAATTAGAAGAAAGAAATCACCGGATACAATGTGAAAGGCATATTCACTATAAGCTTATTAAAACTACAACTACGAGTGAAAAAGGAAATAAATAATATAACGATAGATACAAAAATGTTACTAAGAACCTTAGCAGAATAAGAGAAAGATTGAGTGAGATAAGATGACAAGAACTACTAGAGGAAGTAAGTGAAATAGAACAAGATGAGGAGCTTCAACAAAGATTAAGAGAGATAGATTTGGAACAAATTGATAATACATAATTAGATGATAGCAATCTATATACAGACTCATATAGAATACAAGCCTAATAAAATGATAAAAAATATATATTTATTGACAGTGGAGCAGGCTTATGTCTAGCAAAGAAAGAGGTATTAGAATCACACAGATGGAAGAGATCTAAAACACATAGAACAAGAGTATCAGGCTTTAACCAACAAACAAAAGAGTTGGATATAATAGCAGAAAATATGAGAATAGTATTAGAAAAAACAATATTTAGACTACCAGTAATATACTAACTAAATCATATGAAACAACAAGTATTGTTAGGAAATAATTTCCTAGACTACTTTAAAGCACAAGTTATAAATAATAATACTTTTAGCTTACAAACGCCTTGTAATAAGTGAATAATACTAAAGAGAGTACTACCAAAACACACACTATGACTATGTAACATAAGATCAGATAGGAATAGTAACCTACAGTTATTAAGAGAAAAATATCTCAATATATTAAAAATAAATTTTGGAGAAAATCCAATGCAACTATGGGAAAAAGAAAAAATATATGATGAAATCAAGTTAATAAATCTCAATGATATAGTTAGATCTAAACCTATTAGGTATAGCCCAACAGATCAAAAGGAGTTTGAAACCCAACTAAAAGAATTATTAGAATTAAAATTGATACAAGAGAGTAAAAGTCCACATAGTAGGTCAATTTTTTTAGTTAGAAAACATAGTGAACAAAAAAGAGGAAAGGCTAGAATGGTGATTGATTATAGAGAACTAAACAAAAAGACAATATTTGATGGATACTTTTTACCATACAAAAGAAACATTATCAATAGATTAGGAAATAAAAAATGGTTCAGTAAATTTGATTGTAAAAGTGGATTTTGGCAAATAAAACTAACAAATGAGTCAAAATCTTTAACATCATTTAGTGTCCCTCAAGGACATTATGGATGGAATGTACTACCATTTGGATTAAAAAATGCACCACAAATATTACAAAGAAGGATGGATCAAGTGTTCAGAAAATTGACAGAATTTTGTATAGTATATGTTGATGACATATTAATATATAGTGATGATTTGAAAAATCATATAAAACATTTAGAAGAGATTATAAAAACTATAAAACAACATGGAATATTATTATCTGAAAAGAAATCTAAAATCTTTAAGAATAATATAGAATATTTGGGATACATAATAGATAATGAAAGATTACAATTGCAAGAGCACATTGTAACAAAAATAAAGAATTTCAAAGATAAATTAGAGAGTAAAAAAGAAGTACAACATTTTCTAGATGTAGTAAACTATGTTTCAGACCATATAAAGGATTTACCACTCTTAAGAAAGTCATTGCAAGAATTAACTAGAAAAAATATAACCTTTTAAATGGAATGAAGGACATACTAAAACTATAAATGAAATCAAGGAAAAAGTGAAAGCCTTACCAAAACATAGAATACCAACAGAACTAGATAAACTAGAACTTTTCACTTATGCTAGTGATATAGGATTGGGAGCAGTCCCCATAGTATATGATAAAGATGATATAGATAAAGATAAACCGCTAATTTACGGATATGGAGGTGGAACATGGAAGCCAAATGAGAAAAATTATCATATTAACGAAAAAGAACTATTAGCAGTAAAATTTGGAATAAAGAGATTCTATTGTCACTTATTACCAGTAAAATTCATTGTTAGAACGGATAATACCCAAGTAAGAGCTTTCATTACAAATAAAATAGACCCTTTATCAGAACTAAACAGAAGAAGAAATTGGCAATCATTCTTTTATTGTTATGATTTTATTGTTAAAAATATATCTGAAACTAAAAATATTATAGGTTATTTTCTTAGCAGGTGTAACGATGTCAACCAACAATGAAAAATTTGAAGAATATATTACCAGTGTTACAAAAATCATCAAACAAATCCATTAAAACATTACAACCAAAATGCAAGAAAATGCACATCTGTTAGACCAGCTGACAGAAGCCTTTCGAAACTTCAAAAACCTACAAAACCTAAAAACCCCTCTATCTACTACAGAAAAACCAAAAACGTTTACATCCCAGCTTGTAACCATGCCATCCACTATACCATCTCCCATAACAGCCTCATCTTCTCAAATTCCAACAACAGTATCAATGTGTTACAAATTGAAATTTGCACCTGAATATATTACAGCTTACGAACAAATAAATAATTTTTATGACTACAAATCTAATCCTCATAGTTTACGAAGTGCAAAACTTAGCAAATACCAAAGATTTTTATGTAATGAAAAATCTAACCCTGATATAATTTCAAAACTATTTACTTATGATTTTATAGATAAGATACTAGTAGATGAAACTTTTTATAATATTGCTAAATTACCTACTGTTATAGTACAATCTGCTCAAGCAATGATGAAATCTTTTGAAAAAAGGTATCTATGGTATACAACTATTTGATGCCTCAACATATTTAACTGAAAAACCTATTATAATATGCCAATTGTTTAAAACTGGAAGAAATAGCAACATTAGTGGAGATGATGAAGATCTCAAGATGAAAATACCATGTATCCTGAAAAAATTTCAAGAATGGTTGAGTGCCAAAAGAGCCATTGGACCATTAACATTAAAATAAAAATTTGAAGATATGTTAAGAGCAGCTAAAGTTAGCATTATTGGAAACTCCAAAGGTGGAGAAATTGAAGAAATTATTACTCTATACTACAACAACGACGTACTATCTCAAGACACTATGCAACTTACAAATATGCATGACCGGATCATAAATCTAAAACACAATCATTCTAGTGCAACTGTGGAACAATACAAGCTTCTGATAGGCCAGAGAAAAAGGCATGTTATCAATACAAAAAATGATACCAATACTACTCATACTACTATGAAAAAAGAAGGATCCTCTAATCCTTTCGCATGAAACAGTCCAATGTATTATAACTACAGAAATGCACAATGTAACAACTTGATACGACCTAATGTAGTCTAACTAAAGCAAGCCCATATACTATTATATATTACCATCATACTACTGAAAAAGATACCGTTCATATTCTATAGGAGTATCTACTGAAAAATTGAAACGATACCGTTCCTATTCTATAGGAGTATCAAATGCTTCAAATAAAATATTGAAGAAAGAAAAAAAAGTTTGTCTTATTAGGCAAAGAAGAAAGCTTGCAAGATATTGTGGAAGAAAGCAACCGGCCTCAACAAATTGCAAAAGTCGTCAGACCCACAAAGAATCAATGACAAGGATGATAGCTGACAACGTTGAAAAAATGGGCAACAAGGACAAACAACTTTGAAGAAAAATCTGCAAATTACTATTCACTTTTAGACTTTTGTAACCAATTACTATTTGCTTTTAGACTTTTGCATCATAACAATAATGTAAGCAATCAAATAAGTTATCTATATAAAGAGTCTCATTGTAACTTCAGAAACCATCTTGAAAAATACAACAACTTCAAATCTTTGAAATACTTTCTCTTATGTCTAGTTAAACCCCATTTTAGTCTATAATCCATATCAAGAATAATATCATAATACCAGATAATAGATACTTTAAAAGCTTATACTTAGAACCATACTAGTCCATAAAATACCATCTCTTAAAGAAATTTAAAGAGTTTGTCGAGCAACTATCAGCACTTGGACCATTTATCCCATCGAATCCAGTGAGGAAAAAGGGAGGCATAGCCAGGGTGAGTTGAGTATTTCCGGTGATCTTGAAATTATGCTAAGAGATATATTTTCAGACTATGTGTTTCTAATTATGATCATGATAAGTATAAGTCTCTGAAATTATGATGTTAATATTGATAGAAGTTTATAGACTTTTATTTAAAAATAAATTTTGAGTTGGTAATACCTTCTTTCGTACTACATGCTCATTATTTGATAAATTTAGATGTAATTATATTAATATACCATATATATTCCACTCTTCAAGAGTGTTAGATGATGATCCGCACGAAAATTGATACGTTTTTTTTAGGGTCGAATAATCTGGCACACACTTTTACTTATTTCGTTTTGACTAACCGACCCCTTTACTTCACATAATTTCATCTAAATAGAATACCTCTAACTGTTGACTAAAATTTTCTAATGTTTTTTTCATTGAATCAGATAAAATATTGGTTACCCACCTTTAAAGCGAGTGAATACAATAATTTGGATTATCCAACAAGCTTAGAGAGCCATACCATTTCTCATAGTAAGAGATAAAAAAGATCTAGAAATTGAAATATATCAATTTTAAATAACTCCAAAATTAAAATAAGAGGTGTGGTAATATTTAAATATAGGTGTAATTTACTCCCTCCTTATCAAATTATTTATCGCAATTATTAAAAGTAGTTATCTCAAATTATTTATCATTTCAAAAATTCAAGACATAATTAATTATTTTTTCTCTATTTTACCCTTTGTCATTAATGAATATGACATAAAAATAGACTTAAAATCTAATAAAGAAATTATAATTTAGATATAAATAAAAATAAAATAGATTAAATAGCTCTCCTAATTAATATTTTTTAAGAGTTCAATACATTTTTTTTTTTTTTAGAGGGAGTGAGTATTTTGGTAGAAAATAAACCCGCGCAATTTTGTAAGACCTAAAACCATCTATCAGTCCGAGGTTTCACTTCCAACCAAAAATCCAAGAACAATGAAACTCGCTGCTCCAACAAAATCCCTCCTTCATCTTCCTACACGGCCAAAATCCGGCATTATTGACGGAGTAAAATACTTCTCCGGCGAGCTCGACGATCCAACTCTTCCGCCGCCGCCGCCAACCTCCTCCGCCGTTCCAGAAATAGTTTCCCTTCTCAAAACTACCGATCACAATGACTGTATTTCCAACTCAGAGCTTGTTGAATTTCTTAACACCCCTCCTTCCCCAACTTCCCTTCTTAAACTCACTCGCCAATTGGGGTCCACTGAAAAAGCTTTAGAGTTCTTTGAATTCTTCAAGACTCATAGCTCGAGTTTATCGTCAAGCCCTTCTTCACTTTCCCTCACATTTCAAGCTATTCTTGAACAAGCAATGCGTGAAGATAAATCTGATGTACCCAGTAAGCTTTTTCAACTGTTTTCCTTTGCTAAAGATGGGAAAATCCCTTTATCGATTAATGCTGCGACTCTTCTTATACGATGCTTTGGGCGAGCTAAAATGCTCGAGGAATCAATAGCTGTGTACAATGAGCTGGATTCTAATTCAAGAAACACAAATGTGGTTAATTTGTTGTTAGGTTGTTTGTTTCGTGGAGGGAATAGTGATTATGGGTTCAAGGTGCTCGACGAAATGCTTAAAAGGGATAGTGGTTTTCCCCCGAACGGCGGATATTGTTTTGTCTGCTATGTGGAAGAGGAATTGGGTTGGGAGAAGGATGAGTTTGCAGGAAATCAGCGGACTTCTTGTGAGATTCTTTGAACATGGTGTGTTCTTGGATGATGTGTGGAATACTAAATTGATTGCCAAGTTTTGTCGAAGTGGGAAGTGTGATAAGGCTTGGGATCTTTTGCATGATATGATGAGGTTGGGTGGTCAGCTGGAAGCTTCTTCGTTCAATGCCCTTTTGAGCGGGTTAGGCCGAGAGCGTGATTTTCAAAAGATGAATTTGCTTATGAATGAGATGAAGGAAAAGGAAATTAAACCGGATGTTGTGACATTTGGGATTCTCATCAATCACTTATGCAAAAGTTACAGGATTGATGAGGCATTGTAGGTTTTTTAGAAGATGGGAGGGAGTGAATGTGATGGCATTCTTGTTAAGCCAGACCTTGTTCTCTACAATACATTGATTGATGGGCTTTGCAAGGTAGGGAAGCAAGAAGAAGGGTTTAAGTTGATGGAGAAGATGAGGTTGGAGAGTGGATATGAACCTAATACTGTTACCTATAACTGCTTGATAGATGGTTTCTGCAAAGCGGGCGAGATTGAGAGGTCATACGAGCTTTTTGACCAGATGAAAAAGGATGGGGTTGTGCCAAATGTGATTACTCTGAATACTTTGCTCGATGGAATGTGTAAGCACGGGAGAGTTAGCACTGCTATGGGACTTTTAGCTGAGATGCAAGAGAAGGGTCTAAAGGGGAATTCAATCACTTACACCATCCTCATTACTTCTTTTTGTAGTGTCAACAATGTCGACAGAGCAATGAGTTTGTTTAATGAAATGTCAGAAAATAGGTGTTCCCCTGATGCCAAAGTTTACTACAGTTTGATTTTGGGCCTTTGCCAGGCTCGAAGAATGGATGACGCCTTGTGTGTCGCCTCAAAGGCGAAAGAAGCTGGGTTTGGCTCGGATATTATCTGCTTTAATGCTCTAATTGGGGGACTTTGTAGGAAAAATAAGATTGATGAAGCTCATAAGACGCTTAAAGATATGGAGGAGGCAGGTATCAAACCTGACCGTCACACCTACAACACTTTGATATCATATTTCAGCGAGAAGGGGCAATTTGAAACTGCCCATAGAGTTCTGAAGAGGATGATTGATGATGGTTATTTTCCTAATGTTGTTACATATGGAGCACTAATTCATGCATATTGCTTAGCTGGAAATGTTGATGAAGCTATGAAAATATTTCAGAATATGAGTTCTGCTACTAATGTGCCACTAAACACAGTCATATACAATATTTTGATCGACACTCTCTGCAAGAGTGACAAAGTAGAAGATGCTATTTCTTTGTTGGGCGTTATGAAGGACAAAGGGGTAAGACCAAATACCACAACATACAATGCCCTATTTAAAGGTCTTCAGGAGAGGAATTGGGTGGAAAAGGCATTTGAAATAATGGACCAAATGACTGAAAATACATGTAATCCTGACTACATTACCATGGAAGTCCTAACTCAATGGCTTTCTGACATTGGTGAAACAGAAAAGTTGCGAAGCTTTGTGGAAGGATATGAGGTTTCTACTTCAACTGCCTAATACTAACTGGAATTGAAGATCTTTCCTAGTTCTGCCGTGATGTTCACTGGGCATGTCGAGATTCTTCTGCAATCAGTTGAGTCCCATTTGAATAGCTTTCTCAACTTCTTGTCTCTGTGCTGTCATTTGACATGCCTGCTTTGATGCATAAGCTGCTGGGTAGGTACACAAATCATGTTCTATGAAGACATCTCCATCCGTTACCCGCTTGAAGAACTGATTATCATTTTGACACAACAAAATGATGTTACAAGTTTGGTGGCCCTGCTCTGCCAGGAAGTTTGTATTTTCAAATTTCATCCAGGTTGTAGCCGGAGTAATTGCTGCCTGAAGTACTTTATGTTTTCAGAGAATGATTTTATTTGATATTTAATTCAAGATGAAGTTGAAATAAAGTTTATATATGCTTATACTGTGCCAATGCTGTACTGAGCTTAAAATTTAGGCTTTGGATGTATCTTAATGCTATTTCTCTTTCCTATACTGATATTTGGGTATCTTGGTTCGCCTTTTGAGGAGTGGTGAAAATGTGTTCTTTTTATCTCCATGTATACACAGTTCTGAGATCCGGACTTCTGATGGTCTTCTTTATGGAAGACAGCTATCAATACGTTAGTGTTTGTTATAAATTCTTTTTATACATTCAGTAGAGAATTGAATAAATGAGATCCTTTGTTTGAACATTTCGTAACTTTTAAGTGTGAGATGTAAGCATCGACACTTTTATGATCCTTCATTTACCGGAAAGAAGAATATAGTGTTCTCGCTATTGACTTTTTCTCTTTCAAGTAAATGAAATGTACTTGGTGACTAGTTAAGGTTCTTTCCTTATTCATGATAGGCCTTTTCCAGAGCTTTCTGATCAAACTTTGGCAGATCAAACATTTTGTTCTTTCCTACGAAGAAGCATGCTTTTCTGGCTATTCCTAAATGTTTTTGGCAGATCAAATATTTATTTCCTTATTAAAGTCCTGGCTAGTAAGAGGCTCAGAGCATAAACAGGGCATCGTAGAAAGAAGTTCCTTTTCTTTATTGAGGAGGAAAAGGTGATTAAAGGATTTGCTTTCTTCCTGAACATTTCACTTATCAGTGAATTAAACTCTTTCATCGCGATTTTATAAAACAACCCTGCATTACTCTCTGTTGTGCAAGTATTATCTGCATGGTGTTATCTGCTCCTGAAGTTTTCCCCTCCACTCTTCATTGGACGGTGCTTATATGGAGAGGGTGGCCCGTCAGAAACCGGATATGAAGCTCTTGTCTTACAAACAAGCCGAGAGCTAATGGTTGTTCATCACAACTATTATGAAAACTTTCATGAAGATGAACATTTCATCACATTGTGAAGATCGGGTATTTCTTTAGCTAATAATTATTTCCTCCGCTTGTCGTCCTTTTCTAGTGATTTTATGAATTATGTCCATCTGTTGCTGCAGTTAGCTTTGATTCTACTGAATCGATCTATTAGATTCCAATTTTTTTTGGTGGATCGATTCCTTTTTGAAAAAATATGTTTCGTCCTTTCATGCTCTTCTCCACTGAGCTTCAGCTGTTAAGTGGAGTATAACTTAGTATAATTCAATGCTGTAACCTGGAGTTTTACATAAGCTTAGATAAATGATCTGTTTTCAAATTAAATAAACTATTAATAAGAGTGAGCCTTCACAACCTTCGTCCACCGTGGGTATCATGGTAAATTACTAGTTATTTGAACTTTCTAGAGGTAGAGTGTGTGGACGTGTCTATTATTTTCAAACCCACGTCAATTTAATTGCAGGTGCTTCTCCTTTTGTATTTTAATTTCTCTCATTGCATGTGTTTTCTTCCATTCTTCTCTCTACTCCCCAATGAGTTCTGTTTTCTCTTTCATTTCTGCTCATTTAATTTTTTTTCCATTGTTCTGAAGTTGTTTCCGTACATTCACCATTTTTACTTTCGTGGTTTGATTTCATCGATTTCCCTC
This sequence comes from Anisodus tanguticus, assembly GCA_034509755.1. Lineage (NCBI taxonomy): Eukaryota > Viridiplantae > Streptophyta > Magnoliopsida > Solanales > Solanaceae > Anisodus > Anisodus tanguticus. The sequence continues at coordinate 21,365,161 of CM067561.1, read as the reverse complement.
TCTTATTTCCTGGCTTTCAGTTACTCTATACTCTTTGGCCCTTTCATCTTCGAATCAATTTCTCTTTCTTTGTGTTTCAGCTTCTCTTCATGTCCGTTGTTTATTTTGTTATTTCCTTCTCTTTGTTTGTTCTGTTATGGGTGTATGTCGACTGTATTTCTTAAATTCATAATTGGTTATATGCAATATTAGCCTTCACTGAATTGCATGTACATATTTGGTGACAATGCTCAGAGAAAGATCAAATGTATGTCGAGATTCATTCATTTGATCATACAGAGGGAGATAGACAACAATGTCTACGATAACACCGGTCATGAACATGATTCTCCGCACGTTCCTCTGTATTGTGAGTTTATCTTTCTGTTATGCCATATGTGTTACTATGGCTATTCATTGTATTAGTCTCTGAAACTATATAATCGACTTAGTATAGAAAATTGTGGAGATTTGCCAAGTGTTTACCTTTTAATGGGCATGACTAAGTTGATTTAGAGATTTGCTTAATCACAATAAATCAAGCTTCTCAAATGTATTATATTTGGAAGCATATGATTATATATTCTAAGAGTAAAAACAGAGTTTCACCAAAGTAGTAGGATATGAGTAGTATAAAGGGGCAGCCCGGTGCACTAAGCTCCCGCTATGTGCCAGATCCGGTAAGGGCCGGATTACAAGTGTCTATTGATGTGAGTAGTATAGTGGCATCAAAATATGTCATGGAACTTCAATATCCAGCATTTTTCTTTTTTCATATTTGTATTAATGGCATTATCCAAAGTTCTTCAAATAAAAAAATACATCTTGAAAGTAAATTGGTTTTTACATTGTTTCTTGTTGTAACAAGTCTACTAATGTTTCTTCATGGGTTTCAGTAGTTTAGAAATTGCACTCTCAATATTCTTACCATATAGGATATATTTAGTAGATATATTTAATTTTGATTTAGATATGTAGTGTTAATTCTACTTCTAAAATGCACTTAGCTTCATGCCGGATTCGCTCTTCTCTGATCAACGTGTTCAATTGGCAATAACAATGCAGTTTGAACATCTGCTAGCCAACAAGATTTGAAATTGTAAAGAAATGAATCAGGAGAATTCCTACATCTCATTTATTTGTAACTGATAATCTTTTCGGTGCAGGCCAATTGGAGATATAGATTTTTCATATGGTTCTGGTTCGTCCTGCTTTTTGTGCTATTGGAAAGTACTTGCACTTTTGTGTTATTTTAAAGTAATGTAGTCGTAGTATTACGTGTATAGTTTATTGCCCTTCGACTTCTGTTACATTCTGTTATTTCTTGTATTGCCTTTTTTTTCTGCATAATACTATATCATGCTTTTTACCTTATTTATCTGTGGTAGCTACTGCCTCTCGTTTCAGGCTGCTTTATCATGGTTTTTTCGCTCTCGTTATGTTCATTTTAATACTGCTTTGATCTACTTATCCGTATCTAACCTTTTTTGTCAAGCATTCTCTTGAGCTGATGGTCTTTCGGAAACAACCTCTCTACCTTCCAAGGTAGAGGTAAGGTCTGCGTACAATCTACCTCCTCAGACCCCACATTGTGGGATTTCACGAGGTATGTTGTTGTTGTTGTTGTTGTAGTCTTTGAACAATGATGGCTCGGTATAGTAGAATGTAGTTTTATCATAATACTGTCAAATTTGAGTAGGAGAGAATGTTGTGGTTGAGGTATTCTGTTAGTCCTGAACTTGACCTGTATAATAGGCCTCTCGCATTTTATTGGTTCGTAACGTCCTGTCCAACAATTGAAAAACTTAATCGATTCAATCTGAAGTCATGCAGGAAGGAATCATAAGAATACCAATGTCACAATTTTGGAACTGATAATGCATTAAGAGCAGCACATGGAGACTAGCAGGAAAATTATTTTGCTGTTGAGCCGCTTTTTATTAGAACCTCAGTTCTCCATTTGATGGACTTGATTTCTCCAGTTGATTGAAATGCACTCTGGCCCCTGCAATGCTAAGTGCTATAAATTTGAGCTTTATGTGCCAAACTTTGGTGATTCTCAGGTGGAGATAACATTCACTGTATGTCATACGACGTTATTTTCATATTTGCTAATTGTTGATCTAGAAGAAGGTTATTTTCTTCATCTCTAAATACAACTTTGGTTGCCTGAACTAAAAAAACTTTTTCTGCATCAAGTGCTACTATTTTCTGCGGCACTGTGTTAAGTTTGTCAAATCATGAAAAGCTTGGTAAAATCCTTTTAGAGTTTTGAGGCAAAAGTACCGTTCACTGCTTATTATTTCTGATATATCTTGCCGACTGTTACTATAAGCTCTTTCCGTGTCTTCTCAACATATTGTGCACTAGAGGTTGTCTCAGATTATTATGTATATGGTGCACTTAGACGACTAAATATCCATATTCCATTTAAATAAAAGTCGATCTGACTACAATTTTGTGATGGTGCACCAGAGGTTCTCTCAGCTTTCTAATGCTGCAAAACAGATGGGATATATAACAACTGCAGAGATTCAAGCAGAAAGCTCTACAAGTGAAAGTTTTTATAAAAATGCTACTGCTATTTCCAGCTTATATTGTCTGCCATAATATCAAGACTTTGAGGTGTCGCTTTATGCTTTAGTATTCGGGCTATGAATTGAATTTACAACCAAAGGAATGTTACCTTTCCCAGAATACTTATGCCATGCTATATTAGTTTTACTGTATGAAGATAACATAAGGCTACCTTCCATTACTCTTTTAATTCTGCTTTTTACTTTCTAGGAGGCCTCCAGGCAATGGTTTTGGGGCTTAAAGGTTATACGATTAGTCTTTACTGGTTTGTTTCTGTTTGATAAAAAGTTACTGATTTGGTTTCATTCCCTCTCTTTGCTATCAACCCTTTTTATTAGACTTGATTATTGGCTTGATTGATGTGTAGAAGTGTGCATTTATGGACTTATTGGTTATATGTTTATTCAGTGAAATCTTAGTTAGGGATGACTTTCTCCATAAGATATATTACCCTAAATGACAGCTCACATATAACAGTGAAAATGAAATTGAGTTTTCACATGATTTCATATGCATCTTAAAGGTTGCAAACTGTCAATCACTTTATCGACTTTGTAAATTTAAGTCCAGAGTAAGAAAACGAGAATGAGCCGGAGAATGTAACTTTATCGGACTGATGCTGCATTTGGCCAGTTTAGTGTTAGTGTTGTATCATCACAGACAAGGAAGGTCCATATTTCATGCATGAATTTTTGTACCTTCTGCACCGTTTTTTAGTTTCATGGTATGAAGTGTCCTGCTTGAGTTAGTGTTATTGTTCAGCTTGCTGTACTTTTCAATGATTGGAGAAATTTAACCGTTCGAGCAGGAGATTTATATCTTTTAGTTACAGGTGAAAGATGAAGAAGCTGAGAGATGTATGACTCTCTGCAATTAGAACTATTTTCTCTCTGGACTTATCTTCCTATTGTCATTTGCAATTTTGGGGCTCCAACCAATCAATGACAAAGTATACCTCCCAAAATTGTATCTCAAGGGTTTGAGAAGCATTCTGACTCACAAGGAGCTTTTGTCAAAAAAATAATTTGGATTGGAGAGCATCTCTAAGGTTTCAGAAAGCTGCCAGATGCATTGGAAAACCTGAAATCATGCACCATGCAGAACTGGGCTCTGTTATATATTTATAGATCTACTTGCTAGGTATGACTTTTTAATCATTTAAAGTATATGTTATGTTTCATTTGTTTCTTTTCGTAGACACAGTACTTATGCAAGATTGCTGACTCAAATTCTCTTATATATCTTGCTTGTACTTTCATAATTTGATAGTCGACACACATGTAAGTCATGTAACCAAAATATGGATTGGTGTTGAAGCATTTACATGTTACATACACCTGTAGCAAAGCTTATTGACTGACTTGACCCTGTATAGACTTGGACAAACTTGTACTATGTTTTATATTTCATCTGTTTCTTTTCGTAGACACAGTACTTATGCAAGATTGCTGACTCAAATTCTCTTATATATCTTGCTTGTACTTTTATATTTTGATAGTCGACACACATAAGAGTTGTAACCAAAATATGGATTGATATTGAAGCATTTACATGTTACATACACCTGTAGCAAAGCCTATTGACTGACTTGACCCTGTATAGACTTGGACAAACATAGCAAAGAAATAGTTCCACATGTAGGGTTTTGTTGAGTTCAAAATACATAAGTAGGCACAACGGAAGTTTAAAATTTTGTTCTACTTACCCCAACAATTCTTCTGATATGGTTATATGACAATCAAAACCTGCAACATAAAACATGAACACTTACAGGTTGTATTATCTGGAGTCTTTACTTAGGAAGTACACGCGACTGTCCCTTCGACTGCAAGCACTATGCTATGGTGTATTCCTCTGTCAAGAAAGCTAGGAAATCTTGGCAGAGGTTTGAGAGAGTTTCGTCCTAGACTCTAAGTCTAGAATTAGTTTTAGGATTGGTGTTCTTAGTATGTTAATAACTAGAGATTAGTGTTGTATTTATAGTTGAAAATTAGGTCAGAAAAACGTTTTAGGGTTAGGCTTAAGCCTGGCCCAAAACCCGAGGTGCAGTGGGCCAGTCCGACTCGGCTCAATGTCGGGTCGGCGCCTGCGCCGCGGCTCCTTACGTAAAATTTTGTTTCCCGCTTTCATTTAATATATATATTCAGCACATTAAATCCAAAATTCAATTTTGATTTAATTAAATAATTTTCATCTAATAGAAATTATCCCATAGTTATTATCAATTTAAATATCTCGATTCCAAATCGAATATTTAATACTTTCTCAATACACCCTTAGATCGAAGAGACAATCGACATAGTGTGACCCTATAGGCCTTCATATATCGACACTAATCAAATTAAGGTCCATACAGATCTAGGCCTGGCCAGTGGGCCGGGCTTGGGTCTGGCGGGCCGGGTTTGGCAGGGTCGGGGCGGGACGGGCGAAGGGGTCGGGGTCGGATTTGGCGGGACTTGCTCCAGTCCCGTCCCGATCCCGTCGGAATCGGGTCGGGGCGGAATCGGGTCGGGGTCGGGATCGGGGCGAGTTTCGGCGGGTTTTCCTTATTTTTTTAGATAACATAGGTATAAAAAAAACTCAATAAACAAGACAAGATAGTGTAATAAAAACATCCCAATGCTGTTTTTGTGCCTCTTATATTATTTAATAGGCATATGATTTTTTTGTAATACAAATACAATTGTCTAAATTGCAACTTTGTGGTATTGTCCAAAAGTTGCAAATTACATAATAAAATTGCAATTAAAAAAATTACATTCTCAAAAAAACATGTTCTAATTGCTTGATAGTTTCATGTGGTTCTTCGGTTGGAATTGGTATTTGTTGGTCAAATTGATCCATGTCGCTTCCACTACCTTCGGATAAGATTTCGTTGTAGTTTTCGTCTTCTTCTTCGTTGATCTCCGGTTGACCGCACCTTCTCCGCTCCGCTCGTATCCAATATCTGAATAATACTGCAATTTCCAAGCTGTCTCTAGCTAATGAGTGTCTGTGGTCTCCTATTTGATATCTGCAAGCAGAAAAAACGCTTTCAGACGCAGTTGATGACGCTTGAATGTTCAAAACATCTCGGGCCATCATTGAAAGTGTCGGAAAGGTCTTCTCATTCCCCCTCCAGTATTTCAGCAAGTCTTCATGTCCATCTTCATTAATAACTTCTTGGTACGGTACAGAACCCTGCAAAACAAAAATATCCAACTCGCTAATTTGGTTAGTAGCGGTACGGCCGCACATTCTATTTCTGAGGCTTTCAATAGTAGCCGCAGAAACAACATGTCTTTTGTGAGGTTGTGTTGAAGATGAAGAAGATGGTATGTAAGCCGGTAAGTTACTAGCATTTTCTTGTTGGTAAAACCTATATTTTTTTTGCATTGGTCTTCTACGCTAGACAACACTTCTTCTTTAGTTTGTTCAATAGGTGGTGGGTGATTTAGATTTTTGGGACTTGGAGGTGGTAGGACTTCTATACAATCGTAAATAGTTTCAATTAGTGATTTAGTACCGTCTATTTTAATAGTCGGATTTAATACAGCACCAATAATATAAATAGTGGGAATAAGAATAATTTTTTTTTTATTTTGATAAACATTTTTTTAATAGCTGCCATATAAGCTGGTTTTTCCATATATTCACTAAGTAATAAAAATATTAGAGTTATATAAAACAACATAGTTGAAATAGTAGGATAATATATACCGGAAATTTCTTTTGTTGCTTGAAAAAATTTCTCTAAAAATACAATAAGTTCGGAAATTTTTACCCAATCACTATCTACAACCATATCAGCTGGATTTTGATTATGAGAGTTAAAAAATAAAGTTATAGGTTTTCTATAATCATAAGCAACAAGTAGTTGCTCGTATAAAGAATTCCACCTAGTGGATACTTCTTCTGGAATTTTTCTATAAGGTACTCCACAATCGTGATAAATTTTTTTATATTCTTTTCTTCGTTGTACTCTATTACTTTTAAAAATAAAGTTTATAGCAAATTGTATTTTACTAAGAATGTCTTGAAAAAGTGATAGACCATCATTTACAATTAAGTTATATATATGGCACGCACATTTTATATGAAAATGATCTGAAAAAGATGGAGTTAAACTATTTTTTAAAATTGTAATAGCGTAATTGTTAGAAGAAGCGTTATCTAATGTAATAGTCATAATTTTATCGGTATTCCATAATAATGACACACTTGATAAATATTATCTGCAATAAAAGTACCAGTGTGCCTATCATCTATATATCTATACGCTAAGATACATTTTTGCATAGACCATTTATAATCTATCCAATGATAAGTTACCGTTATATAATCATGGCCGTTAGTACTACGACCTATATCAGACGTGATAGATACTTTGCCATTAAAATGATATAATGAATAACGTAAATATTATTGATATTCATGTGCGAATTTAAATACATCTCTCTTAACAATTGATCTAGAAAAATCGTTAAAAGCAGGATTATATATATCTCTAATGTAATGAATAAAACAAGGAGATGAAAGAAATGAAAAAGGCAAATCCTCCACAACAACTAATTTTGATATTGCTTCCCTATCTCTATGTTTATTGTATTTAGGGCCTACAATTCCCCCCGTCATAGGGTTAATTTGACCCTGTACTTGGTCCGGGACAGTATCAATATGTGAACCTTGTCCCGATGGAGCGGGCATTTGCGCACCCGGTTTTGAAGCCTGATAATGGGCATACCTAGCTGGATGAGCACTTACCACGTGTCTAATTAACCCCCCGTCCCACCTTGACCTTTTTCAGTTTTAAATTTTAAAATATTTTTACAAATTTTACATCTAGCTACTTGATTCTCTACGTCCCTATCAAAAAATATTCATACATCTGATTTTAATGGTCGGTTTGCTGGACCTCGTCTCATACTAGGGGAATATGAAACATTTCAGTTGAAGGTGCACTAGTGAGTGTATTGTCATCAACATTAGTGGGTGTATCATCTAGATCATCGTCTAAATTAAAGTCTTCTTGAGTTCCAGAAAATAGCTCCTCGTCTAAATCTAATGGTATTGTAGGAAAATGTTGAGTATCAACAAAATCATCATGTGTAGAAATAAGATGACAAGAAGAAGTACCCTTGTCCTGGTTGCCCGTACTAGAAGAAGCACCATTACCCTTACCCTTAAACATACCTCTTAATCCTTCCATTTTAATTATGATAATAAATAATTAAAGATAATAAAATTAAGTGCGCTAAATAAAATAAATAGACAATAATAATTTAATGAAGGAACGAATGTATCAAACGCCGACGTAACGTCGACGTGTAATCGAGAGGTTGAAAATTGAAACTTTGCTCGATGGAAGATCCTCAAGCTAGTTGCCAACTTCACTCCCAATTCCCAAATGAATAAATAAAATTGAATATTTAGTAAACAATGTAAACTTGTATAGAGATATATTGAGATATTAGAGAGATTGTAGGAAGATTTGTGAGAAAGATGAAGAGAAAATGAGTTATTTATAGTTGGAAAATTGGGTTAAAGTGTAAATATAATAACTTATGGGTTAAAAATAAATATTAAGGGGTAGGGAGGGTTGGGGGGGGGGCAAAAATGGTTGTTGCCCAACGGCCAAAATCTAAAATGGTCGTTGGTGCAACGACTATATTTGCAAGGGGGGACTAGGGGCGGGCTCGGGGCCGGCTCGGGTCTGACGGTCCTGGGGTAGGCTCGGGACGGGTCGGGACGAGACATTGTCCCATCCCGGTTAGAGTCCCGCTACCGATTTTTTTTTTTACTAATCGGGGTCGGGTCGGGCTGTCCCGGCCCACAGGCCAACCTTATACAAAACTCTTAGACTGCGTCGTACGACGAACACAATATATAAAGTACGTTTACATTACTCCAACAAACATAACCTTTATGTGAGATGATAAATTCCTTTCATTCGCGACACACTCGATCAAGCTTAGGATTTGGCATGTGTCTATCCAAGTGGCTTGATCACTTTATCTCATCTATATTAGTCGACAACTAGATCATATTCTAAATATGTCTCTTGCATTGACCAATGACTTGGTCGACCTAATATCACTGAGAAGTTGAATGCTCTCTCGAATATCCAATCGAGGAATGAATCCTATTCTTAGCTCAACTACCACCTTAATTTACATCATAATGCACCCAACACAAGCCGTATCTTATCCTATAAGGAGTTTAAGCTTAGGACAGGGTCAAAGTACATTACTCTGTAAACAAGGTGCGTATTGACCTCAAGTCAAAGGACCTTCATCTCCCACACGCTGATAACACTTTAGACATGTGTAACAAATAGTTTATCAGCAGGGTATACCAATACTTTCCAAAAGTATCCATATGTCCATCATTAGTAACCATTACTAGTAGCAGGTGAGGCATACTACATTCTCTAAGAATGTGACGCAGACCACATGTCGACTTATAACATATCATCGATATCCCATTCTCGATGATCATTAGTCGAGGCTATTTTAGAGTTACGCTCTATCATTAATATCTCACTCTATTAATGACAACGTAAGCTCAATGGATGCACATTAATGAATAATTACAAACAATCAAATAATAATTCAACAATTGCAAATGCCATAAATATTAATCTTATTAATAATACGAATGTGTTCAAGTACATTTGTCCCTAATAATGATTGTCTCTAGGACATACATACTTTCAATCTCCCACTTGGCCTAGAGCCAATCTCCGATGTGTCTAATACCCATGTTTTCAAAATGACCGTTATGCTTAACTAAGCTTAATGATTTAGTAAACGGGTCAACTAAATTATCATCTGTGGGAACATAGTCTAATCTTATTTCTTCAGTTTCCACCATCTCCTTGAGTATGTGATATTTCCTTGGTACATGCTTGTTTCTGTTTGTTGATCTTGGTTCCTTAGCTTGCGCAATCGCACCGGTGTTGTCACAATAAATCGTTATTGGACAAGTGGCACTGGTAACAACTCCTAGTTCCTTCACGAACTCAGATATTGCGTCAACTTCTTTACCAGCTTCCGATCCGGCAATGTACTCGGCTTCAGTTGTCGAATCAGCAGTTGTAGCTTGTTTGGAACTTTTCCAACTCACTATTCCACCATTGAAAATGAAGGCATATCCAGATTGAGATTTGAAGTCATCAAGATCTGTCTGGAAGCTAGCATCAATGTACCCAGTACACACTGGCTTCTCTTGTCCACCATAGACTAAGAAATATTATTTAGTTCGTCTAAGATACTTAAGAATACTCTTGACTGCTTTCCAGTGTTCTTCCCCAGTATTCACCTGGAATTTGCAAGTCATACTAAGTTCTTAGGCCACATCTGGCCTCGTACAGGTCATGACATACATGATAGATTCTATAGCTGAAGCATATGAGATTCTTTTCATGCTTCAAGTTCTGCAATAGTAGAAGGACTATCCTTCTTTGATAACTTGATGCCTTGACCCATATAAATACTTCATTTCTTGGAGTTTTCCATAGAGAATTGTCTTAGCACTTTGTCTATGTATATGGACTGTGACATCCCCAACAATATATTAGGTCTATCTCTATAGATCTTAATTCCAAGAATGTAGCAGGCTTCACCCAAGTCCTTCATCATGAAGGTGCTGGATAACCATTCCTTGACTGATTGCATGAGAGTTATTATCTCCCATTATTAATATGTCATCTACATATATAACAATGAAGACAATACTCCCTTCATTGCACTTACTATAAATGCAGGGATCTTCTTTGCTTCTAACAAAGTCAAACGATTTGACTGCTTTGTCAAAGCAAATATTCCAACTCCTTGAGGCTTGCTTAAGTCCATAAATGGACTTCTGTAGCTTGCATATTGCTTTGGGCTTAGTCTTGGATGTAAAACCCTCAGGTTGTATCATATACACCTCCTCAATTAGGTTACCATTGAGGAAATCAATTTTAACATCCATTTGCCAAATGTCATAATCATAGTATGCGACTATTGCAAGAAAAATTCGAATGGACTTAATTTTCGCAACAGGTGAAAAGGTTTCATCATAATCGACCCCAGGCCGTTGATTACAACCTTTAGCCACCAATCTTGCCTTATAAGTCTGTACATTGTCATATGCATCCTATGGGTCTAACCCCTGTTGGCAAATCAACCAAGTTCCAAACTTGATTGATGTACATAGAGTCCATCTCAGATTTCATGACTTCTTGCCATCTCTGTGAATCAATGTCTAATATAGCTTCGCTGTAGGTTCATCGTCATCAGGAATATCTATCTCATTGTGTGTTTCAACAAGGAGATTAAGTCTTTCAGGCGAACGATGAGTCCTAGTGGTCCTACGGAGTTGATTATTTTGCGTTTTAGTGTTTGTTGCATTCTGATTGTGGGAAGGTCTTTGTGTGCTGAACAATCCATCACCTTGAGAGCTTTCAGGAATGTCATTTCATGTATTTCCTGAATGGAATGATGTACAACCATTGTATCATCTTCAATTGGTTGTGTATGAGAGCCTTGCATTTCTGCACTATCTCTCACAACACTCCCACTGGCTGGAGGGCGTACTCTAAGTACCCAATCTTCACCAAATACTCCCAATGAATCCTTATCTAGGTCTTTTGACAAGGGTGCAACTTCTGTGTTATCTTGTGGTTCTTGAATTTCTTCAAGTTCTATCTTATTGCAGCTCTGTTCCTTGTAGACATAGTCTTCTTCAAGGAAAGTTGCATTTCTGGAAACAATGACCTTATGTTCTCCAGGAAGATAGAAATATTATCCCTTAGTTTCCTTTGGATACCCACAAAATAATATTTCTCACTTTTAGATTCTAACTTGTCAGTAAGTATCTTCTTTACATATGCAGGGCACCCCAAGGTCGCATGTGTTTAAGTGCTGGCTTCTTGCCATTCCATATCTCATATGGAGTTTTCTCTACTGACTTTGAAGGAACCCTGTTCAGAATATACGTTGAGTTTTGCAATGCATAGCCCCAAAGGTATGTTGGTAGAGCTGAGAAACTCATCGTGGATCTAACCATATCTAATAGGGTTCGACTTTTCCTTTCAGCAACACCATTCATGTGTGGCGTTCCAGGATGTGTCCATTGTGATTGGACTTCATGAAGCTTCAAGTAATCCAGAAATTCTTTACTTAAGTATTCACCTCCTCGATCTGATCGAAGGGTCTTGATACTTGTTTCAAGTTGCTTCTCTACTTCTGACTTGTACTCCTTGAATTTCTCAAAGGCTTCGGACTTGTGTTTAATAAGATACACATGCTCAAACCTTGTGAAACCATTTGTAAAAGTGATGAAGTAAGGGAAGCCTCTCTTAGCTTGAGTTGAAAATGGCCCACATACATCAGTATGAACCAACTCAAGTACCTCTTTGGCTCTCACCCCTTTCCCAGAAAGTGGCTTGTTGGTCATCTTTCCTCTCAAGCAAGATTCACAGTTACCATAGGACTCCAAGTCAAATGGTTTCAGGTAGTCTAACTTTCTTAATCTTGCTATCCTTGATTCATTGATGTGACCAAGTCTACAATGCCATAAGTAGGTGGGGTTTTTTGAATTACTTATCTTAGCTCATTTATTTTGCACATGGAAAATTTCACGACTACAGTTTAGAACATACAAACCATCCACAAGCGGAGCATTTCCACAAATAAAACCATTAAAAGACAGTAGATAACTGCCATTGGCAATAAATGAGAAAAACCCTTCAATGTCTAACATTGGGATAGAAATGATATTCCTCGTTAATGAGGGAACAAAATAACAATTATTTAGTTCTAAACAAAAGCCTGAAGGTAAATCTAGTCTATAAGTTCCCACGCGTTCAACATTCACTCGTGCTCCATTTCTAACGCGTAGGTCTACCTCCCAAGGTCCAACCTTTCTGCTGTCAATCAGACCCTACACATTATTACAAATGTGTGCGCCATATGCGGTATTCAATACCCAGTAGTGAGAGTTATTTATAGATATATTTATCTCAATGACAAACATACCTTGTCCAGTAGAGCCAGGAGCACCTAGTGTTTTGCCTCCTCCGGGAGCTGTGCAGTCCTTATTCCAGTGCCCCTTCTTCTTGCAGTTGAGGCACACATCCGAAGCTACCTTTGCCTTCTTCTGAACATTTCCTCTAGGTTTCGTAACTGTAGGTGCATCAACTGTCTTACCCTTCTTCTTCTGCATGTTCTTATCATTGGGTTTGAACTTGCTAGAAGAGCCCACCATGAGCATGGCTTTACCTTTAGAGGTAGATGATTCAAAGGTCTTTAACATGCTGTGAAGCTCTGTAAGACTTGCCTTGGTCCCATTCATATTGAAGTTCACAATGAAATTCTCAAATGAACCAGGAAGTAAATTCAGGATCAGGTTGACAGAGACTTTTATAGGCAGCGTCGTTCCAATCGAAACCAACCTTACTATCAACCCAATCATCTTCAGAACATGTGCTGACACTTGACCCCCATCGTTCAGCTTACACTTGAAAAAGTCTCTCAACAGTTCATACTCCATTGTTTGAGACTGCGAGTCATATAGACTCTTCAAGTATTCTAGCATTTCGTTGGGGCCCATGTTTTCATGTTGCCTCTGTAACTCCACAGTCATAGAGGATAACATTACACATTGTGTCGAGGTAGCATTGTCTAGATGTTTCCGATAAGTCACCTTGTCAAACATGGCATACTCAGCAGAGCTTTCAGCATGGACTGTGGGGAACAATGTGTCTAAAACATACTCAATTCTTTCTTGTCTTAACACCAATCGCAGATTTCTTAACCAGTCAGGGTAATTTGCTTCAGTCAGCTTGTTTGTCTCGACCAACATTTTCAGTGACATATTCGACATTTTGTATAAACTGAAGATATAGATAGACTTGAAATTAAACTCTAATATAATTTCTATTGAACACATTCGTTAACTAATTAACATGACCTTTAGTTTAATTAGCTCCCACTATTTTAACATACTCTTCGACCCCATGGAAGAATACAGACTCATATCAAATATGGTCATAATGGGCCAAGATCTAGGTTCATGCTATCTCCGCATTTGATGTGGCTGATAACTTTAATAGCACAATCTGGTAGGTCTCCAAACCAATTACAAACAATTTGTAACTCTTGTTTGACCGAATGTTCTAAACAATCGATCTGCGTCCTCGGCTTGTCTAACACTGTGGCTCCAAGACAGCCTAGCAAGTCAACCTCGTTATGTGACTGCAATTACGTATCTAAGTGAGTTTTGCCTTATAGAGCAAACACTGTGGTGTAAATACTCATGAAGGTTTATCACTCATTTCTACATTTAACATGCATCTATGAAAGTGTCTGAGTCCTCGTAGACTTAGAGCAAATGTTGTGACATAAATACTCATCTCGCCGAAAAGGATTTTGCACTACAATCAATTATAATGGACAACGCGTTCATTTCAAATGAGACTTGTATTAAAATTTTAGGGAACATTTTAATTCAGGGTTTTAACCAAGATCAACTCTAGTATGCTATATCAAATATAACATCTTAATTATCATGCAAAGTCTATTAAGCACTTATTGGGTACCGCCTGCCCAAATATGATATTAAGAGGTTTAAACACATACTGGGTGCCGCCTACCCGGACAGTTATTTACGGACGTTATTCTAGTAATTTAATTGACAAATAATTTAATATTTAGCACATAAACAGTATGCTTATCAAATAATATACTTTATAATAATAATTGTGGGTTAATAGCGCCAGTGAGGCAGAAATCGAAATTCTGCTTCTATAATGGATTAGCGCCGCGACGCTCCACTATGGAGCCGCGGTGCTGGCAAGGCAGAAACCTTTCGGCTTCACTAATTCATTAAAGACGCGGCGCCTACTGTCCAGAATTTTAAAATGAAGCATTAGGGCCACGTCGCTCCACCATGGAGCCGTGACGCCGCCTTGAAACCTTAGCAAGCGCCGCGACGTCGACTTCCTGACAAAACGTTTCTGTGTTGATTTTTTTTTAAAAAAATTGTTCGAGCCCTAAATTCAAATTAGGGATCAAATCACAGATCCTTTATCCTCACCCACCATTATCAATAACGCACATATCGACCATCATCCATTCATACTCGTTCTTCGCCGTGCACCATGTTCGCAATGAACCGGTTATCTACACTTGGCTTAGTCCGAGTTAGAACGGAATGACTTCCTCGATTTAGCGTAGGTGATAATTTAGGGTGATATCAAAAGGTTAACCATTCGGTCAAGATATGTAGGATTTCAAGAAGCCTTGTTTTAATCCAATTTTATGTTTAACCCATATTATTATGTTATTCAATTGTTATATAACCATTGAACCAACTTGACTCTGATACCAATGTAGGATTTTGTTGGGTTCAAAATACATAAGTATGCACAACGGAAGTTTAAAATTTTGTTCTACTTACCCCAACAATTTCTTCTCGTATGGTTATATGACGATCAAAATCGATAACATAAAACATGAATACTTACATGTTGTATTATCTGGAGTCTTTACTTAGGGAGTACACGCGAATGTCCCTTCGACTGCAAGCACTATGCTATGGTGTATTCCTCTGTCAAGAAAGCCGGAAAATCTTGACAGAGGTTTGAGAGAGTTTCGTCCTAGACTCTAAGTCTAGAATTAGTTTTAGGTTTGGTGTTCTTAGTATGTTAATAACTAGAGATTAGTGTTGTATCTATAGTTGAAAATTAGGTTAGAAAAATGTTTTAGGGTTAGGCTTAAGCCTGGCCCAAAACCCGAGGTGCAGTAGGCCAATCCGACTCGGCTCAATGTCGGGTCGGCGCCGCGGCTCCTTACGTAAAATTCCGTTTCCCGCTTTCATTTAATATATATATATTCAGCACATTAAATCCAAAATCCAATTTTGCTTTAATTAAATAATTTCCATCTAATAAAAACTATCCCATAGTTATTATCAATTTTAATATCTTGATTCCAAATCGAATATTTAATACTTTCTCAATACATCCTTAGATCGAAGAGACAACCGACTTAGTGTGAACCTATAGGCCTTCATATATCGACACTAATCCAATTAAGGTCCATACATAACTCTTAGACTGTGCCGTACGACGAACTCAATATATAAAGTACGTTTACATGAATCCAACACACATAACCTTTATGTGAGATGATAAATTCCTTTCATTCGCGACACACTCGATCAAGCTTATGATTTGGCATGTGTCTATCCAAATGACTTGATCACTTTATCTCATATATATTAGTCGACAACTAGATCATATTCTAAATATGTCTCTTGCATTGGCCAATGACTTGGTCGACCTAATATCACTGAGAAATTGAGTGCTCTCTCGAATATCTAATCGAGGAATGAATCATATTCTTGGCTCAACTACCACCTTAATTTACATCATAATGCACCCAACACAAGTCGAATCTTATCCTATAAGGAGTTTAAGCTTAGGACAGGGTCAAAGTACATTACTCTGTAAACAAGGTGTGTATTGACCTCAAGTCAAAAGGACATTCATCTCCCACACGCTGATAACACTTTAGACGTGTGTAACAAATAGTTTATCAGCAGGGTATACCAATACTTTCCAAAAGTATCCATGTGTCCATCATTAGTAATCATTACTAGTAGCAAGTGAGGCATACTACATTCTCTAAGAATGTGACGCAGACCACATGTCGACTTATAACATATCATCGATATCCCATTCTCGATGATCATTAGTCGAGGCTATTTTAGAGTTACGCTCTATCATTAATATCTCACTCTATTAATGACAACGTAAGCTCAAAGGATGCACATTAATGAATAATTACAAACAATCAAATAATAATTCAATAATTGCAAATGTCATAAATATTAATCTTATTAATAATATGAATGTGTTCAAGTATATTTGTCCCTAATAATGATTGTCTCTAGGACATACATAATTTCACCCCACCACAATATGACGAGACTTCTAAAACTATCTGCTTTGTCCAGGTTGTGAACAAGTAGGCCAAATGTGTTGTTTGGCTGCTTTGGTGGTTCATACACGAGGACAATGCCATGACTCTTCTGAATTGAAATTTAGAGATCCCTAACAAGTCCGGCATACGCCCGGGCAGAGCACGAGCACTCGTTATCTTGTTAACTTATAAGAACGGTTGGAAATCGCGTTCTAGGAGGAAGAGCCTTCTCGTTTTGATAAAATATAGTACTCTCCTCTCATTTTATGTGTCACTAATTTTCTTTTCATTCTAAGAAATATTGTCATGTTTTCATATTCAGAGTCAATTTAACTTTCTATTTTATCCACAATAACATACTTTTATAGTCGCATAAACATAACAACGTGGATTGATACAGAGGGAGCGCTAATTTTCAATTGGCTCCACTTTCTTTAGACAAGTAAACCAAATCTTAAACTAGTCAAGTCAATTATTTCATCGGAAGAAAATAAAGGTCAAAATCAAGATGAGCACTGATCCGATAAATTACATAATTTTGTACATTAACAAGTTGTAAAAGTGGTTGAAAGAATTGAACAAATATTGAAAATTAAACTTCAAAGTTTAAATTTTCACGTTGAGTAGTTAGTTCCATGAAAACACATCACATTTGTTGGAGTTAAATTGGCAAGCAAATTTCCCAAGATTCCATTTTTGGTAGGACTCAAAAATCTCCAAACATAATTAGCAGCACAAACACTCAAGCACACTAACATGGAACAAGCACCACAAAAGGTATGAAAAGGTAACAATTGAAAAAACTTAAATCATTGATAATGATTACTCTGAAATTACAACATTTAACAAGTAATGAATTTTTTTACCCATATTCCTGTACCTTATCATCCAATATATTAAACCTACTAACAAAGAACATTGGAATCTAACTCTTCCTTTTTCCTTTGTCCTCTACAACTACAAGTCTCTCAACTATGATGATGGAGAATGGAATTATACCTCACACGTACAAAAAGAGGACCAAACTAAAATGTTCAAAATAAATAAAATTAAAAAAAGACATGGAGATTTCAAGATTCTCTCTTGCTTTATGTCTTCCTATATCTCTAACGGACAAAAAGATACTCCTACAAGTGATAAGAAAAGTGAATAGGAAGAAAAGCATCAATTGCTGTGAGGATCTATCGAAAATAATCTCTATTTCCCATCCCCACAGAGGTAGAAGTAAGATCTACGTATATCTTAACCTCCTTAGAATCCACTGTGTGGGATTACACTATCTATGTTGTTGTACTTTTTTCCGGCAAGTCAAACACTGCCAGCGGTGGTGGTTGTGGCATTATTTGACAGCCATGGAAGCTGCATAGACACCGGAAAGTTATCAGAAAAGCAATCTCCGGTTGCCTGAGCGGCGAGTTCATCTAACCCCTCAAAAAAATCATCTGCAGGTTCCATGTTATCTAATCCCATATTGGAACTGCCAAATTCATCATCATCATCTTCAAAAATGTCTTCTTTTTCTTCCCTGCTGCTTTCTTGTTTTTCCGTCGCTGGAGAATGGCACGCCGGCGAATATACCGGCGATGAGCTAGTGGGTTTGTTAGAGTCACTTGCGGTGCATGTTTCAGAGTTCGCCGGCTTTTGACGGGTACTTCCGGCGAGTGAATTCCGGTGAGTAGGCATAGGGTGGTTGTGCTCTGCTGTGTAGGTGACAATGAACATACTCGGGTCGGATCTATTTCGCTCCACTTGTTTTCGGGCCAAACAACCCTTTGAAGTGCTACACCTGTAATATCCCCTGTTTAAACCAAAGGAAGAAAACATAGTTTATCAGAAAAAATAATTTGAAGTAATTATTTTTTTGGTTTTAAATCAACTTAAAAATGTAGTAAAAGAGAGATTAATTAACCTACCTCGGATATGGAGAGCCTTTGATGGGTTTTTGTCCATATTTTCTCCAAGACCACATGTCAGAAGATAAACCCTCAGCAGGTACTTGACATACCTTCTTCAATTGATTTTTCCTGAGATTTTTTTTAAAAAAAGAAATCCATAAAAACGTGAATAAAAAAAAAACTGAATTTATCATATGGGTATGTGCAAAACTGACAAAGGTCCAATCTTTCCATCAAGAAACTTCAAATACATAGAAATGAAAGAATGAAAAAAATATATGTTAAAGTTACCTTCTTTTAGGTCTTGGGCTTTGAGTATGTGAAGAAGCACTAATTGTACTATTTGTGGAACCATTTACAGATAGGGGCTGTTTGGGTTGTGTTAATCTAGTACTGTTTAGCTGATGAATATGTTGTTGTTTTAGTGTCTGTTGGGGTGATAGATCTTGTAGTCCTCCGAGAACAGAGAGGGGTGAAATGGGTATATTAATTTGAGGAGAAAGAGGTATTTGTTGTGGTTGTGATTTACTGAAGAAAGGCTTGTAAAGATTATACAACTCTTCAAAATCACTTGTGGGGTTGTCAAATCTTGGAATAAATGGATCTTGAAAGCTAAAAAACTTATCATCTTGTCTTGGTTGGAAGCTACAAAAAGTAGTGGTGGTGCTGCTGGTGGTGGAGGTGGCGGAGGAACTGGCGGCGCAGCCTCTGACCACCGCATGTAGATCCCACTCCTCCTCCATGTTCTTAGTTTCTCTGTTTTGCTATGGAATTGACTTTTTGGTTTAGGGAGAGGAGGAAGTGGGAGAGAAAAAGAAGACAAAAGAAGGCGCTGACTTTTGGCTAGAGAGATGGAAAGGGATCTGAGGAGAGGCATAAATGAGTGGAATACATTTAGTATTTATAGGAAGTGTGTGTATGTGATTTGGCTGTTTTTCACTACATTTCTAGAGAGAGAAGGTGGGGGACAACAAATATTTTCACTTTGATCTCTATTTGTAAACATTGACATTTTCTTTTATGAGTTTTCCCATATAATTTGTCATTAGTACTAGTTTGGTTTATTTCTCTTCGATAGTCATATTATATTTGATTCATGTGAATTCACGATATGTAGGAAGTATTTCTTACACAACCACAATATGCACGCACTACCGTCAATTGAAAAATAAATTGTAGTAATTTATGTAGATGTCAATAGATTCTGTGATTGAATGTCACTAGAAATAATTTCTCAATATGAGAGAGTCATTCCAAATAGTATCAAATCAGAATTACTATAATTTCTTTTTTTTAATGATAAAATTAAATTTTCACGTAAGATTTGACTTGATACGAAATTAATAAAAGAATCTTATTTATCTTACCATAAACATTGGTGGTGTCACTTGTTATATCGCTTGAAGAAATATGTTGCTTAATTTTATTCATTAATAATGTACAATATATATATAGTAGTACAAAAATATTTAAACTAGGTAACTAATCAACCTAATAACAATAGAAATACAATTCTACATAAAATATGAGACCTAATTACAATAGGAATACAATTCTATCTCAAATAAGAGATATCCAATTAATGAAAGAATATTCGGGAAATATTCTATTACACCCCTGTAGTCGAAGCGGGAGGTTCACGAACACTGATACTGGCCCGAAAATCATCAAATAGTATGCGCGGAAATCCTTTGGTGAAGATGTCGGCAATCTGATATCTGGAAGGAACATGAAGAACACGAACTTGACCACAAGTCACTTTTTCGCGAACGAAATGAATGTTCATCTCAATGTGTTTAGTGCACTGATGTTGTACGGGATTGCCGAAAAGATATATCGCACTAATATTATCGCAGTAGACCAGTGTTGCCTTTTGAATCGGGCTTTGAAGCTTAAGTAGAAGATTACGGATCCAACAAGACTCAGAGACGATGTTGGTGACACCTCTGTACTCTGCTTCGGCACTAGATCGGGATAGTGTAGGTTGTCTTTTGGAAGACCAAGACAATAGGTTATCTCCGAGGAAAATGCAGTAACCAGACGTGAAGCGTCGGGTGTTAGGACATCCACCCCAGTCAGCATAAGAATAAGCAGTGAGACCAGTGAGCGATGACATATATAAATGTAATCCGAATTGAAGTGTACCTTGGACGTATCGTAAAATACGTTTGAGGGTATGCATGTGTGCTTTCGTCGGATTGTGCATGTGTAGGCATATTTGTTGCACTGCATAAGATATGTCAGGTCTCGTGAATGTGAGGTACTGCAGGGTCCCAGTCAGGCCACGATAGTGAGTCGGATCTGAATATGGAGGTCGGAATCAGTGCTGAGCTTGGAGTTGGTGTCTACTGGCGTGTGAGATGGTTTGCAAGATGCATGCCTGCATGATCAATGATATCTTCGGCGTACTTCTTCTGACACAGAAATAGGCCGCCAGAATGTCGAGTGACATAGATGCCCAAGAAATAACTCAGGGGGCATAGATCCTTCATAGCAAACACAGAGGAAATAAGAGACATAATGGACTGGCGGAGAGCATCAAATTATGTGGTGAGGATGATGTCATCAACATATAATAATAGGTAAGCCATGTATGTACCCTTGTTGTAGATAAACAGGGGATGATCGGATCTGCTGTGTGAAAAATCGATAGAGGAGACATAATCGGTGAACCGCCGGTACCATGCTCGAGGAGCATGTTATAGTCCATAGAGCGATTTTCGCAACAGACACACATAATCTGGATGAATAGGATCCCTGAAATCCATAAGCTGATTCATATATACCGTTTCATGAAGATCCCCATATAAGAAGGCATTCTTGACATCAAGCTGATAAATGGGCCAAGACTTTGATAGAGCAATGTTGAAGACGGTCCGAATGGTTGCGGGCTTTACGACCGGGCCGAACATTTCATCACAGTCCACTCCCACATGTTGAGACCAACCATCACCTACAAGACGAGCCTTTTACCTCTCAAAAGAACTATCAGATTTATTTTTATGTCTAAAAACTCACATTTAACGAATAATGTTAGCATTAGGTGGACGGGGTACTAGGTCCGACATCTTATTATCAATAAGAGCATTATATTCGCCAATCATTGTGACTTTCCAATTAGGATCGGATAAGGCATCCTTCGAATTTCGAGGGACAGAGGAATGGACAACTAAAATGGATAGGTTAAACAACTGTTTAGGTTTATAAATTCCGTGCATGTCACATGTTTCCATGATCTGAAAGCATGTCTCGGGATGCGAGATGGGAGGGGGTGTCGCAGGATTACCGGAAAGAGAAGGAAGGCAGAGGTGGCGGGATCGGCTGGCCGATGCTCGATTTACCTAGAGGTGGCTGCGGAATCACCCTGAGGCGGGCTGTTCCGGGCCACCGTCGGCAAAATCGGGTGGGTAGCTAGTCCTAGATTGGCCGAAGTGGTGGCAGGTGCCGGGGTCTAGGATGGCGGACTATGTAAATGGTGAATTAAAAGAGGGTTCAGACCATCATCTAGAAAGTCGTAGGAATGCCGAGGTGGCGAGTTTAGGGAGGCAAAGGGGAATTGAGACTCATCAAATAGGACATGGCGTGAAATAATAATTTTACGGCTTGACAAGTCATAGCACTAGTAACCACAATGATTGGCGGGGTAATCCAGAAACACACATGGGGAAGACTGGAGTTGGAGTTTGTGAGTGGTCGGATAGAGATGATAACAGAGACATCCAAATATACGCAAGTGTTTGTAGGAGGGGTCCTACGAAATAGAACATGAGTGGGCGACCGTTGAGCTAGAGACTTATTTGAGATTATATTTAGGAGATAGGTGGCCATGGAGAGTGCGTAATGCCAGAATTGAGGCGTGAGAAAGTAGGGCACGAATTAGGTTGTTTATGGTTCAGATTTTCCTTTCGGCCTTACCATTTTGGGAGGAGGTGTGAGGGCAGGAAAAACACAAAAGGTAAGACCGTTATTGGAGCAAAACTGTTTGAATTGATTATTATTGAATTCCCTGCCATTGTCACATTGAAAACATTTAATGCTCTTTTCAAATTGTGTTTTTTACGAGAGCATTAAATGATGAATAATCATCCAAAAACAACACATAATATCGATGGCCAGCCATACTTAAAATAGGGGACGTCCACAAATCACTATGTATGATATCGAAAGGTAGTAAAGTACAATTTGTGGATGCAGAAAATAGTAACTTAACATATTTCCGAAAAATGCAGGATTTACATATAGGAGTCCTAGAAATACGGTTGCAATTAATAAAATTATTTTTCCTAAGAGAGCGTAAAACAGGATCTCCAGGATGTCCTAATCTAGAGTGCCATAAGGAAGATGAAAGAGCAGCAAAGGTTGATGGAACTGAGGCTCGATTGTTGACGGCGTTTGAAATAGGATAGAGATCTCCGATGATGTCACATTTCATTATTCGTCTCCCTGTCGTAAAATTCTTCACAAAAAAACTAAAAGGATCAAAGTCAAGGGAAACATTATTATCAGTTGTGAAACGTCGCACAAAGATTAGATTCTTAATAAGTTTAGGGCCATGAAGGATAATTTTTCAAGATTAGCGGTGGATGTGGTGGGGATAAGGATGAATGACCAAAACCGCGAATGGAAATGACCTGTCCACTACCAACAATAATATTTCAATTTAAATTACCCAAATTGGAATAAGACGAGAGAGCATATTGTGATTCCGCATGTAAGATGTGACACATGTGTCCATATACGAATTTTCCTCTGAAGCGTTGAGTGATATTGTGTTGTGTAGGCATGTTGGGGACGTGGGCCGAGTATGCCAGGGTAGGCTTATCGGTTCTGAGGTGGAGTCCACGAGGATGTCGGATACGGGCTAGGAGGATAGCCCCATGATGGTGGGGCCCATGCAGCCCACGGTGGGTAGACAGCCCACAACGAAGGCTGCTACCACTGTCGCAGTTGATGCTGGCTATTTCCTGTCGGCGGGGACTACCCCTTCCCGCCGCCGTTGTTGCCAGTTGTTCGTCTATCGCGGCCCGTGCTGGACTGCTTGCTCCGGTGGGTGTTACGGGTGGATGCGGGCTGCTGCGGGTCCTTGAGCCGGTGGTTCTGGTTACCGAAGTTTGAGGCCCTACCATGGTGGTGGTGAGGGCGGCGTTGGCAATGCTGGTCTGAGTGGTGTTGCGCTTGATTTTTTGGGTTTCCTCAAGAATAAGATTTGAACGGGCCTTATAAAACGGAGGTAACGACGTACATTGCTGAAAGATGGTGGCAACGTCGTCATAGGATTCGTTCAAGCCTGCAATAAGTTGCATGACCAATCACTGATTAGTGACTGGTGCACCAACGTTGGAGAGTTGGTCGGCAAACATCTTGAGTTCTTGACAGTATATATACACGTTTGGGAAATCATCCTAATGAACATCCTTGAACTGATTTTCAAGGTATAACGATCGTTGAGTTTTGTTGTTGTGGAAAATACTTTCCAAACGTTCCAACGTTTGGCGGGCAGTGGGATCGGTCTCAATGATGGTGTGCAATAGATCATTAGAGATCGTGTCGTATATTCACTGGAGGACGACTGTATCCAAACGAGACCAGAGTACATCATCAAAAGTCGAAGCCGAGGGTAGGTCTGTGGACTTCGGTGTAGGAGGGATGATATGGTCGATAACTTCATAAACACGACAATGGATCTTAAAAAGCTCCGCCCACGAGGAGTATTGACCCTTTTCCATCTCAAGGGTGATAGGAATGCAGTTTTTAATGTTGTTGACTGCAAGTGCATGATGGAATTTGATTTTGTCAGCCATGGAAGAGGAAATTTAGGAGGAAGAGGGAGGGAGAATGGCCGAAAAACTAGGGTTCCATAGTGGGGAAAAGGGAGCAGCCGAAAGATGAAGTTGGCGACTAGAGTTCCGACGTGGCGGCCGAGAAAAGAGGTCGGCGGCTAGGGTGGATATTTAGGGTTAGGCTTCTGATACCATGAAGGAATATGTTGCTTGATTTTATTCATCAATAATGTACAATATATAGTAGTACAAGAATATCTAAACTAGGTAACTAATCAACCTAATTACAATAGGAAATACAATTCTACCTAAAATAGGAGACCTACTTATAATAGGAATACATAAAATATTTTATTATCGCACATATTTTCAAGATTTGAACTGTCAAAGTAAATTAAAGCTATGTGCTACTTAATATTTCAAACTAGGAGTATTAGTTTGAGACACATGTATTCTTGTAATTCGCATCAATTCATTATCTAGTTATATTGATGGTTGTATGGTACAGGTGTAAGAGATTATCTTTTATCTCACGAGTCTGTATTTTATGACAATTAACGGTTAATTGGTTAACTAGCTAGTATAATTTATACATGTCACTAGTTCTAATTTTAATGATAAAATTTTATTCAGCTGAACCCTTTTTACTTTTATATTACTATGCAAAAAGAAAAAATTAAGTGGGGGGAGAATTTTTCGAAGAAAATGACATTGGTGTTGCATAGGTGCTGTTTATCTCTTTCTCTTTAACTTTTTAATAGTCAAGCCATAAAATTGTATCCATCTTCAACATTGGATAAGCAAAGCATTTGCTTAGCTAACATGTGAACAACTTAACAGTTGTTTAATCGAAGTGCTAAGACTTGGTTTGAGTAAGATTCTAAAAAGAAAAAAGAGAAGGATTTTAAGGTTTGTTGGTTAGCACAATAGACATTAATTTAAATTATTTTAATGTAGATATTCAATTATTCAAAGAGCTTATCTTATTTTCTCTCACAATGGAAAAAAACTGCTTTATTTTTTGAAGGTGGTTTTTTTAGAGGGGGTTGACCTTTAGAATGTCAAAGTGTAGGGTAGTTAGAGGGGGTGGGTTGGGGGTGATTTAGCAGTTTGGAAAAGGTCCACGCGGTATGTGTTAGAGTGCGTGCACTGCGACAAAAAGAGAGAGAGAGAGAGAGAGCGCGCATTAAATATAAATATAAATATAAATTAAAAAGAAAATGACAATAGGTTAAACGGGGTGCTCGTTCATGTGGAGTGTCCCTAATTCTTTTTTTGTTTTTTGAATGTCCATATTCAAAGTTGGAAACTTGGAATATGTAATGGGATTTAAGTTATATAAATAAAACAACATAAAATAGTACTCTACTGGTCTAATTTAATATCCAATAACAGATTAGTTAGCATCTTATTAGGTCGATAATTGATAGTTGTCATTGAAATTTACTTGTAATTACCTTATATACTTTTGTGACACTATTTTCTTATTAGTTTGTGTAAAAAATATAATAACAATAAGAGTATAGTATATTAAAACAACTTAACTTTAATTTTTTTTCCAGTTTAACCTTAATAGTATGTTTATTTGAGCCACATAAATCTCATAACAATTTTAAGACTAGAAGTTTTAAAAATATTTTTTTCTTTTTTAAACTACTAGCTTGTTAAATCAAAATTCCATCACATAAATTTGAATGGATGAAGCAAGTGATTTGATTATATAAATTTTCTTTCGTTGTCATTATATGAACTTAACTCTAATATACTGGAGTACATTTGTAAACTTTTGACTTTTAAATAATTACTTTTCTTTGGTCTAATATTTGCATGTTGAATATTCTCCCATTTTATGAAATTGTGATTGGTATCTACAATATTTGTGTTAAGTTCCACAACGATTAAAAACATCATATATTTCTTATTGACATGTATCCCTTTTGTTTTTAAATTTTAACCACTACTCTTGGTCTCAATTTATGTAGATACCGGTATTTGATTGGACAAAAAGTTTAATAAATAAATCAAGACTTTTAAAATGTATAGACTTAATTAAATCATAGATTGATAGATAATTATCTGACTATAAACATTTCATTATGGGTTAAATGAAAATTTTAAATTTTATTATATTTAATATAAAAAAATGTCATTTTCAATTAAAAAAAAAAGTATGTCACATAAATTTGAATAGGTGAAATATACATTTATTTTGAAAGCTAAATTTGAGAAGTAAAGCTATTGAGATTTGAGAAAACAGTACTATATAAACTGGGGTTTCTGTTAAGAATCTAGTTACGAATCAAAGTTGATCCACAATAAACTTATAACTTTTTCTAATTAATTAAGATTATAAAATTAGATGATTTTGAACAAGTTGTCCATATAGTGAGGCAAAAGAATCTGAAGTGGGTCGTTGAAGTGAAAAAAAAAACTCACCTGGTGCATGTATTAAATCATCTTATTGACGTTATATGGTTAAATTATCAATTGTAGGTAAGAACATCAGTAGAACTTTACATAAAACACAGATATTATGCGCTTTTTTCCATCTGAAGTCTGAAGGAACTAGTACTTTGGTGTTATTTATTTTATTTATTTTACTATTTTATTGTCTTACACTTCTTTTGAGCCGATAATTTATCAAAATAGCCTCTCTTTATTTCAATATAAATAAAAATAAAATCTGCATATATTTTATTTTTTCTAGGTACTTATAAAATTACATTAAATAGGGTATTGTTGTTGTTGAGCATGAGTAAATATTTTTTGATAGATGAAGAGTAAATTGTGAAAAAAGAGAAAGGAAGAGGAGCAAATTCGAAAATCGAAATTGACTTTTAGAGAGAAGAATCGACGGCTACAAGCCCCTTTGAGGGAATATGAGATGATGCTGACGTGGCATGACACCGATTTAGTGTGGCCCACCACTCTTCGGTAAAGACTAAATACCATTTCAAAGTAACCAATAGTAACGTGTGCGCTGTGCTCCTCAAATACTATCTGGATGCCAACATCCTAATCCACAAGATAAGATCAACGATTATGATTTAGAGCCTGTTTGAATTGATTTATTTTAAGTGTTTTTAAATCAACGTAATTTTTAAGCCTTTTTATAATATTTGATCAAAAATAATAATAAAAAAAATATTTATTTTTAATTTAAAATAATAAAAATATGTCAAAAGTCGTAAATTAAAAAATTTCAGACTTATAAATCAAAAGTCGATCCAAAAAGACTCTTACTTGTACAGTTGTCAGAAGCTTTCATTTTTAAGTACTAGTTCTGCTAATTTATTTGATCATGTTTTTCAAAATATTTACCTTAGCAAAAATAACTTATTTTTAAATTTAAAAACACTTTAATTAAATTGTTAATATTTTTTTATAATCATATAAATACGTAATACATTTAATGTCAATAACAACAACAACAAAAATCAATGTAATTCAACAAGTTGAGTCGGAAAGGATAGTGTGTACGAAGCTTCACCTTCAACTTAAGATAATATAATTTATTTAATATCATAAAATTTTAAAAAATTATACTTACATATTAATTCATGTTTAAATTATAAATTAATTTTTTATTTAAAACTTCATGACCAGTATTTTAAATCTAAATTGATGATGGTGGTGTTCTATTACCAATGTAAACTTCATATTCGGTAAAAGCATATCTGATACTGCTTTTTAGTCCATGATATTCAATCTTTCTTTTTGTACATATTTTTTCTTCTGAATCTTTTTTATTTTATTTTATTTGTCCCGATTACTTTTTTATTGGTTTTGATAGACAATACGTAAATATTCTCCATATATACGTAAACCCAGTTTGAGAAAAACATCAAAACGTTTCAATGTGACAATGGTCGTGAGTTTGACAATTCCCCTTTTCATATATTTAGTGCAGATAATGGCATGTTGTTTTGATTCTCTTGCCCCATACCTCACCTCAAAATGGAAAAGCCGAAAGAATCATGCGCACCATCAACATCAACAATATGATCCGCACCTTGCTCCTTCATGCTTCTATCACCCCTTCCTTTTGGGCCTACACTTTGCACATGGTAGCATATATTCTTAATATATTACCAACGAGTACGCTTCATAATAAAACTCTCAACCGAAATTATCTTCCGTCAAATCTCTTCCTATGATCACATTTGGATGTTTGGTTATCTATGTTACCCGAATCTCGCCTCCACAGCCCCTCACAAGCTAGCGCCTAGGGACTACTCCTTGCATCTTCTTGGGTTTTCCGTCGAATCATAGGGGATACTTATGCTATGATTTGTCCACAAATAAAATCCTTGTCTCTCGCCATGTCACATTTGAGGAGCACATTTTCCCATTTGCAAACGTTCGAAAATACCAAGTCACTGATTATGGTTTCCTTGACGATTCTGACACATCCCTTCTCATCAGAAACGTAATACATGGAACTAGTAGTCCAGCCCAACCCGTGCCTTCGACGCCCGCCACTTCTTCCACCCAGGCCCCAACACACAGTGTACCGTCACCGCCATCCCCTTCCCCATCACACTCGCCACTGTCAGCAGCCCACCCCGCCTGCCCCTGCCCAAGGTTCCCGTCACGTCCTCATTTCTCCAGTCAAATAACCCACTACCACACTGCCCATATCTACCGACGACAACCCCACAACCTTCGTCGACCACCCCTGCCACCGACAACCCCACTACCCCCAGTTCTCATCACCCAAACAACCCCGATTCCTACCCACCGCATTGAAACCCATGCCCAGTATGGAATTTTCAAACCGAAAGTCCACTTTAACCTATCTACCCACACTATCTCACCTCTACCTAAAAAACCCAAATTAGTGAAGCTTGATCCTAATTGGAATGCGGCCATGCGTGAGGAATTTGATGCGCTCACTACAAATCACATGTTGGATCTTGTCCTGAAATCTTAGGGGGTGAATGTGATTCATTGCATGTGGTTATATCGTCACAAATTCAGAGATAGTGGTGAGCTTCAACGCCATAAAGCGAGACTTGTGGCAAATGGCATGGGGAAACAAGAGGGAGTTGATTGTGGTGAGACCTTTAATCCAGTGGTTAAACCAGCCACCATTCGCACGTTTTGAGCATTGCTATGGAAAAGAATTGGTCGATTCATCAACTTGATGTGAAAAATGCATTCTTACATGGGGATTTGAAAGAAACCATATATATGCATCAACCATCTAGCTTTGTGCATCCATCAGCTCCTCAATATGTCTGTCGTCTTTGAGAGTCACTCTATGGCTTGAAACAAGCCTCCAGGGGCTTGGTATGAGCGTTTTGTCATTTACATCATGCAGATCAGGTTCGTGTGCAGCAAAAGTGATAATTCGCTTTATATTTTTTATCGAGGTAATGATACTGCATACCTTTTGCTCTATGTGGATGACATTGTCCTGACTGCCTCCTCTAATGTGCTGAAACACGAGATCATTACCCTACTAAAATCCGAATTTACCATGACATACTTGGGTAAGTTGAGTTATTTCTTGGGGATTTTCGTGACCACATCCGTGAATGCAATGTTCATGTGTCAGCATAAGTATACTAAATAGATTGTTACAAGGCTAAAATGGCAAACTGCAAGATCATGCCCACTCCAGTCGACTCGAAGTCAAAACTTAGCGCCTATGTCGGGGATCCGATGCTTGATCCTTCTCTCTATAGGATTCTAGCTGGTGCACTTCAGTATCTTACCTTCACTAGGCCAGATATTGCCTATGTTGTTCAGCAAGTGTGTTTGTTCATGCATGCTCTAGGGAGCCTCACTTTACCGCTCTTAAAC
The DNA here is from genome assembly GCA_034509755.1 of Anisodus tanguticus. Taxonomy (NCBI): domain Eukaryota; kingdom Viridiplantae; phylum Streptophyta; class Magnoliopsida; order Solanales; family Solanaceae; genus Anisodus; species Anisodus tanguticus. The sequence continues at coordinate 21,335,173 of CM067561.1, read as the reverse complement.
GTATCATTCGGTATGTTAAGGATACTCTTGACTACGGATTACATTTTTATCCATATGCACCGACCATAATGATATCATATACGGATGCCGATTGGGGAGGTTGTCCAGACACACATCGATCTACTTCCGGCTATTGTGTATTTTTGGGTGATAACTTCATCTCGTGGTCTGCAAAACGGCAAGCCATGCTTTTTCGTTCGAATGCAGAAGCAGAATATAGAGGTATCGCGAACGTTGTTGCTGAAATTTGTTGGCTCAAAAATCTCCTTCTAGAGCTCCATTGTCCCTTACGTAAGCCATATATTGTCTAATGTGATAACATATCTGTTGTCTAATTGTCTCATAACCCGGTTCAGCATCAGCGAACGAAACATATTGAGATGAATATTTATTTTGTTCGTGAAAAGGTTGTCATGGGCCATGTTCAGGTGTTACATGTTCATTCTTCCTATCAGTACACATATATATTTACTAAGGGACTTCCTCGGCAGCTGTTTCTTGACTTCAGATCCAGTTTGAGCGTCCGGCCTCCTCCCGCTCCGACTGAGGGGGTGTGATAGAGAATACGTAAATATTCTCCATAGATTATGTAATTATTATTTTAGTGTAATTATGTAAAGTAGATATTCTCGTACAATTATAATTAAAATTGTAAACACCTATATATATATATATATAAGAAGACTCAAGACAAGGAGAATTACAATATTCTACGTGTTTCACTCAAAATTGCGTCCACTTTCTTTTATAAGCTACATATCCTATGCAACTGAAGTTTTTTCGATATCGCATTTATCAAAAAGGTGTTACACGTTCCACCTTAAAAAGAGAATCAAATTCTTCAAAATTAAATTTCTTATCTACACTTTTAGACTCAATTCATTCGAAAATAATAGAATTCGAGGGGTCACTGTTATTGAAACTGAATGCTTACCGCATACATTATTAGTATCTTATTCGCATTATGCTACGTGTGGATACGTTTATGTAGGGGAATATTTGCATGAAAGAATTTATAAAGTAGAAGATACTGGATTTTTTATTAATTAGGGGGAAATATAGAAAATTTCTCGTGTAAAGATCAGGAATTGAATTAAATAATTTCAACCGTAACACTCAATACAGAATAACAATATACAAGGGAGAATGTATAAGTTCTCCCAGACAAGTACTTTATACGAAGAATAGAATCCAATGTCTTAAAATTTTGACACTTTAACTTTACCACTTTTAGCTAAGAATTATATAATACACATTGTACCTCATATTCATATCTCATTTTTCATAGTCAGTCTCAGAGAAATGACCTTATGCATAGAAATGAAATTCAGGGGCCAATATGTCATAATTTGAATCGTAGTATTAAGAGTGAAAAAATCATTGTTCTCTATTTGAGTTTATTCTACTTCCTTGCAAACTATTTAAAATTACAATTAAGAAACATGAACTATGCACACAATTAGAAATAGAGATTTTTTTCACCGATATTCAGCGAGAAATTTGTACTATAAAATATAATTTTTTCACCCTATTCCCGTTGAACCAGCTCACCGGAAAAACACACGGTGGACACATATTCACATTCAAACGCTAGAAAATTTCATAATTTTTTTCGTGTGAAAATACTACTATCTAAGTTTTCTCCATCGATACTGTTGGTATACTCTATTGTACTTTATAAAGCAGTACGGGAAGTAATAACTATTACAAATGTTCGAAAGGATAAATAAATGGCCAATCTTCAAAACTGCCGCAAGTGTGTTGTGTCTTGAATCTTGATCACCTTGCAAAGCCAACGTTGAGAACTGCCGCAAGTTTGTTGTGTCTTGAATCTTGATATCCTGAAATCAAGAGACAACTAAATCTGGATGGTTACAACGTTGTGTGTTGAGTCGAGGATATCCCTCTATCCTTAAGACAAGATTGTCCCGTATATATGCTTTTACATTAGCGGGTAATAGTCTCCCAAGATAAAACAACACTATAATCTCAACGCTACAAAGCCAATAGGTTGAGCCTGGCGAAGAAAACAAATATGACTCGACTTGCTGAAGATATGGAATAGGAAGGAAGAGTTTCTCTTTACTCTTCTCTTTTGTCTTTGTGTATATAGTGTGTCTCTATAGTGTATATCTTGTGTATACGTGAGGGTTTGGTCACTGTTTTTCCGCCACTTTTTTGCTGAATCTCGACCCACCGTTTTTCCGATTTTCTTCGCCCGTTTTTTACGGTTCTCGTTTTCCGTTGTTTTCGGTTCGATTTTCGTCTTTTTCGTGTCATTTTTCTGCTGTTTTCACCTTTTGTGCACTCTAAAATTGAGCCAACTACGCTCAATATATAGCATGCAAGAGGGGTTGTCCAATCGCCAAAACAAGGTCAGTAATGACCATTAAGGAGACCATTAAAACAACCAAGTAATGGCTATTAATGCCATTGAAAGAGGCGCCCAAATGCCCAAGTAATGGGCTGTTAATGGAGAGTTAATCACCAAGTAATGGCGGGTTAATGCTCCAAAACGCAATCCAACGGTAGGCGAGAAAAAAGTCTTCGAAATTGCGGGGACCAAACTGTAAATATTGAAACTTCAGGGACCAAACTGTACATATGAAAGAATTCAGGTCCAAACTGTACATATGAAACCCCACATCCCACAGCCCGTGACCCGAGACCGGACGGGCGGGCGGCGGCGGCGCGCGTGTGGGCTTAGCCATGAACCCAAGCACATGTAGGTCTTCCCTCCTTTAAACACATGGGATACCCCTTGGGGTCCCAAATCCTTTACCAATTAGAGACTTATATAGAGAGCAATTCTTCCTATTCCCACCGATGTGGTAGATTTGTCCCACACCACATTTTCATGCCTTAAACACCTTACTTCGTGGACCAATATCTCTTTCATTTCTCAACGAAATTTGACGATTCTTGGCCCTACCGTCATCTACTCACTTCGTAGATCATGCATGTGCGAAGAGACAAGGTCTCCAACATGCGGAACACTAGTGTTTAATTCATCAAAGATGGGTGGACGCATCTCCCTGCCAAAGGCAAATTTCCAACAGATACTCAGCGAGAAATAGCAATTAAAAATTTTTAATGGGAAAATTGAGATTTTCTAGTAGTGCAATGGAACATTTATTTGAGGCTAATGATAGGTACTGCCAAAAAAAGGGGTTATAGAACTAAATATTAATATAATATATTGACTTGTGAAAATTCAACTAAACGTGTTAAAGACTTAACGAATGGGACACCTGATTTATAGTAACTTGCGTTATAAAACGGGCGCTATTGCAAATTTACAATAGAGAGGGGACAGCCTATAGTAGCAGAAATATTAAAAAAAAAAAAAGTAAGTCGGTCTTAAAAATAAACAAGAATTTATTCCTTTTAGTTGTTTGAAAATGACATGTGATGAAAAGTCTAGTAAACGATCTGAATTTACTCAAAAAATATATACACGGATTACTAATATATATCTTAAAAGATGAATTTGAAACGCGGAGAAGATTAACATCTGGAGTACAAAATGATAGCCAGTGATTTACCCAAGTGTAAATGGGTAATTTATTTTCTACTTAAAAAAGTTTACATGAGTGTACAGAGAAAACAAAACATAGTACTACTATTTAACTAATACTATTACATACAATCTTTAGTTGCATTTTCATATAGAAAAATTGAAACTTTTCTACTTTTCTTATAATTAGGAAATATTCAAAATTTATGTTCAAAGATGTAATTTATCTATACTTAATATAATTATTTTTTTACTTAAAATCGTCAAACTGACTCGGTTTAATAAAAATTGTCAGATAAATTGTAACAAATCAGAAAAAGCAAAAGACAAAATTTGAATCATCTACACTTGTAGATTAATATACTCTAATAAATTCTTAACAAAAATGACATACGCCTAGAAACTTTTAATAGAAAATTTCCTAATATTCTTTTATTAATTGTATATCTTCTATTTTAGGTAGAATTATAATCCTTTTGTAATTAGGTTAATTAGTTATCTAGTTTGTATCAAAGTAAATATTCTTTTAACCTTATATATATTGTAAATCATTTATCAATAAACGATGAAAGGGAACATATTTCTTTATGGTATCAGTAGTCTAAAACTATAAACCCTACTCTAGCCGCCGATACACCTTCTCGGCCGCCACCTTTTCCAACATCGGCACCTAGCTCACGTCAGATCCATAGCCACCGCCCTCTCTCGGCCGCCCACCCCCTCTTTTCCCCACAACGGAACCCTAGTTTTTCCGACCATTCTCCCTCCCTCTTCCTCCTAAATTTCCTCTTCCATGGCTGATAAAACCAAAATTCATCCTGCGTTTGCCGTAATCAACATTAGAAACTTCATCCATGTGACTGTTGAGATGGAAAAGAGTCAATACTCCTCGTGGGCAGAACTTTTTAAGATCCATTGTCGTGTTTACGAAGTTATCGACCACATCATCTCTCCCACGCCGAAGTTCACAGACATACCATCAGCTTCGACTTCTTATGATGCACTCTGGTCTCATTTGGACGCAGCCGTCCTCCAGTGGATATACGGCATGATATCTAATGATCTGTTGCATGCCATCATTGAGACCAATGCCACAACCCGCCAAACACGGGAACGTTTGAAAGTATTTTCCATGACAACAAAATTCAACGAGTGTTGTACCTTGATAATCAGTTAAAGGACGTTCATCAGGACAATTTCCCAAACGTGTATGTTTATTGTCAAGAACTCAAGATGCTTGCCAACCAACTCTCCAACGTCTGCGCACCTGTCACTAATCAGTGATTGGTCATGCAACTTATTACAGGTTTGAACGAATCATATGACGACATTGTCACCATCCTTCAACAATGCACACCGTTACCTCCGTTTTATGAGGCCCGTTCGACGCTCATCCTTGAGGAAACTCGAAAAATCAAGCACAACACCACTTGGGCCAGTATTGCCGACGCCGCCCTCACCACCACCGTCGGGCCCTTCGCCGATGGCAGGGCCTCCCGTTCTGGCAACCAGAATCGTCGGTCAGAAGACCCGCAACAGTCCGTTCCTCCCGTAACAACCGCCAGAGTAGGCAGTTCGGCAAGGGCCGCGGTGGAAGAAATTCTGGTAACAAGGCGGCGGTAAGGGGCAGTCCCCGCCGGCCAGAAACAGCCACCAGCGAACGCGGCAATGGCAGCCGCCTCCGTCGTGAGCTGCCTACCCACCGTGGGCCATGTAAGCACCACCGTCATGGGTCTCCCTTCCTTGCCCGTATCTGGCATCCTCGTGGACTCCACCTCAGAACCGACAGGACCAACCTGACATATTTGGCCCACGTCCACAACAGGCCTACACAGTACAGACCCCCCTGCCATCGACTTATGTACCAACTCCAGACGAAAATTGGTATATGGACACATGCGCCACATCTCACATGACGGCATCACAAGGTACTCTCTTGTCTTATTCCAATTTGAGTAATTTAAATCGGAATATTATTATTGGTAGTGTACAAGATATTCCCATCCGTTGTTATGGTCATTCCTCCCTATCCCCACCACATCCACCACTAATCTTTAAAAATGTCCTTTATGCCCCTAAACTCGTTAAAAATCTAATCTCCATGCGACGTTTCACAGCTGACAAATGGGTTTCCTTGACTTTGATCCTTTTGGTTTTACTGTAAAAGATTTTAGGATAGGGAGACGAATAATGAGATATGACAGCACCGGAGATCTCTACCCTATTTCAAACGTCGTCAACAATCCAGCCTTAGTTCCATAAATCTTTGTTGCTCTTTCATCTTCCCTATGACATTATAGATTAGGACATCCTGGAGACTCTGTTTTACGCTCCCTTAGGAAAAATAATTTTATTAATTGCAACCGTATTTCTATGACTCCTATATGCGAATCTTACGTTTTTGGAAAACATGTCAAATTACCATTTTCTGCATCCACAAATTATACTTTAATGCCTTTCGATATCATACATAGTGATTTGTGGACATCCCTATTTTGAGTACGACTGGCCATCGATATTATGTGTTGTTTTTAGACGATTATTCCAACTTTTTATGGACTTTTCCAATTGGAAATAAATCCCAGGTCTAGCCATTTTTTCTTCATTTAGTGCTTTCGTAAAAACACAATTTGAAAAGAGCATTAAATGTTTTCAATGTGACAATGGCAGGGAATTTGATAATAACCAATTCAAACAGTTTTGGTCCAAAAAAGGTCTTACCTTTCAATTTTCCTGCCCTCACACATCCTCCCAAACTGGTAAAGTTGAACCATAAACAACCTCATTCGTGCCCTACTTGCTCACGCCTCAATTCCCCCTTAATTATGGCATTATGCAATTTTTATGGCCACATATCTCCTAAACATAATCTCAAACAAGTATCTAGCTCAACGATCGCTCACCCAAGTTCTGTTTCGTAGGAACCCCTCATACCAACAATTGCCTATTTTTGGATGTCTTTATTACCCTCTCCATCCGACCACTCACAAACTCCAACCCCGATCTTCCCCGTGTGTTTCTAGGTTACCCTGCCAGTCATCGTGGTTACTCGTGCTAGGACTTGTCAAGCCGTAAAATTATTATTTCATGTCATGTCATATTTATGAGTCTCAATTCCCCTTTGCCTTTCTATATTCGACACATCGACATTCCTACGACTTCATAGATGATGGCCTAAACCTTCTTCTAATTCACCATTTACATAGTCCGTCGTCCCAGACCTCGGCACCCACCACCACCTCAGCCAGTCCAGGACTAGCTGCCCACCCGGTTCTGCCAATGGTGGCCCAGAACATCCCACCTCTCGAAACACTAAGGTTCGGCCAGCCAGTACTGTCACTCATGCCATTCCTCCTCTTCCCGGCCGTCTCGCGGCAAACCCCCCTCCCATCCCACATCCCGAGACACACTCTCGGACCATGGAAACCCATGCAATGCACGGAATTCATAAAACTAAATGGTTGTTTAACCTTTCTGTTTCAGTTGTCCCTTCCCCTGTCCCTCGTAACCCGAAGGATGCCTTGTCTGACCCTAATTGGAAAGTCGCAATGATTGATGAATATAATACTCTTATTGATAATAAGACGTGGGACCTAGTACCCCGTCCACCTGATGCTAACATTATTCATTCTATATGGATTTTTCAACATAAAAAGAAATATGATGGTTCTTTTGATAGGTACAAGGCTCGTCTTATAGGTGATGGCATGTCTCAACAGATGGGAGCGAACTGTGATGAAACATTCAGCCCAGTCGTAAAGCCCGCAACCATCCGGACCGTCATATCCAAGTCTTGGCCCATTCATCAGCTTGATGTCAAGAATGTCTTCTTACATTGGGATATTCATGAAACAGTATATATGCATCAGTCTATGGGTTTCAGGGATCCTATTCATCCAGATTATGTGTGTCTGTTGCGGAAATCGCTCTATGGATTGAAACATGCTCCTCGAGCATGGTACCAGTGGTTCGCCGATTATGTCTCCTCTATCGGTTTTTCACACAACAGATCCGATCATTCTCTGTTCATCTACAACAAGGATACAAACATGACTTACCTATTATTATATGTTGATGACATCATTCTCACTACATCATCTGATGCTCTCCGCCGCTCCATTATGTCTCTCATTTCCTCTGAGTTTGCTATGAATGACGTGGACCCCTTAAGTTATTTCTTGAGCATCTCTGTCACTCGACATTCTGGCAGCCTATTTCTATGTCAGAAGAAGTACGCCGATGAGATCCTTGACCGTGCAGCTATGCCATCTTGCAAACTATCCCACACGCATGTAGACACTAATTCCAAGCTCAACGCTAATTTCGGCCCTTCATATTCAGACCTGACTCACTATCGTAGCCTAGTTGAGGCCTTGCAGTACTTCACATTCACGAGACTAGACATATCTTATGTCATGCAACAAGTCTGCTTGCACATGCACAGTCCAATGGACCCACATATGCATGCCCTCAAATGTATTTTACGATACGTCCAAAGTACACTTCACTTCGGATTACATCTATACATGTCTTCGCTCACTGGTCTCACTGCTTATTCTGATGTTAATTGGGGTGGATGTTCTGACACCCAACGCTCCACGTCTGGTTATTGCATTTTCCTCGGAGATAACCTATTGTCTTGGTCTTCCAAACAACATACACTATCCCGATCCAGTGTAGAAGCAGAGTACAGAGGTGTCGCCAATATCGTCACTGAGTCTTGTTGGATCCGTAACCTTCTACTTGAGCTTCACTGCCCGATTCAAAAGGCAACACTGGTCTACTGCGATAATATTAGTACGATATATTTCCGGCAATCTCGTCCAACATCAGCGCACTAAACACATTGAGATGAACATTCATTTCATTCGCGAAAAAGTGGCTCGTGGTCAAGTTCGTGTCATTCATGTTCCTTCCAGATATCAGATTGCCGACATCTTCACCAAAGGACTTCCACGCATACTATTTGATGATTTTCGAGCCAGTCTCAGTGTTCGTGAACCTCCCGCTTCGAATGCGGGGGTGTAATAGAATATTTTCCAATATTCTTTCATTGATTGTGTTAATTGTATATCTCCTATTTTAGGTAGAATTATAATCCTTTTGTAATTAGATTAATTAGTTACCTAGTTTGTATCAAAGTAAATATTCTTATAATCTTATATATATTATAAATCATTCATCAATAAACGATGAAGGGGAACATCCTTTAACTTTAGACACATACATGTTGAACTTAATATATTGTAATAATTTTTTAACAAAAATGGGCCGAAACCTAGAAATTTTAGAGACAGACAAGTTGAACTGGTCTTGAAGTCCTGCCTGAACCAACATGGTTTTGTTAGGTTTTTGCAGCAGCTAAGCCATAGGCATTGGACCACATATGTTGGCCATGGCCATGGCCATGCCTTCGCATTTGAATATGGTTTCTTTTGTCTAATTTTGGATTTAGGTTTAATACATCGACAACCTCTTAAATTTATCAATAAAATTCATTTAGATACTTGAATGTTGGGATGTTCAATTGAGTACTTGAACACATGGTAAATAAGGATGAAGCCACAATAATGTCTATAGGTTCAACAGAACTCAATCACGTTAGCTCAAACTCTACACTTGTGTTAAAACTCGTTTAATATGTATAAATAATTTATACATATTCCAATAAATACAAGAAATTCTATAGTTCAAAATGCATAAACTAAAAAAGTTTGACTCCGCTCTAGCACGGGTGAAGCTATAATAGGCACGGACTCGAACGAATCTAGTAGCTTTTGCTTAAACCCAGTAGTTGTATTAAGAAATCCATTAAATAAGTATAAACATTTAATTGCGAACCCATTAACTAAACTGAGCTATGAGTTCGGTGACAAGTTCATAATCCATAAACTTTAAATTCTAACTTCGCCGCCTCACGCTTTAATGATAAAGTGGACATATCAGACACTTGTAGCTCATATTTTGAAAATGTTTTGATTTGCGTGTTCACAAGCACCCATTACGTATATAAATTTATCACATAAAATATGTCTTCTCATTTGATTACTCACATCGTCAATTGAAACATACATGAGGTATTATAGCTTATTGAGGTTAATGTGTATAATTAAATAAGGTGATCTATTTTAAATGGTTAACTTATCTATGTAATGGGCACTAGTACAAAAGCTTTTTTTAAAAAATTTAAGTCAGAAATGTTTAATATGAATAGTGTATCATATGTTTAAGTGCTTAATAAGAAAATTCCAAAGTTCAAATGTCTAAATAAATTTTACTAGCGAGTATAAGTGCCCTTAATGTATTTTGCTTTGGATATAACTTTTGTTCATTACGATGAATGTTGGACCTAACTCAACCCCTAAAACTAGTTCAATAAATAAGGATTGTATAAGGCCATATGAAAAATAGTCTCCAGCTACCGATGTGGGACACACAAATTCATACTCCGCAGAACTATCAATAGGAGCATGAACAAGATAATATGGTTCCAACATCAAATGGAACAAAAGTTGGATAGACTTGACTTTAATACCATGATTAAAAAAATGAATGTTGAATTGAATAACTTTAAAAGTTAACTCAAAAAGTGAGGATTGAACAAGACTATGAGGAGATAAATAGCCTCCCACCCGCATATTTGAGACACAATTCAACACAGACGTGTGAAAAAAAATTATCAGTGTAATTAAATAGTATGATATTCTATTTTTCATATTATCATATTTAATTGATAAAATGTTTACTTATTATTATAGATTAAACTAACATGGGTTCAAGCCGTAGAAATAACTTCTGGCAGAAATGCAAGGTAAAACTGCGTACAATAGATCCTTGTGGTCCGGTCCTTCTCTGGATCCCGCGCATAGCGGGAGTTTAGTGCATCGGGCTATCCTTTAAACTAACATGAGGTGTTAAAATTAAAATTAAACACGACAAGTGCACATAATTTATACTCTTGTTTTGGACCAAACAAATGATCTTAAATGGAGTTGCTTGCACGATCAAAGCAGCAGAGTATTAAGATATATAATATATATTTTTTCCTTATCCATTAATTTCATCCATTTAAGATATGGCCAACAGGCCAAGTGGAGTTGTTTCTGTTTAATATGTGTGCTTGATACCAATAAATATGTTTTCTCGCCATCACGCTTTGTGGCCAATTGATGGAGATGTATTTCATTGGGAGAGAAAAAGACAGGACTAGTCCACCGGGTATAGCTGGATGGTAAAGGAGGAGAATTTAAAATTCAGCTGGAGGCTTGCAGCGTGGGATCAAACCCTGATGAAAGCAATTTACTCTCTTATTAGATAGGACCTTGTAGGTGATATCAGTTGTTTTGTTCTCAAATCCTAATCATTTAGGCACATCCCGTGATTTAATGGTAGTAGTGCTAAGGAACCGAACTACTATCTCCAGAAATAGTCTGGCGTAAGCCGGAAAGATGAATATAAAAAAAAAAAAAAGACAGACTAAATAGTTTTATTTCACATCATGTAACTTTAACAGTTCTCCCATAAAATATGGGATTGTAATTGCAGCATAATCGTGGTAACTTGTCAAGCAAGGATTTTTTTTTCTTCTCTTCTGGTGAGCTATAATTTTCTTGACTTGACCTATAGCGTGTTATTCTTTTTTTTTTATCGATCATTTCAAGCAGAGAATATATAAAAATTGATGCATGCGAAAAATTGAACATCGAAGATTTGGAAATTACGATGGTAAAGTTGAAATTAAAAGAAAAGAAATGAGTGCATTGATCAATAGACAAGTTAATAGATTTTTGCTACGACAATTATTTTTTTGTGAAAAGTATTAGCACGTGTAATTAGTGTTGTACTAGGTTACATATTTACCATATTTTGTATTGTATAATTTTGGTAGGATTGAGATCCTTATTATAGAAGGATTCAACATTGTACACCTATATATATTTGTATGAGAAAGGCTCCCCAAGGGAGATTAATACAATTCTACATGGTATCAGAACCAAATACCTAAAACCTATTCAGTTTCTTTTCTTCACCCAAAGAGCGTGCTATCTGATTTTCTGCATGTTCTCTCTGATTTTCTGCCTGTTTCCTTTCCCTAGAAACAAACCAATTGCCTGCTCTCTGCTTCTCTGCCTACTTTCCCACGAAGCAGATCAATTGCCCACCTACCGAGTGCTTACAATTTTCTTTTACTTTGTGTTTTCTTTCTCTGCCTTTGTTTCACCCAAGAAACACAACTGCTTCTTCACTATTCACGTTTGCTTTTTGTTTCATCACCCGAGAAGGATTAAATTTTTGTTCTTTTTCAAATTCACTATAATGACTTCTCCTACACCGTCCAATTTTGGAGATCAATTTTGGGCCCAATTTTCGGGAGCCTACCAGTCCGCTCCAGACCTCTCCCAATCCAATTTGGGTTCGGCTTTCGTAACATAAACTCCACGATAGCCCGATAATGTGTGGTATATGGATACAGGCGTCACGTCTCATCTCACCAACAATTCGGGTAATCTTCCTCAATTACGGAGTTTAAATACTCCACAGTCGATCATGGTTGGAAGCGGTCATCGCATTACAATTCAAGGGTTTGGCCACACACTAACCCCACCATTGCATCCCTACTTCTCCCTAAATAACGTCCTATATGCCCCAAATATTATCAAAAACCTAATCTCCGTTAGAAAATTTGCCACAGATAATTTCGTGTCAATTAATTTTGACCTATTTGGGTTTTCTGTAACGGACCTACGTATGGAAAACTCCTAACGAGATGTAATAGTGAAGGGGACCTCTATCATTTTCTATCCACGTCCGATGCTAGTGTCAGCCCTCCCACATCTCTAACTGCCCAAGTCACTCATCCCACAACATTAGCAACAATCTCTCCGTCAACTTGGCACAATAGACTTGGACATCCCGGAGCCCCTGTTTTTAATTTTTTTCGGACCAATAATTTAATTTGTTGTTCTAGTGGGAAACCTGCCCAACAATGCTTGTCTTGCCCTCTAGGCAAACACTCTCGCCTTCTTTTTCAGTCTGCTTTAAGTGTAACGTTCTCTCCATTTGATATTGTTCATGCAGATTTATGGACATCTCCTGTTGTTAGTTCACCGGGTCATAAATTTTATCTTGTGTTGTTAGATTACTTTTCACACTTTATATGGATTTACCATCTAAAGTTCAAGTCTGAAGTCAATACCAAGTTTCATGAGTTTCATAACTTTATCAAAACACAATTTGAAAAATCCATAATATCATTCCACTGTGATAACGGTCGTGAGTTTAATAATTCCGCGTTTCATAATTTATGCACGAATAATGGCATGGTCTTCTGTTTCTCCTGTCCCTACACCTCACCCCAAAACGGAAAAGCCGAACGAATCATCCGTACTATCAATAACATGGTTTGTACATTTCTTTTCTATGCCTCTCTCCCCTCATCGTTCTGTGTCTATGCAGTCAAAATGGTAGAATATATTCTTAATATTTTACCTATCAGTACTCTTCACAACAAAACCACCACCAAAATTCTCTACCATCGGATCCCCTCATATGACTACCTTAGAATTTTCGGTTGCATGTGCTACCCGAACCTTGCCTCCACAGCCCCTCATAAATTAGCATCTCGTACCACCACGTGTGTCTTCGTAGGTATTCCTTATAATCATAGGGGCTATCTATGTTATGACTTGTCCACTCGTAAAATTCACATCTCACGCCATGTCACGTTTGACGAGACCACATTCCCGTTTTCGAACATTCAAAAATTCTGAAAATCGGACTATACCTTCCTTGACGAGTCTGATATCTCCCCCATCATCCTCAAAGAACTGTGCCAATCAGACACTACCAAATCAAATCCGCCACCCACTGCCTCATCACTGCCGATTGCCACCGTCGTCGGCAATCGGTCCCCATCTCTGTACCTTCACCGCCTCTGACACCGACCGCTGTCGGTTCTGGCGGCATATCCGCCTCGAGTCTGCCAGTTCCGTCTCCAATTTCACCAACTGCCACCTCCGTCACCAGGAGTTAGCCTATTGTCCCACAGTTCCGTCAGGTCACCACACCAACCAACCACCGGCTTGCATCTCCGTCATCTCAAGTATCACAGCCACCCACTGCCGTCTTTCCATCCAACCCCCGGGTCCCCGTCACCAACACCACACCAGTTACCCAACCACCCAACAGTACCCACACCTGAAAGAAATAATCCCTTGAATTGGAATGCGATGACCGCTTCCAACCATGATCGATTGTGGAGTATTTAAACTCTGTAATTGAGGAAGATTACCCGAATTGTTGGTCAGGTGAGACGTGGCGCATGTATCTATATACCACGCATTATCGGGCTGTCGTGGAGTCAATGTTACGAAAGTCGAGTCCAAATTGGTTAGGAGAGGCCTGGAGCGGACTAGTAGGCTCCCGGAAATTGGGCCCAAAATTGATCTCCAGAATTGGACGGTGTGGGAGAAGTCATTATAGTGAATTTGAAAAAGCACAAAATTAATCGTTCTCGGGTGATGAAACAAAAAGCAGAGAACGCAAACGTGAATAGTGAAGAAGCATTTGTGTTTCTTGGGTGAAACAAAGGCAGAGAAAGAAAACACAAAGTAAAAGAAAATTGTAAGCACTCGGTAGGTGGGCAATTGATCCGCTTCGTGGGAAAGTAGGCGAGAGAAGAAGAGAGCATGCAATTGGTTTGTTTCTAGGGAAAGGAAACAGGCAGAAAATTAGAGAGCAGGAACATGCAGAAAATCAGATAGCACGCTCTTGGGTGAAGAAAAGAAACTGAATAGGTTTTAGGTATTTAGTTCTGATACCATGTAGAATTGTATTAATCTCCCTTGGGGAGCCTTTCTCATACAAATATATATATAGGTGTACAATGTTGAATCCTTCTATAATAAGGATCTCAATCTTTAAAATAAGGATCTCAACCAAATAAGGATCTCAATCTTTAAAGAAATTTGGTAAATATGTAACCTAGTATGAACAAATAATGCTTTTCTAAACTACCGTAATATGCAAGAACGAACTGATATCACATCCACTGTGCGGTTTGAAACCGCAGAACCCAAGACTTTTTTGTAGTATACTTATTCTAATTTCTAACTAATACTTAAACATTATTATTAAGATTTAAAGATTTCATCAAAACACTCTCCAATCTTTAAAATAATCAAATTTACAATAATATATTCGATAAAAGTATTGACATTAACTCTTTCCCACATTGCTTTTGTCCCACAATAGAAAAACACATTTGTATCTCATGTAATAGACCATATATAAAGGGCTTTACTTGCTTTTCTTTTACTTGCACTTTTAGCTCTCAAGATTAGTATTATATTTTATTATCTTGTTATTGCTTTGTAAGAATTCATGTTATGAATAAAAGATTTTCATGAATTCTATCATGGTATCAAAGCCAAGAGCGCAAGTTAATATTTTTAGCTCGATCGCGGATCTAACTCCGCGGTGAGTTAGTTGGGGGTTCGCATGCAGCACGCCTCTGGTATCAGTTAAAAAAAATTGGCTTGTTCTTGGCTTGTTTTGGAAGCTCGTGCTCGTTTTGGCTTGTTTTGGCTGCTCGTGCTCGTTCTGATCTTGGCTTCCACATCTGGGTTTCGTCTTCTTGGCTTCCGCATCTGATTGGTGAGATCTGCCCTTTATTATTTTGTTGCTTGTTATTTGAGATTGTTGCTTGTTATTTGGGATTGCTGCTTGTTATTTGGAATTTTTTTATTTAAAATTCATAATGGCGGGAGGTGATGATTCTTTGCAAACTTTTGGTGTTCGGCTAGATGGAAAAAATTATTCCTATTGGAGCTATGTCATGGTAAATTTTTTGAAGGGAAAGGGGCTTTGGGATTATATGTCTGGAAAAACCAAATGCCCTAAAATTGGAGATGAAAAATTTGATGAATTATTTAGGACTTGGGAGACCAATAATTCAAAGATTATTACTTGGATTAATAACTCTGTTGAACAAAGAATTGGTGTTCAATTGGCTAAGTTCAAAACTGCTAAAGAGATTTGGGATTATCTGTCAAGATTGTTTGTGCAGAATAATTTTGATGTTAAGTATCAGTTACAATATGAAATTCGTGCACTAGTACAAAATGATTTGGGCATTCAAGATTATTTCTGTACAATGACCACTTTGTGGGATCAGTTAGCTATGACGGAATCTACTGAATTGCAAGCATACGATGCTTATATTAAATGCAGAGATGAAGATAATCTTGTTCAGCTATTGATGGGTCTTCGGTCAGAATTTGAAAATTGTCGTTCAGGCTTGTTGCACCGCAAATCCTTATCATATGTTGAAGATGTGGTAAATGAACTTATGGCTGAAGAAACATGTTTGAAGACTCTAAAAGGGGTACATAAGGCTTCTACTTTCGTACTGGCAGCTCCTTCGTCTGCACCGGTCCTTGCAGCCCCTACACACCAGTATAGAACATCTATCATGGGTAATTGTAATTATTGCAAGAAACCAGGACACTGGAAGAATCAATGTCCTGGGCTACAGAAGACGTCATGTTCTAAGCCTCCACATTCGGGACAAGGACAGAAGCCTTCTCAACATAAGCCATATTCTGGGGGTCAATTTTAGAACTCGTATCCACCGACTCAGGCTGCCTTTGTGCCCTCTCTTGATCACCCAGCTTCAGGAGCCTCTGTGAGTCACGGTACTGATTCTGTGGCTGACTAATTTCAGAAGTTCCTCGCCTTCCAACAGTTTCAACAGAATTCTCAGTCTTATGCTCTTTTTGTTCCTTCCGGCTCATCACCATCTATTGGTTCATGTATCATTTCATCTTCTTGGATCTTGGACTCTGGAGATGAAAATCATATGTCACCTGATTCTTCCGTCTTTGTATCTATGTCTTTTGACCCCCCCCCCCCTTCCACTTCTGTTTTGACTGTTGATGGCACACCTATGACATTGACAGACATTGACACCATTCATACATCCACTATATCATTACCTGATGTTTATTGCATTCCAAAATTACATATGAATCTTGCTTCTGCTGGTCAAATATATGACTCTGGATGTTTTATTGGACTCTTCCATAATTCTTGTTATGTGCAGGATCTAAAATCCAAGAGAGTGATTGGGACAGGGCGTAGAAAGGGGAGAGGTCTCTATGTTTTGGATGAGATGCATCTTCCTACTCATGCAGCAACTATGCCTGTTAATCTGTCTTCTTTTCATTTAACACCTTCCTCTTCAAAGTTTTATTTGTGGCACTCTAGAATTGGTCATGTATCATGTTCTCGCCTGCGTTTCATATGTAATACTGGTGTTCTTGGTGATTTACAATCCGATGATATTTATGATTGTAGTGGATGTAAACTTGGAAAATTTTCTGCTTTGCCTTTTAATCTTAGTACTTCTACTTCTTCTGCACCATTTGATCTAGTTCATTCGGATGTTTGGGGGCCAGCACCTATCCCTACTAAGGGAGGCTCCAGATATTATGTTTCCTTTATTGATGATTATACTCGTCATTGTTGGGTTTATTTGTTGAAAAGACGCTCTGATTTTGTTCATACTTATGTTGAGTTTCAAGGCTATGTGAAAACTCAACATTGTGTCATTATTAAATGTTTTCGGGCTGATTTAGGAGGTGAATATACTAGTGAGGATCTTTCTGGTATTTTCAAAGTTGATGGTGCAATACATCAGTCTTCTTGTACTGATACACCACAACAAAATGGGGTAGCCGAGAGAAAACATAGGCATATTGTTGAGACAGCTAGATCCATGCTTTTGTCCGCTAGTGTACCTAGTGAATTTTGGGGAGAAGATGTCCTTACATCTGTTTATCTTATTAATAGGATCCCTACCTCTCATAATTCTGGGATTTCTCCGTATGCTAGACTATTCGATCACACCCCACTATATTCCCATTTGAGAGTTTTTGGTTCTACATGTTTTGTTCTACATCCACATGCAGAGTGTACTAAGTTATCTTCTCGTGTCGCCATTTGTGTTTTTCTTGGATATAGGGTTGGGCAGAAAGGTTATCGTTGTCATGATCCAGTTTATGAAAAATTGTATGTGTCTCGTAATGTTTCCTTTATTGAGCATGTTCCTTTATTTTCTATCCCACCTACCTCACATGGCATGACAAAATCTGACCTTATTGATATTAATCCCTTTGATGCTAATTGCCCATCTGATTCTACATCTATATCATATGTTCCTTCTCAGTCTTCTGGCAGGTCCCATGATATTGATACTCAGCCCCCTCCTACGCCTATTTCAGAACCTCTTGTGGTTGCAGATCTAGATCCACCTCGCTATCCTAAACGCGCTATGCGATCTACTCAGGTATTCGATTTTGATTATTCTTGCTATGCTCCATCATTCGCTTACTTTCTAGTTTCTATTAATTCTCTCTGTGAGCCTACCTCCTACTCTGAGGCAACTCGTGATCCTCTTTGGCAAGAGGTTATGAATGAGGAACTGGCTGCTTTGAACAAAACTGGTACTTGAGATTTGGTTTCTCTACCGACTGGTAAGAAAACTATTGGTTCTCGATGGGTGTACAAGATTAAGACAAAGTCTGATGGTTCTATTGAGCGATATAAAGCTCGTTTGGTTGCAAAAGGTTTTGCTCAAGAATATGGTAAGGATTATGAAGAGACTTTTGCACCTGTTGCAAAGATGACATCTGTCCGGGTTCTTATTGCAGTGGCCTCTGTTCATCATTGGCATATTTCACAAATGGATGTTAAAAATGCTTTTTTGAATGGGGATCTTCAAGAAAAAGTCTACATGGTCCCTCCACCTGGTGTTTCACATAGTCCAGGACAAGTGTGCAGGCTTAAGAAAGCTCTGTATGGTCTCAAACAAGCTCCAAGAGCTTGGTTCGACAAGTTCTCCACTGTAGTATCATCTCTTGGGTTTATTTCCAGCTTTCATGATTCGGTGTTATTTGTTAAATCGTCCCCTGCTGGTTGTATTTTGCTTTTGTTGTATGTTGATGACATGATCATTATAGGTGATGATATTGATGGTATTGCAAACCTAAAATCTACTTTATCTCGCCGTTTTGAGATGAAAGATTTAGGTCATCTATGTTACTTTTTAGGCATTGAGGTAGCTTATTCTGAGAAGGGATATCTTCTCTCTCAGTCTAAGTACACTGCAGATATTCTTGAGCGGGCCCGTCTCACAGATACTCGTACAGTTGACTCTCCTCTTGAGGTTAATGTTCGATATACACCTACTGATGGGGATTCTCTTCCTGATCCCACTTTATATCGTTCAGTTGTAGGGAGTTTGGTGTACCTCACCATTACTCGCCCTGACATTGCATATGATGTTCACATTGTCAGTCAATTTGTTTGCCCTCCTACATCTGTACATTGGGCTGCAGTTATGCGTATTCTTTGCTATCTTCGAGGAACGATTTATCAGAGTCTCTTATTTCCATCGACCTCATCCTTGGAGCTTCGTACATTTTCTTTTGCAGATTGGGCTGGTGACCTAACTGATCAGAAATCAACTACTGGTTATTGTGTATTTTTAGGAGATTCACTCATCTCATGGAAAAGTAAGAAACAAAATGTGGTTTCTCGCTCTTCAACTGAGGCAGAGTATCGTGCTATGGCTTCTACTACGTGTGAGATTGTATGGTTATGTCGGTTATTGGTTGATATGGGTGTCTCTCCTTCTTCACCAACATCGATGTACTGTGATAATAAGAGTTCTATTCAGATTGCGCACAACACAGTCTTTCATGAACGTACCAAGCATATTGAGATTGATTGT
Organism: Anisodus tanguticus; assembly: GCA_034509755.1. NCBI lineage: Eukaryota > Viridiplantae > Streptophyta > Magnoliopsida > Solanales > Solanaceae > Anisodus > Anisodus tanguticus. The sequence goes on along the minus strand of CM067561.1, from coordinate 21,315,863 downwards.
CATATTATTCGATATCATCTTCAGCAACGAACTCTATCCTTGCCATTTGTCTCATCTTCAATGCAACTTGCAGATTTCTTCACAAAGGCGCATACCTTAAAGCGTCACCGGTTCTTTCTTGGCAAACTCTCGATGCTTCTATCTACACCATCGCGAGTTTGAGAGGGGATATTGACATTAACTCTTTCCCACATTGCTTTTGTCCCACATTGGAAAAACACATTTGTATCTCATGTAATAGACCCTATATAAAGGGCTTTACTTGCTTTTCTTTTACTTGCACTTTTAGCTCTCAAGAATAGTATTATTTTATTATCTTGTTATTGCTTTGTAAGAATTCATGTTATGAATAAAAGACTTTCATGAATTCTATCAAAAAGAAATTCATTCACCACCCAAACACTAGAAAACGTTTTCTAAATGAAGATCAGGAAAGTGACTTTTATTCTACCAAATTCATGTGATATTTATCAATTTAATCTTGGACCTAGTGTCTCTAGCAAATAAGTGAAGAGTATATCAAGATGGTGGGAATCCCCGCCCTTAATTGTAGGTTTTTGATTCAAGTTTTAGGGTGGAACAGAAACCTCTTGGCAGGGAGTGTATGTACACCTCCTAAGTGGATATATTTGTTGGAAATTTGCCTTTGGCGGGAGTTGCGACCGACCAACTTTAACGGCTTAAACACTAGTGTAACGTATGTTGGAGAATCCGGTTCTTCACACATGCATGATCTACTAAGTACGTAGATCACCGTAGGGCCAAGAATCGTCAAATTTCATTGAGAAATGAAAGAGATATTGGTTCACGAAGTAAGGTGTTTGAAGCATGGAAAGTGTGGTATTGTGTGTAATTCTCCCTCATCGGTAGAGGAAGAAAGAATTGTTGTGTATATAAGATTCGAAATTGGTTTGGGGTTTGGGACCCCAAGGGGTATCCCATGTGTTTAAAGGAGGGAGGACCTAGATGTGCTTCGGTTCGAGGAAAGACCACACGCGCGCCGCCGCCGCCCGCCCGTCCCGTCCGGTCCGGTTCCGGTTCCGAGTTCCGGGTTCACGGGTCGTGGGCTGTGGGCTGTGGGTCTTCTGATATTATCTTTTTGGGCCAAAAAACTTTGCCGGAAGTACGCTTTGATCCCGAAGTTTCGATATACGATTTGGACCGAAATTCTTTCGGATGTGCGCTTTGGTCCCCGAAGTTTCAAGATGTACGGCTTTGGTCCCCGAAGTTCGAATTTCGACGGTCAAGACAGAAAAAGCCAAGCACTCAATTCAGCCATTTATTTTGGCTGAATTACTCCTCCTATAATGGCCAAATCCGTTGGTCTTTCACCATTTATGTTGGTGACTTTACTACCTCCATAATGGCCATTATTTGGCTATTATGGAGGCGATTTCAGCGATAAAATGCCCCTCCCTCTCCTATATAAACACCCCATTACACCATTGTTGAGCACTAACAAGAAGCTAACAGAAAAGTAGAGGCAACACACGAAAATACACAAGCAGAAATTTCTTCTTCCTACAACTTCCAAGCATCATTTCGTTACTCAATATTCTTCACGGTAGCTCTTGAGTTTCCTTTGCTCAATGGTTCCATTGCTGTTTTATCTTGGGAGACAAATTTTCCAGGACATATAAAGGATACATACGGGGTAATATTGTCTTAAGGACAGAGTGCTACACTCGACTCAGCAAAAACAGTTTCTATTTTTCCGTCTTCTACAAAATTGGAATTTTCAGTTTTTCTTATGTAACAATTGTAATTTTCAGATTTCATGTTGAATTATTGAATCTCTGTTTATCCTTTTGAATACTTGTAATAGTTATATACTTTCCGTACTGCTTTATAAAGTACCATAGAGCAAATCTCCCAACAATATTCAGTGGAACTTGGATTAATTGGACTCATAAATTTCGGATACCGAACACCTAAAGGAAATAAGAGAAAAGAAAAGGAATAAGTCCCCTCCCAGCTACGTTGTGCAATACATATTTCATTGTTAATTGCTCGTTGTCATGTGCTAATTTATCTATTTTACTTGATAAACGCTACAATAAACGAATGAAGTATCATATGCACATTATGAGAGACTATGATTAAATAGAAAAATTAGCTTATCAGTTATCAGAGCAACTATTTAGAAAAGAACTTTTTTAGTAAACTTTAGTATATATGTTTGTAACGTATGTTTTTAAATTATTAATAGATAAATGAGGAGCAAGATGCCTCCCAAGAAGTTGGTTATAGACTATTATGTTAAACATAGCAATATACATGTGATAGAAAGAAATAATCTCCTTCATTATTTTCATTGATTGAATAGATATATATACAAGTTACAAAACCTTTTTCTACCATAATTCTAACTATACAATTATGGTAAGTGTATATCCTAATCTAGGTAACAAATATACACACAATATACTTTCCTTAATATACAAGATTTGTCCACTGTTTTACTGCCCTAGCTCCCGTGATGGGCTGGACGTGCTGGGCCAAGAGAGGCCCAGTGCCGAGAAGGCCTAATTCTTTTGCCGCACTCGTATATCATCGATATACATGTGATATACACTTGCTGTATATTCGGTGTATATCACATGTATATTGCTCGTTTAACACCCCCCGCATCATAGCGGGCGGTTTTCGAACGCCGAGATCGTCCCTAAAATCTTCAAAGAGAACCGTGGTAGACCCTTTGTAAAGATGTACGCAATTTGATAACGAGACGGGACATGGCATACACGAACTTGACCCTTTGCAACCTTTTCACGGACAAAGTGAATGTCCATTTCGATATGCTTGGTGCGCGGTGTTGAATCGGGTTACTGAAAGGTAGATGGCACTAATGTTATCGCAATATACCAAGGGTTGCCTTCGAATGGGACAATGAAGCTCCAAAAGCAAATTACGTAGCCAACATGATTCGGAGACCACATTCGCTACCCTCGATATTCGCCTCCTGCACTGCTTTGCGTGATAGAGTTGCTTGACGCTTTGCCGACCATGAGACCAAGTTGTTGCCAAGGAACATACGGTAGCGAAGTCGACCGTGCGGTGTCGGGACAACCACCCCAATCGACATCCGTGTAAGAGACAAGTGTGGATGTAGATGAAGGATACAAGTTCAACCCATAGTCCAGTGTCCCCTGAATATACCGAATGATGCGTTTGATTGCATTCATGTGCTCAACTCTGGGATCATGCATGAATAAACACACCTGCTGAACCGCATACGTAATATTCGGTGCGGTAAAGGTAAGATATTTGGAGAGCCCCTACAAGATCGTGATACGGGTTGGGTCCTCGTATGGTGCACTGCTGCGTCACTTAGCTTTGGGTTTGCATCAGGCGGCGTGGAAGTGGACTTACAGGATGACATCCTAGCCCTCTCGATGATCTCAGCGGAGATACTTCCGTTGAGACAAAAACAACCCACCTGAATGACGTTTGACAGCAATTCCCAAAAAATAACTCAAGGGCCCCAAGTCTTTCATAGCAAATTCAGAACTGAGCATGAACATGATAGACTGGCGCAAAGCATCGGAGGAGGCAGTCAAGATGATATTATCCACATACAACAGAATGTAGGCCAATGACGAACCACGGCGGTAGATGAACAAGGAATTATCTGACCTGCTGTGAGTGAACCCAATTGTTGAAACAAATTCAGCAAACCTCGTGTACCAGGCCCTTGGAGACTGCTTAAGCCCATATAAGGACTTTTTCAACAAACATACATGATGAGGACGGTTTGGATCTCTGAAACCCAACGGCTGATGCATATAGACTATTTCCTTGAGATCACCATGTAGGAACGCATTCTTAACATCCAACTGATGAATTGGCCAAGTCATTGAAAGAGCCGAGCTAAACACAATGCGGATAGTAGCCGGTTTGACCACCGGACTAAACGTCTCACCAAAATTAATTCCAACCTGCTGAGTCTTACCGTCACCCACAAGTCGTGCCTTATGTCGAGCAAAGGACCCATCTGAATTCTCCTTATGAGCAAAAATCCACATAGACCTGATAACATTAATACCACAAGGACGGGGCACCAACTCCCACGTCTTATTATCAATAAGAGCATTATATTCATCAGTCATAGCAATTTTCCAATTAGGGTCATTTAAAGCTGACACAGGATTACGGGGCAATGGGGATTTAGAGACATCTGAATGTAAATTAAAATGTCTTTTAGGTGTAAAAATACCCCGCTGACTCCGAGTGATCGGTCTATGACTCGAGGAAGAATTGAGTGAATTTTGGGATTTTTCTGGGCTCGGGACAGACGGGCCAGCAGGCAGTGGGCATGCTGGCCCAAATCGGTAAATTGGGTTGTCCGCTGGATCTGTTCCAGAATTGGGCTGGACTGGCCCAATTGCTGGGACTGATCCTGAAACTGGAATTGTAGCACCCCTCGGGGTATAATTGTTGGTAATGGTAACTCTATTCCAATTCAGGGTTATGGTCAGAAAACGTTGTCTCCCCCCAATCCACCCCTTCTCTTGAAAATACTTTACATGCTCCTAAATTGATTAAAATGTTAGTGTTTGTCCGGAAGTTCACTACTGACAATTCCGTTTCCGTTGAATTTGATCCTTTTGGTTTTTCTGTGAAAGGATTTCAAGACGGGGAGTCATCTCATGAGGTGTGATAGTAGGGGGGATCTGTATCCTATCATGCCTGGTTTCAGTCCATCCTATAAAAATAGAAGATCCCGGATGACCCAAACGAGCATGCCACATGGAAGGAGAGATGGTTGCAAAGGCTGACGGCAAGGTTTGACTCGATGGACTGAAACCAGGCATGATAGGATACAGATCCCCCTACTATCACACCTCATGAGATGACTCCCGTCTTGAAATCCTTCACAGAAAAACCAAAATGATCAAATTCAACGGAAACGGAATTGTCAGTAGTGAACTTCCGGACAGACACTAAATTTTTAATCAATTTAGGAGTATGTAAAGTATTTTTCAAGAGAAGGGGTGGATTGGGGGGAGACAACGTTTTCTGACCATAACCCTGAATTGGAATAGAGTTACCATTACCAACAATTATACCCCGAGGGGTGCTACAATTCTAGTTTCTGGATCAGTCCCAGCAATTGGGCCAGTCCAGCCCAATTCTGGAACAGATCCAGCGGACAACCCAGTTTACCGATTTGGGCCAAGCAGCCCACCGCCCTCTTGGCCCGTCTGTCCCGAGCTCAGAAAAATACTAAAATTCACTCAATTCTTCCTCGAGTCATAGACCGGTCAGTCGGAGTCAGCGGGGTATTTTTACACCTAAAAGACATTTTAATTTACATTCAGATGTCTCTAAATCCCCATTGCCCCGCAATCCTGTGTCAGCTTTAAATGACCCTAATTGGAAAATTGCTATGACTGATGAATATAATGCTCTTATTGATAATAAGACGTGGGAGTTGGTGCCCCGTCCTTGTGGTATTAATGTTATCAGGTCTATGTGGATTTTTGCTCATAAGGAGAATTCAGATGGGTCCTTTGCTCTACATAAGGCACGACTTGTGGGTGACGGTAAGACTCAGCAGGTTGGAATTGATTGTGGTGAGACGTTTAGTCCGGTGGTCAAACCGGCTACCATCCGCATTGTGCTTAGCTTGGCTCTTTCAAAGACTTGGCCTATTCATCAGTTGGATGTCAAGAATGCTTTCCTACATGGTGATCTCAAGGAAACAGTCTGTATGAATCAGCCGTTGGGTTTCAGGGATCCCAACCGCCCTCATCATGTCTGTTTGTTGAAGAAGTCCTTATATGGGCTTAAGCAGTCTCCACGGGTCTGGTATACAAGGTTTGCTGACTATGTTTCAACCATTGGGTTCACTCACAACAGGTCAGACAATTCTTTGTTCATCTACCGACATGGTTCATCCTTGGCCTACATCCTGTTGTATGTGGATGATATCATTCTGACTGCCTCTTCCGATGCCTTATGTCAGTCTATCATGACCATGCTCAGCTCTGAGTTTGCTATGAAAGACTTAGGGCCTTTGAGTTACTTTTTGGGGATTGCTGTCAGGCGTCATTCAGATGGATTGTTTTTGTCTCAACGAAAGTATGCTGCGGAGATCATAGAGAGGGCTGGGATGTCATCCTGTAAGTCCACTTCCACTCCAGTTGATGCAAAACCCAAGCTTAGTGCCGCGGTAGGTGCACCATACGAGGACCCGACCCGCTATCGCAGTCTTGCAGGGGCCCTCCAGTATCTTACCTTTACTAGACCGGATACTACGTATGTTGTTCAGCAGGTATGCTTATTCATGCATGATCCCAGAGTTGAGCACATGAATGCAATCAAACACATCATTCGATATATTCAGGGGACACTGGACTATGGTTTGCACTTGTATCCTTCATCTACATCCACACTTGTCTCTTACAGGGATGCTGATTGGGGTGGTTGTCCCGACACCAGACGGTCGACTTCTGGCTACTGTATGTTCCTTGGCAACAACTTGGTCTCATGGTCGGCAAAGCGTCAAGCAACTATCACGCAACAGTGCAGAGGCAGAATATCGAGGGGTAGCGAATGTGGTCTCCGAATCATGTTGGCTACGTAATTTGCTTTTGAGCTTCATTGTCCCATTCGAAGGCAACCTTGGTATATTGCGATAACATTAGTGCCATCTACCTTTCGGTAACTCGCTTCAACACCAAATAGCACCAAGCATATCGAAATGGACATTCACTTTGTCCGTGAAAAGGTTGCAAAGGGTCAAGTTCGCGTATGCCATGTCCCGTCTCGTTATCAAATTACGAGACATCTTTACAAAGAGTCTACCACGGGTTCTCTTTGAAGATTTTAGGGACAGATCTCGGCGTTCGAAAACCGCCCGCTATGACTACGGGGGTGTGTTAAACGAGCAATATACATGTGATATACACCGAATAGACAGACAAGCGGTGTATATCACATGTATATCGTTGATATACAAAGCAGCGAAAGCAGCAATTAGAATTAGGCCTTCTCAGTGGGCCTCTCTTGGCCCAAAGACGTCGTCCGTCCCATCACGGGAGCTAGGGCAAGAAAACAAAGGACAAATCTTGTATATTAAGGAAAGTATATTGTGTGTATATTGTAGTATATTTGTTACCTATATTAGGATATACACTTACCATAATTAGGATATACACTTACCATAATTGTATAGTTAGAATTATGATAGAAGAAGGTTTTGTAACTTGTATATATATCTATTCAATCAATAAAAATAATGAAGGGGATTATTTCTTTCATATTAGAATTGCAATTATTATTTGTTTGCCTTTGAGGCAATCCACTAATTTTTAGACAAGGAGAGAACTATTAGTGAATATTACAATATATTCACCATATAATTTGTAATTAATAGTAGTGTATAATTATGATAAATATAGAATTATTATTCTATTAGGATTCAATATTGTACATACTATATATATTTGTATTAATGAAAAAGACTCTCTAAGAGAGATTAATACAATACAAATACAAATAGATGGAGTGAGAGAAAATTGACATTTGAGTCTGACTCGTTCGTTATTATGAGAGTACATTAAATAAATTCTAACATTTTACATCGATGACGTGCAACGTTTTATTTTCACCCATCAACTACTTAAAAGGTAAAAATTACACAGTAACAAATATTTAGTCCTTAACCAAAAGAGAAATTCGGTTTTCACTTTCAACCCCTCCCAAGTCCCAAGTCCCACCTAACAATTTACTTGAACCAAAATGCAAGTAGAAGAAACAACTGTCATTGAATTGTAAGGATCAAAATAAGCTAAATTATTAGAATTCAACAGGTCATTAATCCATCCAAACTTAGACAAATTATATTTTTATAGATTAATTTTGACACTCCTAATTATATATTATAAAGTACATGTGCATCAACGGACTATATATCACACCTCCTTCTCTGCATTAAGAAAATAGCTTTAGGCTTCAAACATTCCATGGGTTTGGTTATCACTGGGGTCGTTTGGTAGAGTGTATAAAAATAATATTGAATAAAGTGTATTAGTAATGTTGATATAAGTAATGTTGACATTAGTTATGTAGAGATTATTTTTTATCCATTATTTGATTTGATGTATTATAAATAACATGCATTGCATATTTCAAAAAATAATTAGCTTTTACAAAAATACTTTATACTATACTACTTGAGGGACTTCATGAGCAATTATGTCTTTAACCATGCTAATGCATGCATTAAAATTCATTGCATTGCTAATACTATGATTTGCTAAGTATTAATTATGCGTAACATAATATCAAATATGATGTATAACTAATACAAGTGTGATAAAAAAGTGTACCAAACAAGATATTGTTAATACACAAAATTAATGCATGCATTATTTTTCTCTGATACACTCTGCCAAAGTTAGAAAGCCTTTTCCAATTTTACTAGATTTCAAACATAATGTAACTAGATGTAAATTTCTCTTCTAGGCCCGTGGATGCGAAAATGACATATGATGACTGCCCGAATCCCAATAATCCATCCATGACGAGGCCCATAATCCTTCTTTCCTATTGCATGACACATCAACATGGATAAAAGATTAAGAAAAAATCGTCATTTTCATGATTTTAGTAGTTTCTAATCCAATAGTATTAATATTCATAATATTTAGGTCTTGTCGAATAAAGTTGCATGATGTGAAATAAAAATATTTAGTCCCGGCATAAGATAATTACTCCAACAACAATAAATAATAACATATCCAGTGAAATCTCATAACGTAGGGTCTGGGTAGGGTAGAGTGTACGCACATCTTACCTCAACCTTGGTAGGTAGAGTGACTGTTTCCGAGAGACCATCGGCTCAAGACAAAGCATAAGCACAAGCAAATCAAGAGAAACAGTCAGACCCGGACATGAAATTTAAAGCAGTATGAAAATGCTAGTATCAAAAGCGAATAAGCAATGCTAGCGCATTTTGAAAAAAGAAGTTGTAACTAACGCAGGTAAGTAAGATAAACAAAGTACACCAAGTCACGGGCCCTCCTCTCCCTCGCCTTGGCTAGTCTATACAACTTCTTATCCCCGCATTTTTTTCTATAATTCCACATACATGCATTCAAAAGCCGTCGTTTTCGCCGTCGTAACCACTAGTTTTGCCTCCTTCCTCTCCATCTTATACAATTTCATATTCGTCCACTTCTCCACCTCGTCATTGCTTTCTACCAATTTCGCATCTGCTTTTTTCTCTTCCATTATTGAACTTTACCATTCCACTACCAATCCCCCTCGATGCCCACCACGGTTACCCCGCGAGACCCCTAGCACTTCTCTAACTACCTCCCGAATGCAACTGGCCATTATATCCCACATATCAGTCGTATCCCCACTACTCCCCCAAGCCTCATTAGTTATCAACCTCTTCCCCATCTCATTTGCACTAGACATTGTCAAACTCCCCCCATTTGATTCTTAACCTATCATCCACAACCCTCATCTTCTTCTCCATCTTGATCTCCAAATTCATCACCAAAAGCTTATGTCGAGTTGTAAGATACTCCCTCGGAATAACCTTGCAGTCTTTACAAAGACAGCTATCAATCTTCCTAAGGAGCAAAAAGTATATCCGAGTCTTAGCCATCAAATTACGAAAAGTCACCAAGTGATCCTCCTTCTCTAGGAACCTCGAATTGGCTATCACCATCCCAAAAGCTCTAGCGAACTCCAAAAGTGAGATGTCTCCCCTGTTTCTGTCCTCGAGGCCAAAGCCTCCATGCACGTCGTCATAACCCCCCGAAAGTGACCCGATATGTCCACTGAAATCTCCTCCTACAAATAACTTCTCAATGGATGGTATACCTCCCATCACTTCGTCCAAATCCTCCCAAAAATATCTATTCTCCTCCTCGTCCAACCCCGCATGCGGCGCATAAGCACTACTAATGTTTGTAGTGAACCCTCCAACTACCAACTTAATCGTCATCATCCTGTCATTGACTCTCCTAACGTCTACCACCTGATCCCTTAGCTCGTTGTCTACCAAATTGCCTACACCATTCCTATACTTCGACCTACCCGAGAACCATAACTTATAATCGTCTACATCCTTAGCCTTAGATCCTACCCATTTGGTCTCCTAAACACAAGCTATATTAATCTTCCTTTTCTTAATAATATTAACTAGCTCTATGGACTTCTCCGTTAAAGTCTCAATATTTCAAGACCCTCTTCTCAGCCTAGCATGTCCCTTACCTACTTACCCCCTAACCCTCGCCCCCATTCACAACCGATAACATGACCCTAGTCTACCATCAATCATCAAAGCCAATAAAGTAGATATAAACTAATAGACTAATCAAAGGTTTACACCTAAAACATGAACGCCAAGAATAATATAACTAAAGGCAAGAGGAGTAAATGCAAGAACGTAAAGGTAAGAAGCAATTCAGTGAAGCATCAAAATTTAAATACAGGGATAGGGACAAAGAATAGATACGAGCCACCGGAGGTACCAACTCCCGTTGAACCACAGTTTAACTACAAAAATAACAGACAAATAATGAATATAGGCCATCCAAAGTGTTTGGCCCAGTGGCCAATACATTAGGGTATTGCTGTCTGAGGTTCCGTGTTCGAGTCCTCTGATCGGCGAGAGTGGAACCGTGTTCCCCAAAAAAATCCCTCCATACGCGTAGGGCCAAGCGGTGTATACTAATCCGTAGGGCCAGTGCCGGAGGTGGGGTTTTCGGGGTATGGGGCGTAATGCGGTGGGACCACCACTTTAAAAAGTTTACCCTACCACGCTTTAGTCCTCCGGGGCATAGTCCAAAAGCAAAGCACAGGTGCTATAAGGCGCTCCGGCATGGACGACGTGGGTTCGATTCCCCGCAAGCACGAAGAAACTCGCATGTTGGGGAATTTGACCTTGTCTCATTGATCGGTTGTACGCTCTCGAAAAAGCGGCCACCGGAGCACATCCCGCGATTTACCTGTAATAGTGTTGAAGGACCGTGCTATTACCTCCAGGACGTCCGGGTAATACCAACAAGTAGTCGTGCGCAAGCTCAGAAACCCTGATTATCAAAAAAAAAAAAAAAAATAATGAATATAGGCCACCGGAAGTACCAACTCCATGTGGATAGCACCTGTCCGCCGCCATAAATCCTTGCGCACTGCCGGAATTCACTGTTCACTATCGGAAATCACTTTACTCTGATCTGCAAGCAAAACGACATCTGATTTGAATTCCCTGGTAAGCGAGAAGATGCCTGTATAGATCTGGACATTCTCGGCTTCTGGATCGATTTTAGGGTTCTAACGAGACAGGATAAGGCTCGCCGGAAAGATACCCGCCGGAAATAAAACCCAGAGAACAAAAAAGAAGGGGAACGAGGAGGAGAGAAGAGGAGGAAGAAGGAGAGGGAGGGAGGGGAGGCCTGGTCGCCAGTTGTATATAAAATTGTAGGCGAATAGCAGTTATAGGGAAGATATAGAAGTGGCGTAGTGGATAATCTATTCTTAAAAAATAGTGAAAAGTACATAAACTTATTTCCAGAAAAAGCAAAAACAATTGGTCGTGCCGTTGTTTTGAGTTAATAATGGCACTAGGGGTCTGCAAGATCTATAAGCTAGCTCGGTGGAACAAAAAGCCAAAAACACAATTTATATAACAAGGAAAGAAGTAAAACCATTGCAGCTCTGTTCCGTCGTTTCTAGGGTTTCATTCATCAAGCAATCATGCCGAAGAATAAGGGAAGGGGAGGAAAGAACCAAGAATTTCGCTCCTTAGACTATTTTAAAAAAATCTAAACAACACCCACTCTAAATTTCTCACACAATTAGATTTGAAATCCAAATCTACTTCTTCAAACTTGTTCAATAATAGTGAGTTACCTTTGCAATATGATTTTCACCATTCAAATCTTATAAAATCAATACTTTAACTATGATTTGAGCTGTAAAGACAATAAAAATTTGAGGTTTATATATTTGGACAGTCATATTTTCTTTGATACTTTTTTCAAATACCTTTTAAATATTTTTAATTGTTAGCTATTGTTACTTATAATACTTTTTATGTAGTTTATGTAAATTTTATTATTTAAAAAATTGAAAATTCTAATCCGAATTTACATCGAATATTAGTTAATTTGACCCTTGTATTTCGAATCAAGCCACTTAAATTGAAACAGGGGGAGTATTACATTCTTGCATAATTTATGTGTATTAATTATGTGGAAATTCAAGAAAAATATGAACCAAATATAGAGTTGTTCCCCTCCGAAATGTTTGTCGTTTTATCGGATGACAAATTGATTCCTTAACTAAGCGATTTGGGCCTGAAGCGGAACTCTAACTTCCAGCAATGGGTTCTCCAACTACTCCAGAAAGCGTTAGGATTGTGATTGAGTAAACTAGGTGGTAAGAAGCATAAATACATCTAGAGGCAATAAACGCGATAAAGATAGAATGAAGTTATGAAAAAAATTAGTTTTTTTTATTGATTGTGTTCCCTATTCTATACAAGTGATTTTACATTTATAGTACAAGAAAAATAAACGTGACCCCCTACGTTAGCCATCGAACTATCCACGAAATCCACTAGCCAACTATGAGGAGGTGATGCCGAATTTTTCACCTGGACCCCTAGCATGATCGACGGCACTCCCTTCAGGTTGTTACTGGTTGCTACCTTTTTTAGAAGGTCCTTTGACTTGGTCTTCGACGCGTTTGAGTATGTGTGGGTCTCAGTCGTTCCTCGGAATTATGACTCGGCCAGACTACTGTAATAACCGATGATGCTTTTCTAGTCGAGGGTAGGAACTAACGGATTCAGCTATGATTCCGCTCAGTTACCGATTTAGAATCATTTTCCACCTTCGATTGTCACTTGATTCGGCTAAACACTTTTGAGTGTTAACAAGAGTATTAACAACTAGAACGTTTTATGTGGTAAATGAAAAAAGTAATCAGACATTATATAAACAAAGTACTCCTATATTTTATGAGGATATTAATTCTTCCCATATTTCTAACAGAAACTACACCTTAGAAGATGATCAAAGGAGAAAGTTAGCCGCATATATATATATATATAGGATATATATATATATATATATATATATATATATATATATATATATATATATATATATATATATATATATATATATAGGTTCAACGATTTAGTTGATTATGTTGGAAAATACTTATGTCTCTATCTACGTTGATTACCTCACTGAGTTGTCTATTAGTTTCCTCTGGCGTTCTTCGATTTAATATTCTAGATATTAAACTGTTTCCTATCCTGTCTTCTGAGAAACTTGGTCTTTGTCTTTCTCCTTCTGTTCTCGATCTATTTGCAAAAAGGTCCATTTTTGCGGTCTTCTTGTTATTTTTTCTTTTTCTCTTTGTGGGGTTATTTCCACTCTTTTTAATTGATCGATTAGTTCGTCTACTTGCTTGTCTTTTTCTTGTTCTTTTGTTAATTGATAGACTCGGTCGTTTATCAGATCTAAACGGGCTGATAACGAATCAAGTTTTCGATGGAGATCTAAAATCAAAGATGCTACTATTATATTTTGTTGTATCAGTACTTGGTCTGCTTTTTGACTAGGTACGTATTCTTTATAGTCTGTCGGGAATGATAAAGACTTGTCAATTAATTTTAGAGCTTCTTAAAGGGGGGGTGTATTTCAATAAATTTTTTCAATAGAGGGGGTGAGTATGTTGTGTAGTCCTACTCGGTACTCCCTTCCTGCTATAATCCGTCTATATAAGTCGTATAATTCAAAGTCTATCTCCTGTATGAAAATAGTTTTTTTTTTTAATCTGGACTCCGTCCAGTCACTAGTCTTTAGATACTGTTCATCATATCTGCCATTAACCTTTGATTACTATTTATCTCTTGAAAACACTATGCTCATACATTTCTTCTTTTGAACTGTTCATCTCTTCTTTCAAACCTTTCCCTAAAAATGACAGTCGTCTTTAGCCACACCCAATTTTCAGGTCAACACCGTCCTTCAGCGGACATCAAAAGGCCATATTATCAACCACCGTTGACATAGGAATTTACAGGCTAATCCATTGAGGTCATTATAGAGTTTAAAAGATAACCATATACTGAGTTCATCAGATAACCATGTTTAAGCATACTGAGTTTAAGATTACAACAGTAATTAAATATTCATGGCAGGATTATAACGGTAAGGAAAGATTCATGATGAAAATATCAACATAATATTTAACAACATAATTCTTGCAATCCTGCAAGATTTTATAAATATTCAAAACAAACATAATTTACATTGTAGGAGATAAACTACTGAAAGTAGACTTACATATCTAGAAAGTAGGGAGGTTTCCCTTTCGGGAGTCCCGGAAAAACTTGTACTGCTACTGAAGGCGAGTAAGAAAAATAATATCTTACATGGGAGAGTTTATACAGATGGAAAAAGGGTGGATAAAATGGAAAACATTTAGAGAGAGGATGTGTGTTTTTGCTTTGATCTCTTCGATTTCTTTCAATCTGCTTCTTTCATCCTCAGAGTCTGATATTTATAGTGTCTTGCGGACTTCAACTTCGGACTTCAAAATGTAAAGGAATCTTTAAAAGTTTCGGCCGGGTGCGCTGTGGGCCCCATCGTCGCTTTAACTTTGGAAGAGTCTTCTTTTTTCACTTTGTCGTCTTGTGTTGCTGGCATCTGCTTTTTCTTAAAGTCTCTTTTTCTTTTTAAGATGTTGTCCTTTATTTTCTTTTTCAAATATTATGTCTGCCACTTTGGTGCGTCTTTTGAAGAGTTATTCTGCTCCGTTCTTTTTACTTTGTCTTGTAGTCTCGTCTCTTTACGTCCATGTGCCTCGTTTCTAGGTGTCCGGATTATGTCTGGCCACAGAATCGAAACTCATGCCTGAATCATAATTTTCATTAGGATCCTGAGCATAGTTACTTTCGAGGAACCCGTTGTCTGAACTAGTATTTGATACGTGATCTATACTGTCACCGTCTAAATTCTGATTACGTTCGGGATTTTGTTCTGCAGTTGGAGATACCTCCGGTGGTGTTGGTACCGGATTGATATGTTTATCTTTGCTGGCGGTGTCCGTTTGTTCTTTAAATATTTTTTCTAGCGTCTCTTTAATTATTTGTTCTATTTTTTTTGTTATGTCCTTTTACGGGTCTGCTCCTTGTTCAGGATGTTGATCCTGTAAAGGTCTGTGGGAGCCTGCGTATGTTCTTTGAGGAGATTTCTTCATCATTTTCACTTTTGGGCAAAGTGACAGCCGTTAACGGATTTGATTTGTCTTTACCGGCAACCGTTTGCACCGGACTAGTTGTATCTACATCTGGTACAATAGATCTTTTTACATTCAGAAGGGAATGCACACCTGTCTCATCCATTTTTGAAGGAGATGGAGAACTCTGTGTTTGGTGTCTGAGAGAACTTTGTTTGTGTTTTAGTTCTAACTCTGCGACTTTTTTCTAAAAGATGGGTGTTTTGTACTTGGAGTATTTATTTGGTATGGTTAAGTCTTTTAACTGTCTCGGTCATTGTATTACAATGATCGCAGAAAATTATTTTGTTTGTGTCTTTCTGTATGTTGTATTGTGGAGTCTGATCTGGATTGTGTCTGAGAGCTGGTGAGAGGTAATAGTTTGGCCCAAGGATTCCTCGAGCATAATCTAGAACTTCAGTGAAAACATTGAACCCCTTGAAAAGTGGAGTCTTAACCTCTTTAATTGAGTCTACTACTTCTAACCATGTCTGAAAAATTCCTTTTGTCTTTCCATGGACAACCACATAAAATTTAAATCGTTTGTCCACGTTTTTCTCATTAAAATAAAAACAAGTGCAATTTAAAGTAGCTACAAAATGGCTAGTGTCTTTTTTGTTATGGGCAATCCACAATTTGTCTATTAAACACTTCTGTTGTCTATTGACAACATAGTCTGGGAGAATTTTAAAAGTTAAATTAGATGACGGAAATGAAACTAAATTATTCTTACTGAAGTACAGTCTTTCTAATGTTGGAGTCTCAAGATCAGTCATGGGTCTGAATTTCAGATTACCCAATACTGATTGTCTATATTCATCTTGGGATCTGGCCGGGCCTTTTCCCTTGTCTATTGGAGTTTGTCTTGATGAACTCATGCTGTTTAAATCAATACACAAAATCTGTTAGTTAGATGTAATTTTTAGTCTACTAAGCTGATCTGCTAGACTATTGTCTTTTCCTTTTATGTGTTCGAATACTAAATTATAGATTGATATTGTGTCAAGGAAATTGAGCCAACGTCTCTACTGCTATTTTTATCATTAATTTTTTGGTGAAACTTAACTATAGCCTCACAATCTGTTCTAATCAAAGTTTCTGGCTTATTTAAAATATATAACCTAAAGGCGTTAAGGCCATATATTACGGCTAGGATTTCTGTGTCTATACTACTCATATTACCTTTTTCTTTATATTTTCCGCTTTGGTAAGCGCAAATTTTTTCTGATGTCTTACTGCAATATTTATTAGTCTTGGCTTTTAGTACTGCACCCCAGCCTTCAAAGCTACCATCAGTTTCTATGATTAAGTAGTCTGTTTCTAAAGGCATATTTAAATCAGGGATGTTTTTAATCTGTTCTTTTAAGAGTTTTACTATTTTAATATCTTCTGTATTAAAATGTTTTTGTCCGGTTGAACCGGTTTTAGAGTATAGTGGTCCTGCTATTTTTCCTAAGTCTTTTATGAAAGTTCTGGCGTAGTTTAGAATTCCTAAGAACTTCTGTAAGTCTTTAGTGTTATCTAATTTATCTGGCATATCTAAAGCTTTTTTAGCTATGTGTGGTTGTAATTTTACTTTACCTTCTCCTATAGTCACTCCTAAGAAGTTTATGTATTTCTTACACAACTCCATTTTCTTTTTGCTAATTATAATTCCATTACTTACGAAAAGTCTGAAAACAGTTTGTAAGTGTCCTAGGTGTTCTGTCATGTTACTACTAAATATTAGTATATCATCTACATATACTATGACAAATCTCTTATAGTCTCCAAAAATTGAATCCATTTTCTTTTGGAAAATTGGTGGAGCTGTCTTAAGGCCAAAAGGCATGACTAACCATTCGAAATGTCCTTCTGGACAAGTGAACGCAGTCCATTCTATGCTATCTGGATGCATTTTTACCTGCCAATAACCTGATTTACAATCAAATTTACTGAATATAGTCTTACCTTGTATCCTATTGATTAGTTCTGATTTATCGGGCAGCTTATATCCATTACTTCTTGTATTGTCATTTAGTCTCTTATAATTTATTACCATTCGGGCTTTTCCTCTAACTATTTCCGAATGATTTCTAACTATGAATGCTGCGGATCTATGTTTCGATGTAGATCTCCTTATGATTTCTAAATTCAATAGTTCTTTAATCTATAACTTAAAATCTTCTATGTCTTGATTAGTTGCTTCTATTGAAGCTGTTTTTATAATGTATTCTAGGTTTATAATTTCTAACTCACATAAAATTTTATTACTGTCCCAATGTTTCAGGGGTTTTTCGCCTATAATTTCTAATTCAGCTAAAAATTTTACTATATTGTCTAAGTCTGTTTTATCTTTTATTATTCCTATCTTTTCTATCCCATTTTTGAAATTATAAAAGTCTGTTTCTAAATCTATTAATATATAGTTTTTCTCCATTATATTTGCTTCTTCTTCTAGAATTTCTTCTAGTACTAGGTTCTTATCGTTTTTCTGGCAACAATATTTTTCTCCATTGCTGCAGTCAAACAACTATCATCTGAATTGTTTAAGTTAATTGGAGAGACTTGTATTATTTTAGTTTCAGTCTTTTGGGTCTGTACTGGGGTGTATGTGCTATTTTTTTGAAAAATAATACCATCTCTTGTAATGGTACAACTTCCGTTATTATCTAGTAAAAAATCTAAACCTATTATGAAATCTGTATTTATGTTTAGATCTCTTACCATTATCCTATCTAGTTTATAACTAGGACTATAAAACCTTGCACAAGTACTGATAAAACTTATTGTGGCTTCTTGCAGGTAGTGTTTATAAACATTATGGGTTCCGTCCATCTGTATGGCATAAGCCGGTTTATCTAGTGTTTTGACTAGACTATTGTGAACTATCTTTTTATTTAGAATGCTTTTTGTACATCCTGTGTCTACTAGTGCCAAAGTAGTGATTTCGTAATCTTTAATTTTTATCTTTGTTAGTAGTCTTAAAAAACTAAATTTTTTGTCTTCATTACATATTAAAGTTCTAAAATCCTCTGTATTCATTAGTTCTGAAGATGTTTCTGTATTTACCTGATCCTCTTCTGTAATTGGATCATCTTCCTTTTGTTTGCCTTTCTCTAATTGAGATAATCTCATTTCCAACGAGTTTACTCTTGTTTCTAACGTTATTATTCTTACTGCTAGAGTTGTATCTTCTTGTATCTTTTTTATGGCTTCTTTGGGACTTATTATAATACTTAACTCCTTTTGGAGGCAGTCTATACATCCTTCTAGAAAACACTTTTTGCACTTAGCTCGCTTGCTCCTACTAGGGAACCATTTGCATATGCAACAAGCTGTGCTGTCTAATCCTTTATTTCTTTCAAAAAGGTGATCGCAGTCTATGGTTGTATTTACTAAATTGTTTAAATCAATATCTAGATCTAGTTGTTCTATTCCGATTTCGTTTATAAATTCATCTGCTTCTGAGTCTGAAGAATCTAGTTTGCTATTTTCTCCTGTCTCGATACTTACTATAGAGTAGATACTTTCTGTATCTGACATATATTCGTCTACGTTTATTAAAGTTTCTTGAAAGTCTTCTATTAATTGTGAATTTCTAGAGTTATTATTTATCCTTTTAGGACAAGTGTTCGCTAAGTGTTCTATACTACCACATGTAAAACATTTTAATTTATTTTTATAGTTTCGATCGTTTCTATATTTCCTTATGTGTTTATTTTTATCTAAATACGGTTTTTTGGCTGACGACTTTCTTAAGAAATATTTTTTCTTTTTATATTTGTCGTAATTTTGATAACCATATCTTTTGTACTTCTTTTTATAACTTTTCTTCCTTTGAGGTTCTTTATCGTAACTCTGGGTTGCATAGATTACACTCTTACAGAAATTTAACTCGTTCTGTTTTAGTTGTTTTTGTATCTGTAGGTGAGCACATTTTTCTTGTAAAATCTCCATAACATGCTGGATTCTATGTCCTATGGACCATCTAGCATTAGGGTTTTGTATTATCCCATCACGCTTGTTCCAACGTTCTTCTATTTCTCTACCTAAGGCTCCTGGTAGTTTATTAAAAAGTTTCTTTCCTAATTCTTGATCAAAGGAATTTCCACTGATCGTACAGTAGTAGAAAAAATCGTTTAGAAATTTCTTTATGTATATCCAATTACTTATGCTTAACTGTTCTAGTTTTATTAAAGCATTTCTTTGTAAAACTACTAGACCACTATTGGGGTCTTCTCCTGTAATTAGAGTGTGTATTTTATTGGTGAAATTATATGAGTTTGATCCCATGGCTACTAATTGGTGAAACTCATTCGGGAAATCTGTCTTATAAGCTTCCCATAGAGCTTTAGTAGATTCTCCTAAGAATGTTTCTAAGTATTTATACATAGTCTTAGGGTCTGTTTCTACATAATTTTGTATGTAATCTGCCACTACTATTCCTTTCCACAAGTCTATTACTGAGTTCCATCTTTGTGGATCATGGGCAGCTATATTTAGTATTTTTCCTCTATTACCTCCTTCTTGGAGAGTTATAGGTTCTTCTAACGGCATTCTTCTTCCTGAGGGTTTTACCTGTTCTACCGGTTCTCCTGCAGTTCTGAATACGCGTCTTCTAGGTATATTTCCGGTGCTTGTATCGACCGTGAAATGTTCGCCAGTAGTTCTCTGGAAAGGGCTAGAGCTAGATGCGCTAGTTTCCATTAACTCTTTATGGCTTAATTCTGAGCTTGTCTCAAAATCTTCTTCGTTATTAAAGTCTTTCCAGATTTCTTCAAACATTGCTGTTTTTTCGCTTGAAATATGTTCGTCTTTATATCCTAAATTATATGTTCTTTTATCACATTTTTAAAAATGTTTTATGGTTTGTTCTAATTCCATATTATCTAATTTGCAACCCTTACATTTGAATAACATCCAGAGTTTTTCTTTTTTCAGGTCTTTTGCCTTTTCTATGGCGACGTCTACTTCATACCCTTCTTGGATAATTTCTATGTTCATGAAATTAGTTATTTCATCTTCTTCTATAGTACTCTCTTCTTCACAGTGTTTCTGTGGAGTGTAATTATAGTCTGTAAACCTTATAGAGGTTTCTCCAGCTGTATATATATATATAAAAGAGGCGTTAGTGCATATCTCAATAATGGGATCCATGATCAAAAGTGCTTGTTTGTACCAAAACTACACCTTAGAAGAGGGAGTTTTTGAGCCTTTGTTTGTGCTTCCCTTCATCATTACCTCTGCACGTACTACTGGCTAGTGCTTTCCTTTCTGCTGTTTTCTTTAATTCTTTCTGTCTTCATTTGTTAGATTGGGTTGGTACACATGCAGAGATTCACGTAGACACTAGCAACCCCATGATTAAAGGAAAATAATGGGATCCATGATCAAAAGTGAATCCAAATTTGAAATTTACAATTACTATGACGATCTCACGTAAATATATAATAATAATAATTGAATTTATAATCAAATATTTATAATTTTTAGTGAATTTTTAATACACATAAAAATTACCTGAACAAAATTTACCTACTGAATTTATATGAATCCATACATTACACCGTACATCTATATTTGTCCATGATGCGTGAGTAGCAAGATTTTCATTTTCTCAAAAAATTTATATAAATTCCTTAAGATCCCGTGGATTCTACATATTTCACATGAATAAAATTTACTGAATTCACATGAACTTATATATTACACTCGCTTGTTTAAGATGAGATCTCGACTATATTATACTACTGAGTCAAAACATATATAAGCACAATCTTTTTTTTTTAAAGATAATTGAGTTTTTATCAATATTAACTATGAACAAATAATTTCAAGGATAAATAAGTAACCTATACAGAACCTATTGCATCTTGCAAACTTGCTTAAAATCTAGTATGGAATGTAGATGGAGGAGTCTTCCTATTAGCTATGTAATTAGGATTGAACTAGTTCATTTTTAACTAGATTTTAATCATAATAAGTTATAATTTATATCTTTTTTCTAGATTTGAAATATGCAAATTAATATACAAATTCAATATTTTTTATTCATTACTCCCTCGATTATTTGGACTCGTGTCATTTAAGCCCAATTAAAGAGGAAATTGACTCTCTGACCAAGAAAAAAATACCTTTTTATTACATAGTGGCACTGAAAGGAAAAACGAGGAGGGTATTTCAACGTGAGAATTCGAACCTTCAACAACAAAGTGGAAGTTTAGATAGTCAATGTTTACCCGTAAAATGGTACAATTGAAGTTGTATATGTGGTCAAGGACACGTGGATCTCAAGTGACTGACTTGGCAATTATATCAGATAATATATAATGAAAATTAACAATATTAAGATAAAGTAAAGAAATAGTTAGTCTTAGCCTCGTATGAGCTTCCTAGCAAAGCCTCTGTCACAAGTATGAATCTGTCGTTGTCTCTGGTTCCTATATGGCATACATATCTCTTGCAGCAGATTGCTCTCCCTTAATTTGTTGGATTTATTTTGGTGTCGGAAATTTTACCAACAGATGAAATGTTGACGAGACTGCCTTCATGTCGTGCATCCATGGCCTTCCGAATATAGCATTATATCTCATATCACCGTCTATGATCTAAAATTTAGTTACCTTGATGACTCCCATAATATCCACCGGTAGGTCAATTTCTCCCTTTGTGGTTTAGCTAGACATATTGAAATCTGAGAGGGTTCTGGCAGTCGGAACAATCTTGTCTACCAAATTTATTTCTTCTACAACTCTAAATCGGATAATGTTAGCAGAGCTTCCGGGATCGGTCAAAACTCTCTTCACCTAGAAGCAATCAATAGATATTGAAATCACTAATGTGTCGTTATGAGGGAAAATTACACTGGCAACGTCTTCTTCGGTGAAAGTAATAATATATTCGTATGATATTTCCCAAAATCTATTTTCCCGGGTTACTAAAATTTTGTCTTCTTAGGCGTACTGAAAGATGTAGCAGCAATCATTGACCCACCAAATATCATATTTATCACATGAAGTGGCGCGACCGGATTGATTTTGCCTTCAGCGGGAGGTCCCCGCTCGTAGCTGTTATGAGCTCTTTCGCTCAAATATTCACGTAGGTCCTTCTCAGCATTCTTGCCACCTCATTATGTAGATATGTGCAATTTTTGTGTCCATGAGTGTTATAAAAATCACACCAAACGAACTGATCTTTTTTGCTAGGATCGGAATGTAATAATTTTGGAGGTCGGGACGCTGGATGAGTTCTCAGCAACGCCACAATCTGGTCTTACTTGGATAGTTTCAGGTATCCAGGACCCTTTGTGGATAAGTTGGATGAATTTTCTTTGTCGAAATTCACCAATCCCTAATTGTTTCTTCCCGGGCCTCCCTTGTTATTTGTTTTCTCAATGGAGCGGAAACCTTGTCCACCTCCTTGCTTTCTGGGAGTGTGGTAAACTTGGAAGCAATTCTTCAAGAAATTCCTATCAGTCCCGGCTCCTTTGTCTGATTTATGAAAAATACTCCCGATCTGACTATCGCACCCGTTTTTAACCACCCATCGTCGAATGAGAGAAATCTAATGTGGTCGCGACGTATTGGTGATTCCTAAATTAATTAAAGCTTAAGGAGTCGCCACCTAATTATTCTACGGTGAATTAGAGCATCTAAATGTTAACATAAATGATGTCAAATGAACTCCGGTTAATGGTCTGCTAATCTATGAGATTCTGGGTAAGGGTTCTTTATTATCCTAAAGGAAAGGGGTTAGACATCCTTTAAGATCCGCTAACTACGGTTATCCGGTCAAACTTAGGTTAATCATTATGCTAAGGAGAAAATGCATGTTTAAAAATATAAAGTTAAAAGGATGTTGCAAGTAGTTAATAAAAGGATGCATTTTGAAAATGTAAAGATTTTTACCACTTATATTCTTTTTGAGGAATCTCGCAAAGGTGATTGCGTTTCGGAGAAATAAACTTCTGGCATAAAATTCGAAAAAGTATGCATGGCATTGTTTGTAAAAATACATGTAAAATTATTTTTTTTGGGTAAAAGCAAACATTTGTATGACCTCGTTTATAAAATACATGTAAGTTTATTTTTGGATAAAAGCATGCATTTATATGACATTTGTCGATAAAATACGTATTTTTGACAATTGATAGTAAGGAGAAAAGTAAACTATTTATAATGCAAAAAAATGATTTATATGGAAGTCACTTTAAATCGCAAATCAGATAAAAAAATAAAAACCTTATTTGTATGATTAATAATGCGAATAAAAGATGGTCAAATTATTTTCAAAGTTTGAAACATGCGTGACGAGCCTAAAATAAATAAACTAACGGCGGTTTTTCAATTTTTAAACTACCCGAGCCTAAAAATAAATAAACTAGCGACGAGTTTCCAATTTTAAACTACCCTATTAATCTATCAATTCAAGGCCTAATTATTCTAAATATTCTAATGATCGCACAAAAATTGAATAATTAAATTACAACTGGAAAAATAAAAGGGGAGGTATTTAAAGAATCAAAAGTCGCGACCCAGACCTATTTGTTTAGAAGTCCCGAGTGTAGGAGAATGCAATGATCGTGGATGCGGGTCTTCGTTTGACAATAGCCGTGATGAGTCTTATAACGAGATCCTTCGTTGCTTCCGATGCATTTCATGTAAACGAAAGAAAAGAAAAGAATTAGTAGACGGAACATGAAAATATATATACATGAGAAAATATGTAAATAAATAATTCATGAAAAGTGATATGTTGTTGGGCCTCAGGGAACAACCAACACGCATAAATAGAAGCAGGCCCAAACATATAATTTTCAGACTTGAAGGAGGGAAACAGACCAACCCAATATGCGATAAGCCCAATTAACAAATATTCATATTTACACATATGCAAGCCCATATTTAACACACTTGGACCTTTTTAGGCATGCTGATACCTTGAAATTAAATCATACCTAATTCACAAAGACAAATATACTTCCATAATATCCGTAAACCATATGCAGAATACATGAACAATGGTACTTCAAATTAAGAAACCAAACTTATCAGGAACAAACATAGTTCAACCTTATTTAGTTTATCCTTAGAACCAGATGCAAATACCAGGTAGCAATATACACACTAAGTATGCATAAATGTGAACCTAGCATAGTATATTTAAGTACTAGAAGTCAACTGGACATATTAGTAAGCAATGAAACAGTGGCCCAACCATCTCGGCTGACCCCTTACCCGTTCGAGTAATCGACGGCCCAATACATCGGCCCATGGCAGACGGGTATTTTAGGCTCAAGTCCAGTAACCCGTCCAGTGAACAACTAGCCCCATCAGGCCCATTTCATGCAGGCCCAACATCAACATCAGTTCAACCACACTTTGAACTTACAACAACCCGATGAAAATTGATACATGGATACGGGAGCCACTTCTCATCTCACCATCTCCTCAGGTAATCTCTCCAAACTGTTTCATTTAAAGTATCCTCAATTTATTACGGTTGGCAATGGTCATCGCATTTCGATGCAGGGTTACGGTACCACCCACACCCAACCACCTCACCCACACTTCTCCCTAAATAACGTCCTTTACGCTCCCAACATTATTACAAATTTAATATCTGTTAGGAAATTCACTCATAACAATTATGTGTCTGTTGAGTTTGACCCCTTTGGTTTTTCTATGAAGGATCTTCTTACGGGGACATCCTTACAAGAAGCAATAGTATGAGGGACCTATATCCATTTTTATCCACCTCCGTTGCCAAATCCCGCTCACATACCTTTCTCGCTGCCAGATCCCGCTAAAATTTTTTGCAACAATAATGGCATGGTTTTTCGGTTTTCGTGTCCCCACACCTCCCCCCAAAATGGCAAAGCCGAACGAATCATCCGCACTACTAATAACATGGTTCGTACAATCATTTTTCATGCCTCTCTCCCCCTTTCTTTTGGATCTATGCAGTCAAAATGGTAGAATACATCCATAATATTTTACCTACCAGTACTGTTCATAACAAGACCCCCACCGAAATTCTATACCGTCGCATCCTCTCATATGATCACCTTCATATTTTCGGCTGCCTTTGCTATCCAAATTTTATCTCCATTGCCCCTTATAAATTAGCACCTCGCACCACTCCATGTGTCTTCGTAGGCTTCCCGTCTAATCATATGGGCTACTTGTGCTATGACTTGTCCACTTATAAAATCCACGTCTCTCGACACGTCACGTTTGATGAGACAATCTTACCTTTTGCAAACATCCAAAAAATTCGAAATACGGATTATACATTTCTCGATGAGTCGGACACCTCCACCGTCATACTCACCGAACTCCGTCGTGCCACCGCCACCACACCCACATCTCAATTACCGCCAAATGCCACTCCTAACACCAATAGTCTGTCTGACCACTCCAGGACCCGACCCACCGTCACCACCAACAATCTGTCGGATCACTCTCGGACCCAACCCACCATCGTCTCCCCCATTCGTCGACAAACCCCAAAGACAACCACGGTGTCACCACCAACTGTTGCCCTTTCTCCCGTCGCCCAAACAAACACCCAGACTACTTCACCACAACCCCGTCACAATACCAACTCCAAGACAACCCCATCGTGACCTCGTCACAGTATTCCCATCCAGTTATCGTCACCAATCCCGGAATCGAGTTACATCTATCCACTCGATCTGACCCGATCTCCACCCCCACCCAACCCATCTCGATCACCATAAACTAACCACCCTAACCCCAACTCCATCGACCTCCCCCGACAACCAACCACCACTGTCACTACCTCACAGATTCCAACCCATCAGTATACCACTGACCCGACACCCCACAAGTCTACCCAAACTGCCCCTGCCCCCACGCACCATATGGAAACCTATGCTCAACGCGGGATTTTCAAACCTAAAGTCCATTTTAACCTATCCACACAAATCATATCTCCAATTCTCAAAAACCTAAAATTAGTCAAACTTTACTCTAATTGGAATGCGGCCATGCGTGAGGAATTTAATACTTTAACGAAACAACATACTTGGGATTTGGTTCCTAGACCGGATGGGGTGAATGTGATTCGATGCATGTGGCTATTTCGACAAATTCTGATATAGTGGTGACCTTGAGAGATATAAGGCGAATTTTGTGGCTAATGGTACTAATCAACAAGAGGGGTATTGATTGTGGTGAGATGTTCAGTCCGGTGGTTAAACCGGCTACCATTCACACGGTTCTGAGCATAGCTATGGGTAAGCATTGACCGATTAATCAACTAGATGTGAAGAATGCATTCTTACATGGGGACTTGAAAGAAACTGTGTACATGCACCAGCCATTAGGATTTGTCCATCCGGAGGCTCCCCATTATGTCTGCCATCTTCGTAAGTCACTGTATGGTTTAAAACAGGCCCCTAGAGCACGGTATGAACGTTTTGCTAATTACATTATGCAGATTGGGTTTGTATGCAGCAATTGTGATCACTCTCTCTTTATATTTCATCGAGGTAGTAACATTGCATACTTGTTATTATATGTGGATGATATTGTTCTCACTGCATCTTCTAATATATTGAAAAATGAGATCAGTGCTATGCTGAAATCTAAATTTGCTATGACTGACTTGGGGAAGTTGAGCTATTTTTTGGAGATATCAGTGACTAGATCTGCAAATACTATGTTCCCGTGTCAACGTAAGTATACAGAAGAAATTGTGTACAAGGCTAAAATGGTGAACTGCAAGATCATGCCTACTCCGGTTGACTCAAAATCGAAGTTCAGTGCTGTTGACGGTGATCCAGTGTCCGATCTCACTCTTTATAGGAGCCTTGCAAGTGCACTTCAGTATCTTACTTTCACCAGGCCTTATATTGCTTATGCTATTTAGCAGGTGTATTTGTTTATGCATGCCCCGAGGGAGCCTCATTTTACATCTCTTAAATGTATCATTCGATACGTTAAGGACACATTTGATTATGAATAGCATCTCTACCCCTCTGCACCGACCAAGTTGATATCATATAAGGACGCCGATTGGACAGGCTGTCCGGATACGCGACGCTCCACCTCCGGATACTGTGTGTTCTTAGGAGATAATCTCATAACGTGGTCTGCCAAGAGGCAAGCCACCCTATCCCGATCGAGTGTAGAAGCAAAGTATAGAGGAATTGCAAATGTTGTTCCTGAGATCTGCTGGCTCCGAAACCTTCCTTTGGAGCTTCAGTGTCCCTTGCGTAAGGCGTCTATGGTGTACTGTGATAATATATCCGCAATATACTTATCTCATAACCCGGTTCAGCATCAGCGAACCAAACACATTGAGATAGATATACATTTTGTTCGTGAGAAGGTTGCTATAGGTCATGTTAAGGTGTTGCATGTGCCTTATTCATATCAGTATGCGGATATATTAATCAAAGGACTTTCTAGATAGCTTTTCCTAGACTTCAGATCCAGTCTCAGCATCAGGCCTCCTCCCGCTCCGACTGAGGGGGTGTATTAGTGAATATTACAATATATTTCACCATATAATTTGTAATTAATAATAGTGTATAATTATGATAAAGATATGATCATTATTCTATTAGGATTCAACATTGTACAAACTATATATATTGTATTAACGAGAAAAGAGATTATAATATTACAATTTTCTTTTTGCAATAGCGGGAAAAATAGGGCTGGGCTCTAATAGCTAAGTTACCGGAACGGTATAAAAAACTCTTCATTTGCCTCAATTCAATTTTCCCTCTTCTTCCCTTCCTGCTCACCATTTTCCAATATCCCTTCGTTCAAGACCAAACATCTGAAAAAGGAGAAAACAGCGAATAGAGAAGTAAAGAACCTGATAAGAATGGTGGGAGGCAACACATTTGCGAAGACCATTTGCTCAATCTGTTATGAGGATCTCAAACCTGTAGTTGAAGACCTTCAGTCCATTTCTCTTTGCGGCCATGTTTTTCACGAGCTCTGGTTAGTCCATTGCGTACATCTTTATGTACTTGGGTTTAATTTTAATTTGTGGGTATCAGTATTGCATTTCTGAAATTATTTCAAGACTTGAATTGGGCATTCTTGGTTTGGATTTTAATTAGTTAAAAATTGAAAATATTTGAAGTCTTGTATTGGCTGTCTTTGGTTTGGATTTTTCTTTGTTTAAAACTGAAAAATATGTGAAGACCTGCATTGGGCATTCTTGTTAAACATTGCACTTAGTTTAAAATAGAAATTATTTGAAAGCTTGAATTTGGTTATCTTGTTTTGGATTTTACTTGGTTAAAAGTTGAAAATATTTGGAGATTTGTATTGGGTATCATTGGTTTGGATTATACTTGGTTAAAGATTAAGACTTGTATCGTTATCGGCCCTTTCCCGGATCTTGCGCATAGCTGAAGCTAAGTGCACCGGCTGCCTTTTTGTATCCTTCATTTGGATTTACTTGATTAAAAATTGCAAATGTACTGGGTATCCTAGGTTTGGATTATACTCAGTTTAAAATTGAAAATATTGAGACTAGGTTTACTTATCCGTGGTTTAGATTGCACTTGGTTAAAAATCATTAACTAAAATTGTACTACTTGTTATAAAAATTCTATCATTTGTTCTTGGAGTTTTATTTGGAAGTGGCTATATGTACTTTTTATAAATGGACCAGTTTATTTTTAGTTGTTTGTGCAAACTTTGAAGTCTTGATACTATGTCCTTTACAAATGTTTCTCGTTTTTACTGATAAATCCTTATGTTCTACATCTATACTGTGATTAAATTAATTTTTGTTAATGTTATTGTGGTCAGGTCTAATGTTCCATAAATGTGTTAGTCTATAGTGGTGGATGTAGAGTTTTGACGCTGTTGTGTTTGTGATTATGTGTTTATATTACTTTCACACCAATGTCGTAAGGAGTGGTGCAATGGCACTTTGCACCCATTGACTTATAATTTTTTCCTCTACTTGTCTATCTGGGTAGAATTTTCCTTGTGTCTTTCATATACTTGTTTCTTCCTCTGACATGTCATGGTTGTAAAAACCAGTCTTCAGCAATGGTTTGAGTATTGTACAAATGGAAAGAAGAAGAACTGTCCAGTTTGCAAACAGACTTGTACAGAGAAAAACACAAATAGGCTTTTTTTCCAATCAGTTGGTGATCCAAATGATCCTAGTCTCTCCCAGCAACCACATGACTTTGAAGGGGGGACTCCTTGTGAATTACGCAATGAGGTCAAAAGGTTGGAGGGGAAAGTTTTAAAACTGGCTTCTACTCTGGAACAACAACAGAAAGATCTCAAAGAAGTTAATGTTGAGGTAAATGGTTCATCCTTTTTCTGTTTTGATTGCCTTGAATTTGCAGTTACGAAGTCGGGAGTCACTGTTTACTTTTATTCATTAAATGGGAATGGATTTAGTATATTGTTAACCTGAATAAAAAAGATTAGAATTGTCATATTTCATTTGTAGAAAGAGATGGTTATAGAAGTTCATATCCGTTGTCTAGTTGAGCCAATTTTTTTTATTTCCGTTCTCATTACATGGTTGATAGTTTTGATTCCCAGTTATTTTACTCCACCAAGCTCAAAACAAAAGATTTGAGTTATTGAAGGGAACGATAGACTGTTTAATCTTTAAATTGTTAAACTTTAATGCTTTTCTGACAAATCCTATTTTGTCCTGGGTTACTAAGAATTTTACAAGCCTGCTGGACTTTCTTTACTGACTATCTAAGGCAAGGTGCCTATTAAGATGCTGTTTTGCTAAGGTATCAGAGATGACACCCAGTTTATATGCCCAAGCTCTAGATACTGAACTACGAGGACTTCTCCATTGAAGTATCTCTTGGTAGGAAATAGACTTCAGG
Source organism: Anisodus tanguticus (assembly GCA_034509755.1). Classification (NCBI taxonomy): domain Eukaryota; kingdom Viridiplantae; phylum Streptophyta; class Magnoliopsida; order Solanales; family Solanaceae; genus Anisodus; species Anisodus tanguticus. Next base: position 21,285,760 of record CM067561.1, on the reverse strand, counting down.
AAATGACCCGTGGTGATTGCTGATGCATGACTAGTACAGTCAAGTGTTCTAAAGATATTTAAATCATAATTTCTGCTTCCAAATTCATCCGTCTTAAGACTGCATGTCATCACATTCTTTCTCTCAACTAATCTTGTTACTACATGGTAATTTTCAGTTGTTCAGTTGCAAAGAGCAGTTGAAAGTAGAAGTGGCTCTAAAGAATGAAGCTAAAAAACAGAAGACAACCATTCAGCAGTTGCTTAATGTTAAATCTCAGGTACTTCTGTGCACTGCATGCTTGCACTGAATGCCTTCTGGTTGGAATTTTTTTTACTTCTACGAGTTCTTATGCTTTGGGAAAGTTTGTGTTGTAGGAGCTAGATCAATCAACCTTGGAATGCAGAAGACTGCAAGAAAGAAATATGGCCCTAGCTAAGGAGCTTGCAGCACTCAAGCTGTAAGTGAATTATTTTAAGGGCCACAAGCATTTATATCCTATTTTTTGTTGTACTACAATTTGTTATGACTTTTCATTTATGTTTCTTGTCTTTAGAGTCTGTGATGTGAACTTGGGGGAATCAGAGGTCTTGAAGCTTGCTTCGTTGGGCAATGAAGCCAACAGTAAAGAGACAATTGAAGTGTTGAAAAAGTCACTGGTCATCCGTAACAAGTAATATTTTATTTTTGGAGTTGCTTTTATTTATGAAAATTATTTTAATCCTAATATCGGACTATACAAAGTATCTCAGTTCTGGCCTTTGCATAGTAATACAAAACTTTGCTCTAGATATATTTTTGTTATCGACAGATCTGTAGGTATCTTTTTGGTAGTTGATTGCCATGGGAAAAACTGAAATATATGTTACACATCATATTTTGTTTACTGCTTGAGCTCAGGCAAGTCATAATTGACAAGATACCAGAAATATGTGTGTAGGCATATGAAGGTCACCGTGTTAATAAATTAGCTTCAACCTAGAAGCTCTACCGAAAGCCTTGCTTCCCTTAGGACTTTTTATATCCAACAGAGTGGTAAAGTCTGAAAGGTGGTTGGACAGAGCTTCTAGTCTGCAAAATTAGAGTTCTTGCACATTATGTCATGCTTAAATATAATCTATGGAAGTAATGCTATTTCAGAAGAAATAGTGGCTTCTTTCTGCTCTATAGGTAATTGTAGTTGTCAACCTTTTTTTAAAAGTAGAGATACTGACTACTATTCTGAATTTTATTATTTTCTTTAACGACTGTTAAGAAGATAAATTTGGGTGGAGGAGTACAACAACAACATACCCAGTGTAATCACAAGTGGATCTGGGGAGGGTAGGCTGTACGCAGACCTTACCCCTACCTTGGGAGGTAGAGTAAGTTGTATATTATGAATTTGTCTCTGGACTGGTGTTAGGACAACCTCTATAAAGTATTATGGCCTAGATTGATTTATCAAAAGAAGATTTGCGATTGAGATTTAAAAAGTTTTCCCACCACCTGATCTTTTTCCGAAAATGCTTATCCTTTTACATAGTAAAGTTATTTTTCAAGTGCTTTGAGCTGTATACTTTATGGTTTATACTATCCTGCTTCTATCTGGCGCAGCAGCATTATTTATCTTCAAGTTGTGAGTTTGATGCAAGACTATTAATTTGTGCTCTGGCAGGAGTTACAAAGAATTGATGATCAAGTGCAACACCCTTGGGAGGGGAGAGGCTCGTACTCTTGGTAAACTTGAGAAGGTTAGAGAGAAGATGGATAAGCTCAAGGTAAGTGCTCGATGTCCTCAATCCAATTTTATCAATTTCACTTTGAGCTTTGAAGATGCTTCAATGGCTACTATTAATAGGCAAGGGTCCAAGAGCTTGAGATGGCTGTTGAAGTAAGAGATAATGAAATTTTGAGAACTTTGAGAACGTCCAAGAATTTTGAAGTAGAATCCGGAAAAGGTTTTAATAAAGAACCGAAAGTTGTCAAATGCTCATACGAGAATCAGAAAAAGCCACTTGCTGAGACAGAAGTGCATTTGCATCGGGTCACTGGCTCTGGTCATGATTCTGGTCGAGGGGAAAAAAGAAAGCTTATGTACAATGATGCGAGTGAAAAAGATACAGCAGATTGTATGATAGCTAGTTGTCTTGACCAAGATAATCAGGGGAAAAACTCTTTGCAGATAAATAAGTATGACGGCATTTTGGAGACTTCCGGTTATGTGCAGGAAGAATCAAACCGGAAATTGAATCCACTAATTGACCATAAGAAGGCAGTCCATGAGAGTATTTTGTCAAGGTTGAAGGTAAGTTCGGGGACTGCAGATGGAACTCAAGTAAAGGTATCGGATAACAAGGATGAATTCTCAGGCTTAAGGAATCGTGGCAAGAACAGTACAGTAAACATGTCACCTGTAACTATTCTTGATGACGATGATCTTCTCCCTCTAGATGACTTTACTTACTGCCAGCCCTCATTTCACATCAGAAAAGGGACTTCTTCGCCAAATTCACTTGCCAAACTAGGTTCTCTCTCTCTCTCTCTCTCTCTCTGTGTGTGTGTGTGTGTGTGTGTATCTTATCTTTGATGTTGGTCGGGTGGCAAATTCTTTAGTTGTTTAGATGGTGAGAAGTTGCAATAATTATCTGCTTACAAATGATCTAATTCACTCTTCAGCAAAGCCTTTTAAGCTCAATATATCCCCGAATTTTAATTCAATTATATACATGATTGCCCATTGCTTTTGTTTACCCTTTGCTTTGACTTTTCTTGAGGGAGGTCATGTAATTCATTTTCTCCTTATGGAGAAGAGGACTACTCCGTAAGCAGGCTCTCTGACATTGTAAGTATAAAATTTCAGGAGACCATTGCTTCTCCGGTGGATTATTAGGTCCTGACGGAACAAACAGGCACTTGGGAAGATGGTGTAAGAAGGTGCAGAACAACGGATCTGCAGGTGGAAAATCTAGTGATTTGATTTCTGTGGGAGCTGATGGCAGAGGTGGTAGGATTAAAGTTCTCCGATCAATAAATCAGGCCTCTATGGTGGGTATTAACTCATGTTTTTGACTTACAAATGTATATGTGCAGTTATTTCTCCTACTTTTCCGTCATATTCAAATTAAGTAACTTTACTCAGTAACATGTCGAATCCACTGTGGATCTTTCCCATATTTATCATGATCACATCTGCACTCTGAGTAGCCTTGTTTCTTATCTTCATCACTTACTATTCCTCTAGTAGGATGTGAAATCATCTTTTCCTTGCCTTTGAATGATTTTTGGCGAAAACAAGAGAGCTTTGTTATTTTATTGAATTCTTTGTCCTTGATTTCTTAAAGGGCAGCTCAATGCACTAAGCTTCTGCTATGTGCGGATTCCGGGGAAGGGCTGGACCATAAGAGGCCCTCTTTTTTCTTGCTTTCTTAATTTTAAGATCCTAATTAGAGGCATTTATCAATTTTTCTTTCATATGAAGTCATGGTCTACGTTGCTTGCTCCTCATTACTATGTTTTATCAATGATAAAAAAATGAACCTTGGCCCTAACTCAACCCAAAAAACTAGCTCATGAGGCAAGGATTGCCCATGATCATACAAGGAGACAACTACTCATTCCATCAAAACATGTTGGAACACCTCTCTTGCACGCTCAGGGCCAGATATTTGGAATGTGGACAACATATCATGGGGGCCTAACATTGTGCAACCCAAGAATAGAGATGAGTCTAAATTTGATACCATGATAACAAAATTGAGTCGTTGGCCTAACTCAACCCAAAAACTAGTTCACGAGGTGAGAATTTCCCTAAATCGTATAAGGAGGCAACCCATTAAGAAAATGAATACTGGCCCTAATTCATAACTCCAACTCCAAAATTTAGCTCCTGAGGTAGCCATTGCCCAAGACCATGTAAGGAGACGATAACACATTCACTCAATTAGGACACTTAACATTTACCACACCAACAAGCAATCCTCACTTGTTATTTCTTTGTTGAAGTTCATTCTCACAAAAAAATTCCTTTCTTGAAGTATTGATTATTTTAGAGTAACACAATGTGAACTTCCTAATCTTTTAATCTATCTAGATTTCATTTCTGAATTGGTTGTTCATACTTCTCCGAATCTGAGGAGAAAGTTAGACTTGTATTAGTAATTCTTATCTGTTGACACAGATCCAATTCGTTATATACATGTTGACTAAATAGTATAATAGTGAGGTGTTCAACATCATCACCTCTTAGTTTATGAGCAAAACCTTTCTTATTGACCTTCATGTGGTAAAGCTTTATCTCCACCTTCCTTAACATCAAAGTTACTCTTTGAGTTTATAATATTAGAGCTGTCTCTGCTGTTCTGACATCAACATTTTCAGATTTTAACGTGTTATGATATGCAAAATTTTACTGTTACTAAGCTGTTCAAGTTTCCACATCCATGACCTGAGTTTGCCAATTATATAAGTTATATGTCGTGGTTGAATTTAAAGTAACTTAAGTAGTTGAAAAGCTGTTTGCTTCTTTCTAAGTGTTACGAGTTCCAGAATGTAAGAAGACAATGGAGGACAAGTTAGTTATGATCCAGTCGCCTATGATTGCATAAGCTATTTTGAGCGCAACTACAGAGGAATGACAATGAAAGAGCCTAATTGTTGTAGTATCTGAGATAGCAGAAGTTCCAACTTCTAACCAATAACCGTCTTTGCACTTTTGTTGGAGAGTACTTTGTGTTTTGCATTTTTAACTAGATCCTTTGCTTCTTGTTCATATGGCATTGTTTCGTTCTGGTATGATGCAGGTGCTTGGTTTTCTGTTTATCCATGCTGTTTATAGCATCTTAAACAACTAGTAATATGTACTATTTTCTATTTTGAAACTGTTATGAAAAAGGTTAATGCTTGAATATGGAAGTTTATTTGGTGCTCTTTACTTCCTGATCAGGACAAGGAGAGTGCAGTATCAATAAAGAGATGCAAGTCCGGCACGAAAGAAAGTAGTACAGAGTCTCAAGGATGCTTGCAAATAGAACATTTCTTCAGAAGGGCTGGGCAATAGCTCTATACTCAATGGCACTTGTAGAATTCTGTCCTGTATATTCATAAAGGATAAAAGTGAGCTGCCATTCATTTTTCCAAATTTAGATTTGTTCTGTTCTAGGTCTCGTTTTACTATTTTCGACTGAAAAATAACGAGATCAATGTGTTGTGCTGAATATACATCCTTTGTTGTTTAGAACTTGGAAGAGAAAGGAACTAGATGCATTCTCTAAAGCATGCACTTATTTTCTAAGCATAAAACTTTTGAGATGTTGTAAAACAACTAGATGTAGGCATAATTCCATGTCTTGCTGAAGTGTACTACATGTCAATTTTGTAGTTTATGAGTTCTAGAGGTTACTTGAACAAGTTGACTTCAGATACAAGATAGTCCAAACAGATACCAAATTGAGACGAGACATTTTTTTTTTAGTTTGGCCATTTTATGTTTTCAAGTTTTAGACTAGTAATATATTCTTGGTCATTCTTATCCTTACTTTCTTTAATTTCTTCTTCTGACTGACAATTCGAGAGCACAATGCAGTGCCACCTATCCAAATTTCTTCATTCATTGAATGTCAAATTTCTCAATGTCTAAAGTAGTGATTTGGAAACAATTTTTTTCCTTTTTTATAGGTCGGAGCCAACCTTGATTGATTTCTGTCCTGAATTTTTGGTGTGAAATTATAAAGTTCAAAAAACAAATAATATATCAGGAGCTATGTTGTTCGGGCTCTCCAAAAATGTTGTCGCACCCATGTCGGATTCTCCAAAAATGCATTATTTTTGGAGAATCCGACACGCACCCTTGGACATTTCTGATCAGCGCGAGCAACATAGATCAGGAGCATGCTCTTTCTTTTATTTTTATTTTCGTCCTTCCTAATTCTCTAGGTTTTACTCTTGTTTTATTTTTATTTTCTTCGGAGTAAAAAGAAGATGAGAATTGATCCTTTTCACTTCTAGGTTGTCAATTAGTAATACCGCTGATCTACCTCTCAATCCTCTTCTTTTTTTCTTAAATCCTTTAGGGGTTTAATATATTTTAGTTGGAATATTTTTCTTCTATTTCTAGATAACTCTAGAAACTATAATATTTTACCATGTGGATTGTGGACCAATTCTATGTGTCTTTAAATGATTCAGGATTAATATTTAATTATTTGTATAGGAAAATTCCATTTCAAAAGTGGTCTGCTAAGAGTTTATAATGCTGGTTCTTCAAAACATGAGGCTGCCTGGATTAGTACAGACTTGAAATGTACATTGACAAGCTTTTTTTGTTGGTGTAAAGATGAAAGAAAAGAGGTACAATTTTTCTTTCATCAACTGCAGAGCACTATTTAAAATTTAGCCAAGTGATTTGGTATCTTTTTGACTATCGTTTCCATAATCTATAACATCGTTATGTAGGCAAATATATTTGCAAACTTGCAAGACAATGTGCCTGTTGGCTGTTGCACCCTTTTGTATAACTTAGCTTGTTATAAGACGAGGCTCGATAAAAATGCTTAAAATAGTTGATTGGAACTTCACGAATAAACCATTTTATTTTTTTAGAGATAAAGTTTACACTTAATAAATACCATAGTTTTCTCTTTTGCATGAACATAAAAAGAGGGGGAAAAAGAAAAAATTGAACACGATATTTTGGTAAAGCAGAAAGGAGTCTGAGAGTTGATTGGTAGCTTGTTTTTCATTTTCTGAAATAAAAAAGTTATTCTTATCTTTAAACCTCTCGAGGTATTTTATTGCAGGCAAATGAAATGTGAAATCATAAAATAAAAATTGAGTAATTTTTGGATTCTTTATTTGATTTTTAATTTTTATTAAGTTCAACTAATTTCATTTCTTCATTTCTACATAATAGCCGATTAGCAAAATAAAGATGTACATAGCTGTTTCTGTTAAGTCCCATCGGAAATGGAATGAGAACATGGACTCCTTATATGGACTTGGACAATCCTCACCATACAAGTTAGCTTTTGGGGTTGGGTTAGGCCCAAGATCCATTCTTTGCATGGTATCAGAGCCAGACTCATTTCAATTCTTTGTTTACCAATGTTGGCCCCCCAAATTATATTGTTCACGCTCCAGTTAACAAGGTCTGGACATGCGGGGAGTGTTAAATGAAATGAAAACATAATCCCAAGATCCATTATTTACCGTTTCAGCTAAAATATTTGGAATAATTTTGTTTATAGTCTTTGTAAGTAACTATGTAATTGTTTTCAGTTTTGCCAATATGATCAATAGAAAATCATTATCAATTCTGATTGACTACAAAAAGCTAACCCATAAATATTAGAAGGACTACACAAACTCTAACTAATAGAAAAAAACATCTCATGTTTTCTCTTACAATATTGCATCTATCATCATCAGTCAATTCATGATTCACTCAAGCGTTTAAACACTGGTAATTCCGTCAATAATAATTCCATTACGTAAAAGAAGGATCTTGACCCTTCTAGATTAGGATAAAGAATATATTGACACTTCAATTAAGAAAAATCGGTAAGGAATTTCTAGGAAAACTCTATTACTCAGGTAATTATAATACTTTACAGCTTGTACGTACGACTTCGGCTGGACAAGTAACAACTAAGAAACTTCCAAGTTCCAAGCATAGAAAAAAGAAATGGATTTTGGAAAAATAGTTGAATAATTAGCCAAATAAAAATAGGAGGAAGGAAATAAATAGATTAATTTTGATGAAAAAAATCTTTAACTGTCACTTTTCGGATTGGGAAAAAATACAAACAGTAAAACATATTGCTTAAAGAAAAAAAACATACAATCCTAAATTAAGAAAGATTAGAGCGTTCCTTAGGTGCATGTAGTTCAAATCTCCGTGAATTAGTTGGCTAGCATTGAGCATCTCAATTTTATTACTCCCTCTATTACAATTTATGTGATACTATTTTCTTTTTGGTCTTTCCAAAAAAGAATGTCTATATTTCTATATTTAGAAACAGTTTAACTTTATGAGATAATTTACAATCACACATTTATATAAGAGTATAAAGTGATATTGGATCTAACTCAACCTCAATAGCTAGTTCAGGGAAAAAATGTGCAAGTCATATTAAAGAGATCACCCATTCCTTAAAGGGCCAATGTGTGATTTTAACACCCTCAGAGTTGAACATTTGGTGCGTGAGCAATTTAATATGGGAGACCAACATCGAAAATGAAAATGTAGAATATTTGGATGAGTCATCATCTGATATCATGTAAAAAAATGAATCTTGGACCTAATTCAATTCAAAAAATTAGCTCATGAGGGAGGATTGTCCAAGCCATATTAAAGAGATCATCCATTCCTTAAAGGGTTGATGCGGGACTCTTAACAAATACTGATTTAGGACTTCAAATTACGTGAGTTGCGTGTAAGGAGATCTGAACGTACAAATCTTTAGAGAGATCTGGTTGAAAAACCGACCAATACGCTCATCCGACTAGAAAACCTCATGTTGAAGTTTTTCGAACTCTGATCAGAATATAACTGGCATTTCTTTTGTTTTTGGAAGACAACCCTTTGACTATTTCTTTTTGTTTTTCAGAAACTAAAACATGAGTTTCCAGCAGGACAAAAAAAAAATGTAATTTTGTGGGAATTAAATTGTTAGGAAACTGTAGTGCTCACATGTGATATAACACGCATTCGTGTCTATACTTTACAGCTTGCATAATGTATGACTTAGGCAAGAAAAGAATTGGATTTATTGGAAAACAACCTGACAGGCGGGTCCAATTAAATTCTTAAATATGTGCATGAGTCAACAATCCCAGCCTTTGACTTCATTATGTTTAAAATATTTATTTATTTATTTATTTATTGTAAGACTCAATATGAAGAGATTGACTAATGATGGTCACGTACGGGTGGAAGCTAACGACGTCTCAAACATGGATTTTGCTTTGAAACGTAACTTTTTACTTTAAATATATTTAGGGTCAATTTGGAAAGCCTCGACGTAATTGGAATTGGTGTAATTACTAGGATAATAATTAAAGTAATCTGTTTGTTTGTTATAATATAATTATAGTTTGATTATAAGTGTATTGTTTGATTGTACAAGTGCAATTACATAGTTAATTTAATTTAAAATAAAATTTAATTATTAAAAATTAATATCTAAAAAATATATTTCTTTATAAATGATATTAAATTAGGTATTTAAGATACACATTGTTTCTTGAAAATATATTACTTAATAATCATATATTTGTAAAAAATAATTGATATATTATTTTTAAATTAATTAATTATAAAAATTATAAGCACACTTTTTGTGAGAACATCATGGATTGGATGTTTGACAAAAAGATTAATATTTACAAATATAATGTCATAACATATTCAAATGTTTGACAAAAAAATAATCTATCAATTGCAAGAGAAAAAGGAACAACATGCAATATGAGATAACATGTCAATAGAACTAGAGCAAATAAATTGAAATAGAAAATATAGCCTAAATTCAAAATCTAATTTTTCTTAACACAAAACTCTTATGTCAAGTTCCAACATCACATAAGTAAGTTCCAACATAATCTAAGTAAATATAATTCAAAAAAGCGAAAAACATAAGTCTATAACCTCATTCAACAAAGAAATTCTACTTTAATAACATCACTTAATATATGTCAAGTTTGTTAATGACTCATTCTTTCTAATATTAGGAAGTGTAGTTTCAAAAATTTGAATAATAGCGCAGTTATGCTAAATGAAGAAAATAAAAAAATAAAAAATACGAGCAATTACATGAAATCACAAGAAATAAAGGTTGGAAAATAAGAAGAAAGGAAATGAAAGCTAAATAATATAATAAAGAAAAATATATTTAAAAAATAAAAATAATTTAAAAGTAAAAAAATTGAAATAATAGAAATAAAAATAAATTAAAAAAGAAAAGAAATTAAAATTATAGCAAAAAAGAAAGAAACTAAAAAGTAACCATGTAATTACACCAAATTCTCAACCCCCTTGAAAATTGGAGAGTGTATTTACATCCTCCCAATTACACACAATTCTCATCTAACCAAGTAATTACTTGACTAAATAAAAGAATCAAACTGTATAATTATATTTAATTGCACTCAAATTTAATCATGATAGACCTTCCAAACAGGCTCTTACTTTTAGACTTTGTCCGTTTTCTTTTTCTAACATTTGATTGATGCAATTGTAAGGTAACTTTACTTGTTCCTTTCTATATGATACTATAAATATTTAAAGTCAAAAGATTTTTTCATTACAACGTTTTAATGATAACACTTTAGATATTTACACTGTAATGATTTTGGTTATTTTTAAGTATATATTTTTATTTAAAAATAATTATTCAAATTCACACTGATATTTGAAGAGTTGATTTGCACCACCAATTTTGTCATGCTTTTTACCTCGAAGGGGGTAATATACTTTGGTTCCTCTAGGCAAAGATAACGGTGGGATTAACACTATGATGGTCACCGCAACTATTTCTGGTGTGATACATACATCATTCTTTAGGTGTTTAACTAGTAGTACTTACTATTTATCGATCGTGCATAGAATTTCGATAATATCATATCACTTTATTTGTAATATATTAAATAATTTATCTTATTTTTAAGATTTCAGATTCACTTTTATGGAGTGTTACCTGAGATATAATTTGTACTTTAAAAACTACATAACTATTATAATTTATATTGTAAATAGTTATTAATATATATATATATATCAGAGCCAAAAAGGGTAGAGATATAGAGAAATATGATATCCAGATCAGATGAAATTTTTATCTAGAGGTTTAGGCTCTTATGAGTTTCCTTGCCTGAAATGGTCCGGGGTAGTAAGTCCTCAAGTGTGTAGGCAGTTAGACCCGTGAAATGCTCGGGATTGTAGGAAGAACTTGAGTTTCAAAGATAAGATTTTTATATACATGGATCCGTTTTTCAATAAATCTACTACTTTTGATTTTGGTTCAACATCTTCCACGGATTCAAAGAAGATAATAAATTCGGAAGAAATCGTTATACAAGATTTTGAAAAATCGATTGATAATTGAGAAATACCGAGAGTAAATAGAGATCAAATTTAAAAAAATTCCAAATCCCAATTTTTCAAAACTGATTTCACTATTAAAACAGAGGAAAGAGATATTCAGTTATCGAAACTCTTTGAAACAATCCAATTACTTTCTCAAATTCCTTGAAAAAACATAGGGAAAGAAATTACAAATTCATCAATATTGGCTTAGTCCAAGTAGGGATAAAACCCCTTACTAAGGAAGGACTAAATACTTCAATTCTTGTTATCTTACGAGATGCCAGATTCACAAATTTTGAAGATTTCTTATTGAGTTCTGTTGAGTCTAGTCTCTGCACAAGACCAATCTCTTTTGATTGTTACCCAAACTTTTCAGTATCCCTCAATGATAAAAATATCCAAAAATTCCTTATCTTACAAATAAAAACCCACAACTATCAAATGCTTGAAGGCTCAATTTCGATAGCAATAATCTTTAGAATCCATTACAAAGCTATGACTTCTGCTTTTGCCACAAAAGTTAGATACCATAGTAAAAAAAGGTGAAACCCTACTGTTACAAACAGATCTTTCCAGATCTAACATCTTAATACCAAGACCTATTAGGTGGAAGGATATTACCCTACCAGAATAATGGATCATGGAAAGAGTAGTCAAACCTGAACCTATAGAAACTTCCCAACCAAATATCCATCTTAAGGAAATAACCCTAATACCAAGATGGTAGAGTAAGCATATCATTCATAAGAAGATCTGCGAGTAATAGATACGATGATACAAGTTCCGTAGAAACCCTGGACTTAGGAAGAGTCTCACAAATTTCTTCAGTAATAAACACCCCTTACAAAACAAAACCTAGATAATCTACTTCAGATTTACCTAATCTAAGAAACATAGACTACACCAACGAAATACCTAGACCCGTATATGAAAATACCACTGTTAGAGAGAAAATAGACGACCAAGAACCTACTAGTCCGACGTTTTCCTCGATAACAGAGAACATAGTAAACGAAATCGGAGTCTTAGAAAAAGAATTCCAAATAGATAAGAAATTCCTACAAAAAGATTTTTATGAAAAATATAACCTAGAAAAAAGAATTTGATTCTTTAAAAACTTTTTAAATACTAGAAAATAAATACAGAAAAAATTGTATGATTTTTGTAAATGAAAATAGGATAAATATTCTATTTTTTACTGGTTTGAAATATATTTCTCCCAAAATTCCATAAAGTATCCCTTTTCTAAATCGGTAAATCCCGTTACCACTAGGAATAAAACACCGGAATGGGAAACCCTAGCTGATTCTAGGAAAGTTCAGTCTAACCACCCTCCTCTACAAGGTATTAAGCAAAACATTCATGACCGACCTGTAGACGCAATTCCTTTTAAAAACCCAGCAGAGGATGAAAAAACAAATACAAAATCCATTCTCGCACAAAATAATTTCATCAATATTAATTTAAATACCATAGGAAAACAATTAGATAGAGTGGAAAAACACATAAAAAACCACCCTTTAATCACTATAGATTCCCCGGAAACGTCTAAAGATATGAAATTGAAAAGCCCAATCTTTAAACCTTTTCAGGTGTCCAAAGATAGTGTAAAAAATATCTAACAAAATAAATCCGAATTTATTCAGGCAATACAAGATCAGTTAAGTAGAATTGAGACATCCAATAGTTCTAATACAGAACTCATTGTTTCAGATACCCCACAATCAAGTAATAAAATTACAACTTTAACATATGATTCCGATAACATTGACACCTTAGAACAATTACAAAATAAAACACCGCTTGTTAATAAAATGGATTGGAAACAACCTGTACAACAACAATTATAAATAATTTCAGCTCCAGATCTAGGAATAGTAAAATCCCTAGCTCAATCCCGATTCAATGCCTCTTCCATTTACGATTGGAACATAGATGGAATGACAGAATACAATATCCTCAGCTTCTTCCAACAAATGACCATGACTGCAAATGCCTATAAAACACAAAATGATACACAAGATAAGACCATAGCAAAACTGCTCATCACAGGATTCTCTGGTCAATTAAAAGGATGGAGGGATAATTATCTCACTGATAAAAAAAGAAGAAGTCATCATAAATTCCATAAAAACTGATGAAGAAGGAATACCAAAAATCTCTAATACTCCAATAGATTCCTCTGATTCAAACACCGAGACAGAACCTGACTATTTTTCCCTGTCTTCAGAAGACAATAAACCCCTTCAAATAGATGAATTGGTCACAACTAGTTCATCTGAAAATTCTGATCAAAGAATTCACATATGTGTATTAACTAAAGATCAAGAAAAGGAGAAAAAAGCAAGCAAATAAATAACAACTCGAGAATTACAAAAAAGTATTAAACTACTAAAAACAGAAATAAAAGAATTAAAAAAAATAACGAGATTCTAAATTAATAAAAGTAATCCTTTCAAAAACTATACCACAAAACTCTGATTCTCATAATTTCAAATTTAAAGAATTCGATTCAGAAAATCCCGTAGAGCCAAAGACGCGAACCGAATAAAAAGCCTAGAAGAAATTCCAGAAGACTTTCTAAGGGTCTTAAGAAAAATCACATAAAAAAATAGCTAATAAAAATAACTCTTAAATTCAAACAATTGCACTTTTTGACACATGAACATATTTAAATTTGATAAAAATAGGAATAGTACCAGAAAAATTTAGAGAAAAAACTCGTGAAAGATTAGCGGCAGCTAATAACACTAAAATCAAAATTGATTTCAAAATCAGTGCGTCAATTGAAAATGACGGAGGTTTCTATAAAAACATCATTTGTTTTAACAAGTGACATACACAGTTCTGTCATCTTAGGAACACCATTTATGAATCTTATCACCCCTTATAAAGTAGATAACGATTTCATATCTTTTAAATCCAATAAAAAGAATTTAATATTTTGTTTTATAACAAAACCAAAATTAAGAAATCTCAACCTAATAAGAGCATGTTCAATACACAAAGATAGTATAAATGCAAAAATACAAGGAAAATCATACCATCTACAAGAACTGAAAAAAGAATTTTCTTTTGAAAGATTAAAAACACAATTAGAAATACCAGAAGTTAAAGAAAAAAATATTTAAACTCCAAAATTCTTTTGAAACCGAAATATGTTCTGCGATTTCAAATGCTTTTTGGGGTAGAAAGCAACACATCGTAGATCTTCCCTATGAAAAGGATTTTGACGGAAAACAAATCCCAACAAAAGCCAGACCAATCCAAATGAATAGTGATCTTGAATAACACTGCAGAAAAAAATTCAAGATCTTGAAAATAAAACTAATTTCCAAATCTAGATCCCCTTGGAGTTGTGCTACGTTCTATGTAAACAAAATTCTGAAATAGAAAGAGGAACTCCTAGATTAGTAATAAATTACAAACCTTTAAATACAACCCTAAAATGGATTAGATACCCAATTTCGAACAAAAAATATTTATTACAGAAATTACATTCTGCCTTGATATTTTCAAAATTTGATATGAAATCCGGTTTTTGGCAAATCCAAATTTCTGCGAAAGATCGTTACAAAACCGCCTTTACATTCCCCTTTGGACAATATGAGTGGAATGTAATGCCCTTTGGTCTTAAAAATGCCCCTTTAGAATTCCAGCGAATAATGAATGATATCTTCAATGATTATTCCAAATTCTGCATAGTTTATATAGATGATTTTTTAATTTTCTCAAATTCCGTGGAAGAACATTTCAAACATCTTAAAACTTTCTTTTATGTTACAAATAAAAATGATTTGATAGTTTCCAAATAAAAAATGAGTCTATTTCAGACTAAAATAAAATTTCTAGGACATTATATATCCCAGTATACTTCTGCCAATTGGAATGATACCTAAAAAAACTATTCTACCATTAAAAAAGAAATTTTGAGCATCGTCTTATGCATACAAAAATTTTAAAGTGATTTACTAATTAATTTTTTTTACTCAGAATTGATTGCAAAAGTGCTAAAGAGGTTTTACAAAAAGATGTTCAAACCTTGCATCAAAATAGATCTTTGCACGATGGCAAGCGATTCTTAGCATTTTTTATTTTGATATTGAATATATTAAAGGAGAAATAAATTCCATCCCAGATTTCTTAACCCGAGAATTCCTCCAGAACAGAGGAAATACCTAAGAAAACCCTGCAAGAAAGAATAAATACATGTTAAAATTCTTTTACTCCTTCACAAATCCCCAAAACTACAAAAGGTGTTGATGCAGTTACAAATTCATAAACATTGGACCGTCCAGAGTTCAAGAGAGGATAAATCTTCTCTCAAATTTTTTATAAAATTAGAGAAAGGATTTTCAAAACCCCTTTCTCAAAAACATTTTCAAAAAATCCATTTTCAAAAATGTTTCTCAAAAACATTTTCGAAAAATCTATTTTCAAAAACCATATCTTAAAAACCCCATTTTTTGATATTCCATTAAATTACTGGGATTACCAACAAGCTTGGTTCAATTCCCTTTTTGTTTAAAATACCAACCGAAGCCATACTTGGCTTTTTCATTTTGATACCTCATGTATTCCATCCCAATTTCCAATATGGTGGAATTCATGGTGGGAACAATTTGGATCCACCATCGAGATACAAAAACCCCAAGTCACTAAATCTTTTAACCTCTTTAAATCCCTTTATAAACCTACAGAGGAAGAAAAAAGATTTGTGCCACTACACCTATTTCACACCAGATTTCATTTACCATGGGTATTCACATGGTTCGTGGATTATTCCGAGAATAAAATTCCAACGATCCGGAGAAGGTTCAAGATCAGATGGTGGGACAACTATAAAATACCATCAAGTCTCGCACCACATAAAGTTCAAGAGTGGCTAAACACCCGAAAGTCCATTCGGGTACATGTACCACTACAAACACCACATGCACCACTACAAACACCAGAGCACCCCCAGTTTCTTCCACAGAAATCCCAGATGGCCTCAATGCTTGCAGCGGCCAAAAATCCAGAAGAAATGCAAACAATAATTCTGAAGTTTGCATTGTCTTCATCAAAAAAAGACTTTCATCAGAAGAAGAAGAACCATAAATTGATATTGAAGACATTCCAGTTTTTGGCAACAGTGGATTCTGAAAAGATTGCCAAAAGAAGACAAAATACCCGGAATAAAGTTCAGCCAAAATTCCGACAAAAGAAAATGCCCACAAAAGCTACTTTAAAAAAAAGTAGAAGATTCCAGCAATAATTCGAGAAAATGCCAAAGTCAATGATGTCATTCTCTACTCGGATGAATAGTTAGAATCTTTTTTATTTACTAAAATGTCATGTAAAACTCTTATAAAAGGAGATCCTCTCCCCTCCATTTAGGACAAGCTTTTTCTTTCATAGATTTCAGATTCTAGAGAGAAGTCTAAGCTCATCTAAATTCCAATTCCCCTCATATGATTCCCCTCACATACCTTAACCGAAATTCCCCAAATACTTTGAAAATTCCTAAGATAGATCTCCTTGATATAAATCTTTGTAAGTTTTAATATCTTGAATAAATATGATTATGGAAGGTGTTACCTCCTAATCTTTTATAAATTCATGCTTTTAAATTCCTGCATTAAATCCTTGGCCGGTTCTACCGCCTATTTAATTTAAATTCTTGCAGATCATTTGAATTATGATTTCCTTAACTGGAACCTTAATTTGTAAGTTAATCTTCATTTACTTTTTACATATCTCATTGCGAGTCTAGTGATATTTAATATTTATTAACCTTAAATTCTAGATCCATCTATGCGCATTTTATTGGACGTAGTAGCTATTTGTCATACGAAGATTGTTGCGAAAAATTGTCTAGATAAGAAGATTAATTAACATCACGACTATCATGGATAGACATTTCCAAATCGATGCCTCCTTAAACAACAAAGAAAAAATATATATAGTCTTACTTTGTTATTTAGACGACTATATTGGCCTACGCGTGATTCATACTCCATATATTATTCGAAACACATTGTATTTTTTTTTAAAATTTGTTTGTGGGTAATAAAGACTACTAATAAAGACTGGCCAAATTATTATTTTATTATTACATATAAGTCTAACCAAATTAATTATTACAAACACTGTACTATTCTAAATAGATTTAACAAAATTTATTAATTCCTATTTTATTTGCTAAGACAACTGAACTAACAAATAATGGCGGAACTAGTAAGCACGTTATGTTGATGTTTCAGGTTTGGCAGCCAAATTTCTGCGGCACACATTGGCGTTCTAAGCTAGAAATATAATTAAATCTGGTCAACTTAAGCATTTCAAAGTTAGAAAAATGTATATTAATGATACCAACATTCTTATTGTCTTTGACAAATGAGAGTAATGACATACCTAATCTATCAATTAGGTAACTATAGGCATAGCATAAAGGTAAAAATAGGTGTGTGTGATCCTCGATTAATGTCCACGCTAATGGTTTTGCATAATTAATTAATTTGTAAAGTCATTAACAAAACATTTTAGTATATAAATGACCAGATCTTCGATCGGAGAGTTTGTCTGTTTGCATGTATAACTTGAAATTCTATCTTATTGTACTTAGTTTACGTATAGAGTACAAGTGAAATATGTGTCAATATCTTAATTGAATCAACCCTTCTCGTGTCTGTTTCTTCTCCCCCTCTGCCTCTTTAATATGTGAAAGGAGGAAAATAAGAGATTCTTATGATATTTATGTTAATCATCAAAGGCATCTAAACCAATGTACGTATATATAGAAGAATAAAGACTAAGTGGTCGTGCGTTTGGTTCAGAAACAAGTTATGTCGAGATCGTAATACAAAAATTAATAATATAGGAATTGTTATAAGGAGATTATCTTTTATCATGCTCCCCTTCGGAAGGAAAAAAAAAAGGAAACAACTCATGCATTGGATGAGTACGTATAAACACAGCCGCGAGATATAGAAAAATGGGCTTCACGTCCTCATATAAAAGATCTACTAAATTAGCACCAAAAGATGTGGTATAGTAGATGAGTCTCTTAACCAGAATTCTCGAGCTCTGAATAAGAAAAAATTCTTAGTTCCTCAAATGATTCTATGCGGCACGGATTCGAATTAATTGGGCTCCAATATGAATACCGAACACCGAATGAAAAATAAAAAAAACCTACTAAAGTTCTCAAAGTTAGACTAACAGTATGAACGTAGTTGGAAATTAATCAGAGGCTGGACTCACCAAACCAATAAGCCATATAGTAAAAAAGCATGCAAATGTCATTGCTTAAGCTCCACGTATGTTACTTGCATTGACTTTTATTATGTAGAAATTAAAAGTTCTATCCATTCTGCAAGTAGTACCCGAAAATTCTCAAATATTTGCTGAATGAATTAAGAAGAATGAACACAAATTTTAAGCTTTGTGGATAAACATCTCTTTAATTTGTTGAGGTTTTAAAGTCCTTTCTACCAACTACTTGACTATACTTAAATATTTGTCGGTATGGACGCAGTCTTACCTTGTGAGATCATTTCAAATCTCAACATTCTTGATCAATATTAATTAAATAGTTGACTATCCTAATTGCGGCATATAGCTTAATCGATCTGCCCAAAAGTATGTGTTTGAAAGTGGGTTATTTTAATGTATAAATGGTTGACGCAATGCAAATGCTAGATTATCAAGTTAGCATTTTTGAATCCCCACGCATATCCAAATTAAAGTATTACAAACCTTTTCTGTTGTTTAATTTCTATCTCAATGTAACTTTACTTGGTTAACACGGGTGATCAAAATAGTGAGTGATAGCACGACAAAGTACAGAATTTTGTCCTTGGTACAAACTAAAGTTAACAAGTTGTGAAAGAAATTAATGAATCATTAGAGTACCCGGAAGCTTGATTTGGTAATTATTCAAAACATAAGTATGTTCCCCTAAATTGATTCTGTCCATTATGACATGACTATGTTGCAATTTGTAAGAAATATTTTTCAAAACATAAGTATGCTGAGACTGTCCCAAAAGTCTTCAAATAAAATCAGTGGAAGACCTTTTATAAAAATATCGACAATCTAATAGCGTGACGGGACATGTAAGACATGTACTTGTTCACGAGCAACCTTTTCGCGAACAAAGTGAATATCCAGCTCAATATGTTTAGTGCGTTGATGTTGAACCAGATTTCCTGAGAGATAAATCGCACTAACATTATCACAATAAACCAATGTTGCCTTCGAAATCAGACAGTGGAGCTCCAAAAGAAGGTTCCGTAGCCAACAAGATTCAGACACCACATTGGCAACTCCTCGATATTCTTTTTTCGGCACTGGATATGGACAAGGTAGTTTGCCGTTTGGAGGACTAAGATATCAAATTGTCACCGAGAAATACACAATAACTAGACGTGGACCGTCTGGTATCCGGTCATCCACCCCAGTCAGCATCTGTGTAAGAAATAAAAGTGGATGTCGAAGACGGATATAAATGCAAGCCATGTCCAGAGTGCCCTGAATATAGCAGATAATGCATTTTAGAGCATGCATGTGATCCTCCATCGAGTTATGCATGAATAGACAAACCTGTTACACAACATAAGATATGTCGGGCCTCATGAAAGTAAGATATTGCAAGGCACCTGCAAAGGCTGTAGTAATGTGATGGATTTGCATATGGCTTGCTGGAAGAAACACTCAACTTTGGTTTAGAATCAACCGGAGTGGAGGACGGCTTACACGATGACATACCAGCTCGTTCAACGATCTCTTCTGCATACTTCTTTTGAGACAAAAGTAAACCACCCACATGATGCGTTACAACTATCCCCAAGAAGTAACTTAGTGGCCCTAGATCTTTCATTGAAAATTCTAAGCCAAGAAGTGGCATGATATACTTACGCAGAGTATCAGATGAGGCAGTTAATATAATAATATCCACATATAGAAGAATGTAAGCAACAACACTACCCTTACGACATATGATTAGAGAATGATTAGACCTGATATTAGAAAATCCACTATGAGAAACATAATTCGCAAACCTCTTATACCAGGCATGAGGTGCTTGTTTGAGCATGTATAATGATTTCTTTAGCAGACACACATGATTATGATAAGTGGGTCTCTGTACCCCATTGGCTGATACATGTACACTGTTTCATTGAGTTCTCCGTACATGAATGCATTCTTTACATCAAGTTGATGAAGCGACCAAGCCTTCGAAAGAGCCAGACGTAGTATCGTGCGGATAGTAGCTGGTTTGACCACATGACTGAAAGTTTCACCGCAGTCCACACCAATCTGTTGAGTTTTTCCATCACCTATAAGGCGGGTTTTATGCCTCTCAAATGTATCGTCAGATTTTTCTTTATGACTAAAAATCTACATAGACTGAATCACATTAACATCAGGAGGATGAGGTACCAAATCCCACGTCCTATTATCAATAAGAACATTATATTTATCATTCATAGCCATTTTCTAATTCAGGTCATTAATGGCAGACACATGATTACGAGGCAACAATGATTTGGTAACATGGGCGTGAAGATCGTATTTTTTGTTTGGTTTAAAAATCCTGTATTGACTACGAGTAACTGACCGTTGGGCTGGAATCGAAGGTGGTTGGATGGATGAGGTGACACTAGGCTGGGTGGTTGATGGATTGGGCCTGGGATTGCTGGCCGCCACTGTCCAGTGGAATGCCAGGCAGTGGGCCGCCAGCAAGAGGCCCATCCGGGCTGGCAGCCATTGGGCTTAAGCAGGCCCAATTTATTGGTCAGGGAAAATATGGTTGGGCCGTGTTACCCGAATTGATTGGGCTGGGCCCGATTGTGAATCCAATCGGTGGACCAAATACGGGGGTATGCTATCGTCAAGGAATTCATAGGTAAGAGGCACAGAGTAATGCATTTTGGAACAGGGAAAATTTGTTTCATAAAAAACGACGTGACGACTCACGATGATTTTATTAGAGGATAAGTCGTAACATTTGTAACCACGATGATTTGATGGATATCCCAAAAAAATACATGGAGTAGACTGTGGTTGAAGTTTATTGATGGTGGTGGAAGGAAAAAGAGGATAACATAAGCACCCAAAAATCCGTAAATGAGAGTAGGATGGGTCCCTTAGGTATAAAATTTTGAGAGGGGATTGGTAGGCTAACTGTTTGCTCGATAGTATGTTCAGAAGATAGGTTTCCATTTGTAATGCATGATGCCAAAATGATGGTGGTAGAGAGACATGGGCAAGTAAGGTGCAAACAATATTGTTAATGGTTCAAATTTTTCTTTCTGCTTTTCCAATTTGAGATGAAGTATGTGGACACGAGAGACGAAAATACAAACCATTATTTTTGCAAATATCCCAAAATGGCCCATTATCAAATTATCTATCATTATCACATTGAATATTTTTAATGTCCCGTTCTCCAAAGGAGAGAAATGTGGAAAAAACTTGTGACTTTTTAGACAAAGAAAACGTCCAAAAAAAATAGAATAATCATCCAACAACAAAAGATAATATCTATGGCCCAAAGAGCTCAAAATGGGAGATGTCTAAATATCACGATGGATAATATCAAAAGACATAATAGTGTAAGAATTAGAAGCAACAAAAGGTAATTTAACATATTCCCAAGCGGATATGAACGACAAACATGAGAATTCCGAGGTCTAGTACATGAAATAAATTTATTTAGTCTAAGGGAGGCAAAAACAGGTGCTCCCGGATGACCAAAATGTTCATGCCATAAAGACGGAGCTACGGCAACAAAGGTGGACGGTGTGGCTTGATGTGTGGTGGTGGTGATTGGATAAAGCTCGCCCCAACTATTACATCTCATTAGATGCATCTCGGTTTGAAATTCCTTCACGGAAAATCCAAAAGGATCAAATTCAACAGAAACCCAAGTGTCGGTAGTAAATTTTCTAACTGAAATCAAGTTTTTAATTAATTGAGGAACATGAAGGACATTTTTATAAGTTAACGGTGGGTTTGGGGGAGACAAGTTTGTAGTACCATAACCACGAATTGGAATTGAATGACCATTTCAGATAATTATACCACGATTATTGTTCAAATTAAAATAGGATGAGAGATTATCTTGTGAGGACGTCATATGAGACGTTGCTCTGGTGTACATGTATCAATTTGCGCCCGGCGGATTGAGGCCAAGAGTGTGCATCGCGACAATGTCGGTTGGTTGGGCTACTGCCGCATGGGCATGTTGACTGACAAAAAAAACAAAAGCCAACTTCCATATAGCTTTTCTGGTTCAACATCAACGCACTAAACATATTGAGATGTATATTTACTTTGTTCGCGAAAAGGTTGCTCGTGGACAAGTACGTGTCTTACATGTCCCGTCACGCTACCAGATTGCCGATATTTTTACAAAAGGTCTTCCGCTGGTTTTATTTGAAGACTTCCGGGACAGTCTCAGCATATGCCGACCTCCCGCTTCGATTACGGGGGTGTGATAAAATAGGAAAATACAATTAGTCATGATTATGTATATTCTGTACACGGTAGATGTATATTTTAGTCATTACTTACCGTAATTGTAGCCTAGGATTATGCTTGTACTTTAGTATATTTACTATCACTTTGGAATGAAATAATGAAGGAAAATATTTCTTACATGATATCAGAGCCAGACCCGTCCCAATTCATTGTTTCCGATGTTGGGCCCCCCTTTTATATTATCCACCTTTTATATTATCCACGCTCAAGATGTCCAGCCCTGGGCGTGAGGCGGGGTGTTGAGTTCTCCCACATCGGTGGGATAAGTGGTTCTTGATCTCCTTATATGGCTTAGGCAATCCTCCCCCTCTGAGCTGACTTTTGGGGTTGAGTTAGGCCCAAGAACCATTCTTTACGCAATTAATTGTTGGAAACCACCCTATATAGAAGTTGTTTTTTTATTTTTCGTCAGTCAAACGCATCTAAAAGAGAGTGTATCTACTATCTTTATTGTGAGCATCCAAGGCGACAACATCTATCAAATAACCATAATCAATTTTTATTTGTTTTATAACATTTTCCGATCACCGTTATTTCCACCTAATATAAGGATTTTGGTTAGAAAATGCAAATTAATGATTGCAATTAGGTCGATTATATCATGTCCGTGTTGCATGCATCAACCGTGTTTTTATCAAAAATCATTTCTTTCCTTACGGAAGAGAGAAGACAGTACCCCTAAAATGATCCAATCACCTCGAAGAGATCTTTAGCATCGATGCGAGCTTGTTCGACATTATTTAGGTCGGTGCATTCAATTATTCATACTAAGGAATTTCTTGGGTTTGAGGAGAGGGGGGGGGGGGTGACAGGGCCCCTGGTAACCGTCCCACATGAATCTTGGATTATTTGATATCGTAAGGAATTGGAACTACCCACGTTAGCCAACACAAAAATACACATACTAGTGATCAGTCAACCTCCAAATACCAAACATGTTTCTTGGTCACCTCCCAAAAAATAGGAACAAGCAATCCCCATATCAAGTAGTAATAATCTGTACATGCACTAACAACTCGTTTCTTGTGGTCACTAATTATGTCGGCATTCTGGATATGAATTCAATTACTAAACCAAAAGGGCCCCAAAAGATTCGTAATTCCTTAATTGTATTCCATCCTTGTACGGAATTCGGATTTAAAGATTGTAAATAACCGATAAATAAGTGCTGAAACTAATATTATTAATAAATAAGTAGGTGTTCAGATAAAAGTGTTGAAACTAATAATAAAAAAGTGATGATAAATTGTTCTTTTGTTTAAATAACTAAAATACTCTTAATTTTCTTTTTACCAAACACTAGTAACTTTGAAAGTGTCTTTGTGAAGAAAATGAAGTTAACGGTTTTATCTTGTAAAAGATATTTTGAGAGAATTAGAAAAAATGTTAAATGATTAAAATCGTAACTTATAAGCTTGGCCAATTACACACTCTTAATCGATTTTTTTCTTTGCTTATGTAAAATTAGATAACTAAGTTAGACTTTCCTCTACTATGGAAAAAAAATTGAACATTCTGGGAAGTCCATGCAATATACGAGTATATTCGCCTTTGATCAAGGGTCTAACTAATGCATGCATGAATTACAATACAAAACAGAGGGGAAAAAATTCTGCAACTTGGGCTATTAGTGGGGGATCTACACTGTCGATCCTCACATGCAAGAGTGTCTGCGTGACAAAAAAAAAGTGACACACATATATATTAGGAGCAATGTTAACAGACTCTAAATTAAATTCTATAATTATCACTATTGGCTATATCTAAAAGTCATGATGTGGGATTTATTCCGCAATAAATCAATTGATCAGTTAATTATTAGCAAGCATACTTGAATTCTACTCCGGTTATCACTACAATATAAGGATATGAAAATCGTTGCTAAGTAGCCTTTAGCGAAGTAATTTTTTTTTTCATCACTACTTCATCATTAAATAAGATTAGCAATAAAGATTTTTATTATTTAGCGATAAGAATTAGCAATAGATTAGTGACATTTTATAAAAAAAATATGTTATCTATTACCTATTTAGCGACAGATTAAGAACACATTTCATAGCTAATTCATATTTATTTTTAGTATCATGTCGAATGTAGAAGATTCAAACAATTTGAAAATGCTTATTATAACTATTAAGAGATCCATTATATTTACAAAATATAAAAATAACCGTGCCCATAGAAAGCTGAAAATGATTCAACAATAAGTAACCTAGTCAAGGTTTACTACGTGAAATTTTTATTAGTATTCTAATAACTAGTAGTACTAGCTACGAAAAGTCATTGATGCATTTTCTCTGTGCTGCTTGTCGGGAAACTTCCTCTAACACAAAGAATCAATTCTCCCACATTTTTATTTGGAGCTTTAATTCACTATTTGATACCAAAATATTCTGAGGGAAGGAATACGAGCCTAACCAAGACTAGGCCAAGCAGCCCATGATAATTAAGCCTCCATTCATATGAAAAATCAAAGTACCATATCATATATTACTTGAAAAATAAAAAATAAAAAAAATAAAAATTACTAGTACTACCATATTTAATTGTTTTTTCTTTCTCACGTGTAGCTTCTATAGTGCTGCTAAAGCGTTATGTCATCCTTGGATGCGTAATCACATTGGTGCAAAACTACCACTTGACATATATGCGATCATCCTCTTTGGGTAAGGCTGCTTTAAGGGTGTGTATATTATTTAGCTGGAACTATTGATATAACTTGGTATATCTGTCTCTGCCCTTGATAACCGAACTATTTATGGTTTCCTATATCTTTTTGTTTTAGGTCTAAAATAGTTTATTATTTCTGCTTCTGTATGTTCTTTCGTGTATTTTGTTTATCTTAATTATTTGTGTTAGTTACTGCTTATTTTTTCAGAATGCTTTATCATGACTTATTCGTTTTTATTATCATCATTTTCATACTGCTTTAAATTTTTTGTCCGGGTCTGACCATTTCTATTGCTTTGCTTGTGCTTATGCTTTATTTTGAGCCGAGGGTCTTTCAGAAACAACCACTCTATAGGTAGAGGTAAGGTCTGCATACACTCTATCCTCCACAGACTCCACATTGTGAGACTTCTATTCATTTCGGTGAAAATGTCACCTAGTCAGAAAGCAACACTATTTTGAATCCCCTATATTTTCATTTTTATTCATTTCTGGGTTTTCGTGTTCGTGTTCGCTTTCAAGAATAGTCTGCCCAGAAGAATAAGTGTACACTCTACCCTCCCCAGACCCCACATTGTGAGACTTCACTCGGTATGTTGTTGTTGTGTAGCTTCTATAGCTTTAAACATGAAAATTTCATTTCAGACGCAAGCAATTACGACTAAATTAGTCAAATACCCAACAAAAAGAAGGGAAAAAAAGTAAGAATATCGTAGATTTAGTTTCTGTCTGTTATTGGATACTTTTATTTGGAACTTTAAAATAGACTTTTCTATTTTTATTGCGATATAATTCTTCTATACGTTAGTTGACAGATTTTCAATACTTCAGTCTTCCCCCTATATATATCCCTCACTCATTCCTCATTCTCTTACCAACACAACTACAAGAATACATATACTTTTAATAATATTTAAGAGTATTCCAAATTAAGCACTTGATATTGATCCCATTTTCATCTTCTTAAATCTCTCCAATATTTAATTTCTTCACTTTCAAACTCACTAACAAAAATGGGATGTGAGAGTGAAAAGAACAACTCAATCTTGTCAAAGCTTGCTACTAATGAAGAACATGGCGAAAACTCGCCATATTTTGATGGGTGGAAAGCATACGATAGCGATCCTTTCCACCCTCTGAAGAACCCTAATGGAGTTATCCAAATGGGTCTTGCTGAAAATCAGGTACTTATAGTTCAGTTTAATATATTTGCTTTTTTCCTCTGTATTAAGAAAATATAAGAAGTTTTTGACAGCTTGGCCAGATAGACTTTTAATCTTCTCTGAACTCAATCATGTCAAATTTGTTTGCAGCTTTGTTTTGACTTGATCGAGGACTGGATTAAGAGGAACCCAAAAGCTTCAATTTGCACCACAGAAGGAATCAAATCATTCAAGGCCATTGCCAACTTCCAAGACTATCATGGCTTGCCTGAATTCAGAAGAGTACGTATACATGATGCTATATATAGTCGTTTAAATTGTACTGATAGTGTAAAATTAAAATAGTACCAAAAAAGTTTCTAATTTGTTTTCAATACTAATTATAAGTTTTTTTTTGCAGGCTATTGCGAAGTTTATGGAGAAAACAAGAGGTGGAAGAGTTAGCTTTGATCCAGACAGAGTAGTTATGGCTGGTGGTGCCACTGGAGCCAACGAGACTATTATATTTTGTTTGGCTGATCCAGGCGATGCATTCTTAGTACCTTCACCATACTACCCAGCGTACGTTATTTTCATTTTATTAATTCTTTTTCACTTGTTTTTTTTCTTGCATCCAAATATCTTTTCTTTTTTATTACATTAAAAGAAAAAGAAAAAATAATATGGGAGTTGGATAAACAGCTATTATTCACACTATTATGTCATTCAAGTTAAGTATTTCGGGAAGAAAGGAGAAATGAAATCAGTGATATAACATTAGTCAAATAGACTCGTAAGCCCGAAATATAAAATTAAGAAGAAAAAAAAAAGAATAGAAAAATGACTAAGGTACGTATGTAGTGGTCAATTATTCTGATACAAATTGAGCCCCCACTTTTCTTACTTGACCTATCGAGCTAAAATGAAATTTCAAACATTGATAACGACATATCAATTAAAGAATTGTAAAAGATACAACTCAACATTGCTGCTCCAATTGTATACATTCTCTTGTTCTTAAACAAGTCAACAGTTTTAAATTAAAGTATATAAAAATAATGACTTGCAAGTTATAATCGTACTATTTTTTTTTCTTGTTCACTCTGGTCAATTGTTGCATATGTAGTATTCCTAAGTCCTAACTACCAATGTTTTGGCATTTGACTAATGCAGATTTAACAGAGACCTAAGGTGGAGAACTGGAGTACAACTCATTCCAATTCATTGCGAGAGCTCCAATAATTTCAAAATTACCGCACAAGCAGTGAAAGAAGCATACGAAAATGCCCAGAAATCAAACATAAAAGTCAAAGGCTTAATTTTGACCAACCCATCAAATCCACTAGGCACCACTTTGGACAGAGACACACTGAAAAGTCTCTTGCACTTCACCAACCAACACAACATCCACCTCGTTTGCGACGAAATCTACGCTGCCACTGTCTTTGACACGCCTCAATTCGTCAGCATTGCTGAAATCCTCGACCATAATGAAATGAATTGTTGCAACAAAGATTTGGTTCACATCGTATACAGTCTTTCGAAAGACATGGGGTTACCAGGATTTAGGATCGGAATCGTGTACTCATTCAATGATGCAGTCGTTAATTGTGCTCGAAAAATGTCGAGTTTCGGTCTAGTTTCTACTCAAACGCAACATTTCCTCGCGGCAATGCTATCAGACGAAAAATTCGTCGCAAATTTTCTGGCGGAAAGTGCGAGGAGATTAGCTAAAAGGCACAAACACTTTACCCACGGACTAGAAGAAGTTGGCATTAAATGCTTGAAAAGCAATGCTGGACTTTTTTGTTGGATGGATTTGCGGCCGCTTTTGAGGGAATCCACATTCGATTCCGAAATGTCGTTATGGAGGGTGATTATTAATGACGTGAAGCTCAACGTTTCACCGGGTTCTTCATTTGATTGTCAAGAACCAGGATTTTTTCGAGTTTGTTTCGCGAACATGGATGATGAAACTGTAGACATCGCACTCATGAGGATTTGGAGGTTCGTGGGTGTTAAGAGAAGTGGAGATCATGAGACGACGATGATGGAGAAGAAGCATCAATGGAAAAAGAACAATTTACGTCTTAGTTTTTCGAAAAGAATGTACGATGAAAGTGTTTTGTCACCACTTTCATCTCCTATTCCTCACTCACCACTAGTTCGCTAGAAACTAAAAGGGAAGAACTAATTTTTGTTTCTAGCTTTAGAAAAATAGTAAGACGAAAATAAAGGAAAAGAAAAGAAGAATGTAGTTTAAATAAAGGAAAAGAAAAGAAGAATATAGTTTTTTTACCCCTAGATAGGAGCTTCCACCTTTTTGCTCTCTTGATGACTCGAACCCATAATTTTAGAGTTGGAGATGTAGGGTGCTTACCCCGACTCCGTAGCAATCTCCTTTGTCGAGAAGAATGTAGCAGGAGGATTTTTTTCAAAAATAATTTTTACTATGTATTTATCATAATTGTTTCTTATGTACTAGTTGAAAAGCTTGATCTAGTCCTTCTACCCTATAATGGGTCGGTTACAAGTATTTTGTTGGCTACGACTTGCGGGGTGTTAACATAGTCTAATAATTTTTCTTGTAGAAATAAATGCGAATGAATCTCAATGACACGTGATTAGTCAATCATAATTTTGTTTAATTGAAAATAAGTAAATGACTGGAAATTGTCAGTTACATTGTTGTATGTAAAGGTTTTAATTTAGAGACTAATTTCATTTCAACTGCAAAATTTATAGAGTTCCTTAGGTCTCTGGATGGAAAGAAATTGTCATTTGGAAATGGTTACACGATAATAGTACACTAAAACATTAGAAATTGTAGACCTCAATATTCATTCATCACAGCGCAGCATTATAAATTTATAATACATCTACGCGTATGCCTAATCCCATCTTGATAGTTGATAGTAGTACTTATCAAACTTTGTAAGTTTATGATTTTCCAATGTTGTCTGAATAACTCGACATAGATGAAAATAGTCAAAAACAAATGCCAAACTATTCAAAATAAATCCAGTCAGCGCGATGTACATTATTAAAAGTCTTAGCCATTTTAACTTCTCGAGTTTTATGTTCCTTGTATTATACTCCCTTTTCATTCTCTTTCTCGCTCTATATCTTTAATTTTCTTCTTCAGATAGTGACTAATCAAGAGCAAAATATGTTGCCACCTATCAAAATTTCTTCATTATCTGAGGGTCAATCTTTTCTTGGTGCCTCAAATTAAAAAGGCCTATCGATTTGACATTGTGCCTAAAAACAAAATTTTCCCTTTTTTTCACCATATCAACCTTGATTGATCTTTGTTTTGGAAATTTCCTATGCATATTAAATACGAACCAAATACCATTTCACGAGCATTAATTGTCTTTCCCAAAAAGAGGAAAAAGAGATTCTTGATAATGGAAAAGTGATAGAATAAGAAATATTAATTAGTCATAATTGTGTATATTTAGTCATTACTTAACATAATTCTAGCATATGATTATGCTTGTATTATGAATATACTATTCCTTTGAAATGAAATAATTAAGAAAAATATTTTTTACAAAAAGAATAAAAAAGAGAAATTGACAGCATGTAAGTACATTCCAAATGAAAGTCCTCGATTGCCAATTTTCTTGATGACAAAATATTAATCCAAAAATAACAATTTTGCACAACCAAAGAGACCACGCTATCTCAAAATAGGAAAAAACATCTCATGTTGTAATTCCTAATTGAAGTGACCATATATCTAATTCTTGTAATTTGGATGAAAAGATTTCTTCTCCAGAATAGAAGCTCGAATATTGGTTTTAGAAACAAAATAATTGGTAATGTTGTTGGAATAAAATATCTGGGAAATATTACCCAAGTGTAGATAATTCATGCGTGTCGCTAATTTAAAATCAATAAATATCTTTATTGGTCTTGCCACAAAACTTAATATCGAATTTAACAAATACTTAACATTGAGAAATAATGACTTTATTGTGTTTGGAAACAGACTTTGGCCATTCCTTTGTTAAGACTAAAGTTTGTTTTTGGAATAAAAAATAATTGGTGATTTTCTTGGAATTAAATTATTAGGAAAATTTAGTCAGTCCTCAATGCATGCGTGTCCGTACTATAATGCTTGCAAGTATTATTTGGGCAAGAGGAGCTCTTTAAACCTAATCTGGTTTTAAATTTTACATTTTACTATTAATAATTTATAATCAACAACAACAACATACCCATTAAAATCCCACAATGTGGTCTCTGAGAGGATAAATTGTACGCAGACCTTACCTCTACCTTGATAGGTAGAGAGGTTGTTTTTGAAAGACCCCAAGCTCAAGAGAAAGCATAAGCATAAGAAAAAAAAAGTCAAATACGGACAAAAAATTCAAAGTAGTATAAAAATAAAAATAACGAAGGCGAATAAGCCGTGATAAAATATTCTGAAAAAAGGAGCAGTAACTACTACTGATAAATAAGATAATCGAAGTACACGAAACAACAGATAGTAGCAGAAATCAAAGGACATAAAACTATAGAATAATATTGCGCCTACTAGTATGAAAGGATAAGCGGGACTACCTACTAATCTTCTACCCTAATTCAAGTTCTCCATAACCTCCTATCTAAGGTCATGTCTTCGGTAAGCTGGGATTGCGCCATGTCCTGTCTAATCACCTCTCCCCAATACTTCTTCGGCCTACCTCTACTTCTTCTGAAACCGTCCATAGCTAACCTCTCACACCTCTACACTAAGGCATTTATGTCTCTCTTTTTCACATGCTCAAACCATCCCAGTCTCGCTTCCCGCATCTTTTCCTCCACCGAGGTTACTCACACGTTATCCCGGATATCTTCATTCCTAATCCTATCTCTCCTAGTGTGCCCACACATCTATCACATCATTCTCATTTCCACAACTTTCATCTTCTGAATGTGGGAGTTTTTAACTGGCCAAAATCTGCACCATACAACACGGTTATGCAACTCTGGAGTCAAATAATTTATAATCACACAAAAAAACTATGATTTAGTTTAAATCATAAATTTCAAACAGAAAAACTATAATTTATGTCAAACCAAAATTTCAAAAATTCCTCTCTTTATAAATTTGATGTTGAGTTAAATACTACACATAAATTGAAACAACAAGAAAATAGAAAATGTTGACAAAAAATAAGATTTATTGGATGACAACTTAACATAGGGATCCTATTGAATCCCTTAGAGGGATTAAATTATCGGATGACTTTCTAATATTTGAGTCAATAGCCACCCAACGCTTTTGACTTCAATAGAGTAAATTATTTATTGAGCTAGTGTATAATGTATTTGTATTTGTATTATTCACAGATTAGTAGTCAGGTGGTTAGTTAGCATTAGTGTTAGCAGTTAGTTAGTTACACGGTCAACAGTCCATTAATTAGTCAAAGCTTAGTCAAAGGATTAGTTAGTTAGTTGTGAGTTTGTTAGTTTGTTAGAGAGTATGCTGAGCTGTACACAGCTAGCATCATTGATTCTCTTGTATATATACACCATTTTTGATAAATGAATGGTAACATTGCTCATTCTACACATTACATTTCTCTCTCTCATATCTGTTACTCCATACAAGCAGTCCATTCTACTATTGTCATTGGAGTTGAGTTTCCACCATTGATGTGAGCTTCATCTCAGTCTTAATATGGTATCAGAACATTACGATCTGTGAGTCTTATTCTTCATTTTCGCAATCACAATTATCATCTCTTTCAAGTGTTCGTGTTTTCCCCAAAATTGCATTCATAAATTTCTCGATTTCTGATTTTGCGATTTCCTTTGATTTTGTGTTCGCAATTGCGACTATGTTCTTCTTCGATTGTCGATTGATACATGCACATAGTTCTCTGTGTGTGATTTCTAGGTTTACTCTGATTGAAATCCTATTTCTCAAATTTAACTCCCGATTGTTCATCTGAGTTTGAAATCATTGTTTCTTTTTAATACAAATGTTGTGCAAATGAATGTCAATACAAGCAATGTAGTGACAGATGTTAATGATCCACTCTGCATGGGTCCTTTTGATAATCCTGGCTTGATGATGGGTTCAACTCCCTTCTATGGAGTTGGATACAAGTCATGGAGGAGAAGTGTTCTAAGAAATTTGTCAATGTAGAACAAATTAAGTTTTATTAATGATGAGTGTAGAAAACCATATGTGAATTCACCTCAGTTTTGACAGTGGAAAAGGTGTGATAACATGGTTACTTCATGGGTACTGAATTCCTTATCCAAAGAAATTTTTGACAGTGTAGAGTATGCTAATGATTCTGTAGAATTGTGGAAAGAACTAGTAGATAGATATGAACAAACTAATGGATCAAAACTTTATGAGATTCAGAAGGATATCAATGATCTAACTCATGGAGCCTTAGATATTACTACATATTACACCATAATGAAAAAGGTTGTGAGAAGAATTGTCCACTTTGAGTGCCAAAAGCCATTGTAGTTGTTTGTGCACATGTGGAGCTAAAGAAGAAATGCATAAGGTAGAACAAGACAGATGATTGATCTAGTTTCTTATGGGACTAAATAAGGTGTATACTATAGTCAGAGGCAACATACTTATGATGAATCCTCTGTCTTCTATGGCACATGCTTTCTTCTTGTTAATTCAAAATGAGAAGCAAATAGAGTTTAAGCCTAGTAATATATTGATGATGGAGTATGTTTCATTGAATGCAGGAACTTCAAGGCCTGCTAATAACAAAAATTTCAAAACTAATTATTCAACAAACACCAATAACAGTTTTTCTAGAAACAATTCTCAATCAAGTTACAATAAAAATACAATGATGTGTGATTATCGCAAAAAGTCAGGACATACTACAGATAAGTGTTACAAACTGCATAGTTATCCACAGAGTTATGAAAACTCAAGTCTTGGAAACCAAGGTCACTTCAATAACCAAAACTACAACACTCAGAACTACTCTCAGAACAATGGTCAGAACTACAAGTTTAATGGATGTGAAAGGAGAACTGTTGCAAATGTGCATGGTGTGCCTAATGACATGCTTTCTAACCGTGGAGAGGATATTGAATCTCTTGATCAATTACAAACTCAAAATCCTGAGTCCAGTCAGTACAATCTTTCAAACTCAATCTCTCAAAGAAGTAGTATAGTCGGATCATGAAGCTACTGCAGAATTTTCAAGAAGCACAAAGAGGAGATATCATCAATGAAAACAACACCAATACAAGATCGGTAAACTTTTCGGGTATTGTTGTATGTACTTCTTCTATTGATTTTGATAAACCATCATGTAAATATTTTGAGTCAAGAGATGACTTATGGATTATAGACTCAGGAGCATCCAATAATATAACCTTCAATAGATCTTCACTTACAAACATTAGGATCCTGCCATATCCCTTATTAGTTTTACCACCTAATGGATACAAAGTAAAGGTGACAGAGTTTGGCGATGTGGTGGTCAATTCCAGTATTATATTGTGTAAAGTGTTATTTGTTCCTTCTTTCAAGTACAATCTTATTTTTGTTCATTCCCTTACATCTTCTTTGAAATACATAGTATTTTTCACTAACACATTGTGCTTGTTGCAGACCCCTTTAATAAAGAGGCCTCAGGTTCTTGGTAATAGCAAGGATGTACTATACTTTCTTTGTTCCAGGTGTATGAAATCTTCTGATGGTAAAGAAATGAAAAAAGTATATGCATGATGTTCTTTCAATGTTCCTATTTCTAGTCCTGTTTCCTTTTTTGCTGAGAATGATAGCAAGAACAACACATCCACTAGGGATGTTTACACTTCTCATTCACATTTCTTTGTAAATGATCACTCTATTCATAATAATACTGATCTTCTTGCAAATGAGTCTTGTTTTCCTGAAAAAGACAGTGTAAATTTGTTGTGGCATAATAGGTTGGGACATGTTCCTTTTGTTAAAATGAAGTGAATATCCAGTTTACCCTCTAAATTCTCACCAAAACAACCTTTCTTATGTACCATACGTCCTATGTCTAGACAAACTAGATTGCCCTTTTCTCAAAGCACCAACAGGTCAAAGACCATATTTCAATTACTTCATATTGATTTGTGGGGTCCTTACCATATCACTACTCATGAAAATTATAAGTACTTTCTAATCTTGGTGGATGACTATAGTAGATTCACTTGGACACATCTTTTGAGCAGTAAAAGAAATGTCCTTCAAATTTTAAAAGCCTTCATTTGTATGATAGAAAATCAATTTAAAACTTCAGTTAAGATCATCAGGTCAGACAATGGCCTTGAGTTTACTAGTAATGAGGCCTCCATATTCTTTCAAACCAAGGGAATCATACACCAGAAATCTTGTCCTTACACACTTCAACAAAATAGTGTTGTAGAAAGAAAATACAGATATTTACTTGAAACTGCAAGAGTTCTTTTATTCTAATCCAATTTACTTTTGAGGTATTGGGGAGAGTGTATTTTGACAGCCACTTACATAGTAAATAGATTACCATCTACTTTTTTAGCCAACAAGTGTCCTTTTGAATTCTTATACCAAAAGAAACCAGAATATTCTCACTTGAGGTCCTTTGGTTGCTTGTGTTACCCTACTGTATCCAAACAACATAGAGATAAGCTTGAACCTAGAACTACTCTGCATCTCTTTGTGGGATACCCTTATGCAACAAAAGTCTACAAGGTCCTAAATCTGGTCACAAAGAAAATACTTATCTCTAGATATGTGGTATTTCATGAAAGTGTATTTCTCATTACTTTTTCTACTGGTAATATGTCTTTTCCTTCAGTTCTTAAGTCTGTTTTCTTTGATAAAAACAACTCTAGTACTGAAGTAGGACATAATGACACTTTGTCAAGGGATCATAGAAATTTGACTACTACTAATCAAATTTTGCAAACTGATACTAAGTTATCTCATGAACAATCATCACCACCAGTGCCTCTTGCTACTAACCATTCATCACCTCCTTCACCTCCCCCACAATCAAAACCATCCTACACCAATGCTTGATATTACTGTTAATGACATGCAAGAGGAAAGACCAATTTAGCAGTCACATCCCACATTCACACAATGAATTTCCACTAGATCAAATAAAACACCTAAAGACCTTCAAGACTTTGAATACTCTATCCCAACACTCAAGCCTAGAACCATGCAGACCACCATTCAAGACACACACACCTTACCATCCTCTTTTTCCCTCATTGCATTGTTTTCAAACAATCATCACATCACTCCTGAAGCCTTAACTCCTGACAGTCATCTATTTGTCCAAAATATTTGTCATGATAGTGAACCATCATCATATGAGGAGTCTGTGCTCAATCTTGCTTGGCAATCTGTCATGACACAAGAATTTGAGGCATTAGAAACCAATCACACTTGGGATGTTGTACCACTATCTCCAGAAAAATAGGCCATTGATTGTAGATGGGTATACAAAGTCAAGCACAAGGCAGATGAAAGTATATAGAGATTCAAGGTAAGACTAGTTGTAAAAGGCTATACACAACAAGCAGGAATATATTACGCTGAGGTTTATTCTCCTGTGGTAAATATGACCACTGTGAGGAGCCTAATAGTTGATGTTGTAAAGAAGGAATGAACTATGTCACTGTTAGATGTCCATAATGCATTTCTTCATGGTGATCTCCATAAAGACGTGTCTATGACACTGCCTCAAGGTTTGGATGTACAAAATCCAGGAATCGTATACAAGCTCAACAAATCATTGTATGGCCTGAAACATGCAAGTAGATAGTGGTATGCAAATTGACAGAAGCCTTGGATTTTAGAGGATACCAACATTCCTTGCACGAGTATTCTTTATTCTATAGAAAACATGGATCTCTGGTAGTGTTTGTGAAAATGTATGTAGATGATGTGATACTGGCAGAGACTGATTATCAAGAGATCACACTGTTGAAACACTTTCTTCATGACAAGTTCAAAATTAAAGATCTTGATAGACTGAACTATTTCTTGGGAATGAAAGTTTTAGACATAGTTGATGTAGTTGTTATCTCTCAAAGGAAGTTTGTTCTAGATCTGTTGAAAGAGTATGATTGCTTCAACTATAGCGGCCTCTCCTTTCTTCTTGATCCTACTGTCAAACTCAAAGCTAAAGAGGGAACACCACTTAAAGATACTACTTTCTATAGAAAACTGATTGGCAAGCTAAATTTTCTCACCAACACTAGACTAGACATAGCATTTGAAGTTCAACATTTCAGCCAATTCATGCAGGATCCTAGAGAACCACACTTGCAAACAACCTTCCATTTGCTTAGGCATTTGAAGAAGGATCCAACTATGTGCATCTTTGTGTCTAGAAATTCAGATTGTATTGTGCAAGCCTATTTTGATTCAGACTGGGTTGCATGCCTAGACTCTAGAAGATATGTTAGTGGTTATTTGGTATTGCTTGGAGATTGTCAGGTGAGCTGGAAGTCCAAGCAACAAGAGACAGTCTATTTGTCATCTACAGAGGCTGAGTACAGATCATTAAAGAGAGTGGTAGGAGAATTGATCTGGTTAAACACACTATTCACAAAGTTGACACTCACTTATCCATCCCCAATCACAATTAACTGTGATATCCTATCAGTCTTACACATATCAAAGAACCATGTATTTCATGAGAGGACAAAACACATTTAAGTGGATTGTCATTTTGTAAGAAAGTTACAAGAAGGGCTTATATCCTTACATCATATTGCTACTGCAGACCAATTGGCTGATGTTCATACAAAAGCCTTTACCGGTGTTAAGCACACAGTTGTGATGGGCAAATTGACAGTGAGAGCCTCACCTCCAACTTGAGGGGTGGGTGGTATTGAGCTAATGTATAATTTACTTGTACTTGTATTATTTATAAATTAGTAGTCACCTGGTTAGTTAACATTAGTGTTAGCAGTTAGTTACACAGTCAGCAGTCATTAATTAGTCAAAAGATTAGTTAGTTAATTGTGAGTTTGTTAGGGAATATGATAAGCCGTACACATCTAGCATCATTGATTCTCTTGTATATATACACCATTGTTAATTCATGAATGGTAAGATTGCTCATTCTACCCATTACATTTCTCTCTCTCAATTTTGTTACTCCATACGAGCAGTCCATTCTACCATTGTCAGTGAAGTTGAGTTTCCACCATTAATGTGAGCTTCATTTCAGTCTTAATATTATATGTACTAGGTACTTAATTTTTTCGTAAAAAGTAAGACTTTAAGATAAAAATATTGACTAAAGACTTTAAGATGAAACTATTGACTCATGCTGTTGATCCTAACGACGTCTTAAACATGGATTTTGCTTCCTTGGGCGTTTTTCCATGATACGATTATTAAAATAACTAGATAAGTAAAAAAACATAGCCATATAGTTTTACTATTTATAGAAAGTATGGAGTTTCGATTAATCCAAATTTGCATCGTGTATGGTCTATCAAAGTGAAAAAAAAATATTAATAAAAAGAAAATCTCATAGCTCAAACTCAAAACTTCTATTTAAGAGTGGAGAGGTCCTATTATATAAACACGGGAAAAGTGAAGGGAAACTTGTCTAGCTGCAGACTACATGAGTTTCATGGATTTACATTTTTTTTCAAGTTCATTATTTTTTCTCTTAATTTTAACAATCAAAAGACGAATGGAAAAGGGTCAGATTCGCCCATTAACTCTCACAAATAAGTTATATTTGCCTTTCGTTATATATATATATATATATATTTTGATATATTTATTTTTGTCATCCAACTTTAAGGTCATATTTACCTCTGTACTCTATTTTTAGGCCATATTTGCCCTCCATCCGTTAAATCCCCTTCTCCCACCTTTATTTTTCTATGTGACGCCTACATGAATTTTTTCTCCAATTAAAATCTGATCACAATTAAACCCGACTCACCCATTAATCAAAATGAGCCCATTAAGAAATCAAGCACATTATAGTGATCAACTTTTAGATAGAGCATATATATGAATTATGATATTTAACTTCTCATTTCTCGTTGACCCTACTCTGTTTATAAAAAAATGTAGTATCCAGTCCTGAATTTATTTTAGTAGCTTCTACTCTTTTTAATTACATGTGCCAATTTTTCGATTAGACCAAAGGCGCAGCGGGATTTTCACACATAACCAAGCTATTGTGAGATTTTTAACACATATATAATCTGAGTTAGACGTGGGTCAATCCACCACTTCTTAAATATATAATAAAGCTAAATCAAAAAAGAGGGGAGAAAAACTAACCCCAAATAAGTAATCTACGTATAATAATAATAATAATAAT
This sequence comes from Anisodus tanguticus, assembly GCA_034509755.1. Classification (NCBI taxonomy): domain Eukaryota; kingdom Viridiplantae; phylum Streptophyta; class Magnoliopsida; order Solanales; family Solanaceae; genus Anisodus; species Anisodus tanguticus. The sequence continues at coordinate 21,247,067 of CM067561.1, read as the reverse complement.
AAAAAATCCATTTATTTTGCTTCTATTGTTTTTAATCCACTACTACAATGTGTTGAGACTCGCAAGGGAGTGAACGCTAAGTAGTAGGTTTGGAGACAGACTAAGGAGTCTAAAAGGTTCAGGCTGAGTAGGACCAAGACATAATACTTGGAGTGCAAGTTCAGTAACGGGAGCGATCATGAGACAGGCGTGAAGGTGAGACTTGGTACTCAGGTCATTTCAAAGAAAGGAAGTTTCAAGTACCTCAGGTCTATTATCCAAGGGAATGAAGAGATTGATGATGATGTCACACATCGTATTGGGGCAGGGTGGATAAAATGGAGGCTCGCATCTGGAGTCTTGTGCGATAAAAAGGTGCAACCAAAACAAGTTCTATAGGGTGGTGGTTAGACTGACTATGTTGTATGGGGCGGAGTGTTGTCCAGTCAAGATTTTGCACATCCAAAAGATGAAAGTTGCGGAGATGAGGATGCTGAGATGGATGTGTGGACATACAAGGAGGGATAAGATTAAAAATGATGATATCCGAGACAGAGGGAGTGGCGTCGGTCGAGGATAAGATGCGGGAATCGAGGTTGAGATGGTTCGGGCATGTGCAGAGGAGAGACACAAATACCCCAGTGTGTAGGTGTGAAATGTTGGCTATGGACGGGTTCAGGAGGGATAGAGGTAGGCTGGAGAAGTATTGGAGAGAGGTGATTAGATGAGATATAGCGCAGGTGCAACTTACTGAGGACATAACCTTAGATATGAGATTGTGGAGGACAAATATTAGGGTAGTAGGTAGTTGAACGTAGTCCTACTTACGCTTACAAACTGGTAGTTGTAATGTTATTATTTTAGGCCTGCTTAGCCTATTATACTAGTAGACACAATATTGCTTTATAGTCCCTTGTCATTTGATTTCTGGTGCACCGAGCTGCCCTTTTTATGTGTTCTTTAGTGTACTTTGTTTATCTTATTTACCTGCATTAGTTACAGCTTTTTTTTTTAGAATGTTCTATCATGGCTTATTCGCTTTTGTTACCAGTATTTTCATACTGTTTTAAATTTCTTGTCCGGGTCTGGCCGTTTCTCTTGCTTGGCTTGTGCTTATGATTTGTCTTAAGCCGGTGGTCTTTCGAAAACAACCGCTCTACCTATCAAGGTATGTGAACAATTATGATCTAAGCTAATTCTAGACTGTATGTGCAGTCTACTGCAGAAGCAAACATCGGATGCAGTGAGAGAGAAAATTTGTGGAAGCATTTCTTCTCATATATTTTGTCTCATATAGTACAAGGCTAATGAAACAATATTTATAAAAATGAAAAAAACACCCCAGCTCACTTAATTCAAAATAACCAACTCAACAACTCTAACTAACTCAACACTAAATATCTTGTGTGTTATGGACCATGTGAGCCTTGATCTCTGCATTCTCTACATTCATCTCAATACCACATGCAAGCTAGGTGCTAAGAATAAATTCTTCAGACCTAGCTTGGACAACAAATAAGTATGGTGACCTAGAGTTTGGCCTTTAGTCACCACATCTGCAGGTTGCTCAGCAGTAGCTACATACAAAGTAGAAACCTGACCTTGTTGCACCTTCTCCAAGATTAAGTGGAAATCAATATATATGTGTTTCGTGCGTTCATGAAACACCGAATTGGCAGCAATCTAGATTGCAGACTTACTATCACAATATAGAGGAATATTCAACTTCAAACACACATTCAGTTCTGCAAATAAACCAGAAATCCAAACCACTTCAGCTACAACAGAGGCCAAACTCCTATACGCAGCTTCTGTTGAGCTCTTGGAGATTGTGGGTTGCTTCTTGGACTTCCAAGAGATTAGGGAAGACCCAAAAAACATAAAATATGTGCAACTTGCTTATGTATAGTATCATCAATATGTGCATCAAGAGAAGGAAAGTAGTCAGTGTCAATATCTGCATTATGTGACTCAGCATCATACTGCTTGTGTTGTCTAAAAAGAAAAATATCTTCATAGAAAGTCACATCTCTGCTCACAAAAATAGTTTTATTAGCCAGATTAAGCAGTTTATATCCTTTTTGAATAGCTGCATAACCAAGCAACACTGAGGTAATGGCTCTAACATCAAACTTGTCCTTCTTGACCAAGTTAGTGGCATAACATAAACATCCTATAACCTTCATTTGAGATAAGGAAGGTGTCTTCTTAAACAATTTTTCATAAGGTGACACATTTCCTAACACCACAGAAGGAATCCTGTTAATCAAATAAACTGCTGCCTCCACACAATCTCCCAAAAACCTTGCTGGCAAATGGCTTTGGAATTTGATAGCTCTGAAAATCTCCAAAATATGTCTGTGCCTCCTTTCCACCACTCAATTTTGTTGTGGAGTGTATGGACATGAGCTTTGATGTATAATCCCATGTTGACTAAACAACTCACTACAAGAGATATTAAAGAACTCTAAAGCATTATCTGATCTAACACTTTTAACAACCATATTGAATTGTGTTCTGATTATTGCAAGAAAATTCTTAAGAGTAGTAGCCATATCAAATTTAATATGTAATAAAAATACCCAAATCTATCTGGTGTAATCATCAACAACTGTGAGAAAATACCTCATGCCAGTATAGGTAGGAATCCTATATAGTCCCCATACATCAAGATGTAGCAACTGAAAAGCAAATTCTGTTTTACTGCTACTAACAGAAAATGGCATCCTAGTTTGCCTAGCCACAGGACAAATATCATAATGCCTTATTGCAAAACTAGATTTGTCACCAAAACCATCTATCTTCATGAGCACACTCATTGGCACATATCTTAGTCTCATATGCCAGAGTCCTTCTTGTAACTCAGCTGTTGTAACTGCAGTTGATATATGTGCTTGTTTTTGTGCTTGTATCAGTTCAGAACAACTATTTTTTACTCTAGCATGTATAATCCATCCATTTCTTTACCAATCTCATTTACCTTCCCAGTGAAGAGATCATTTAGGACAAAGAAATTAGGAAAAAAAACTTGCACAACAGTTCAACTCCCTTGTTAACTTTGAAACTGAAAGAAGATTAAACTTAAAACTTGGCACACATAACATATGTTTTATGAGATCACCTCTTGTTAGTCTCCAACTTCCTGTTTGAGTAATTGTTGTTGTATCACCAGTAGGCAGTTGCACTTGTCCGTATTTCTGACTAAATCACTTTTTTTCAATCATACTCTTATCATTAACCATATGGTTAGTTGCACATGAATCCACTATCCAACTAGGACTACTTCCCTTATTGAACATAGGCTTACCTGCTATGTGGGCTCTGGGTGCTGGAGCATTTCCATGTTGTACACCAGCATCTGTATGTTAATTCAGCATTGCAAGCACCTTCTCATACTTATCTGGAGTGCATGATCTCAACAGAAAATTAATCTGCTCATGTTGATCCTGGGACAGTTGTCTCAATCCTCCCACATACCTCTGATTTGAGTATCTTATATGCCCACTATAATGTTATTGATATGAGCTACCCCCTTCTCATAGGGATGGCAGGTGGGTATAATTTTGCGGATTCCATACCGCATCCGCCCCAATTGGGGCGGGTATGGGTATAACTTTGGCGGTTAGTAGGCGAGTATGGGTATTAAAAATGTACCCGCCACGGGTAGGCGGGTAGGCGGGTAGGCGGGTAGGTGGTGGATTTGCAGTTATATCCGCCTGATACCCGCCTCCCCCGCCTACCGGCCCATAAGCCTAGTAATATTATATAATCTTGTAGTAGACTAGTAGTCCGTAAGCCCACATCCATAAGCCCATCCATAAGCCCAATACCCTTAATTAATAAGTGAGTACTAGGGTTTACTCTTCTACTCGTACGCCTTCAACACTATGTCTCTCTCTCTTCTCAACACTACACTCAGTTCTCACCATCGACCAGCCCTTCACTCTCTTCTCAACCATCGACCAGCCCTTCACTCTCTTACTGCTTTCAGCCCTTCACATCCATCGATCATTGGAATCGGAGCAGGTAATAGTACACATCGGGTCGGTTTGTTTCGCCATTCAAACCCTAAATTAGGCGAACTGCTTCTTTACTTTATCTTATCTTATCTTCTCTTAGAGGTCCTACTCAATCCGCTAAGGTAATTTCTATTGTCTTCAACCTAGTAAAATGTAGTACTTCTTAGCTCACACTTATTATATTTCAATTTGATGTTTTGGTTGTTAATCCAGGTTTTGATTGAGACTGGATGCTTGTTGGCGATGTTCCTTGGAAGTATGTTTTACTTGAATTTTAATTTTTTCTGTAGTTTCTCATGGAAATAGATTTTAAATTTTGCTGATCGATCCATTTTTTGTTTTTTATCAATCTATTCAGAATGTTTGTTGATACGTGTAAGAGAATCAGGTTGATGAAGAGCTCGGAGGCCATTGGATTAGGTAATTAATCTAATTAAGTTCCTTCTTTAATTATTTAATTTGTTATTAGGATTAGTTGTAGATCTGTAGTACTAACTTCTATCGTTAATGTTTTTGTGTAGCTCCAAGGACACCCGTGAAATTTTCAAGTACAAGCTAAACAAAGAAGCCTTCGATTTCATCATAATTAGCCCAAAGATAACTGCAAATGTACAGATACCAACTGTGGGATTAAGGCTTTTCTAGGAAATAGAACTGATTACTGATTATTGTTTTGCCTCAAACAAATTTAACATTTTTCAATATTGTCCTAATATGTATATATGTAATTGCATAGGTAAGAATGGCAAGCAAAAGTAATGCCACTACTATGTCTTCCTCAAAACCATCAGATCCTTCTACGGCAAGTTGTACTCCGAATACAATGGAAAAAGGTAAAAAAATTGAAGAGAGCCAAGAGCAAACTAATTCTGCAGATCCTTCTGTTTTACCCCGAACCAGTAGACATACATCAAAAGCTTGGGATAATTTTGCAAGGAAACGAGTAGGGGAAGAAATAAAAGTGGAGTGCAACCATTGTTTAAAGCAACTTGCTAGAGGATCGAGAGCTGGAATAAGTCACTTGAAAGAGCATGCAAGTAAATGTCCAAAAAATAAATGCATGGATCTCCGACAAACAAAGATGTTTGGTACACTTGCTAGCCCTTGTGATACGAATGAGACACTAACATTGTCCCCGTATGAGTTCCGCCAAGATAATGCGAGACAAGAGTTAACGGAAATGATTATTCTCCATGAATACCCACTAAGAATGGTTGAGCATTATGGCTTTGAAAGTACTCTAATACTCTTCAACCAGGTTTCAAGGTTCCCTGCCGCAATATAACAAAAAAAGACATTCTCCAATGACACAATGTCGAAAAAAAGAGTATAAGTGCTTTGTTAAGGAAAGTCAAAGGAAGGGTTGCTTTGACTACCAACATGTGGACTGCAAACTATAAAAAAAAAAGGATACATGGCTGTCACCGCATACTTCGTTGATAATTCATAGAAACTCCAAAGCCGAATCATCAGGTACTCTTTCTTGTTTGATTATGCAAGTTTTAATGTGGTAACTGGTTGTGATTATTTGATAGGTGTGGTCTTATGTGATTATGTGATGATGCAAGTTTTATTCAAAAATTTTAATTGTAGTATTATGTTCATATCAATCTAATATGTTATTGTATGTCCCGACAACGCATACAACTGAGGTGATTGCCGAGTCTTTAAAAGAATGCATTCAATCTTGGAATCTTGATCTTAGATTGTCTTCTATAACGGTTAATAATTGCACTACAAATGATGTGATGATCAATTTATTGCGTGAGGAGTTTCCTTATGGTTCATTATATTGCATGGGTGTTTTCTTCATATGCGTTATTGTGCGAACATACTTAATTTAATTGTTCAAGATGACTTATGTGTCGTTTTCAAAGAGGGTATTGAAAGAATTAGGGAAAGTGTTGTCTTTTGGACTTCATCACATAAGAGAGCTCAAAAATTTGAACAAGTAGCTAAGCAAGTTGTTCCTGATTGTTCAAAATCACTTATACCTGATTGTAAAACTCGATGGAATTCGACGTATGACATGCTTCTAGTTGCTATGAAGTTTAAGGAAGTGTTTGTTGTTTTAAGTGCGCGAGATAATTTGTAAAAAAATCTACCACTTAGTGAGTATTGGGATAAGGTTATGAAAATATGTGAACTATTGAAAGTGTTTAATGATATTACACATCAATTTTCTGCCTCAACGTATCCGACTGCCAATATTTATTTCCCTAGAATTTGTGAGATTAGAATCTTATTAACCAACTGGTTGTCCTCACCCACCATTTATATAGGAAAAATGGTTGTGGTAATGCTAGATAAATACAATAAGTATTGGTTAGATGTTAATGGTCTTATGAGTGTGGCAACTATACTTGATCCTAGGTTCAAAATGGCTCTCATTCGATTTTACTTTGATAAAATTTATGATACGCTTGTTGTTGATGTTGAGGTAAAAAGGATTTATGATTTTCTAAAGGAATTGGTGGATGGGTATGGGCACAAAAATGGTAATAATCCAGCTAGTAGTAGCCATGTATCTTCAACTGATGTTATTAGTTGTATGGGAATGGGGTACATGCAAGAGTTTGTATAATTTGTGTCACAAGACAATAGTAAAATTGGACTAAAATCTGATTTGGAGAAGTACTTGGAAGCTGAAACTGTACCACTTGTGGATGATTTCGATATTCTTAATTGGTGGAAAACAAATGGAAATAATTATCCCGTTCTCCAACAAATAGCAAGGGATATATTGAGCATTACAGTTTCTACCATCCCATCGGAATCCGCATTTAGCACTAGTGGACGTGTACTTGATCCTTATCGTAGTCGACTTCTTCTGGAAATGGTGGAGGCATTAATGTGTGCACAAAACTGGATTTGGGCAGATATTAAAGGTAACATTAATTTGACTAAATTATTTATGTTCTATTAAATTAAAGTTAGACTCTAATTTCTTTGTTTATACATTATGCAGGTGGTGGTGATGTCAAGGAGATGAAAATATGTGATCTTGAGGAATATGATACTCAAGGCCTCTGTTGAATTACCTGAAATATCTCAACTGGAGAACAGGTCGTGCTGGTGATTAGTTACTTAGATATGGACATGCTTCTAACTGATGTTGTTGGCTTGCTACTAAAGATAGCTAAAGATATGGACATGCTGGCTGCTGCTAACTGATGTTGTATTTAAATCCATGTTTTATGTATTAGTTACTTAGAAAAGATATTTCCAGTTCTTTCTGATGGTGTTCCAAGAAAGTTAGCAATTCTTGGATCAACTTTGTTTTTGTCATTTGTTAACTATATTGGTTTGACTATTATTGGTTATGTTGGCGTTGCACTTGGGGTTATTTCACTTGCGCCATTTATGTTAATGTCTAGAGACCTTTAAATGATCTAATGAGAGTTTAACAGTCTTCAGTTAGTGAAGGAACAATATCTGGTATTCTCAATGTACCAATTTTCTTCACCCACAAATTTGCTAAGTTTTGGTTTCTGTTTCTCTAACATTTTTCGTTATTTTTCCTCTCCAAAGTTGATATGCCATGAGGGTATTGGCGGGTGGCGGATATCCACTTGGGTGATGGAGCTGGTGTGGATTTAAGAATATACCCGTCTAGGCAGATATGAATGTTGAAATTATACCCGCCACGGGAGGCGGGTGGGTGGTGGGGTATAAAATTTTCTGGCGGGTACAGGTGCGGGGGAGGGGGTATCCGCACCCACCCCGCCCAATTGTCATCCCTACCTTCTTCATGTTGAGCACCTGATATAACTGCATTGACCTTCTTCTTTCCTTTGAAATCAAGAACCTATAATCCTATAACAATTATCCCTATTTTTACAGTAATCATAGTACATCAACCTATAACATGTCTCCCTAGTATGCCCCTTCATTTGACAAAAGTCACAGAATGCATTTGGAAGATATAGAGACTTCTTTGGCTTATGTTAATGAGGTCTACTAAACAAAGCTGTAGGCTCGGCATACTCTCATATGGCTGTGTATCCTCATGTGATCATTTTTTGGCTTTCATCTTGTGCAATCATTGCATGCTTGATTCACACTAGGAGTAGGTGACATTAGGAGGATGTGGCTCCTTGCTTGATTGTAACCATCATTAAGTCCCATGAGGAACTCTAGCAATCTCTGATTTGCTAGGTGTTCTATGTACTCCCTAGGGCAATCACAATCACATGAAGGTGGAAGAATGATTGAATCAATTTCATCCCATAGATCCTTCATCATTGAGTAATAACTAGACACATGTGATACACCTTGATGCAACATTGCAAGTTCCTTCTTCAACTGATACACTCTAGATAAGTTGATTTTGTCGAATCGTTCCTTCAAATCCTTCCATACCGAATATGCACTAGATCTGTAAAGTATATCACTAAGCAAATTCTTATTTACATTTCTCATAATCCATGAAATTACCATCGCATTATACCGATCTCATTGCTTTACCTGATTTGGACCATAAGTATCTCGTTTGACTGATCCATCAATGAAACCAATTTTATTCTTCGTTAACATAGTTAATTTCATAGCGCGACTCCATAACATATAATTCTCCATTACTAACTGAATTTCTACTTGCACAACTTCAGGTGTATCAGATGCACTTAAGAAAAGTAGATGATTATGATCTACGATGTTCGAGTTCTAGCTCAAGCTTTCCTCAACAATTAGTGATGCAATTGGCGATGTGTTTTCCATGATTAATCACAACTATGAGAACATTACGCTACACTACACAAATTCAGAGAGAAAATTAAGCTACACAACTCACATATTTGAAGACGAACTCACAAAGTCGAAACAGCTCAGATCTCGCGCTGAATCCCTCGATCTGCAGCTGCAATTTGCTAGATCATCCATCAATTCAATCCACGAGTTCTCTGATACCATGTGAACAATTACTATCTAAGCTAATTCTAGACTGCATGTGCAGTCCACTGCAGAAGCAAGCATCGGATGCAGCAAGAGAAAATTTGTGGAAGCTTTTCTTCTCATATATTTTGTCTCATCTATTACAAGGCTAATGAAACAATATTTATAGAAATGAAAAAATACCCAACTCACTTAATTCAAAAGAACCAACTCAACAACTCTAACTAACTACTCAACAACTCTAACTAACTCAACACTAAATATCTTGTGTGCTATGGACCATGTGAGCCTTGCTCTCTGCACTCTCTGCATTCATCTCAACAAGGTAGAGGTAAAATCTGCGTACACTCTATCCTTCCCAGACTTCACGTTGTGGAATTTTACTGAGTATATTGTTGTGCTAAAGTGTTGAGAATAAGGGTTCAGATGAGAAGAAGAAAGTAAAGTAATTCAAAGCAGAAAAAAGAAAGTCTATATTTATTGCTCAAATTGACTCCCTAAACCAGCCAAGGGAGATATCATATATCAACAAAAAACAAAGAGATCATTACAAATCTCTGTCATTCAACAAATCAAGACTTGGAGATGTCATTTTCATCTCTTTTAATGCTTGGAATTAATTTGGGGTGTAGTGGAGAAGACAAGTGAGGTGATTGGGTTCATATTTATTACAGGGTCGGGTTTGCTTTGTCAGCGAAAAAACTTTGTAAAAGTACATAGGCAAATCTGACCTTTTCCCCAAAAATTGATTTGACAGTGAAAAAACAAATATTAAGACATACCAAATCTATGGTCAAGCACGTTCCTAATGGTAAATTTTAGAAGTGTGACTCTCGATTATGAAATAATAATCGATTTGTACTTAAAACTCAACTGCCAAAATATTTCCATATAAAAGACTTGTCTTTGAATAAGTGTATATTTGCACGTACTAATACCCGAAATTCCAACTTTGATTTAGTTCTAATAACTTAGAATACACGTGGTAGTAAGTGTGACTGCACATGTTGTCATCGATAAAAGCATACACGTATAGTTGAACAATTTAAAAGAAAATTAGTACAGTAATATTTTATACCTAATTTGCATTCTACTAAAACTAGCTCATAAAAACATAACTCGTCCAATCCATTCTAGTCTGAACAGGTTAACCCATTTGTTAATTATCTTATTTTCCAACGCATCAATTTCAGCTTATATAAAGTTGGGTTGATTTATGCTAAACGTTTAGTCCAAATTGACTCATGAGAAACGTTTGTAAGATATTTTACTAGAATTTTATTGTTTTGTTTGATATGTTACGTATAGCTCTAATAATAAAGAAAATCTTTTTTGCTAGTTTTGCTTCGTAATTAAATAAATTTCAAGAAAATAAATATAAATAAATTAAAACTTTGTTAGAATTGGATGGATTAGGCTATAACCGATTATTTAACTCATTGATCCACCTATCTTATCTCAAATTTTAATCCTTTCAAATTTAACCTTATAACCCGCTTATTTGACACTGTTAATTTGCATCACTAGTTAACTTGCCTCTATCTTCACGTCACCAGATCAAGACAACCCCCACCCACCCCACCCCCATCCCCCACCCAAAGAAAAGAACTAGGAAAACAATTGTAGCATTGGATGAGTATGTATAAATCAAGCACAAAAGTAGAGAAAAATGAGGCTGAAGATTTTAAAGACTACTAGTATGAACATATTTGGATATCAAAGACTGGACTCACCAACCATATAAGCAATATGGAAATATTTTGCTTAAGCTTCAAGTAAAGGATATCATATATATTGACTTTTTGCAATGCAACGTCAACATAAAATTCTATCTGTTCTGCTCAAAGTAACTCATAAATTAAATTGTTTCAACTTTTTTCGGCACACAAGAAGACTTTAACATATTGTGGATAAACATCTCTTAATTCTTAGATTTTCAAAGCCTTTTCCTACCAACTACTAAACTATATTTAAATCTTTTGTCAGTTTGGACGCAATCTTACATCTTGACATCCTTTCAAATCTCAGTTTTTTTACTGATTAATATTAATTAATTAGTTCATTTAATAACTACTCTAATTGCGGCGTTGAGATTTATGTGCCCAAAGTGTTACAAATTACAGGTATGAAAATGGTTATTTTGTTTTTAATGTAAAGACGATCGCATTAGGTTTGATTCCATGCATTATTGTTTTATTCTAATTATTCTTTCTACTATAATTATTAGCAATTTGACAGCCAAGATATATGATTATTGTTTTTATAGGCCAACGTTCATATATGAAATGACCACTTGTAACTATTGCGAGTTAAATAGAAGAAAATAATTTTATAAAGATGAATTTTAGACTAATTATAAAGCGTTCTAAAAATATATTCTTAACATAATGTGATATTGTCCGCTTTGAATCAAATTCACATAGCTTCTCCGAAAATGTCTTATACACCGTTAATAGTATTCATACACCTTATATGTAGCTTTCTTTTCTTTTCCTGCTAATATAATACTTTATTCGCAACAACTTCTTTATGTTTTATCCACTAATTATGTATTATGCATGTATTGCATGTCAGGCAGCAAAAAACATTCATAAGTTACATTGCTCAAATTTAAATCCTCATTTTGGATATTACTTCAATTACCAAAACCAAAAGGGCCCCAAAAAAGCCTAATTCCTTAATTTATTCCATCTCTATAAGGACTTTTGATTTTAGTACTCTTACGAAAACGAAAACTCTGTTCGACGTTCAGACACATAGTCATAGATGTTGTACCATCCGCCTTAGAAAAAACATTAACTCGTGCATATGGAAAGCAGAGAAAACATTCAAACAATCAGTTAACAACTTCAAAATTGTATTTGTCTTCTAATCTATAGTACTCATAGTCTCATAGATGCATATTCTATGTGCTCATGTTGAAAAACATCCTATATAGAATCCAATCAGAAGCATTTAAGTTATACATATATACTAACAGTTTAAAGATGTTTTATATGATCGATGTAATTTAACCTACCATATATAGTAGCTTAGTTATCATGTTTATCAGGTCATGAGGCCACGAATTACTATTTACCATAAAAATCTACTTGTATTAAACCCTAATAGGAATGACAATTAGCAGCCATGCATGATATGCCTAAATTCAATTGAAAAATCAAAGAACCATCGTACTCTAAAAGCAAAAGGAAATAACAAGTTCAACTTATTTTCTTTCTCACGTGTAGCTAGCTACTAATTTGAAGTGTGATTTCCTCATTTTAGACATAAGCAATTAGGACTGACTTGACTGCAAATCCACCCACCAGACCAACTGAAAGAGAAGAAGAAAATAGCGTAAAACTCATCTATTTTTTTCTGTTTTTAATCTGAAAATGTTTTCAATTATCTCAAGGTTATTTAATTTCTTGAGAACTTTGTAGATTTCGTTTGTGAAAAATTTCAACGTATCCATTAATATGTATGCGAAATTTTATTTTGCTGGAAAACTATAATAGTACTATTAGTTACATCATAGAAAAAGAAAAAAGAAATACAAGCTAACTTGTTAGAACTATTTTTATTTTCTTTTTGAAAAAGCAAGAGCAACGAGATCTTGAATGAAGAAATATTGTTTTGGCATGCCCCTATAATAAAACTTAAGCGCAAAATTGATCTATTTATTTTTTCTAAGGTCAGGGGCATGATGACTTGACGTCATCCACACCTTCCTCCAGCTTATCACCGACAGTTCAGAGTTGAAATGTCTATTTTGTTACTGTGTTTTATTTCATTCGTTTCTTGGACCTATTTATTTTCTTTCTTTTTTATTTTGGGCCAGTCCAGGTTTAGCTTACTTGGGCTGGATAAACAGCAGTAAATTGGGCTACTGCATGATCCAGATGGAGACAATGATCTCTAGCAAACTGAGATGACTCTATTTTTCACACTTGCTAGTTTCTTCTACGTATGCATGTTGCATAGTGCCTATATATGCCATCACATGAGATGACACAGTTCTTTGAGCATCTTGGTTCTCGGATTTCTTGTTCTCCACCATAATGACACATTAATCTAGCAGGTGATTTAGTTAATATAAGTAGGAATTGAAAAAATTGACCCTTGAAAATATGATCGGCCGTCTTCTCAAACTTGAACAGATTGGACATTTTCATGGCGAATTAATTGGGGCACAACCCAAGTCAATCCATGTAGAAATGGGGCTGATTTGGGCTTAGTATGCCAGTTTGACCTATACGAGATTTTTTCAAAAAATGTTAAAAGAACAATTTTTTTTTGTTTGATATGCACAATGATTAGATATAGCCATGACAAATAAGAAAATAGTTTGGTAATTATAAGAAATTAGCTAAAAATTATAAAACTTGGTTAGACTTAGAGGAGTTGGATTATGGCCCATGTTAAGCCCATTTTAATCCAACCTATGTAATGTTTGGAGGCGGGTTATTGACCCACTTAATTGTTGATTCAATATCTCATTTTGACTGTTTAAATTCAATTCAACTTGTTCATTTAATATATGTACATGTAACTCAAGTCATGAAGTCAATGAATCACCCACAAGGGTAGCCAAATTGGTGTAGCAGTAGAGCGCGGGACTGCAAGGTCACGAGTTCGATCCACCTTGGTTGGGGGCTGTGCCGCCCTGCCTTTCGATCAATACACAGTTGAGGAGGCCGATCACGTGTCGACTTGTCACGATTGATTGCTCACACACAATTAGGTTAGGCAGGCTTGGGGAGGTGATCTGAATCGCTATCGATACGATGCGGGGCTGATTTGCTGACCGTAACGAACTTGACTCGCCCCCTAAAAAAAGGGCGGGAAGACCTTTGACCTGGGGTGGGGAGGGATTGGGGTCGCTTTTCTTTAGGACTTTAGTCCGTAACAAGGCTCGAAGACCTCCTACTGGATTTGAAATGGATCGGTAGGGCATCCGTTTACGACGTGGGTGGGATTAGCAGTTTTCTCTATTTTCTTCAATGGTAGGAAATAGGCATCAGCAGGGGTATATGGGAGGAAACCAGTCTGCAGTAGTGCGCTTTAGGCGCTGAGCGAGAAAGGTCTCTTCTTTCCTTTCGGTTTATTCACTGATCTGAAACTTAGCACTTGTTTTCTTATTGATTCCCGGGGCTGGATAAATCAGAAATACAGAAAGAAAAACAACAATTGAACCAAAAAATGCTTGGTTGAGCCTGTCAGACATGGCTTGCCAAGTGTGGTTAATCGACTGACGTGGTTTGCAGGCTATTGCGTCAGTCCGGGGTTTACCCTATGCGCACTCGAGAGAGTAGCGGCTGCGGGTTCCTTCGTCAACAAAAAAAAATGAAGTCAATAAATCATATGTAGATGATTTCCTTCTAGAAAATTTTTGAGATTTTGCTTAGCTGAACTTATTGCCGCATGAAATGTTGGACCCCAAAGTTTGTACACAAGATGAGTATACATGAGTGACAATCAAAAGAACTACTAGGAGTATTAGATTTGAGAATAAGGTGGAACTTTAAATCGAAGAATGGAATAAGAAGATAAAAGGACATTCTTCAGAGTGAAATTGAATCAGACAAAGGCCCTTATCTCCATCTATCCTTCACTCCGCTCGTGTTCTCCGGAAATTATTTCACTCTTAAAGTAGCTTATCGTTGCATCATTAATAAAATGGAAAATATTGGAATATCAACCAGTCCATTTTTAACAGGACATTATGGATGCAAACCAGTAATTCCTATTTCCAAAAGTACGAAGTACTAAGGTCCTCATAGTCCATTAGAAGAAGGGAAATCGGAGATCTAAACAAATGATAGTAGAGAGAAATACCAAAAATCCTTATTCAACTTATTCTTGAGAAACTCGAGAAGATTAACCTTCTCGTGAGGCTTTGTTTGGCATAGTACTAATTCCTTCAATTTTTGGTATTAACTATTAACTCGAGAAGATTAACTTTTCAGTCACGGTTTATTTATTTATCTAACTGACGTAGAATTTGAGTAAATTTTAATTACTTCACATTTTAACGGATTGGCTGTAAATTCTAAATACTATTCTTATTCTTCAGTTGAAGGCAACTACTCTTGAAGAGTGTGGAATAGTGATATCAACAATGTTAATATTGTATATATTCATTAGGGAACTTGAATAATCAAACTCTAGCTGTCAATTGGCTAAAAATAATCATATGTAAACACGAATTATATAAAATAAATTTAGAAAATTCTGACTAATAGAATAACACATTGTTCAACAGAATTATGTATCTAATATGAGCAATTGAGTCGCAACCTAAACTCCCCAATCGAGTAGTGCTGAAACTCAAATTACATGTACAAAATTACTTTTTACTTTGGAGTATTCTTTATGGAGTTCCAAACTTTTGATAATGAAAGAGAATAATCCCTTGATTTTTTTTAATGTAATATATATATTTAATTATGGAAATTAAATCTATCTTTTCCTAATACAAGACTACTACCATAATTACACATGTACAAGAATCCTACTATGAATATACACGGAATATACGGTATTCACACGTATATTCTTTCACACCCCCGCAGTCATAGGGGTGGTTGTCGTACACTGAAACTGTCCCTGAAATCTTCAAACAAAACTAAGGGAAGGCCCTTAGTAAAGATGTCAGCAATTTGGTACCTTGAAGGACATGCAAGACATGTACTTGTCTACGAGCTACCTTTTCGCGAACAAAGTGAATATCCATCTCGATATGTTTTGTGCGTTGATGTTGGACTGAATTTCTAGATAGATAGACTGCATTAACATTATCGCAGTAGACCAAGGTAGCTTTCTGAATAGAAAAGTGAAGCTCTAATAGGAGATTACACAGCCAACAAGACTCAGACACCACATTGGCTACCCCTCGATACTTGGCCTCCGCACTGGATAGTGATAAAGTAGCATGGCGTTTAGCTGACCACGAGACCAAGTTATCACCTAGAAACATACAATAAGCAGATGTCGAGCGGCTGGTATCTGGACATCCACCTCAATCAACATATGTATAAGACATGAGAGTAGATACAGATGATGTATATAAGTGCAAACCATAATCAAGAGTGCCCTGAATGTAACGCATAATGCGTTTGAGAGCGTGCATGTGTTCTTCCCTCTGATCATGCATAAGTAAACACATCTGTTACACTGCATAAGTAATATCAGGCCTCGTGAATGTAAGGGACTGAAGAGCCCCCGTAAGACTACAATAATGGAAGGGATCCTCGTAGGGTGTGCTAGAATTAGCACTCAACTTCGGTTTGGTGTCAACCGGAGTAGGAGATGACTTACGGTATGACATGACAGCCCGCTCAATAATCTCATCCGCATACTTTCTTTGGGATAAAAATAGACCACCTGCATGACGAGTTACAACTATACCCAAGAAATAACTCAAAGTCCCCATGTCTTTCATAGCAAGTTCGGAGTTGATAAGAGACATGATATACTTGCACAGAGGCAGTCAATATAATATCATCAACATATAACAGAATGTATGCCAGAGAAGTACCACGACGATAGATGATCAGAAAATGATCAGATCTGCTGTGAGAAAATCCAATAATAGACATATAATCTACAAACCTTTTGTACCAGGCCCGAGGGGACTATTTTAGTCCATACAAGAACTTCTTCAGCAAACACAAATGGTTAGGATGATTGGGGTCCTTGAAACCCAAGGGCTATACATGTATACATTTTCCTTGAGATCGTCGTGTAAGAAAGTATTTTTCACATCCAGCTGATGAATGTGCTATGCTTTCAAGAGAGCCAGACTGAGAACAGTGAATGGTTGCCGGTTTGACCACCGGACTAAATGTCTCTCCACAATCCATGTCAACCTATTGAGTTTTGCCATCACCTACAAGACGAGCCTTGTGCCTCTCAAAACAACCATTAAATTTTACTTTATGAGTAAAAATCCACATAGAACGAATCACATTGACACCAGGCAGACGTGGCACCAACTCACATGTCTTATTCTTCAATAAGAGCATTATATTCATCATCCATGACCATTTTCCAATTCGGGTCACGAAGGGCAGACACGGGTTACGTAGTAGAGGTGATTTAGTGACATTAGAATTGAGATTTAAATGATATTTTGGTCTAAAAATACCCCATTGACTACAAGTAACGGGCTTTTGACTCGGAATAGAAGTGGGTCGGACCTGGGTCGGTGTGGGGACGTCGAAATTGGCTCGGTTTGGGAGGTGCAGGCTCGGGTTTGGAGGTGGGCCAGCAGGCAGTGGGCCTACTGACCGAGACGCTGGACCAAGTGACGGACTGGATGTGCCAGCAGGTAGTGGGCCTACTGGCCGAGAAATTGGACCCGAGTGTTGGTTATTTGGGCCAACAGGCAGTGGGCCTGCTGGCAGACTCGGAAGACGTAAGGAGTATGGGCCAGCCGGCTGTGAGCCTGCTGGCTAGATTTGAGCACTGGAAGGGACTGGGCCAGTCGGTGTCTGCTGGTCTAGATCCCGAGATGGGGGCCGGACCACATACGGTGAGAGCCCATCATCCAGAAAATTATAAGAATTATGCAACTTAGCAAACGAAAATTGAGTTTTATAAAATATTACATGGCGACTAATGATAATTTTATGATAGGATAAATCATAACATTTATAACCACGATGATTAGATGGATAACCCAAAAACACACAAACGGTAAAGCGGGCTTGTAGTTTGTTTATTGTAGTGGAGGGAAAAGATGATAGCAAAAACACCCTAAGATGAGAATATGTCGAATCTTTGTGATAAAGAATTTTGAGTGGAGATTGGTATGCTAATCCTTTTCTAGGGAGTATGTTAAGAAGGTAAGTGGTCATTTGTAGTGCATGATGCCAAAATGAAGGTGGTAATGAAGCATGGACGAGTAATGTTCGAACAATATTATTAATAGTGCATATTTTTCGCTCGATTTTCCCATTTTGTGATGATGTACGTGGACAAGAAAACTGGAAAGATATACCATTAATGTTACAAAATTCTCTAAATAACCCATTATCAAATTCTCTTCCATTATCACATTGAATATTTTTAATTTTTCGTTTAAATTGGGTACGGATGAATGTTCTAAACTATAGGAATGTGGAATAAACTTGAGACTTTTTAGATAACGGAAAAGTCCACAAAAAATTAGAATAATCATCCAAATATAACACGTAATAGCGGTGGCCCAAAGAGCTCAAAACGGGAGATGTTCACAAATCACTATGGATAATATCAAATGGCAACAAAGTACTAGAATTGGAGGCAACAAACCGTAATTTAACATGTTTCCCAAGCGGACATGAAGGACACATATTAGTACTACACGTACTATTACACTCAATAAAATTATTATTTTTAAGAGAGGAAAGAATTGATGCTCCCGGATGACCCAAATGCGCATGTCATAAGGACGGTGCTAAAACGGCAAACGTTGAAGGTGTGACTTGATTAGTGGTGGTGATGGATGTGGTGATGGGATAGAGGTCGCCCCGACTATTACATCTCATTAGATGTATCCCCGTCGTGAAATCCTTCACAGAAAATCCAAAAGGGTCAAAGTCAACAGAAACCCAATTATCATTTGTTTTTCAAACATACATCAAATTTTTAATTAATTGAGGAGCATAAAGGACATTTTTCAAGGCTAAAGGTGGGTTCGGGGGAGATAAATTTGTGTGACCATAATCACGAATTGGAATTGAATTACCATTACCAACAATAATGTCATGATTTTTGCTCAAATTGAAATAAGACGAGAGATTACCTGACGCGGATGTCATATGAGAAGTGGCACCGATGTCCATGTACCAATCTACATCCAGAAGATTTAATCTAAGTGTGTACATCGCTGCCTCGATATCCGTGAGACTCGGGGTTTCTGTTGGACCCACAGCAGCAAAGGCCTACTTTGGCCAAGGCCTAAGCATGCCAGGTTGCTGCCATGGCCCATTCTGTCGAGCCCCTGATTGCTGAAATCCATTGGACTGGGCCACTGTCCACTGGAAGATACGGTGGACTGGGCCACTGTCCACTGGAAGATACGGTGGACTGGGCCACTGCCCACTGGCCTAGCCCTACGACCATTGTGCACTGGCCCAAGGCTGCGGCTAGTGGTGTTGCTGCCCAGTTTGCTAGCCACTTCCACCCCGTCCTCTGCCACTGCTACCACCGCCACAGCCGCGACTGCCACCACCACTGCCGCGATTTTTGCCTACATTTTTCTGAATTTGTCCCTTTTTGCCGCCACCATTGTTACGGTTTTGGCTATAATTTTTCGGGAAGGAGTGAGGATCATTGGTGTCACGTGATGTGGCCACCATCATGGCGAAATTGGCTCCTATAGCTGCCTTTTTAGCCAAGTCGGCTTCTTCTAAGGTGAGCATGGAACATGTTTGGTAGAACGATAGGAGATGATTGCTTTGACGAAGAAGAGTTCCAACGCCATTGTAAGCCTCAGAGAGGCCTGAAACCATCTGAAGAACAAGACGATCATTAGTGACAGGCGCACCAACGTTCTTGAGTTGATCCGACAACTCCTTAAGCCTCTGACAATAGGCTGAGGCATTCGAAAAATCGTTCATATTTATGTGGGAGCAAGGGTCACAGCTCGAGAATTTTGTTTTCTTGGAATATATCACGCAACCTATTCCAAGGTTCCATTATCGTAGCGTGGGGTTCGATAATTGTCTGTAAGAGTTCCGTAGAGATGGTGGAATAGATCCATTGAATGCCAGTCGCATCGAGAGTTGCCCACAACTCAATTTCATCATCTGTTCTCCTTACCTTTTGCCGGTGGAACGATGTGATGGAGGACTCTATTAGACCGTGTGTGAATTTTAAACAGTTTTGCCCACGTTGCGTATTGGACATTTTCCATTTAAGAACAATAGGGATGTTGTTCTTGATATTGGAGGCTGCAAGAACAGGATGAAAGGTGTTCTTTGTGGTAGAAATTATGACATAACAAGAAGAGAATTAGGGTTTGGAAGAAGGGGAAAAAATTGAAGGGAGGGAGTAGGGTCGGCTGTCGGCCACCACTGGTAGGGTTAGGGCGGCGGAAGGTGGGAAAATTTGAAGAAGGAAAATATTGCCCTAGACTGCTGATACCATGAAAGAGAATAATTTCTTGATTATTTTCATTAATGTAAAATGTATATATACATGATATACAATATTTAATTATGAAAATCAAATCTACATATTCCTAATACAAGACTACTACCATAATTACACATGTACAAGAATCATACTATGAATATACACGGAATATACGATATTCACACGTATATTCTTTCAGATAATGTGTAGAAATATTCAATTGAACATGAAAAGTCATTAGCCATGAGAGTTGTTAAAACATAAAAGAGTTGTAACGCTGAATCAGGAAACCTATTTTTTGTATTTGTTTGGTTTGAACTTTGAACTATTACTACTTAATAAGATAAATTTTAAAATTATACTACTATTAGTCCATGTAGCAATGATGCAACTACACTTGATATGACATCAATATTTTTGTACTGTAGAACATTATTTATTCATTAGACACGAGGAATATTATTAGCTAATGACGTCAACATAATAACTGTCCAGTGTTTAGGTTTGCATACCCATCAAGTGACTCATTAAGCTACCATTCCATGTCACGAAGAGCCTTTTTCTCCGGGCCGGACCCATGATGTAAGTTACATGTTCAACTAAAATTAGTAGCTTTGACCAAAATTTTATATTATTTATTCAAAAATTTATTAAATATATACGTATATTAAATTTTAAACTCAATTATTATTATTATTTTAGGTCACTATATATTTTAATATTTCAAACTCATAATATTTAAATTCAAAATCCGGCTTCGCTTTTTTTCGAGCACACCGTTTTGATAGACACTGTTATATTTTCTAATTGTTTTCCGTAAACAATAATTTTCCAAAAGAGAATAACCTTTTTAGAGATAGAGAGAGATCTTCGAAATGGTGTGTACTTATTGGAACAAAAAGTTAATGAACCTATAATTTGGAAAATTTTCAAAGCATTCACTATTATTATAAGGTATATATGTTCTCAACTGAGATTGATTATTACAAGTAAAATCAGTAATTTACCAGAATAAGGTATAATTCTGAAACTTTCTATGTAGAAAACATGAGAAAAGTGTCGGAATTCATAACACAAGGATCAAATTCATATAAGCTCATTCTCATTTGATACATTGATTTCTCTGTCAGTAATTATTAGTATAGATTAGGTCTATTTATGGTGTAGGGAGATTTTGCTCTATGGTACTTTATAAAGCAGTACGGGAAGTATTTAACTATTACAAGTATTCGAAAGGATAAATAAAGATTTCAATAATTCAACTAGAAATCTGAAAATTACAATATAACAACAAAACCGAAATTACGATTTTGTTGAAGACCGAAAAATGGAAACTGGTTTATCTTTGAGTCGAGTGTAGCACTCATCGTCCTTAAGACAATATTGCCCCGTATGTATCCTTTATACGTCCTGGACAATTTGTCTCCCAAGATAAAACAAACAATGGAACCCTTGAGCAAAGGAAACTCAAGAGCTACCGTGAAGAATATTGAGTAACGAAATGATGCTTGGAAGTTGTAGGAAGAAGATTTTTTCTCGGTTGTGTATTTTCGTGCATATCAAGTGTGCTCAACAATGGTGTAAGGGGGTGTTTATATAGGTGAAGGAGGGGCTGAAAAACTGCTCTGAAAACGCCTCCATAATAGCCAAATAATGGTCATTATGGAGGTAGTAAAGTCACCAACATAAATGGTGAAAGACCAACTGTTTTGGCCATTATAGGAGGAGTAATTCAGCCAAAATAAATGGCTGAATTGAGAGCTTGGACGTTTCTCGCTTTGACCGTCGAAATTCCAACTTTCGAAAAACTTCGGGGACCAAACTCGTACATCTTGAAACTTCGGGGACCAAACTCGTACATCCGAAAGAATTCTGGTCCAAACTCGCACATCTGAAACTTCGGGATCAAACTGTACTTCTGGCAAAGTTTTCTGGCCCAAAAAGATAATATCAGAAGGCCCACGGCCCGTGACCCGTGACCCGTGACCCCGAGAACCCTGAACCCGGATCGGACGGGCGGGCGGCGGCGGCGCGCGTGTGGTCTTTACTTGAACCGAAGCACATCTAGGTCCTCCCTCCTTTAAACACATGGGATACCCCTTGGGGTCCCAAACCCCAAACCAATTTCAAGTATTATATACACAACAATTCTTTCTTCCTCTACCGATGAGGGAGAATTACACACAATACCACACTTTCCATGCTTCAAACACCTTACTTCGTGAACCAATATCTCTTTCATTTCTCAATGAAATTTGACGATTCTTGGCCCTACAGTTATCTACGTACTTAGTAGATCATGCATGTGTGAAGAACCGGATTCTCCAACATACGTTACACTAGTGTTTAAGCCGTTAAAGTTGGTCGGTCGCAACTCCCGCCAAAGGCAAATTTCCAACATATGGTAATATAAAATTTGGTAATTATGGTAATATAGGATTTGTAGTCCTATTAGAATAGAGTTATTTTTTATTCTATTGGACTAGGAAAATGAGGGTCTTACCTCTATATAAGGAGGTCATTATGATGAATGAAAAGTAGAAAGAATTCTCCCATTATTTGTCTTTCTAAATTCTCGTCCCTACCTCGATTTTAATATGGTATCAGAGCCACGTTAGAAAGAACACAAAAACCCTAGAGTAATGACAGGTGACGGTAAAGTAACCGGCGATAACGGCAAAAGAATCGCAGATGAAGAAAACAAAAACCCAAAGAAAAATAATTTATCCCTACGATATTACGTCGAATGGTAACCCTAGAATTATGGTGACACACGTTCAATTGAAGGGCGAAAATTATGAAGAATTGAGTAGATCCATGAGGACAGCCCTAAGAGCAAGAAAGAAGTTCGGCTTCGTCGACGGTACAATTAAAAAATCGGACGAAGAGTCGCCAAACTTGGAAGATTGATGGACTATAAACTCATTGTTGGTGTCGTGGATTTGCAACACCATAGAATCGACGCTTCGCTCAATAATTGCACATAAAGAGGAAGTAGAAGAATTATGGACGAGCATCCGAGAACGGTTCACCTTTATTAATGGCCCGCGAATGCAACAATTAAAGGTGGAACTAGCGGAGTGCAAGTAAAAGGGAAGACCCATAATGGATTATTATGTAAAACTCACTAAGTTGTGAGAGGAATTGGCGAATTACGAACAGATCCCAACTTGTACATGCGAAAAGTGCTCGTGCAATCTAGGAACGATCTTAGAAGCCAAAAGAGAAGAAGAAAAAGTGTATTTTTTCCTCATGGAATTGGATGAGGGAACGTATGGAACGGTGAGATCGAACATACTGGTCGAGGAACCGTTGCCATCATTAATAAGGTCTATTCGAAGTTGGTGTAAGAAGAACGTGTGAGAGGAGTTACACGAAAAATAGAGGACCGGAGTGAAATCATGACTTTTACCATATAGGAAAGAAACTCTTACCGTGATCAAGGTAAATGAAAAAATGATGGTGCATTCTGCACACATTGTAAGAGATCCGGACACGTTGTAGATGGATGTTTTCGACTCATTGGTGGCTAGGAAATAAAAAAAGAGACGAGAAAATCGGAGGAAGAAGATGAGGACTTCACAATTTGAGCAAGGAGATCCGGAAGACTGATTCACATGTTGAATTCCCAGAGAATAAATCCGAATAGAAAGATGGATAGTAAGATCAAAAACTCATCCTGAATCATAGACTTTGGAGCTACCAACCATGTGACATGTAATTCGGAGGAAGTGAGCAATTGACCGATGTGTTTACAAAGGCTTTGTGCAAATCGCAACATGAATATTTACTTGGCAAGTTGGGCATTCGAGACCCTCAAGCTCCAACTTGATGAGGTATTAGAGTAGGTTAGGTCTATTTATGGTAATAAAGAATTTGATAAGTATGATAATACAGAATTTGTAGTCATATTAGAATAGGATTACCATTTATCATATTAAACTAGGAAAATGAGGATCTTATCTCTATATAAGGAGATCATTATGATGAATGAAAAGTAGAAAAAAATCTCTTATTATTCTTTGTCTCTCTAAATTCTCGTCCATGTCTCAATTTTAACAATAATTTTAATCGTTAATTGTCCATATACTAGTTTTTAATTCTTTCTGTTTCCATTGAATATTTTTTATTGCCGTTTAAAGTTTTTAGGAACTATTTGTTTTAATTCCCAATTTAGGACGCTAGCAAAGCTTGTGGTTCAACAATTTTCTTTCATTTCCTTATTTTGGAATTTTCTTATACCTTTTAACAGGCAATAACTAGCTTGATCATTCGAATTTTTTAGTTGGATTAACTAATAATATCAATAAAATTTCCATAAAGCATGACGCTATAGGTTGTCTTTATTATTGACCATATAAAAGAAAAAAAAGGTGAATTCCTTAGTCACTAGCATAACTCATGCCCCTCAGTGATGCAAGGAATTGTGCATTATGTGCAGCTGTTTTTGTTTTCTTATTAAAGTGCAAAAAAATTGTGGTGTTAGTTGAGTCCTTTCCTAATACAATACATTGACATAGGACAATAACATAGTACGTAATCTTTTAGAATACTATTTATTTCGTCATTTATTTATCCAATGAAAAGAAAGATAGCATGCTTAATATTGTGGGGTAAGCTAGAGTGACGAAATCAAATCTAGAGGCGGTATAATTAATAACGTGATAGCGCGCACACATATAATATATATATTATATATGCATTTTTAGGTTTTTGTTTCCATATACTATATATAGTTCAATGTAAAGACAATGATTTTAGTTAAATTCATAATTATATATATGTGCATTTTAAGTTTTTATTTTCACACACTATATATAGTTCAATGTAAAGGCAATAATTTCAGTTGAATTCATAGAATTGCCTTTAATTAAGAAAAAAAGGGAAGGTATAACTCAGCATCAGTGACATAAGTATTTTTTAGTCCAACGTGTATACTTTACATCTCAAATTGATGTGGCATTTGACAATCGAACGATATGTATCTCTTTGGAGTATTTTGATCAATTAGCTAAGTTGGCAATAACCTGACAAAATAGCTTACATGCCATTTTTTAATCGGAAAAGGAAATAACAAAGACAAAAGAAAGAAAAATGTCCTTTTGCTTTGTATATGGAGTTATGGACAAACTTAAATAGGTAAATGATCAAATTGAGATATGAGATCGAAAATGAAATCCTCTTGACTATATATGGTCTATATATAGTGAATCGAGAACTCATGTCAAGATGATTGAGTTTGTATGTAATATAGATGTTACATAATCTTTTATTTATCTTGATGTATCCCTCTATATATTCAAAAAATGTAATATTATTACGGGTATTTTGCATGTACTTGAAAGAAATATTTACACATTTCCGTATTAGATACCCCTACCTTAGTGCGTGACATAGATAATACACTCGTCTTTTGTCGAAGAAAAGATCGTGTGCATGGGTCGATTTGGCATTAAAAGACAAGACGTACTAGACAAGGATATATCATACGTGAAAAAAATAGAAATTTCGTAATCTTAACATATTCTTTCAATAATCAAAACAAATAGTTTTCTGAGCCCCATTGTTTTTGTCCACAAATGCCCGCCCAAAACATTCTGCTGACGCACTATTGCATCAATTATTGGTCATTCTTAACACATGGGCACACCATGAGCAGCAGAATTTCGAGTTACGAAACTTAACGTGAAATTTTGTATTTACTTATTCTTAGCTGTCTTGAAAAAATATACTGAAATAAGAAAGATATTATTCTCTTAGGGCCAATTCCTACTATTGCTCCTATTTTATGATGGTTTTATCCTTCGTTTAAAAAAATAATTGAAAATATCCTTGAGATTGTGGCTTCGAATCCAACGGAGTTAAAAAGAAAAAAAAATGCAAGACAAGATTTTATAGAAATTATGTCTATTCGATCAAAATTATGTAGAGACTAAGCCTTAAGGGGCATATTTTCTATGTAACTATACATGAAGACAAAATTTCATTAAAACTTAAGATTATGTCTTGTTCGACTAGTTACATAAAAACTATGCTCCTTAAGAGGCAAAGTCTCTATACAACTTTGGCCGAATAGACATAATTTCTATGAAAATCTTGTCTTGCGAATTTTTTTCTTTTTTTGTCTCTGCTTGGATTCGAACCCAGACTCTCTGATTTAGTAAACCGCGAATAAAAGATACTTTAACCCACATATTTTCATTAAATGAGAAGTATGGATAAAAATTAAAGACCAGTGATTTAAGAGGCAAAAATTAAAGACAAGTACATAGAAAGGGTAATCCGCACCAAAAAAAAGTTCTCTTAGAGCATGTTAATACCAACAGTATCAGAGAGGCCTTTCCTTTTGAATGCATGCTGTAAATGCACAAATGAGGTTGAACGTATACAGCTTAATTAATTAGTGAAGGACTATTTTTTCTCTTTAAATATTGGATATTCCAAATTTGTTGTCTCTATTAATTTGAAGTCGCCTAGTCCGGTAGGTCCGCTAAAAGGTAAAGAGCTTCTTATCAAGAGGTTCTGCATTCCCAATTGTACGTTAGCATGTTCAACTGTCTCTTATAAGAATTTCAATAATTCCAATCCTCCACCAACATAATCTTATTCTCGATGTTGGATCATATATAGTTAGTTCCTACCAGAATCAACTACAAAAGTGAAGCAATAAATAAATAAACAGCTACACAAGTAAAAGAATCAATTATTTAAACCTTGAAAAGTGAAAAAGCCGACTAATCTATTTACGTGACCACTTCAAAAGATAAAAGGTATGAAGTACAAACATTCACAATTACATTTGACATAAAGTAGAATAAATCGTGATGGAATTATCATGTCATATCCTTTTATTTTATTAAGATATTGATATTTTTTCTGGAAAATGTGAAGAGCATTTTCGCGCAATAATATCTAATTCAATGATACCATGCTTAATGGCGTAGTACGATAAATATATCACACATCCAGTGATCATGCCCTTCTCTATTTTTTTCTTTTGTAAAAAAAAAGGGATTTGGGTGAATTGTAAATATTGAAGGGAAAGACAACAAAAAAGCTGAGTATTAAAAATTTAGTAGCCCTCCACTTTCATATAAGCCTGCGGTCAAAGATTTTTCTATAGCTCTAGCACACAATCTTCAACAAAATTAAATACACTATTAAAGAAAAGTGAGGGTCCCCATCATTGACTAATTGATAAGAGCATGGCATAAGACACATAATGAGGTTTATTTATAATAAATCACATATCTGTTAATTAAAAAACCAACAACACTAACCTAAATGGTTCAGTTATCATGTGGAATATGAAGCATGGCTAGCACCAATTTATGTTTTTTTCTGAAAAAAAAGTAGAGAAATGCCAGAGTATGCTCCTGTGAAATTTGTCTTACAATCTTGTACTTTTAACAAATAATATTAAGTAGGAACATGGGGGGATTAGAGATATGGGAAACTACATATGCATAAAGCAACTTGCCAGCAAATCAAGCATAAAATCTTTGTACTACTAATAAACAAGCTATTTTGTCCCTCCATAATAAAATTAATTTCTCCTTTACTCCAAGAATA
This sequence comes from Anisodus tanguticus, assembly GCA_034509755.1. Classification (NCBI taxonomy): domain Eukaryota; kingdom Viridiplantae; phylum Streptophyta; class Magnoliopsida; order Solanales; family Solanaceae; genus Anisodus; species Anisodus tanguticus. Next base: position 21,219,498 of record CM067561.1, on the reverse strand, counting down.
GAGGGTGCACAATGAGCACATGGGATCTAGCTGAATTTATATGTAAGAACAAGCAAAAAGGGGTAGCAAAACTCCTATTGAATTCTCTATACACAATTCTTGATTCTGAAAAGACAAATATGGCATCATTGTGTATTGACAATAGATTTTCTCTGTTCTTGAATGTTAGTCTCGGTTCATCTAATAGAATATAATCAGAGACCAACAAAAAACAAGAACGGTGCGCCATGTATATAATATGTATACATATATATATGATTAATCCTGTTCCCCAAGCCAATTTAACAGATAACACATGAATTAGGATTCTCTTCCATGCTGTGGTGAACCTGGTAGTATGTTTGAGCGGGAGGAGGATAATATGGCCGATAGGGCATGGCCTGCATATGAGGAGAGGGAGGGTAATATGGCCGATAGGGCGGTACCATGCCAACCACACCTTGATAAGGTTGATGATGTGGGAACGGCATTGGCATAATTGGCATTGGCATAATTGGCATTGGTTGTGGCTGTGGTTCTGCCTTCTTTTCTCCGTCCTTTTTTGGCTCCTCTTTCTTATCTTCGTCCTTCTTACCTTCTTCTTTCTTGCCCTCGCCCTCCTCTTTCTTTCCTTCCTCCTTTGGAGCGTCTTCTTTCTTGCCCTCGCCCTCCTTCTTAGCCTCTTCTTTCTTTGGCTCCTCTTTCTTCTCTGGCTCTTTAGCCGGTCCTACAGAGATTATGTGTGCTGGCCAAAACTTCCTTAGTTTGCTCACTACACTCACCGGATCAACTGTCCCAATGATGGTTAGCTTCCTCGCTTTCATATCCATAGAGATCTCGTCAATTCCTGCAAGATCTCATCATATCATCCACTGCTTAATCTCATTTTGTAGTTTTTAGATATCACAGCAAGCTCAATCAAACTCAAGCAACCCTCATCAGTTGTAGGAAAGAAAAGAAGATAATGACTTTATCATTGCTCATATTAAAACCAATTTGACACCAGATTTCAACTTTTACTTTTACTGCACAACTATCATTTTCCCCCTCATGTTTTGGTTACTTTTATAGCAAATCATTTTTCTTCAAAGAGCATTAGGCCCATTATAACAAATTAAATCGACCCCTACTGAAAATAGTGCAGCAATTGAAGTTGATAGAACAACTACTCATGGCATGATTTCTTAGGACAATATTATACGTAGTGCTTTCGTTATCATCACCAAACTAAAAAACAACTTTAAAATGTTTTTTTTAAATCACATATTATATTCTTTTTTTTAACTCCAACCACATGAATCAACAAGTTTGGCACTTACCATAACTAGAATCCGAACCTACAATAACCACTCATTCATGACTCATCTTCCCAAAGAAAGAAGATGGAGGTTGAAATGGAGGGCAGCTTACTTATAGAGTGGATCCCACTTGACGTGGCGCCACATCAGAATGGTCCGATGAAAAATTGACTTCTCTTTTTCTTTCCAATTAGTAGAAAGTAAAATCCAATTTGAGGACTAATGATAGTGAATGGCTGAGTACCTAATCCAAGTTGAAGAACTACCATCTTCAATATTGGATCCTCCTAATCCTTTAATAGTGATTCACCACCAACTCAATTCGTTTCCCAAATTAAATTGTTCCCTCTTTTCTAAACACATACATGCTCATATCAAAAGAATTACTTGTAGTCGTTACACCAGTGTGCCTATATTGATTTTCATAAAATATTATTTACATACCTATATATAGAGATTAAATTTTTCGACGAAGAGGTATCAGATGACACTACTTGATATTAAGTGTCTTCGCCACATTACCAAGGGGCAGGCCATAGGCTAAGTTGCTTGGACTCTCTAAAAATGTCAATGGGTGCATCTCGGATTCTCCAAATTTTTTAAGAATCCAACACGAGAGTGACAACATTTTTGGAGGATCCGAGCATGTAGGCAACCGTTGATAATTCAGAACTTTAGTATCACGAGTTTTACTTTTAACTGTTAAAAGTGAAAAATAAATTACTTGGAAAACTTGGAGCTGCAGAACCCATTTTAGTTTGAAATCTTGATAGGTGAAAAATGTACAAAAAAAGACATTTTTAACTACCTGGAAGAGCAGAGACCGTCTTCAAGGCCTTGCGCTTCTCTCTTACATCATGGACCTCCAAGTTCAAGATAAATTTCTGCACAACAACGTGAAAAAGAATAATCAAATCTTTGCAAAATAATCAATTAAAAACAACAACAACCAAATAATAGGGGGTAAAAAAGAGAAAAAATAATTAAGAAGATTAAAGATCCAAGTACCAATTACCGGTGTTAAGAACACGATTGAGAATATAATCAAATATTAAAAATGTGTTCTATCTAACAGATTAAGTTTTTAGATTAGATGGTCACACACTTCAATATGTTATCAGAACAGACCAAAGATCCTAGAATCGAACTTTACCGCCACCCATTATCAAAAAAGAATTTTCACATGCTTGGACCATGAAAAAAAATTAGGCAAGCACATGTGAAGAGACGTGTTGAGAATATATTCAAATATTAAAAATATATTTTATCAAACAGCTTAAGCTTTTAAATCAGATGATAACAACAGAGCAAGCAAATCAATAGAAAAAAGGATCAACCACCGACAAAATTAATCAATGAAAACCAAAAATCTCCGATACCCAAAAGTAATTCAAAGCAAAAGTAGAGCATCTTGTGAAATATTCCAAAAGTGGAAGGGAAAAAAGGCAAAATCTTGATTAAATAAGTGAGTTAACTGAGAAAAAAGAGAAGGGAATGAAAAGGGGGAATAAATAATTTATCAGAGATACCTTCATCTTGCAGTCAGAATCAAAACCCAGAGAATAGAATCGGGAAAAAAGTTCAAGAGAAGATAGAAATAGGAATCAAAACAAAATATGCAGAACAAGAGAGAAGATAAAAAGTGGGGGTTATGGGCTTATGATGGTATTACTATATATTTGGAGCTACAGAGAAGAAAGATGATGACAAAAAGGTGAGGTTGGGGAAAGAGGCTACATGTTAAATTTATTCTGAAATGATGATCCAACTGGAGCTCTCTGCATGCTTGCTAATATTGCCTCGTGGCGTTCTTTGCAGCAATTTAGTTCAGTAGTTCAACAAAATCAGTTTTCAAAAAACTGCTTATTAGGAAAATAATTATCGAAAATTAAATAATAATATTAATAAATTGAATAGTATAATTGTACATAGATTTTCCAAAAAGGTGGAACTCCCACCCCAGGAGCCCCCACACCCCGGTCCGACAGGTCTGTGAATGAGGTAAATCATGGTGACTCAATTGATTTTAAAGGTTAGACCAGTAACACGCTGTGCACAAGGGCCCTCCTTTATTTCAAGAAGTAACCCCACACTGCCGCTGACGGGATTCGATCCTTGACCATTTTTCAAATATCCCCCTTGATAACCAATTGAGCTGCCCAAGCGGACTATAATTGTACATAGATGAGATCACTGACTCCTTATAAAGTTTGGGCTTTGACAATAATATTTTTTAATATTAAATTCAAGGGTAGTTCAAATAACGATAAAATAAAATAAAAAGTTGAAATCGTTAGGTCCTTAGGTTGAAGTTAATATTTGTTCCGCATAGTATCTATTATGCAATTTTTCTTAGTTAGAACTTAGAAGGTGTGTGATAGTCAAAATATCTAGTATGTCAAGCTATGTATTAATTTTTTTAGAAAATTATATAATGAAAAAGAATAAAATTTTATTATGCGTTAAAATATCTTAATAAATCTAGTAATAAGAAAAAATAATTAATATCTTCAAGTAATAACGATGTCATTATTTTGCGACAAAAGGATTACATATTGTTTAGTGTGAGACGGTATTATTTAAGTGGCTCTGGACCAAAGTCCAAAACACAACTTCGACCCAAAAATAAGAGGCTCTTTGGAAGATGTAGTGTTCATGCTTCAATTTAGTTACGTTTTCATCATCAAAACTAAGCAAATTATTTTCGGGTTGTCCATCTTTTAAATTTTTCTTGATACATGAATTACAAGTTTATTACTTAATTTTCTGCTTAATACGTAATGATTATTTATTTTTCAAACCTGGCCAACATCTAATGATTAGAAAGAATAAACAAATGACTCCTAAAAGTTTTCTAATATGAATGCAAAACTCACTATGAAACCTGAACAATGATATGTTTCATTTACTTTTAAGATATACTAAAAGTATTTCAAAATCAAAAAACATACTTGTCAAAATGAAAGAACAAAGAAACTAAGTATTTAAATAACAATTGCTAATTAAGTGACCATACACATTATAATTAAATAGGAGTATATATTTAAATAAAGATAAATGGATCCTCCATAATAGGTCGTGTTAAATTTCATATTCAAAGCACGGACCACGAATAGCTCTAGACTTATTTGTAGAAGAAAAAATATATAAAATATTGTAAATTATCTATAAAAATAAATATATTTAAATATTAGTTTGATAAGATTTTTTTTATTGATAAGGTTGTATGCAACAACGAAGGCTGGAAAAAGAAAGGATGACTGCTAAAAGAATTCCAACTATGTACTTGTCATTTTCTGGTCATAAAAGACAAGCGTCTCTACTTCAAAGTCTTAAAAGTTAAAACTACAACTGATCTCAAGTTTCTACTTTCTAAGTAAACCACATTTTGCCTAATATTTTCTGAATTATCAGATTAACCAAAAGACAAACTCTTGGACAACATTTGGTTAAAATAAAAGAAACTATTTGAATACAAATAATGAACTTTAGTAGTATTTTAATACAAAAAAACATTTGAATGCAAATAATCGATGAGCATGGTATTATAAGAACCAATGGCTAGATGAGCCAATGAGGAGTGATAATATAAAGAGCAATCCCATCTATCATATTTTTCTACAGTGTTGAATTTAAGGTTTTATTTTCTGTCGGTTAAGGATAGTGACCTATAACCGGCCTATATTCGTATATGGGCCATATAATAATCGACTTGTGATTTCAAATTCTGATGGGAGTAATTTGCTCTCTTCTGCGGTAGGATCTTGTAGGTGATATCAGTTTTTCTGTTCTCAAACCCTAATCATTTGGCACATACCGCGATTTACTGGTAGTAGTGCTGAGAGATCGGAACTACTATCTCCAAGAATAATCTAGCGTAAGCCGTGAAGCTGGATATAAAAAAAATCTACTTGTTTTTAGCTTTAAAGTTGAATTGTATGGTAGAAACTTGTCGTTTGTCCATGGATCATCAGAATCAACATCAATTGGCTAGCCCTTAAATAGTACCACTTCCTAATTATCTAGGGATGGCAAACGGGGCAGTGCTGGTGCAGTTGTGGGGAACCTCATAAGAGCTCGAAGATTTAACCCGTCCAACCATAATTATTTTACTGTCTGAATTAAAATATACTAACATAATATCGAAATATTTATTATATTTAGATAACTAATTAGAACTAGTTGTTATTGGTCTTTGTAGCACAGAACAAATTTGTACTACGAAGAAAATTAAGACGCTAAGGAGGTTTTGACTTGAGTTTAATTTTGGAAGAACTAGCTTATGGTAAATAAGTTTTGGCAGAAATCGTGTAATTGATTTAAAATTTTATATGTACATTTTACCACATTTGTCTTGATTTTTGTGGGGGGGGGGGGGGGGGACTACTTATATTGTTGGTTTGGCGAAAATGAATATGGCTTTAAATTGATGATTTTTGTTTAATTATGACTTTTACAAATATTTTGAATGTTTTCATATATTATAATAAACTATGATATATAGTTTTCTTTTCTTATTTTAATATGTAAAAATTTGATCTCCCCGTCATAAAGAAAATTAATAGATGCGTATTGTCTCTTCTTTGAATCCTACCATTCTTAGTTTTCAGCATGGAGATAGCTTTCACGTCAATAATTTAAAAGGCATAAAACCATTTTGAGATTTAAATTGTTTGATGACATTTTGTTCTATTGAACTAACTATTTATCCCTAACATAAATTAATAAATTAAATTAATGTTATAAAAAATTTATCCGATCAAAAGTAGATGGAAGGAATACATGCAATGATACTGTAGGATTTTGTTGGGTTCAAACATCAAAGTAAAGCACAACGGAAGTTTAAAATTTTATTTACTTACCCCAACAATTCCTTCTGGTATGATTATAGGACAATCAAAACCTGTAATTACAGGTTATTTATCTGGAATCTTTACTAAGGGCGAACACGCGATTGTTCCTTTCGATTGCAAGCACCTTGCTATAGTGTATTCCTCTTTCAAGAAAGGCAGGAAATCTTGGCAGAGGTTTGAGGGAGTTTTATTCTAAACTCTAAGTCTAGAATCGTTTATGTGATTAGTATGTGATATCAATGGAGCTAGTGCTGTATATATAGTTATTTTTAGGTCAAAAATCGCATTAGGGTTGGGCTCTAAGCCTGGCCCAAAAATCGAGGTGCAATGGGCCAGTCTGACTGGGCCCACTGCCGGGTCAGAGCCGCGGCTCAGCCTAGTAGATGTCGCGGCGCCTAACGTTCCTCGTAATATATATATTCAGCACATTTAATTAAAACCAAAATTCAATTTTGACTTTAATTAAATATTTTTATCAAATAGAAATTATCCCATAGTTATTATCAATTTAAATATCTCGATTCCAAATCCAATACTTAATACTTTCTCAATACACCTTTAGATCGAAGAGATAATCGACATAGTGTGACCCTATAGGCCTTCACATATTGACACTAATCCAATTAAAGTCCTACGGAACTCCTAGACTGTGACGTACGACGAACTCAATATGTGAAGTACGTTTACATGAATCCAGTAAACATAACATTTTAGTGAGATGATAAATTCCTTTCATTCGCGACACACTCGATCAAGCTTAGGATTTTTCACGTGTCTATCCAAATGGCTTGATCACTTTATCTCATCTATATAGTTGACAACTAGACCATATTCTGAATATGTCTCTTGCATTGGCCAATGACTTGGTTGACCTAATATCACTGAGAAGTTAAGTGCTCTCTCGAATATACAATCGAAGAATGAATCTTATTCTTGTCTCAACTACCACCTTAGTTTACATCATAATGCACCCAACACAAGCCGTATCTTATTCTATAAAGAGTTTAAGCTTAGGACAGGGTCAAAGTACATTACTCTGTAAACAGGGTGCTTATTGACCTCAAGCCAAAGGACCTTTATCTCCCACATGCTGATAACACTCTAGACATGCATAACAAATAGTTTAACAGTAGGGTATACAAATACTTTCCAAAAGTATTCATGTGTCCACCACTAGTAACAATTACTAGTAGCAGGTGAGACATACTACATTCTTCAAGAATGTGATGCAGACCACATGTCGACTTATAGCATATCATCAATATCTCATTCTCGATGATCATTAGTTGAGGCTATTTTGAGAGTTACGTTCTATCATTAATAGCTCACTATATTAATGACAATGTAAGCTCAAGGGATGCACATATATGAATAATTGCAAATAATCAAACAATAATTCAATAATTACAAAATGCCATAAATATTAATCTTATTAATAATGCGAATGTGTTCAAGTACATTTGTCCCTAATAATTATTGTTTTTAGGACATATATACTTTCATATACACACTCCGTCTAAGAACATAATTAGGACTTTAGTGTATTCTGTTGAAAATGAAAAAGCAATCAATTCCAATCTTTATTAAACTTTTGGGCTATAATACGTCTTCTCCTTTTCTGTTTTTGGAATTTCCCCCCTTCCTTTAAGGGGTTTTCTTCCTTCACACATATCCATTTTATTTCGTTTTATTCTACTTTCATGCTTTAATAAAGGGATGGATATTAGAAATTTGTGGTTGATAAACGTAATTGATGTTTAGCTCATTGTGGTTGATAAACTCAATATAGAAGCACAGATAAACGAGATTCGACAGTTCAAAAGCACAGAAAGGATACTAGAACAGGGTGCTTAGCTCATATTATTATCAATCGTCAATCGAATGAAATGTTTCGGATCACTTCATTTGAAGAGAAACACAACCATCCTCTTGTTGATTCTTCTTTAGCTCATATGTTACCATCTCAAAGAAAGATAAAAATTCCTCAAGCATATGAACTTGACTTATTGGCTCGTAGCTTGGTGAATTATTTTGAGAAAAGAACACTAGAAGATCCCGCTTTTAGATTTTCTTTACACTTAGATAATAATAATTTGATAACTAATGTATTCTGGACTGATGCAAAGATGATAAGAGATTTTAAGATCTATGGAGATGTTGTGTCTTTTGATACGACATATAGGACAAATAAAGAGTATCGACCCTTGGCATTGTTTGTTGGTTTGAATAATCATAGGAAAATGGTTTTATTTGGTGCAGCTCTATTATACGAAGAATCGACTGAATCGTTTGAATGACTTTTTAACGCATTCTTTAGGATTAAGTCTGCAGATAAAACCACAAATATTTATGACAGATCAAGATACAACTATAGTTGTTATTGTCTCATCAGTAATGCCAAACACATATCATCGTCTATGTGTGTGGCACTTGGAAAAAAATGTGTTTAAACATCTTAACCATATTTTTAGAGCTGATTCATCATTTTCGAAAGATTTTAGCAGATTGCTTTATGATTATGAGTATTGAGGACGATTTCTTAAGTGCATGGCAGGATATGCTTGAAAAATATGACCTTGGGATAATAGTTGGTTGAAAACTACGTTTGCTATAAGGAAGAAATGGTTGATGACATATGGAAGAAATACTTTTTTAGCAGGTATGCGAAGCACACAATTAAGTGAGAGATTTAATGAATCTTTACAGGGATATTTAAAATCTGATTTGGATATCGTTCAATTTTTAAGCATTTTCAAAGATCAGTTGATGATAAGCGCACCAATGAGAATAAGTCGAATTTTGATATGACTCAAAGAATACCTATTTTAAATGTTAAACTTCCTTTATTGGTTCATGCTAGGGATGTATACACCCAACTATATTTGACATGTTTCAAAATGAATGGGAAAGGTCATTACTTGTTTCTGTGAAGGACTTTGATGATGAAGGAGATTTGTGTACATACAATGTTGGCACTTAAGGAAGTGTTAAGGAGCATGCAATAATTGTCAAGCGATCAGTAACTCAAGTTTCTTACAGCCGCAAAATGTTTCAGTTTATGGTTATACTATGCAAATATGCTTTAAAGATCCTTGATATACTGAACGTAAAGGATGTGATTCCTGCGCATTATATACTAAAGAGGTGGACAAAAGATGTTACTAACATGCATGAGATGGATGTCAATCTAGTAGCAACAAACTCTGATCCGAAAGTTGAAATTATTGTGTGGTATAGGCATTTATGTCAAACTTTTGTCCAAATTTCAAGTGAAGTTTCTGAATTCAAAGAAGGGTATGAATTGGCTGCAAAGTGTGCGAACGAGGTGATTGCAAAGTCAAACGATGTAAAGAAGAGAAATGAATCACATGAAGAGCCGACTTTATCCAAAATGAACCGAGTGAGACAGTATTTGTTGATAATACAAATGTCTCGAAGGTGACTGGGTTAAAAAGGAAGGAACCAACTCGCCGCTCTAATACTCGGCCAAATATGGAAAAGGCGCAATGGAAAAATAAGACTTCATTGCCAAATTTCCTCTTAGCCATACTGACCAGCAGTTTGATAATTTTCCATCTCTTCAAGTCCCATATGTAGATGCATCAATGACTATGATATCTCACCTCATCTAAGTTTTTCCTTGTTTATTATAACATAAAACTTATCGTTGTACTTTAAATTATAGGAAGCGGCAGTAGGAAGCTTTCCTCCATTGTGCCCTTCACAATTGTCTCAAGGATCATCTCGTGGAAGTTTGACTCAACTCTTAAGAGTTAGTGAACAAAGTTTCTGGTGCTTTTTTTTCTTCTAATAAGTAATACTACTCATCTCGACAGGTACGAAGCCTCACATGACCCATTGGGGGCTATATACCCCAACAAAAAAAAATTACTATTACTATATTAACAATTGCCAAAAAGTTCTCACCCACAAAAAATATTAGCCCCCAACCTTTTGATGCTCTTAAATTATCCAAGCCCAATAATTTGCAAAAGGAAATCCATAAGCCCAACAAAAGAAAAACTAGTCTATGAATACACAACAAAGTCAGCGTATGTGCTGATTAAAAAATAGCGTTGCCTTTCTCTATTAAAATAAAAAAATATTTTGTCTTCTTCAGGGTTTCACGCTCGAGACCAACTTAGAAATTGGCGATTCTTCTTCAGTTCTTCCGGTTCTTTTCTTGTGATCTTCTTCAAGACTTTGATTTTTGCGCTACTCATCTTTATTTAATACATGTAAGATTTTTCCATCATCTATTCAATTTCATTATAATAGTTATTTTTTGTGAACCCTAATTAGTGCAAATTTATTATTATTTGAATTAATTAGTATTTGATAAATGATCATATAGTTTTGGATTATTGTAGAACATTATTGTTGTGGATTTAAAGATTGTGTTGATGGAGAAATTTCTTAAAAGAAAGTCTGCAATGATTGATTATTCTAAATCAAATGCTCAAAAGAGACCTTCAAATGTTGAAATTGACTTCGAAAATCTCCCGGCAGACCCTGAAAAGCGACCAACAATATGGAGTTACGATGTTAATCATAGAGATAGAGTAAGACGAGCTTATCTATTAAAGGGGCCGTTTCAACCACCACTTTCCATGGAACCAACAATATGATAAAATTCAAAAAAGGAGGTTTGTTGAAACTTGGTTTGACAAATATTCAGATTGGTTGGAGTATAACATAACGGAAGATAGAGCATATTGTATTTACTGCAATTTTTTTAGGACTCAAAATAATCAAGGTGGGGAAGATTCATTTGTCAGAGTTGGATTCAATAATTGGAAAAAGAATGAGAGATTTGATGTTCATGTTGGAGGACATATCAGTTTTCATAATCAATCAAAAAAGAAATGTCAAGATCTAATGAATCAAAACCTTACAAGAAATGTTTCTACTCTATTTACTCATAAAGCAAATAAAGAGAAAACCAACTACCGTATTCGGTTGAATGCAGCTGTTACATATGTGCGTTTATGTTTTCATCAAGGACTATCATTTAGAGGTAGAGATGAATCTGAGCTGTCGAGAAATAAGGGCAACTATCTTGAAGTTTTTCATTTGCTTGTTGATAATAATGAGAAAATAAAGAATGCCTCATTTGAAAATGCTCATCTAACTTCACAATTAGTTTCATCTGATATTCAGAAAGATATTTGTAAAGCTTTTGCTGCTGAAACTACTTCTGTGATCATCAAAGATATCGGTGATAAATTTTTTACAATCTTGGTTGATGAGTCACGTGATGCATCAATGAAGGAGCAAATGACAATTTGTTTAAGATATGTGAACAATGAGGGACGGATAATTGAACGTTTTCTTGGTATAAAACATGTTCCAAATACAACTGCAGCTTTACTCAAGGAGACTGTCGAAGGATTACTCTCTGAGCACTGAAGAAAAAAGACTAACGATACTTATTTTCGCATCGAGTGCTTTTATGGTGTTTTGGACAAACAACTTATGGAGTTAAATAACCGATTTCATGTGACAAATGTTGAATTGCTTCTTTTTGTTGGGTGCCTTAATCCTAGCAATTCATTCTTTGTTTTCAACAAGGAAAGTCTCGTCAAGTTTGCTCGATTGTATCCTCGGGAGTTTTCTTCACATGATCTAGAGTTACTTGATAATCAACTTGAGACTTATATTATTGATATGCGTAGTAGCATTGAGTTTTCAGAAATTGTTGGCATTGGAGATCTTGCAAAGAAGATAGTGGAAACAAAAAGACACGGAATTTATCATTTGGTTTACACGCTTCTTACCCTAGCATTAACTTTGTCAGTTGCTACTGTAAGTGTGGAGAGAGCTTTTTCTGCTATGAGCATCATCAAAGATTGACTGAAAAATCGAATATCGGACGATTGACTTAATGATTTATTAGTACCTTATATTGAGAACAAAATTTTGTATGAGATCAGTAACGAAGTCGTTATGCAATGGTTTCAGACTATGAAATCTCGTCGAGAAAAATTGTGATTATATTTTCATTATTCTTGAACAATTTGTATTTATGTTATTTAGAATTTAAATTATTACCTATTTTTAAAAATTTGTATAATATAGTACTAGTCCCCTCGGAAAAAATTGATTGTCTTTGACCCTTCATCTCGATATATGTCTTTTTTTAACTAATTGCAAGATGTTTCATTTCATGATTTAAATAAGTATTCTCGACATTGATTATGACAACTTCGAAAAAGCGGAGGTTTCACGGTGATGGTGATTTCTGAAACCATAATCTTGATCTCAAAATTCAGATGTTTGCTTCAGTATTATTGTTATTTTCTAACACAGTAACTTGGTTTTGTTCCATAGGTTACCAGAACGCGATTTGACATCCTCTGTTAATGGAGTTGTTTCTTTTTTCACATCAAGATTGCAACTTAACTTTCATTGCCAGCCCAAAATAATTCTATTTTATAGTGGAAATTTAACTCGTACGTAGAAAGTTCTTTTGTTTAGCATTTGATCATTTGTAGAAGTTCAATAAATACATTTTTGAATTGAACATGGTATATATAGTGCTGGCTGGCTGAAGCTTTATGCCTCTGTTTTGTTCTGTTTTATTGTTTCTCTGGTTAGCTGAAGCTTTTTTTGCCTATGCTTCTAATTTAGCATAGATTGCAGATCATGAGTTTGTTCAAAATCAAACCGCAATTCATAACTCAATCGCAAAATACGTTTATTTGATTATTGGTATCGGATTATCGATGAGCAGTCGGAAAAATACTAAAGGACCGCGTGTATCATGGTCCGATTTGGACTCAACAAAATGTAATTCATGTATAATTGTAATTATGGTATTAGTCTTGTATTAGGTAAATGTAGAATTATTTTCCTATATTGTCCGTATTTAGAAATTGTATATTTATATATATATATACCTCTCATTATCAATGAAAATAATCAAATAATTATTTCCTTCAAATATCTCTCGCAATATATTGTTGGAAATTTGCCTTTGATGGGGAGGTGCGTCCACCCATATTTAATGAATTAAACACTAGGGTTCCGCATGTTGGAGGCTTTGTCTCTTCACACGTGCATAATCTACTAAGTGAGTAGATGACGGTAGGGCCAAGAATCGTCAAATTTCGTTGAGAAATGAAAGAGATATTGGTACACGAAGTAAGGTGTTTGAGGCATGAAAATATGGTGTGGGACAAATCTAGTACATCGGTGGGAAAATGAAGAATTGTTCTCTTTATAAGTCTCTAAATTGGCTAAGGGTTTGGGACCCCAAGGGGTAACCCATGTGTTTAAAGGAGGGAGGATCTAGATGTGCTTAGGTTCAAGGCTAAGCCCACACGTGCGCGGCCGCCGCCCGCCCGTCCGATCTCGGGTCACGAGTCACGGGGCTTGGGCTTCTTCTGGTATTATCTCTTTGGACCCCAAATTATTTAATATTTACAGTTTGGTTCCTGGAGTTTCTGGAATGTTGAATTTGGGAACGACGGAAGGCAAAAAGTTTCTGCCTACCGTTGGAGTTGATTTTTGGGGGCGTTATTGAGGAGTCCCTCCCTTATGCTATATATTGGAGCCTTTTTGGCTCAATTGAAAAAAGATGCATATACAGAATATGACACAGAAAAATGAGACAAAAATATATACACAGAGACAAACAGAAGAGTTAAACACAGTCCAAAACGTGAGCGGTAACGTTGGGACGAAAACAGAAAACTCTTCCTTCCTTTTTCATTTCTTCAGCAAGTCGATTCGTATTTGTTTTCTTCGTTAGAATCAACCTATTTGCTTTGTAGTGTTGATTAAAGTGTTGTTTTATCTTGGGAGACTATTGTCCGTTAACGTAAAAGCATATATACAGGGCAATTTTGTCTTAAGGAAGAGTGTCATCACTCGACTCAGCACACAGTTGTAACAATCCAGATTTAGTGTTTCTTGATTTCAGGTTATCAAGATTCAAGACTCAACAAGCTTGTGGCAGTCCTGAACATTGGTCTACTTGTTTATCCTTTCGAACACTTGTAATATTTATTTACTTTCCGTACTGATTTACGATATTCCAACATATATACCCGTAGTTGAACAAGAAAAGTACTTTTAAAGTTTGGCAAATTGGAGAAGACATTTTTGCCATGGACTAAAGCTACCCACTCTCTGCTTTTCAAGCTTTTCCAATCATGATAAATTTTAGACTCTTCTTTTTAGCAGCTGTATTGTGTTTTAGATTCACAAATATTCTCTATTAAAGGTTCTCAAAGCACCACCATATTTATAAATGGGAATTTTAGGTCTGCCATTTATAGTTTCCCTAATACTTTTCTCAGGTTATTATCTCTTTGAAGTAAATTTGTCCTTTAGCTTATAATTTTATCATTTAGTCCTTTTAGCCTCTAATATTGAGAAAATTGATTTGATCTATAAAGCCAGTTTCAGTTTCATGCGAAGAAGAAGAAAAATTGTTGCAGATCATTTTGTCACTTGAAGTAGCATATATATACTTCTATCTTTCAAGTTGATAGACCCGATAAATCGATTGTTAACCGACCGATAACCGCTAAATTCATAACGAACTAACCGATATCTTATTAGTTCGGTTAGCGATTTAGTACATTTAAGAACCGATAAGCTGAATCGTTAAGCACAAATATCCAATCGATCCGCCGGATAGCCACCTTATGAAGTTTATTTGCGATCTGTCAAGTGTACTAGGATTAGGATTAAATGTTTTGTACGTCCGCTGTTTGTTTGTTATTTCAGGAGGTTTTGATTTTATGTCTCATCCTAAGTATCATAAAAAGAAAATAAGAGTAGCTCAAATTTATCGTAGTTCAACGTTACACATTGAAGTTTGTATGCAATATAGTTTTTAGCTCGTATTAAAGATCAATGTTTATATAACGTCCTTTGCATGAAGACCAATCTCTATATGGTAAGAATTACTGAAGTATGAATATGGTTTAAACATCTTAATTCTTAAGTATGAGTTACTGGAAGTATGAAAATCAGTTTAATCTTTGTTTTTGGTTTAACATATTAGTTATGAATATGAAAACTACGTTTGCAATTTTTTCGGCAAAATATTTTGGTTGTACGTCTTCGGATAGGAGCAGCAGAGAAATATTCGGCTAAATTAAAGCTGCCAGAAAGGGAAAGGATAAATCAGGGGGTTAACCATGGTTTGAGAGCCGTTCCCTCCGTCCCATATTACTTGTCCATTATCAAACATATCCGTCCAATAATACTTGTCAATTTACAAAACTAAGATAGAATTAAGTAATTTTTTTCTATTTTGTCATTAACATAGTTATTTTTTAAAGTAATCAATGTTAATTAAAATGTAATTTATCAGAGATAATTATAATATAGTAAAAATGCACTTCTATTTATGATTTCTTAAAGAACATATATAGGGATAATATGGGACGGAAGGAGTAATAAATATTGACAATTCAAATGGTGAGATCTACCCATTCCTTTAAATTCAAATTGATGAAATTTAAAAGAAGTACTCCATACTTTATAATATGGTATTGAATTTAATACGATATTCTATTCACAGACAACTATTATTTTATGATACATCTATCATACGAATTTAGAATAATTCATGATTTTAATGCAATTTTAACTACATATTGTGTCTTCTTATTAATTTGCTGGTCTTAGTATAATTTTTCTAGTTTATAATTAGAGTTTGACTTTAAATAAAAAATTGATTGTGTTGGGATTATTCTTGTAAGTCCCTCCAACTAAAAATTCCTATATTAATTCACAAGTCTGATTAAATTACCATCAATGTGATGCAATGGATGTAGTCTCAAATTTTAGCATGAATGTAAAATTTAGCAGGAGCCGCTTTCCCGAACGAGAAACAAAAAATTGTATGATGAATTGGGACGGTGGAGTTCAGCAACATTCTCTTCTTTTTAATCCAGAAAGTGTTGTTCATGGAGGGAACCGGCCACTTTTGGGATTGGACCGCTCGAGTTTAACACAAACTAAGCTAGTATTTCGGCCCAATATAATTTGTAGAAACAAGTGTTTTCCGGCTGGCTATTTCCTATGAGTCATGTGTGTATATAACACGTGCAAGTGACACCACCCCCAACAACAACAAAAGTCTGTAAAGGGTACGATGTAGATATATTTATATTTATTTCCGAAGATAGAGAGATTATTTTCAATAATTTCCGCAAATAATCAATGACCGATGGTAAGAAAATTGACAAAAACTCACTACCCACCGACGTGCACATAGTAATACGCGCGCAGTGACACTGCCACAATAACCAAGCGACGCGTGTGGTCACGCTCCACATGTCCCCTAGACCCCTACTTCTCCTTTTTCACCTTGTTAATTTCCTCATAGTTCCCTCTGATCCATCACCTAAATTTTCTTCAATTCTCCTTCACATTCCCCTCAAAATTGAAGAAAATTCCTAGGTTCAATGGGTAACCAATGCGAAGAAGACTTACCAGTGTCAATTTACAAAAGTTCAGGATGTTTTTTAGAAATCCGTTTGTTCTACGTACGCATAGCTTCATGCGCAGTTAACGCCGTTCCTGACCACCTCATACTCCGTCACCTCCGCCGTGAAATAGGCGTTTCGTTAGAGATTAACGGGTCTCGAATTCCACCATCCGACACCGTTTCCGTCACGTTACGCCGTGACAGGGTTGATAAAGGATCATCAGAGGTGACATACGTTAGTACTGACAACGTTAGGGTTTCAGGACCGGTGGAATTTGAGGTAAATGAAGAGAAAGAGGGGTTAAATGAGTTAATACTTTGTGGTACTTGGGATAATAATCGTAATGGGACAGGGTGGAGTATGGATTGTTACAATGCGGCGTCGTTTGGGAGTGTTG
Source organism: Anisodus tanguticus (assembly GCA_034509755.1). Lineage (NCBI taxonomy): Eukaryota > Viridiplantae > Streptophyta > Magnoliopsida > Solanales > Solanaceae > Anisodus > Anisodus tanguticus. Next base: position 21,202,520 of record CM067561.1, on the reverse strand, counting down.
GGTCAGTGTTTTCTCACTCATCGATTGAGGTTTATGTCGCGGGTTGTTCTTCTGGTGTGCCTTGGATTCTGACAAAGACAATTCAGGTTAGTCCTAGAAGGAAGTTGTCTAGGCATGGTATGTTGGATGCTATTCCTGAGAATGAGAATGGATTCATTTCACAACAGAAATTGCCGGTAATGCTTATTTCCTGCGTTTTCGTGCCATTGGTGTTGGTTAATTACTTTTGTTGTTGTCATGCACTTTCATGGTTAATATTTGAATGGATTACAGTTGTGTCTTTCCTTTCTCTGTTTGTGCCAAAATTTAGTATACCACAACCTTTAGTTGGAATGTGAGCAGTATGGTAGATCAACAGTATGTCGAAAGAGTTGATCTTTAAGCAAAGGAACAACTTGTTTTTTCATTCTTAATTTTGAATAAGGCTATTCTAGGCAACTAAGGGTGTGACCTAGCAGTGATGAAATTGGAACAAAGACTCGAGAGTTCATGGTTCTAGTCATATAATAGGCCAATAAGCTAGGTCTCTAAGCTTTGCTATGAAAGAATTGTTGGGTACAAAGCATATAAGTACGGCACAGCGAAAGTTTAATTTTTTTTATTTTTTTTATTCTTACTTACTCCAACAATAATTCTGGAATGGTTATACAACAATGGAACTTGTAATATAAAACATATACTTACAAGTTGGAAAATCTGGAGTCTTTTTCTACGGTTAGGTGCACACGCGATTGTCCTTTCAATTGCAAGCTCCAAGCTTCAACGTACTTCTCCTTCGGAAAATTAGGAAATCCGGTAGAGGTTCGAGAGAGTATTTTATTCTAAGTCTCTAAGGCTTAGAATCTTATTCTGAAAATTGGTGTAGAATAATGAAAGTGAATGCCTCTATTTATAGTTGAAAATTAGGTAAAAAAACCCGGATTAGGGTTTGACCTTGGGCCTGGTCCAAAATCGACGCAGAGGCGCCGCGACCCTCGACGTGCAGTTGCACTGTCTCGATTTAATTTTCGTGCATTCTTAATTAAATTTAAAATCTAATTTTGACTTAATTAATGTAATCATTATTCATTTAAATGTCTCAATTCCAAATCGAACATTTTAATTACTCAATCAATACATCCTTAGATCGAAACGGACAATCGACAGAGTGTGACCCTACATGCCTTCTCATATTGACATTAATCAAATTAAGGTCTACGCGGAACTCCTAGACGGCGCCGGAATACGAACTCAATATGTGAAGTACGTTTAAGCGAATTCAGTAAACTTAACCTTTATGTGGTAAGATAAAATCCTATCATTCACGACACACCCGATCAAGCTTAGGATTTGTCAATTGTCTATCCAAATGGCTTAATCATTGTATCTCATCTATATTAGTCGACGACTAGACCATATTTTAAATATGTCTATTGCGTTGGCCAACGACTTAGTTAACCTAATATCACTGAGAATCCGAGTGTTCTCTCGAACATACATTCGAGGAATGAATCCTAATCTTGGCTCAACTACCACCTTTAATCCACATCGTAATGTATCCAATACAGGTCGTATCCCAACCTACAAGGCATTTGAGCTTAGGACGGGATCAAAGTACATTACTTTGTAGATAAGACGCGTATTGACCTCAAGTCTTAAGGATTTTTATCTTCCACACGCTGATCATACGTTAGACAAGTATGACAAACAATATATCAGCAGGGTATACCAATACTTCAAAAGTATCCATGTGTCCATCACGAGTAACCATTACTCGTAGCAGGTGATACATACTACATCCTCTAAGGATGTGATGCAGACCACATGTCGACTTATCACATATCATCGATATCCCATTCTCGATGATCATTAGTCGAGGTTATTTTAAGAGTTACGCTCTATCATAAAATATCTCACTCTATTGATGACAACGTAAGCTCAAGGGATGCACATTAATAAATAATTACAAACAATCAAATAATAATTCAATAATTGCAAATGTCAAAATATTAATCTCCATTAATAATAATATGAATGTGTATAAAGTACATTTGTCCTAATACAGATTGTCTCTAGAACATAAATATACTTTCAATCTCTCACTTGGCCTAGAGCCAATCTCCAACATATCTAATGCCCATATTCTCAAAATGACCATTATGCTTGACTAAGCTTAATGGTTTAGTGAATGGGTCAGCTAGATTATCGTCTGTGGGAACATAGTCTAATCTAATCTCTTCAGTCTCCACCATCTCCCTGGGTATGTGTTACTTCCTTGGTACATGTTTGTTTCTGTTGGTTGATCTTGGTTCCTTAGCTTGCGCAATCGCACCAGTGTTGTCGCAATAAATCGTTATTGGACAAGTGGCACTTGGAACAACCCCTAGTTCCTTCAGGAACTCAGATATCGCGACAACTTCTTTACCAGCTTTCGTTCCAACAATGTACTCAACTTTTGTTGTCGAGTCAACAGTTATAGCTTGTTTGGAACTTTTCCAGCTTACTGCTCCACCATTGAAAATGTATGTGTAACCTGATTGAGATTTGTAGTCATCAACATCTGTCTGGAAGCTAGCATCAGTGTACCCAGTACATCCCAGCTTCTCTTGTCCACCATAGACTAAGAAATATTCTTTAGTTCGTCTAAGATACTTAAGAATACTATTGACTGCTTTCCAGTGTTCTTCCCTAGGATTCTGCTGGAACTTGCAAGTCATACTAAGTGCAAAGGCCACATCTGGCCTAGTATAGGTCATGACATACATGATCGATCCTATAGCCGAAGCATATGAGATCTTTTTCATGCGTTCAAGTTCTATAGAATTAGGAGGACTATCCTTCTTAGATAACTTGATGCCTTGTCCCATAAGTAGACCACTTTTTTGGAATTTTCCATAGAAAAACGTCTAAGCACTTTGTCTATGTAGACTGATTGTGACAGCCCCAACAATCTATTAGGTCTATCTCTATAGATCCTAATCCCCAGAATGTAGTAGGCTTCACCTAAATCTTTCATCATGAAGGTACTGGACAACCACTCTTTTACTGACTGCAGGAGTCTTATTGTCTCCCATTATTAATATGTCATCTACATATATGATAATGAAGGCAATATTCCATCCTTGCGTTTACTATAAACACATGGATCATCTTTGCTTCTGACGAAATCAAATGACTTGATAGCCCTGTCAAAGCAAATGTTCCAACTCCTCGAGGCTTGCTTAAGCTCATAAATGGACTTTTGTAGCTTGCATACGGCATTTGGTTTGGACTCAATTGAAAAACCCTCAGGTTGTTTCATATACACTTCCTCAACTAGATTACCATTGAGGAATGCCGTTTTGACGTCCATCTGCCAAATGTCATAGTCATAATATGCAGCTATTGCAAGCAAAATCCGAATGGACTTAATCTTAGCAACAGGTGAAAAGGTTTTATCATAATCGACCCCAGGCCGTTGATTATAACCTTTAGCCACCAGTTTTGCTTTATAAGTCTGTACCTTGCCAAATGCATCAATCTTATTCTTGAAGACCCATTTGCATCATATGGGTCTAACTCCTGTTGACAAATCAACCAAGTTTCAAACTTAATTTATGTACATCGAGTCCATCTCAGATTTCATAGCTTCTTGCCATCTCTGCGAATCAATGTCTAACATAGCTTCGCTGTAGGTTTGTAGGTTCATCGTCATCAGGAATATCTATCTCATTGTGTGTTTCAACAAGATGTCTTTCAGGTGGACGATGAGTCCTAGTGGTCCTACGGAGTTGAGTATTCTGCGTTTCAGTGTTTGTTGCATTCTGATTGTGAGAAGGTATTTGTGTGTTGGACAATCCATCACCTTGAGAGTTTTCAGAAATGTCATTTTCATGTATTTCCTGAATGGGATGATGTACAACCATTGCATCATCTTTCATTGGTTGTGTATGAGAGCCTTGCATTTCTGCACTATCTTTCACAACACTCCCACTGGCTGAAGGGCGTACTCTAAGTACCCAATCTTCACCAGATACTCCCACTAAATTCTTGCCTTGGTCATTCAACAAGGGTTCATTTTCTGTGTTATCTTGAATTTCTTCAAGTTCTATCTCTGTGCAGCTATGTTCCTTGTAGACATATTCTTCTTCAAGGAAAGTTGCGTTCCTGGAAACAATGACCCTATGTTCTCCAGGAAGATAGAAGTAGTATCCCTTAGTTTCCTTTGGATACCCTAGAAGTAACATTTCTCACTTTTAGATTCCAACTTGTCAGTAAGCATCTTCTTAACATATGTAGGGCATCCCCAAGGTCTCATATGTTTAAGAGCTGGCTTCTTGCCACACCATATCTGATAGGGTGTCTTTTCTACTGACTTGGAAGGAACTATGTTCAGAATATATATAGAGGTTTGTATAGCATGTCCCCAAAGGTATGTCGGTAGAGCTGAGGAGCTCATCATGGATCGAACCATATCCAATAAGGTTCGGTTTCTCCTTTCGGCAACACCGTTCATCTGTGGTGTTCTTGGAGGTGTCAATTCATATTGGACTCCATGTAACTTTAAGTAATCTAGAAAATCCTTGCTTAAGTACTCACCTCCTCGATCCGATCGAAGGGTCTTGATACTTGTTGCAAGTTGCTTCTCTACTTCCGACTTGTACTCCTTGAACTTCTCAAAAGCCTCGGATTTGTGTCTCATAAGATACACACACCCATACCTTGTGAAGTCGTCAGTAAAAGTGATGAAGTATGGGAAGCCTCCTTTAGCTTGAGTCGAGAATGACCCACATACATCAGTATGGACTTGGCTCGCACACCTCCTTGGCTCGCACACCTTTCCTAGAAAGTGGTTTATTAGTCATCTTTCCTCTCAAGCAAGATTCGCAGTTACCATAAGACTTCAAGTCAAATGGTTCGAGGTAGTCTAACTTCCTCAATCTTGCTATCCTTGATTTGTTGATATGACCAAGTCTTCAGTGCCATAGGTAGGTAGTGTTTCTATTATTTGTCTTGGCTCGTTTGTTTTGTACATTGAAAATCTCTCGACTACAGTTCAGTGTATATAATCCATCCACAAGAGGAGCAGTTTCATATATAACATTATTAAAAGACAGTACGTGACTGTCATTATAAATATACGAGGAAAGGCCCTCCATGTCCAATACTGGGATAGAAATAATATTCCTCGTTAACGAGGGAACATAAAAACAATCATTCAACATTAAACAATAGCCGGAAGGTAAATTTAATCTATAAGTCTCTATGCGCTCATCATCGACTCGTGCTCCATTTCTAACGCGTAAGTCTACCTCTCTCGGTCCAACCTTCCTGCTATCAGTTAGCCCCTGCACATTTGCACAAATGTGTGAGCCACAAGCGGTATCCAATACCCAGAAGTGAGAGTTATTTATAGACATATTTATTTCAATGACGTACATACCTTGTCCACCAAAGGCAGGAGCACCTGGTGCTTTCCCTCCTCCTGGTGTCGTACAATCTTTTTTTCAATGCCCCTTCCTATGGAAGTTGAGGCATTCATCCTTAGCTGCGCTCACCTTCTTTTTCACACCTCCCTTGGGCTTCATAGCTGAGGGCACAGCGATTGCCTTGCCCTTCTTCTTCTGTCATTCCTTGCCTTTCGGCTTGGGTCGGCTAGAAGAACTCACCATGAGCACAACTTTGCCTTTGGAAGTGGAGGACTCAAAGGTCTTGAGCATGTTGTGCAGCTCTGGCAAAGTCGCCTTCGTTCCATTCATGTTGAAATTCACTATGAAGTTCTCAAAGGAACTAGGGAGAGAGTTTAGGATGAGTGTGGTAGTGACATTCTTTTCAAGCTTCGTTCCAATCGAAGCAAGCCTCTCTATCAGCCCTATCATCTTTAGCACATGCTGCGAGACCGGGCCCCCTTCATTGAGCTTACACTTGAAGAGTTCTATTAGCAACTCATATTCCATTGTCTGGGATTGAGAATCATAGAGACTCTTCAGGTGTTCGAGCATCTCATTGGGCCCATGTTCTCATGTTGTCTCTGAAGTTCCATCGACATGGAAGACATCATTACGCATTGTGCTGAAGTGGCATCATCTAGATGTTTCTGGTAAGCATCTTTGTCAAAGGAGGCATATTCTTCAGAATCTGTCGCAGGGACTGTTGGGAACACTGTGTCCAACACGTATTCAATTTTCTCCTGTCTCAATACTATTCGCAAATTCCTTAACCACTCAAGGTAGTTTGGTCCAGTAAGTTATTCATCTCAATCAACATTTTTAACGACAAGCTCGACATCTTTTACAATCTGAAGAATTAGATAGACCGGAAATCAAATTCAAAATCTATTTCCTATTATACACATTCATTTAGGCTAATCAACAAGGCCTTTTGTTTAATTAGCTCCCACTATTTTAACATACTTCTACGACCCCATGGTAGAATACAAACCTATATTAATTGAGGTCATAATGGGCCAAGATCCAAGCCTATACTATCTTCGCGTTTGCTTTGGCTGATAACTTTAATAACATATCTTGGTAGGTTCTAAACCAATTGCAAAACTTTATTTGCAACTCTTTGTTGATCAAACTATTATATTTAATCTTGCGTCCTTAGATTAGTCCGACACTTTGGCGTCAAGATTTGTCTAAGCAAGTCAACCCCATTACACAACTGCGTTTATGTATCTAAGCAAACTTGGCCTTTGTGAGCAAACACTTTGGTGTAAATACCCACAAAAGTTTATCATTTGCTTTTACGTTAAAACACATCTATGAAAGAGTCTGGGTCTTCGTAGACTTAGAGCAAATGTTTTGGCATAAATACTCGTATTGCCGAAGAGGATTTTGCACTCCAACAATTATAATGGACGACACGTTTAATTTAGACTTATATTTAAAGTTTTGGGGAACATTTTAATTCAGGGTTCTAACCAAGATCAACACTTTAATGTCACATCCAATATGACATCTTAACATCATGCAAAACTAATAACACATATAGTTTGGGAACCGTCAACCCAATATGCATGATAGAAGAATGTTTAATCAAACACTGGGCGCCGCCTGCCCAGACAGTTATAGCGGACACTATTCTAGAAATGTAAATGACAACATTTTTGACATTTAGCACATAATAAACAGTATACTTATCTAATAATATATTGTATAATAATAATCTTGGGTTAAACATTCTGAACTATGATTTATTTATTTTTGGTTTTTGGACAGGTGGGGGCCGCGACGCTATTGATCAGCTCCGCGGCGCTCCACCATGTAACCGCGGCGCCTGTTGTCCAGTGAGTTCATAATTTCAAAACGATGTATCAGTGCCGCGCCACCGCCTTGAAAGCCAACACGCGCCCTATCATAGGGTCGCGGCGCCGACGTCCTGACAAACGTTTGTGTTGATTTTCAAAAATCATTCATCCCCTAAATCCAATTTAGGGATCAATTCACAGGTCCTTAATCATCACCCACCATTATCAATAACGCTCATTCGATCATCATCCGTTCTTACTCGTTCTTAGCCGTGCACCGTGCATTGAGCCGGACAACGCACTTTGGCTTAGTTCGAGTTAGATTGGAATGACTTCCTCGAGTTAGCGTAGGAGATAATTTAGGGTAATATCAAAAGGTCAACATTTGTTCAAGATACGTAGGATTTGAAGAAACCTCGTTTTAATCCAATTTTACGTTCAACCATTATTATTATTTTATTCAATTGTTATATAATCATTAAATTAGCCTGAGCTCTGATACCACTGAAAGAATTGTTGGGTACAAAGCATATAAGTAAGGTACGTCGGAAGTTTAAATTTTTATTTTTTTTATTCCTACTTACCCCAACAATAATTCTGGTATGGTTATACAACAATGGAACTTGTAATATAAAACATATACTTACAAGTTGGAAAATTTGGAGTCTTTTTCTACTATTAGGTGCACACACGATTGTCCTTTCAATTACAAGCTCCAAGCTTCAATGTACTTCTCCTTCGGAAAGCTAGAAAATCCGGCAGAGGTTCGAGGTAGTATTTTATTCTAAGTCTCTAAGGCTTAGAATCTTATTCTGAAAAATTGGTGTAGAATAATGAAAGTGAATGCCTCTATTTATAGTTGAAAATTAGGTAAAAAAATCGAATTAGGGTTTGTCCTTGGGCCTGGCCCAAAATCGATGCACAGTCGCCGCGGCCCTAGGGTATGGGCGCCGCGGCGCTCGACGTGCAGTTGCACTGTCTCGATTTAATTTCTGTGCATTCTTAATTAAATCTAAAATCCAATTTTGACTTAATTAATGTAATCATTATTCATTTAAATGTCTCGATTCCAAATCGAACATTTTAATTACTCTCTCAATACATCCTTAGATCGAAACGGACAATCGACATAGTGTGACCCTACAGGCCTTCTCATATTGCCATTAATCAAATTAAGGTCTACGCGAAACTCCTAGACGGCACCTGAAGACGAACTCAATATGTGAAGTACGTTTACGCGAATCCAATAAACTTAACCTTTATGTGGTAAGATAAAATCCTTTCATTCACGACACACCCGATCAAACTTAGGATTTGTCAATTGTCTATCCAAATGGCTTAATCATTGTATCTCATCTATATTAGTCGACAACTAGACCATATTCTAAATATGTCTATTGCGTTGGCCAACGACTTAGTTAACCTAATATCACTGAGAATCCGAGTGTTCTCTCGAACATACATTCGAGGAATGAATCCTAATCTTGGCTCAACTACCACCTTTAATCCACATCGTAATGTACCCAATACATGTCGTATCCCAACCTACAAGGCATTTGAGCTTAGGACGGGATCAAAGTACATTACTTTGTAGATAAGACGCGTATTGACCTCAAGTCTTAAGGATTTTTATCTTCCACACGCTGATCATACGTTAGACAAGTATGACAAACAGTATATCAACAGGGTATACCAATACTTCAAAAGTATCCATGTGTCCATCACGAGTAATCATTACTCGTAGCAGGTGATACATACTACATCCTCTAAGGATGTGATGCAGACCACATGTCGATTTATCACATATCATCGATATCCCATTCTCGATGATCATTAGTCGAGGTTATTTTAAGAGTTACGCTCTATCATAAAATATCTCACTCTATTGATGACAACGTAAGCTCAAGGGATGCACATTAATGAATAATTACAAACAATCAAATAATAATTCAATAATTGCAAATGTCAAAATATTAATCTCCATTAATAATAATATGAATGTGTATAAAGTACATTTGTTCTAATACAGATTGTCTCTAGGACATAAATATACTTTCATGCTAGATATAATTATAATGCTTTTTTTTCTCCCATACTTTTCGTTGGTCAACAAACAACTAAAGTGCTCTATACTTCTTCACTACTCGTACAGGGATGTACAACTAAGGTTTTCATTCCTAACTCATCAAATCAAGTAGACAAACTTCTAGGTGACGTGGCCCTTTCCTGACATCATCACACCGGCGCTTTCAAAAACAAAAAAGAAAGGCGTTCAAGCTCCTCTTCCCCTTCATCACTCTCTATGGGAGGACACTAGTATCCAGCTAGTACAACAACATACCCAGCGTATTCCTATAGTGGAGTCTGTGAAGGGTAGAATGTACGCAGACCTTACCCCTACCATTGTTACCATTGTGGGGTAGAGAGGCTATTATCATAGACCCTCGTCTCCAAAGAAACGTAATCCATGCAGGATCATAAGGAAATATGACAAAAATATCAAGATACAAAACAGATGAAGCAACATATGATAGTACACACTGAACAATAAGGAGCTATGCAATACCTAGATAATACTACTAAGAAAGGAGAAGATGAGGCTACTCCCTACCTCTCCTATACAGAATGCGACATTACTCAACTATCTACTAACCTTCTATCCTAATCTTCGACCTCTAAATCTTCCTATCTAAGGTCATGTCCTCAGTCAGCTTAAGTTGTGTCATATCCTGTCGAATCACCTCCCCTAGTTCTTCTTCGGCATACCTCTACCTCTTGTAACTCTTGCTATCTCCAGTCTCTCATACCTCCTAACCGACGCATCCTCGCACCTCCTCTTCACATGTCCGAACCATCACAACCTTGCTTTCCTCATCTTGTCCGCCACGGAGGCCACTCCGACTTTGTCCCGTATAACTTAATTTCTAATCCTATCCCTCCTAGTATGCCCACACATCCATCTGAGCATCCTCATCTCCGCTAACTCCATCTTTTGGATGCGAGCGTTCTTGACTGGTCATCACTCTGCCCATACAACAATGCGGGTCTAACCACCACTCTGTAGACTTACCTTTTAGCCTTGGCGACACACTCTTGTCGCACAACACCCCGGATGCGAGCCTCCCTTTCATCCACCCGCTTCAATAGGATGTGAGACATCATCGTCACAATAAAAAAAAAGGACAGCCCGGTGCATTAAGCTCCCGCTATGCGCGGTGTCCGGGGAAGGGCCGGACCAATAAATAAGTAAATGAATAAATGATAAAGGCTTCTTTAGAAAGGTTTTTTTTTCGGTTCAGGTTCGCACCCTTTGTTCTTGTCTAGAAGGTGAAGTGATGCTACTTTCCTTGCTTTGATTCCTATTGTAAATGTATCAACTAACCTAGACCCTATCTTGTCGGGATGAAATACTTTCTTTGCATGGAAAAAAGAAATAAAGTAAGAATAAGATATCCGCTATTCATGGAAGCTACTTTAGTGCTAGTTAGATAGCCCTTTATTATGAGTTGTCTTCTATTCACGTGTCTTGAGACCAAAATTGATGCAGCAAGAAAAGGAGCAGGAGAGGAGAAAATTGAACAAAGTGGAATCTTTTCTTTTCATATTCCCGTTCTTGTATATCTGTCCCATCTTTTATCTTTCAACCTTCAAGAGGAGGCCACTTCTTGAGCTAGTTGTAACACCAATCTCAAGAAATGGAATGTTCTATAAAGCAGTATTTATATTTCTTTTGCCCATCTCCATCCCTTCCACCTCCGTTGAGGGGGTGGCACGTTACCCATTTGACATCACTGATAAGTTGTCATGCCGTTTCTCACCAGTTGCATCTTGCCCACCCAAAAGATATCTAGAGAAGTATTATATAAAATAACCACTTTAAAATTTTCAACTGCTTAATTTCAATTTAATTTTTGAGAACCCTATGTCTTCAAGTTTCATGTTAAAGAAAAAACTTTACCTTTTTTAGATGATTCATATAGTCACTTGGAATTGAGACGTTGACGTTGATGTTGATTTTCTCTATCATCCACCATATTGATGGAAGGTGGTCACAAATGTGAATCTATACTCGATGGCCAATAATTGAGTTGGCAATAGGATTAGTCACTCACTATCTTTCTTAATAGGAGGTAATGTTTCTTGATGACATTCAACATCACCTATTGCCGAATTTCCCCCAGCGGGTTCAATCAATAGATCAATATATTGTTTTCACATTGAGAAGCTTTGCTTTGGAGGCAAGAGGATTTGCTCAACAGACAGAGATACATGTTTTATCTGAGAGATTAGTATACGCAATAGAATATATGGGTGACAGGTTGATGATCATACTTCTTCGAAATGTTAATTTTGAGAAAGGTGATGTGTTTTTCATTTTAATATAAAGAGGTGATACAGAAGGAATACTGGAAGTTGCATGAAAGAAGTCAGTCTTTGTAAGGTATTAAAGAATTTCAGTAATGAATAGAACATCAGGTTCTTAATTAACTTATTAAGACTTATCTGCAGGGTGGACGACTTCAAAGTTTTTCCATGGATCACATGGATATTTGGAGATGAGCAGCCCTTCATTTTTTGGGATCAGGTAAATAATTTAATTAACCAAAAACATAAAAGAGGCAAAACCCCGTATACAAGTAGTATACCAGAAGAAGAGAACCCACATAAAAAATATGGTTCTCAACACCCTAGACCAAATCCCCTATACAAAAAGGCACCTCATGAGTACACCAAGACGAAACTAAAGTGAATAAACTATTTTGCAACTTTACAGAGTCTTGGGCTACCCCTTCAAAAGCTCTCATATTTCTCTCTTTCCAAATGATCCACATAACGGCTAAAGCAGCTACATTCCAGGCCCTTGAACTCCTTTTCCCTCTCCCGGAGGCCCAACTATGCAATGCCTCCTTCACTGAGCCCGACATTACCCTTTGCAGTCCGAACAATGGTTCAAGAACAATAGTCCACAGCCGTGTAGCCACTTGACATTGTGAAAGAAGATGAATAACATCTTCGTCTGCACCTTTACATATGAAGCACTAATTGACATAATTGATCCTCCTCTTCCTCAGGTTTTCTGATGTCAAAATCACCCCCTTCTCTGCCAACCACACGAAGAAACTGACCTTCCTAGGCACCCTGGGAACCCAAATAGGACAGGATGGAAATATTAATTCCTTTCTCCTCAGTAATCTCTCATAGAAGGATTTGACAGTGAACAGACCATCGCTACTCTCTCTCCATCGCCATACGTCGGGAGTAGCCTGCAATGAAGTCTGCCTTTGCAAAAGCTCAATCAAGTTATGGAATTCCCCCATCTCCCAATCCTGTAGATTCCTCCTAAATCTCAGATCCCAGTGAGCTTCCCCCTCGTTAACTAAAAGAATCTGTTGGACCTTCCCCTTCATTTATTGGATATCTTCGAAGTGGTTGAAAATTTGAAGAGATATTGTGACAAACCAATTGATGACAGTTTAAGTGTGGAATATTCGACTTCATCCCAAAACGAGGAGGGATGGGGGAAGGGGTTTGCATGAAGATTCAAGATTTTGTTTTGAGTAGAATTGTCGCCTTATCCTTATCTCGCGAATCACTTGGTTATTGCTCTTGCGTTTGTGAAGCTCAACCTAGATCTGTATTAGAGGTAAATCAATTCACTTGCCCAGATTAAGTTTTTAGAGTCTGGTAGATATGGTAGATGAGCTAAACCAGCTTTGGTTTAGCATGAATCTAAAAGAAAGACAAACTTGAGCACTTCAACGTACTAATAAAAAGTACTGTTTGTTCCATTGTTGTTTATTGTTGATGCTGGCACCAGGTACAAAGAAACACAGTAGAGAATTTGAGGGAGTTTTATCTCCTTAACAAAAAAGAGAATCCTATTCATTAGTGCAAGAGTATTTTTTCTGTTTAATGATTGTCGGGCTGAGGAGCGTATCCCCCAGTGTACCGATGATGCGTGGCTTGACATACTGGAGGCATTGAGTCTTGTACTTCCTTGGTGTTTTTTCAACTAATAATCTCTGTATTGTAAAAAGAGAAGATGCAGCAAACTGAGGTACGGTAGCTTCATTTGAAATGTTCTGAAAATAGTTCAGATAACCTATCATTTCATTATGTTGCAAGTTATGTCATAAGTGATAATATAACGTACTGTTAGTGGGTGAAATTTCTTCCTGGCTGCAAAGGGTTTATCAAAAGCTATAAACATAAGCTCTTTTATAGCAACTAAGAATATCGTCTGTTATGTAAGGAGAAGTTTCTAATTTCTTGAGGGCTTTTACAGTGTTGTTCACGTTCATTAAGCTTGAAGATCTCTTTGCTTATTTGTCTCTCTAGTGGTATTTTTATTTCTCTTAAATGTTACATAAATGTACTCTCTAACTTGACATGTGCATATGCAATTGCTGGTTTCTTCTATTGTTTGAATTCCAAATACTGCCCGTGTTATCCTCACCTCGAGCACTATAAGGACTCCGTGGAACAATGCTTAGGTGGGCTTTGATTGGGAAGCAAGTTTGGGTCTGGTTTGGTTTGATTTTTAGAACGTGTTAGGGTTTTATTTTAGACAAGGTGTTCTACACAAACAGATGACTATTTTTTTTGTGGGGGAGGGGGAGGGTGGGTGTAAAAATCATTAGCTTTCACTAATCTGCTGTGTCTCTAGATAGCCTCTGCTGGGTAATTGGCTGTCCTGTCTTCCACTTGGCGTCTCTTGTAGATTTCTATGGAGTCCTCTCATAGGTTGCTTTCTTGGCAATGTTTTTCCCACACAATTGAGTAGAGTGCTTGGGAACTACCTAGTGTAATGACCACCTAGGAAAGGAGGTTAAGACTTGAGTAAGTCAACCGTATTGGTTATGTTCTTTATCCTTCATAGCCTAATTTTACATTTTAGTTTCCGATGGTTTTCATTTTCCTGCCAAGTTCTTCACAAAAATGTTAAGACTAAGACCTATAGTATCTGAGTAATCATGTGGAGTCTCTATATCATGCTATGTCTGTTCTTCACATATATGTTCAGACACCTTCTGAATAATCAATTGGAATCTCTGTTTCTGTTCTGCATATGTTATCTTTCAAACATCGAGATGATCATACTTATTTTTATATGTATTTTATTCTTTTGTCATCTTTAACCCATTGAGAATACTGTCTACCCTACTTCATGCTATAGGCATTATGAAGTGTTAGCGCAATGTCTTGTAAATTGTGGTGGATAAACAGATGTCAATCTTTTACTTTTGTACTATTCTGCCATCTCTACATCAAACTCTATATTTGACCTTGTGCAATACTAGAAGAGAGTTGAAAAGGGTTGTGGTTCACCACAAGTTAGTGTTTGATATGAAAGGGACCATGCTTCATCTTGCTGATACTATAGTAGTAGCCTACAAACTTATCCAACTGCTAAACTCAACAAGTTCTTCTCCTTGCGACCAGCAAATGTGAAGTCTTCTCATTTTGTTTTATTTTATTTTAAAATTTGTGTTTTTTAGTTCATCTGTTGTTTTCCCATCTTTTTTCTTTTTCCACGTGTGCATCAATTGTAAATCTTCCAATTGAGTAGTTGCTGATACTGATCCATAAGGAGCTATCAGGAAGTTTGCTTAAATGCACTGTGTGTTTTGGCAGATCACGGACTCTGAGTTGGATGATTATGATTCAGAAGGAAAAGATGGACATGGCTTTTACTCAGAAGACATGTATTTCGGTGAAGATGGTAAACTCTCCTGGTTCAACGCTGGAGTAAGGGTTGGAGTGGGGATAGGCCTTGGGATGTGTGTTGGTGTCGGAATTGGAGTGGGGCTACTTATGCGTTCTTATCAAGCAACCACTAGCAACCTGCGGAGGAGGTTCTTTTAGGCATGTGACATTCAGTGCGAGTAAACTGTAGTCGTTATTGACTTGATTTGAAGATGAAAATCAAGATCATTAATGGTTGTTGTGATGTTCAGCATCCAACACTAAGTAGGCAATAGAAGATGACATAGTGGAGCCACTGAAGTGCGACATGATATAAATGTATAATGTTAGGTGTGAGGCTGGACTGCCTCTGAATATCAGTTCATGATATGCTGAAGCTGCAAAAGACCCTCCATCTAAGACTTTAATCATAGTGCTGAGTGAAATACTGATGTGGATGTAGTTGTATTTCAAACCGTCGGGAACAATGTGTTTATAGGTATAGTGACGTGTTATGCTGGGGAGATAAGCTGTATTTAGATGTAAGTTTCTCATATGTATCTTTTCCGGTGGTTTTCTGGGTAGTTAACCGGGGGGTGGGGGGTGCTGGTGAAGATATTTTTTCGGTGTTACTTTTGCAGAGTTTACATTGGTCCTTCAATTTTGGTCATTGTGTAATAAGGTGTGTTTTAAAGTTCTGACCGAGTGGATACTGTACAAATTACAATCCAAATAGTCTTATGTAAATTCTTGATTTTGGTTCAAATTTTGATTATTTCGAGCTTTGGATGCCTACCATATTTGAACAAAAGAACAACTTCTTACTATATCTAGATGACTATTGATAGTATTAAAAAATTTTGAGTTGTCCGTGCATTTGGTATATGTTTTCTCTAGTCCTTTTTTTGGCTAGCGAGCGAAAATGGGAAAGTATTATAATAAAAAATAAAAAAATTGGTATGTGTTCTCTCTTGTCCAATGCATTTGAAAGCTATTTGTTTCTTCTTTTGGTATATGTTTGATGTTTCTACTTTTATGCTACTTGCTTTTAGCATCCCGTAAAAGCTACTTTCCTCTATAACACCTCTATCTTTGTCTATTCATCAATCAGCAAAAAAAGATCTGAAATTTCAAAGAGGTGTTTGGATTGGCTTAGCTGGTCAAACCAGCTTATAAGTTATTTTTAACTTTTTTGAGTGTTTGACAAAATAGAAAAGCATTTAAAATGAGTTAAAAAGTGTTTAAAAAGTTGGTGAACCCAACTTCTTACTTTTTGGCTTAAAAGTCATTCTTGTTTGACCAATGATTTTTTTTTATTCCTTATATTATCTTTTAATTCCAATATTATCTTTACTACCAAAATGCCCTCAAGTGTATTATCTTTTTTCCTCATTTCTTCAGTCTTCACCGCAGGTCTGCAATTGTTCCTCTTCTCTTCTTTCCTCATCTTTTCCTTTATCTTTGCATACATTCTTGGAGTATTTCTCAGAGATTTCACTCCTATCGAGCTTGTGAGAAGTTCTTCTCCATCAATTTCTCATTTATGGCTTTTTTTTCTTTCGGTTGTTACATGGCTGTTTGATTTAGGTTAAATTTAGGGGACCACCCATGTATTTATAATGGAGTGCTTCCTAGCACTTTTATTATGTCTCAAATTCTCCATCTTTAAAATATGAATATTTTTTGTATTATCCTTTTGTTTGAAATATGAAGGCTTTGGGGTATATCAAAATTTTTACTTTTTGGATTTTCTTGTTTGTATTCTGCTTCAAAGCATCCTTGCCCTTCTTGAACAAATAGCATGGCTTCTACTTCTTGGATAAACATCTGTCTTCAACATGATATCCTCACCAAAATCACACGGCATGTTCAAATTATGCCCACCTTCAATCTTTACCCAAATTATGTATTTTAGAAATTAGAAGTAACATATATTTATAAAAATAACATAAATAATCAGTTTATATTAGGGGTGGGCGGGATCGGGGCGGGACGAGATGGGATTTGGGAGACAGGGTGGGGGTCGGGATCTGATAGGATCCTAATTGGAAACCCTAAGAAACTCAAAACACAAAACAAGGATAGACTTGAAATTAAAATTGCAAGAAAAGAAAGATAAGAGTGAGACACAATAATTGAAATCAAATGCAACCAATGGTATATTAAACCAAAGACATCATTCAATTAAATTCAACTAAAGCACCTACACTATAGATAATTTCCACAAGTGAATATGTTCATGTGAGAAATCATGGAAGTGTTCTCCAACAACAAAGAAATTACACTAACCAAGTGTATCACTAATTAACACTAATTATATGACTAAGTAGAATTCTAATGAAGGTATTAATTGTCATCCAAAAAACTCCCCCTATCAAATGAAACTAAGGCAACTATTTATAGTTATGCCTATTACAACAAAGGCCCAAAAGTGGCCTTTGCACAAATAACTCCCACATGAGTTCTTATTTAACCACTTTGTGAATTGACTCCTTCTCTTGTATCTTCTTCTTCTTGAATATCCTCCCAAGATATCATCCAAACATTATACACTCGTGAGATATTCTCTTCAAGCTCTTCCAACGCTCCTCTCGTCATGAACATGAATTGTAATTCTTGGAGCTCCCTTGCTTGGCCACGAGTGAATGGTCTTGAACTCACTCGGGTCATATCATCCTCCCCTTCTTGGAAAGGATTTGTCCTCAAATCTAAAGGTTCACCTTAAGGGTGAGTCTTGGACTTGGCTTGCTTGCACTCTAGGCATTATCCACAAAACCTCTCTACGTCATGTCTCATCTTGGGCCAATAGAATTGCTCCTTGAGGATGTCAAGAGTTTTGGCAACTCCAAAGTGACCTATCATGCCTCCACTATGTGCTTCCTTCATGAAAAAATTCCTCAATGAGCTTTTGGGAACACATACTCTACCATTTTTTAACAAGAACCCATCAATTAATTGGAACCGATCAAACCCTCTTTCCTTGGGCTAACTCTTCATAAACCACATTGAAATCGGGGTCATTGGAATAGAACTCCTTCAAACTTTCAAATCCCATCATTTTATAAGTCATGGCATTCAACAACACAAATCTCCTAAACAAAGCATCCGCCACAACGTTCTCCTTTCCCCGCTTGTAGGTGATCACATAAGGAAAAGACTCAATAAATTCCACCTATTTTACATGCCTCTTGTTGAGCTTAGATTGATCCTTCAAGTGTCTCAAGGATTCATGATCCGAACGAATCACACTCTTTATGCCATAAATAGTGTTGTCAATGAGCTAACACCCTCACTAGTGCATACAACTCTTTTGTCATAGGTAGAGTAGCTCAAAGAAACCCCTTTGTCATAGGCTAAGTAAAGACTCTTTCTCAACCTCCTCCTTTTAACCCTTCTCCCGAAGCTCTTTCATGATTTTATATTCCTCACTCACTTGGTAGGGTGTCAATGGGATGAGAATATGTTTTCTTCCCTCAAAGACAAAGGAACTTATTAGATTTCCCACTATGTTGCGCATTCCTATCAAATTGTCATGGCCTCCCGAGCAACATATGACAAGCTTGCATTGGCACTACATCACATAAGACTTCATCTTGGTACTTGCCAATGCTAAATTTCACTACAACCCGCTTGGTGACCCTCACTTCTCCACAATCATTGAACCATTGAAGCTTGTAGGGGCTAGGATGTTTCCTTGTGGGAAACTTCATATGGTCAACCAATATTGTGCTCACCATGTTTGTGCAACTACCGCCATCAATGATCAAGGAGCACACCTTATCTAGGATTTTGCATCGAGTATGGAATAGGTTTTCCCGTTGATCAAGTTCCTCCCTATTCATTGCACCCATGATCCTTCGTAACACACATGCCAAATTAATATTCTCCTCTAGGTGCCATTCATCATCCTCCTCTTCAAATCCTCCCTCATGCTCACCTTTAGGTTCACCATCACCACTCTCCTCACCACCTTCCTCCTATTCATCGGTTCGATAACCATCAAGCATGGACACAATTGATCTCTTATTAGGACATTCATTTGAAATGTGACCTCTATCTTGGCATTTAAAACATTGAATGGTAGAAGGATGAGAAAAGTTCATTTTAGCATTGTTACCTCTTCTAGCCTTGTCTTCACTCTTAGATTTATAGTCAAACTTGGCTTGGAGAGTTGAAGTAGTGGTCTTAGGCTTCTCCCACTTATCTTTGCCTTTGCTCCATGATGAGGATGAGATATTCTTAACCTTGTAAGATTTCTCTTCTTTCAAGTTCATTTCAACCTTAGTTGCGTCATGAAATGCTTCTTCAAGAGTGGTATAGGATTGAAGCCTCATAGGTTTGGAGATTTCATGATTCATATTGGCCACAAATCGGGTCACCGTGTAGTTCAAGTGCTCTTCAATTTTGGATTTCAATCTTAAGTTCTCAAACTCATCGAAGTACTCTTCTACACTCTTACTACTATGTCTCAATATGTACACCCTCTTAAGAACGCCTTGATAATAGTCGGGTGTCACATACATTGCTTCTATGAGCTCAATCAACTCTTGCCAAGTTGGAATATAAAAAAGGTACCGTTGAGCTCGTTCACGCCTCTTGGATTTCCACAAAGTGGATGCATATCCCTCAAATTGAGTAAGGGCATACTTCGCCTTCAAAGCATCCGATATGTTGTTGGTGAGGAATATCCGCTCGCTTTGTAACCTCCATTCTAAGAATTCTTTCGGATCACTACCTCCCTTGAACTTTGGAAGTTCCACTTTAATGGTATTCAAATTGCGATCTTAGACTCCTCTATCTTCATAGCCCTGCCATCTTGCCCGGTCATCATGACCTTGCCATCTACCTCTCTCTTCTTGAACATATGGCCTACCCATACCTCTTCGTCTCCCTCGTCCCCTATGGGCATTATTCCCATGTCTCCCTCCGTATCTAGGCTCCTCCCACCATCTCTCCCTATCAACCTCCTCAACGCCTTCATCAAATAGTGGGTTTTGAAATACATTTATGGCTTTGGGTGGAAATATTTGGTGGCGCATGCATTGGGGTGTGGGGAATATTTTATGGAGTGACTCTCGATGTCATGTGGGGTATTGGTTCCTTTTGGGGTGGCTGATATAAATACGATTTTGTTTGAGGATTGGTTCGTCTCATAGGACCTCGGGTGGTGGTGTTTGGGATAGTAGGTGAGGGGATATATGGAGAAGGTGTGGAGTGAGTTTGGGGATGCAGCAACTCTTGTACTTGCCCCGGGGTAAGAGTATGTGACGTGTTAGGACCCTTACTTGATTCGACGTTAATGTTCGACTGGGGAGTGCCCACTCGACTAGCATTTTCAACATTCACCAACCTATTTTCCACACTACCCATTCGTTATGTCATCCCTCCTATCGCCGTACTCAACCTATTAAATTCACGAAGTATATGGGACAACGGATCCTCTACATCATGAGAATGGCTTCCGGAATTCATCATTGTACCTACAAAACTCAACAAACAAGTTAGAGCAAGAGTTCCTCACGTCACTCGTGTTTTCGCTCAAGTATCACTTCACTCTAGTGTTCTTCCAATGTTGGTGAAGAACCTCTAATCCAATCAATCTCACACGTATGCTAAGCCTTGTGAAAGAATGGATTCTTGTTAGATAGAAAGACGTACAACTCAAATCTAACGGACGGAGCCAATGAAGTTTCAACGAAAATAGAGAGGGAAAAAACACTAAAGAAATTGGCACGAAATGAAAGCTCGGACTCAAGAACTAGTTAACAATCAAGTAAGAACAATTACTAATTGTTAACTAGCTTATAAAATTAAAGAAATGAGAAGGAACGAAGAAAAATTGAATTTCAACACTTAGAAAAAATTGGAAAATTTGGGAAAAAGTGATGAAATTCAAGAATTAATTAGCAAACAAGTATGTTTAATTACTTGTTTTTAATTAATTATAAGTATTAAAGTATAAAGAATAGGATAAGAAATCAAACCAGAAGAAATTTGGGCGAAAATCGGGTAAAAATGCCCAAAACAGGGCTGAAAACAGAGCAAAAACAGCTTCTGAAGTTGGCTGTCACGCGCCCTGCAGACGCGGCTGAGCTTGCCCTGCATGCGCGTGGCTGCTGACGTGGATTTTTTTTTTTAAATCAGATTCGAACTGATTTTCCCTTTTTTTTTACTTTGGGCCCACACACACTTTTCAATCTTTGACTTGAAGACTTTTGGATCAAACACACCTCTTTTGGGTCTTCTTTTCTATGAAGATTAGAAGTTCTTCAAGAACATCAAAATTCCAAATACCTTCAAATCAACTCCAAATTGCACCATATTTTAATTCTAAGCTCCTCTTGATTGGTAGAACAAAGCCCAATAACTCTTGAAGCCAAAATCATCTTCTTCCACCAAAACCCATCTTCAAGTTTCAAACCTTCAAGGTCCTTCAATGGTAGAATCTTCAATACAACTTTAAATGCCACAAAATTTGAAAGCTAAGAGATTTTTTATATCAAGGAACTCAAATTTGGCCTCAAATCCATCAAAATAACAACAAATTTTCGGGTTTTTTTTTGTGGATTTCGAATTTTGATTTTTTTTTTTGGATTTTGTAATAACAATAACCAAGATTAGATTTGTAGGAATAAATCTAGAACCTAAGCTCTTGATACCAAATGATAGGATCTAATTGGAAACCCTAAGAAACTCAAAACACAAAACAATGATAGACTTGAAATTAAAATTGCAAGGAAAGAAAGATAAGAGTGAGACACAATAATTGAAATCAAAGGCAACTAAGGGTATATTAAACCCAAGACATCATTCAATTAAATTCAACTAAAGCATCTACACTATAGATGATTTCCACAAGTGAATATGTTCATGTGAGAAAATCATGGAAGTGTTCTCCAACAACAAAGAAATTACACTATAACTAAGCGTATCACTAATTAACACTAATTATATGCCTAAGTAGAATTCTAATGAAGGTATTAATTGTCATCCAAAAAACTCCCCCTATCAAATGAAACTAAGGCAACTATTTATAGTTATGCCTATTACAACAAAGACTCAAAAGTGGCCTTTGCACAAATAACCCCACATGGGTTCTTCTTTAGTCAATTTGTGAAGTGACTCATTCTCTTGTATATTCTTCTTCTTGAATATCCTCCCAAGCTATCATCCAAACATTATACACTCATGAGATATTCTTTTCAAGCTCTTCCAACGCTCCTCTCGTCATGAACATGTATTGTAATTCTTGGAGCTCCCTTGCTTGGCCACGAGTGAATGGTCTTGAGATCGCTCGGGTCATATCAGGATCGGTATGTGGCAGGTCAGGCGGACCGGGATAGGTGGGATGGGAAGAGGTCCCATCCCGTCCCACATCCCGCCAGAAGAGGGGACAGGACGGGACGGGTCGGGTAAGGGGATTTGGGGAATATTTTAAATTTTTTTTAGATACGTAATTTTTAAAAAAAAATTAAACACTTAAATAATTGAACAAGATAGTGAATAAAAACATCACAAGGCTATTTTTGTGCCTATTATATTATTTAATATAATTAATTTTTTTTGTAATACAATTTCAAAATTGCAACTTTGTTTCATAGTTCAAAAGTTACAAATCACATAGTAAAACTGTCATTAAGAAAATTACATATTCAACCATACTCTTTATAATTTCCTCATAATTTCTTGAGGATCTTCTGTTGGAATTGGAAGTTGTTGGTCTAATTGTTCGACGTCGTTGCCTGCTCCCTCAGATAAGATTTCGTTATAGTTGTAGTCTTCTTCTTCGTTAATCTCTGGTTGATCGCACCTTCTCCACTCCGCTTTAATTCAATCTATGAATAAAACTGCAATCTTCAAGCTGTCTCCCGCCAATGAGTGTATGTGCTCTCCTATTTGAAATATTCCAGCAGTGTCGGAAATGTCTTCTCATTCTCCCTCCAGTATTTCAACAAATCTTCACGTCCATCTTCATTGACAATTGATTTGTACAGTACAACACCATACAAAACAGAAACATCAAACTCGCTAATTTGTGAAGAACTTGAACCACTATACATTCTATTTCTAAGGCCTTGAATACTTGAGGCAGAAACATCATGTCTTTTATAAGGTTGCAGCGAAGTATATACATATATATATGTGTGTGTGTGTGTGTGTGTGTGTGTGTGTGTGTTTGTGTGTGTGTGTATTACCAAGAACAAAGTGCAAATAATCAAGAAGATGGTACATAAGCTGGTTGATTATTTGCACTTTGTTCTTGGTAATACACACACACACACACACACACACACACATATATATATATATATATTTGCATTCAGTGTGTATGTTAAACATAACTTCTTCTTTAGTTGGTTCGTCAGTTGATTCTTCAGTTGGGTCTGTTGGAACTTGAAAGTATTTCTAAGCTTTCATAAATCGTTTCAACAAGTGTTGTACAACCGTCTACTTTAATAATATGATTTAATACAACACCAATAAAATAAATAGTGGGAATAGGATTTTTTTTAATTTTATAAATATTTTTTTAATAGCTGGAGTGTAAGTTGGTTTTTGCATATATTCATTAAGTAACAAAAATATTAGAGCTATATAAAATAACATAGATGAAATAGTAGGATAATAAATTCCAGAAAATTCCTTAGTAGCTAGAAAAAAATTCTCTAAAAATGTGATAAGTTCCAAAATTTTATCTCAATCATCATGTACAAGCATATCTGTTGGATTTTGGTTATGGACGTTAAATAATAATGTTATAGGTCTTCTATACTCGTGAGCAACAAGTAGTTGTTCATACAAAGAATTTCACCTAGTCGAAACTTCTTCTGAAATTTTTTTATAAGGTAATCCACAATTATGATAAGTTTTTTTATACTCTTTGCGTCTTTGTGTTTTATTACCTTTAAAATAAAGTTTATAGTAAATTATACTTTATCAATGATGTTTTTAAAAAGTTTTAGGTCATCCTTTACAACTAAGTTATAAATATGACATGCACATCTAACATGAAAAATATGTGGAAAAGATGGAGTAAATCGATTTTTTAAAATGTTTACAGCTAGAATCATTATCTAATGTAATAGTCATAATTTTATTAGTAATAAAAAAATATTCACACATTTCATGAATATTTCTTGAAATAAAAGCTCTAGTGTGCCTATCATTAATATATCTATATGCTAATATACGTTTTTGAATAGACCAATTCTGATCTATCCAATTACATGTGACAATTAAATAATCATTACCGTTAGTACTGCGGCCTATATAAGAAGTGATAGTCACTTTGCCATTAAAATGATACAATGCATAACGTAATTACTGTTGATATTCATGGACAAATTTAAAAACATCTCTTCTAACAGTTGATCTAGGGAAATCGTTAAAAGCATGATTATATGTTTCTCTAATATAATGAATAAAACTATGAGAAGAAGGAAATGAAAAAGGCAAACCGTCCACAACAACTAATTTTGCTAAATTTTCCCTATCTATGTGTTTATCATATTTAGGACCTATAATTCCCCCATGTCATCGGGTTATTTCGACCATGTACTTGGTCGGGAACACTATGTGAACATTGTCCCGACTCATAAGGCATTTGCACACTCGATTTTTCAGCCAGGTATTGGTTATACCTTGCTTTGTGAGAGTTTTCTACATGTCTCATTAAACCTCTCGTCCCACATTGACCTTTTCCAGTTTTAAATTTATAAACTTTGCGACAAATTTTACATATAGCTAGTTGATTATTAATGTTCCTATAAAAATATTTCATGCATGTGATTTTAATTTTCGTTGTTTTTGCCTCGACTCATACTAGGGGGGATATGAGGTATTCTAGTTTCAGTTTCAGTTTGAGACTCAGTCTGAGCCTGAGGTGGATGTGCACTAGTGGGTGTGTTATCTAAATTACCTTCTATCTCATTTTCTAAATTAAAGTCTAGTTCAGATGTAGAATATACCTCATGATCTAATGGTAAATTAATATTAAAATTAAAAAAATCAGTTTCATCTATATGGGTGAAATCATCGTAATTAAGATTACTAGAAGATGCACCCTTACCCCTGTTACCCCTAGTACCTCTATCAGAAAAACATCTACTTCGTTTCATTATAATTATGTAAATAAATAATTAAAAATAATGAAATTAAATACGATAATTAAAATTAAGTAACAATAATAATTTTAAGAAGGAACGAAGGTACCAAACGCCGACGTAACGTCAACGTGTAATCAAGGTTTAAAATTTAATTTTTGCTCGATGATTCTCAAGCTAGTTGCCAACTTCACTCCCAAATTTTGAACTTTGATAGAAATTAGCAAATATAATATAATATATAGTAGGCAATGTAGAGAGACAGAGAGATGATAGGAAGATTTGTGAGAAAAATGAAGAGGAAAATGAGATATTTATAGTTGAGAAGTAGGGTTAAAGTATAAATATACTAACTTAGGGGTTAAAATAAATATTAAGGGAGGTAGGGGGTTTATGGGGTGGGGGTGGGGGGAGGGCAAAATGGCAGTTATAGCTGTTGCCAACGCTAAATTGAAATTGAGTCGTTGTGCAACAGTTATTTCTGCAAAGGGGAGGGCCGGGGCGGGATGGGCGGGACGAGCCCTAGTCCCGTCCCGAGTTCAATCCCCCACACCGTCATTTTTCATCCCATTTTTTTAAGAGGGGTCGGGGCGGGGCAGGGTGGTAGCGGGACGGGCCGGGATCGGGCCGACCCGGCCCACTGGAAACCTTTAGTTTATGTTGCAACTGAATTGAAATATTAGTTAATTTTAATTTGAATCAATTTTAAAATTAAAAATATTATAGTAATCAACTTCTTTATAGTGTTAACAACTTTAAGGGTATTTCAGTCATTTTGACAGAAAAAGTGCTTAACGGCACTTGTGTATCAAAGACATCAACAATTTATTTTCAGTTTCAACAGTTTGATCCAAACACGTAACTGCTTATTTATAAAATAAGTTTCAGCACTTAAAGAATACTTTAAGCACTTATGCTTTTAAGATACTTTTTTTCAGCTAATCCATACGGGCTCTAAGTATTCTTTTTCGATACTCCTATCAGACAATCATCATATCTAACTTTGTTAGTAACTTAATATCATAATACGATGTTAAATTTAACTTTATCGTACTTTAGTGTCATGGAATAGTTGGACCTACTTGCATCTAAGACCGGTAATTATGTAGTGTTACTAATAATTCATTTGGCAATAATGAGCATTTAAGAAGTTCTGCTAACCCAAACAATTTACATGTATATTACATTCTTACTACAAAATGCATATTTCAAAGTTCTATTAGCTAAACCAAGCAACGTGAAGTTAAATATCTCTATTAGACAAAAAGAAAAATTACACACAAGAGAGACATACGCGATGATAGACATAATGTTCGCAATGTGTACATCGAGTTAACAAGATATGTCTGCTTTGCTTATATTAGTTATTCTTAAATTAATTGGTGTGCGCCAACTGACTTAATGTCACAGTCATACCAACTATTTAAAATAGTAAAAACTTACTCATATCGTGTGCTTATACCAAATCATAGTATATGCATGTCATGTATTTATGTATGTTTATTTTATTGAATCACTTAATCATAATAAGTTATATTATTTGATGTAAACAACTGCCCGAGTAAATTCTTACCATTTAAAATTCGTGGATTCACATCATAGAGAGAAAATAAGTCCTGGTTGAATACAGGGGCTGTAACCACACAACAAGATGAAAACCACGCAAAATGTAAAAATGGCACAAACAGTAATTGATGGAGCAGGAATTAATTGATTATAATTTTTTTTAAGTATTTTTCTTTTTCTTTTTTGGGGTTAATTGATTATATTTAGACTGGGCAGAAGCACGTGAATACGCGCTCCATCCATTTTGATTGCTAGCACGAAGGGCGGATCCATAATTTGATCGGGTAAGTTTTTTGGGACTTGAATCATTTTTATCTCTTCAAATCCCATTGTTAATGGATTCTCCATCTGCGTTTTCGCACAACTTGTAGCTGTTGCTTTTCTATATTTGCTAATTTCCTTGGATTTCACAATCGGATCCTAATTTGATTTGATTAACCCGGCGATTGAACTGTCATATGAATCTATTACAAAAAGATTTGGTTCCACTATAAGAATCATGTGTAGCCGTTCCTTTAAAGTTGGGGCCCAAAATCTGGAAGCCCTTGCACATGTAACAGCACACCAGAACGCTGATGCAGCTTGCTCTAGGATGATATATCATATAGTTCATTTCGCTCGGAAATAATTTAGAAACAAGGAGATAGAAGAGGAATAAATAAGGATAAGGCTATGAAAGATGATATATTTACTGGCTTTGTATGTTTTTATATCGTGGACTAAAAAGTCATGTATTTCCCTAATTGAGATCGATTATTACCATCTAGACGGTCTTACCTTGAATTTCTACAAGAGGTTGTTTTCACTGCTTAAACATGTAACCTCTCGGTGGCATGGAGCAATTCTTACCATTGAGCTAATGCTTCCCTTCGTCTGTGTTGGATCTAGTTATTTGAAAACAATTCACTATGTACTACCTAGATCCAAATTAGGCTGGGCAAAGGACCTTCTGCTTTAGGCTACTATGTTCGGACAACTAGATCATTAGTAAGTCTTTGAATAGACATAATGAAGTGGTAAATAATCATACAGAGATACCACTGTCATATAATGTGAGGTAAGACTGCGTACAATAGACCCTTGTGGTCCAGCCCTTCCCCGGACCCCGCGCATAGCGGGAGCTTAGTGCACCGGACTGCCCTTTTTTTATACATTTAGGCATGGTGCTTTCAATTGAAGGGGAGCCTTGGAGTAACTGGTAAAATTGCTGCCATGTGACTAGGAGGTCATGGGTTCAAGCCGTGAAAGCAGCCTCTTGCAAAAATGTGAGGTAAGGCTGCGTACAATAGACCCTTGTGGTCCGGCTCTTCCCGGACCCCGCGCATAGCGGGAGCTTAGTGCACCGGGCTGCCCTTTTAGGCATGGTGCTTTCAATTGCTGGAAGCCTGGAAGTGGTTTTGAATCTTATAGACGCTTTTAGTGAGCTAGAGAACTGTTGAAGAGTAACTATTATTGTTCTTGCATATAGTGATACCTGTTTGGTGGTTAGCTCAAGTTGTGTATTCAAAGCTAATTCAGCCAGTTAATTGATATCTTTCTATTAGAGTTTGCTAGATATGAATATTGTCTTAAGCTGTTTTAAGTGGGATTTTTTATCTATACCATGATATTGCACCTTTTGATAGATGAGTGAAATGTGATAAGCTAGGAATGCAGGGATATGGGTTGGCTATCATCTATCCAACTGTATGCGTTTTCTGATTTTGTATTTCCAGAATATTTGAAATTGGACCTGAAATTCATGAATCCTTTAGATTTCTCGAAGAAACATATTTGCTAGAGATTAGGAGTATTAATGTGCACTTTTTTCAGTTAGTCCATATCACAGTTTGTGAGTAGTGGTATTAATCGAATGAACATCATGGGTTTGTATCTTACTGCTTTGGATAATATGCTGCACAATACTACATTACATAATGTAGCCTGTCATTGCTTCATTAGCTGGGAAGATTGAAACGTGACGCCTGGGCAACTGGATGTCTTATGTTTTCAGTGGTCTTGATTTGAGATCACAGTTTGCTTTGTGATGTTGGTAGTTCATTGGAAATATCTTTTCTCTGTTCCCTAAACTTGGGAGAGCATGCGAGGGGAAAAGTTTGCTAAAAAAGAAACACCTAGGGGTTTCAGAGTATTAAATTCATAAATCACCTGAGTTCTTTTTGAAATGTGTTTTGTACATCCTTGAGATTACTACTTGCTTAGTCCTTGTCACAACCTCTACTAAATGAATTGAAATTGGAAGAGTGCCTTATTTATTTCATATTTTATCACTTACATGCATCTTAACATTTTCTGCTTTTTCCTTTTGCTCTTGCCTATAGACTCTATGAATAAGCTAGTCCGAGATTCTTTTTTGAAGAATGGTCAATCGTGTTGTACACAAATATAAGTGACACTTATTTTTCCTGATAACTGCAGTGGTTATAATCTGGGTGGTTGAAAGAATGTCAGGCGTCGAGGATGCTGAAAAGTCCAACCCATCCACCCAACAAGAAGTTGTGTTCACACCAAGATTTTTGTTTTCATTTGTACATTTTAGTCATATTGCGGATATACTGATATAACTTCTCCTTCTTGTTACAGGAGGAAGTTGTTAAAAAGAAGTATGGAGGAATCATACCTAAGAAGCCACCTCTAATCTCTAAGGTAAGTCACAGTATTGTCTGTTAAATTGTTTCTGTGATTTGGTTGCACAGTAAATATCAACATTTTTTTGAGATCATTACTTCTATCTGGTTTACAACCACCTTCTTTGTTTTCAGGACCATGAACGTGCATATTTTGATTCGGCTGACTGGGCTCTTGGAAAGGTACTTTTGCTCTTTGTACTCTTTAAGATTTCGCTGTAGTTGAAGTTTCTACAGACATTATATTAGTAGGATGATCACCTATTTATGATGGTTAATGATCACAGCAAGGTGCCGATAAGAAGCCCAAAGGTCCACTGGAGGCACTTCGCCCAAAGTTGCAGGTATTTTGTCGCTTATGTGTCCTCTAAACGGGTCATTATTATTTGTCTAAGGTTCTAGGTTTCTCTGAGAGGTTAATGATGATGAAACAATTTATTTGACATGTTTACCATCTTTAGAGCCGACCCCGCAAAAGGTAGATGTAAGGTTTGCGTACATCCTACCCTCCCCAGACCCCACTTGTGGGATTACAATGGGTATGTTGTTGTTGTTGTTAAAAAGACCTTACCAGTGCAACAATGGATGGTTTTATCAAGTTTACATATGTTATTATTGTGATTTAGGATCATTTGACTTTTCAGTATTTATATACCTTTTGACTTTATGGTTGCTTTAGACTTTAATTCAAGATCTGTTGTTTTGGTGCTACAAGAACAAGTGTTGAGCATGGCCTTTCTTGATTCTTTGGTTCATTTCTAATGTCTAGCGTCTCTTTTTAACTTTTCAATTATAGCCAACACAACAACAAACGCGATACCGCAAGTCTGCTTATGCTCCATCAGAGGGTGAAGGTATGCAAGATGATTGGTTTTGCTTATTATATATCGACTTCTTGTTCATGTAAAGTTTTTGCTTTGGGGGAAGGACCTCGCAAAGCATTAGCAGATGGAGATAGTCTAAAAGTAGGGTCATTCACTGTTGAGTAATTGCTCCTTCTGATAATTTTGAAAAGTTTTATGACCTTGCCTCTGTGTCTTTTCCAGATGGAAGTAATGCTCCATCGCATGATCCAACTGCAAATGAATGAGAAGGAGATGTTGACTCTTTGACGATATGTCATAAGCTGTTTACTTATCTGAGCTATGCTCTTAAGAATTAAATAAAAATGATTCAGGGGGTGATTTAACTTTTAATTGAGGCTGGTATTGTGTTGCTGTAACATTGATGTAGGATATTTCTTATGCTGTCTAATGAAACGGCTTTCATGTTTGGATCGATCCTTCCATGAATTTGTTTTAGAACTAACTGCTAAATGAATATTTTACTATTATTGTTTATTTATTTGGACTCATGTTAGTATTACTGTTAGCATTAGTATTAGGGAGTCCACGGTTTCAACTTTCAAGTAATGGTAGAAAGAAAATCCAAAATAAAAATAGCTATATATATGCTGTTGTAGTGGTAACATGAAATTGGAACTTGGAATTCTGCTGTTTTCTTCGGAGAAGACTATTTTAAGTGTTCATTCGTGTTATAACACATTTGTCTGGAGAATCTTATTGATTTAGCATATTATATATATGAAACATATGTAAGAATTTTAGGATAACATAACAAAGCATCTGTTGGATTGCATTTACAACCAAATGACAAGCACCAATAATGGAAATTTCCCATTTTAGTTTTCCTTTTCCGTTTCGTCACAGTTAATACAGGAATTGAATTTCATTTCAAGGGTACAAGCTACAACATTTCACAGATGAAATGAGTAATTAATTTTTGCCAAGGAAGCTGGCTCGTTTGCTTTTAACTTACAGTGTTGCTTTGAATCATTGTAGTTGGACCAGTGGTGTTCATTGATACCTAATAATCACTTCGGAATGAAGTAAAATCTAGAAATACAGCTTATCCTACTCGATTAAAGTACTTATATCAAGTAAATCTCCTAACTCTAGTTGAAACATTGATATTAAGCACTTTGACTAATGTCTTCGAATAGTCACCATGGTCAATGGGTTGGTTTTGATCAGATGTGATGAATGATAACCCAACCTTTTGCTTCCATCACAAATATATTGAAATTTTTGAATGTACAATTAGAATAGCTAAAATTAAGGATCTGTAAACTCTTTGATTTTAAGTTAAACTTTGAAAAAACTTTCAGGCGTTTAATAATCGCTACTTAAAGCTATTTCTAAACATATCCAACGCCAATAATGACATTGGGTCTTTAGGTTCATTTGTCTAGCAATAGAATATAGTAATTAGTCTTGGAATAAGTCGGCAATAGTACACGTCTCCTATTCGCAAATTTTCATTTGTAGGATAGAACCAAGTCAATTTTAACAACTGCATTTTCACATATAAAAAAAAGTAAGCATACTATTAATTCCTTGTTCCATTTGAAAGTATACTTATGTCCTAGAGACAATCTGTATTAGGACAAATGTACTTTATATACATTCGTATTATTATTAATGGAGATTAATATTTTGGCATTTGCAATTATTGAATTATTATTTGATTGTTTGTAATTATTCATTAATGTGCATCCATTGAGCTTACATTGTCATTAATAGAGTGAGATATTTTATGATAGAGCATAACTCTTAAAATAGCATCGATTAATGATCATCGAGAATGAAATATCGATGATATGTGATAAGTCGACATGTGGTCTGCATCACATCCTTAGAGGATGTAGTATGTCTCACCTGCTACGAGTAATGGTTACTCGTGATGGACACATGGATACTTTGGAAGTATTGGTATACCCTGTTAATATACTATTTGTTATACTTGTCTAACGTATGATCAGCGTGTGGGAGATAGAAGTCCTTAGACTTGAGGTCAATACGCGCCTTATCTACAAAGTAATGTACTTTGATCCCGTCCTAAGATCAAATGCCTTGTATGTTGAGATACGGCTTGTATTGGGTACATTACGATGTGGATTGAAGGTGGTAGTTGAGCCAAGATTAGGATTCATTCCTCGAATGTATGTTCGAGAGAACACTCGGATTCTCAGTGATATTAGGTTGACTAAGTCGTTGGCCAACGCAATAGACATATTTAGAATATGGTCTACTCGTCGACTAATATAGATGTGATACAATAATTAAGTCATTTGGATAGACACTTGACAAATCCTAAGCTTGATCGAGTGTGTCGTGAATGAAAGAATTTTATCTTACCACATAAATGTTAAGTTTACTGGATTCGCGTAAACGTACTTCACATATTGAGTTCGTCTTCCGGCGCCGTCTAGGAGTTCCGCGTAGACCTTAATTTGATTAATGTCAATATGAGAAGGCATGTAGGGTCACACTATGTCGATTGTCCGTTTCGATCTAAGGATGTATTGAGAGAGTAATTAAAATGTTCGCTTTGGAATCGAGACATTTAAATGAATAATGATTACATTAATTAAGTCAAAATTGAATTTTAGATTTAATTAAGAATGCACGGAAATTAAATCGAGACAGTGCAACTGCACGTCGAGCGCCGCGGCGCCCATACCCTAGGGCTGCGGTGCCTCTGCGTCGATTTTGGGGCAGGCCCAAGGTCAAACCCTAATTCGGTTTTTAGACCTAATTTTCAACTATAAATAGAGTCATTCACTTTCATTATTCTACACCAATTTTCAGAATAAGATTCTAAGCCTTAGAGACTTAGAATAGAATACTCTCTCGAACCTCTGCCGGATTTCCTAGCTTTCCGAAGGAGAAGTACATTGAAGCTTGGAGCTTGCAATTGAAAGGGCAATCACGTGTGCACCTAACAATAGAAAAAGACTCTAGATTTTCCAACTTGTAAGTATATGTTTTATATTACAAGTTCCATTGTTGTATAACCATACCAGAATTATTGTTAGGGTAAGTAAGAATAAAAAAAAACTTCCGTTGTGCTTTACTTATATGCTTTGTACCCAACAATTCTTTCAGTGGTATCAGAGCTCAGACTAGTTTAATGGTTATATAACAATTGAATAAAATAATAATATGGGTTGAACGTAAAATTGGATTAAAACGAGGTTTCTTTAAATCCTACGTATCTTGAACAAATGTTGACATTTTGATATTACCCTAAATTATCTCCTACGCTAACTCGAGGAAGTCATTCAAATCTAACTCGAACTAAGCCAAAGTGCGTTGTCCGGCTCAATGCATTGTGCACGGCTAAGAACGAGTAAGAAAGGATGATGGTCGAATGAGCGTTATTGATAATGGTGGGTGATGATTAAGGACCAGTGAATTGATCCCTAAATTGGATTTAGGGGTTGAATGATTTTTGAAAATCAACACAGAAACGTTTGTCAGGACATCGGTGCCGCAACCCTATGATGGGGCACCGCGACGCTGGCTAGGGTTTCAAGGCGGCGGCGCGGCTCCATGGTGGAGCGTCGCGGCGCTGATATGTCATTTTGAAATTATGAACTCACTGGACAACAGGCGTCGCGGCTCCATGGTGGAGCGTCGCGGCGCTAATGCATTTGCAGAAGCAAAAATGTTTCTGCCTCTACAGCGCCGCGACTCCATGGTGGAACGCCGCGACGCTAATGCAAATTTCCATAAGCCGAAAGGCTACTGCCTCACTGGCGCCGCGTCGCGGCCCCACCTGTCCAGAAACAAATAAAAAATAATTGAGTTCAGAATGTTTAACCCAAAATTATTATTATACAATATATTATTTGATAAGTATATTGTTTATGTGCTAAATGTCAAAATGTTGTCATTTACATTTCTATAATAGTGTCCGCTATAACTGTCTGGGCAGGAGGCGCCAAGTGTTTAATTAAACCCTCTTCTATCATGCATATTGGATTGACGGTTCCCAAATTATATGTGTTATTAGTTTTGCATGATGTTAAAATGTCATATTTGATGTGCCATTAAAGTGTTGATCTTGGTTAAAACCCTGAATTAAAATGTTCCCCAAAACTTTAAATACAAGTCTAAATTAAACGTGTCGTCCATTATAATTGTTAGAGTGCAAAATCCTCTTCGGTGATACGAGTATTTATGCCAAAGCATTTGCTCTAAGTCTACGAGGACCCAGACTCTTTCATAGATGTGTTTTTAACGTAAAAGAAAATGATAAACTTTTGTGGGTATTTACACCAAAGTGTTTGCTCACAAAGGCCAAGTTTGCTTAGATACATAAACACGGTCATGTAATGGGGTTGACTTGCTTAGACAAATCTTGGCGCCAAAGTGTCTGACTAATCTAAGGACGCAAGATTCAATGTAATAATTTGATCAACCAAGAGTTGCGAATAAAGTTTTGCAATTGGTTTAGAACCTACCAAGATATGTTATTGAAGTTATCAGCCAAAAGCAAACGCGGAGATAGCATAGGCTTGGATCTTGGCCCATTATGACCTCAATTAATATAGGCCTGTAATCTACCATGGGGTCGTAGAAGTATGTTAAAATAGTGGGAGCTAATTAAACAAAAGGCCTTGTTGATTAGCCTAAATGAATGTATATAATAGGAAATAGATTTTGAATTTGATTTCCGGTCTATCTAATTCTTCAGATTATAAAAGATGTCGAGCTTGTCGTTGAAAATGTTGATTGATATGAATAAACTTACTGGACCGAACTACCTTGACTGGTTAAGGAATTTGCGAATAGTATTGAGACAAGAGAAAATTGAATACGTGTTGGACACAGTGTTCCCAACAGTCCCTGCGACAGATTCTGAAGAATATGCCTCATTTGACAAAGATGCTTACCAGAAATATCTAGATGATGCCACTTCGGCACAATGCGTAATGATGTCTTCCATGTCGATGGAACTTCAGAGACAACATGAGAATATGGGGCCCAATGAGATGCTCGAACACCTGAAGAGTCTCTATGACACTCAATCCCAGACAATGGAATATGAGTTGCTAATAGAACTCTTCAACTGTAAGCTCAATGAAGGGGGCCCGGTCTCGCAGCATATGCTGAAGATGATAGGGCTGATAGAGAGGCTTGCTTCGATTGGAACGAAGTTTGGAAAGAATGTCGCTACCACACTCATCCTGAACTCTCCCCCTCGTTCCTTTGAGAACTTCATAGTGAATTTCAATATGAATGGAACGAATGAGACTATTCCAGAGCTGCACAACATGCTCAAGACCTTTGAGTCCTCCACTTCCAAAGGCAAAGTTGGGCTCATGGTGAGCTCTTCTAGCCGACCCAATCCGAAAGGCAAGGAATGGCAGAAGAAGAAGGGCAAGGCAATCGTTGCTCCCGCAGCTATGAAGCCCAAGGGAGGTGTGAAGAAGAAGGTGAACGCAGCTAAGGATGAATGCCTCAACTGCCATATGAAAGGGCATTGGAAAAAGAACTGCACGGCACCAGGAGGAGGAAAAACACTAGGTGCTCCTGCCTTTGGTGGACAAGGTATGTACGTCATTAAAATAAATATGTCTATAAACAACTCTCATTCCTGGGTATTGGATACCGTTTGTGGCTCACACATTTGTACAAATGTGCAAGGGCTAACTGATAGCAGGAAGGTTGGACCGAGAGAGGTAGACTTACGCGTTGGAAATGGAGCACGTATCGATGATGAGCGCGTAGGGACTTATAGATTAAATTTATTCTGGCTAATGTTTAGTGTTGAATGATTGTTTTTATGTTCCCTCGTTAATGAGGAATATTATTTCTATCCCAGTGTTAGACATGGAGGGCTTTTCCTCGTATATTTATAATGGCAATCACATATTGTCTTTTAATAATGTTATATATGGAACTGCTCCTCTTGTGGATGGATTATATAAGCTGAACTGTAGTCGAGAGATTTTCAATGTACAAAATAAACGAGCCAAGACAAGTAATAGAAACTCTACCTACCTATGGCACTGCAGACTTGGTCATATCAACGAATCAAGGATAGCAAAATTTAGGAAGTTAGACTACCTTGAACCATTTGACTTGGAGTCTTATGGTAACTGCGAATCTTGCTTGAGAGGAAAGATGACCAATAAATCACTTTCTGGAAAAGGTGTGCGAGCCAAGGAGGTGCTTGAGTTGGTCCATACTGATGTATATGGGCCATTCTCGACTCAAGCTACAGGAGACTTCCCATACTTCATCACTTTTACTGACGACTTCACAAGGTATGGGTATGTCTATCTTATGAGACACAAATCTGAAGCTTTTGAGAAGTTCAAGGAGTACAAGTCGGAAGTAGAGAAGCAACTTGCAACGAGTATCAAGACCCTTCGATTGGATCGAGGAGGTGAGTACTTAAGCAAGGATTTTCAAGATTACTTAAAGCTACATGGAGTCCAGTCTGAATGGACACCTCCAGGAACGTCACAGATGATCGGTGTTGCCGAAAGGGGAAACCTAACCTTATTGGATATGGTTCGATCCATGATGAGCTCCTCAGCTCTACCGACATACCTTTGGGGACATGCTATACAAACCTCTATATACATTCTGAACGGAGTTCCTCCCAAGTTAATAGAAAAGACACCCTATCAGATATGGTGTGGCAAGAAGCCAGCTCTTAAACATATGAGACCCTAGGTGTGCCCTGCATATGTTAAGAAGATGTTCACTGACAAGTTGGAATCTAAAAATGAGAAATGTTACTTCGTGGGGTATCCAAATGAAACTAAGGGATACTACTTCTATCTTCATGGAGAACATAAAGTCATTGTTTCCAGGAACGCAACTTTCCTTGAAGAAGAATATGTATACAAGGAACATAGTTGCACAGAGATAGAACTTGAAGAAATTCAAGAACCACAAGATAACACAGAAAATGAACCCTTGTTGAATGACCTAAACAAGGATTCAGTGGGAGTATCTGATAAAGATTGGGTACTGAGAGTACGCCCTTTAGCCAGTGGTGGGAGTGTGGTAAGAGATAGTGCAGAAATGCAAGGCTCTCATACACAATCAATGGAAGATGATGCAATGGTTGTACATCATCCCATTCAGGAAATACATGAAAATGACATTCCTGAAAACTCTCAAGGTGATGGATTGTCCAACACACAAATACCTTCTCACAATCAGAATGCAACAAACACTGAAACGCAGAATACTCAACTCCGTAGGACCACTAGGACTCATCGTCCACCTGAAAGACTTAATCTCCTTGTTGAAACACACAATGAGATAGATATTTTTGATGACGATGAACCTACAACCTACAACGAAGCTATGTTAGACATTGATTCACAGAGATGGCAAGAAGCTATGAAATCTTATATGGACTCGGTGTACATAAATCAAGTTTGGAACTTGGTTGATTTGCCAACAGGGGTTAGACCCATAAGATGCCAAGAAGAAGATTGATGCATATGGCAAGGTACATACCTATAAAGCAAGACTGGGGGCTAAAGGTTATAATCAACGGTCTGGGGTCGATTATGATGAAACTTTTTCACCCGTTGCTAAGATTAAGTCCATTCGGATTTTGCTTGCAATAGTTGCATATTATGACAATGACATTTGGCATATAGACATTAAGATTGCTTTCCTCAATGGTAATCTAGTTGAGGAAGTGTATATGAAACAACATGAGAGTGTTTCAATTGAGTCCAAACCAAATGTTGTATGCAAGCTACAAAAGTCCATTTATGGGCTTAAGCAAGCCTCAAGTAGTTGGAACATTTGCTTTGACAAGGCTATCAAGACATTTGATTTCGTCATAAGCAAAGAGGATCCATGTGTTTATAGTAAACGCAAGAATGAGAGTATTCCTTCATTATCATATATGTAGATGACATATTAATAATGGGAGACAATAAGACTCTCATGCAGTCAGTAAAAGAGTGGTTGTCCAGTACCTTCATGATGAAAGATTTAGGTGAAGCCAGCTACATTATGGGGATTAGGATCTATAGAGATAGACCTAATAGATTGTTGGGGCTATCACAGTCAGTCTACATAGACAAAGTGCTTAGACGTTTTTCTATGGAAAATTCCAAGAAAGGCGGTCTACCTATAGGACAAGGCATCAAGTTATCTAAGAAGGATAGTCCTTCTAATTCTATAGAACTTGAACGCATGAAAAGGATCCCATATGCTTCGGCTATAGGATCGGTCATGTATGTCATGACCTGTGATAGGCCAGATGTGGCCTTTGCACTTGGTATGACCTGCAAGTTCCAGCAGAATCTTGGGTCTTTAGGTTCATTTGTCTAGCAATAGAATATAGTAATTAGTCTTGGAATAAGTCAGCAATAGTACACGTCTCCTATTCGCAAATTTTCATTTGTAGCATAGAACCAAGTCGATTTTAACAACTGCATTTTCACATATAAAAAAAAGTAAACATACTATTAATTCCTTGTTCCATTTGAAAGTATATTTATGTCCTAGAAACAATCTGTATTAGGAAAAATGTACTTTATACACATTCGTATTATTATTAACGGAGATTAATATTTTGGCATTTGCAAATATTGAATTATTATTTGATTGTTTGTAATTATTCATTAATGTGCATCCCTTGAGCTTACGTTGTCATTAATAGAGTGAGTTATTTTATGATAGAGCGTAACTCTTAAAATAGCCTCGACTAATGATCATCGGGAATGGTATATCGATGATGTGTGATAAGTCGACATGTGATCTGCATCATATTCTTAGAGGATGTAGTATGTCTCACCTGCTATGAGTAATGGTTACTCGTGATGGATACTTTGGAAGTATTAGTATACCCTACTGATATACTATTTGTTATACTTGTCTAACGTATGATCAGCGTGTGGGAGATAGAAGTCCTTATACTTGAGGTCAATACGCGTCTTAGCTACAAAGTAATGTACTTTGATCCCGTCCTAAGCTCAAATGCCTTGTATGTTGAGATACGGCTTGTATTGGGTACATTACGATGTGGATTGAAGGTGATAGTTGAGCCAAGATTAGGATTCATTCCTTGAATGTATGTTTGAGAGAACACTTGGATTCTCAGTGATATTGGTTGACTAAGTCATTGGCCAACGCAATAGACATATTTAGAATATGGTCTAGTCGTCGACTAATATAGATGAGATACAATGATTAAGCCATTTAGATAGACACTTGACAAATCCTAAGCTTGATCGGATGTGTCGTGAATGAAATGATTTTATCTTACCACATAAAGGTTAAGTTTACTGTACTCGCGTAAACGTACTTCACATATTGAGTTTGTCTTCCTGCGCCATCTAGGAGTTCCGCGTAGACCTTAATTTGATTAATGTCAATATGAGAAGGCATGTAGGGTCACACTATGTCGATTGTCCGTTTCGATCTAAGGATGTATTGAGAGAGTAATTAAAATGTTCAATTTGGAATCGAGACATTTAAATGAATAATGATTACATTAATTAAGTCAAAATTAGATTTTAGATTTAATTAAGAATGTACGGAAATTAAATCGAGACAGTGCAACTGCACGTCGAGCGCCGCAGCGCCCATACCCTAGGGTCGCGGCGCCTCTGCGTCGATTTTGGGGCAGGCCCAAGGTCAAACCCTAATTCAGTTTTTTGACTTAATTTTCAACTATAAATAGAGTCATTCACTTTCATTATTCTAGACCAATTTTCAGAATAAGATTCTAAGCCTTAGAGACTTAGAATAAAATACTCTCTCGAGCCTCTGCCGGGTTTCCTAGCTTTCCGAAGGAGGAGTACATTGAAGCTTGGAGCTTGCAATTGGAAGGGTAATCGCGTGTGCACCTAACAGTTGAAAAAGACTCCAGATTTTCCAACTTGTAAGTATATGCTTTATATTACAAGTTCCATTGTTGTATTACCATACCAGAATTATTGTTAGGATAAGTAAGAATCAAAAAATTTAAACTTCCGTTGTGCCTTATTTATATGATTTATATCCAACAAAACCCTACACCATTTGCTAGTCATTTCTTCCAAATCCCAAAACCCTAATCTAGAATTCTGCAAAGTCATTTCAGAATCAAAGAGAACCATCAGTTCCCAAAAATGCCATTTCACAGTTTTATCACTTCTCTTCTTCTTGTTCCCTTTGTCTCTTTACACAATCCTCTTCGTAGCGATCATTTCATTCCTCTTCACCTGTTTAGCCATAATATTCCCCTTCTACGCCGTGGCTACTATAACATATACTAGCTTTCATGGATATAATGGTCAACTTATCGATCTTTCCTCGATTATTTTCTCCATTGTCCCTTGTTTCTTTCCTTTCTTTCTACTTTAAGCCTTTTACTATTCATTGTGCCTTTAATTTCCACATCTCTTGGTTTGATCTACAAAGGAATTCTACTCATGGGGTTTAACATGTATTTAAATTCATTTTACTTTGTCATTTCCTATGTTTCAATCATAAGTGTAGTAGGATTAGCAAATGTGATTGTGGTAGTACAAGGTAAAAAGTGTTATGAACCTTTACGTAGAAGTGCTTATTTGGTGAAAGAATTGAAAGGAGGGGAAATTTTGTCATTTCAGTTGATCTTCGTCGCTCTGGTCGGGTTGTGTTTCTGGTAATGCGCCACTATTTGGCCCGCACGTACTGGTACATGGTTGGACTACCTTAATTTTGCAATACAGTTGGTGTATTACTCGGGTTTTTTTAACACTAATGCTACTTCATAACTTGGTTCGAAATGTGATTTTGTATGTGCAGTGCAAGGCCCTAAGTGGGGAATTTTTGGAAGACTTACCCCTATAACTTTTGATTTTGGACGTTTCCTTGTCTTGTGTTCATACTGTAATATCGTATTAATCTCCCTTAGGGAATTTTTCTTATTAATACCAAATATATATAGGTGTACAATGTGAAATTCTTATACAACAAGGGATCCTAATTCTATCATAATTACTTAACACTAAATATGGTAAATATAAACATGGTACACTTGCTAATACACCCCCTCAATCAGAGCGGGAGGAGACCGGACGTTAAGATTGGATCTAAAGTCTAGGAAGAGTTGTCTAGGAAGGCCCTTTGTGAATATATATGGATACTGATATGAAGAAGGCACATGCAATACCGTGACATGGCCGAAAGCAACATTCTCACGAACAAAGTGGATGTCCATCTCAATGTGCTTGGTTCACTGATGCTCAACCGGATTATGAGATAGATATATAGCGGATATATTATCACAATAGACCAAAGACGCCTTACGGAGAGGACACTGAAGCTCCAAAAGAAAGTTTCGGAGCCAACAGATCTCAGCAACAACTCTGTATTTTGCTTCTGCACTCGAACGAGATAATGTGGCTTGTCTCTTGGCTGACCAAGAAATGAGAGTATCCCCTAAGAACACACAATAGCCTGATGTGGATCGTCGCGTGTCCGGACAGTCTGCCCAATCAGTATCTGTATATGATAACAACCTGATCGGTGCTGAGGGGTAGAGGTGCAATCCATAATCAAGTGTGCCCTTAACATATCGAATGATACGTTTAAAGACAGTAAAATGAGGGTCCCTAGGGGAATGCATGAATAAGCATATTTGCTGGACAACATAAGCAATATCAAGTCTGGTGAACGTGAGATACTTTAGTGCACCTGCAAGACTGTTGTAAAGTGTGGGATCGGACACATAGTTACAATCAACAACACTAATCTTTGATTTAGAGTCAACCGGAGTGAACATTATCTTGCAGTTTGCCATTTTAGCCTTGTATACTATCTCCTCTGCATATTTGCGTTGACACAAAAACATCGAATCTGCAGATCTAGTCACTGATATCCCCAAAAAATAACTCAACTTCCACAAGTTAGTCATGGCAAATTGATTTTAAGCAATGTAATAATCTCATTTTTCAATAAATCATATGAGGCAGTAAGCACAATGTCATCCACATATAACAACAAGTAAATAAAGAGAGAATTATCACACTTGCTACATACAAACCCAATTCGCAGAATGTACTGTGCAAAGCGATCATACCACGCTCTAGGGGCCTGTTTCAAACCATAAAGTGACTTACGGAGGCGGCATACATACTGAGGGGTTGCTGGATGGACAAAGCCAGGCGGTTGGTGCATGTAACAATCTCTTTTAAATCCCCATATAGAAATGCATTTTTTACGTCTAGCTGATGAATCGGTCAATGCTTACCCATAGAAATGCTCAAAACTGTGAGAATGGTAGCCGGTTTAACAACTGGACTGAACGTCTCAACGCAATCAACACCCTCCTGTTGATTAGTGCAATTAGCCACAAGTCTTGCCTTGTACCTCTCTATATCACCATTGTCTCTATATTTGTAACGAAAAAGCCACAAGCAACGGATCACATTCACCCCCTCCGGTCTAGGAACCAAATTCCAATTGTGATATTTCATCAAAGAATTAAATTCCTCACACATGGCTGCATTCTAATTTGGGTCTAGTTTGGCTAATTTTGGGTTTTGGGGAATATGTGAAATGGTTTGGGTGGACAAGTTAAACTGGACTTTGGGTTTGAAAATTCCGTGTTGAGCACGAGTTTCCATACGGTGGGTGGGGGCAGGGGTACTATCGGTATTTAGGGGTGGAGTCTGGTTTAGGAAAATGAGTGGTAGGGCATGGTGTGATGATGAATTGGGTTTGACGATGGGTGGGAGTTGCGGTTGTGTGGTTTATGGACTGGATGGTGGTTGTGGTGGTGGCGTCGATCTGGGTAGATAGATACGGTATGGGTTAGGAGCTGTGGGGTACGAAGTCGGTGGTGGGTTGGGGATGGGTTGTAGTTGTGGTGGTGTGGGTATGTCGGTCTGGCTTCCGTGAACTGGGTGGGCTGGGATGTCGGAATGGCGGTGAGACGCTGACACTGCTGGCAGTGGTTGACTATGCCAGTGGGAGCTTTGTGTGTTAACCGGAGTAGACGGTGAGACGGTGTTTGTAGGGTGAGGTGGTGGTGACGACACTGGGTTTACCGGTGGGTGTGAGATGGGAGAACCGGTGGATGTAGGACAACCGACCGACTACCGACGGTGGGAATAGCAGTCGGTAGTAGATGTGACCATGCAGAGGGGCTGCCAGTAGTTGCAAAAGGCATCGGACCAGTGGGATTAGTGACAGACGGTGGCTGAATATGGTCTACAACTGCTGGAACAGTGGCAGCCTGGCGGAATACTTGTTGGACAAGCGGTGATGGGTCCGAATCTTCAAGGAATTGATAATCAGTGACTCGGATTTTTTTAATGTTGTCAAACGGTAAAATATACTCAACAAAGGTAGTGTGGCGAGAAATTATGATTTTATCGGTAGAGAGCTCATAACACAAGTACCCCCTATGGTTTGACAGGAAACCTAGGAAGGCACACGGAGTAGATCTGTATACCAATTTGTGAGGGACGTGGATGTCAGATTAGGGTAGCACAGACAACCAAAAATTCTAAGATGGTCATAGGTAGGGATCCGACGGTAGAGAATTTCGGTAGGTGTTCTATTTTGAATCGCATGGGTAGGTAAAATGTTGAGAATGTGTTCTACCATTTTTAGTGCATTTACCCAAAAAGTCAGGGGGAGAGACACATGAAAAAAGAAGGTATGAATCATATTATTAATAGTTCGGAGAATTCTTTCGGCTTTACCATTTTGAGGGAAGGTATATGGGCACGAGAAATGAAAAACCATGCCGTAAGCCGCACAAAATTTATGAAATAATGAATTATTAAACTCACGACCATTATCACATTAAAACGATTTTAT
Source organism: Anisodus tanguticus (assembly GCA_034509755.1). Classification (NCBI taxonomy): domain Eukaryota; kingdom Viridiplantae; phylum Streptophyta; class Magnoliopsida; order Solanales; family Solanaceae; genus Anisodus; species Anisodus tanguticus. Next base: position 21,158,698 of record CM067561.1, on the reverse strand, counting down.
ATTTTTTTCAAATTGCGTTTTGATCAGTGTTTGAAACTCTACAAATTTGGAGAACACTTGAGATTTGAGTTTTAGTGGATAGACCCAAACTTTGGAGAAGCCGAAAGAATTCTCCGAACTATACCACACATTATCGGACTGTCGTGGAGTCAATGTTACGAAAGCTGGACCCAAATTGAATTGGGAGAGGCCCGAAGCGGACTAGTAGGCTCCCGGAAAGTGGGCAAAAAATTGATCTCCAGAATTAGACGGTGTTGGAGAAGTCATTATAGTATATTAAACTTTTCTTTTCGGATTAAGGAACGACACCAGAAGAAAAGGGATTTGTGCTTATGACACGTTGGGCGAAAAACACTATTTTTTTGTCGGGGAAAAAGAAAAAAGAAAAAAGAAAAACAAAGTTGTTGATAGTCTCTAAGTATTATGTTTTCTATTTGAGGAAAACAAATCAAATTGTGGTGCTTTTATTGGGAAGGAAAAAGAGACAACACACAGTGGGGGATAACTGTGTGTAAGATTGTTTAACTCTTTTAGTATTTGAACGTGGATAACTTTTCTTTTATTTATATGATATTTAAAAAACATTAATTTAATTTGTATTATATAAATTATTGGCAAATCATACTCTAAAAGCTAGGGGCGATGGTCGTGGTAATGCTCGACGATGATAGCATATACATGGATGGTGATTGTGCGATGACCACTAGTAATGATTGTGCATCTATGACCGGAGATGATATATGTGAAGGTTTTCGTTGGGTTCATGTACGCAGCGGAATTTGAAAATTTTGTGTTTCAAACCCAACAAGCAACGAACTGTAGGATGATTATGTAGTAATATAAAACACGTCAATACATAACATGTATATAACTGTAATACATTGATAGAATACTTACGGTTAGGAAACTTTGGAGTCTTTTAGTAATTTTCGAGGGTGCGCACGCAATTGATCCTCGACAACAAGTTCCAAGAACTCTGATGTATACGTCCTTCGAACAACTAGGAAATTCGGCAGAGGTTCAAGAGAAAGTTTTATTCTAGGTCTCTAAGACTTAGAATAATATATGAATAATGTGTCTAATAATGAATGAGGAGGTGCTCTATATATAGGTGAAATTAGGGCAATATTTAGATTTTGGGTTGGGCTCAAAGCCTGGCCCAAAATGATTGCAGCATGCCAATCTGATTTGGCATGCTGCCCAATAAGTGTTGCGGCGCCTCGCCCTTTTCACAAAATATTTTCAGCACATTTTAGTTAAATCCAAAATTCAATCTTGACTTAATTAAATAATTTACATCAAATAGAAATTATCACATAGTTATTATTAATTTAAATATCTCGATTCCAAATCGAATATTTAACACTTTCTCAATACACCCTTAGATCGAAGAAACAATTGACATAGTGTTACCCTACATGTCTTCACATATCGACACTAATCATATTAGGGTCTACACGGAACTCCTAGATGGCGCCATAAGACGAACTCATTATGTGAAGTATATTTACACGAATCTAGTAAATTGAACCTCTATGTGGGAAGATAAAATCATTTCATTCTCGACGCACTCGATCAAGTTTGAGATTTGCCAAGTGTCTATCCAAATGGTTTGATCATTATATCTCATCTATATTGGTTGACAACAAGATCATATTCTAGATATGTCTATTGCGTTGACCAACGACTTAGTCAACCCAATATCACTGAGAAATTGAGTGTTATGTCGAATATACATTCGAGGAATGAATCATAATCTTGGCTCAACTACCACCTTTAATCCACATCGTAATGTACCCAATACAAGTCGTATCTCAACCTATAAGACATTTGAGCTTATGACAGGATCAAAGTATATTACTTTGTAGACAAGATGTGTATTGACCTCAAGTCTAAGGACTTTTATCTCCCACACGCTGATCATACTTTAGACATGTATAACAAACATAATATCAACAGGGTATACCAATACTTCCAAAGTATCCATGTGTCCATCACGAGTAGTCATTACTCGTAGCAAGTGATACATACTACATCCTCTAAGGATATGATGCAGACCACATATCGACTTATCACATATCATTGATATCCCATTCTCGATGATCATTAGTCGAAGCTATTTTAAGAGTTACGTTATAATATTAATATCTCACATTATTAATAACAATGTAACCTCTAGGGATACATATTATAGAATATTACAAACAATCAACTAATAATTCAATAATTGCAAATGCCAAAATATTAATCTCCACTAATAATAATACGAACGTGTATAAAGTATATTTGTCCTAATATAGATTGTCTCTAGGACATACATATACTTTCAATCTCCCACTTGGCCTAGAGCCAATCTTTAACATATCTAATACACATATTCTCAAAATGACCATTATGCTTGACTAAGCTTAATGGTTTAGTGAATGGGTCAGTTAGATTATCGTCTGTGGGAACATAGTCTAATCTAATCTCTACAGTCTCCACCATCTCTCTGAGTATGTGGTACTTCCTTGGTACATGTTTGTTTCTGTTTGTTGATCTTGGTTCTTTAGCATGTGCAATCGCACCAGTGTTGTCACAATAAATAGTTATTGGACAACTGGCACTAGCATCAGTGTACCAAGTGGCAGCTAGTTTTTCTTCCCCACCATAGACTAAGAAGTAATCTTTAGTTCGTCTAAGATACTTAAGAATACTCTTGACTGCTTTTCAGTGTTCTTCTCCAGGATTCTGCTGGAATTTGCAACTCATGCTAAGTGCAAAGGCCACATCTGGCCTAGTACAAGTCATGGAATACATGATCGATCATATAGCTGAAGCATATGGGATCCTCTTCATGCGTTCAAGTTCTATATCATTAGAAGGGATGTCCTTCTTAGATAACTCGATGCCTTGACCTATATGTAGACCGCCTTTCTTGGAATTTTCCTTAGAAAAACGTCTAAGCACTTTGTCTATGTAGACTGACTGTGACAACTTCAATAATCTATTAGGTCTATCTCTATATATCCTAATTCCAAGAATGTAGCAGGCTTCACCCAAGTCTTTCGTCATGAATGTGTTGAATAACCATTCATTGACTGATTGCATGAGAGTTATTATCTCTCATTATTAATATGTCATCTACATATATAATAATGAAGACAATACTCCCTTCCTTGTGCTTACTGTAAACACAAGGATCCTCTTTGCTTCTGACGAAATCAAATGACTTGATAGCCTTGTTAAAGCAAATATTTCAACTCCTCGAGGCTTGCTAAAGCCCGTAAATGGACTTCTGTAGCTTGCATATAACATTTGGTTTCGACTCAGATGAAAAACCCTCAGGTTGTTTCATATACACTTCCTCAACTAGATTACCATTGAGAAAAGCGATTTTGACGTCCATCTGCCAAATGTCATAGTCATAATATGTAGCTATTGCAAGCAAAATCCGAATGGACTTAATCTTAGCAACATGTGAAAATGTTTCATCATAATCGACCCTAGACCGGTGATTATAACCTTTAGCCACCAACCTTGCTTTATAAGTCTGTACCTTGCCAAATGCATCGATTTTCTTCTTGAAGACCCATTTGCATCCTATGGGTTTAACTCCAACTGGCAAATCAATCAAGTTCCATACTTGATTGATGTACATAGATTCCATCTCAGATTTCATAGTTTTTTGCCATCTCTTCGAATCAATGTCCAACATTGCTTCTCTATAGGTTGTGGGCTCATCGTTATCGGGAATATCTATCTCACTGTGTGTTTCCACAAGTAGATTTAGTTTTTCAGGAGGACGATGAGTCCTAATGGACCTACGGAGTTGATTGTTTTACAGTTCAGTGCTTGGTATGTTCTGACTATGAAAGGGTTCTTGTATGTTGGATAATCCACTAACTTGAGAGTTTTCAGGAATATTATTTTCATGTATTTCCTGAATGGGAGGAAGTGCAACCATTGCATCTACTCCCAAAGGCTGTGTAGGAGGATCTTGCATTTCTGCATTGTTCCTCGTAACACTCTCACTAGCTGAAGAGCGTACTTGAAGTACCCAATCTTCGCCAAATACTCCCACCGAATTCTTGCCTTGGTCATTCGGCAAAGATTCAACCCTATGTTATCTCGCGGTTCTTGAATTTCTTCAAGTTCTATCTCTGTACAACTGTGTTCCTTGTAGACATATTCTTCTTCAAGGAAAGTTGCGTTCCTGGAAACAATGACCTTATGTTCTCCATAAAGATAGAAGTAGTATCCCTTAGTTTCCTTTGGATACCCCATGAAGTAACATTTCTCACTTTTGGATTCCAACTTGTCAATGAGCATCTTCTTAACATATGCAGGGCACCCTGAGGGTCTCATATGTTTAAGAGTTGACTTCTTTCCACACCATATCTCATATGGTGTCTTTTCTACTGACTTGGAAGAAACCCTGTTTAGAACATATATTTAGGTTTGTATAGCATGTCCCCAAAGATATGTCGGTAGAGCTGAGAAGCTCATCATGGATCGAACCATATCCAATAAGGTTCTGTTTCTCCTTTCGGCAACACCATTCATCTGTGGTGTTCCAGGAGGTGTCCATTCTGATTTGATTCAATGTAGATTTAAGTAATCTAGAAACTTCTTGCTCAAGTATTCACCTCCTCGATCAGATTGAAGGGTCTTGATACTCATTACGAGTTGTTTCTCTACTTTAGACTTGTACTCCTTGAACCTTTCGAAGGCATCAGATTTGTGTTTCATAAGATACACATATCCATACCTTGTGAAGTCGTCAGTAAAAGTAATGAAGTAAGGGAAACATCCCTTAGCTTGAGTCGAGAATGGTCCACATACATAAATATGTACCAACTCAAGCACTTTCTTGGCTCGCACACCCTTCCCAGAAAGTGGCTTGTTGGTCATCTTACTTTTCAAACAGGATTCGCAATTACCATAAGACTCCAAGTCAGATGGTTCGAGGTAGTCAAGCTTCCTTAACCTTGCTATCCTTGTTTCGTTGATATGACCAAGTCTACAATGCCATAGGTAGGTAGAGTTTCTATTATTTATCTTAGCTCGTTTATTTTGTACATTGAATATTTCTCGACTACAGTTTAGTGTATATAATCTATCCACAAGATGAGCAGTTCCATATATAACATTATCAAAATACATTACATCACTGCCCTTATAAATATATGAGGAAAAACTCTCCATGTCCAAAACAAGGATAAAAAATGATATTCCTCATTAACGAGGGTACATAGTAACAATCATTTAACACTAGACAATAGCTAGAAGACAAATTTAATCTATACGTTCCTACGCGCTCAGCATCAACTCGTGCTCCATTTTCAACGCGTAGGTCCAATTCTCTTGGTCTAACCTTCCTACTCTCAGTTAGCCCCTACACATTGGTACAAATGTGTGAGCCACAAGCGGTATCCAATACCCAAGAATGAGAGTTATTTATAGACATATTTATTTCAATGAAGTACATACCTTGTCCACTAGAGGTAGAAGCACCTGGTGCTTTTGCTCCTCCTAGTACGGTGCAGTCCTTCTTCCAATGTCCCTTCTTGTTACAGTTGAGGCATTCATCCTTAGCTGCGTTCACCTTCTTCTTCACAGCTCACTTGGGCTTCATAACTGAGGGCGCAGCGATTGCCTTGCCCTTCTTCTTCTGTCATTCCTTACCTTTCGGTTTGGGCCGGCTAGTAGAGCTCACTATGAGCACAGCTTTGCCTTTGGTAGTTGAAGATTCAAAGGTCTTGAGCATGTTATGCAGCTCCGACAGACTCGCCTTCGTTCCGTTCATATTGTAGTTTACAATAAAAATTTTAACGAACGAGGGAGAGAGTTCAGGATGAGGGTGGAAGCGACGTTTTTTTGCAGCTTTATACCAATCGAGGCCTGCCTTTATATCAGCCCTATCATCTTCAACACATGCTGAGACATTTGGCCCCTTCATTTAGCTTACACTTGAAGAGTTCTATCAACAACTCATATTCCATAGTTTGGGACTGAGAGTCGTAGAGACTTTTCAAGTGTTCGAGCATTTCATTAGGGCCCATGCTTTCGTGTTGTCTCTAAAGCTTCACTGACATGGAAGACAACATCACGCACTATGCTGAAGTGGCATCGTCTAGGTTCTTCTGGTAGGCTACCTTATCGAATGTGGCATATTCTGCAGAATCCTCGGCAGAGACTGTGGGGAATACTTTGTCCAATACGTATTATATATTTTCTTGCCGTAGAACAATTCTCAGATTCCTTAGCCAGTATAGATAGTTGGGTCCAGTAAGTTTGTTCATTTTCATCAACATTTTCAATGATAGGCTCGACATTTTGATAATATGAAGAGTTAGATAGACATGAAATTAAACTCAAATTTATTTCCTATTATAAACATTCGTTTAGGCTAATCAACATGGACTTTTGTTTAATTAGCTCCCACTATTTTAACATACTTCTATGTCCCCATGGTAGAATACGAACCTACATTAATTTAAGGTCATAATGGGCCAAGATCCAAGCATATGCTATCTTCGCATTTGATTTGGCTGATAACTTCAATAACACATTTTTGTAGGTTCTAAGTCAATTGCAAAACTTATTTGCAACTCTTGGTTGATCAAATATTATATTTAGTCTTGCGTCATTAGATTAGTCCGACACTTTGGCGCCAACATTTGTCTAAGCAAGTCAACCCCATTACACGACTGTGTTTATGTATCTAAGTAAATTTGGCTTTTGTGAGCAAACACTTTGGTGTAAATACTCATAAAAGTTTATCATCTACATTTACATTCAAAACACATCTATGAAAGAGTTTGAGTCCTCGTAGACTTAGAGCAAATGCTTTGGCATAAATACTCGTATCGCTGAAAATGATCTTACACTCAAACAATTATAATGGATGACGCGTTTTAATTTAGACTTGTATTTAAAATTTGGGGAACATTTTAGTTTCACGGATTTTAACCAAGATCAACAATTTGTGTCATATCCAATACGACATTTAATCATGCAATTTCTAAAAAACATTTAGTTGAGAACTATCAACCCAATGGGCATGATATAAGATGGTTTGATCAGTTACTAAGCGCCGCCTACCCAGACAGTTATAGTAGACATTATGCTAATAATTAAATGTACGCATTTAAACACTTAGTAATATACAATTAATAATAATCATGGGTTAACTTGTTTAAACTCTAAATTTTAAGTCTAATCCAAACAGTCCCTTAAACATTTTCTGGTTTTAAAAACTGATTTTCAGAGTATTTCTATAAATTCTAGATTTTTAGAATTTACAGTTTAGTCCTTCAAGAATTTAAAATTTTAATTTTGAACCCCTTTAAATTCAGAAAATCTAATTTTAATTTTCAAAAAATATTTTCAGATTTCAGGGACCTGTCTTTAATTTCCATAATTTAAATTAATTACAGATTTACCCCAAAGGACCAAATTTGCTTATTTGAAAAAATTTTAATTTCAGATTTTGTAACTCTTAAACTTCAGAATCTGAAACTTTTAAAACTACAGTTTTTTATTCTAAAAAAAATAATCACCGGGATGAACAGTGCCGCGACGCTCCACCATGGAGCCGAGGCGTTTTGTCAAACCCTAGGTGGCGTCGCGGTGCTCCATCATGGAGTCGCGGCGCCTTCGTCTCAAAAACACAAAATCTGCATTTCTGAAACCCTAAAACTGGTCCAGGGTCAGATTTGTAGATTCATCTTCGTTACCATTCGCTATCAAACAACACGTTCATCGACCATCATCCAATCCCTTCTCGTTCTTTGCTTCAGTGCACCATGTTCTCAATGAACCGGTTACGCACATCACTTAGAAGAGTTAGATCGGAATGACTTCCTCGATTACATCATTGTTTAATAGTTTGGGAGACAAGCATGATATGCCTTTAAGATATTAGGTTTTCAAGCTTTAAACGACATAAATTTTCATATTTAAATAAATTCTAACTCATATTATTATCAATGATTACTACATAGTCACACAAAACAACCCTGGATCTGATGCCACTGAAGGTTTTCGTTGGGTTCGTGTACGCAGCAGAATTTGAAAATTTTGTGTTTCAAACCCAACAAACAACGAACTGTAGGATGATTATGTAGTAATATAAAACACGTCAATACATAACATGTATATAACCGTAATACTTTGATAAAATACTTACGGTTAGGAAACTCTGGAGTCTTTTAGTAATTTCCGAGGGTGCGCACGCAATTGATCCTCGACAGCAAGTTCCAAGAACTCCGATATATACCTCATTCGAACAGATAGAAAATTCGGCAGAGGTTCAAGAGAGAGTTTTATTCTAGGTCTCTAAGACTTAGAATAATATATGAATAATGTGTCTAATAATGAATGAGGAGGTGCTCTATATATATGTGAAATTAGGGGCAAAATTCAGATTTCGGGTTGGGCTCAAAGCCTGGCCCAAAATGAATTGTAGCAGGCCAATCTGATTTGGCCTGCTGCCCAATTAGTGTCGCGGCTCTGCCCATTGGGCGCCGCGGTGCCTCGCCCTTTCCACAAAATATTTTTAGCACATTTTAATTAAATTCAAAATTCAATCTTGACTTAATTAAATAATTTCCATCAAATAGAAATTATCCCATAGTTATTATTAATTTAAATACCTCGATTCCAAATTGAATATTTAACACTTTCTCAATACACCTTTAGTTCGAAGAAACAATTGACATAGTGTTACCCTACATGACTTCACATATCGACACTAATCATATTAGGGTCTACACGGAACTCCTAGACGGCGCCGTAAGACGAACTCAATATGTGAAGTATATTTACACGAATCTAGTAAACTGAACCTCTATATGGGAAAATAAAATCAGTTCATTCTCGACGCACTCGATCAAGCTTGAGATTTGCCAAGTGTCTATCCAAATGACTTGATCATTATATCTCATCTATATTGGTTGACAACAATACCATATTCTAGATATGTCTATTGCGTTGGCCAACGACTTAGTCAACCCAATATCACTGAGAAGCTGAGTGTTCTCTCGAATATACATTCGAGGAATGAATCCTAATCTTGGCTCAACTACCACCTTTAATCCACATCGTAATGTACCAAATACAAGTTGTATCTCAACATATAAGGCATTTGAGCTTAGGACATGATCAAAATATATTACTCTGTAGACAAGGTGTGTATTGACCTCAAGTCTAAGGACTTCTATCTCCCACACGCTGATCATACTTTAGACATGTATAACAAACAATATATCAGCAGGGTATACCAATACTTCCAAAGTATCCATGTGTCTATCACGAGTAGCCATTACCCGTAGCAGGTGATACATACTACATCCTCTAAGGATGTGATGCAGACCACATGTCGACTTTCACATATCATCGATATCCCATTCTCGATGATCATTAGTCAAGGCTATTTTAAGAGTTACATTATAATCTTAATATCCACACTATTAATAACAACGTAACCTCTAGGGATACATATTATAGAATATTACAAACAATCAACTAATAATTCAATAATTGCAAATGCCAAAATATTAATCTCCATTAATAATAATACGAACGTGTATAAAGTACATTTGTCCTAATATAAATTGTCTCTAGGACATACATATACTTTCAATATGAATGTGCCGTGATAGCTCATGGTAGAGGTGGGGATTGTGTGGTATGAGGGGGATTGTAGTGGAGGTGGTTGGTAGTTGTGGTGGTCAATAGAAGAGATGATTGGTGGTAATAGGCCGTGGAGATGGTTGAAGTGGAGGTCGTAGGTCGTTATAGTGGTTGGCAACGATAATACATAAACTAGTAATAAACTAATAGTCTCATGTGAAGTTTTTTATTGAAGCGTCTTAATGATTTTCAGGCTTAAGGTAAGACATGAATAATTCAGACCTATTAACAACTACTAATAAGAATTTTCTTCGTCCCAATTTGTCTGAAGGTTGACCAGTTTGGGGAGTCAAACAATTCCTTTTTTGATATTATAAATTATTAATTATGCAGACTTATAGTACTTTTTATGTAGTTTTAAAATATGTAAAATTTATTATAAAATAATCAAAGATTCTATGTTTAAAATTAAGTCAACTGTTTGATTCCAAAATTGATCAATCTTCAAAGAAATTGAAATGGAGGGAGTATTTGTGAAGGAAAAACAATTCAAACCTATTAACAACTACTAAGTAATTGTGAAGGAAAAAAATAAATGCACTTCACATGTGTAAAGAATGGATCGTGGGTCTTACTCAACCCCAAAAGCTAGCTTGTAGGGTGAGGATTGTCCAAGTCCATATAAGGAGTCCATGTTCTCATTCCATATCCGATGTGGGACTCGTAACACTCTCCGCACGCACAGACCTTGTTAACTGGAACGCGAATAATATAATTTGGGGGCCTAATATCGGTGAACAAAGAATTGGAATGAACCTGACTCTAATACCATATAGAATTGTATCAATCTCCCTTCTCGGATCTTGGGCCTAACTCAACCTCAAAAGCTAACTTGTAGGGTGAAGATTATCCAAGAGGAGTCCATGTTCTCATTCCATATCCGATGTGAGACTCTTAACAACATGCTAGAAATCGACTACACTATAATTGATAAATGAGTCAACTAAAATTATATCAAATAAACCTTATTTTTGTTGTCATGCTATGATTTCTTTTTTATATTTTAGATCAATCCTCAAGATTGTATTCCAGTTCAAAGCTGATCATAATAAAAACTTGAAAGTCAAATTATTGAAGTATAAATGTTTATTAGAAAATATATTTGGAGAATGAAGTGATCATCCCAACAATGATATTGCCTCCATGAATAGCTTTTAAAATCAAATCGAGATAATTTTATATCGTGTCTATTAGTAAAGTTAAGGCAAATTATTGTTAAAAAGTGTGTTTTACAACAAATGAATTACTTTAGGATTTTTCACGAATGATAACTCGAAAGGGATTAAAGATTTTAATGTTAATGATGAACAAATGAAGTTAGAACTGTAGTAAATATGTTTGGTAGTTTAACTAAAAAATGTGTTGAATATATATTCATTTAATCATGTGTATTTTTTTTGTATGTGATCATATTATATGTTATTTGTATCATAAACTAGATATTTCTATTTGAGCTTTCATCCAAAAGTTAGCCGATGACCATATGATTTTTTTTAAAAAAAAATTCGTAGCAATTTTTTTGTTGAACAAAATTCATTAAAGAAAATAAGAAACAATTGAAAATTTAGTAAAACAATATGATCTAATACTCTCACTAACATTTGAACACAATTTCGACCAGCAGTTGTACATGAAAAAACAGATTTTGTTTTTCAAAAAGCTTTCTGGAAATTAAAACAAATAGGAATTCAATCACACTTTTGTTCTCAGATAAAATTTCAATTTTTTCAACAACTATTTCCAGAAATCTGTCCAAACGCCAATCCTTATTATAACTAAACCCCAAAAAATGGAAAAAGAAATTAAAAGGAAAAGCAAAATGACATCCTGAATAAAGAGCCCCGGGCCCAGGCCATATTGCCCAAGTATATTCCCTTAAATTAGGGATTTGATTGAGAAATAAGGTAAATAATGAGGGCTGATTTGGAAAAAGAGAAAGTCACGGGGCCAGTGTGACACAAAAATGAAAAATGTGAACAGAGAAGACTAGGGTCTCTCACAACTCTCTAAGGCACAAAAACCGACACCTCATTGCTTTCTAAACTCGCCGGAGGAAAAGACGGAAATGCTCGCCGCCGTTCTCCGGCGTCCCTAATCATTTCCGGCAATAACGTCATCCAGATATCCGGCAGCAACAACAATGGCGCACCACAACAAAACGACGTTGTCGTTGGTTACTCAACAACAATTACCTCTAGTCATAACTCTCAATTGCATCGAAGACACAACGCTAGAACAAGAATGCCTCTCCGGCGTCGCAGTAATCGAACACGTGCCGCTCAGCCGGTTAGCCGAAGCGCGGATCGAGTCAGCTACAGCCGTACTTCTTCACTCACTCGCGTTCCTTCCACGCGCCGCACAACGCCGGCTCCGTTCATGGCAGCTCATTCTCTGTCTCGGCTCCTCCGACCGCGCCGTCGACTCAGCTCTCGCTTCTGACCTCGGACTTACTCGGCTTGTTCATGTCGATGTTAACCGCGCTGAGGAGGTTGCGGATACTGTTATGGCTCTTATCCTTGGTTTGCTTCGCCGTACTCATCTTCTATCTCGCCATACCTTATCGGCTTCCGGCTGGCTTGGCTCCGTTCAGCCACTGTGTCGTGGAATGCGCCGATGTCGTGGCCTTGTACTGGGGATTATAGGTAGATCTGCATCGGCAAGGTCTTTGGCTACTCGGAGTTTAGCATTCAACATGAGCGTGCTCTATTTTGATGTTGAGGTAGGAAAGTTGAGTGTTATATTTGCAGATTTCAAGCTTCATGAGTAGATTTTTTATTGCTCAAGTGAAATGTATCATGAAAAACTACTGAAAGTTCAATTTGGGTTCCCCTTATACACTGGAGTGAAGGATTGCTGAGATAAGTATTAGTGTTTCATATCAATGCGTGTTAACAAAGTTTTCGTCTCTTAAATGTTTTCAGGGAAATGGCAAAATGAGCAGACACTCCATTAGATTTCCACCTTCTGCCAGGAAAATGGATACCCTTAATGACTTGTTTGCAGCAAGTGACCTTATATCATTACACTGTGCTCTAACAAATGAAACAGTTCAAATTATCAATGCAGATTGCTTGCAGCACATAAAGCCTGGTACATTTTTTTCTCTGGATATGTATCTGAAGTATTTCCCTGTTCCCAATCCCACATTTTCACTCTCAAGGGGATGACTTGTTGATCATTTCACGCAGGGGCATTTCTGATTAACACCGGTAGCTGCCAATTGTTAGATGATTGTGCTGTGAAACAACTTTTAATAGAGGGAAGCATTGCTGGCTGTGCTTTGGATGGTGCTGAAGGGCCACAATGGATGGAAGCATGGGTATGATGAATAGTCTTAGGGTATGATAGAATGATAGGAATATATTTGGATAAGTAGCTTCTTTTTGTTGATTTTTTCTCGCTAATGGCATGCTTGATAGTAAATGATGGTGGGACTGAGTTTTCGGTCTTTGAAATTTGAATTCTGCTGTTCTTCAAAATGTCTTTCTTTTTGTGCAAGAGAGAGTGAGAGGCCAGGTAATAATTGAAGTTCTTCTATCAAATAATTTGCCCAGGTGAGATCCATATACTTATGAGGAATGGGTAATTTAGGAAATTATGGAGAAAGTTAGTAATTGACTTACTGTGAAAGCTTGATTATTTGATAGATATTGCCTGCAGTTTTGAGATTGAAAATTCTGTTGCACATATTAAAATGAACTAATTTTGAAGCACCGAGAATGAGTTCTATTCCAAGGTGTTATAGCCCTAAGTCCAATGCATGCTAGTGATTCTTATCCTCAGCTATTAGATCAAAACCCAACCTGGTCTATATACAATGAGGAACCAAAACATGTATGGTGTAGTCTAGCAAGCATCCTTAATATCCTGCCTTGTCAAGTTGTTTGCTCTTAGAATCTTATAAAAGAAATCTGTTTGCCCTCTAGAACATTTGCTTTTGTGAGGGATTAATGGTTAGGAAGGGATTCAGGATGCTGTTAAAATGCTTAGCTGTTCTGAACTTTTCGTTACTCCTTGTTATGCTCCATAAGTAGGAGTTGGGAGAGAGAGCTGGCATTTCATCTTCTCTTACGGATGGCAAGGTTATGACCCAAGTCCAACAACCTGAATGTTGTTGTTTTTTCTTTTCTTTTCTGCTTTTGCAATATTTTCTGTTGTTGCATTTAAAGGCCTTTAAAATAGCTAGGGTTGTGCCTTGTTGCGACTTTTTGGCAGTGTCTGCTCTACTTTCTAGGAATCTACTCGTCTATAAGTAAAAGAATATCAGTTTTGGGGTTTAATCCTTGTCACTGATTCTGATAATTCACTGGACTTTTGTAAAAATCTATTCTTTTTCCTATAACTGCCTTATATTTGTCCTTTTACAGATTTAAGCTAATAGAAAGGAAGGAGAAAGAAAAACTCTGGACAATTTATAATTGTAAAGCTCTATTGATGATATCAATCTTTGCGCTAGTAATTACTTGCCAAAAGTAGTTTCTTCTAAAGTTTGTATATCATGTCGTATAATTACTATGGTATTAAATTAAGTTTTTTGTGAGAAGCTGTATTGACTATCAGACCACTATGAACTCATATATTTCTGATATTTAAGTGGGCCTGTTTAGACATGTGTGGAGTTCTTAATATGATTTACTTTTTTGAATTTTAAGTTTTGTTTACCCTTGACTTTGAGGAGTGTGAAGTTCTTTTTCTTTTCACACCACTTTGTTTCCAGTAGATGCAGGATTGAGGATTATTAGCTGGAGATTTCCAATGTTGTTGGTGGTATCTATTTGTTACATTTGGATTCTTGGATTTATATTAATTTGATATCAGCAATATGCCATGTTAAATATAGTCCTTCCTTAGTTCTTCAATTGACGGAAGTGGGTGTTTATTTTTGGATTAGGTAAGGGAGATGCCCAATGTTCTGATACTGCCACGCAGCGCAGATTATAGTGAAGAAGTGTGGATGGAAATAAGGGAGAAAGCTATTTCTATGCTGCAGTCATTCTTCTTGGATGGTGTTGCTCCAAAGGATTCTGTGTCTGATGAAGAAGAGGAAAGCGAGATCGGGTATGAAAATGAAGTACACCAAATACAAGATGTTGAAAGCATGTTGCAGGGTTCTCTTAGTCAGCAGCCCAATGAAGATGTTGCTGAGAGCTCTCAGAAAAGATTAGTGAGTGTGTCGAGGGAATCACCTAGTCAGCTTCAAGGCTCCATGGTATCTCAAAATAGTTCTGGTAGATCTGAAGTAAAGAGAAGCCGATCAGGTAAAAAGGCCAAAAAGCGGCATGGACGCCAAAAATCACAACACAAAGTCGATGATCATTTGACATTTGAAAAGGAGAGTACGTCACACCATGAAGATGGGGCTACAATGAGCGGAACCGATCAAGGTGTAAGTTCCAGTTCGCGTTTTGCTTCTCCAGAAGATTTAAGAGGTAGGAAGACGTCAATTGAATCAATACAGGAATCATCAGTGGAGCAGCTATCAAAAAAAGGCATAGATCTCAGCAGAAAATCTGCGGAACTGCTGAAGGATGGTTATGTAATAGCTTTACATGCAAGACATCATCCCGCTTTGCATGTCTCCAGACAAAGAGTTAAAGGGGGTGGTTGGTTCCTCGACACATTGTCAGATGTTACAAAGAGAGACCCAGCAGCACAGTTCCTTGTGGTTTCTAGAAGCAAGGTATGCTGATAAGAAATTTGCTTTTCCTGTTGCAGCAGGGCTACCCTCTACCTTCAGTTAGTGACAAACTATCAGCATAGTGTTTTGGGTTGCGTTGAGTGTGTCAGTGAGGAGAATTAGGAGCCATTTGGACAACTTCTGGAAAATGTTCCCGAAAAAAATGTGCAAAAAGGAAATTGGATAGTTATAGGTTTTTGTTTTGTTTTTGTGTGTGTGTGTGTTTGTGTTCTATGAGTAGAAGGAGAACTCGTTGACAATTTCTTCAAGCCACTGAAGAAGTATAATTTCTTCTAAAAAAATATTTGCAGAAACTTCTTGAAAAAAAATCAAAACATACATTTTTTTTGGGAAAGATTTTGTGCATGATTTCAAAAAAGTTTCCTCAAACAAATGTCTTGTGAACACATGTAATGACTCTGAGGTTCTCTTTCAGGATACAATTGGGTTGAGATCATTTACTGCTGGCGGGAAGTTATTACAGGTATGGTTTATCACTGTAATTGTTGTCATGAAACATCCTTGACCTAAAGTGTCTCTAAGTGCAGTATTTCGGCGTTTTATTGTGCTTAACAAAACCATTAGGAAACTGCAAAAGCTTCGTAAGTTAAATTGTTGCTTCTACACATGCTAGGAACTTTTAAGTATATCACTTATGTGTTAATTCACTCGGATAAACATAAAACTGTGGATGAATAATTCATTTTTTTATTTCATCAAAATAATTCTTATTTTTTATGTAGAAACTTTTGACCCCTCTCCGCGGAAGATGTCGTAGCTTTCGAAAATGCTCTTTGTTCTACATCCTTAATTTGGTAGTAAATCAAATATTTGTTCCATGTTGTAAGTTAGCATCAATAGTTGAGATGATAGAAATTCATTTCCTTATGCCTAGACCTCGCCATTAAGAAGTTATTCCCTCCAAAACTTGAGGGAAGTCTATGTTGGAAAAGTTCTAAATTTCTCAATGTAAGAGGTTGAAATGTACAGGTATTCAATGCGAATCAGATGCACTAGATTTATTGCGCCGTTGTTTTGTGGAGTTCCACCTTGCTTCATTTTATTGGTGTCACATAGAAGCTGCGATTACACTCTGACCCTGATATTGCAGATAAATAGGAGAATGGAATTTGTATTTGCAAGTCACAGTTTTGATGTTTGGGAGAGTTGGACATTTGAAGGTACTATGGAAGAATGTCGACTAGTTAACTGTAGGAATCCTCTGGTAAGTTCTTGTTCTGCTTCAGACATTCAGAACTCTAGGCCCCCTGCCCCATCGCATGGTAGTTACATACTGTAACCATTTTGGTAATATGTCCAAAACGTCTCTTTTCCCCTTTTTAATGCTCTCTCCAAATCATCTCTACCTAACCCCTTCCCTTTCATTGAACTGCTGTTTTTAATCGAGTGGATTATGTCCATTGTGAGATCAGTTATTTAAGAAGGCTTATTCCTCTATGGCCCAAAACGTCTCTTTTCCTCTATCATCCCCTTTAGAAATAACCAACATTTTGATGTTGCCATCACTGCAACCTGTAGGCTGTTTTGGATGTACGCGTTGAAGTACTTGCAGCTGTTGGAGAAGATGGTATTACTCGATGGCTTGACTAGGCAGTATCATGAACCATTGTGCATGATCTTTTAACCTATGCTGTGCTGATTTGTTTGGAAAATTTACCACAAGTAGTTTTGTAAAGCATTGAGTCTCCCTCAAAGCAAGAGTTGTAAGTTTTTTTAAATGTAACTTTCATTATTGCCTCCAGTCAGGGTTCTTTCTTTCCATAACAATGGCCTTTTGTATTTTGAGGATTCAAAATAGCTTGCTCTTTGTTTTGATTGTTGTTTTAATGGAAGTTCACATGCTTTGCGACTTGCGAGTAAAGACTACTACTGACTTAAAATATTGAATCCCTCAGTACTATACTTAATATAGTATTGGGATTTGGACACTTCGGCGCCGAGCTTTCCTCAATTGATGACCAAAACCAGCAATAGATGTATACTGTTTATGAGCTGAAGTTTTGGGGTCCCAAGTAAGTACGATTTTCAATTTAAAAATGCAAGTAAGTCTTTATTTCGGGGGTGTCCAGTAGTAATTTGCCTTTTGCCAAAAATTACGTTAATTGGAAAACAAGTTAATGTATTCCTCAAATTGACTTGTAGAAAATTAAATTGCATTATTTAGGTACAAAATTATCCTAGAAATTAAATGATGTACTTACTAATTAAGTAAAAAAAATGTTGCATATTTGCAGAGAAAATGTTTTATATTACTAAGTGAAATTCTATATTTCATATGCTGTCAATCTGTGACCCTTAATTCTCCCGATTTTTCTTTTTGTTTTTACCTTAGTTCTACCCATTAACTTGAAAAAGAAAAGGTGGAGAATGCGGAATACATTCTCCACCTTTTAAACGTGTTAGTAAAATTTATTTAGATATTTAAATTATGACATGTTTCAATTGAACACTCCATATGATACACCTATTCGATAAAGATTCAAATTTTGATTTTTTGTTATGTGCTCTCAAATGTCTATTATGTAGATAAGTTAACTATAGAAAATATGTCACCTCTTATTAATTATACAAATCAACATCAATTGCAACAGACTTGAGGTTTTACAACTTATTAAGATAATGCATATAAATAAATAAAGTGACATATTTTAAGTGATTAATGGACACTGAAAAACACTTTTTCAGAATTTCAATCGAAAAAGTCTAATCAGAAGACGTTATTATGTATCTAGATGATTAATCGGAACACATCATAACTTGGAGTGTATAATGAAATTTACTGTTCCTACTTAACAAATTTAACGGTCTGTCAATGTACTCTAACCAAAAAAAACAAAGGAATATACCATCAAAGCCAAACCACTAGTAAATGAGCGAAATCTTTTGAACGGCCTAGGACAATTCTAGAACCTGCCATTTGTCAACGCAATTAACTACACGTGGACGTCCATGATCACATTGACAATAATGTCGGTTACATCATCTTCTCTCTATATATATATATGCATCTATTTCTATATCTCAAATTTCTATTTCACAGCGAAACAGACCTGAGAGCAAACAAAAACCGCTGAAGTTTCTGTAGCGTGTTGGAGATTTAGAGCTATATAAATACATGGTGTCTGTATATCCAACACCAATACCGGGTCAAGATTTCAACTACATGGGGGATCCGATGAAAACGGGTCTTCTGGGTTTGCATTCGGTTCAATCGGGTACTAATGGAGCGAGTATACATGGGAATTTGAATTCGAATACGGGTTTGGGTGGTGCCCGAGGATCAGAACAAGAAGTCCCGGAAGCCCTATACTATTACCAAGTCCAGGGAGAGCTGGACTGAGCAGGAGCATGACAAATTTCTCGAAGCTCTTCAACTGTTGGTCTCTCTTTCTTTTTTCACAACACTTGTTTTGTATACTGATATTTCTTCCTGTTTGGGTTTATTTTGCGTCTATGTATGTGTCCTTGGATATGACTTGTTGTTATTGAGGAAGTTGAGCAGGGCTAAGGTAAAAATGTAAGCTTTCAACTTTTTGGGTTATATTGGTTCTAGTGGTGTAGTTTCTGTTTTTCCCTTCTTCTTTTTTTGGTGTGTGTGTGTGTGTGTGTCCTGCAGCTTGTCTTAC
This sequence comes from Anisodus tanguticus, assembly GCA_034509755.1. Taxonomy (NCBI): domain Eukaryota; kingdom Viridiplantae; phylum Streptophyta; class Magnoliopsida; order Solanales; family Solanaceae; genus Anisodus; species Anisodus tanguticus. Next base: position 21,139,696 of record CM067561.1, on the reverse strand, counting down.
CGGATATCTGCTACCATCAGAATTTTTGTCTCTGCTGGAATTTGAATTGTGGTTTCCCATAGTCCATTCCAGCTTAATTGAACTTCTTCGTCGATGAACACAAGCTCGTGATGATTTTTTTCTATATTTTTAAAATCCTTTACTTTTTATTTGTAAGATTTATTTGATGTATAATGGGCTTAGGCCTTCTGACTATTACTCCGATAATGATATGTTTTTTGGCTTTTTGCTTGGTCATGTATCTGACATGTCCGAGAATTTTTTCTACTCATAAATTTAGTATCACAAAAAAGGAGTCATTAACATTAGGTTGATGCTATTGTGCTTCCTGTTAAAACAATCCAAGCTTCAAGGACTTGTTGCATGCTTTCGTATACGCGTCATAGTTCATTGTAGTTTCAGAATTTAAGTGTCTAACTTAATGCAACTTTGCAAGTATCATTGTCTCTGTTATCGGGAAGTGTAACAGGCTGGAGTCTTAGAATTTTCATCAGACTAATATTGTTTTGATGTTGATATTCGAAGATTTAGCTTACTGACGTATACAGTATTGCTTTCAAAAATTTAAGAGAAGTATAAAATCAGCAATGTTTCTTAATCACCGTCTTTTCTTGATTGTTTTGGGCCACAAAGCAAAGGAAGGTATCTGTAACATTCCAAATTTCATGTAACCAGTTGCTTGCTAGATATAAGCCCCAATACGGAAATAAAAAGACAGTTGGATACTTCCTTATATTGATTATGCTTTACGTTCCCCCGTTTTCATAGTGGTCTAAATTCACTTTTTGAGTGACATTATAGCACTGCATCCAGGAAAGAAGTCACTGGAAATTTTTGGGTAATCTGAAGCATTATGGTCAAATGCAGCAGATGGATCGGTTTCGCAATTAATTCTAGATCTTAGCGTATTATGATTTTGGCATAAAATGGGCATAGTGGACAGGTAGACAGGGGGATTTATACATAGTGGAAAACTCGAAATTCTGTTAAGGTTCAAGAAACTGGAAAGAACATAGGGAGCAAATGAGTCTTTTCCAAGAGAAGTAAAATTAATAAAACGGAAACAAGCAAATGAGTTGATTTAGAAAGAACAATGGAACTGCAGTTGCAAATCATCTACTGGTGACTTAGGAATCCTTACATTTGCAAAGGAAATTAAGTGAAATGACATCCACTTTGGAACAGACGGGTGTATTGGACCACAAAGATGGACGCAGGAGCTCTGAATTAGCTGATAAGGATTAAATTTTAAGTGATAGTATATCTGATGCAAAGTTAGGCGTAACATGGTCGGTGAGTATTCATATAGCCGACCCCAATTTGCTTGAGATTGAGACGTAGTTGTTACATCTGATGCAAAGTCGTCCTGGAGACACTGGTTTTAAGCTGGCTGGCCGGCTGGCTGGCAAAATCTACCTATTTAAAAAAATTAGGTAGTCTCAAGTCTTAACCACATACTAGATCAGCATTCAGCACCATCTCCTGACCAGCTTCAGTGGATGGAAAAGTAGGAACCAGGAAGCAAAACTCATTATCCTATTTTTGAATTAATCTCAGTCTCCCAAATTGTCATTGATGTTATGTGCTTATTAAAATCAAAGCTACATATTAGAGGTAAGGAGAAAAATTATACATGGCATTATAAATGCCAAGTGTAGTTCTGGTAACACAGACTTTAAAGGCTATCAAAGCTACATATTAGAGGTAAGGAGAAACATTAGACATGGCACTATAAATGCAAAGTCTAGTTCTGGTAACACTGACTTTAAAGGCTATCAAAGCTACTTGCTATTAAAAAGAAACACAAAAGTAGTCTATACTGGAAGGGAACAATCTCTTGGCCAAGCTTTAATGGAGGGAGAAGTGGGAGCTGAGAAGAAAAGCTCCTCATCCGATATTGTCATTGATGTTATGCACATACTGTAATTAAACCTTGATATCATATGTAAGGAGAAGTCTTTCAAGTGATTATTCTGCTGTAGACTATATTCATTTTTGCCAATTCTCCAGTGGTAGGCTATGTGTTAACACTTTTAACCTCTACTTGAACAAGTTAATAAGAAATCGAGGCTGGGATAGTTTTGCAGGTCCAGCTTTAGGATCATGGGTAGTATCTATTCTGAAATCCAAGAGTTCTGGAGAATGCATATCCTAATTTTGTGCCTACTGTTCTTTCAGCTTCGACCGTGATTGGAAAAAGATTGAATTTGTTGGGTCGAAGACGGTTATCCAGGTAATTTGTTAGCCAGATGGTTTCTATTTGTTTACTTATTTGTTCTTTTTGTGGACTGAAAGAATATCTGATATCTCTGATGTTTTCTGTAGAGAAAATAAAAATTTGCCTCCAAACTAAGAGATTCTTTTGATACTAAGAGAAGTTAGGTCCTAGTTGTGCAACACTTTTCTTGAATTGACCAACTGTGTTCTACTTAAGTATGCACATGGTGATTTAGGGTAGTTTGTGCTTCTCCTTTTCTCCCCTTACCTTTTCAATGTGTATCAACTGTAAGCACAAAGAAATGTGGCGCAAGAAACAAAAAGACTAATGAAAAGTAAGAATGGGAGTGGGCTTCAGTGAACAGTAGCCAGAGTGGTATATAAAACAATGGAAGTAAATCTAGGTATGAAAATATTGTGCAGGCAGATACGAATTTTTGGCAGTACTTTCTCTTGGATTGAGGGAGAGCCACCTCGTACAGTTCCATTTTTGAATTATTTCTTTTTTTTTAAAATCAGTCATGGTGTTCCAGAAGCGACTTAAGTATCTCTCACCAGGACCCAGATAGAATATCATATTTCCTCATCTCCTACCTCTCTGTTCAACTACTGAGGCATGCAGGACAGGAAGTTTTATGCGGGTATGTCCAATAACTGTCTTATATGTCAATAAAGATTTTTTATTCGCCCAAAACATATATTATATGTGTGTGTGTGTGTGTCTATACATACATATAAGCAATTTTCTTATATTGTTCGATAAAGATATTCTCAATATTGTTATTTCTTCTTGCCCATCGGCACTTGACATGATACTTGTGTTCGAGTCTGTTTTAGTTATAAGAGAATCATCAAAGTCTTTGTTCCTTATCTTTTGTTTATTATATGCTGGCTCAGGACAATCTGCTTAGAAGCGTGCTTAGTTAAAAAGCTTGCCATTTTTTGTAACTTATCACACGTTTACAGGAGCCCTTAATAGTATAAACATGTCATTGATGAGGAGCAATACTTCACATAGTTTTCCGTCAAACTATTTAAACCCTAATGTTCTTTTAGCTAGAGTAGGATGGCAATTGGTGGGTACCCCTCCCCCTCACTCGTACCCGCCAGAAAATTTTATACCCGTCACCCGTGGTAGGTATATTCCTAAATTCACACCCGCTCCACCACCCAAGTGTATATCCTCAAAATTCATTATTATTGGGCTTATGAGCTACTAAAATTATGTGTGTCAAATTATTTGGGCTTTAGATAAATATAAAGTTGTATAAATAAAATTATAGTTGGCGGGTATAAGGCGGGCATGTGAATTTGGGCCGGGCGTTGGATGCGAGGCGGGGCAGGCGGATATAACTGCAAATCAACCGCCTACCCATACCCGCCTACTACCCGCCAAAATTATGCTCATACCCGCCCAACTGGGGCGGGTGCGGAATCCGCAAAATTGTACCCACCTGCCATCCCTAAGCTAGAGTATACAAGAATTGTTGCAAGAGAAACATCTGTTGTATGTCAGTGATAAAATAATATTGTGTCAGTTTCCTGGTCACACTTCACCATTATGCTTTACATTTTGATGTGTCAATGTACTAAAGAGCAAGCTATGCAGATACGTAGCCATGCACAGAAATACTTTCTGAAGGTCCAGAAGAGTGGAACAAGTGAACATGTACCTCCCCCGCGCCCAAAGAGAAACGCAGCTTATCCTTATCCACAAAAAGCTCCTAACAAGGGTAGGGACAATGCTCAATCATCTGTTTGTTTGTTACAAGATAATGGACTGAAACTAATTGTAGCTTGCATTGTTGTATCTGCCTGCAACAGCTATATCCCAAGTTGGCAGCATCCAATTTCAACCTCCAGGAGCTTTGCCTGAACCGGGATTTGGTTTCGGGCCTGATTCTTTATCAGTGCCTGGAAATACAATCAATTTGTCTCCCTGGACTTACGATAATGTACCGGCTATCAGCACGACACAGATGACAAAAAGTGTGTGTCTGCTGATTAAGGAGATATAAGTAATCTGAACAGCCTTGTTCAAGAAAAACTACAAGTTGGGAATTTTGTTTTTCTCAGATGGCGCACAATTATCCAGTGGAGGAGTCATCCAAAATTGCAGCAGCAGCAGTAATGAGAGCATACCTAGGATTTGTACGAGTAAAGAGAGCAATGACCAGAAGGAGAGTGGGAAGCAAATGAAAGGTGAGTAATCTCGTGGGGTTAAATATTCCCCATTCTTGTTGCTCAGGATGGGCCGATGATCTGGTCTCGTGTAAGCTGATGTGACACTTGGGCTGTGAAGGCCTCTGGCTGTCTTAGGTCAGATCCTTCTTTGTCATGCTTTCGTTTCATAGAATAACTAGAACAAATTTCATTATCAAAATATAATTCAAGATAGAACATGCTTTGCTAGCGGCCACTAACATGATGTGTCACAACCCAAACCGGAGGGCCATGACGGGCACCCGGGCTTACTTGCCGAGTACCACTAATCATATTTTATCACCTAACCGTAATTAAGCATGGGCCACGAGGCCCGTCACAAGTTAACCTGTTGACTCTAACATAGAGTCGACACATACAAATAATAAACTGGAAATGTGCTACGTAAAATTCTGCAAACAGAAGAACCCGACCTATGCATATATACATACTAAGACCGACAAGGTCATACACGACTACTATACACATGACAACTATCTACAAGCCTCTACAGAGTACGTGACATTATAAGGTCAGGACAGGGCCCCACCATACCCCTATGCATATCAAAAATATCGTACCAAGACTAGACTGCAACTCTGGAACAATTGGAGTACGGACAGGGCCCCGCCATACCCCTATGCATATCAAAAATATCGTACCAAGACTAGATTCCAACTCTGGAACAATTAGAGTGCTCCAATATCAGTTGAACCAGCAACCTACTAGTGCGGACCGTCGCCTTGTCTACCTGAGCCTCTACCTGAGCCTGTGGGCATGAAACGCAGCGTCCCGACAAAAGGGACGTCAGTACGAATAATGTATCGAATATGTCAGGCATGAAGTATAGCATAATAGAAACGTGAAAGTAACATGAGACAAGAATAATCAACATGTACTGAATGCCTCTGAGGGCCATAATATGCCTAAGTATCATACATACATGCACATTGCCGGTCATATATATACATATGCATATATAAAGCTATCAAGCCTCTGTGGTCATCCCATCATATCATATCGGCCTTTGTGGGCATAATCATCATATATACCCAGGTGGTGGTGCGTATATAACGCCTTCCCTTCTCCCATACCTCATACATATATATAATGCATACCATATGGTAGTGTATATAACACCTTAGTTCAAGGTGTATGTATGTATATAATGCATAAATGATGCTGAGACACCTTGAGTTTATCAGGAGAGAGACGTAAGGTCGTTGCACCTCCGATTGACATTATGGAATTAACATATAAACAGACCTTTCATTATGAGTCAATAAGACAAGATATACATGAATCAACAAACTTCTTCAATAGAATGAAGGACATATACATTGAATTACTTTGGACGGACATTCGTTTACGTTTCGCTTACGTACGGGTCATGCCAAAAGAAGGAAGAGTTAGCCTTACCATACCTTTGTGAGGAGGGTTGTTAGGATGAGATTGAGAAAATATATTATCACAAGACATTTGTATTGCACTGCACATGATCACTGTACTTTTTGCAGCTGTAGTTACATTTACAAAATCTAAGAGTAGTTCGGTAGCATTCCGTCTGTTAGAATATAGGGAGAAAGTTTGAGAATCTTTGATGCTTTTATTTGTCCTACATGACTTATGGGCAGATAAAAAAGGCCATAAAAAATTCTGTTTTCCTTTTGCCCTTTATTTTATCCTCGTTAATTCTGTAACATAGAAGGATATGTTGCAGTACCAAGGCACTGCTACTTCTCTCTTTGCAGTTATTTTATCTGCACCAAGCTTTATTAAATCAACATATTGATTTGTTCTCCTTTGCTTTGTTAATTGCAGTTATGCCAGACTTTGCTCAAGTTTACAGCTTCATTGGCAGCGTCTTTGATCCAAGTACGAGGGACCACTTACAGAGACTAAAAAAGATACCCCATAGATATTCAGACGGTATGTTGGAATAAATTTTGCATGCACACATATACTGATGTTAGTTCCAGTTTGCATTTCACATGATCTGAAGTTGTGAACAAAGAGAGGTGCAGGGACATTTATGTTGTGTGTTATAACTCTGTATACGAGGTGTATATCCTAGCTTGGGATTGAGGCGTAGTTGTGTTTGTTGTATATGAGGTGTAAATCTGAATACTCGTATGCTCCCAAATGGGATGACCTTCTTTGACTACCATGGGGATAGGGAAGCTCTTGTGAAATGGTTTCTGTGGTTCGCTTTCCCTCCTTTCTTATGGTAACTAGGCGTGATAGCATGTTTGCTAGGCGGATAGGCTAGGCTCCTTCCTGTGATAAGAGATTCTTAGTGGTCGTGTCTTCTCTGCTCTATAGGCTAAACTCCTTCCTGTGGTCTTTTTTTTCCTGCTTTTTCCTGCTTTTCCTGAGCCGAGGGCCTCTCGAAAATAGCCGCTCTACGGTAGAGTTAAGGTCTGCGTACACTCTACTCTCCCAGACCTCACGTTGTGGGATTTCACTGGGTATGTTGTTGTTGTAGACCAGAAGTCTTGGTTTCAAGGACTCCCCATACCATGACCTATTTTAGAGCAAGCAAAAACGGATGTCTTACTCTAGATGCCCTTTTCAGATTGCAATATCTTATCCTACCCTATCTTTGTTTGTAACAAGACTGCAAATTAGACAATAGGGATCTCTCTCTCTCTCTCTGCAAATAGTAAGTAAAGCCTTGGTTCCTAGTATTAGATTCTTCAGATTACGATAAATGTTTTTTAAAAAAAAATCAGACCTTAGATATCCACTACTGCATGCTGCATGTTGACATGGCAGTCTATGAATCACTTCATCTCACTTGACTGAAAGATACTGTTTTGTTGGTTCACAGGCACTGATGTTGATGAAGAATCTATCCTTCAATTTATCGAGCCTTGAATTTGAGTATCATGTAAGTCTCAATCTGTCAATTACATGTTATCTTGATCAGTAAGAGCTTTTGTGATGTTATCTGATTAGAAATCTCAAGGAGTCTTATAATGCTGATAGAGCTGGAGGAATTACACTTGGTCTTTTCGGGGGGGATTATTGTTCTGTTTTATTATGGTTTCTGATACTTGGTATGTCATATTCTGTGAAGTATCTTCTTCTACCCATAATTGCAGTACGTTGTAGTGTTAAGATACCAAGTCCAACTCTACCAAGTCTAACTCTACAAAAGTCCTTTCTTCTAGGGATCCTCATAAGCTGAGTTGGAATTGAGCTTTTGTCTTGAGCTTTGACCACGTATTAGCTCATGTTCAATATCTAGCTTACTGGGATCACGAGCCTAGATTTAAGTAAGCATTCTCAAATTATTTAGTTGGAAGTTACACTTACGGCCTATTTGGGCCTATTTGGATTTACTATATGAGCACTAAATATCTCTCCTAGACACATCTCTTGTTTTCACTCGTCATGCAACTAGCCGCATGCATCCCTTCGGCGGCTCTCTGTGTAGTCACAACCAAGGACCCTTTGTCTGCAATACTTTTGATTATCTCATCCTTCTCACAGTTTTTTTAATCCTTCTTTTAGCATTTTCTGTTTGGCCAATAGCATCACATCTTCTTAACACCCTTTATTCAGGTTCCTCCCCACCAAGTTATTTAAACTTGACTTTGGTTTAGTTTTTTTCTGAAAGGTTTATGGCATACTTTGAAGCAAGTTTTGAGTTTGAAAATGACTTTTGGAAAACATTTGTGTTAAATCTTTTTTGTGAGAAGCTACATTTCTAGATAGTTTTTGGCTTGTGAAGAACATCTTGGTTCAGCTTCAGAAATATCTTTTTTAAAATAAGCTACTCGATTTATTTTTCTTAAATCAGATTCTTTCTAAAACCATGGGGGGCCTCAGAAGCCTCTCATGAATAAGAGGAGCTCCACATGATAGAAAAGGAAATAAATCATTTGTAAATGATAGTCGTTCCTGTTGGTCTAATGAGTTGTAATTCTCTCCCTTTTCTTCTTTTTGACATGGATAGTTTTTTCAGCTCAAATCTCTATAACTACTTTAGGATGTTGCTTTTAATGTAAGTTCAAAAGAAAATAAATAAATAGTGGTGGTGGATACCAAATTGACAAAATCTTTGTAGAAGTATGAGATAAATAGTTACGCTTGGTATCTCCAGCATGTTTTCCGAAACTGCTTTTTCAGAAGTTGTGCTTGTAATTTGGCTGAAGGTGTATGAGTCAAGAACTTATACTACATAAGAGGCCAGCCATCACCAAGTGGAGGCAAGAACTCGTAGAGCCAAGTTGAGCCGAGCAGGTGTTCTTTTCTAATTGAGGTTTCAGTTTGACATGGCTGGGGTTCAGATTGGCTCAGCGCATATGCAGCCTTCTTTTCTTTCCCTTCTTTTTCTGAAGAAAGTGAACAAAACGAACGGGTGTTGAGAGAAAAAAATATCAAAATGAATTGGGATCTAGAGTTCCACTGCTGTGGATCTTAACCTCCTCCATCCATTGGCCTATTTCTCCATCCTGTACTTTTTACTAGGATAAATGTTGCATAACATGAAAGCTAAATGAGTTGGTCAATCATCCATTGTTTATCTTATTTGTTTTGTCATGCTTGGTGCAGAGGGGGCTGCTTTCATCATATGGCTTGGGCGCTGAAAAAGATAAAATGGACCTTATAAGAAATGAGTTTAGAGAGAATGCAACCCAAGCTGTCTAGGTTGCTGGAGGAAGGTTTAGATGATTCATCAGTGCGGCTGGTGGAGACAACAGTATGAAGAGAACACGGTGTAATAAAAGGATGTGCGGCTTGTGCATCTAGTATGTTTATTCAAACTTGCAAGTTGCTCACAGTGTTGCCATCTCCATTCTGTATTTACTTTTGGGAGAACAATGCGGGAGTAGTGTATGCTATGCTTTGAGAGGTTGTATGCAGTTGGAGAGTAGATTGTGTAGGGCTTGTATCATAGCTAAGATTATGTGGTGCTTGTGTTGTATATTGTGGAAGGATATGCGCTCATGGGTTTTGTCCTAAAAACGTGTTATAGGTCAAGACACTTTGTAGCAGTGTGTTTGGCATACTGTTTGAGATGTTGAGAAGAAACAAAAACGCACTTTTGTGGTTAAGTGGATCAGTGACCTGAATGATGATATATTCTGAATGCGGAAACAAAGCAAAAAGCCTGAAGTGTGTGAATGATAATTATTGTGAACGTGGAAACGAAGCAAAAAGCCTAAAAGTGATACAATGCCTCAGTAAAGAGAAAACATACCCCAGTTAATATTGTATGATGTCAATGCATCTTAGTTTTATGGCCTCTCTCCCTTTACCTTGTCAGAACGAGGATACCACGTCCTAATTGGGACGAAGTAATTGCTAAATCCTATTTTAGCAAGTGAAGGTATGGAAACGATTGGCCTGAGAGTATCTACCACGATGTGATGTTTATCCCAAAGCATATTTGTATTGAACGTAGAGTCTCTGCTCGACGAATGTTAGTTGGCAGGGTAAAGGATACATGGACTTTGACCTCTCTAAAGAAGAACTTGCGATCGTTAATAAATGAATACAAACAAATTAAAGCCCAGAATTTCGTGAAAACAGGGGAAGAGGGGAGGGGGAGGAGGTAATGTTTGTCTGCTTAAAGATTGGGTAAAAAATAAAAAAGAAAGACAGGTTATCCTCTTGATCTGCCAAATTGTGCAGCTGTGCGCAGGAAGGAAAAAAACTAGCATTAGGATTGTGATTTTTTGGTCTATGAAGTCGGAAAGAATCGTGAGATTTCAAGTTTAATTTTTGAGGCCGAAAAATACATATGATTTTTTCTCATTTGCTTTGATGCTTTGTCGGTGGAAGATAGGAGGTACCCGATGTAATAATTAAGGTGAACACAAGCTGAACAGATACTGTGTGACTGAAAAAAATGCAATCATCTTAGGTCATTTCTTTGAAGGTAATGTGACCAAGTTGGGTTTAGGGGTAGCTCACATGGTGTAAAGCCCCCTCAATACTTCACCATGTCAAGAGCAATCGAATCTGCCCCCACCCCCTTCAAATGCATTAAATGGACTTCTCTTTTATCATTCTCCTTTTGCATTAATACACCAGCAAAAATGATACCACAATGGCTCAGAAACTGTACCCTGTAAATATATGTTTCACTACTAAAGATATGTAATAATTGGGCACTAATCACACACTACTATCTCGACCCCTCTAACGAGTAAAACAAAATCATAAGACTACTGCACCTTTTATGCAAGTGACTCCTATATCAGTGTAAATAAGAACGTTAATAATTCACTAATGTACCTAAAATTCTTGATGTACTGTATAAAGCTAAAGTATTTTCAGTTCAAGGTTAGACCTGTAGATCTTCATCCTTTGAGCTTGAAATTATCCCATTTATTCTATCAACTACTTTCGTTTTCACCTCCTCCATTGCAACATTCAACTCGTCTAGCTCCTCCATACCCATATCTTTAAGTGGCACCTCAAACGACAATGTCTCCTCATCTTCCTTTGTCTCAATTACCGCATATTTTCCTTTCTTCTCTGTCTCTTCATGAACCGGAACTTCATCGTGGTCTGGAGCAGAAGTGGCAGCAATGTAACGGTTCACAACATCGTCAACGGAAGGATGGCCAAAGGCAAAGATGTTGCCGGCCAAAGAAAACGTGATCACAGCCGCTTGAGCGTCACATCTTTTGACCAACTCCTTAGCTTTCTTAAAAAGACCTTGTCTACGTTTAGTGAAAGTGGTATGCCTTTTAGCTTTATCCTCTATTCTCTTGATTTCAACCTTTGTACGTACCATGGTATTGGCAACAGTACGTAGTATAAAAACCTGCAATGTTGAAAGGGTTTAATTAATCTAGTGCTTTTTAAAAAAAATTTAAAAGTAAGAAGAATAAATACGTTGTACTAACCCTAGATATTCTGAATGTACTTGACTAAGTCGGTTGTAAAGAATGGATAGCTTGTAGGGTGAGAATTATCCAAGTTCATATAAGGAGTCCATGTTTTCATTTAATTTCCGATGTGGGACTCTTAACACTCACCGCACGCCCAGAACTCGTTAAACTGGAGCGTAGACAATATAATTTGGGGGTCCAACATCGACGAACAAAGAATTGGAATGAGTCTGACTCTGATTATCTGATATCATGTAAAGAATGGATCTTGAACCTAACTTAAACTCAAAAGCTAGCTTGTAGTGTGAGGATTGTCCAAGATCATATAAGTAGTTCATGTTTTCATTACATTACCGATGTGAGACTCTTAACCTCGGTAACAATTGTTATGATACACACTGGTCCAAGGATAGTAGGGTTCGAATTTGGACATGTAACTTCTTTTTATTCCTTTCTGAAATTGGATTTACATATGCTAGAACTAGATAGAAAGCGCTCTAACAATTTTATAAAGTTAAAACCAATTTAAAAAGAATTAATTCAGGAAAAAGTACTAGTAGTAAACAATAATTGGGACGGGTGGTAGTATAGAAACCTGATGATTCTATTGAAGTTGATAACTAGTACAAGTCAATGGATACACAAATTAATCAGACGAAAGTAAAATCAACAGAGAGAGAGAGAGAGTCACCAATGTCGCTTTCTCTTCAACACGGAGAACTTCGCTTTGCCGCCAAGTAACAGGTTTGTTGATGCGGGAAGAGGGCAGGGTCTGTGCCCTCTATTTATAGGGTCACTTCATTTAATTTCTTGATGTGAATTTCGGGTCTTGAAAAAATAATGAAATACAATTAACATATGCAGATACTAATCACATTTTCTTTATACTTATTTCAATGACTGGAAAAATCACAATGAAAAGAGATTGTGATATTGTCTCTAGCGGCGTTTGGTTGTTGATTAGAGTTACACATGTATTAATAGTGCATGAATTAATTATTACAGAATCTAGTTATGTGGAATTTAATTATTCATGTATTAGTTATTTCATCTTCTACCTTGCATATAATAATACATTGTCTCATAACTTATAAGAGTAAATGTATTAATAATGCAGAATTTGAAACTAGTAACCAAACACCGTACATGATGTACTGAATTTATACATAGCGATTAAAATGCTTCCAAACATGATATTAATTATGTTAGTTTTACATGAATTATTCACTTCCTAACCACAACCAAACGTCCCCTATTAAACGTTGTCACATTCACTTAGCACTTTCTTTGTGCTAATGATTTATAGTATTGTTACCATATTTAAAAAAAATGTTCAGAGACATCTTTTATATAACAAGTTAGGTACTGGTGAAAAAACCATTAATAGTGGGGCAGCCGAAGATAGAATGTGTATCATTGTACTACATATTAAGACTCCTGGATAACTAGTGGTATTTGGCTAAACCAGGAAAGTAAATACTTCACATCCAACCCCACACTAGAAATTTTATTTTCTTTTTAAGTCTCAAATAGGAAAACAAGAACCCACAGTGGCATGTGTGAGTTCAAGTAGGATGTTTCTTCTGCAATACAAACGAGTTGAAAGTTGAAACTTGTAGGTCTGAGTTAATTACAATTTGCAAAATACACTTGAAATATAAGATGTAAGCCCCTCATAGACCAGCTAGTTTGGTGAGTTGCACTATTCTCCTTTTGCTTTCTTTCATAGCATTTTCCTTGCAACAATCATGTACTGATACAAGAGGTTCGAGTGTTATATGTTCATGGAAACCAGATAGCTTCTTTACCACCATCCATGTCCATTTTGCTACTCTGCTTCCATATCTGAAATAGGAATAGCCTGAATGGTGGTGCTATAGTATATAACACAGTTCTTTCCAAAAAATAAAAGAACATTTCCAACAAAAGGGAAGGGGCGGTAGGAGAGCGGGCAACAATCAGATTAGGAAAATAAGGAAGATCAAGAACTGACGAGAATTTGCACAACCATGTTTGCACAATATAGTACGGGATGTTGATACAGAGGACCTTTCCTGCCTCTCCTCACTGGGGTATGTAGATGACAAACAAGCAACCCTAAACCCCACCTAGTACCAGAAAGTAGAATCTAAGAATTACGTCATTTCCCCTGATATTATACCAAATACTTCCCCATAAGTGATGGTCTATCAGTACCACATGAAAGACGTTAACCTTGCATGGCCAACTATCCACGTCGCAATCCCATGTCAAGCTCGTGACCATACATCCCCTGTCCACGCTCAGCAGGAAAAGGGTGAATCTGCTTAGAAGCCCTAAGTTCCATCTCAACAAGCCTTTGCAGGGCATCAGGATGATTGTTTCTGCTGTTGATATCTGGCCCTGAGGACGAAAAAGAATATGATGTAAACTCACACAGATAAGTCAAATATCGATAGAGTATTCATCCTCAATCAGAAAAGTGGCACCAATTAAAGAACTAAAGTCCAAGACCTTTTCTTATGATACATGATATGTGCACAATATTCTACTTTGTTCTAGATTTTCAGGGTCCAATAATATTCAGCAGGGCATATATATCGAGACGTAGCATTCCGAAAAGTAGGCATTGGAATAGCAATTTAGTAGTTCAAGCCTCAAAAGCCGACATGCTTCTCAAACAGTAATTTGAAGACAAAAAGAGCAGAATAATAACACCAAGAACAGCTACTGTTTTTAATTGTAAGCAGCTAGAAAGCAACTGCAGAAAGGAAAGGAAAAAGAATGAGTAGCTTGATCAAAAAGGGAAAAGAATGAGTGGATACCTACTTCCTTTGAGGAGAAGTGAATTAGACCTATAGGTTTCATAGACAAGCTAAGGCTGATGATGGGATGTATACTTAATCCTCAATTTGACTTGATAAAAACTCAAAGCCTAACAGGAAAGAGAGTCTTGGAAAGATGAATAAGTTCCGTGTAAATACACGAGATATTTTAACAATAAGGTTAATGGTTGCACCAATGGAGTAAAACTCCTAACAAACTGCAATTCAAGTATATGTCTCTGCCATCGTAAACAATGTGAGTGAGATGGTACAGGCAGGAGATAGCAGGAAAGCAATATCAACATTGCAACACTAGAACTGAGAAATAAGCAGAAGGTGTTGCAAAGATTAAGAAACTCTTTGCTTTAATTTTAGCAAGATCATAGAAGAGAAACTTAATATTGAGGTGTAATCCAAAGAAGAACAAACACGACAGGGAGCTGTAGAGACGGCACATCAAGGTTTTACCTGGCGTTTGCATCCCAAGCCCATTAACGTTGACTTGATGAGGCTTAAAAGGGAACCCTTGCATTGGATTAGCTTCATGCACAAAGCCAGCTGCCTGATTACTAGAATGTGAAGGAACTGGACCACCACTTAGACGGTCATGTAGCAGATGAGGGGGGTGATGTCCAGATATTTGCATCTGCTGCAGCATAGGATAATGAGCAGGAAGATCAAATCCTGTCACCCTAGCATTAGGGTGGTGAAAAGGAGGTCTCATCATATTTCCAGTAAATTGATGACCCGGAAGAGCATCGTGTCGAGTCATGCCCTCTGGACCAGAGAAAACCTGAGAGTTGAAATGAGCAGGACGAGAATCCAATGGATGAAGTAATGGCTTCCCTTGATTCATTTGCGAAGGATGAAACTGAGAAGATGATGGTTGAGCATGAAGATGGTGAAACAGCATCTCAGACTCTATCTGGTCATGAGAAACCCGTGGAAAGGGCAGTGCTCCTGGACCCACCAAAGACCTCTGATCACTGCCAACTGAATTAACAGTCACCAGGTCACCTTTACTGATATTTCCTGCTGGCATAAACGTTGAGACCTTGGGTGCCAAAGGATCACCAACACTAAATATGCTCTCTCCTTCAGGTAGATGAAATTCACCAGCCCGATAATCACCATTTCTGGGGACCGCTTCAGTCTGGCGCTTTAAGGAGTTCACTTCATACAGAGAATCGTTGAATCCCAACCAGTTTTCTGCCTTATCCAGCTTTGTGTGATCTCTGCTAGTTGAAGGTAAGACAATATTCTCCTTCGTTGCTCCTCTGAGTCCAATATCATCATTTAACGAAGAAGAAAGGGTATCATCAGAACCAGGCAAGGACAACTTTTGAGCTTCCAGAGAAACATTTAGTCCAGAACCAACTGAAATCCTCTGAACTGAAACTGGAGCTTGTGCAGATTGTAATTCTGTCATGAAAGCAGTTCCAAAAAGTGATTCAAGTGTGAGTGTATCCTTGTTATCTTCCTTCTTAGATCTGTCTTGCACAGTAATATCACCATGTGCCTCCAAGGATTCAATGCCAGCATTGGACTTCTGTGTCACATTTCCATGATCCGGCCTCTTCTGTAATAATGAAAGGAGATGTTGAGATGCCTGGCTATCCACAATTACAGGTTCTTTAGGCTTTGTGTGGTTCGTACTCCAGCCTTGTGGCTGTGAATTAGACTTCTTTTCGCTGAACTCTGACAACATTGTATGCTCAAGGTCTTCACAAGTAAGAATGGTGGGTGCTGCCTCCCTTTTACTGGACTTGAAAGCAGGCTCAGGCCCCCCAAGCGGCGAAGAAGGTAAATTCGAGACAAACTTACTTAAAGGATCGGGACTATTATAGGAAAATTCTGATGGCAATTGATCTGAAGCATTAGCCTCAAAAGGTTGTGTTCTGTTTTTATCACCACCAGTAATCAATGCAAACAGATCACTAGGCCTACTTGATGAAGGATCAGCTTCCTGCTTCCTCTCTGCAACGACATAAGATTTCAAGAGATAAAAATCAGTAACAAACGTGTGTGTGTGGGGGGGGGGGGGGGGGGGGGGGGGGGGGGCAAAAAAGAAATGGATATACCTTCTTCAGAAAACCAATGAGCAAATTTCGATGATTGAACAGCTTTGGAGTCTAATGTGTCACTGAGTTTACTATCTTCATTCTGGGCAACATAGTCGAGCCAAAAGATAACTAGTTAGCAGGGATGACAGAAAGCAATATGAGAAGTTTTGACTACTAAATAAGTCCAGAATATTTATCAGTATTCTTGGACAGTAAAAGAGAAAAAGGAACAGACAAGTTGAACCCTAGCATTTATGCAGATCACGAAATTAAAAATAAAAGAAACATGTCTCTATTGATTGTATATGTCCTGCACCAATCCCAGTCATAACAGGTGGTCTTGTAAAATTGTTTTTCTATCTGAAGGATACTGTTGTAATCTTTGGTGTGGATGAAATGAAGTGTTACCACACTCACGATTCATGAAAACAATCACAAATTCAATGATGAATTACTCATGAATCAATGTGCATGATTGTGATCATCCTAAATAATAAATCATTTCAATCTGTGGTTTGAAAAGCGTGAAGAAATTTGAGGTGAACTTCAAAAGGACAAGTACAGGGGGGCTTCATAGGATCACATCAGGAATAACGAATTGAAAGTCAAATAGCACAGAAGCTCATAAAGCGTGCATAACATTTACCATAACTGGAGCAATAGAGTCGGTGAGATTTGCAATGGCACTTCCAAAAATCTTATCTAGGATAGAAGTTGAATGGTTGAAATTGGACTCCTCAACAAATTTGTCCCCTGAATTCTGGGCACGGAGTTCCAAAATTGAAGGCTCGTTCAAGGCTTCATGTCCCTCTAGACTTGAAGTCCGGTGTGAATGATCTCCCATGCTATGTTTCCGGTTGGAATCATCTGAACCCACTGACAAGTTCACAATTTGGTCATTCTTCTTCAGAACTGAAGCATGCAAACTCTTGTGTTCAAGTTGACCACTTGAATTAAATTCTCGGGAACTCTGTCTTTCTAAGCTCTGATGGATACCATTTTGGGTGTCGGCTTTGGCTTCCAATAGAATTTCTTCAGGTTCATGTTTTCCTATCTGTAGAAGTGATATTACAAACAGACAATCAAAGAAAATATAAATTAGATTCATGAAGACCTATTGATATCAATTGTTTTTTTCCGATCAAGGCCTATTGTTGTCAACTGTAAATATACCGTGTGAATGGATACAACTCAAACTCCATAAACATGGAATCCAGTAACATGCGCACAATCACATGGTTATTGCTCCTATGTTCAATTTTAGGCTTTTCCGCAGTTTCTAAACTCATAACATTAACCTGGAGTAAATTACTGAGGTGGACTAATCATGTACGGAAATGTGGCAATCAGTTTTTGGAATATACTGATATTGAGAATGCAAAAAAATGTGAGACAATCCATCTCAAACGTGGTCACAATTAGGGGTGGGCGTTCGGGTGGATATGAAAATTTCGGTTTGGATTTTCGGTTTTTGGATTGAAGAAATTACAATCCAAATCCAATCCAAATAAGCTCGGATTGGATTGGATTTTTTAAATTCGGTTTTGGATTAATCAGTTTGGATATTTCGGATTTTTTATTTTGCTTTTGAGCCTTTAAAGCACGCTTATTAGGAACGAAATTCATTAGCCCTGGTTACAAGTTATAGGTCTTAGCATAATGTGAAACCAAATATGTGGATTCAGCAAAGAATTGTTACTACTAAACCAAAAGGTATCAAGTCACATAGTTCAATTCTACATTATTTCCTTTGTTTCAATGGAAGTTACCTTATTCTTGAAGTAGTGAAGTAAACTCCAGCTTTGCAAGCTATATTATATTTAATTTAGTAGAAAATTCTATATTGGACTTAATATTATACTGGACCTTAGGCCTAATAAGTATTGGACACATATAATATGGGTAATGCTAAATATAAGGTATAGAATTTCCGAACGTACTAAATCTGATATGCAATCAGAAATCCAAAAAAATTAAAAATAATATCTGAAGTCCAATACATAATCCAAAAATCCAAACCATATATCCAAAAAATTCAGATTTCGGTTTGGATTTCGGGTTGGCCCAAACTATGCCCACCCCAGGTCACAATTCTTCTATGGCCCATCATAGAATCAATGAAATATTTGCAACAGAGAGATCCCTAGAGCTCTACAGTCTTTAAGTAGTATATCTTTGTGTGACAACAGGAACGGGAATATCTCGACCACAAGAAAATAGAAAGGACATTTCCACCTCCACATGCCATACTCCTCTTTTGCAAAGTCGAGTTATGTAAGAAAACTTGAGAATATGAAATGGAGAAGAACCTTTTATTTTAATAAGGTAAAAAATTCATTAATAAAGTAACCACAAAGGTAGTCGATTATGGAAAAGAACCCTTCTTTCCTGATCCTTTTATCTCATTCACTCTATTTTCCGTTTCATTCTGTTTTCTTTCTTGGCATCACTCTCTAGTCCAGTTAAGTTCTTATCAAAGATTCACTGTCAAATCCAGTTACAGAAGAGCATGTGCAAACTGAAAACCATAAACCAAACCAACACACATTAATTGTGCCAATTACTGTGTGTTTCCCCTACTTTTTGGTTTGCCTTCAGTTCCAAATTACTTAAAATCACAATTTTGGAAGCTGGAATCCCAGGAAGTGCATCTCATTTCACTAAGCAAGATCTTCTTCTTCTTTTTGATAAAGAAATAAGATTTTATTGAAAAAATTTGAGCAAAAATACATGTATACAAGTGGTATACCAAATTATAGAAAACCTACAAAAAGATATGATTTGCTACGAAAGTCACCCAATCTTCTATACAAGCAAGATTAGGGGTGTGTTAGGAATGGAGGAAAACATCTTCCAAAAAATGTTTTCCAATTTTCCCATGTTTGGTGGTCAAAATGTTTTGAAAACTCTCTTGGAAAACAAGCTCCTCAAAAATGAGGAAAATAACTTCCCTAATGAAAGTAGGGAAAACAAATTCCATAAGTGACATTCCAAGTTCATTGTCTCCTTTCCACCCACCCACCCAACGCCCCCAAACTCCAAACCCTCGCCACCCCACTCCCATCCCACCCCATAGTGCTTTGCTAGATTATATATAAATGCTCCTGGATAATATTTTTTTTGATTACTTACCAAACACTAGAAAATAAGTAAGAAACTCACTTGTTTCCCAAGAAAACATTTTCTAGGAGAACATTTTCCTTCATACCAAAACACCCTTAACAGTTTCTTTTTGAAGCATGCCAAAAAGCTAACCACCTCGGCCACTTATATACTCATACACATACATCCATATGTGTGTGGGTATATATAAGTATATATATGTATGTATGTATATGTGTGTGTGTGTCTTGTGTGTACATAGGAATGAGACGAAGCTACTAAACATTATTAAGGATTAGGCTGCTTAACAGCATTGTATCACCTGGCTGCTGAAGACAGCCCCAAATGGTAGAAATCCCTTGGATCCTTTTCCGAAAGCCTATCATTAGGAAGGAGGGAGGAAAAGAACACTAAACCGAGGCCAATAAATGCACAATGCTGGGTGGATTCACCAAGCCAATTAATGCACAATGCAGAGTGGTTTTTCTCTCTCCAATAATGATGCAAACACCTGAGTTGAGGTTCATGTGTAACTATATTCTACAGAACATAAACCAAGGGAAGTACAAATAAGTACCTCTGTCAAACGTGAATGGTTCAAAGTTGTTGAGCCAGAAGACTTATCCGAAACAGTGGTTTTAAAGCCCGGGGGCACAAGCGGTCTAGATGGGAGATACTGTGAAGAAGAAGATGATTTTCCAGAATCATTGTTTGTGATAGGCTGGCTGGCCATTATATCTACTTCAGTATTCTTGTCCAGAAGCCCCCTATCCTTTTTATCATCTTCCAGCAGTACTGAGATTTCTGAGTCATATTCAGTTGTTTGCTTCTCTGCGTTTGGTTTCTGCTTCTCTTGAAGAACCTTCTGCTGTTCCTTCCTCATCAACTCAAAAGAAGCTGTGAGAAAGCCAATCAAAACTCAATTGTCCACACTCATCAAAGTAGCGATATACACACACATACACATGAACACACACACACACACATATAGCACCATAAGAGCCATGTATGATATTACTGAAAGAGCCAATACCTCTTCTCCTCCTTTCCTCTTCCACTTTGTCCTCACTTGCACACTCAATTGAACCAAAGGTCTCATCGTTGCATGCATCAGTATTTCTACGAGAATGAGGTACTGCCTGAAGGTATTGCAAGAATAAAATTGATGCAAGTTAAATTCCTCTCAAAGATCTTTAAAGCATAATCTGAAATGATGGGACAAGTCATGCAGCAGACCAGGCAAGTGGTCACTATGTTGGACAGCAACGATCAAGTGAAAATTCACCTTATAAGGGCGAGGAGGATGGTATAGCTCATTGCTCCTGTTAAGTTGATAGTTATCACTTGCTCGGACCTTAGCTGCAGCCGTCCCAGATGCAAATGCAGTTGGCCTGGGAAATGAACCACTTCCAAGAAGCCCATCATGCTCAGAACTCTGCCATGTGCGCCATGCTTGATTACCATAGCGTCTACCAGGATCTGTACAAATGTTGCTAAATAAATCTCTCTTAAGGCAAAATTACCATTTAGTAGCCACATGCACATGCACATAAGATGAAAGATAGTGGAAGATGGATGGTAAGCAGGATCAAGGTCAAATACCCTATAGTCCTTAAATGCAAGAGGAGTTTTATTTCTGCAAACCAGCCATCTAATCATGAGATTGCAAGAGGTTGGAACTAAAAATAACCTATAAATACTGTACAAAGACTTTCTCAGAACTCAGAGACTGACGACTGTAAATGCAAGAGGAGCCCTATTTCTGCAAACCAGCCATCTAATCATGAGATTGCAAGAAGTTGGAACTAAAAATAACCTATAAATACTGTACAAAGACTTTCTCAGAACTCAGAGACTAACGACTTGACCACAACTATAACCTGCATCCCAATTCTTGCTATAGAGGTGAATTTAAAGGCAGAGACAAGACCTTTAATAAGCATTCCTCAGACTACTATTTATAGAGATCACAGGTGCAACGAGCACAGTACACAAAGAAGGAATAAGCATATGAAAGGCACATATGCAGAAGTCACGAAAAATAACCAACAAAAAAGGAGAAAGAAAAAGTTACCATAAAATGTGATACTTGACAGGAGGAAATTACATTGATTTGATTTACACAGATATACCTATCTGAGTTTTTTGACACTTTCAACCGACTACATTGGTTTTGGAGTTTAACAATCAAGAAAGAAAAGAAAAAAAAACTACAGTGGTGTTTGAAGGAAAGAAGAAAAGGTTGCAAAGTTGAGTGAGAATGATGTTTAGTTAGGAGCACATTGCCGCAGCATTACACAAGTTGCCTACACGGCATAGGATAAATGAAGCATAAAAGTGAAAAAGACAGCATCTTCAGCATTGTGGATTAGCAGGTATATAATTGTCCAGATGCCCCAAAACATTAGTAGTATAAAAACCCAAATGGAAAAGGAAAAAAAAGAGATGCAAAAGAAGTAAAACTCCATAAAAGTTTCGTTGGGAAGGGAATTCTGAAAGGAAAAAGCTTCATCTGGTAAAGTGGCAGGAGGTTATAAAATATAATCAAGGTGGAGGTTTGGGAGTAAAAGATTTGAAACTTCACAACAAGAGTTGGTTGTGTAAATGGTTGTGGAGATACAATGAAAATGGAGAGGAACCCGGAAGAAGCTTATTGACACCAGAGAAGGCTTCTGGACACCCTGTATAGTGTTTATGCCTTCAAAAACTGTAGTATGGGAGCAGATAGGTAGATCATGGCCGGAATTTCAGAAATAAATCACTGAAAGTTGGTGATGGGAGAAGAATCAGATTTCGGACAGATGTTAGACTGGGAGAAGGAAAGCCGATGAACAATATCCTACATTGTATAGTTTAACCAGGAACAAACAGTGTGCAGTTGCAGAATGCTATACAGGAGAGGAATGGAGATTCAGTTTCAGGAGAAATTTTAATGATTGGGAAGATGATGAAATAAGTCAACTTCTACACTTTTTGGAACCTACAATCCTTGATAATAGTAGGTTGGATTCTCAGATTTGGATAGTTGAAAAGGATGGCAAGTTCTCAGTAGAAAGCTTGTCTTTTGCAGAAACAAGTAGGTCACTGGGATTTGACTTGGCCATGGAAGCTGTTGTGAAGTCACGAGCACCTCTTAAAAGTAACTTGTTTTGGCTGGATTGCAGCTAGGAATGCATGCTTAACACAGGATATGTTGCAGAGAAGAGGAATTTCTCTGTGCAGTAGATGCTTTTTTCTGTAAAAATTCTCAGGAATCTGCAGAGCATTTGTTTCTGCATTGTAGTCACGCAAAGCAGCTACAGGATCAATCCTAAACATGAGTGGTGTGCAATGGGTGATGCCAAAAAATGTGAAAGACCTTTTAGTTTTCTGGCAGAGTCAGAAAATTAGGAAAAAACTGAAGAGACTATGGAAGGCCATACCTCTTTGCATCTTTTGGACCATTAATTTTTTTAGAATCAAAAGAATCACTTGCATCGATCTT
This sequence comes from Anisodus tanguticus, assembly GCA_034509755.1. Lineage (NCBI taxonomy): Eukaryota > Viridiplantae > Streptophyta > Magnoliopsida > Solanales > Solanaceae > Anisodus > Anisodus tanguticus. Next base: position 21,116,973 of record CM067561.1, on the reverse strand, counting down.
GGTAAAGTCAATTAAAACATTATTCTTCGTTGATATAACTGTCACGTCTTAACACTGTCTCATTTCCATTTCAAGTTTGCATACACCATTTTAATTGTTCATAATAGTTCGTAGATCTTGATCTTTATAACTAAATTTAATTCTCAAATAACAAATATAAAAAGATTGTCTTGATGGTACATATAGCATAATCCTCTTTCCTTTCCTTTCCTTCTAAAAATGTAGTGTATATAATATAATCCTCATAGGATTGACATTTTCTCTACACAGCGGTTAGTGTGCTTGTTATTATCTTCAGATCTCGTCAATACTCCTGAAGTACTGTTACCCTCTGATAACTCATTCGATAGAGTTACCCTGTATCAGCAAGCTTGGTAGACGAGACACATACATCATGATGTTCATGTTGTAATGACCGCTCTATTTATTCAGACCTTGTCCTGATTCACTATCTTTTGGCAAAAAATTTGGCTTACCAAGGCACCTTTGAAGGTCTCTAGCTTCTCTTGGATTGTGGCTAGAGGGGCTTGTCTCACTCATTCCAACCTTCAAAAGAGGAAAATTCAGCTTTGCAGTAGGTGCCCCATGTGTGAAGAGCACTATGAAGATGTTGGCCACCTCTTTTTACACTGTAAAGTTACTACTCAGTTGTGGAGCATGTTTTTGTCAATCTTACGCATGTCCTGGTCCATGCCAAAATCCACTAGGGAGCTATTGCAATGTTGGAACAAAGAAGGGATGTGCAAGAAATCACAAAAGACTTGGAATACCATTCCTCAAGCCATATGGTGGACGGTTTGGCTTGAAAGAAATGACAGAATATTTGAAGGCCGTAGGATAAATTTACATAGTCTTAAACAAAGATGTCTTACTTTGCTAGCTTTTCGGTGCAACCTGGTTATTGTACAGGATGTTGATGCCATTTTCAATTCGGGATCTGCACAATCTGTAGTTATGTTTTTAGCGCACTGGCTTAGTGAAAGCATTTTGTATATGGTCGTTTTTGGCATTGTTTATGAAATGAAATACATTTACCTGATAAAAAAAAGACAGAATTGTCTTCTGGAAGCGGCAGTTTTTTCTGAGGGCAGTTTGTCCTACATAATTGTATCTTATGAATTCATTATATGTTATGGTCAGGCACGAAGTGTATTTGATCCCATAGTTCAGACAACCTGATCCCAGATTAGCGTACTATGCTGGCCTAGAACCATGCAAAGGGGCTATTTTGCAGAGGACAAAGACATGCATGCTGTGAATCTCTAGTGTGCGGTCTCATGCAGTAAATTGTAAAATCATGGACTACAAATATGTATTCAGAGTTGAAGCAATCTAGTATAACATAGACAACAGCTATATATGAAAGAATATCAGCTGAACCTGAATCTTTATCTGATTGTAAATCACTATCTCGATCACTACGTGCAGAGGAACGACTTTCCCATCTTCCATAAATGCCTCTGGAATTTCCATCAGAATCCCCACGAGTAGGTGGAGACGAACTATAATCATTGAGTCTGAAACCTTGAGAGGGCAAGCTTCCAGGTATTTTTTGGCGGTCTTGTATGCCACGTGAGGTGTCCTCAAGCTCACTATTTAAATTGTAAAATGCAAATTACTAATCCTTTCCATGATGACTAAAAGAAACTACCTAATAGAGAAATACCAATAAACTTTGGGGGAGTAAAAACTAATTGCTCCTAGATGTCAAGAAAATGGCACATTTTGCCAACATTCTTACCTCTTGATCAACTGATCAAACCCTGTTGGTAGCTTCTTGCAAATCTCCAGTTGACTGAGTGACAAAAGAAACTCTCTTGTATATGATATTTTTGGATGCCTGAGTCATCACAAAGAGCACTCACATTAAAAAAGTTAACAAATAAAAATGATTACAGATGCCTCCAAGAAAATAGAATAAGCTGCAACTGGCTCTGTTAGAAAATGAATAAGAAAGTTAAATCATTACTTCCGAACTTCATCTCCAATTTCAGAGACGTTATTGGTGGCACTTGTATCTTCATTCTCCAAGCTCATTCTGCAATATCACCTAAAACAACTTGCGCACCAGCTAAAACTCACCCACGACGAATAAGTAGCACCACTATCAAATATGCTTCACCCACAAAAACTTGATACAGGAAATCTACAACAATAACAAGATTCAACTCATCTTCTACAAACTTCTTCCAAATCAACCCCAGAAGCGATCCAATCAGATTCCAACTATCCAAATTTGCAACAAAGGACCCAAATTTATAACATGATCAACCAAATCAACCCAAAATTTTAAACATCAATCTAAGTTCCAGAAACTTCCATTCAAATGAATAATACACAGCTACACAACAGTAATTCCATCAGCTCCGATCCACCATAACATACGATTAAATCTTCACCAGAAACCAATCTATTCAATAACAGCTCAGCTTTTTTCAATTCAACTTCCACCTCCTGATACAAACAGTGCAAACCCTAATATCGCATACAACCTCTTCTTTTCATTTCTCTGACTTATATATAAACAGGTAATGCGCAATACGATTCACACAACTGAGGATTAATTCTAGGGTTTCCTTCGTAACCTGATGTTGAAATTGAATATTATTTTGAGAATCTAGGGTTGATAATTTCTACCTGGATCAACAGAGTTTGGGGTTCCGATGCTTGCAAACTCAAAGTTGTTCAATTGATTGCGATAGATACATATATATCTAACGTAACTGTTTGTATAGGTAGACATATGTAATATGTATGTATATAGTCGTGTATATGGAGAGGAGGACAAGAAGAAGATGAGAGACAATGCTTGTGGGTTCTTTGTTCGTATATCAGAAACTTTTAGGCGTATTTGGTGTACTCTAAAAAAAATTGTAGCCTGTAGGTAATGTTTTATCTTGATTTTTTATCTGCAAATGCTTTTTCCAAAACAAAAAAAAATTGGCATCATATATTTTTCAACAAATTAGAAAGATTATTTTTAAGGTAGATCTATCATTTAAGAATGTATTACTCTCTATATTATGTGGCAATATTTGAATAAATACGGAATTCAAGAAAAAAATACAACTTTTCATATTTGTGATGTTAAACATTCAGTAAAGTAAAGTTTTTCATTATAAGATAAAATAAAAAATTTAAATTAAATTATTTTTGAATATAAAATATTAATATCATCCTTTTAGCAAATTAAATAAATTTTGTTACACAAATTGGATCGAAAGAGTAATTTGGAAAGGTTTAATACAACTAACAGATCATCGCGGTCTTCAAGCATCCGAAATACGCCGAAATCGAAAATGACGTAATGTTCTTGATAGAAAATGACGACTCAAAAGAAAGAACTCTTAACCATCATTCCAACATTCTAAAGGGTATGAGCGTGTAGATCAAGAAAGAATGGTGAAATAGCGCCAGATCGATTGAGCATAGAGAGGAAGATTTTTTTATATATTCTGCCTCTTCTTCTTATAGATCTTCTTATGATTGTGGATGCCTTTGGGAGTGTATGAATATCTTTTATTCAGTTACGAATGTCAAGGAAGTTATGTAACACCTTTATTAATAACGACAGGAGTATATAGTCTTGTTTAGACTTGTTCATCGGATCGGATCGGGGATCCACCCGACCCGATCTGAAAAAATTATGGTCAGGATCAGCTTATATCTGACCCGTGAGTCACTTGACCGGAAAAAGCGAGGACCCGTTCATATGTAGGGTTGAGCCAGAGTCAGGATTATTTACCCGTCTAACTAGGCCCCATCGAACCCGATCACCGACTCGACCCCCGACCCGCGTGACTTAACCCTTCACTATATAAGTGAAGGGTGAACACTTCAACAGCATCCTCTTCACTTCACTTCAATCCGCCGCACGTTCCTATCATATCCACTTCAATCTGCCGCACCTTCCTCTCGTCTCCACTTCAATCCGCCGCCTCCTTCCTCTCCACTTATGTTCAACCTTCCTCTCTTGCTCGGGCCTCCTCTCCTCTCTGGCGACAGCCTTCAGAAGTCAATTTGGTATATTTTATGCATAAAAAATTATATACATTATTAATACTTTTTTGGTACATAAGTTTGCATTTATATTTTAACTTTTGTTTTTTCTTATTTGATAGAATTCAATTATAATATGGAACGGGATAGCAAAAATAGCAAACAAAGAAGAATTTAGTGATGATGCTTATGATGTTGATGAATTATCGTGATGTTGGTTTGTAATTTTATCGTGGAATATGCTTTAGTTCTTTTTTATGTAATTTTTAATGATTTCATGCTTTTGTTTGTTGTAATTTTTAATTGATGACAAATTATTTCGGATAACGGATTGGGTAGAATTGCAATGTTTGCTTACTGTTTTATTTTGTTTTGTAGAGCGGGTCAGGACCTATCCATAGAGTCATGGCTAGGGTCTAAAATTAAAAAAATAAATAGGATTAGGATCGGGCAAGCAAGAAAAAGCCACCGACTCATGGATAGGTCTGACTCTTGTTAATGAATTATCTTAATTGCTTTTAATTGGCTAGTCCCGTTAATAAATTCTCTTGCAGACTTTTAATTAGCTCGGTATGAAACGTCAAGTCTTTACAAAACTATGGCAAGTCATCTTTATATATTATACCAAATATTTTAAGATTTATAAATTTTATATTTTTAGGAGGCGATTGTGATAGTGAAAAATAATCAAAATTATTATATTTAAATAACAAAATAATATGGAATAGTACAACATAAAATTGGAACATTTTTCTTGTGAAATGTCCTTTCATTTGTCCCACTGGAGTGGATTAGGATTAGGATTAAAAAAACAGAGAGGTCCAATAGTAGTACAGATTATTCAAATTCTAGTAAACCCCCACTCCATTGATCACCCCAACCCCACATAGAAAGGTGTGCCTTTTCATTTTGCCGTAATATACTAGAATGATTATATATCAAGGTATAGTAACAGTTGCAATGGCGAGAAATCCTTCGTTAATCAGAGCAGAACAGCCTATGGCATCAGATCTCACCTCCTCCGACTCCACTATACTCCGCGCCGGCGCTTCCCTTCGCCGCCGTGACCTCGTCTTCGTTGTTAATCCCCGAGGTGTTGTTCCTTTCCCAAAATTTTACTCTTTTTTAGTTTTTTTTTTTTAAAAATTCGGATAAGGAGAATAATGAGTTTGTCCCTCTTCCCATTTTTCATTTAGTAGGCGTTTGGCCATAGAAACCAAAAAAATATTCATTTTTTTTTTGGAATTTTTGAAGTTGGAGTTGGAATTCGAGTTGTGTTTGGCCATAATTGTTACAAATAAGATTTTGTTGTTGAAATGTACTTTTTCAACAAGGTTTTGGTTGTTTTTCAAATTGTATTTAGAATTTTCATGGCTAAACACTGATTTTTGAAAAAAGTGAAAACCATTTCTGCAAAAAAGTGAATAATTCTTATGGCAAACGGGTTAAATAGTTTACCAGTCAGATTTCAACTTGTGACGTTTTCGTATGTAGGTAAATTGACCAAATCATATAAAAGTATTATGCTTCTTTAGTATATTTCTCTTTGTTTCTGATTTATAGCCGTTAAAGGTTTGCAATGATTAGCTTCCGCATGCCTGATTATTTCAATCCCAACAGTGTGCCTACCTACCACACAATTCGCATTGAACCCCAAATTTCTTTTCATATATAGATCATAAATGCCTCTTTATTTTATATTGGAATGAAATAGGCCGAGGATTCTTTTAATTTGGAGTTTAAGGTGTTGATTGACATATTTAATGAGCTTGAATAGAACTGAATTTGTATAACGGAATTATATAGAACTATAGGAGTGAGGTGTTGTTGATTGATGTTTTTAATCGATTTTATTGAGTAGGAGCTAATGGAACAACGGCTCAGCAATGGAAGAAGCTACTTCCTTATATCAGGTCTCGACTGGGTAATGACTGTAATGTAAGTTGTCCCAACTTATGTTTCTCTTTGCTTATTTGATGTAAGTTTCAAACCTTCGCTAGAAACTTTTTATATGCTTATCTTATTGGTTTTATGAATGTATTGCGTTTTCTTATGAATTGATGTTTTGTCCAATATGTTAAGCCATATTTTCTGAAGTTACACTCCATCCCAATTTAAGTGTCTTAGTTTGACTTGGCACGGAGTTTAAGAAATAAAGAGGGACTTTTGAATCTTGTGGTCTTAAATTAAAGATGTGCAAAGTAGCAAAAAGTCATTTTAATCTTGTGGTTTTAAACTTGCCATGTAGGATGTTTGAATTGTTAGCTTACTAAATATAGAAAGAGACTTTTTTTGGGACATTCCAAAAAGGAAAGTAAGACATTTAAATTGGGACGGAGGGAGTACTTTGTAATTGTTCACAAAGGCATTGCTTTTCTTGGTCAATGCTCACAACACATACAAAATTCTCACATACCGGGTTATTAGACTTCTCATGAAACAGATTATATGTTTTTGAGTTAAATTCTTATTACAGTACTTTTGGAAATTCATGGTTTTTACCATTGCAAGTTTTTACCAAATGTCAAGGCTTTAAAATTGAATATAATGGTGGAAGCACATATTGGTAAGATTTCACATTTGCATGCACGAGTATCCAAAAGATCCTCAGATTCTCATGGCAACGCCATCCATAGGTATCAAAAAATTTGTGCCACGATATTCTGCAACATCTTCTTTAACTATCCTCTTATAATTTACTGGAACTAAAATTTCCTTGTGATCCGTTAAGGATCAGAGTTTGCCCATACTCGGCCATAATAAATGCTCTTTGGATCCCCTTTTTGATAAGTGTAGATACTGCATGAAGTTATTATCATGATAGTCTGTTGTAAGAGCTTTATTTGCCCTTCTCCATTATAAAGGACCATATTTTTAACACACCGGAAGTATTTTGATGAAATGTATGTAATTTTCTAGTCAAGTTTCTTAAATAATGCTACCTATCTTTTCTCTTAAGTTGTTAAGATCAGAAAGTGAAATTAGCTAGAGGGTGCAAACTACTGCCTTCCACCCCAAAATTTATTTTGGTATTATCCTTTTGGTTATCTCCCAAAATGGTGTCTGCTTTCTGTATCAACATAAGACTGTATGTTCTCCCAGTATATAATATCTGCTTTCTGTATCAACATACAGCTCGTGGATATATTCCATGCTATAATTTCTTAATTTCTGGACCAAACAGCCTGATTTTCTGGAAATTGTTCAAACCTCCTGGAATGAGCAAGTTAGAGGTAATGCTATGTGGATCCTGCAGACTAAATTGAAAAGACTTAGTAGAACATTAAGTCAATGGTCCAGAACTAGCATAGGTGATGTCTTTGAGCAGGTTCAAACTTGGGAAGCCAAAATAGAAATTCTGGAAAACTTGGATATTGAACATACAGTCTTATGTTGATACAGAAAGCAGACACTGCTCTGTCCTCCCCCCCCCTCCCTTACATGGAATATATCCACGTGCTGTAATTTAAATGGAAAAAGAATGTCTAATGCGATGACACTGCTCTTGTCGACGTTGCTATAGTTCTTTGTCAATGATTGTTATAGGTGAAAAAGTTCTCTCTATCTTGACCAGATATGCGAATCTTTAACTTCAGGTCCTTCTCACGCCATTGACATAACAAGAGAGGTAAACACCTAAACATCTCTGATTTGAGCTTGTATCAGCTGGCATGCAGAAACTTTTATCTCAATTGTACTGTCAGGCTATCCGTGAAGGAGCTGATGCTGTAATTGCAGTTGGTGGTGATGGAACTCTTCATGAGGTGCATCCTGTTTCTTTTTTGAAAAATCTAAAGTCTCTTCTTTTTGCTTTCACATCTGCACAAGTACATGTATATAGCACAAAAAGGAAACTGAAAGGAGTTGGTGGGGCTGATTGGGTATCAGTTAAATTTCTATATTTGTTTTTCTTTATTTGTCTCTGAGCCTCTCCAGGGCTTCGCTTTTTAGTTGTCTTATGTACTGAGGTTCATCCAGCCTTAAGACACTCAGATATCCTGGCAGTGATAAGAAGAAAATTTAACTCACATTTCTTCTAGTAGCCCAGACATGCTACCCAGTTAAAATGTGCTAACATAATAATTAAAGAGCGAGTGAAGCAGAGCTCATGTAAGTTTTTCTTTGTCTAAAAGTAGACTCATCTGCCATTGTGGTTCCCTGGCTGGTGGTAGTATATCACCATTTTGGTATAGTCATAAAATTCCCTTAGTTTTCCCTGAAATTGTACTTAATATTGGTTTTTCTTTGCTGCAACTTCTGTGGCAGCCAGCAGATATTATAGCTCAAACAGGATTCTTGTTTTCTTTTCTGTTGGCAGTTGGCACATGATGTCCATGCTCACTATTAAGTTTTGGCTCAATTGATTTAAACTCTTGATTTTCAGGTTGTTAATGGCTTCTTCTGCGGTGGAAAACCTGTTTGTAATCATGATATGAACTCCAGCCATTCAACTGCTCTTGGTGTGAGTCATCATTGACCGATTGTCAATGTTTATATCAAATTGAAAACGTTATTTTGAGATATTGTGAAGTTCATTTTGTGTGTTAATTGCATTGCAAACTGCTTGCTATCAATTACCACGTGAAGATACCTAAATAATGTCCTTTCCTAACAGATAATCCCCTTAGGTACTGGATCTGACTTTGCCAGGACGCTTGGCTGGTAACTGGAACTTCTGCTGTTTTCGTAGCCTACTTTTTTGTCATTTCCTTGCATGGAGTATCTGTATTTATAGATGGTCTTGCTTTTCATCAGGAAAAATGATCCTCATGAAGCCATAGAACGCATTGCTAAAGGTACTTGGCACAAGGAATCTTTCGTTGCAAAATAATCTGATTTGCAACATTCTCCTTTTTAGCCCAAAAAAATGGAGAGAAAAGGAGATATCGTACTCTATAATAACGGCTTCAGTATGTCTATCCTTTGTCCTTCTCCTTCCTTTTGCTGAAGAAAGTTTGATTTAGGTGTTTTGTAGGGCTGAAATCCAAAATTGATGTTGGATGCATAGCTGGAGAAATTGGAGAATCCCATTATTTCATCAATGTTGCTGATATTCATCTGTAAGGACAGTTTCTGGAAATTCCTAAGTTTATGGTTATGTTTGATATTTTCTGATGGGATGGGAGGGGAATCTTCTATCCTTGTTCCATTCCCACTCCTCTATAATTGGGATTAGTAATTCCTGTATTACTGCTGATTTCATTGCTCCCGAACTCCCATAAAATTGTGATTCTTGTTAAGGTGCGAGCGCGGTGTTAATTCCTAGGAAGATTAGACAGGCTAGTCATGTCCCTACATTCTCTAAACTCTATTCTATTATATTCCCCTTGTATTTACCCCTTCAAGGCATTGAGTTTTCACCAAAATTGGGCATTGAATGAAAATATTAGACAGTCTATTCGTGTCCTCTACATTCTCTCCGTCTACTCCATTCCGGTCCCTTGTGTTTACCCCTTCAAGGCATTGAGTCTTCACCAGAATTAGGCATTGAATGAAAAGGGGAACTGAATCTTGCATATAGCAAATTCCTTATCAATAAAAAGAATATCTAGCATATAGCAAATTATGGGAAAGGAGCTAAAATAACTCCCTTTGTCGTCTTCATTCCATTCTTAGTGAGTAGTCTTATTCTTGTGTGCCGCTTCTGATCAGGAAATACATCTGATTGAACCTCATAATTCACTTAATGTTTTGCAGAAGTGCAAAAGCAGGTTATTATGCATCAAGGTACAAGAAATTTGGGAACTTATGTTATATTATTGGTGCTTTGCAAGCTTTCTTTCGGCACCATAACCAAGATCTAAGGATCAAGGTCAGTTTGGGTTACCTATAGGGCTTGGGTATCTCTCAACTATTCTAAGGATGGCGCGGGGGGGGGGGTTGCATTTTGCTCCGTAGTCAAGATATATTAGTCAGTCTTTCTGCTTTGCTTGTCTTACTTATCAGTAGAAAAACATGATGATGATCTAGGTTGATGAGGGTGAATGGGAAGTATGTTCACAAGTAACTGCTCTTTGCATTGGGAATGCAAAATATTTTGGCGGCGGAATGAAGATTACACCAAATGCCAATCCCTCAAGCGGGGATTACGAGGTGGAATGATTTCTCTTTCACTGTCCTTGGTCATTATTTTCGACATCACTGTTCCCCGAGAACTGCTTAGATATGACTTACTATGACTAATTACTTTATGTGCAGGTGGTTATTCTGCAGGACTTCAAGTGGTATGATTTCGTTCTCAAAGGACATAAGCTGTACAACGGGACACACTTATCAGTGAAAAATGTATCTTCACGAAGGTATACCGTCACTGCTTCAGAAAGAAAAAATTATTTCTCATCTCTTCTTCAAATTCATATTGTGAATTCCAAGTTGCCCTGTTGCTGAAACTACAGTAGTTTAACGGTGCATGTTACATCTTCAAAGATGCCAGTTTTCACATAGTTGCTGATTTTTATTTCAATTCAGAAAGTAATGCGTTCATGATCTTTGTTTCTTCTTAATAATACCTCTAGTGTTGGAGGTTTACCAGGTCAATATACTACAATATCCATGAGAACCTAGAAGATCCTCTTTAGGGGGTGTATTTGTACTTGAATCACGCCTCTCATCTGTAACTGGGCTGTTTTTCGTTCTCTTCATTCATGTTTTCTTGTGAAGCACATAATGCAAAATGTTCTTTCTCAAAGCATAAAAGCCAAGGAGTTAAATTTCTCGGGCATATTTTCATTTGTACATGATTCACATTGACATGTGAGACACTTGAAATGAACTGTTTATTATCTAGGACTTGATTTTTGTTTATGAGATTATGCTACAGTTTTTATTTGTCGTTGCAGGGCACGCTCAATTGAAATTGAAGAGATTGGCAGCAGTGGCTCCATATATGTGCAGTCTGATGGAGAATTCTTAGGATTCCTACCTAGGAAGTTTTCTATACTACCTGGTGTTATTGAATTGATTTGTTAATCCTAGTCTCTTTCTTTTTAGAAAAAACTTGATAGAACTTGTTACTTAATTGATTATTACCAATAGGAAAATCCCAATTCATTGGGTACTTTGTTGATTGTTTTTTGGTTTCATTTTGGAGGCAAGGTGGTAGAGTTTTTGTCTGAGTCCATAGTTGTATAAGATTGAACCCACTGGAAATGCCAGACACGTGAACTTGCCTTGTTAGTATTTCATTGTCTGCATTATACAAGTTCAATTTATAACAATTTGTGGCACAGTTAATTGCTGCAGTAATCTGTACAAGAAGTTCAAATTAGAACTTCAATTTTGGGCATAAAATTGTGCGTTTACAATGTAAATCAAGATTTTATGCACTTCAGGGTCGTTCGGTTACCTATATTACAAATCGTTTTGGTATTAAATTTTGCATCATAGTGAAATTTTAGGTTGGCTTTTTATGTTTTCGTATTAATAATATCATTATTTCTTATACGAACTTCGTACTAATTTATATTAAATATAATGTAAAATAACAATACATGTATCAGTGATACCTACTTACACTTACAAAATGAGGACATGACCTTAGATAAGGGGTGTGGAAGACACAGATTAGGATAGAAGGATAGTAGTTAGTTGAGTGTAGTCCTACTTACACTTACAAACTGGTTGTTGTGGTGTTACTGTAGGCATGTTTAACATATCATACGAATAGGCGTCGTATTGCTTTATAGTCTTCTCTAATTTTATTTCTTCTGCTATGCGTTCTTTAATGTACTTGGTTTATCTCATTTTTCTGCGTTAGTGATTGCTTACTGTTTTAAGTTTTTGACCGGGTTGTTTTTTGCTTTGCTTGTCCTGAGCCCTCTCTCTCGAAAACAACCGCTCTACCTACCAATATAGATGTAATGTCTGTGTACATTCTACCCTACCCAGATCCCACGTTGTGAGATTTTACTGGGTATATTATTGTTGTATCAGTGATACCTACATAATAGCACGTAACTGTAAATACTGTCCTTTATATTATAACTTTATTGAAGTATCTTATTGTATCTCTCATATATTTCTATCAACGTTTGTAGTATTGATTTAAAAGTTATATTGAAATGTTTTAAATAATTTTTTCCTGTTTAATGTAGTATCAATATGTATTTGTATATTTCATACATTAGCATGTCTCATTTCAAAGTATTTTAAAATAGTTTTTTTTAGTTGAGATAATTAAAATATGATATAATTGATTTACTTTGATGATTCATTAGGAATAATTAAAGATTGCACTATAAAAATAACTAACATTCCATCAACATAATAAAAAGAACAACAAGAACTTTTTCAAGTCCATTAATTTTGTGGCCTCGTTATATATTAGGAGCATATATTTTTTTCTGTGGCCAGTATTTACTGAGAACAGAGATATTTTATAAGGCAAAACGTGAGACAAATAGTCCAATTTCAACTTCTAATTAACTACCAAAACTTTTCTTTATCTTTCTATGGCAACTTTTTCTTTTGCTTCCATCAGAATATCCAATCTTCAGTCCAGCGACCAACGTTCCATTTTCCGGCCAAATAGTACTCAGAAAGTACGTAAGTCGTTACGATGCAATGTTGAAAACTCGACAAGTAACTCATCCAACAATACTAGTACTAGTACTAGCACTGGCAGCCAAGATTCTGAGTCTCAAAATTTGCTGCTTAAAATGGCTTGGTATAGTTCTGAGTTCCTTGGTATTGCTGCATCATTTTTTCGTTCTCCGACGGGTGCTGAAGCTTCTTCAGAGGGGAGTTTGGAACTTGCAGTTGATGGGACTGGACTTGTTGATCGTACCCTTGTGGTGGATACCATTAAAAATGACTTCCAAAGATCCTACTTTGTTACAGGTACTTTCTTGAAGACAATTAACTACTTCCCGTCTCAATTTATGCGACACTTATTATTCTTAGTTAGTCCAAAAAAATGTCATTTTTACATATTTAGTATGTAGTAACAATTTAACTTCCTACTTTCCATTTTATCCTTAACGAAATCATTCATACCACAAAAAATTCTATAACTTAATTTATATCACATATTCCAAAATTATTTCTTTTTCTCTTAAACTCTGCAGTAAGTCAAACACTTTCACATAAATTTGGACGAACGGGGTAACATTTTCAATCAGTCAGATTAATTTGGGATTGGCTAAATTAGTCTTTTATATATCTACAAATTTTCTCATTTCTTCTCGTGTCATACTATTTTGATAAGTTGGGGTTTTTCAGTGTGAGAAAAATAAATTAGTGATAATGAAATTACTAATAAGCAGCAAGAAAGTCGGTCAGTAATAAACTAAGGCAAAGGTTAATGCTAAGGCAGAAATAATTCTTACAAATATGCGCTAAACAGATCCCTATATATAGTTAAGTTACAATAAGTTGTAACAAAACTTGATGATTTGCTCTTTATGAGATTCACAATTAAGTATTGACACTTGCAAATCCAATTAGCTTAAAGTTTTTTTCTATCTTATGCTTCAGGAAACCTGACCCTTAATGCATATGAAGAGAACTGTGAATTTGCGGATCCAGCAGGTTCCTTTAAAGGGCTTAGTCGGTTTAAAAGGAACTGTACTAATTTTGGTTACCTTGTTGAAACATCAAAAATGAAACTCATGAAGTGGGAGGACTTTGAGGTTAGCTCACAATTGATTCAGATAGCACTACGAATTCATTTCTACTGATGAAATGAATTTCTTTGCTTAGTTTTGATGTTTACCAAGTGTGCGTGTCTGTAAATACAGGAGAAGGCGATTGGTCATTGGCGTTTCAGTTGTATACTGTCATTTCCATGGAAGCCCATTCTTTCAGGTTCGTAAAGTCACTGCTTCATTGACTTTTTTGGTTCTTGTCATTGCCCTTAACTCTATATATATTTTATTGCAGCAACTGGTTATACAGAATACTATTTCGATGAGAAATCTGGAAAAGTATGCAGGCATATAGAGCACTGGAATGTCCCAAAGATGGCTCTTCTGAAGCAAATAATAAGGCCTAGTAAGGGAAAAAAAACCAGTGGATGAAGTAATAGCTAATCTCTGTGAACTACAAACCTCAAACTGACTCAAAAACACCACAAAAACACGAATATAAACAGTTCAAATAGACTAGATTTGTACTTTTAAGGAGGAGGAAGGTCTGTTATGTGAGTGGTGTCGAAAAAGAATGAAGGATGAGAAGAAAAAATTCCCGGAACATGTGGTCTACTGCATTAAGGTCAATGCTTATTCAAGGTGTTGCAGAGGCAGGGATAGATTTTTCTTGCAGCATCTCGCATCCAAGATGAGCTTTGGCATTGAGAGAAATGAGAGATCTCCCTTTGTGTGTTAAGTCTTCCTGCAGAGAAGATCTTGCAGTTGATCACATATGTTGAATGAAGTTGGCTTTAGGTACATATTAGACACGCGGTGTGGGTAACAATGCAAGTATCTGAAACAAATATGTAGAGCTTTCTGTTAAGTGTATGTATATTGTTTAGGCCAGTTCAACAGATTTGCACATAAGACTATGCAGGTTCATGAAGAAAATAGAGAGAATTAGACGTGTTCTCCCTTATACTCTGAATCTCGTCGTTCTTTTTAGAATAGAAAGAGCTACTATTAATATGTTCAAATGATAGTACACTGATGTTTTTCATTGACAAACTTCTTTCAGTTCAAGTTTATACGTATGAAATAAGATCTTGGATGCATTCTTTCTTGTATTCCTTCTTTCGAAGTACATCAAAATTAGGAGCTCACCTGAAGCATTGTGTTAAGAGTCCTTTATACATGGCAATATGTGTTATCTTGAGCGCCTTTCAGTATCAGACAAAAAAAGACTCAATGTGTGTGTGGGGGGTGGGGGTGGGGGAGGGTGACTACAAATAATGACACGAATTGCACTACGAAGAGAGTAACAAAAAAATCCTCTTTAGTCTGTTTCACTACAATTAGGTGGTTTCACCATCTCTGCATTCACCCACATCTACTAAAAGAGTGTCATTCTTGCTTGTTGGCAAAACTCTGCAACAATTTCTTCTAGGAGACTGCTTGAAAACATCCACAAAAAAGCAAATGTATCAGCACATGACATAGTGACAACCTATGTTGTTCGGACTCTCCAAAAGTACTGTTCGATGTGTTCCACATCCTTCAAAAGTAAAGCATTTTTGCAGGATCTAACACAGATTAGGTGACATTTTTGGGAGAGTTCGAACAATATAGGTGACAATAGTTATTCAACAAGACCAAGCAACAACACTAGTTACCTTGTCCCATAAATTTGGATCAGGCTTCTTGTACACTTCCACGTGGCGTATGCCTGATGGATCAGCCATATGCCACTTGCACTTTGGTCTGTGTGTCCCGTCGTACATGTATACACTTCTCGTGTGATTTGTTGTCGCATATGCATTGGACAAGAAGTAGAAAAATGGTCTTTGGCAACCATTCTTATGATATGGTCTAGTGTTGAATGTGAAGGAATTCTCATCACCAGTTCCATACCAATCATTGAAAGTTGTAATGGGCTTTTCTATTTCACGGGCTGGCAAGATCCCCCTGTTTATCTGGACCGAATAGCCCCACGAGACAGAAATGCTCCATCCCTTTGGTCTATCATAACATATGGACTGTTGCATGAGCCCAGCTGAGTCCAGTTTTATGGGTTTGTTGAGCCGTCTCAAGGCTTCAATTCGGCTTAGTTTGGGGAAGATGGGCTGTATTTTATCAAGATGATGAAGGGAAACCAGTGGTGCAACAGGATGGGCTGAGAGGAGGCCCATCACATTACCATGTAGATCAAACTGTTCCAAGATAGACACTATCATTGTCATATCGTTAAATTTTCAAATAAAAAGTTAAATACATTAAAACATATTTTTTTTTTATTACTAGTGCACAACAATTGTGAAAACTGTTCCATATAAATACTGTCATATAGTTAAAGGTGTAGTGAATGCAATGACACTTCACACCCTTGACTCAAAACTTTGTATCCGTTAAAGACGGGAATCATCTTGAACGTGCTAAACTTTAGATAGTAAATTGCTTTTCGTCGGAGATTTTATAGCCCATAGCTTACATTATCATCTTATGAGAAGGGTTTGATGAGTTCGCTTCTTGACACATGTCATGGATTTGAAGAAATAGTAGCTAGCTATTAATATTAGAAAAGAAATAGAGGAAATCATGTGCCATGCATGTGCAAAAGAACACATTAATTTTAAGCGAATAAAATTGTAAACTAATTAAGCTCAGCAAAGCAAATTAAATTAAAGTCATATTGATACCTAGAGATCAACCAAGAAATACTCCAATAAGAGTTTAAACTTTAATTTACTATCTTATAAATGGGGATAAACAAGCAGCAGGTCAACATGCCTGCTTAAAGCCTCAGGGTATTTTCGTAATTTTATATATTATTAGTATTTCTGATTGGCTCCATTTGTAGAGCTATTATAATTGCTTTATTATTTTTTATCGTAAAGACAATATAGTCCTTTGTGGTCCCAGTCCATAACATCACCAGGCACCACATCATATATGCGTGCATATTTGATTACCACGTTTGCTCATATGGGCCCTCTATGTCTTACCTTTTTACACTTTCTTGGTTTCTGCATTGTCTGTTTTTTTTTGGTTTTTTTAAAACTATCTCACTTTTTTTTTTAATTGTAAGAACCAAACAATTGAACATATAAAATAAAAAATTGAACATATAATATTTATTAAGAGTACACGCTTTGATGCCTTTTTTTGTAAGGAAAATAAAATGAGCTAACTTAAAGTTACTGATATAAATTCGTATCTAACCTTTTTTCTTTCGTGAATAATTTAAAGTACGCAAAGTCAAATTAAACTAAGTAACATGCAAAAAGATTCGACTTTTGTATTGGTTGAAAATTTTTAATTAATTATTTAAGTAATTTCAAGAAAGTAAATTCATATAAAAATGTCATTATAGTTCCATTTTTGGAAAATTAATTTCACTTTGGTTAATTCAAGATTTTTTAAATATTATCGTATTATTCTACAAAAGGAATAATATTAGAATATATTATGCCTCTGAGGCAGTGATCTCCTATGGTTATTTACAGTTTTTAATAAAAAAATGATATTTTTTTCAAATTATTTATACACAAAAATGACTATCTCTCGTAAAAGTAACACAAAATTAGAAACAGATTTGTAAAAAACTATAAAATCAATTGAATAGATAATGAAAAATGTGAGTATAAGCATCATAAAAAGTTTATCAAAAAATGAGACTAACAAGTAAAAGACAAATTGAATTTGGATAAGATTTATTGGGCCCGTTTTGTGCTCGGGCTAATTTCATCTAGTCTCCCTGTGTGTGGATTGGTTTCAATATGTACCTAATCATACCTCTTTTGATTGGCTAAGTGACCTTTTTGGTTTTATATTTCGATTGTGATTAATACCTTTGTTTTTTAGTTGTTATTGTTGAACTTATATTGGCCAAGTTCTACCTAAGTATTTTGATTTATATAGACAAATGTATGCATTTCGATTAGGGTCGTATTCTATGATTACGATTCTACTATATATGTCTTTTTCATTCCGTTAAAAATTGATTTTACGGTATAGACGCTTATGACCTTCCCTCTATGCCTTGCGGTAATGATTCCTATGGCATTACAACCTTTACCACAACGACGCTGTCCATAGATCAAATTATTTCGTGGATTGGATTTCAACACTACATAAAATACGTCAATGGAAAATTGTTTAGTTGAACTAACAGCAATATGCAAATATAGTACTATTGTATCGCAATTTATTAAAATTACGTACAGTAATTTCAAAAATGAGAATTGAGAAGGGACATATTCTTGAAAAAGTAGATAATTGTAGGTCACCCACCCTAAATTGGGGAAGTGGTTTAGTATTGAGGATTGGATATCATAAGGGCCCTAGCCCTCTCCATCAAGGGGTCAACGACAACCTACCAATTCTAATTCACTTTAACAACTAAAGATAAAACTAGCTACTTCTTATTTTTATGACTCTTTAATTATATGCCTAGAGATATTGCAGTCTGAATATAATTAAATTCTAATTAGATGGACAGCACTTTTTACAATATCTAGCATAAACACCATGCACAGTTGTTGAAATGATCTTTGAATGACTATCATAAAGTATAATAAGATGCAAGTTTAAAATCTCAAGTATACCAATTTGGAACGACTGCGGTCCTATTATACATTGATTCTTTTTTTTTTTTTTTTTGGCATACACACCATCACATATAATTTGAGCTGAAAATAATAATGAATTCAGTTCGACTTATAGAATCCACCAAGGTTAAAGTGAATTATTCTCTTGACGGAACTAAGTTTCAGGTAGAAAAATATCATGATTCCATAAGATTCTTGTCAATAAAGACTATATAGTATATACCACCTCTTTTGTTATCATCAAACCTATCTTACCAAAGACCACCATAAATAGACTGATCAGTTACTTCCCTTTTTCCAAATCGTAGCAATTTGCTTCTAGCCTTGGTGCACCTTTTTCTTTTCTTTTCTTTTGGTCCTTTATCCAATTATAAATTAAAGTAATCGAAGGTAAATTTTTCATGAGTATTAATTAAAAACTTGATAAAATAGTAACTAATCTGCTATATAATAGGTCAAATATATTGATGGTGTAAAAAATCTTTGCATCACATTAGTGTACATATATAACTTCAATCCTTATATCTATTCTTTTATTTTAGGGAATAAATATATTGTCCATTAATTAGGGGCCTATATAGAGTAGTTGGTATGATTCTATTGACTAAATTAAACGATAGGTCATGCTACTAAATTACCTGAGAAGCAGGACTGAAAATTGAATTAGGATTAACTACCACGCACAATGTTCATATTAAACATATATAACCAATAATAATAATAATAATAATAATAATAATAATAATAATAATAATAATAATAATAATAATAAAAGAACAAACCTGGTGAAATGCAACTTCTTTAGTGAGAGGAACTCCAAGTTCAGCCATACAAGCTTGAATTCTATCATCTGATCCATACAAATGTGGATACTTTTGTATACATTTATCTTGCATCTTCTCAATTGCCTTTGCCAATGGATAACTTATAGCAAAACCTCCACCCCCATAAGCCATATTATAAGAAAATTCATGATTTTGCCAATGTGTTTCCGATACACTCCCGATATAATAAAATTGGTTATGATCATATTTCCTCAACACCCTAACCAAATTTTCGGGCACGAAAAACGTGTCATCGTCCCCCATCACGAACCACCTCACGTTTTCTGAATCCGCCCTTAGTGTTTCTGATACGACTCGTGATATACGAATCCCCGATCGATCGCCTTTTTTGTTCGTATACTTGAATCGTGACGTGTCACTTGAAATCTTGATATGTGGGAGAGAAGTTGTAACATTATAATTGCTACTTGTGCTTTGATTTTTCGACGTTATAGGATTGTCTAACCATACAAATCCTCGCATTTTATTTGGCTTCCACCATAATTTTACGTACTCTTTTCGATATTTCCACGTGGCTCGCGATGATCCAATGCCAAAAACAATATGTTGGAGCTGAGTTTTTTCTGGGGTTTTTTGGAAAGTGTTCGACTGACTTTCTTGGTTAATTCTAATAAAAGTATCTAAAGGTTTTTGGGTGGACTTGAATGAAGGGTTTAAGCAAATTAGTGAGTAAAAAACGTATAGAAGACAAAAGAAGAAGATGAAGGTGATCATGATTCTTGGAAGAACTCTTCTGAAATTGTTCCTCACATTATTGGTTTCAGCCCATATAAAGGTTACCACATGATCTTGTGGTCTATTTTTCATTTTTTGGCCTTTTTTAGGATGTCACAAAATCAAAGACACCAAAGAAATTGTTCCTAGGAAGAAAGAGCAAAGTGACAATACCTCAAATTTTCTTGCCAATACTATATAGTTCTTGGGTGGGGGTGAATGATGAAGTAGGAGAGAAGAGGATGGAGCTATTCGATGAAGCTAGTTTCAGTATAATACAGACTCTAAAAGTTAACACCTTTTTCAACACTTTTTATAGAAGCTTAATACAAGTAAACAACTTTTTCCTTTTTGTTTAATAATTGATTCGAGAGTGCATAAAAATATGTTTTTTTCCCCTCAAGATAGTAAGAAATTAATAATCTTACAAAATAAGGTAAACTAATTGGGGTAGATATCCGTGTTGATATAGAAGGAACAAGATTAGTTGATATGGAAGGAAAAAATGATTTAATGATATTGTTATTAGATCTTATATCCCTAAAACGTACGTCTTGTTTAATATAACAAATTATTAATAATACTTAGATATTAATTTCTTGGAGTTACTTATTTGGATAACGGATTTGGTTTGTTAATTTTGGAAATTCTTTCACTTTTATTTTGTTTCTTTCTCCCTGTGAATGGTAAGTGCGAATTCAAGAAGTTAAAAAATGAATAATCAATAGAATCTGGAAAGCATTCTCGGTATAAAATATACACTTTCCCTTTTGGTCAAAAGATGGAATATGCGGTAAAATAAAGAAATTAATTCCAACTATTTTTACATCAGATCATACAAATTTATTATAATTAAATAATTTAATAAAATGAGAATACATAATTATCCAAACTAATTAGTAAAAAGTTAAATATGAGGAGGAGGAAGTCAATAGGTACGCGAGATTTTCATTGCGTCAATCTTCCCCTGTTTTGCTTAACTTCTCACAATTTATAGTCTATTTCAGATTATCTCTCTTTTGCCGCACAACTCCGCTATGTTAGTTTTTTTTATCTCTTTGTATTACAATCAAATTAAAATATTAATTTTCCATTTGTCTTGTTCTAAATTGCTATGATATGGTATACTTCCCTTAATTTCTTTTAAGAAGTTGGAAATATTTCAACCATTTTTCCTCAATATCTGCTATGATATGTTGTTATCTTTTACATTGTAATATATTGTCATTTTGAATATAAAATATCAATAACATACTCAGTGTAATTTTATAAGTGAGTCTTAATAAATTAGCGGTTTAAACTTAATTTTTTTTTACAAAGCAACAATAACGTACTTAGTGTAATTCTATAAGTGAGTCTCAATAAATTAACGGCTTAAACCTAAATTTTAATTCGAGACCGTAAGTATATACACATATGCAAAAACAATTAGTGTTGCCTTTTTAGTTTTTCATACTTGTACCATTTTACTTCACATAGTAACATTAATATTTATAATAGTGAGGATTAATTCAAATTAATAAAATATTAGTCATGTGTATTAAATCCCTTAACTTGGATGTTGTTGTAAAGTTCTTATTTAATAATATGAAGATTTGAGTAATTTAGTTCAAAGTTCTAAAATATTTCTCTTAAAATGTAATAGTATTTCTTTCTTTCTTTTATTATATAAATTTTGTACTTCTTTTTATAATCTTCTATAAATTATCTAAGAGAATAAAATCATAAAATTTATTCCTAAAACCTTTTAGAGCCTAAAGCAAAAGCATAATAGCCTTTCTCTTGAGCCACCCTTGGGCTTTCCGATATACCATTGGCTCAAAAGAAATGTAACCGACGCAGGAATATAGGGGAAAAAAAGGAGACAACATAATATAAAATGTATAAAACAAGTGTAGTAACAATATCAGTACACATTAGCGAAAAAGAAACTACGCTATACCTAAATCATGCTGGTTTACGATGACACTATGTTACCTACTAACCTTCTATCCTATAGCCTGTTTGGCCAAACTTCTTAAATCAACTTATTTTGAAAAATACTTTATTGAAAAGAGTACTTTTTTTTAAAAGTGCTTTTAAAAAAATACTTTTGCCGAATAACAGTTTATGTCTGGCCAATTAATCTATGCTTTTTGAGCAACAATTAGTGTTTGGCCTAACTTTTAAAAAGTACTTCTAAGTGTATTTTTCTCAAAAATACTTTTCAAAAAAAATACTTTTGGGCAAAAGATATTTTTTTAGCTTCTGAAAAATTGTTTCTCCTACTTCCCAGAAGCACTCATTTTCTCCCAAAAGTTTGGCCAAACACCTCACTTTTTAAAAATAAGCACTTATTAAAAAAAAGTACTTTTGGGAAAAAATAAGATTGGCCAAACAGACTACTAATCCTCAACCTTCATATCTTTCGTCCTTAGTTAACTGGAGTTGTGTCATGTTCTTTCTAATCACTCCCTCAGTTCTTATTCGGCCTCTCCAACTCCTGATATAGCAAACCTCTCACACCTTCTTACTGGCGCATCCCCACATCTTCTCTTCACGTGTGCGAACCATCTTAGCCTCGCTTCCCTTATTTTGTCCGCTACTGAGATCACTCCCACATTGTGCCGATACTTTGGTACTGATGAGCATTTCACACTTCTTATTTCGCAAATTCATGGTCTAGATTAAAGTTTACAAAACCTTGAATTTCAAATGCATTATAATTGTTAAACAAGGTATATACCCGTGATATACACTTGGTATACATAATGTCTATCACGGGTACAGTAGGAACGATTCAGCCCATCTCGGCAGTGGCCTTCAGCCCATCACGGGCAGTGTAGTATATTAGGAATGTATATTGATGTAATATTGTAGTGTAAATGTTACCTTAATTAGTCTTGTACACTTACCATAATTGTATAGTTAGAATTATGGTAGAATAAGGTTTTAGGAATATGATTCTCCCATTATGGAAATATGTAAATATATACCTTTCAATTAATGAAAATAATCAAGGAAATTATTTCTTTCATGATATCAAAAGTCTAGGTCCAACAACAAAATTTCTCTCCAATTTTTGTTGCATTCTCGGCCAAAGACCGAACCCTCCCCTCGGGTTTGCCATTTGTTCTTCCGCTCTCCAAATCTCTCCTCTAAATCCCTCTATCACCTATTGTTCTTTCATTATGTCTACGTCAAAGAACACGTTTCACCCTGCCCTTGTTGTTTCTAACATCAAGAATCATATCCCTCTAATTCTTGAAATAGAAAACGTCCAATACGCGATGTGGGCCGAGTTGTTCAAAATTCACGCTCGTTCGCATCAAGTCATCCACCACATAATCCCCGCGGCTCCTAATGATACGGTGGTCCCTAAACGCGAGGATGATCCTAAGTTATGGACGACACTTGATGTCACCGTCCTTCAGTGGATTTATTCTACTATTTCCACCGACCTATTGCAGACGATTATTGAGTCAGACGCTACGGCAATGGCTGCATAGGATAGACTGCGTGACATATTCCAGGATAATCAAAATTCCAGAGCTGTTACCCTTGAACATGATTTTTCCCACGTCAACATGGAAAATTTTCCGAACGTGTCAGCATATTGCAAAAGGTTGAAGGAATTGGCGGACCAACTCCGCAACGTTGGTGCGCTAGTTAGTGAAGATCGTCTTGTTTTACATATAGTTGCTGGCCTATCCGAGGCCTATAGTGGCGTTGGAACTCTCCTTCGTCAAAGTAATCATCTTCCAAGGTTCTATCAAGCCCGATCCATGCTTACCTTGAAAGAAGCCGGTTTGGCTAAAAAGGTGGCTACTAATGCTAGTCCCGTAGTCATGATGACTTCCTCTACTAGTCCTCAAAATTTTGGTAACAATTCGAACCAAAACCGATCACACGGGGGTAGCAAAAATGGCAGGAAAAAAATGGAAAAAATTGCGGGGGCAAATGCTGCGGCTCTGGCGGCAGTCACGGTGGCCAAAACAGTGGTAGTGGACCCCATCCAGGTTACAGTGGGCCACCGACCCACTGGTCTCAGCCTTGGGCCTCTGGGCCGTGAGCTTGGACCAGTGGACAGTGGCCCTACGGCCCACCTCTACAATATATTCCAGCGTCTGGCCAGTGGGCTTTCCAGCAGCCTCCACGACCCACTGTCCACTGGCCCAGAAATTCCAGTTCCAGTCCCAGCAGTTACGGCCCAGGACAGTCCAATTCTGGAATTCTTGGGCCCTGGCCTCCGCAAGCTCACCACGCAGCTGGCCCCACTCAGACCGATATCGAGGCCGCAATGCACACACTGGGTTTGACTCAGCCGGACCCGAATTGGTATATGGATACCGATGCCACTACCCACATGACATCCGATCCATGTACTCTCTCATCTTATTCCAATTTGAGCAACCCTCGGGGTATAATTGTTGGTAATGGTAACTCTATTCTAATTCAGGGTTATGGTCAGAAAACGTTGTCTTCCCCCCCAATCCACCCCTTATCTTGAAAAATACTTTACATGCCCCCAAATTGATTAAAAACTTAGTGTCTGTCCGAAAGTTTACCACTGACAATTCCGTTTCTGTTGAATTTTATCCTTTTGGTTTCTCTGTGAAGGATTTCAAGATGGGGAGTCCTCTCATGAGGTGTGATAGTATGGAAGATCTTTATCCTATCACGCCCGATTTCAGTCCATCGAGTCAAGCCTTGCCATCAGCCTTTGCAGCAATTTCTCATTCCTTGTGGCATGCTCGTCTTGGTCATCCGGGATCCTCTATTTTGTCAGTTTTAGATTAAAATAGTTTTATTTCATGTAAGGGTACGAGTCGTACTCTAATTTGTCAATCTTGTTCTTTAGGAAAAATTGTTAAGTTGCCATTTGTAGACTCAAATTCTCATACTGCAATGTCATTTGATATTATTCATAGCGACCTATGGACGTCTCCTGTTCTAAGTTCGTTGGGTCATCGGTATTATGTTCTCTTTTTGGATGATTATTGTAAATTTTTGTGGACGTTTCCAATTGCAAATAAATCTCAAGTGTTTTCCGTCTTCGTAAAATTTAGAGCATTCATTAGAACCCAATTCGAAAGAGAAATAAAAAATATTCAGTGTGATAATGGAAAAGAGTATGACAATAGGGTGTTTCGGGAGTTCTGTGTTAATAATGGGATCAATTTTTATTTTTCTTGTCCTCATAGATCTTCACAAAATGGGAAAGCCGAACGCAAAATTCGTTCCATAAATAACATTGTCCGCGCTCTCTTAATTCATGCTTCCATACCCCCATATTTTTGGCATTATGCTCTTCAAATGGACACATATCTCATAAACATAATTCCTTCCAAAGGTCTGACATATTCTCCCCCCCCCCCTCCAAATTTTATATAATAAGAATCCTTCTTATTCTCATCTTCGGGTTTTTGGATGCTTGTGTTATCCGTTATTCCCGTCCACTACAATTAACAAACTTCAGGCCCAATCTACTCCGTGTGTGTTTTGGGTTATCCGTCTAATCATCGTGGTTACAAATGCTTTGATTTATCCTCCAAGAAAATCATCATTAATCGCCATGTAATTTTTGATGAAACTCAATTTCCCTTTACTAAAGTTCATACTACCGAGCCTAGTTCGTATAATTTTTTGGATGATGGTATATCCCCGTATATTACTCACTATTTTTTGGACATATCCCGCACCCAAAATTTTCCAGCGGGCCCACTGCCCGCTGGCCCCACTGTTCCATCGCAAGTTCCCGTCACTGGATCAGTTCCAGCGATTGGGCCAGTCCAGCCCAATTTTGGAACTGGTCCGCCTCTGCTCCAGTTGCCAATTTGGGCCAGCAGGCCCATTGCCTGCTGGCCAGTCCATCCCGAGCCCAGAAAATTCCCAAAATCCGCCCACTTCTTCCTCGAGTCATAGGCCAGTCACTCGTAGTCAACGGGGTGTTTTTACACCAAAAAGACATTTTAATTTACAATCGAATGTCTCTAAATCCTCCTTGCCCCGTAATCCTGTGTATGCCTTAAACGACTCAAATTGGAAAATTGCTATAACTGATGAATATAATGCTCTTATTGATAATAAGACGTGGGAGTTGGTGGCCCGTCCATTTGGTATTAATGTTATCAGATCTATGTGGATTTTTGCTCATAAGGAGAATTCAGATGGTTCATTTGCTCGACATAAGACGTGGCTTGTGGGTGATGGTAAGTCTCAGCAGGTTGGGATAGATTGTGGGGAGACGTTTAGTCCGGTGGTCAAGCCAGCTACCATTCGCACGGTGCTTAGCTTGGCTCTTTCGAAGGCATGGCCTATTCATCAGTTGGATGTCAAGAATGCTTTCCTACATGGTGATCTCAAGGAAACAGTATATATGTATCAGCCGTTGGGGTTCAGGGATCCCAACCATCCTCATCATGTCTGTTTGTTGAAGAAGTCCTTATATGGGCTTAAGCAGTCACCACGAGCCTGGTATACAAGGTTTGCTGACTATGTTTCGACTATTGGATTCACTCACAGCAGGTCAGATAATTCATTGTTCATCTACCGTCGTGGTTCGTCCTTGGCCTACATTCTATTGTATGTGGATGATATCATTTTGACTGCCTCTTCCGATGCCTTACGCCAATATATCATGACCCTGCTCAGCTCTGAGTTTGCTATGAAAGACTTAGGCCCTTGAGTTATTTTTTGGGGATTGCCGTCAATCGCCATTCCTATGGATTATTCTTATCTCAATGAAAGTATGCAGCTGAGATCATTGAGAGGGCTGGGATGTCATCTTGTAAGTCCACTTCCACTCCAGTTGATACAAAGCCCAAGCTTAGTGCCGCGTCCGGTGCACCCTACGAGAATTCGACCCGCTATCACAGTCTTGCAGGGGCCCTTCAGTATCTTACCTTTACAAGATCGGATATTACGTATGCCGTCCAGCATGTGTGTTCATTCATGCATGATCCCAGAATTGAGCACATGAATGCAGTCAAACACATCATTCGGTATATTCAGGGTACACTGGACTATGGTTTGCATTTATATCCTTCCTCGACATCCATACTTGTCTCATACACATATGCTGATTGGGGTGCTTGTCCAGACACCAGACGGTCTACGTCTGGCTATTGTATGTTCCATGGCAATAACTTGGTCTCCTGGTGTGCGAAGCGTCAGGCAACTCTATCCCGCTCAAGTGCCGAGGTTGAATATCGGGGGGTAGCTAATGTGGTCTCAGAATCATGTTGGTTACGTAATTTGCTTTTGGAGCTTCAATGTCCCATTCAGAAGGCAACCTTAGTATATTGCGATAATATTAGTGCCATCTACCTTTCAGGTAATCCGGTTCAGCACCAACGCACTAAGCATATCGAAATGGACATTCACTTTGTCCGTGAAAAGGTTGTTCGGGGTCAAGTTCGCGTATGCCATGTCCCGTCACTATATCAAATTGCAGACATCTTTACAAGCCCGCGGTCCTTTTTGAAGATTTTAGGGACAGTCTCAGCGTTCGAAGACCACCCACTATGACTGCGGGGGTGTGTTAAACAAGGTATATACCCGTGATATATACTTGGTATACATAGTGTATATCACGGGTACAGTAGGAACGATTCAACCCATCTCGGCAGTGGCCTTCAGCCCATCTAGGCAGTGGCCTTCAGCCCATCACGGGCAGTGTAGCAGTGTAGTATATTAGGAATGTATATTGATGTAATATTGTAGTGTAAATGTTACCTTAATTAGTCTTGTACACTTACCATAATTTTATAGTTAGAATTATGGTAGAATAAGGTTTTAGGAATAGAATAGGAATAAGATTCTCCTATTATGGAAATATGTAACTTGTATATATACCTTTCAATTAATGAAAATAATCAAGGGGACTATTTCTTTCAATAATATATTGCAAAAGGAATGCTTGTAAATCCTACGAGTGAAATTTACATGGGCTTTTGTTGATTGAACATCAAAGCTTTTTCTGCCATGATTAATTGCCATTGAAGTTACATGATATTTGAGGTGGTAGTAATCCCATCATCAAATTCTTCGCAATTACCTAGAGCCATAGTTCAACATGCACCATATTTTGGCTGCAAATTGAGCATATGATAAATACATCGGAGGCATCACCTACAAAAGATGAGGCGTAAAAGTGTTTGTGATTTGCAAAGAAGTGTTTGATGTGTTCTTGAAGGAGATCATAAGCTACCTTCAAGTAATGTTTTTTTTTTCAGAAGGAAGAACTAACGGAGTTTTAGCATCTTCAGGCAAAAAACTCCAATAATCAATAGCTAACAAATGGAAATTCCACTAGTTGTACAAGTGCTGCACTGCTGCTAAGTTAAGAGGAAGTCTGAGGATTATGCTTAAACTTCTCCTACTTAGCCATGGCTATACATCGACAGATTGAAAATGGAATAAGAATTATGCTTTCTGATTTTTGTTCGCTCTTAGAGACAACCTTTCACATATGATCTTGTTTGCTAGCATAGTAATTACTAATTAGTAATATGTGACAGGCTAGATAAATAGCATTTGCTTGCAGATTCAACCACTTCATTTTTTAAATTAAAGTTTTCGTTTTGCACATTATTGGCTGCAACTTGAGATATGCAGTATGCTTTATGTGTTTTATTTCTTCTGCCATCAGTATGAAATTGCTTGATGCAAAATTCTGTAGTGCAACTGAACTCCATTTCTGCTTAAAAAACTAGCCCAACACTTCTGAAATTAAACAATTCACTGGCTTTGAAATCAAGAGTACTTAAACATTGTTTCTGTTAGTTTAATTGGTATAGATCCTTGACTTTCCACCCTACATGTGTTCATCACATTTTGGTTGTAGTGTATTATTGGGTTGTGTTGATATCTGCCAAAACTTAGCATATGAATGGAACAACCTTCAACCCCTCTCTCAAGATATCTTTAGAAGTACACGTAGAGTTAAAATTGAATGAAATTTGATGGATGAACTAGCTGTAATTGTGGCGAGAAGTAGAGTTTTCATGTAAGATAAACAGCTAGCTTTATTCATTTCAATTAAAATTTGCTACATTTGGCATAACAGATATTACAGAAAGAACAGAGTTTTATTCCCCCTTATTCTTCAGATACTCAACGAAACTAGCAACGAATGAATCATGAAGCTTCTGATCTCCAAAAATGACAGTAGCTTCTCTTGCTCGAGCTCTGAGCTCTTCACCTTCCTCAGAAACCATAGCGTATGTCAATGCTTTCGCTATCTCATTTATACTAAACAACCCGTCTTCTTCATTTCTCTCCACTTCAATTCCCAATCCTTTTTCCACTAACAATCTTGAATTCAACCCTTGATCATACACAAATGGCAGAACAACAAGAACATGACCATGCCGTAAAGTTTCTACAATAGAACCTAGACCTGCTTGAACTAGAGTTCCCCCAATTGAAGGATGTGCCAGAATTTCCTTTTGAGGCGCCCATCCAATGTGCACCATTCCTTTCTCTGCAGTCCTCAACTCAAATCCTGTTGGCAAAGTATCCACATCATCTGAAGTACTCCAGCTAGGCTTTTGTAATATCCATAAAAATGGTAGCCTAGATAGCTCAATTCCATGAGCTATTTCATATATTTGATCTTTATTCGGTTTACACTCACTCCCAAGTCCCACAAATATAATTGACCTAGGCTTCTGTTGATTGAGCCAATTTAAGATTTTATCGTCATTGAGGTTTCTTTCTGGTAATGATGTTTCAGGTAGTGGTAGTAATCCAACTGGAATTGTAGGCTTAGAGATGAGTTTATGGAGAGCATCCAAGTAATCACCTTCGAATTCTTTGCAACTACGTATAGCCATAGCTCGACATGCACTCAATACCTTGGCTGAACGTTCAGCGTATGATGCCCCTGAGGCGTCTTCTTGGAATGATGAGGAGAAAAGATCTGCTGCTTCATAACTCCGGTAAGCCAAGGTTGATGGAAAATGCAGCTTCTCAGAAGCGGTTGATGTGAGACTTTCGGGCATGGGTCCTGAAGCACTTGCAGCAATCAAGAAAGCTCTTGAAGCAGCTGAGGAAATACTGATGTGAATCATAGGGATATCATAAGCTTCAGCAATCTCAACAATCCATTACTGGAACAAGTCAACAATAATCCAATCAAGTTTTTGATCAGCAATGAACTGTCCGATGGGTGATCGAAGGAGATCATAAGCTGCTTTCAAGTACTCGATTGGTATAGATCCTTGACTTTCCACCCTGCACGTGTTCATCACATTTTGGGCTTGCCAATTGGCAGCAGAGTGGACGGGAAAATGGTCAATTTTGCCTATTAACTATTCGAAATAAGATAACTTCACCATCCTTTTTATTTTGGCCCAAAAATTCCCTTACCGTTAATCTAATAGCTCAAACATGTCCTTACAGATAATCAAGTAGTTCAAAATGACCATATATTGTTAGCCAAGTAGCTCAAGAATGCTCTTGCCGCTAATCCGTTGCTCCAACTAGGATGGAAAAGGACCAATTTCCTCCCAAACTGTTCTTAAACCTTGGTACAATTAGCCATAAAAATGTTTCAACACAGTAAACACATACAGTTATAGAGAGTACATAACATACATATTGGTACACGTAAGTAAGTAAACTGATCGAGTACTACCCTTATATATAAAAGCTTCTACTTACATACTTCCAAATCAATTCACTAAAAGTTTTGCTCGATGTTGGTTAACATAGTGTTAAGAGTTCCACATCGGATATGGAATGGGAACATGGACTCTTTATATGGACTTGGACAATCCTTACCCTACAAGCTAACTTTTGGGCCAGACCCATTCCAATTCTTTGTTCACCGATGTTGGGCCCCAAATTATATTATTCACACTCCAGTTAACAAGGTCTGGGCGTGCGGGAGAGTGTTAAGAGTCCCGATATGGAATGAGAACATGGACTCCTTATATGGACTTGGACAATCCTCACCCTACAAGCTAGCTTTTGGGGTTGAGTTAGGCCCAAGATCAATTCTTTATGCTTAGATTATGTGGCACTAGTTGCTATGCAAGCTACCAGCATATGTAATGCTCTTTCCACTCACCCTCGGTGTTTTACTTACAATATTGCAAATCCCCGTAAAATTTAATATTTAATTTAAGCTAATTTCAGGTTGAAAGGGACTTATATATGGGTGGTTGGAGTTGCAACATAGGCCTATATATTGGGAGATTTTTTTTAGGTGAGTCCCTGAGATTGAATTAGGATTTAGGAGGCTATTTTTCAACAAAGTTGAATATATTGGGACCCTCAATAACTACTTCTAACCGAAATGACCAAGAACAAACCACTCTTTGACTCTCTCCCCTCTTATTTCTGCCACTTGGAAATGCTAAATTTATGCTTAGCTTCTATTATCCATCTAACTTTTCAACAACATGAAAAATGTATAGGTGTATATACCTAATATGATGGAAATATATGTACATAACATGATAGAAATTCCTATGTTATATTTTCTTGTGTCATATCATGATTCATCATGTTGAAGTTGATGTATATCTAAATTGACCAGTCTACTTCGTAAAAGTTTTTATAAACTGCATTTTCTTTTACTGGGAATCACTTCATGGCTGGTAACTTTGGAGACTCGTTCAAAATGCTTCATGAATCCAACTTCTCTTCCTCGATTGCTCCATGTTCAGATCTTTCGCTTCTAACTTCTCTTCCTCGATTGCTCCATGTTCAGATCCACTAATGGATCCATAGTTTTAAAGCTTGGCTTCCATAGATCTTAATGCAAATGCATAATTTGACATGGTATCAGAGCAAGATCTATCTCACCCGATGAATTAAATTATTCACACTCCAGATGTCTAATCCTGAGCGTGAGGTGAGATGTTGAAGAATGAAAAAAGTCTCACATCAATGGTTAATGAGATGGGTGGTCTCCTTATATGAACTTGGGCAATCCTCCCCTCATGAGCTGACTTTTATGGTTGAGTTAGGTCCACGATTCATTCTTTACAAAATTTTATGTTACAAAAAAATAGTTTAATGACTTTGGTGAGTAAAATAAAAATTGAGTGATCATCTATTAAATCAATCCCAAATAGCAATAAATATTAAATCATGACACAGAACTAAGCAAGTGAAACGGTTATTGGAATATCAAGACATGATACATGAAATATTACTAGTCACAAATGATGAGAGAAACAGTGATATGAATTCATACACCAAAATTAGATAGAAAAAGAAAGTGAGAATTAACTTGTCATTGTCTTAGAGTTTTGTTTCGTGTAGATAAAAAAACAAACAAATCGGAAAGGAAAAAACTGTATATTCAGGGGAAAAGAAAATGTATATTCAGGGGAAAAGAAAATCTAAATTAGGCGAATCTTTAGCTCCATCCCAAACACTGTATATTCAGGGGAAAAGAAAATGTAATTTCACCTATAATAGTTTCAAATTTTGTTTTTCCTATATATACCAACTCCACACACCATATTCCAGCTAAATAATAGAGTTCAAGTGAACTACCAAATTTTTTGCTTCACAACTTTCTTGTATGGTAAAGTGCAGAGTTATAAATTATAGTGCATCTTCTCTTTCATACCAAATGTTATGCTCTGAAAAAGCAATTCAAAATGTGGTTCATGTCATAAAAAATGTTCATGCAAAGACCAATTATCAGTCCGGACTCCATAACATGCCCTTATAATACTTCATATGTTTTTCCTTAATTGTGTTTACTGTATGGGGGTTTTCCTCAAAATGTGAAAAACCAGAACTTGCCTTATTTTTATTTTTTCGATGCCCGAGCCAACTTGTGTGCACCTCGATTAATACCCTGTATACCTCCTATTTCTCACCAGTACAAGTACCGACAATGGCGTAGCCACATGGACGCTAGGGTGGTCAACCGAACACCCTGTGCCAAAAAATTATACAACATCTATAGGTCGAATATTATTTTTTCTGGGTATATACCGTGGTTTGAACACCCTCAGCGAGACAACCTAGCTTTGTTTCGATTCCCGTATTCAAGTTTGAACACCCTTAGAAATTTCTAGCTATGCCACTGAGTACCGAGTAACTCGGCCTTCCAAGGCTGAGGCAGATGGAAAGAAATTATTGTGTGTTTTGTTATCTCTATAGAGATTTGAAATTATCTTGCTTTATTATATTCTTGCAGATGGTGAAGATAGATTGTCTGCTATTAGTCCTTCTAGGACTGGTGTTTTCAAGTCTAGAAGGAGCAGAACTGCAGAAGGAAGAAAAACAAGAATTCTTGAAGGGTCCTCCCATGAGTTGGCATACTCAACAATAAACTGCAGAAGGCACAGTGCATCTATACAAGAATTTGGAGGGGTTGGAGATGGAAAAACACTCAACACAAAGGCATTTCAGAAGGCAGTAAATCAACTGATGCATCAGATGGTGGAGCTCAACTAATTATCCTGCTGGTCACTGGCTCACTGGTAGTTTCAATCTTACTAGTCATTTCACTCTTTTTCTTCACAAGGATGCCGTTCTTCTTGCTTCTCAGGTACTAATTTTTTTCCAGCTCTACTTCACTTTTTCTATCTTTTTTCCAGAGTACTATAATAGTAAGTTAAAGAGCCTCATGGCCGCACGCTCTGCTCTCTCCGTCCCCTACTCTAATTAAAAGTCTAATTCCTCTATTGAATGTAAGTTGTCAAACTACAACTAAGAGTTTCCCCTTTTAAACGCCAGTCATGTAAGGCGACCGGGCCAAGCTGAGTCAAAAGAACTTTGATGACTCAAGATTCATATTATAAAGGGCAGCCCTTGACCTGATCATCCAATGCACTCCAACAGTCAAAGCAATTCATCATTGTACTTGCTATTAATGAGTGTAATTGAATTGGTTCAGGAATTAAACCAGTGGCCTGTGATAGACCCCTTACCATCCTATGGTCATGGGAGGGATGCACCAGGAGGCAGGTATATCAGTCTCATTTTTGGTGCTAACCTCACAGATGTAATCATCACAGGTAACTAAAGTCTTATTATAGACCAAACACTTCTATCCACCTTGAAGATGATAATTTTTTGTTCTATTTTTCAACAGTTTAAACAGATACTTGTCTTTTCTGCATAATTAGGTGAGAATGGGACAATAGATGGGCAGGGTGCCCTCTGGTGGCAACAATTTCACAGGAAAAAGCTAAAATACACAAGACCTTACTTGATCGAACTCATGCATTCTAATAAAATACAACAACAACAACATACCAGTAAAATCCCACAACGTGGGGTCTGCGGAGGGTAGAGTGTACACAGACCTTACCTCCACCTTGATAGGTAGAGCGGCTGTTTCCGGGAGACCCTCGGCTCAAGACCCTTGTAAACTCTCCCTCTTGGAATATCCATCCTGTTTATAGCAGGTGAATTTATCAGCCAAATTTACATTATTTAACATATTAGTGACTATTATTTACTTTTTTCAAGTTTATCACAATCTTCATGCTTGTGAAATTTCAGCGATATCATTATCCAAGGCATCACTATTATAGCACCTGTAACATCTCCAGACACTGATGGAATTGACCCAGGTCTGGTTTTTTCCTCCCTAATTAAGTCAAGGAAGCTAATTCATCAAGTCAATTCTTCTTATTCTCTGAATTTTCAGATTCTGGAGATGAATGTATAGCAGTCAAAAGTGGCTGGGATGAGTATGGTATAAAATATGGAATGCCAACAAGTCATTTGATCATCAGACGTTTCACTTGCATTTCACCTTCCAGTGCAGCTATAGCATTAGGAAGTGAAATGTATTCAAGATGTGATAATTCAAGACATAACAGCTATCAACACAGAATCGGGGATAAGGATCAAGAGTGGCGTAGGAAGAGGCGGGTTTGTCAAAGACATATGTCAAGGGGATGAAAATGCACACTATGAAATGGGTATTTTGGATGACAGGCAACTATGGTTCACATGCTGACACTCACTGGGATCCTAAAGCTTTGCCAGAGATAAAAGGGATCAATTACCGGGATGTGGTGGATAAGAACGTGTCAATGGCCGGCCAGCTAGAGGGGATATCCGGGGATCCTTTCATCGGAATCTGCTTGTCCAATGTGACAATTGGTTTAGCAAAAATGTCCAAGAAATATCCATGGGCTTGCACTAATATTGAAGGAATTAGCAGCAGTGTGCAACCTGAACCTTGTAAGTTGCTGGCTGATCAGGGCTCAAAGAAGAGTGGGATGTGTGATTTTCCTACAGAAAGTTTACTCAGAGATAACATAAAGATGCAAAGATGTTATTATAGATTGAATTACTGATAAGCTTTTCTTACATGTACCAGTTCTATAAGTTTATTGAAGTATCAGTACTTTTCATGTCTACTTCAGAATACCCTCAATATTATGCTACAAATATAAGTATTTTCATTTTTTTTTCTTCAAGATGGAGGATTTCATGTAACACTATAAGAAGCAAAACTATGGTTTTACCCTTCACTGTGATTATAACACATCTAAGAAAGACAAATCTTAAGCTCATTCACCAGGAAGAATTGTGATCAACACGTGCAGGATAGCAAATTTTTCACTTCTGGATATCACCTTGTAGCCAAGAAAGAAGAAAGAAGTCAAGAAGCTAGGTGACTGTTTATAGGAATACAGATCTACAATCATGTGGGTCATCCAGACTGAAAAATACATACAATTACTGTCAAACCACTTGAAAGCAAAGATACGTCAAGTTTTCAGGATAACAAGCTGTAATCACTCGGGATTTCCTAGTTCTACCAGCCAGAGAGAATCTGGTAACAAGAAGGAATTGATACGTGGAATGTTCGGATCAGGGGCTACAATTCAAGTTTGGTTTTAGCTTTCCTTGTACAGCATTGATCGCCTTGAAAGATTAATAGGACAAATCTAACATAAGCTACTAACAGAGCCATGAACTCACCTCCACTGCATTTGATCTATTTTTACCGAGGATCATTACAAAGTTCGATAGAGTATCCTAGGAATGTTATGTCACCGAACTCTTCACAGCAGAAATTATGAAACATCATCTCTCTCAGTGAGTTGGATCTGGATTAAAGTTCATGGATTCCCTCCAGATGAGCTCCTTGATATTTTCTTCAGTAAAAGATGGCTGCTCAAAGTCAAAACTGAAAGGCCTAGGACAAACAGGCTCCTCATTGATATCATGAAAAGGTGCCAAGTAGGGGTGGCAGAGAGCTTCATCAACTGCAAAAGATCAATAATGAGGATTAGCAATGGAAAAATCATTGTCAGATTAAAACCTTTTTCTCAAATTACCGTATATTTCTCAGACACAAAAAAAGTATCTCACCACCTTTTTGTTTAATCAAAAAAGTAACTCACCATCTTATAAGTTAGAATTGACTCAAAGAAACGTTCTCATGAATCATCTTTACCTGTAACACGCCTGCTTGGATCAAAGACAAGCATTTTCTCAAGCAAATCAACAGCTCCAGGCGATGAATTGGGAAATCTAGCAGCAAATTGTTGTCTTGGGTACTGCGGGAGCTGCCTAACATATCTCCGAGCATTATCACTCCGGAGAAATCCAAGACTGGCATCATCAGGTGATCCTATGAGCTATTTTAAACAAGTAAAGGGGCAATATCAGGATTGAACTGACTGAATTAGCAAAAATGAACCTCTTTTTGTGCAACTTAACAACTAAATAAACAGTAACTTGAAGAAAAATCTAAGCAAAATACACTTGTATAGGCCACAGATCATACTATCCACGTTAAAGCATTAGAGACAGCAGCCCGTATTCATCGTTACTATTTAATTGAACTTATGGAATCTGTCAGGATAGAGTTTGGAGGTAGACAAACACACATAATGCACATTTACCTCTGTGATAAGTCTCAACTGGTGAACGTAATCCTTGCCGGGAAAGAGAGGTTGTCTTGTCATCATCTCACCCAGTATGCAACCTACTGACCAGATATCAATTGCTGCTGTATATTCTGAACAATTTAGGAGCAACTCTGGTGCACGATACCAGCGTGTTACGACATACTCCGTCATGAAATCTGTCTCAGATGTTGTCCTTGCAAGCCCAAAATCTCCAACTTTTAGGTCACAATTTGCATTGAGAAGCAAATTGCTGGGTTTTAGATCACGATGCAGGACATTGGCAGAGTGAATGTACTTAAGTCCTCGTAATATTTGGTATAGGAAATACTACAAAAAGCAACGAGGAGAGACCACTCATGAACAGGAAGTATGTGATACGGAAAACGTAGATAAATCCCAAACAAATAAACCTCTTCAACTTTAAGGAAATATCGGTATGCAAAACTGTAGCTTAAATAATCGTAAAACAGAGACCAGCTTATAGATCTTGACAAGCATAGTTATCCAGCTAACTAAGATGATTGTTCATCCTGTCATGCTCAAGGAACAAAACCTTTTAGCCTATGTTTTTAATCATTTAATAACAGGGAAAAACGTTTGGACTTTTGAACACTCAATTTTGAATAATCATAAAACTAGTTATAACCTTTTCCTCCCAATTTGGCCTTACAGTGGATCTTTTTGTAATATCTTACAATGAAGTATTATATAAGCATGATCTGTGAACAAGTGTGGTTTGTGATATGAACAAGTTTCACACTGAGTTCATGTGGATATCACTACCTAAATGGAGTCCATATACTATTAGTTACGTGCTGGAAGGCTTTCCTAGTACAAAACATATGTGGCATGGAGAGAAAGGGTAATTCATATACTTTGTACAAAGAGAAGTATGATATAAAGCATAGATGATTTATATACTGCAAGGGCAAAAATACATGGATGATTGCATACAGTAGAAGACTAGAAGTTTTAGCAAAAATGCCTTCCCGTGGAATTTTGTGCAAAAATGACAATAAAATGCCTCTTACACATCCAGAACCAGCTTTCTGCTTAGAGCAAGGGGAGGATAGATGCAATGGGCAACACACATTTGATCGCCTAGTTCTGGTGACATAAAAATTTGGAGTCTTCAGTACACAAAAGAAAGTCTAGCTTACCCGACAGTGATCATCAGTCAACTGTTGGTTGAAACGAATTATCTGATGAAGATCAGTGTCCATCAGCTCATAAACAATGTAGACATCATTGAAATTCTTAGTTTGTGGTGGCCGTATAATATCGTTAATGGCAATCACCTGCGGTAATTATAAAAGGTAAATGTTATGGTTCTAGTATAACTCATGTGTAGAATCATTATTTTTTGAGGTGTAAAATCATTATTCCCAACACCAGAAAAGAATATGTATATCAACAATACAAGAATAACTTTAACAACTGTGCCTCGATCCCAAACAAGTTGGGGTCGGCTATATGAATCCTCACTAATCATAATACCCCAAGAAAACTCATCTCAAACCAATATTATATGAAAATACAACAATATGAATAACTCCATAAAAAATTCTCTTGAACAAGATATTAAGAAAAATATCTAACATATGACAAATGCACTGGAAAGTAAACCTTTCAATAATTACTTATTCTAAAAGAAAAAAGAAGAGATAAAAAAAAACTATTCTTGAAAGACAATAAGCAAGGAGGACAGACTCTTTGAGAACCTTAAGAGTAAGGAGTTAGTTACCATAAATAGACATGCTTCCAGCTTCTTAACAGCAGATCATCTTACTCTTTAGTCATGGGTTAACCGTTACTTAGAATTCTGAAAGAAGTATTCACTTTAAACTGCAATCTCAGGCATTTCTCCTAATTTTTTAAAAAAGTATTTTTCTTTGACAGCCAACTACTTACAAAAGTTATGATCCTCGAGACATCTTTCCTTCCTTTCTTTACCTCTCCACTTCAACTAAAGACAGGAGGGGTAGAGATATCTTTGCTTTTATTGCTTACATTGCCAGAACTCATGGAAAAAACTTCCCTCTAAACAATCATTTTCTATCATAAAGAAAAGCTCTACCATTTCAAAATCTAATTTTCATGATGTTTCCCTTCCTATCAATTTCTTTTCTCAAAATTATACAGGCAAGGCAGCTAAAAGTCAACATATAAAAAAACCTAAAAAGGGTAACTAAAAGGTGAATATAACTAGTGTAGCCATTTATTACGGGTGTCATCACCTTTTGAAAAATAAGTGTACGTAATAATTTCAGTAAAGAAAGATAGTAGCTACGGAGACCTTGGATCTCTCTCAGGTCAACCATCTCTGATCCATAACACTGTCTTCAACCTACCCTAGTTACCGGTGATGCAGTTCACAACTAAACCATCCACCCACCCCAACTCCCAAGAAAGAGAATGAAGGGGGAAACAACAGCTCATTACATCTAGCAAGAACCAAAGAGCAAAGACAACAACAACAACACACCAAGTGTAATCTCACAAGTGGGGTCTGGGGAGGGTAGAGTGTACGCAAACCTTACCTCTCTACCTCCCAAGGTAGAGAGGTTGTTTCCAAAAGACTCCCGGCTCAAGAGAAAACATGAAAAAAAGAAAAGGTCAAACAAGCATTGATGAAAGTAAAGAAGTCATGACAAAGAAACGCTAAATAAGCATTATGTAGAAGAGTAAGTAACAGTAATTGCAGCAAACTAATACGATAATTGAAGTACAAGAACTAACAGATAGTGACAGAGACTACAAAGATACTACTACACCTATTAGTCTGGAAGGATATATGGGACTACTACCTACTAACCTTCTACTCTAATCCGCGACTTCCATAACTTCCTATCTAAGATCATGTCGTCAGAAAGCTGCAACTGCAACATACCTTGTCTAATCACTTCTCTCCAATACTTCTAAGGTCTACCTCTACCTCTCCTCAACTGAAACCATCTATAGTCAACCTCTCACACCTCCGCACTGGGGCCTCCGTACATCTCCTTTGTACATGCCCGAACCATCTCAGTCTTGCTTCTCGCATCTTGTCCACCACCGAGGCCACTCCCACCTTGTCCCCAATAACTTCATTTCTAATCATATACTTCCTAGTATGCCCACACATCTATCGCAACATCCTCGTTTCCGCAACCTTCATCTTCTGGATGTGAGATTTCTTGACCGGCCAACACTCCGCCCATACAACATAGTAGGTCTAACTACCACTCTATAGAACTTGCCTTTAAGTTTTGGTGGCACCTTGTCACATAAGACATCGGAGGCGAGCCTCCATTTCATCCACCCTGCTCTAATACAATGTGTGACATCCTGATCAACCTCCTCATTTCCTTGATAATGGACCTAAGATACTTAAAACTTCCTCGCTTTAAGATGGCTTGCCCCTCAAGCTCCACTTCTATGCCCTCCTCATGCGCTACGTCACTGAACTTGCACTCCAAGTATTCCGTCTTAGTCCTGCTCAACTTGAACCCTTTGGGCTCCAGGGTCTGTCTCTAAACCTCCAACTGAGCATTAACTCTGCCGCGGGTCTCTTCAATAAACACTATGTCATTCGCAAATAACATACACCATGGCACCTCACCCTGGATTTTCTATGTCAGTTCATCCATCACCAAGACAAATAAAAACGGGCTAAGAGCTGATCGTTGATGCAACCCCATCACAACTGGAAAAGGCTCTGAGTCTCCTCCCACTGTCCTTACCCAGATCTTGGCAAAGAGGGAATGAAAAAAAAAAGAAATATACAAGGATTGCTCCTAGCATATGGCTAGGATTGCAATGACATGAAATACCTAAGTTATTAGTTGTGATACTGAAAAGAAAACATATGAAGCAAACCTACAAAATAAATTTGTTATGTTATCAATGGGGTCAATCTTCGAATTTGTGAAGCAATTTGTTATACTCACATTGTCATGATCCATGTGACGAAGAAGCTTTATCTCTCGTAGTGTCCTTTTTCCATCAATTCTATTATCAAATGCATTGCCAATCTTCTTAATAGCTACTTCCTCACATGTTTCCGAATTCATCGCGGCACTGAAGGAAATTAAAAAATCACATTTTACCTTCACATAGTGAATAAATAGAGGAAATACCTTAAATAGAGGAAAAGATCAAATTGGTAAGAGAAAGACGCAAACCAGACTAATTTGAGTAGATATTTTCACGTGAACAGAAGCAACAATACCTAGATCCCACGAAGTCACTCGAATGCATGACAACTGCAAATAGTTATGCTTCATGGGACATTAATGAAACTAAGAATGAAAGCAGCATAGATACATGAAATTCATTTCTCTATATGACAGTACAGCACACGGGTAAGTATACTTGCCAATCTTCAGCAGCAAGAAGTTCTAATTTAACGCCGCCTGATTCATCATAAGATACCAAGTGGCTGTCTTGCATTAGGAAATGACCAATATAAGAAAACTTCATCAGGATTCAGAATGTCCCTGCCACTCTTCTTAACACATCACTAGTAATTCTCCAAGAAATGTGCACATTGTCCAAAGACCAAATTCAACTAGTCAAAACTTTCTTCATATCAAGGAGGTCATTTCCATTTTTCAGGTTCACACCAATTCTTGCTTTAAAACCATTAAACTTTTTTTATTCTTCCAGATCTTCTGTCCTAATACAATTCAATTTGAGAGGCAATTTTAGCCAGCTCGGTATCTTGTGAAAATGCTAGTTCGGAATTTTTGAAAACTAATTAGGTGAATTAGTTAAAGTTTCACAAAGTAGTTCTCTTATTCCATAAATACAATCTTAGCCTAGTTATGAGCATAATTTGCACAAAAGTAAGTGGACTGATTAGAAAGGCCATTGATAGCATAACGAATAAAAGATGCAACTGCTAGTTTCCTGAAGTTAAACTACATCAGTTCACTAGATATCAGATTTCACAGTGCCACAGCTATTCAGTTTAGGATATACCTATAGGAATTGCACTGAGAGTTTCGGTTATGTATTCTCAAGAGTAAACACATAACTAAGTATGATAAGAACCCACATTTGCTCTCTTACCAAACACAGCCTAGGAAAACCATAACCCACTTTAATTCTTTAATGGCTCACAAAGTTCCACATTAGACCAAATGAAATCAATTAGAAACAAAAAGGTACCAAGAAAAGACATTCTTTTTTTCAACCAAGATTGTGTCTGGACCAGCTTGCCCACATATCAACTAATTCACTATAACCTAAACCAGGTGTTAACACACATAAACTTACACACCCATAAACTTATACAAAAAGAAATGAAGAAGTAATTAAAGAATAATTGAAAAGGGGATAATTTTTGATATTTTTCTTACCAAACTATGCCAGAAGCTCCACGACCAACAGGCCTAAGGAGTACATATTTTTTGGAAACTTCAAAGAGATTACCATGCACATTATATTGCACATAACGACCACCATGAGATGGAACTCCTTTGAAATTACTTTGCACACCTTGATCACCTGAACTTGGCTCCATTGAAAATCAACTAATCAACAAGTTACAAAATACAATTTTTTTTTCAAGAAAATGAAATCTTGGCCAAAACCCAGTTCAAATACAGTATTTGATGGGCCAATTATGTCGGTAGCCTTGCAGGAAGAAGATGTGAAGAGCTCTTTTGACATTTCTTTGAGTGGTGATTTTTATTTTTTATTTTCTTTTGTATTTTCCCCTTCTTTCCTTTCTCTTTCCTCAATTTTATAACAGTATTTCCAGAGAAAAAATTGGGGAAGGGGGATTTTTAAACTTTGCTGTTACCCGTGAGGGAAATTGACTTTTCCTCAACTGATGGATTTTGCTTCTTTTTCTTCTCTTTTTCCCTTTCCTTTCTTTGCTCATTGGAAATAAGTCCTCAAAATTTCTTCACCGTACAAGTGTGTTTTATATACTTGTTTTTGACATTTTTCTAACACTTCCAACTTTTTTTAATAGCATGCAAATTAGATCTTTATTTTTTGTGTGTGGTGACACTTTTATGGACAGGAAGTGCATCAGGGACGAGGACAGTAAAATATTGATAGAGGAGGCACTAATTAGACGGTAGTAGCAGTTATACTTTCATAAGTTCTTGAACGAAGAGGAAACCAGAGACATTGAGATGGAGGATTTGGAGCACTCAGAACGGAGTCGCAATTACGGGTATTATAGGTGTATAGAGATGGAGGAGGTTAAGAGTGTTATTCGTATGATGTATAGTAGTAGAGTGATCGGGTCAAACGAGATTCCGGTGAAATTATGAAAGTTAGTGGCGAATTCAGGATTTTCATTAGGAGTGTTCGAAAAATAAAAGTGTTGTGTTTGGAATTTGAGCTTGGAACCTCAAGGTGAATTTTGAACACCATAAATCATGAGTCAACTTCTACTCTTGAGTTTAGAGTGTTTAAAATCTTTATATATACATAACAAATAAAAAATTACCTTGCATATACATTGTAATTTTTTATCGAGGGTGTTCGGGTGAACACCCTGGAGACCCTAGATCCGCCCCTGGACTATGTTGTTCAATGTCATTTTGAGACGACAAAAAAGTTCGAAGAATGAAAGTGGAGTACAATGATTCTGTTGTACAAGAACAAGGGTGGCATTCAAAGTTGCAACAATTATATAGTATCAAGCTACTACGCCACATTATGAAAGTTTGGGAGAGAGTGGTGGAGATGAAAGTGAGAAGGAGCGTGGTTATTTCTGAGAACCAGTTTAGATTCATGTCGAGGCGCTCAACAATAGAAACCATTTATTTTGTGAGGTAGTTAGTGGAACAGTACAGGGAGAGAAAAAAGGACATGCACATGGTATTCATCGATCTAGAAAAGGG
Source organism: Anisodus tanguticus (assembly GCA_034509755.1). Taxonomy (NCBI): domain Eukaryota; kingdom Viridiplantae; phylum Streptophyta; class Magnoliopsida; order Solanales; family Solanaceae; genus Anisodus; species Anisodus tanguticus. Next base: position 21,073,559 of record CM067561.1, on the reverse strand, counting down.
TTACGATAAAGTCTCCAAGGAAGAATCTATGGAGGTACTTGGAGGCTAGAGGGGTACCTAGGGCTGTTCACCGGTCCAAACCCGGACCGGATCGAAGATCGAAAAATATAAAATGGAAGAACGAAGACCGGACCGGCAATTATCGGTCCTGGACCGGACCGGTTCTAAAGAAAGTTCAATCTCCTTTGCATTGCCTTTGTTATAAATCTGGTACGTTGAAGTAATTAGATTAATTTAATCTCTTTTAAATTTGATCAAAATTCATGTATTGAAGCTTAAAGTACTTGAATATTTATCACTACGGACCATACGGATACGGTTCAGGGGCAGTAGAGATCCAAAAAAAATGCAATTAAAGTATAAGAAAATAAGAAGAACTAAGTCACATATTACAACTTCATGTCCAAAAATAATCCCAAAACTAAATTACTAGAAATATTGAATCCAAGGCTATTAAAAATTAAAAAAAATCCTCAAATCTTGAACAATAATTATACTAATGAAATACTTACACCATCAACATCAATCTGCAACAAAAAGTTTCAATAAAAAACTAATTAGTTCAAACTTAATATCAAATAAAAATCATGAGGAGTTCATATTAACATTATATAGTATTTAATGATTGGCGTTTACCTTTTTCATTACTTTGCATGAAGCAAATACAACTTCTAATTCACCAATCACTATCATTCAAAGTAGAGTTTTTAAATTATGTATAATAATAATAATAATAATAAACAAACAAAATAATAAAAGTGAAGGTATAATATATTATTTTGAAATTATTAAGTATAATATAATTTTAGAAAATACATTTCTCAAGTAGCTCCAATTCCTCCAACTTTTCCTCTACATCAATCCCCTTCTCTTTATCTTTTCGAGGGCGAAGCCAATCTTATGCACAAATAAGAGCTTGCACCATCTTTTATTGGTATACAAAGTGTAAATAATAAAATTTGTTATAGAGAACTTAATAAGTAAAAATAAAAAATAAATGAAGAAAAATGATGAAAACATTACCTTAGTAGTTAAGGAGCTCCTAAATGGATCTAGATGATGACTCCAGCACTAAATGCCAATTCAGATGCAACAGTGGATTAAAATCTCTATCATCACTAATCATCCACCTATTTAACTAATTAAGAACACGAACAATGTAGAAGAAAGTGTGATTACTAGTTACATATAATGAAATAGTTACATATAATGAACCAGAAACAACATCGGTCAAAACCTTAAACTCTTTTACAAAAACCGCTAACCCTTCAACCACTTTCCCATCATCATCAGTGGGAGCCCCCAAATTTCTTGATTCATCTTCCTAATAGTATTACTTTGATCTTCATCATAAACTTATTGAGATTCAATTTCAAGATCAAATTGGGGATTAGCTTGAATATCCATCCTCCAAAAAAATTCTATCATCACTAATCATCCACCTATTATATGATACACAAGCATCACTATAATTAAAAAATATCAAGCTTGACATCTACAAACAAGAAAATAATTTATATTATATGATACACAAGCATCACTATAATTAAACATAATATAGTTATAATGTTACATAAATAAAATAATACACCAACGAATTAAAGTAGCGTTTTAATATAGTTATAAAGTTAGAAAAATAAAGTAATACACTAATGTAGTATAATATACAGTATGAATCTAATGATGCGCTACCATAATAAATAAATTTTTTAACATAATATTACTAATAAATATTTTTTTAAAAAAAACTAATAAATCAATTTTAATCATAACTTCACACAATTTATAGCAGAGACATATAAAAAATATGAAACTAAATAATTAAACAAGCATTAACCAAATGAAAAGACATGGGAAGCAAATAAATTAAAATATTGACTTACTGTTGTTGATGGAGAAACCGCCTGCAATGCATCAATGCCGGCAACACGTTGTGAACTGATTAAGGGATTAGAGTTGGAAAATTGGAAGGAAAAATTTAAAGTAAAGAATTAGAGGTTGGCAGAGACATGGAGTAGCAGGCTGCTAGTGCTGGTATTCAATGATTTTTTAATTGCGATTTTCTTCGTAGCCGTCATTAGCCGTCATATCTCATATAAATGATATAATTTCCTTGAGAATGTAATAATAAATTGTAATAATAAATTAATAATTTAACTAAACTTGGAACTTAATCTTAGTAAAAAACCGACTATAGACTAACGTAAAGGATTTATTTATTTTTATAACCGGATCCGGTTCGGTCCTGGGTTATTTCGGGTTTAGACCAGACCGGAATCCGGGAAAAAAATTCCCGACTCGAAGACCGGACCGGTTGTCTTGGGTCCGGTTCGGTCCATTTTGCCTGTCCGGACCAATTTTTGAACAGCCCTAGGGGTACATGTGGCGTATACTAGGGCGATCAAGGACATGTACGATGAAGTCAAGACTCGGTTGAAGACGGTGGGAGGTGATTCAGAGCACTTTCCACTTTTGATGGGATTGCACTAGGGATCAACTCTTAGCCCATTTTTATTTGTCTTAGTGATGAATATTTTGATGCGGCATATCCAAAGAGAAGTATCATAATGTCTGTTATTCGCGGATGAAATAGTGCTTATTGATGAGACCCATGTGGGAGTTAACACTAAGCTAGAGGTTTGGAGATAGATCCCGGAGTCTAAGGGTTCGGGTCACCAAAACAAAATACTTGGAGTGCAAGTTCAGTGATGTGACGCATGAGGCTAATTTGGAAGTGCGGCTCGATACACATGTCATCTAAAGGAAAGAAAGTTTCAAGTATCTTGGGTCTATTATCCAAGATAATGGAGAGAATGACGAGGATGTCATACATCGCATTGGTGCGGGGTGGATGAAATGGAGGCTCGCATCTAGAGTGTTGTGTGATAAGAAGGTGCCACCAAAACTCAAAGGTAAGTTCTACAGAATGTTGGTGAGACCAACTATGTTGTATGAGGCGAAGTGTTGGCCAGTTAAGAACTCCTACATTCGATAAATAAAAGATGCGGAAATAAGAATGTTGCAGTGGATGTGTGGGCATACTAGGAGAGATAGGATTAGGAATGAAGATATTCGAAATAAGGTGGGAGGGGCCTCAATGGAGGATAAGATGCGGGAAGCGAGACTTAGATGGTTCAGACGTGTGAAGAAGAGGTTCGTGAATGCCCAGTGTAGAGGTGCGCGCGGTTGAATATGGATTGCTTCAGGAGAGGTAGAGGTAGACGAAGAGGTATTGAGGATAGGTGATTAGACAGGACATGATGCAGTTGCAGCCTACCAAAGACATGATCTTAGATAGAAGGTTTTGGAGGACACAGATTATAGTAGAATGTTAGTAGTAGTAGAGTGTTGTCTCGCTTTCCTTCCTTACTAGTAGTTGTAGTATTTTTCATGCAATTTCTTATCCTTCGATTTATATTACTATCTACTGTCGCTAGTTATACACTTAGCATACTGTTGTGTTGCAATTGTTGTTCCTTTTCCTTGTTGATCTGCTTTGTTTTTACTTCATCTTGAGCCGATGGTCTATTGAAAACGGTCTCTCTACCTCCCAAGATAGGGGTAAGGTCTGCGTACACTCCATCCTCCCCAAACCCCATTTGTGGGACTATATGTTGTTGTTGTTGTACATAAGGAAAAATATATTTCTTCATCCGTTCTAATTTAAGTGTCTTACTTTTTTTTTCTGTCCCAAAAATTATCTTTTTCTATATCTAGTAAGTTGACAATTTAAACATTTTGTATGACTAGTTTACAATCGCAAAATTTAAAGGGCATTTTAGAACATAATACACACTTTAATTTAAGACCGCAATTTTTTTTAAAAAAAAACTTCATACCTAGTGAAAAAGAAACTTAAAAATTGATAAGGCATAACTTTTAAGTTTACTCTTAAAAAATTCAAAGAGTTATAATAGGAACGTTCTAGAAATATCTAAAAAGTTATCAAGGAAAATTGCTAATAGCATAGGAAACTATGGTCTAGCTTTATACCTATATGTTGATTTTTCAATGCATCAAATTGGTCATTCCTCTCCAAAATATATTTAAATCGTGGCAGCTTGGAATTGGAATGATTTGACTAATTGCTTACATATGGTTGGTTGTGTTAAAAATTTTCTTTGAAGACTGATGTTTTATTCTTGGAAAACTATGAGCAGTTGGAGAAATTTTGGTTTTCTTTATTTTGATTCCTTTTAAGTTTTTATCCAGTCAAGTTTGTCATCCTAACCTCGTTTTGTTTGACAAGTGCAAGAATTATTATTTTTTTGGAACATCAACAATAAGAAGAGGGCAAGCTAATATGAATTGACATTATTTTTCTTTTACCAAATAACGTAAGTTCACATAACCTTTTCGTGGTAAAACCAGACTATTCACTCTCTTTCCAGGTAACTTCTAAATATCGCTCAAGTCTTGATGAGAAAAGTTATTCGCAAATATTTATAATAAATAACATGCTACTCGATAAATAAGTTGAGGTGCACAAACTGAACCAAACACCTTTATTGTCCAAAAAAATTAGTTAGGGTTTGAAATTCTAACAAATCTTTTATTTATGTCATATAGGCGGTCGTTATTGCACACTAGGTAGTCAGTGTGGTAGGAGAGATTATGTTGGTGGTTTTAATCTCATTTCCACCTTGCAGGGTCAACAAGGGATCAAAGTAAACAAGGTCTGTTCTCATACCTAACTAAGTGTAGTTTAGATCTTTGTCTCCTCTCAGTATTCACCATTTGAAAGACTACAAACCACTATTAATATAGGATCAATTCTATCTTAAAGCAAATGCCTAGGGCGAACACAAATTCTTGTAAGGTTAGAAAATTATTGGGAAACACTAGGGGTCGTTTGGTAGGAGGGATAAGTTATCCCATGTAGATGAAATTGGTGGGATAAAATAGGATAACTAATCGTACCATTTATGTGGGATAACGTATCCCATCTTTTATCATATGTAGATGAGATTGGATAGGATATCAAAAGAATTATCCCACAACCAAACATGAGATTAATTTCAATCTCATGGGACTAATAATTTAATCTCATTCTATCCCTCCTACCGAACGATCTCTAAGAATATAGCATAACGTCTAGGACGGACTATATTAATGAATGAATAAAGAAGCTAAACCGTCTTGTCACTATACATACAATTAAGTTCGAGAGGGATGCCACCAACTTGCCTCCATTCGACTCCACTTATTAATCCATCCAATATAGAGGACTACCAATTATAATAATCTAAAGAGATCTATCTTCATTAGGTGGCCACTAAAATCACGAATTGGCCCTGCCAATAGTGTAGTGCTAAGTTTTATTCCAATTCACACGACAAGTAATTATAATACACGTCTCATAATAAAGTGATACATCAAAGTCAAGTAAAATTTCTCAATCCACCAACCAAAATCTAATATTATACGAAAAGAGGAGAGTTATCTTAACTATTATCTTCTCTATCACGTTTATATACACCGTTAGCACCGGAAAAGTCAAAAACAAATTTTCCTTACGCATTAAATTTAAGGTGACATATTTTAAGTGACTAATTTATCGTGATAGTCGCTTGAGAACATGCGCATGAACTTTTCTAAAATTTGAGCTGGAAGTATTTAACAAGAATACGTTATTATGTATTCGAGTATTCAATTAAAACATATCATAGTTCAAGTGTCTAAATGAAATTTACAAACAAATTTAAAGAGATGTCCGAGCGGATTCTTCCCCCGACTAACGCATAAGAACTCTTGAATGGAAAAGAGATGTAACTCCAGTTCCTTCGGAATCGGTAGTCAATCCTATTTCCGATAGGGGCAGTTGACAATTGAATTCAATTTTGACCATTATTTTCATATCCGTAATAGTGCGAAAAGAAGGCCCGACTCCAAGTTGTTCAAGAATAGTGGCGTTGAGTTTCTTGACCCTTTGACTTAGGATTAGTCAGTTCTATTTCTCAATGGGGAGGAAATTATGTAAACACTTACTCGATATCTCACTTATCAGATTCCATTGTGGAAGACACAATTTTTTTTGAAGAATTCGTCATGATATACCTGATCCATGCATAATATCAGGAAAAATGGATACAAATTTTTGACTGCTACTTAGTATTGGTATGCTGGCCGGGCGAATCGAAGTTATCTTCCGGTCAACTGTCCACCCGTCAAGTGCAAAAAACACAGTAGAATGTATTCCGGCAATATTCTTTATTATATACAAACAAATTATAATTTTCTAATAATATTGTTTTTTGGAATTTTTAATATGTAAACTTCATTTAGACAAATTTTGACTATAATAGCACTCCTAATTCCACAACTCTTTCTATAGGACATTGAGTTACATTCACTTTAAAATATACCGATATTTTCAGGGTAGATAAGTTGAATCTCTGAAACAATAGTTTGATATGAATGGAGTTGGAAGCTAGTTAATTTTCCCCCTCTTTGTGCTCTCTCTGACCATTTTTCTTCAAGAAATTGTAAGCCACCCCGGAGCACTTTTTTTCCTTTGTTCAAGTGTCTGAATGAAATTTACAAACAAATTTAAAGAGATGTCTGGGCGAATTCTTCCCCCAACTAACGCATAAGAACTCTTGAATGGAAAAGAGATGTAACTCCAGTTCCTTCGGAATCGGTAGTCAATCCTATTTCCGATAGGGGCAGTTGACAATTGAATCCGATTTTGACCATTATTTTCATATGCGTAATAGTGCGAAAAGAAGGCCCGACTCCAAGTTGTTCAAGAATAGTGGCGTTGAGTTTCTCGACCCTTTGACTTAGGATTAGTCAGTTCTACTTCTCAATGGGGCGGAAATTATGTAAACACTTACTCGAGATCTCACTCATCAGATTCCATTGTGGAAGACACAATTTTTTCTGAAGAATTCGTCATGATATACCTGATCCATGCATAATATCTGGAAAAATGGATACAAATTTTTGACTGCTATAAAGTATTGATCTGCTGGCCGGGCGAATCGAAGTTATCTTCCGGTCAACTGTCCACCCCGTCAAGTGCAAAAAATACAGTAGGATGTATTCCACCAATATTCTTTATTATATGTCAAGCAAGTTCAAATGGCTTTCCACTCCTCTCTTTCCTTATAGTCATACAAACAAATTATAATTTTCTAATAATATTTTTTTCGGAATTTTTAATATGTAAACTTCTTTTAGACATATTTTGACTATAATACCACTCCTAATTCCACAACTCTTTCTGTAGGACATTGAGTTACATTCACTTTAAAATATACCGATATTTGCAGGGTAGATAAGTTGAATCTCTGAAACAATAGTTTGATATGAATGGAGTTGGAAGCTAGTTAATTTTCCCCCTCTGACCATTTTTCTTCAAGAAATTGTAAGCCACCCCAGAGCACTTTTTTTCCTTTGTTCAAGTGTCTGAATGAAATTTACAAACAAATTTAAAGAGATGTCTGGGCGGATTCTTCCCCCAACTAACGCATAAGAACTCTTGAATGGAAAAGAGATGTAACTGCAGTTCCTTCGGAATCGGTAGTCAATCCTATTTCCGATAGGGGCAGTTGACAATTGAATCCGATTTTGACCATTATTTTCATATGCGTAATAGTGCGAAAAGAAGGCCCGACTCCAAGTTGTTCAAGAATAGTGGCGTTGAGTTTCTCGACCCTTTGACTTAGGATTAGTCAGTTCTATTTCTCAATGGGGCGGAAATTATGTAAACACTTACTCGAGATCTCACTTATCAGATTCCATTGTGGAAGACACAATTTTTTCTGAAGAATTCGCCATGATATACCCGATCCATGCATAATATCAGGAAAAATGGATACAAATTTTTGACTGCTACTGAGTATTGGTATGCTGGCCGGGCGAATCGAAGTTATCTTCCGGTCAACTGTCCACCCCGTCAAGTGCAAAATATACAGTAGAATGTATTCCGGCAATATTCTTTATTATATACAAACAAATTATAATTTTCTAATAATATTGTTTTTTGGAATTTTTAATATGTAAACTTCATTTAGACAAATTTTGACTATAATACCACTCCTAATTCCACAACTCTTTCTATAGGACATTGAGTTACATTCACTTTAAAATATACCGATATTTTCAGGGTAGATAAGTTGAATCTCTGAAACAATAGTTTGATATGAATGGGGTTGGAAGCTAGTTAATTTTCCCCCTCTTTGTGCCCTCTCTGACCATTTTTCTTCAAGAAATTGTAAGTGTCGCGCCCGATTTTGACCTGCGGGCTTCGCGACGCGATGGCGTCGATTCCCTCTGGATGGATTAAAAATGCTTGCTTGAGGAGTCGCCACCTAATTATTCTAAGGTGAATTAGGGCACCTGAATGCTAACTAAATGCTGCAAAATAACTCCGATTTTATGGTCTACGAAACTAATGAGATTCTAGGTAAGGGTTCTTTATTATCCTAAAGGGAAGGGGTTAGGCATCCTTTAAGATCCGCTAACTTGCGGTTATCCGATCAAATTCAGGTTAATTGTTATGCTAAGAAAAATGCATGTTTTTATACATATAAAAATAATATTGCAAGATGTTAATAGAATGATGCATTTTGTACAAGTATGCATTTGTATGGCATTAATATACATGTAAAGCTAAAAAAGTACAAGTATGCATTTGTATGAAAATTGATAAAAATGTATGCAAGGTGTTATTATGGGCAACGGGCCTAAAATAAATAAACTAGCGATTTTCAATTTTAAAACTAACCGAGCCTAAAATAAATAAACTAGCGATGGGTTTTTTCAGTTTTGGACTACCCTATTAATTAATTCTATGTCTACCTATTCTAAATATTTCAATAATTTCACGAGTACAATAATATTACAATGCGTAAATGAAAATAAAGTTTGAATTAAAGAAAGTAAAAGACAACAACAAAAATAAGAAATCTCCGAGGGGTATTTTGCCTTCTTTGACTTTATCTTTGCAAGTCACGTCAAGAATAAACGGTTAGAAACAATTGAATATACATAACTTCGGATTCGTATCCAAAACAAGAAATGTTTTGATTACGGAGGGCTCGTACTCAAATTTTGAAAAGATCATTCCGGTCACGTCGTGGCTGCGAACGTATGACTCGTTGGTCATTTTAGTTGCCTTGCCTACCGAACATGTTGGTCTCTTGGGTGAAAAAGATTTAAGTTTCATCCTTGCCCAGAAGTTTTATTTTCCGTCTTTACAAATGTGGAGGCCTCAAAAATCGACGGATATTTTTTCATCGGCCAGTGTGGTATTTGGTTTAAAACAGTAAAATAATAAAACATAGAAACTACAAAAAAGCACGGCCTCGAATTCAATTTCATCGGCCTAAATGCAGTATTTATATAAATCAGTAAATCAGTAAGACAATCCGTGCACGGATGTTTAAATGCCAAAAAAAATAAACTGAAACAGAAACAAAAGAAAGAAAAAAAAGCGCGGCCTCGAATTTAATTTCATCGGCCTAAGTGTAGTGTTAGTTAAAACAAATAAAACATGAATCCATTGCACGGATGTTAAAGAAAACAGTAAACAGAGAAACGAAACGAAAGAAGAAAAAAAGTGTGGCCTCGAATTTAATTTCATCGGCCTAAGTGTAGTATTTAATTCAAAACAAAAACAACAAAATATCCGTTGCACGGATGTTTAAATGCCAAAAAAAAAAATAGCGATTCGCAAAAAAAATGTCCGACCCGAATTCGAAATTTGACCCGACCGGATCCCGAACGGTGATCGTCCGAGGATTTCGGGTTGACCCGACCCGATTCAAATATATTTTTTATTTTTCGATAATAAACAACAAGATATTAAAATAAAAAATCTGGAAATTCATTCGAACCGGGTCGAATCGACCCGACCCGGAACAGTGACCCGACCCGAATCGGATACTTCAACCCGAATCAAATTCTTTCCAAATTTTCGTAACCAACAACACTATAAACACAACAAAAATCGAAATTTAACCGAACCGGGTTGACCGACACGGGTCGTTGACCCGACCCGAATCGGATGTTTTTCAACCCGAATCGATTTTCTCCAAATTTCGGTAACCAACAAGACAATATAAACATACAAAAATCGGAAATTAACCGAACCGGTCGACCGGGTCGGTGACCGACCCGAATCGGATGTTTTTCAACCCGAATCGATTTTCTCCAAATTTCAGGTAACCAACAACACGCATAAAACATAAAAATCTGGAAATTCATTCAAACCGGGTCGACCCGACCCGGAACAGTGACCCCACCCGGAACAACTTTTTTTCCAAATCTTCAAATAATAAACAAGGAGATATAAAAGCATAAAAATATGGAAAACTTACCTAAATCGGGTTGGCCCGACCCGACAGTGAGCAAAAATGGCAAAATAATACCCGATTTCCGACATAAGCTCCGACCAAAACTCCCTATTTTCGGGCAAAAAATCCACAAAATCGACCCCCAAAACAGTGAACGAAAATGGGGTATTTATAGATGAGTTTCGGATTGATGGGGGTAGGTATGGGTGAAGTGATGGGTGCGGCGTAGTGGTGTTAGGGTGGTGTCGGCATCGTGGTGTTAGGGTGGTGGTGTGTGCGGCGACTGGTGGCGGCAGTGGGTGCGGTGATGTGGTGTCGCGGGGGTCACGGGTATGGGGGCTGTCGACTGTGGGTATGGTAGTGGTGAGGGTGTCGACGTAGGGGTGACCGACGGTGTGGGTCCTGGTGGTGATGTGGGTGTAGGGTCGCGTCGGCAAGGTGACCGGCGACGTGGGGTCGCCGGTGTGGGGGTGCGGGGGTGTGTGCGGCTGATGGAGTGAGAGAGAGAGAGAGAGAGAGAGTGAGATGAAAAAATGAAAAATGTTGTTAGGGTTTTGGTTTAAAAGGGGGGAAATAAAGGGAAAGGGAATTGGGTATTGGGCCGATCCGGGTGGGCTTGCGGTTTTTGGGCTGGCCGAATTGGGCCACGGGTAGGGGATAAGTGGGGTGATTAGTTGGGCCTTGGATGGGGTCCGAAAATGGGTTGTTTTTATTGTAATGGGTTGAGTAGAAATTGTTTTGGGGGAAATGAAGTGGGTTATGGGTTTAAAATATAAAAATGAGGTTTTATTATATAAAAAGAAAGCTTTGCAAAATTTATAAATTATAAAGATGATAATATGATAAAAATATAATATTTGTGAAATGTTTGACGCTTAAATACAAAATAAAAATGCAATGCCGTTTTGCGAAAAATAAAATAACATATAATATTAAGATAAAAGTATGATTATGATATAAAAAATGCAAATGACAATAAAATGCAAATAATAATGATATATATACATATATATGCCTATATTTTAAAATTGTTTTAAAGTGTCAAAAATATTAAAAATTGCAAATAAAATCAGAAAAGATGGGACAAAATTGGGTGTCAACAGATGCCCCTCTTTGGCCGGAGACGATGAAAGAGTTTTCGGACAAAGAAGTTGACTGAGTAGCCAATTTTGTCCGGATCATCTGGACTCGAGGGAAGATTAGAGATGTATGGTAAGAAATAGAATCCTGAGGGGAAGAGAAGTTGCAAAAGATGGTGCAAATTCAAGAAACATTGCCCCGGTGTCGACTTATGATGACACTGCTTGCATATGTGGCGAGATACAGGGGGAAAGGCTGAACGATGTTCGAAGTACTTCCCCAATGCAGATGATGATGTAGCATATGCGTAATGAGGTGACGTCGTTGCTTGGACGTTATGCAGATGGCACCGTTGCATAGGCGCGATTGAAATTAAAATACCCGCATTAGAAGGTGGGTGCCTGACTGAAATTGAAATACCCGCATTAGGAGGTGGGCGCCTAACTGAAATTAAAATACCCGCATTAGGAGGTGGGTGCCTGACTGAAAATGAAATACCCGCATTAGGAGGTGGGCGCCTAACTGAAATTAAAATACCCGCATTGGAAGGTGGGTGCCTGACTGAAAATGAAATATCCGCATTAGGAGGTGGGCCCCTAACTGAAATTAAAGTACCCGCATTAGGAGGTGGGCGCCTAACTGAAATTAAAATACCCGCATTAAGAGGTGAGTGCCTGACTGAAATTGAAATACCCGCATTCGGAGGTGGGTGCCTGACTTAAATTAAAATACCCGCATTAGGAGGTGGGCGCCTGACTGAAATTGAAATACCCTCATTAGGAGGTGGGCGCCTGACTGAAAATGAAATACCCGCATTAGGAGGTGGGCGCCTTAACGAAAATGAAATACCCGCATTAGGAGGTGGGTGCCTGACTGAAATTGAAATACCCGCATTAGGAGGTGGGCGCCTAACTGAAATTAAAATACCCGCATTGGAAGGTGGGTGCCTGACTGAAAATGAAATACCCGCATTAGGAGGTGGGCGCCTGACTGAAAATGAAATACCCGCATTAGGAGGTGGGCGCCTAACTGAAATTAAAATACCCGCATTGGAAGGTGGGTGCCTGACTGAAAATGAAATACCCGCATTAGGAGGTGGGCCCCTAACTGAAATTAAAATACCCGCATTAGGAGGTGGGCGCCTAACTGAAATTAAAATACCCGCATTAGGAGGTGAGTGCCTGACTGAAATTGAAATACCCGCATTAGGAGGTGGGTGCCTGACTTAAATTAAAATACCCGCATTAGGAGGTGGGCGCCTGACTGAAATTGAAATACCCGCATTAGGAGGTGGGCGCCTGACTGAAAATGAAATACCCGCATTAGGAGGTGGGCGCCTAACTGAAAATGAAATACCCGCATTAGGAGGTGGGTGCCTGACTGAAATTGAAATACCCGCATTAGGAGGTGGGCGCCTAACTGAAATTAAAATACCCGCATTGGAAGGTGGGTGCCTGACTGAAAATGATATACCCGCATTAGGAGGTGGGCGCCTGACTGAAAATGAAATACCCGCATTAGGAGGTGGGCGCCTGACAGAAATTGAAATACCCGCATTAGGAGGTGGGCGCCTGACAGAAATATAAATACCCGCATTAGGAGGTGGGTGCCTGACCGAAATTAAAATACCCGCATTAGGAGGTGGGCGCCTGACTGAAATTAAAATACCCGCATTAGGAGGTGGGCGCCTGACAGAAATTAAAATACACGCATTAGGAGATGGGCGCCTGACTGAAATTAAAATACCCGCATTAGGAGGTGGGCGCCTGACTGAAATTTAAATACCCGCATTAGGAGGTGGGCGCCTAACTGAAATTAAAATACCCATATTAGGAGGTGGGCGCCTGACTGAAATTTAAATACCCGCATTAGGAGATGAGCGCCTGACATAAATTAAAATACCCGCATTAGGAGGTGGGTGCCTGACTGAAATTGAAATACCCGCATTAGGAGGTGGGTGCCTGACTTAAATTAAAACACCCGCATTAGGAGGTGGGCGCCTGACTGAAATTGAAATACCCGCATTAGGAGGTGGGCGCCTGACTGAAAATGAAATACCCGCATTAGGAGGTGGGCGCCTAACTGAAAATGAAATACCCGCATTATGAGGTGGGTGCCTGACTGAAATTGAAATTCCCGCATTAGGAGGTGGGCGCCTAACTGAAATTAAAATACCCGCATTGGAAGGTGGGTGCCTGACTGAAAATGAAATACTCGCATTAGGAGGTGGGCGCCTGACTGAAAATGAAATACCCGCATTAGGAGGTGGGCGCCTGACAGAAATTGAAATACCCGCATTAGGAGGTGGGCGCCTGACAGAAATATAAATACCCGCATTAGGAGGTGGGTGCCTGACCGAAATTAAAATACCCGCATTAGGAGGTGGGCGCCTGACTGAAATTAAAATACCCGCATTAGGAGGTGGGCGCCTGACAGAAATTAAAATACCCGCATTAGGAGGTGGGCGCCTGACTGAAATTAAAATACCCGCATTAGGAGGTGGGCGCCTGACTGAAATTTAAATACCCGCATTAGGAGGTGGGCGCCTGACATAAATTAAAATACCCGCATTAGAAGGTGGGCGCCTGAAATGACGTCGTTGTTTAGACGTGATGCAAAGTGTGACCCTAAGGTCGAATTGCTATGTCATCAATCTAGATTGAAAGTTAATGCGCAGACATAAGCGATGTAAAAGGAATGGATAAGGATGAGAAATATGACCACGTGAGTCGAAATATCGTCCTTGTACGGACATAGCAGCTGGGACCCTGTAGGTCAAGATGATTTTTTTTTGTACAAACGTCCAATAGGAACGTGATCCTTGTGGAGAGCGGCGATGCGGGAATTCTTTGCGAAATTAAGCCTCATGTCGTGGCTTCCCTCCTTTGTCAACCTGAAGACCTGCACTCAAAGAAATTTGTGAGTTTGGGGGGCAGGGGCGGTTGATTCGCATTGACTTTGTAGTTTTTGCCCTTGACGCTTGCAAGCTTAGACTGGTTTAGATTGAAGACTTAGTTGTCTGGCATTTTTCCAAGTCCATTGGCGTATTATTGCAGTGAACCCTTTAAAAAATGCCCCGGTTTCTGGTATATATATGAAGATGATGAACTTCCAACTGGATAAAGCCGAGTTTGTGCGGACCACTTGCTTGTCCTGTTAAGGCAATCATGTAAGCACATTGCGTTGTGTGCAAGATAATGGAAGAAAAATTCCAATGGTGTGACCGAAGCCGATATAGGCCGCCTACGTATTCCGACAAGGAAATTCAGGTCATAACGTAGTTCGCTGCAAACAAAATGGCGATTGTGAAGTTTTCCAAAATGGGACCGAAGCCGATGTGGCTGCCTACGTATCCCGCCGAGGGAACCAGGTCATAACGTAGTTCATGTAGGCAAAAAAGATTATAAGGATTTTCTATAAAATGGGACCGAAGCCGATGTGGCCGCCTACGTATCCCTCCGAGGGAATCAGGTCATAACGTAGTTCATGCAACAAAAGAGATTTGTAAGGATTTTCTAAAAATTGGACCGAAGCCGTTGTGGCCGCCTACGTATTCCGACAAGGGAAATCAGGTCATAACGTAGTTCATGCCAATAAATAGAAATCAAATTCTGGGTTGTTCGTTCGAGACTATGGGGAAAAAGGATTTTGAGGTTGTAAAATCTCTTCTTCTTTTTTTTGAAAAATGATGCAATATAGTTTGCAAGGTTTTTGATATTTTTTTTTTTGATATATATTTTTTTTTTGAAAATATGAAAAAGACAGAATCATGTCTTGACTTCAGTTGATACCAACCATTAGTAATGTGCTTAGAGTTCCCGTTACTGCTCTCTGTATAACCGAGGCTGACTTCATGGTAATTCCTACAGCTTCAGATGCTACCTCAGACATACCTGAGTATCGACACTTGCTTCAAGCCAAGGTTTTGACATATGCAACCTCATGTTTCAAATGCCCTCACTGAAAGAAAGTCCCTTTCTCAAATGTATTTCAGTATTTTGAACTTTGGGACGTCTAGAGAAGTACACTCACCCTCAGAAAGATGTTCAATGCATTCAACTGTGATACCATAGGCTTGGCCGTCATGTAAGTATCCACTAATGTGAGAACCCTTGGTATAGGATCATGTAGGGCTTGTTATGGGTTTGTAATGTAGGCTTGGGGAAAGGAAAGGATATCATTTGGGTAAGGAGTGACTAATCCTTCCTTGAGCGTTGGAATATGTCCGCGCTTTGTATTTGTGTGCTTTGATGCCGATTTGCTTCTTTTTGCCCCCTTTATTTTGTACCGACTTCTTTTGAATATTTCGTTTGGAGTTTTTCCCCCTTTTTCGGAGTTTTTTTTTTTGATTTTGATATTGTCGGGGCTTTTTACTTCATTTTTTGTGAAGTCGTCCCTTTGTTTTGTTTCATTTCCTCTTTTGGGAACATTGCAACTTCAACTCGGATCATTTTCAGCAATTTGCACATTTCTGATGCGCTCAAGAAAGTCGGGCCAAGAGAGGGATAGTGCGTGCACGCACTCAGAAAGGGTATAAGCATAATATGTGGTTGTTAAAAAAAATAGGCTTCAGGCTCAAAGGGGGAGTACTATGGATAATGTTATTTGGTAAGCTGAAAAGGCTCAAACGGATCAAAGAAAGCCTACGATCCTTTCCTATACCAAGTGTTACTCAGGATTTCGCCTCAACAAACATTCGAGCCAAGTTCTAGATCACAATGCAATGCAATTGAACTTATTCTAAAACTCACCACACAATGCATATGAAACGATGAGGTTGGCTTCGTTCATACCTTGGAAGCATGCAAAACAATTTTTAAGCGTCAACACAGGCGTGAATAAGAGGTACCAGAAGAATCTATGGTTTACCACGAAGTCAGTCTTCTCCGCTTGTTCTTTCCTATGCACATTCTTAACTGTGTTGGTATCAACCAAGTCCATCAATGATTCTTAGAAAATATATATATATATATATATATTTTTTTTAATAAAGGGTACCGAACCCCAAATAGGGCTGCCTATGTATCTCATCTTTGACAAGAATCAGGTGTGCGTAGTTCGTGCAGATAGGTTATAAAAAATGTATGATTGAAAAATGATTTATCTGCAATAAAATAATATGTAAAAACTGTATAAAACAAATGATTGTCCACTATGGGACGAATGCAAAGTAAAATGACTGTCCGTAATATAATGAATGCAATGAAAAATAGTTGTCACAATAGGATGTTATATATAAAAAAAAAAAAATTGTCCATTAGGATGTAATGAAAAAAAGATTATCCATTAGGATATAATGAGGAAAAAAAAAAGATTGATAAACCAGAATCATTTTTTTCATTTTTTTTAGGGGTGTCGCACCCGAGAAGGGTTACCTACGTATCACACCGTATGATGAGAATCAGACACTCGTAGTTCGAAAGGATATGTTAAAAAATGCATGATACAAAAAAAAAATTATGTAACGAAAATTAAGCATCTCAACTGAATTTGCAAAATATATATAAAAAACAAGTATAGACAACTAAAGTGACGCCTCATTGACTCTGGTGTTGGCTGACTTTTTCCAGTCAAAACATCTTCCGGTCATCTTTGTGAAAGCCTTTGGCTTTGTTCTTTCCTGGAGTATATCCAGGAATAATGTTTTAGAACGACCGCCCCCAACTGTTCGCGAGGACGATCTCCCTGCAAAAATAAGAGCACCGGGTGAAAGGAGGAAAGTCACTAAAAGAATAATAAAATGTAGGAAAGTGACAGTATAGTCAAAAACTCCCCTGATTGCTGCACGAGGTCCGAGTCTTGGATGTTCAAGAACGCTTTATCCTAGGGAAGTGACTCAATTTCTGTCCCTTTGTTGCAAGCGATATGGTATGATATGTAAAGAATTGAAGCATGTATTTATTGCATTAAATAATATGTACAAAGTTAGAAGAAGAAAAATAGCTAACAAATTGTGCGAGAATTAAATGTGCGTCCTAACATGCATGGAGCCTCTCTTATTCCAGAGGTGAGCCTAAACGCCAAATATGAGAGATTATGACAAAATAATCCAAGTCATCCTTTCGCAATGCTTTAGTTGGAAATGAAGACAAAACGTATGTACATTTTCCAATATCGGCATGTCATGATTAGGCTTGGATTAGTCTATCATTATCAGGCTACAAATAATATGCTGATGGTCGTTGGGGGAGCGAGACCCGTCGACAATTTTGGTGAATTTCTTAATTGTGGAGTAGATGACAAGGATCGACCCCACCTATGGTGTATGCATGCATGACTTAAAATAAAGGTGGTATAGCTCTATCATAAATTTTCTAAGATTTGGCTTACTAGACTCCAGGATCCCGAGCGGACTACACGAGTGAGAAGGCTAGGCGGCCACCGGATGGTCCGGTCACTCCGCGCATACGCCAACTCTCCTAAAATTTGGTAATTTGAAAGAATTTGCGGGTGCGCAAAACACACCTCGCGTGTAATGTGTGATAGTGTCAACTTTCCATAATGGAAGAAATATGAGCGGAATGCCAATTTAAGGAAAGCAGTAAAAGAATATAGCAATTAAAGCAGTTAAACATACAAAATTTCAAAAAGGAAACAATTAAAAATAATAAATCAAATAAGGAGCAATATAAAGCATAATAATAATTAACTTTGAATTTGCTATGGTTAAGAACCCGAAAGTATCCCCGGTGGAGTCGCCATGCTGTCGCGCCCGATTTTGACCTGCGGGCTTCGCGACGCGATGGCGTCGATTCCCTCTGGATGGATTAAAAATGCTTGCTTGAGGAGTCGCCACCTAATTATTCTAAGGTGAATTAGGGCACCTGAATGCTAACTAAATGCTGCAAAATAACTCCGATTTTATGGTCTACGAAACTAATGAGATTCTAGGTAAGGGTTCTTTATTATCCTAAAGGGAAGGGGTTAGGCATCCTTTAAGATCCGCTAACTTGCGGTTATCCGATCAAATTCAGGTTAATTGTTATGCTAAGAAAAATGCATGTTTTTATACATATAAAAATAATATTGCAAGATGTTAATAGAATGATGCATTTTGTACAAGTATGCATTTGTATGGCATTAATATACATGTAAAGCTAAAAAAGTACAAGTATGCATTTGTATGAAAATTGATAAAAATGTATGCAAGGTGTTATTATGGGCAACGGGCCTAAAATAAATGAACTAGCGATTTTCAATTTTAAAACTAACCGAGCCTAAAATAAATAAACTAGCGATGGGTTTTTTCGCTTTGGACTACCCTATTAATTAATTCTATGTCTACCTATTCTAAATATTTCAATAATTTCACGAGTACAATAATATTACAATGCGAATGAAAATAAAGTTTGAATTAAAGAAAGTAAAAGACAACAACAAAAATAAGAAATCTCCGAGGGGTATTTTGCCTTCTTTGACTTTATCTTTGCAAGCTGTCAAGAATAAACGGTTAGAAACAATTGAATATACATAACTTCGGATTCGTATCCAAAACAGTAAATGTTTTGATTACGGAGGGCTCGACTCAAATTTTGAAAAGATCATTCCAATCACGTCGTGGTCGCGAACGTATGACTCGTTGGTCATTTTAGTTGCCTTGCCTACCGAACATGTTGGTCTCTTGGGTGAAAAAGATTTAAGTTTCATCCTTGCCCGAAGTTTTATTTTCCGTCTTTACAAATGTGGAGGCCTCAAAAATCGACGGATATTTTTTCATCGGCCAGTGTGGTATTTGGTTTAAAACAGTAAAATAATAAAACATAGAAACTACAAAAAAGCACGGCCTCGAATTCAATTTCATCGGCCTAAATGCGTATTTATATAAATCGAGAAATCGGTAAGACAATCCGTGCACGGATGTTTAAATGCCAAAAAAAATAAACTCGAAACGAAACAAAAGAAAGAAAAAAAAAAAAGCGCGGCCTCGAATTTAATTTCATCGGCCTAAGTGTAGTGTTAGTTAAAACAAATAAAACATGAATCCATTGCACGGATGTTAAAGAAAACAAGAAAAACGAGAGAAACGAAACGAAAGAAGAAAAAAAGTGTGGCCTCGAATTTAATTTCATCGGCCTAAGTGTAGTATTTAATTCAAAACAAGAAAACAACAAAATATCCGTTGCACGGATGTTTAAATGCCAAAAAAAAAAGAATGACGGTTCGCAAAAAAAATGTCCGACCCGAATTCGAAATTTGACCCGACCGGATCCCGAACGGTGATCGGTCCAGATTTCGGGTTGACCCGACCCGATTCAAATATATTTTTTATTTTTCGGATAATAAACAACAAGATATTAAAATAAAAAATCGGAAATTCATTCGAACCGGTCGAATCGACCCGACCCGAACAAAGTGACCCGACCCGAATCGGATACTTCAACCCGAATCAAATTCTTTCCAAATTTTCGGGTAACCAACAACACTATAAACACAACAAAAATCGAAATTTAACCGAACCGGGTTGACCGACACGGTCGATGACCCGACCCGAATCGGATGTTTTTCAACCCGAATCGATTTTCTCCAAATTTCGGGTAACCAACAAGACAATATAAACATACAAAAATCGGAAATTAACCGAACCGGTCGACCCGGTCGTGACCCGACCCGACCCGAATCGGATGTTTTTCAACCCGAATCGATTTTCTCCAAATTTCAGGTAACCAACAACACGCATAAAACATAAAAATCTGGAAATTCATTCAAACCGGGTCGATCCGACCCGGAACAGTGACCCCACCCGGAACAACTTTTTTTCCAAATCTTCAAATAATAAACAAGGAGATATAAAAGCATAAAAATATGGAAAACTTACCTAAATCGGGTTGGCCCGACCCGACAGTGAGCAAAAATGGCAAAATAATACCCGATTTCCGACATAAGCTCCGACCAAAACTCCCTACCCTTAAACATACCTCTAATTCCTTCCATTTTAATTATATGCTAACAAATAATTAAAGTAAATGAAATTAAGTGCGCTAAATAAAATAAACAGACAATAATAATTTAATGAATGAACGAATGTACCAAACGCCGACGTAACGTCGACGTGTAATCGAGAGGTTGAAAATTGAAACTTTGCTCGATGGAAGATCCTCAAGCTAGTTGTCAACTTCACTCCCAATTCCCAAATGAATAAATAAAATTGAATATTTAGCAAACAATGTAGACTTGTAGAGAGATATTGAGAGATTGTAGGAAGATTTGTGAAAAAGATGAAGAGAAAATGAGTTATTTATAGTTGGAAAATTGGGTTAAAGTGTAAATATAATAACTTATGGGTTAAAAATAAATATTAAGGGGTAGGGGGTTGGGGGAGGGGGGGAGGCCTAAAATGGTCGTTGCCCAACGGCCAAAATCTAAAATGGCCGTTGGTACAACGGTTATATTTGCAAAGGGGGAGAAATCGGGCGGGGTCGGGGTCGGTGTCGGGACGGGCTCAGGGCGGGCTCGGGTCAGGCGGGCTCGGGTCTGGCGGGGGACGAGACATTGTCCCGTCCCGAGTTCGAGTCCCGCCACCGTTTTTTTTTTTTTTTACGTGGGGTCGGGGCGGGACCGGGGTGGGCTCTGGACGGGGTCAGGTCACGGTCGGGCCGTCCCGGCCCACTGGCCACCCTTACTTAAAGTTAAGAACTTAAGATGAAGGATATGATTAGTAGATATGTATTTGACGATACCCCGATGGTGTGAAGCAAGCAACAGTCATGATGATTAACTAATCTGGACCAAATTCAGACCACAAACATGATGCGAAAGCAAAAAAGGAGTATATGCTTAGCTTCATCTCACTTCCAGGGTTAATCAAGAATCAAACTGGTAGGAGCAGCAAGAACTGAACATGAATGAACTTATAAACCCTAAAAACTTTGGGGGCAAACTCATTGATTGGCCCAAAGTGAAACCTTTTGAGGTTCTCTTGTTTCTTTTTTTCTCCTTCAACAACATTGACGGGTTCATCTAGCACAAACATGTAATTGTGAATATCAAGATCCCCATCAAACACAGTGGCTTCAGACTAATGACACTTAATGGGAAGCATACCAGCACGTTGTAAGCCGAGGGGTGACCTCAATATGTAGTCATTAATAGGAAAGGAAGAGACGAGCACAGCGGAGAGAAAGAAGAATAACTTAAGAGAACACATCCCAAATGGATGAAGATAGTTTTGACATGAAAATCAAAATCCCGAATCTTACATGCTAATAGATCCTTTTTGGTGGAAGGAAACCTTAAATTGCAATGCATAAACAACATAGGATAGTATATGGGAAAACAGGGAAAAGTATGCGGTGAAGGAAAAAAAAGTGGGGGGGTGGGGGATGGGGTGTGGATGGAGGAGACAATTTTGTGACAAGGGGTGGAAGGAACAGAAACTGCGGAGGCAAATAGGAATAAGAAGAATGCAAATACTCTTCTATTACAAAAAAGTAAATACTCTTTCTAGACTGGATGTACATCCGAATAATTTATCAGAAGGGTTGCACCAGCACTCAAGAAATGAGCAGCAATTTAAGGACTCCAAGGATCTGATTATTGAACAAACCTCATTAGTACTTTTATAGCTGGGTGCTCAATAGCAACGCACTTGGCATATTCATTGGCAGACTAACCACATCATTGCAGGATAAGGGGCAAAGTCTATATGGTTCAAGGTATCAATTTCGTATCCACCATCATCTTATTAAATAAAAATTACTGATTTATCAACAAAAGAGAATCACCTGTCATCCTCCTGAGCTAGAGCTAACAAGCTATTAGGTATTTTCTGAGACTACTGTAACAACCTTTCTGGTTCAGGGTGCAATATGATTAGATGGTAACTGGAGTTGCATGCATCACAAACTTTGATAATGAATGCTTGGTGGCCTGAAGTGGCTATCTAATAATCTTAGTCATTATGCACTAAATCCAGTTCTAAATTCATAAGCTAGATGTCTTATGAATCCGTTCTGTTGGTACAATTTCTCATTTTCAGATGTGAAGGCTTAGGCTTCCATTTTTCTTCTAGGTTTTATTTATTCGCAGCCCCCGGGGCATTCAGTTCCTTCCTATTCCCAAAGTTGAAGCATTGTAATGCAGCTCTTCTTGAAGACTGCTTTGTTTGGAAAGGCGCACTCATGTTGTTTGTTGTTGTTGCAGCCTCAATTACAATGTTCTAAATGATGTAAATCAGCTATTAGATTTAGTTATTCGAGTTCTACACAGGAACTAACTCAAAATTCTGTACTTTTGCATCTTCATGATGCTTATATTAATGAATACTATTAAACTTATCAAATAATCAAGAACCCTACCCAGTTCTATGCATAAGTAAATAATGTATGAGATAAGCATGCAACAACAATACAAAGTTTCATAAAAAATATCCAATTTTTCACAACTCAAACTTGCAAAGCATGCATACCAATAAATTGAATATGAGAGTCTCGACAAGTTTACAGAGAAAATACTTTCAGGTTCTTCATTTTCTGAATCTTAGATTGAAAAACATAAGATATAGGATCACACAGAAAATATCAAATAGTGGAAATCAAAAACCAATCCTGTTAGAACAGCCACTATGCTTTTAGTTACATAAAATATGAATACTTACAGGACAAGACAACTGATTCTGCTAAAGGCACCCCTAGCAGTTTCAAAATAGTGAAAATTAAGATATCACAGCTTATTAGATGACAGTTGGTTGCCATATTTCAGATTAACTTCAGGAATTTCCGTGGGTAACCTCCCCCAGGCCACAGAGTCTGTAACCCCAGCTCTTCTCCGATGCATAATCACAAACGCTATCAGCAGCAAGAAAACAGCAGCTAGCATAGGATATACGACGTTACCATTTCCCCTCTTCCAACTCTTCAAGACAGCATGTGCACAAATCTCACCACCAAAACTACCCACAGAATTATTAATCTTCAGGATCTCAACCCCATTCAGAATGGCATCTACAGCACGTGGAAGACTCATATTCGATGGCCCAACACTCAAAGTCAAAACACCAGAACTATCTCCATCAACGACAAAATCGGCATAGAAAGGGGAAGCCAACAACCTATTTGTAACTTCAGTAAGGTCCAAGTTTTCGTATGCCAAATTGTTGTTCACATAAACATTGAAATATAGCATACCACGTGCAACACTAGCTATATCACAGAAGTGCATCCTAACCAAGTACTTATACCCTCCAATCACTGGAAATGTCCACGTCATATTCAACTCAGGAATCGAATTACCCGAACTCCTAATAACTCGAGCAGAATTATAAACATTATCAGGACCAACCTCTCTACTTGCCCCACCATCTTGATAGTTTATACGGCCACCAAAATGAACCTTTGATAACCCATCATTAGACTTGAGATACTCATCATCAGTAACCCAAGTTCTCCACAAAGAATCATTAAAAGGGGTTACTTTCCACCCACCAACATTTACCCTATACATAGTTTCAAACCCATTCTTCAATAATCCATGAATTTGTTCATTTTTATCAAACTTAACATACTGAGCAACATCAGCAATCAAGTCATTAGGAGCAGAAATAACCTCAATTGCATTAACAAACCCAAAATTCGACTTATCACTTGGCACAAAGGTAATAACAAGAACATCTGTATCAACCCCAATCACATAATCCTTAACTATCTCAAAATCCTGACCCATTTCCATACTTAAACTGTTAAATAACACAAACCCATTTGCCAAGACATGAAATTTAGCATTACTAAAATCAAAGTCACTCTTTAATCGACGGAAATGGAGACGTACCAGGTGAGCACCAGGGTTCTTGATGACGAACTTGTACTTTGAAGGACGCGTGAAGACACGCGTCGTGTGGTAAATTGGGGAAGATTTAGGAGATGGGTATTGGTCGGTTAGTGAAATGGTTCCGGTGGAGGAGAGAAACGAGGAGGAAACATCGCCGGTGAACTGGCGGTGGTCAAAGTCAACGGTGGTGGGTTGAGGGGACCCACAGTTAATGAGGTAGTGAGTTAGAGGAGTAAAGGAAGCGGAAATGAGATTGAAGTAGAGGAGTGTGAAGGAGAAGAAGAGGGTAAAGGTGGAAGAGAGAGTCGCCATTTGTGAGATTGAAGGAAGACTCAAGTGAAGCTTTGAAGAGGTGTTAAAGATGAAGGTTGAAAGATCAATGGGGTTGGCTGTAAACGTGTGGGACCATGGAGAAGGAACATTCGCTGGAGAGTTTTGGCTGTAAACGTGTGGGTCCAACAAACGAGGCTTGGTCAGACCCAATAAAACTCTTTTTTGTTTCCACGTGTTATTCGGTACACACAATCCGATTATATCCGAATTCGCGTCACATATGGCGGGAGAGATAGGATATAGAATGTGAGATAAAGGTGCATGAACGTCAATAATACTTTATTTATAGATGTATATGGGAAGTCGTATTTGTTATTCATTTTCCAAAAAAAGGTGGAACTCCCACCCCAGGAGACACCACACCCCGGTCCGACAGGTCTGTGAATGAGGTAAATCATGGCGACTCAATTGATTTCAAAGGTTAGATCGATGCACCACGCCGCGCACAAGGGGCCCTCCTTTATTTCAAGAAATAACCCCCACACTGCCGCTGACGGGATTCGATCCTTGGCCATTTTCCAAATATCCCCCTTGATAATCAATTGAGCTGCCCAAGCGGACGTATTTGTTATTCATGGTTTTACGTAGGGGTGGTTAAATTAGCACAAACTCAAATTATTCGCCCAATCCGCCCAAGGTTTCATGGGTTTGGGTAAGAGAAATTTTGATGATGGGTTGGTTTGGATTAGGCCAAATTGATCCATCATAAATCAACAACCCAAATGAACTCATGATAATGCTCAAACTTGACCAACGAAAATGCTCAATTTTAACGATTAAAACTCCACATTAGATTAAGATTTTTATTTATAAATAATTATTTTAAAAAATTCTATATTATTCCTGAACAATAAAAATACACCAACGCACCCCCCCAACAACCCACCACACTATCCATCACCCTACCCGTCCCCTACACCAACCCCACCTAAGCACTGAACCACCCTCACATCTCTTCCCCTACCTTGCCTACTCCACCCTACCCCTACCCACTTCTACCCCACCTACCCCCACCTTCAGCCCCCTCTACCCCCTACCTCCTACCCCATTCTCAAATTTCTATTATATATTTTTTAACTTTTATAAATAATAAAAAATATGAATTTTTTTCTTACATCCCCTACCAACAACTACCCCCCCTCCACCCCCACCCCATTGCTCTACCCCATCCTCAAATTTCTATTTCATATTTTTTTTACTTTTATATAAAATATTTAAAAAAAAAAATCTTACCTTCCCCTACCGCCATAACCCACATACCCCCTCCACCCCCACCCCATCCTCAAATTTCTATTTCATATTTTTTGTTACTTTTATAAAAAGATTATTAAAAATATGAAATTTTTTCTTACCTCGTAAACCCCTACCCTACCCCCACATGCTCTACCTCATCCTCAAATTTCAATTTCATATTCTTTTTACTTTTATAAAAAAACATTATAAAAAATATGAAATTTTTTCTTACCCCTTACCCCCCTCCACTGCCCTACCCCATCCTCAAATTTCAATTTCATATTCTTTTTACTTTTATAAAAAATTATAAAAATATGAATTTTTTTCTTACCTCCTACCTCCTACCCCCTACCGCCCTCCACCCCATGCCCTACCCATCCTCAAATTTCTATTTCATATTTTTTGTTACTTTCATAAAAAAAAAATGAAAAAATGTCTTACCTCCTACACCCCCTACCCCTCCACCCCCACCACATGCCCTACCCCCATCCTCAAATTTCAATTTCATATTCTTTTTACTTTTATAAAAAAAAATTATAAGAAATATGAATTTTTTTCTTACCTCCTACCCCCTCCATCCCATGCCCTACCCATCCTCAAATTTCTATTTCATATTTTTTTACTATTATAAAATAATTATTAAAAATATGAAATTTTTTCTTACCTCCAATCCCCATGCCCCTCCCACACCACCCCCGAAGTTTTTATTTTATATATTTATTTTACTTATATATAAAATTTTATTAAAAATGAGAAATTTTTCATACCCCATCACCCAACCCCACTACCCCACCCCACCACCAAATTTTCTATTTTATATATTTATTTTACTTTTATAAACTTTTTATAAAAAATGAGAAAAATTTGCTTACCCCATTTCCACCCGAAGTTTTTACTTTATATATTTATTTTACTTACACAAAATATTATAAAAAATGAGAAACTTTTCTTACCCCACTATCCACCCCCCCCCCCCCCCCCCACTACCCCCTGCCCTTCCACCCATTTTTTTATATATTTATATTTGCTTTTATAAAAAATGAAAAAAATCTTTAAAATATTATTCTTATTTTTTAAATAAAGATATAGAAAAATCAAATATCATACAAAATAAATAACATCATAGAAGGTAAGTTTGAAATTTGTAAAACTAATGAGTCAAGTTGGGCAAGTTGGGTTATAACTCATCATTTAGCCCATCTTAGCCCATGTAAGTTTTGGGCGGGTTGGACATTGGCTCATCTATTGATTCAATCCATCTTGACCCGCCCAACTTCAGCCCAAACGGCCCATCTGCCACCCCTAGTTTTATGTGAGGAATACTTCGCACCAATTCCTTTTATACATCATGTGCAATAATATATTTACATGCTTTCTTAATTTGTATGCTAGGCATCCCTTACTCTATGGCACATATGACCAGGTGTAGTATGAGTACACAATGTATTCATGTAAGCATCATATGTCGATAACGAACGAATACAAAACACTCAGGATCATATAAATACGCAATGTGAATTTCCCTTATCATGATAACAAGTTCAGCGGTACAATTCTCATGAACACAATAAATATGAATGATGCAATGCAATATACCTTTCTATCAAATGAGGTATTTGCCATATATAAGTGACCAACGGGGGATCCGCACCGTCCATATACTGCTCCTAGCCAACCGAAAATATCTCGGTCTGACTAGAGTTCAAGACTCATTTGTTGAGTCATATTAAATCATCATTGTCATCTCAGTATTTCCAAGTCATCTCATAATAGTATCATTATCTTTCCTTTCCAATCTCATTGGACCCACAATATTCCATATCACCCTGTTTCAATATCACAATAATCATGAGTATATGACTACAACAGTAGTAAGGCAATTAGTCACGGTGAATGAGATGCAATTCAGTTCGAGAGATGAGTAACACATGTTCCATAATTATTAATAACACATAATTCCATAATTATTAGCCATTCGTATCAGAAGCATATGTGATGAGTAAACACAACACGTATCAAACAATGGCGACAAGGCCACATAACAATAGTCAGAATCAACTCTAAGGCTGATTTCTCAAATCACCCATCAAAACAGTTCAACACCGGTACACACTCAATCGCTCATCACAACCACTAAGGTGGACCCCCAATACCCCTCAATTTTTATATTAACTATATGCTTATATCAGAATAATATTAAATCGTAGCCTACCTCAGAGCCGAACAGGTGTGCACCACGAACGCTACTCCTCTGGCAAGGCCTTGCCCTTGTGAAGCGTCTCCAAATGATCATAGTCTAATGTACATATTCTACGTTAATAAAGTATTCTATTACGCATACAAAGGCATAGCCTTTCAAAGCAACCGAACATCTAACCTCAAATCGATCCCGGGCCCACAAGGGTAAAAGTCGAAAGTTTAGTGTTCTAGAATTATGATAGCGATCTAAATAGTCATATTCTTAGGTTAATTAGGAAACTAAGCACCTTTAAGCTTCCAATTGCATTAACTAATCACTATCTCTCTATCTAAGCAGTGAGTTGGCCATGGCATTTCCTTACTTGGAAGCAGTTATTGGTACGCCTTATTGTACTCGTTCGTATTCGTATTGTTGTGCGTCAGATAATTAATGTTTAGTGTTTTGATTGTCATTAGCTCTCTTCTTTCTTGTTCAAATATTTGTGGTACATCTGTTGAACGACTGTTTTGAAAGAAATAGGCATTATAGGTTGTATTGGAATCTTTAACTCAATAATATTTGTTGAATTCAGTTACATCTTTCCATTTTTTTTGGGTTAAAGGATATTTTTTCTTAGTCTATGAGTTTGGTTCTTGATGAAATTTTTCCTTGTCTTTCTGTTGTCTGTTTTAGAAGAATAGACATGTATTTTTTATTTTATTTTTTGCGTATAATTAACTTAATAAGAATCTGTAAAAGTCTTGACGTGTTTTATCACTTTATGCATTAGTTGGGTTTAATGATCCTTGCTTGTTTTTCAGTTTAGGGGTTCAAAATCTCCGGCTTCTTGATTAAATATTTGTAGAATCTCTATTTTGAGAGAAATAGGCATTCAAGGGTTATGGGATTCTTGAAACTATATGCATTTAGGGGTTGTGCGATTTTCTATGCATGCATGATGTATCTGCTTATATCTTGGGGACAATCAATTAGCTATCTTGATTAGAAATAGTTTTAGTATCTCTGTCGTCCATCTGCTTAGAAAGAAATAGGCATTTAAGTTTTTGTTTATCTCGAGTTTATATTTTCTGTATGAAGTTAGTACCACAATTTGTAAAAGTCTTGACATTATCTATGCATGTATGCATACATTTTCTTATTTTCAATTAGTCAGGTATTTGCCAGAACTTTTTTCAGTTTGGTTAGAGATTTATATGTCAATATGGGGATATATGTGAGATTTGGAGATTTTCTAGTTCTGGAGGAGTCTATTTTCTTAAAATTTAGGTATTAGAATGACACATACTCAAATAAAGCATAGTTGGATATGGATGTAAACGTGTAAATATAGGAAACAATATATTCTCTACCCATAATTAGAATATTTCCATATATTGTGTAAATATAATTATGGTAAGACTAGGATTCCTCTTTTGTATAGGCTTAGGATTCCTATTGTATAAGGGATGAATATTGTACTCTATATATACCTTGATATTAATGAAAGACTCTCCAAGGGAGATTAATATCATCTTACATGGTATCAAGAGCCAAATAAACAAAACCCTAAAAACTTTTCTCTTCCACAGCCGCCGGCTGCCTCTCCTACGCCGCGGCCCTCCCGAATTTTCTTTTTGTTTTTCGGGTTTTGTTCTTCCTTTCTTCTCTTCTCTAAATGGTTATCCCTGATTCTTCCACACTTTCTGACGCCTCTACCTCCACAAATCCCACCACAAAGTCATCACCCCCGTTTCATCCCGCCCTTACTGTTTCCAACATCAAGAACCATATTCCCATTATTCTTATTCAAGAAAACAACCAGTATTCTCCCTGGGTTGAACTTTTTCGCAATCATGCATGTCTCTATAACGTGCTTGACCATATTGATGACAATATTCCGCGCCCTACGGAGGTTGATGATTCTATCTGGCATCGTCTCGACGCCGGCGTCAAACAATTGATATATGGTAGTATCTCTCAGGATTTGCTCCTTACTATCATGAAATCGACTCCACACCCTTGACTTGTGGAATCGTTTGGAGGAAATTTTTCAGACAACAAGCACACTCGTGCCGTGTATTTGGAAGAACGAGTTCAACAAAACACGTCTTGAAAACTTCTCCAATGTCTCTGAGTACTGCAAACAGCTTAAACTTCTAGCGGATCAACTCTCCAACATCGGCACGCCTGTCACTGACGATAAAATGGTGCTACAAATGATTTCGGCCTTACTAAGGGCGAATATGATACTTTGGCCACCATAATTCAACAGGGCAGATCCGCTACCGAGTTTTAACAAAGCTCGCTCACAATTGTTGCTCGAAGAAACCCGTCGTGCTAAGCAGGATGAGAACGCCCAACAGGTGTTAGCTGTCGACACGCAACCCCAAGATCAGACGCCACCAGACAACTCCCAACAGCGGCAGGGCCACGGCGGCAAGGGTGGAAAAGGTCGCGGCGGTAGAGGAGGCCGTGGTCGTGGCAAGGGTCGCGGTCAACAGAACCAACATCAGCAACAGCAACAGAGATCGCAGAACAACTGGGCGGCGGCTCCTCAGCAGTTCGTCTACAGCGCCGCGGCGCCCCAGTTCAGAGTCGCGGCGCCCCAGTTCAGAGCCGCGGCGCCAAGTCCATTCCGAGCACCGGCGACCATACAATCCATATTCTTACCCCGGTTTGTTAGGCCCCGCTCCAGCCCCACAGCAGGCCCACCTCATGCAAGGTCAGGTCCCGCAGCCCTCCTCCGGCATGACACCCACTGAGTTGGGTCAGGCGTTCACCACCCTCTCTATGCAACAGCCTGACAAGACTTAGTACATGGACTCAGGCGCCACATCTCACGTCACCCAGTCTGCAGGTACTATTCCTAAACTGTTTAGTTTAAAGCATCCTCAATATGTTACAGTTGGTAGTGGACAACACATTCCAGTTAAGGGTTATGGTACCTCATACACACAACCTCCTCATCCACCCTTCTCCCTTAACAACACCCTATATGCCCCACACATGATTAAGAACCTCATATTTGTCCGCCAATTTACTCGTAATAATTTTGTCTCTATGGATTTTGACCCTTTTGGTTTTACTGTGAAGGATCTTCATACGGGAACACCTCTTACGAGATGCAATAGCACGGGGGATCTCTATCTATTCACTTCCACCTCCGCTGCCAGATCTTGCTCTCCCGTCACTCTAGCGGTTGTTTCTTCTTCAACTTGGCATAATAGGCTTGGTCATCTAGGAGTCCCCGTTTTTAATTTTCTTAGAGGCAACAATTTCATTGCTTGTAATGGGAAACTTGCCCAAAATTGTGTTTCTTGCTCTTTAGGCAAACATATTCGTCTTCCGTTTAAATCATCTACTAGTGTTACATTTGCTCCTTTTGATATCATACATGCCGATTTATGGACATCTCCTATCTCTAGTTCTCTTAGTCATAAATACTATCTTGTGTTGCTTGATGATTTTTCACACTACGTTTGGTTATACCCTCTTAAATTTAAATCAGAAGTGTTTGTCAAATTTCTTGAGTTTCGCAAGTTCATTCAAACACAATTTGGAAAAGGCATAAAATCATTTCAGTGCGATAATGGTCTTGAATTCAATAACTCTATGTTTCACCGCTTTTGTACCAATAATGGCATGGTCTTTCGCTTCTCCTGCCCTCACACCTCACCACAAAATGGTAAAGCTGAAATAATCATCCGCACCATTAACAATATGATTCGCACCCTATTGATTCATGCCTCCCTCCCTCCACCCTTCTGGGTCTATGCTGCTAAAATGTCAGAATACACTCTAAATATTCTCCCTATTAGCACTCTTCACAATATGACCACTACCGAAATCATCTACCATAGAATCCCCTCTTATGATCATCTACGAATTTTTGGTTGTCTGTGCTATCCCAACCTTAGCTCCACCGCCCCTCACAAGCTCGCTCCTAGGTCCACTCCATGTGTCTTTCTCGGATTCCCGCCGAACCATAGGGTCTATCTATGCTATGACTTGTCGACTCGTCAAATCCACATATCTCGTCACGTCACATTCGACGAGACCACCTTCCCGTTTTCGAATCTTCCAAAATTTCAAAAACAGGACTACTTATTTCTTGACGAGTCTACCATCTCCCCCCTCATAATCGAACAACTCGCATCCTCTGTTCCGTCGTCAGAGCCGCGGCCTCGAGGGGAGGCACCGCGGCGGCTGATTTCCAGAGAGCAATCTTTTGAAACACCGTCGACAGCGCCGCGACCCTGTGTTGAGGCGCTGCGGCGCCCAAACTTCAGAGAAGCCTTGTCAACCTTCTAGCGCCGCGACTCTCGATCCAGGAGCCGCGACGCCTCCGACGGCTTCGCCCCCACCTTCTCCTTATCCGACTTTACCCCCCGTCTCAGACACCACTCCGCCACCCACTGTCCCTACCCATCCAATGGAAACTCGTTCAAAGCATGGAATCTTCAAACCCAAAGTCCATTTCAACTTGTCTGCCCAAACCATCTCTCTACTTCCAAAGAACCCAAAATTGGCCAAACAAGACCCTAATTGGAATGCGGCTATGTATGAGAAATTCAATGCTTTAACTAAACAGCACACGTGGGATCTAGTACCTAGACCTGAGGGGGTGAATGTCATTCATTGTATGTGGCTATTTCGTCACAAGTTCGAGACAAGTGGGGATCTTGAGAGGTATAAGGTCCGTCTTGTGGCTAATGGCACAAATCGCCGAAAGGGCATTGATTGTGGTGAGACCTTCACCGGTTGTCAAACCGGCTACCATCCGCACAAGATATTGAGCATTGCCATGGGCAAACACGGCCGATCCATCGACTTGATGTGAATAATGCATTCTTACACGGGGATCCGAGAGAGACAGTCTACATGCATCAGCCACCAGGGTTCACCCATCCAGCAGTTCCTCACTATGTGTGCCGTCTCCGTAAGTCACTATATGGCCGGAAGCAGGCCCCCCGTGCGTGGTATGATCGCTTTGCCGGTATATCTTGCGATTGGGTTTGTATGCGGCAAGAGTAATACATCACTTTTCATTTTTCATCGAGGTAGTAGCACTCGCTTACTTATTACTTTACGTGGATGATATTGTTCTTACTTGCCTCCTTCGACGGATTGAAAAATGAGATTATTGTCTTGCTCAAGTCCGAATTTGCAATGACTGATTTGGGGAAGCCGAGTTACTTTTTGGGGATATCAGTGACCAGGTCTGTCAATTATATGTTCTTGTGTCGGCGTAAGTATGCGAAAGAGATTGTGTACGGGGCTAAGATGGCGAACGCAAAAGAGGTGCCTACTCCGGTTGATTCCAAATCTAAGCTCGGTGCTATGGATGGTGCTCCGCTCTCGATCATACTCGTATAGGAGCCTTGCGGTGCACTTCGGTATCTCACATTCACCGAGCCGGACATAGCTTATGTTGTTCAGCAGGTGTGCTTATTCATGCATGCCCTCAGGGAGTCTCATTTCACTGCTCTTAAGCGTATCATTCGATACATTAAAGGCACTCTTGATTATGGTTTGCACCTATACCCCTCTGCACCAGACAGGTTGCTTTCATTTACGGATGCAGATTGGGCAGGGTGTCCGGACACGCGACGCTCCACCTCCGGTTTTTGTGTTTTCTTAGGGAATAATCTGATTTCTTGGTCTGCCAAGCGACAGGCTACCTTATCTCGCTCCAAAGTCCGAGGCCGAGTACGAGGCGTTGCAAATGTAGTAGCTGAGATTTGTTGGCTCAGAAATTTACTGTTAGAACTTCAGTGTCCTTTGCGTCAGGCATCTATTGTTGGTATACTCTATTGTACTTTATAAAGCAGTACGGGAAGTAATAACTATTACAAATGTTCGAAAGGATAAATAAATGGTCAATCTTCAAAACCGCCGCAAGTGTGTTGTGTCTTGAATCTTGATCGCCTTGCAAAGCCAATGTTGAGAAGCTAGCAAGTTTGTTGTGTCTTGAATCTTGATATCCTGAAATCAAAAACCAACTAAATCTGGATGGTTACAACGTTGTGTGTTGAGTCGAGGATAGCCCTCTATCCTTAAGACAAGATTGCCCCGTATATATGCTTTTACGTTAGCGGGCAATAGTCTCCCAAGATAAAACAACACTTTAATCTCAACACTACAAAGCCAATAGGTTGAGCCTGCCGAATAAAACAAATATGACTCGACTTGCTGAAGATATGGAATAGGAAGGAAGAGTTTGTCAATACTCTTCTCTTTTGTCTCTGTGTATATAGTGTGTCTCTATAGTGTATATCTTGTGTATACGTGAGGGTTTGGTCACTGTTTTGACTGATTTTCAGCCACTGTTTTGCTAATTTTCTGTGTGTTTTTCATCTGTTTTCAGCTTGTTTCTAGCTACTGTTTTGAGCCAAAGGAGGCTCAATATATAGTATGAGGAGGGGCTGCCCAACAGCCACAAACAAGGCTGTAATGGCCCTTAAAGGAGGGTTGTAATGGCAGATTTTAATGCCATGAATTAGGTGAATAAGGTCATGAAGGAGGTTGTTCAATTGCCCAACTAATGGGCTGTTAATAGAGGAGTTAATCAGCCAAGTAATGGCTGATTAATGCCTCAAAAAATAGTTCCAACGGTAGGCTTCCTGCCTTCCGTCACCTTCCCAGAAACTCTAGGGACCAAACTATAAATATTGAAACTTCAGGGACCAAACTATACATATGAAAGAATTCTGGTCCAAACTGTACATATGGAACTTCAGGGATCAAACTGTACATCTGGCAGAGTTCTCTGGTTCCAAAAAGATAATATCGAAAAAGTCCCCACGCCCCACGCCCCACGTACCCGAGAACCCGAACCGACCGGACGGACGGGTGCGGGCGGCGGCGGCGGCGCGCGTGTGGGCTTAGCCTTGAACCCAAGCACACCTAGGTCTTCCCTCCTTTAAACACATGGGATACCCTTTGGGGTCCCAAACCCTTTACCAATTTGAGGCATATATAGAGAGCAATTCTTCCTATTCCCACCGATGTGGTAGATTTGTCCCACACCACATTTTCATGTCTTAAACACCTTACTTCGTAGACCAATATCTCTTTCATTTCTCAATAAAATTTGACGATTCTTGGCCCTACGGTCATCTACTCACTTCGTAGATCATGCATGTGCGAAGAGACAAGGTCTCCAACATGCGGAACACTAGTGTTTAATTCATCAAAGATGGGTGGACGCATCTCCCCGCCAAAGGCAAATTTCCAACATCTATTGTGTATTGTGATAACATCTCTGCCATCTATCTTTCTCATAATCCGGTTCAACATCAGCGAACCAAGCATATTGAGATAGACCTACACTTCGTTCCTGAGAAAGTTGCGTTAGGCCATGTCAGAGTGTTACATGTTCCATCATCCTATCAGTATGCGGACATATTTACCAAAGGACTTCCCGCACGCTTATTTCTTGACTTCGAGATCCGGTCTCAGCGTCCGGCCTCCTCCCGCTCCGACTGAGAGGGTGTGTAAACGTGTAAATATAGGAAACAATATATTCCCTACCCATAATTAGAATATTTTCATATATTGTGTAAATATAATTATGGTAAGACTAGGATTCCTCTTTTGTATAGGCTTAGGATTCCTATTGTATAAGGGATGAATATTGTACTCTATATATACCTTGATATTAATGAAAGACTCCCCAAGGGAGATTAATATCATCTCACAATGGACCATATAACTGACCCCAACTCTTTTGAGATTAAGACGTAGTAGTTGTTCTAAATTGTCCTCCGGTTCTATCATTACTTTGAGTTCTAAGTTGGTAAGCCATTGTCCAAATACCTTTGTCCGATGCGATGAAGCTACTGATATGCTTCTGTGAAAAGGTATGCTGAGGATCTTGGTATTAGATGTGGAAAAAATTCACTGTTGAAGAAAATGAAACTAAATGGATTATATATGTACCTATTGTTGTGTAATAACCAGGACGAGAGCTTATAAAAGGATATCTTGAAAACTTATCCCAAAAAAGAAAGATATCTTAATCATGTGTTAGTCGTGCTTTGGGGAAAGGAAGGAACAAACAGTGCTGATATAACTTCCTTATTGAATCAATTGTGAGGGTCATACTTTTGAGCCTGAAAAACAGCTTTTTCTAATTTGTACCTTTTATTTTTTAACTTCTTATTTTATTTTTAATTTTATTTTTATCTTTTATTTTAATTTTTGTATTTTTTTTTAATTTCTTGTACTTCTATTTTATTTGTATAATGTTGGCCTGAGATGAATTTAAATGGCGAAACATGATCATTGACCGGGAAGTCACGAGTTCAAGCCGTGGAAACAACCTCTTGCAAAAATGTAGGATAGGTCAGATACGAGGGAAAGAGTAGGCATATCTGCTTACTTATCTAGAATCAAAGGCTATTTACTAATAGAATATCATATGGGATACTTTAGGAAGATAATCTCTCTTCCCATTCAGGTGCTCGCTCTGCTCCACACATCACTTATTCATTCGTTTCTCCTCCTCTAGCGGGGCATACCCCCGACCCGCGCATAGTGGGAGCTTAGTGCACTGGACTGCCCTTTAAACAGGATCATTGAGGATTATAGTCTGCCAAACAAGCCCCAACATGTTTGGGATGGAGATGTTGAAAAGCTTATAATGAAACAACAAAGTTTATTTTATTTTTTTGTACTTCTTACTTTGAGTTCAAAATTGGTAAGCCTTTGTCTGAATACTTTTGTACGATGTGATGAAGCTACGGATATGCTTCTGTGAAAAGGTATGCTGATGGTCTTGGTATTGGTATTAGATGTGGGAAAAATTTACTATTGAAGAAAATGAAACTATATGGATTATATACCCGTTATTGTGTAATAATCGGGACAAGAGCCTTTAAAAGGATATCTTGAAAATTTATCCCCCCTAAAAAAAGAAAATATCTTGATCATGGCTTAGTCGTGCTGTTAAATTGTGGTCCATTGGGGTCAATCTGGTTGCACACTAGCTTGTACTTTTTATTTTATTTTTTTATAATACTTATTTCTTTTTGTACTTTTTTATTTTTATTTTTATTTTTTACTTTTTGTTCTATTTTCACTATTATTTTATTTGTTTACTTTTTCTTTTATTTTCGTTCTACTTATATTTTATTTTTTGTTCTTCTTATTTTATTATTTATACTTCTTATTTTATTGTATTTTGTATAATGTTGGCCGGAGATAGATTTAAATGGAGAAGCATGGTCATTGAGGTTCCATATAACCCAACTTGTTGTTGGATATTGTAAAGCCGTACGGGAAGTAAATAAATATTACAAGGGTTTGAAAGGATAAACAAGTAGGCCAATGTTCAGAACTGCCGCAAGCTTGAATCTTGATAACCTGAAATCAAGAAACACTAAATCTGGATTGTTACAACTATGTGTTGAGTCGAGTGATCACACTCTGTCTTTATGACAAGATTGCCCCGTATATATGTTTTTACGTTAACGAGCAATAGTCTCCCAAGATAAAACAACACTTTAATCTCAACACTACAAAGCAAATAGGTTGAGTCTGACGAAGAAAACAAACATGAAACGTCTTGCTGAAGAAATGGAAAAGGAAGGAAGAGTTTCTGTTTTCGTCCTACGTTTTTGGATTGACTTTCTCTTATGTTTTGTCTCTGTGTATATAGTGTATATTTTGTGTTTTTCTTCTCACGTTATTGAGCCAAAAAGGCATCAATATATAGCATGGAGGAGGGACTCCTCAACTGCCAAAACAAGGCTGTTAATAGCCACTAGTGAGGGCTGATTATGGAGGTGTTAATCAGCCAAGTAATGGTTGGTTAATGCACACTAACGCCCAAAAATCAACTCCAACGGTAGGCAGAAACTTTTTGTCTTCCGTCGTTCCCAAATTCAACTTCTCAGAAACTCTAGGGACCAAATTGTAAATATTAAACAATGCCCAAGACCCAAGACCCAAGACCGGACCGGACGGGCGGGCGGCGGCGGTGAGCGTGTGGGCTTAGCCTTGAACTCAAGCACATCTAGGTCCTCCCTCCTTTAAACACATAGAATACCCCTTGGGGTCCCAAACCCTTAACCAATTTAGAGACTTATAAAAAGAACAATTATTCTTTTTCCCACCGATGTGGTAGATTTATCCCACACCATATTTTCATGCCTCAAACACCTTACTTCGTGGATCAATATCTCTTTAATTTCTCGACAAAATTTGACGATTCTTGGCGCTACGGTCATCTACTCACGTAGTAGATTATGCACGTGTGGAGAGACAAAGCCTCCAACATGCGGAACACTAGTATTTAATTCATTAAATATGGGTGGACGTGCTCCCATGAAAGACAAATTTCCAACACTTTATCGAACCAATGCGTAGTTGTTGCAAAAGCTTATATTGAAACAACAAAGTTCCTTTTTGTAATTGTATATATTATTTTTGTACTTTTTATTTTCTTTTCTTGTACATCTATTTTATATTTTGTACTTTTTGTTTTATTTTCTTATACTTCTAATTTATTGTTTGTGCCTTTTTTTGTATTCCGTTGTTTATTTATTTTTGTATACCATTGTCCTGCGATGGATATAAATGGAGAAACATGGTGATTGAAGATTCATATAGTCGGCCCCAACTTGTTTGGGACTGACACATTGTTGTGGTTGAAAAGCTTTTATTGAAATGACAAAGTTTTCAAACAAAGACAATACCAATATATCAGATTGCATTAGAGTCATTTGTTGGCGACTGAATTAATTGCTCTGTTAGAGTCTGCTAAGAAACTAAATTACAATAAGATTTAGGGGGAGCCTTTCTTGCTGATAATTCTGAGGGCGTATTTTTGTGGTTCTAACTTCTAAAAGGCCTTGAAAGTTTCTTCGCCTTGTTTCGTCACAGTTTTGGGATCCACCAGACAGTGCTGCCAACCACTTCTGAGTTTCTGCAAGGTTGACAGAGAAAAGGTCTAAAAAAGAACAAGAAGATCATATGACACACAATCCATGCTGCCATTTGGTAGACAGTTTGCTTAGAAAGGAATCATAGAATTTTTTGAGGATAGAAGGCAGATGAACTTAGCCGTAAAGATATTTGTTAAGTAAATGCTCTCTTAGATACACTTAGTCTCCTGCACAACCTGTAAACCTCTGTAGCGCTTCTTAGTGCTTTTACCTTATATAAAAAAAGCCTTTAATACCTGAATGAGGCTGTGTGGAAAACGTTTTGAAACCCTTGATTTAAACTGGAACATCCCATTGTCATCGTTTTTGCCACTTGTAATCTAGTTGCATTTTAGATGCTTGTTAGGCATGCTGTTTGGTTTT
Source organism: Anisodus tanguticus (assembly GCA_034509755.1). Taxonomy (NCBI): domain Eukaryota; kingdom Viridiplantae; phylum Streptophyta; class Magnoliopsida; order Solanales; family Solanaceae; genus Anisodus; species Anisodus tanguticus. Next base: position 21,034,359 of record CM067561.1, on the reverse strand, counting down.
GAATTTGTAAGACTTGATCATGACGTTTTCTAATTTTAATAAAAGAAGATTTTAATGCGCTGGTGGAGACTACCTAAGTGTTGACAGAGTTATTGCGCTGGTAGCTTTTATGCGCTTCTCTAGACGCTGATAAGCTTCAAACTCATGCTTCCTTTTTCTTGTTGTAATCAATCTAAAGAATAAGTAGATACTGTGACAGAAATAATCCCCTTGATTATTTTCATTAATTGAAAGATATATATATAAGTTACAAATAGGAGAATCATATTCCTATTCTATTTCTAAAACCTTATTCTACCATAATTCTAACTATACAATTATGGTAAGTGTATAAGACTAATTAAAGTAACATTTACACTATAATATTACATCAATATACATTCCTAATATATTACATAATATACACTGCCCGTGATGGGTTGAACTGCCTTCTGCCAAAATGGGCTGATCTGGGACTACCTAGATGGGCTGTCCGAGACACTGCTTTCAGCTGTATATTCCCGTGATATACACTATGTATATCACGTGTATAAACCTTGTTTAACACACCCCGCAGTCATAGCGGTCGGTCTTCGAACGCTGAGATTGTCCCTAAAATCTTCAAAGACTACCGAGGGAAGACTCCTTGTAAAGATGTCTGCAACTTGATATCTTAACGGGACATGACATACGCGTACTTGTCCCCGAACAACCTTTTAACGGACAAAGTGAATATCTATCTCGATATGCTTAGTGCGTTGGTGCTGAACCGGATTACCTAAGAGGTAGATGGCACTAACATTATCACAATATACTAAGGTTGCTTTCTGAATGTGACAATGAAGCTCTAAAAGCAAATTACGTAACCAACATGATTCTGAGACCACATTAGCTACCCCTCGATATTCTATCTCGGCACTTGAGCGAGATAGAGTCGCTTGATGCTTCGCAGACCAGGAGACCAAGTTGTTGCCAAGGAACATACAATAGCCAGACGTAGACCGTCTGGTGTCCGGACAACTACCCCAATCCGCATATGTGTATGAGACAAGTGTGGATGTCGATGAAGGAAACAAATGCAACCCATAGTCCAATGTACCCTGAATATACCGAATGATGCGTTTGATTGCATTCATGTGCTCAACTCTGGGATCATGCATAAATAAACACACCTGCTGAACAACATACGTAATATCCGGTCTGGTAAAGGTAAGATACTGAAGGCCCCTGCAAGACTGCGATAGTGGGTTGGATCCTCGTAAGGGACGCTGGTCGCGGCACCAAGCTTGGGCTTAGTATCATCTGGAGTGGAAGTGGACTTACAGGATGACATCCCAGCCCTCTCGATGATCTCAGCTGCATACTTTCGTTGAGACAAGAACAAACCATCTGAATGACGCCTGACTGCAATCCCCAAAAAGTAACTCAAGGGCCCTAAGTCTTTCATAGCAAACTCAGAGCTGAACATGGTCATGATAGACTGGCGTAAGGCATCGGAAGAGGCCGTCAAAATGATATCATCCACATACAACAGAATGTAGGCCAAGGACGAACCACGACTGTAGATGAACAATGAATTATCTGACCTGTTGTGAGTGAACCCAATTGTCGAAACATAGTCATCAAACCTCGTATATCAGGCCCGTGGAGACTGCTTAAGCCCATATAATGACTTCTTCAACAAACAGACATGATGAGGATGGTGGGGATCCCTGAACCCCAACGGCTGATGCATTTATATTGTTTCCTTGAGATCACCATGTAGGAAAGCATTCTTGACATCTAACTGATAAATAGGACATGCATTCGAAAGATCCAAGCTAAGCACAGTGCGAATGGTAGCCGGCTTGACCACCGGACTAAACGTCTCCCCACAATCTATCCCAACCTTCTGAGTCTTACCATTACCCACAAGCCGCGCCTTATGTCGAGCAAAAGACCAATCTGAATTCTCCTTATGAGCAAAAATCCACATAGACCTGATAATATTAATACCAGATGGACGGGGCACCAACTCCCACGTCTTATTATCAATAAGAGCATTATATTCATCAGTCATAGCAATTTTTCAATTCGGGTCGTTTAAGGCAGACACAGGATTATGGTGCAAGGAGAATTTAGAGACATCAGAATGTAAATTAAATTATCTTTTTTGGTGTAAAAATACCCCGCTGACTCCGAGTGACCGGTCTATGACTCGAGGAAGTGTGGAGTGGATTTTGGAAATTTGTTGGGCTCAGGATGGACTGCCCAGCAGGCAGTGGGCCTGTTGGCCCAATTTTGGAAGCAGTTACAGCGTCGGAAACAGTAACAGGAACTGGACTAGTTCTAGTGTTGGGCTGGACTGGCCCAATCACTAAAACTGGCCCAGTGAGAAGACTGGGCAGAGCTGACCGAGATGGGCAAGTGGGACCGGCGGGCAGTGGGACCGGCGGGCAGTGGGCCCGCTGGAGAATTTTGGGTGCGGGAGATGTCCGAAAAATGCCGAATAATATACGGGGATATTTGGTCGTCCAAAAAATTATACGAACTAGGCTCGGGAGTATGAACTTTCGTAAATGGAAATTGAGTTTCATCAAAAATGACATGGCGATTAATTATGATTTTCTTGGAGGATAAATCAAAGCATTTGTAACCACGATGATTAGACGGATAACCCAAAAACACACACGGAGTAGACCGAGCCTGAAGTTTGTTAATTGTGGTGGATGGGAATAACGGATAACACAAGCACCCAAAAACCCGAAGATGAGAATAAGAAGGGTTCTTATATATAAGATTTGGAGGGGAAAGAATATGTCAGACCTTTGGAAGGAATTATGTTAAGGAGATATGTGGTCATTTGTAAAGCATGATGCCAAAAATACGGGGGTACGGAAGCATGAATTATGAGAGTTCGGACAATGTTATTTATGGAACGAATTTTGCGCTCAGCTTTCCCATTTTGTGAAGATGTATGAGGACACGAAAAATGAAAATTGATCCCATTATTAGCACAGAACTCCCGAAACTCCCTATTGTCATACTCTTTCCCATTATCACATTGAATATTTTTTATTTCTCTTTCGAATTGGGTACGAATGAACGCTCTAAATTTTATGAAGACTGAAAACACTTGAGATTTATTTGCAATTGGAAACGTCCACAAAAATTTAGATTAATCATCTAAAAAGAGAACATAATATCGATGACCCAACGAACTGAGAACAGGAGACGTCCATAGGTCGCTATGAATAATATCAAATGACATTGAAGTATGAGAATTTGAGTCAACAAATGGCAGCTTAACAATTTTTCCTAACGAACAAGATTGACAAATTGGAATACGACTCGTACCCTTACAAGAAATAAAACTATTTTTATCTAAAACTTATAAAATAAAGGATTCCGGATGACCAAGGCGAGCATGCCACAAGAAAGGAGAAATGACTGCAAAAGCTGATGGTAAAGCTTGACTCGATGGACTAAAACCGGGCGTGATAGGATAAAGATCCCCCCTACTATCACACTTCATGAGATGACTCCCCGTCTTGAAATCCTTCATAGAGAAACCAAAAGGATCAAATTCAACAGAAACAAAATTGTCAGTGGTGAACTTTCGGATAGACACTAAATTTTTAATCAATTTGGGGGCATGTAAAGTATTTTTCAAGATAAGGGGTGGATTGGAGGGAGACAACGTTTTCTGACCATAACCCTGAATTGGAATAGAGTTTCCATTACCAATAATTATACCCCGAGGGTTGCTCAAATTGGAATAAGATGAGAGAGTACCTGAATCGGAAGTCATGTGAGTAGTGGCACCGGTGTCCATATACCAATTTGGGTCCGGTTGAGTCAAACCTAATGTGTGCATCGCGACCTCGATATCGGTCTGAGTGGGGCCTGCTGCGTGGTGAGCTTGCGGAGGTCGAGGCCCAAGTATTCCAGGACTGGGCTGAACTGGGTCGTAGCTGCTGGAACTTGCGTTCCTGGGCCAGTGGGCCGTGATTGTTGACTGTTGGGCCTAAAGACTGGCCAGCCCACTGGCTGCCGGGAGCTGCTGGAAAATATGGACTGCTGGCCCACGGCCCATTCCCCAGCCCCACTGCCATGGGCCCTACTGATGGGACCAATAGGGTGGAGGGCCACTGTTCACTGGACGGGGCCTACTGCCGGCCTGCTGACCACCGGAACCGCCGCGTTTGTCCCCGCGGTTTTTGTTATTATTCTTACGATTATTTTTGCCGCCACCATAAGTATGGTTTTGGCCCGAATTATCAACAAAACCCGAAGAATTTGTGGAGGACATCATTAGGCCGACGGGGCTTGCTCCGGTAGCCACCTTTTTAGCCAAACCGGCTTCTTCCAAAGTAAGCATGGAGCGGGCTTGATAAAAAGTGGGAAGTGGGTTGCTTTGACGAAGGAGAGTCTCAACGCCATTATAGGCCTCAGAAAGACCTGCAACCAGTTGTAGAACCAGACGATTATTTGTGACAGGTGCGCCAACGTTACGTAGTTGGTCCGCCAACTCCTTGAGTTTCTTGCAATATGCAGACACGTTTGGAAATTCTTCCATGCGAACTAGAGAGAATTCTTGCTCGAGTGTGACAACACGTGAATGTTGGTTATCTTGGAATATGTCACGCAATCTATTCCAGGTAGCCATAGCCGTGGTATCCGGCTCAATAATCGTCTGTAAGAGGTTAACCGAAATAGTAGAATAGATCCACTGGAGAACGGTAGCATCAAGAGTAATCCATAACTGAGGATCCTTAGAGGGAATAGGTGTAGCGGGAGGAATTATGTGATGGATAACTTGATGGGAGATAGCTTGAATTTTAAACAATTCTGCCCACGTCGTATATTGGACGTTTTTTCCTTCTCAAGCACAATAGGGATACTGTTCTTGACGTTAGAAACCATGAGAGCAGGATGAAAATTGTTCTTAGACATATTGAAAGAACAAAGAAGGAGGGGAAATTTGGGAATAGTAAGAGAGATTTCGAGAGCGGAAGACGAATTTTGGAAGAGAAACCCGAGGGGGGGGGGGGGTTCGGCCTAGGTGTACAAAATTTTGGGAGAGAAAATTTTGTTAGACCTAGTCTCTTGATACCATGAAAGAAATAATCCCCCTTGATTATTTTCATTAATTGAAAGGTATATATACAAGTTACAAATAGGAGAATACTATTCCTATTTTATTCCTAAAACCTTATTCTATCATAATTCTAACTATACAATTATGGAGGTAAGTGTATAAAACTAATTAAGGTAACCTTTACACTATAATATTACATCAATATACATTCCTAATATACTACACAATATACACTGCCCGTGATGGGCTGAAATGCCTTCTGCCGAGATGGGCTGATCTGGGACTGCCTAGATGGGCTGATCTGGGCTGTCGAGATGGGCTGTCCGAGACACTGCTTTCAGCTGTATATTCCCGTGATATACACTATGTCTATCAAGTGTATATCACGGATATAAACCTTGTTTAACACATTGGACTCTCCCTTTTGGTTTTCCCGAAGAATCATGATAGAACTGAGGACTTTCAGTTTTTTCAAGTAACCAAGTTAATACCTAGTGCTTGAATGCCTAACTCCTCCTTCCCTCACTTCCTCCCATCGTGCCTAAATTAAGAAATGCCATCTCTGTCATTGTTGCCCCGCAAGGAGGGAGCGCATTATTGGTTATATGGTCTATATGGAAAGAAAGGAACTGTATTCTATATATGCTTTAAAGGAAAAGTTTCCCCTTCTCTTTCATAAAAAACCAAGTGTCCCTTAAATCCCTTTTTGCTGGAGCAAACTGTGTAGTGTAATGAGTTTTTGGGGTTTCTTAAGTTCTTTATACTTTATAGGAACCTTTTTTGTACTGGATGCCCATTAGTAAGTACCTCGTCAAAAAAGGAGTGACGTGTTATTGGCATTTTGGAGGACTTTAATTGCAAGATCATGTTGGAAATGCCTTTCATTCTGTGTACTTTAAGTTTCTGGCAACTTTCTTGTTGAGTGGACAAAAGAATAAAAGGCATATGAAGCTTAGTTGGATGCCCATTAATAATATTTCTTACAAAAAGGATGATGTGTTATTGGTATTTGGAGGAATTTACTTGGAGGATCAAGTTGTAAATGCGTTCTGTTCTGCGAGCTTTAATTTGCTCTGGCAACTTCCTTACTGATTGGAAAAAATAGTAGAATCCATATGAATCTTGGTTAAGCATTTTTGTTATACAAAAGTATCATGTTTTCTATGATTGTTGTAACACTAATATCATTGGCTGTTGAACTATAATAACTTATATTTGCCATGCCCATTATGGTTTACGAAGAGATTCATATATCTTAATTCTATCTGTGGCTCATTGGTTTTATTTTGGTGTTCTAAATGTGAGACCAATGGATGTCGATTGTTGAATGGTTCTGGACGTGCACAATATATAGTCAAATTGACTGAAACCCTGACTGTCCCTCTGTGAGTTCTTTGTTTTTCTTATTTTGATCATTGATAGGTAATGCATCCAGTTTTTATCGCGATACCTTAAACAATGATTAAGTAACTTCGACTTCATGCAATTGATAAGTAAGGACTGCTAATGTTGGCGGGGGGATACGCAGTAACCACAATTCTTGCCACTTCTGTAAACTGGCTGTTTGCTTCAGATGGTATCTTGGACTTGACTCCTTCATTTAGTTTGTTGCCTTCTTTGCTACTGTGTAGTAATAACCTCTTTTTCTTATTGTGCTTTTGGCTTTAATTTTGCTCTTGGGCGTTTCAGGTTTCATGATATTAATGTACATATTTGAGTCATTCCTTGATGTACGGCAGCATGCTGCTCATAAATTGCCAACACTTGCCAAACATTTGGTGGGAGTTATCAGCCAGAAAAAAATTGAGAAGTCCCGTGCTTATAGTCTAGACAAAAGGTTTCTCTCCTATCTCTTTTTTTTTCTTTTGTTCATCGGACTCCATCCAATTCTGTCTATTCTTGTTCTATTTTGTTCGACTTCCATTTTTACTATTTGATTTATTTATTTTTTGTTTCAGTTACTTCCATTTTGTCCAGGAGTTTGTTACCATACTTATGGACTGTTCCATCTTGTACTTCCGGATATTGCCCTGGTTTTGGAAGGTGAATGGTTCAGCTTTTTTCTGAAAATGTCTCTCTTGCCACTCTAGCAACTCATTGACTTTGTGTTTTATTTTCTGGCAGAGATCAGGAGAATTTATGGTAAACCTTGGTCTCAATGCAGAGAATGAAATATATCACACGCTCTCATTTTTAGCAGGAGTTATGGTTTGGTCACAGGTGCATATGGATATCTTTTTGGTTTCCTGTTCATAATGGTTGACATTTCTTGGAGTTTTTTCCTTGATAAAAGGGAATTAATTATTTTACTAAAAAAATGTATTTAATCTACAAATCCTCAGATTCACTCCCCTTTGAGTTATGAAGTTCTAACTTATCTTAATGCTTCAAGGTGTCGTGCTGCCTGTGTTGTTCCAGAATAGTGGAGTTATCACTTTGTGAATTTGACCATAATTGCTCATTGTCTCTTGTCTTGGAAGATGGATTGTGTTTCTACTTGATTTGTGGTTGCCTACGGCTGGTCCTTGTGAGCTGAGCTCGATAAGATTTTTATACTGTGAAATGTAAATGAAATTTGCCTCTATGATGGTGTTATCCATGTTAAGTGAATGTTAGCTGTCGAGGTAAAGGTTGATGATTTGTGATGATTTTGGAGTAACCTCTTTGTTACTTATTTGAGGGACTTTGTGTTAGTTCTAGCCAGGGAACTTGTCTGTTTCCTTGTTTACTAAGGTACTTTGTTACTTATCTAAAATTAGCAGCTAAAGTTCTCGGTCAATAATTGTTTCTTTGGAGGGGAACAAGTCTTTGTCCATAAACGTTTCCCATTTATCCTAAAGGGTGCTCTGTAAATCCCCCTTTAAGTTCAAGTGCTGTAGTTTGGTTCGCATTGGCTAAATGAACCACAAACCATTTATGCAGACATTCTTTCTTTTTCTTTTTGTTGAATTGAAGATAGCTCCAGATCTGATCTAATTATGTTTGTTATTATCTCTATTTATGGTGCTCTGTAATAGGAATCATGCTCAATTAAATGTGTCGACCTGTTTGTTGAACTCCGGGGGCGATTTTTTTCTCCCAAATTTGGTGCTTTTGGTCCTGCTTCCCTTAGTGTGTGACCTGACATCTTATTTATGCTTTGCACTTGCAAAGTTGCAATGACCAGCAAGTTTGGTCAGTAGTTTTCAGTTTTTGGTGTTTCAGAGGTCAAAAGATCTCAGTTAGAAAAGTGTTATGAACTACTTCTATTTGGCAAGAGACTACTTTCTTTTTGGTAAATTTGCTGTTGGTTTCTCTTCTGAAATGATACAATTAACAGGCTGAAAACTTCTTGAAAAAAAAAAGATCAGGCTGAAAACTGATCTCAAGAAGGATGTTGGTTATTGCAGCTACTGTACTAGTAGTGTCTAGTGTAGTGAAATCCTGGAACAATGACTTCAACTACTTGCTTTCAAACAATATGTCTGTCCTAATCTTCATAATTTTGTACCAAGTCTAATTTTGTCATTTACTTCTACAGATCACTGATTTGCCATTTTCGTTGTATTCAACCTTTGTGATTGAGGCCCGCCATGGGTTCAACAAGGTATCGTGGAATCAATATCATTCTTTCTTCCACTATAAAGAGTTCCGTGCATCTGTCGATTCTTGGTGATTAACATGTCTATTTGGAATTTGAATTGTCTTTGTGATGCAGCAAACAATGTGGTTATTCTTCAGGGACATGATAAAAGGAATTGTTTTAGCTATTGTGATTGGTCCTCCCATTGTGGCTGCCATCATTGTTATAGTACAGGTACTGTTACGTGCAATGAGTTAAAGGATGATACTTTCTATTACAGTTATGGTAAATTCAAGATTTTAACATGATTTAGCCGGTCACTTGTTAATATCATTTGACATCAATCTTTTATTGGGTCTCCATCACATTTACTTTTGATTGGGGTCTCTGGATGCTCCTTGCATTTGCATGTTAGAGGCTGGTCATTTTGTGCATTCCACTAACAGTATAAATCAATTCTTGTTTTGTAGAAAGGAGGTCCTTACTTGGCAATTTACTTATGGGGATTTATGCTGATTTTGTCTCTTGTTATGATGACTATCTACCCTGTACTAATTGCTCCACTTTTCAACAAGTTCACTCCGGTAAGTAGTACATCAACTCCCTCTTCCCCTCAAGAAGAGGAAAAGCAAAAACATATTTCCTGCAGCTTCAATGTGGTGATTTGGTTTTCTTTCGATGAGTAGCTTCCACAGGGAGAGCTTAGGTTGAAGATTGAGAATCTTGCATCCTCACTCAAATTTCCTCTAAAGAAATTGTTTGTTGTTGATGGGTCCACAAGGTCAAGCCATAGCAATGTGAGTACTTCGTATATTATAGTGACCTTCGCGTAGTCGTTATACATGTATGTTGGTTGAATTTTACTTTTTTGCAAATTCATGTTCTGTAGATTTCAGAGATTGGGTGGTCCAAGCTGTGCTACTAGAGTTTGAGATGATAATTCAGATTTCTAAATTTGCTAATTTTGTTCGGCTTCCAGTTTGATCTTTTTAGTAGTCTCTGATAGCTTACTGCGATACAGGCAATCTAAGTTTAGATGGTTGTGTTAAAGTTCCTCCTCTGAGATCTGGTTTCGCTTGAATATCTTAGTTCAATAAATCAGATGTGCAATATACCATTGGTCTCTTATTTTCTTTATTTTTCTTTTGTACCTTTCTATTATGTCATATATTTTGGAGATGAGGGCGTGTGTTGGGTTTGCTCTATGGTGTGCAAAAGGTTTAGTAAAGGCATTCCACTTTCTTTTTGAGCAGATCAAATATGATAAACAGCTAATAATGTACAGGAACTAACTTGGTGCTGTCTGTAGAGGTCTCTTCTTTTTAATCAGATATGGAGTACTTGCGCTGAGTGACAAATGGGCATGTGATACTGTTGCTTTTTATGTCATCTGCCTACTTATTTACAGAAGGACAGAGCCAAATATTTATGGCTACGGATTAAATCTGTCTAGTCATTGGTAGTAAGTTATTTCTCAGCTAGAAAAGTGTGCTCAATTTCATATGGCTAGTGCACTTGCAGTGATAAACGATGGTTGAACAAGTCTTCACTGTTCTTGTTAAACAACGGTATACAGGCCCACTGCAAAGACTGGGCAGTGGCCCAACGTAGACAAGGAAAAGACTGTGGGCAGTGGCCCAATTCAGAATGGCCCATCACAGGATTTGCTGCCCAAAATCAGTGATTAGATTTGTATATTAAGGAAAGTATATTTTATGTATATGGTAGTATATTTGTTACCTAGATTAGGATATACACTTACCATCATTAGGATATACACTTACCATAATTGTATAGTTAGAATTATGGTAGAATAAGGTTTTGTAACTTGTATATATATCTATTCAATAAATGAAAATAATCAAGGGGATTATTTCTTTCATGGTATCAAGAGACTAGGTCTAAACAAAAGTTTTTTTCTCTCAAACTTTTGCCTCCCTTTGGCCGAGACCCCCCCCCCCCTCCTCGGGTTTCTCTTCCAAATTTCGTCTTCCGCTCTCAAAAACACCTCTCTTAAATTTTCCTTTCTTCTTTGTTCTTTCAATATGTCTAAAAACAATTTTCACCCTGCCCTCACGGTTTCCAATATCAAGAGCAGTATCCCTATTGTCCTTGAGATGGAAAACGTCCAATATGCGACGTGGGCGGAGTTGTTTAAAATTCACGCTATATCTTATCAAGTTCTTCATCACATCATTCCTCCCGCTAGACCCCTTCCTGCGGAGGATCCTGAGTTATGGATTACACTTGATGCTACCGTTCTTCGGTGGATATACGCCACTATTTCGCTGGACCTTCTATAGACGATTATGGAGCCGGATACCACAGCTATGGCTGCATGGAATAGATTGCGTGACATATTCCAAGACAACCAACATTCCCGTGTCGTCACACTCGAGCAGGAATTCTCTCTCGTTCGAATGGACGAATTTCCAAACGTTTCTGCATATTGCAAGAAACTAAAGGAGTTGGCGGATCAACTCCGTAATGTTGGCGCACCAGTAACAAATAATCGTCTAGTTCTACAGTTGGTTGCCGGTCTTTCGGAGGCCTATAATGGTGTTGGAACTCTCCTTCGCCAAAGCAACCCTCTTCCAGACTTTCATATAACCCGCTCCATGCTTACGTTGGAAGAAGCCGGTTTGGCTAAAAAGGCGGCTACCGGAGCAAGCCCAGTTGTCATGGTGGCGTCTTCTCCTAGTTCTTCAGGTTTTGTGAATAATTCGGGCTAAAATCATAATAATGGTGGAGGCAAGAATAATCGCAAAAATAATAACAAAAATCGCGGGGGCAAACGCGGCGGTTCTGGTGGTCAACAAGCAGGCGGTGGGTCCCAGCCAGGGTACAGTGGCCCACCACCGCCATGGGCCCAGCAGTGGGGCCCATGGCAGTGGAACCCGTACCATCCAGCAGCAGTTTCCAGCGGCCAGTGGGTTGGCCAACAGTCCAGGCCCAATACCCAGCAGTGGCGGCCCACTGGCCAGTGGCCCAGCAGCGGTAGCAACAGCAGCTACGACCCAGGTGCACCACGGACAGGAGTTCTTGGGCCCCGACCACCGCAGGCCCATCATGCAGCAGGCCCCACTCAGACTGATATCGAGGCCGCGATGCACACGTTGGGGTTGACTCAACCGGACCCAAATTGGTACATGGACACCGGGGCAACTACTCACATGACTTCTGAATCAGGTACTCTCTCCTCTTATTCCAATTTGAGCACCCCTCGGGGTATAATTGTTGGTAATGGCAACTCTATTCCAATTCAGGGTTATGGTCAGAAAACGTTGTCTCCCCCCAATCCACCCATTCTCTTGAAAAATACTTTACATGCTCCTAAATTGATTAAAAATTTAGTGTCTATCCGGAAATTCACTACTGACAATTCCGTTTCGGTTGAATTTGATCCTTTTGGTTTTTCTGTGAAGGATTTCAAGACGGGGAGTCATCTCATGAGGTGTGATAGTAGGGGGGATCTGTATCCTATCATGCCTGATTTCAGTCCATCGAGTCAAACCTTGCCATCAGCCTTTGCAGCCATCTCTCCTTCCATGTGGCATGCTCGTCTTGGGTCATTCGGGATCTTCTATTTTATCGGTTTTAGATAAAAATAGCTTTATTTCCTGTAAGGGTACGAGTCGTACTCCACTTTGTCAGTCTTGTTCATTAGGAAAAATTGTTAAGTTGCCATTTGTAGACTCCAATTCTCATACTTCAATGCCATTTGAGATTATTCATAGCGACTTATGGACGTCTCCTATTCTCAGTTCATTGGGTCATCGATATTATGTTCTCTTTTTAGATGATTATTCTAGATTTTTGTGGACGTTTCCAATTGCGAATAAATCACAAGTGTTTTCCGTCTTCATCCAATTTAGAGCGTTCATTCGTACTCAATTCGAAAGAGAAATAAAAAATATTCAATGTGATAATGGGAAAGAGTATGACAATAGGGAGTTCCGGAAATTCTGTGCTAAAAATGGGATTAATTTTCAGTTTTCGTGTCCTCATACATCTTCACAAAATGGGAAGGCCGAACGCAAAATTCGTTCCATCAATAACATTGTCCGAACTCTCCTAATTCATGCCTCCATACCTCCATATTTTTGGCATCATGCTCTACAAATGGCCACATATCTTCTTAACATAATTCCTTCTAAAGGTCTGACATATTCTTCCCCCCTCAAAATCCTATATAATAAGAACCCTGCTTATTCTCATCTTCGGATTTTTGGGTGCTTGTGTTATCCGTTATTCTCATCCACCACAATTAACAAACTTCATGCTCGGTCTACCCCGTGTGTATTTTTGGGTTATCCGTCAAATCATCGTGGTTATAAGTGTTTTGATTTATCCTCCAAGAAAATCATAATCAATCGCCAAGTCATTTTTGATGAAACTCAATTCCCATTTACGAAAGTTCATACTCCCGAACCTAAGTCGTATAATTTTTTGGATGACCAAATATCCCCGTATATTATTCGGAATTTTTCGGACATCTCCCGTACCCAAAATCCTCCAAGAAAGGCCCACCGCCCGCCGGACCCACAAGATCGCCACACCCGAAATTCCACGACCGGAACAGTTCCGACAATTGGTCCGGTCCAACCCAATTCGGAACCGATCCGTAAATCGAGTCCGGCCTTTATCGATTTGGGCCAAGCGGGCCCACCGCTTCTGGCCGGCCGGTCCGTCCCGAGCCCGAGAAAATTCCCAAAATTCCCTCAATTCTTCCTCGAGTCATAGACCGGTCACTCGTAGTCAGCGGGGTATTTTTACACCTAAAAGACATTTTAATTTACATTCGGATGTCTCTAAATCCCCCTTGCCCCGCAATCCTGTGTCCGCCTTAAATGACCCTAATTGGAAAATTGCTATGACTGATGAATATAATGCTCTTATTGATAATAAGACGTGGGAGTTGGTGCCCCGTCCATATGGTATTAATATTATCAGGTCTATGTGAATTTTTGCTCATAAGGAGAATTCAGATGGGTCCTTTGCTCGACATAAGGCGCGACTTGTTGGTGATGGTAAGACTCAGCAGGTTGGGATAGATTGTGGTGAGACGTTTAGTCCGGTGGTCAAACCGGCTACCATTCGCACTGTGCTTAGCTTGGCTCTTTCAAAGACTTGGCCAATTCATCAGTTGGATGTCAAGAATGCTTTCCTACACGGTGATCTCAAGGAAACAGTCTATATGCATCAGCCGTTGGGTTTCAGGGATCCCAACCGACCTCATCATGTCTGTTTGTTGAAGAAGTCCTTATATGGGCTTAAGCAGTCTCCAAGGGCCTGGTACACGAGGTTTGCTAACTTTGTTTCAACTATTGGGTTCACTCATAGCAGGTCAGATAATTCCTTGTTCATCTACCGCCGTGGTTCGTCCTTGACCTACATTCTGCTGTATGTGGATGATATCATCTTGACTGCCTCCTCCGATGCTTTGCGCCAGTCTATCATGGCCATGCTCAGTTCTGAATTTGCTATGAAAGACTTAGGGCCTTTGAGTTATTTTTTGGGGATTGCCGTCAAGCGTCATTCAGGTGACTTGTTTTTGTCTCAACGAAAGTATGCTGCTAAGATCATAGAGAGGGATGGGATGTCATCCTGTAAGTCCACTTCCACGCCAGTTGATGCAAACCCAAAGCTAAGTGCCGCAGCAGGTGCACCATACGAGGACCCGACCCGCTATCGCAGTCTTGCAGGGGCCCTCCAGTATCTTACCTTTACCAGACCGAATATTACATATGCGGTTCAACAGGTGTGTTTATTCATGCATGATCCCAGGGTTGAGCACATGAATGTAATCAAACGCATCATTCGGTATATTCAGGGGACACTAGACTATGGGTTGCACTTGTATCCTTCATCTACATCCACACTTGTCTCTTACACGGATGCTAATTGGGGTGGTTGTCCCGATACCAGACGGTCGACTTCTGGCTACTGTATGTTCCTTGGCAACAACTTGGTCTCCTGGTTGGCAAAGCGTCGAGCTCGTATCACGCTCAAGTGCGGAGCGAATATCGAGGGGTAGCGAATGTGGTCTCCGAATCATATTGGCTACGTAATTTGCTTTTGGAGCTTCATTGTCCCATTCGAAGGCAACCTTGGTATATTGCGATAACATTAGTGCCATCTACCTTTCAGGTAACCCAGTTCAACACCAACGTACCAAGCATATCGAAATGGACATTCACTTTGTCCGTGAAAAGGTTGCCAAGGGTCACATTCGCGTATGCCATGTCCCGTCTCGTTATCAAATTGCAGACATCTTTACAAAGGGTCTACCAGCGGTTCTCTTTGAAGATTTTAGGGACAGTCTCAGCGTTCGAAGACCGCCCGCTATGACTGCGGGGGTGTGTTAAACAACGGTATACAGGCCCACTGCAAAGATTGGGCAGTGGCCCAACGTAGACAAGGAAAAGACCGTGGGCAGTGGCCCAATTCAGAATGGCCCATCACGGGATTTGCTGCCCAAAATCAGTGATTAGATTTGTATATTAAGGAAAGTATATTTTATGTATATGGTAGTATATTTGTTACCTAGATTAGGATATACACTTACCATCATTAGGATATACACTTACCATAATTGTATAGTTAGAATCATGGTAGAATAAGGTTTTGTAACTTGTATATATATCTATTCAATCAATAAAAATAATCAAGGGGATTATTTCTTTCAGTTCTTGAATTTATATATGGTGGATGGTAATGAGATAATACAATCATGTCCGAAACAAACTATTGTATAAATTAGTTGCAAATCATTTTGTGCTTTTCAGAAAGTTAAAATTACATATACAGAATTTTTCCCTCTGTTGCCTTTTGAAGTTATTTTTCTTATGCTTTCACATTTGTCGGAGTCTAATATAGGTTTCTGATGCTGACTTTGATTTCAATATAAAGTTCAATGGATACAGTTATCATATAAACGATAGCTTTCTAGTCCTTATCCCGTCTACATTAACCACATTATATTACCAGAAATGTTGTTGGATAGGATTCTTACACAGGTGTGTGTAGAAGTGTGTCTACACTTCCCCGGTGTTTGTTTTGTAGATTCAAAGCAGTATTTATGGCTTCAGGTTCCAGCTGGTTGTGACCAACTAATTCTTACATCATGTAGAAAGCTGAGCCGTTTTATCATACTATTAGATTTGGGATATTGTAGCTTCTGGTGGCAAAAGGGATATGAAAATGGGTATTGGAAATCTCTCTGCTCACTCATTTGTTGGAGTTATCTCGTGTGTTACTGTGAAATATTAATTTCCACTGAGGGTATAATATTATCCTGATGTTTTTTCCTAGTTCCCTATTTGTCTCTCTTGTATACCTAGTTACGTATTTTTTTTATTATCTCATCTCTTAGTCCATGGGCTGATCTTGTATCTGCAACTGTTAAACAGAATGAGTTGGGCCTCTCGGCCAGAAATATTTGTAGTATATATGGTATATATATTTGTAGTATATTGTAATAAAAAGGATACCTTAATTAGTGTTATACACCTACCATAATTGTATAGTTAGAATTATGGTAGAATAAGGATTTAGAAGTAGAATAGGAAAAGGATTTGTAGTATTATGGAAAGATGTAACTTGTATATATACCTATTCAATCAATGAAAATAATCAAGGGGATTATTTCTTTAATGGTATCAAGAGACTAGGTCTAAACCAAAAGTTTTCTTCTCTCAAACTTTTGCCTCTTTGGCCGAGAACCCCCCCCCCCTCCCTCGGGTTTTTCTCTCCAAATATCTCGTCTTCCGCTCTTAAAAAAAAAAACCTCTCTTAAATTTATCCTCCTTCTTTGTTCTTTCAAATATGTCTAAGAACAATTTTCACCCTGCCCTCACGGTTTCCAATATCAAGCTCAGTGTCCCTATTGTCCTTGAGATGGAAAACGTTCAATATGCAACGTGGGCGGAGTTGTTTAAAATTCACGCTATCTCTTATCAAATTCTTCATCACATAATTCCTCCCGCTAGACCCCTTCCTGCGGAGGATCCTGAGGTGTGGATTACACTTGATGCTACCTTTCTTCGGTGGATATACGCCACTATTTCAGTGGACCTTCTACAGACGATTATGGAGCCCGATACCACGGCTATGGCTGCATGGAATAGATTGCGTGACATATTCCAAGACAACCAACATTCCCGTATCGTCACACTCGAGCAGAAATTCTCTCGTTCGAATGGACGTATTTCCAAACGTTTCGCATATTGCAAGAAACTAAAGGAATTGGCGGATCAACTCTGTAATGTTGGCGCACCGGTGACAAATAATCGTCTAGTTCTACAGTTGGTTGCCGGTCTTTCGGAGGCCTATAATGGTGTCGGCACTCTCCTTCGCCAAAGCAACCCTCTTCCCGACTTCCATCAAGCCCGCTCCATGCTTACGTTGGAAGAAGCCGGTTTGGCTAAAAAGGCGGCGACCGGAGCAAGTCCAGTTGTCATGATGGCATCCTCTCCTAATCCTTCAGGTTTTGTTAATAATTCGGGCCAAAACCATAATCATGGTGGCGGCAAGAATAATCGCAAAAATAATAACAAAAAACCGCGGGGGCAAACGCGGTGGTAATGGTGGAGGTTCCGGTAGTCGGCAAAACGTCGGTGGGTCCCATCCAATGAACAAGTGGCCCACCACCCCCATGGGCCCGGCGGTGGGGCCCATGGCGATGGAGCGATGGCGGTGGACCGTGGGCCGGCGCCCCATACCAACGAAAGGCGACGCGGGAAATTCCAGCGGCCGGTGGGGGGCAGCCAACGATCCGAGCCCAATGCCCGGCGGTGGCGGCCCACCGGCCGGTGGCCCGGCGGCGGCGTAGTAGTAGTTACGGGCCGGGACTAGCACGGCCGGAGTTCTCTGGGCCCCGACCTCCGCAAGCCCATCATGCAACAGGCCCTACTCAGACCGATATCGAGGCCGCGATGCACACGTTGGGATTGACTCAACCGGATCAAAATTGGTACATGGACACCGGGGCCACTACTCACATGACTTCCGACTCAGGTACTCTCTCATCTTATTCCAATTTGAGCACCCCTCGGGGGATAATTATTGGTAATGGCAGTTCTATTCCAATTCTAGGGTATGGTCAGAAAACGTTGTCTCCCCCCAATCCGCCACTCCTCTTGAAAAATACTTTACATGCTCCTAAATTGATTAAAAATTTAGTGTCTGTCCGAAAGTTCACAAATGACAATTCTGTTTCTGTTGAATTTGATCCTTTCGGTTTCTCTGTGAAGGATTTCAAGACGGGGAGTTGTCTCATGAGGTGTGATAGTAGGGGGGATCTATATCCTATCATGCCCGGTTTTCGTCCATCGAGTCCAGCCTTGCCATCGCCTTTTGCACCATCTCTCCTTCCATGTGGCATGCTCGTCTGGGTCATCCGGGATCTTCTATTTTATCAGTTTTAGATAAAAATAGCTTTATTTCTTGTAAGGGTACGAGTCGTACTCCAATTTGTCAGTCTTGTTCATTAGGAAAATTTGTTAAGTTGCCATTTGTAGACTCCAATTCTCATACTTCTATGCCATTTGACATTATTCATAGCGACTTATGGACATCTCCTGTTCTTAGTTCAATGGGTCATCGATATTGTTGACACCCAATTTTGTCTCATCTTTTATGATTTTATTCGCAATTTTTAATATTTTGACACTTTTAAAATAATTTTAAAATATAGGCATATATGTGTGTATCTTCGTATTATTATTATTATTCGCATATTTTATATCATTTGCATTTTATAATAATCATAAGTTATCCGAAAATTCTATGTTATTTTATTCTCGCAAAATTGCACCGCATTTCCCTTTTATTAAGCATTAAACATTTCGCAAATATTATATTTTTATTATTATCACATCGTTACGCTATTTTAAATAATTCACATCTTTTACAAAAAAAATATATATATAATATCTTTTAATATTAAACCCCTTTTATATTTTTCAATTCCTAACCCATTTCATTTTTCCCAACCCAATACAAATTCTACCCAAACAAACAAGCCCAAAACCAAACTCCCCAATTAAATTCCCTTATTCCCTTCCCCTTTATTCCCACAAGCCCAAAGTCCCTAAAACAATTCCCCCAACCGAAGCCCAGTCGGCCGAACCCGCGGCCCAATTCCCTTTCCCCTTTTCCCTTCACCCCTCAGCCCAACTCCCTTTTTTTTATTATTCCCCATCGCCCCCAGCCCAAAAACCCAATCGCCAGCCCACTCGATTTCGTCCGACCCACAAGCCCATCACCCATCTTCCCCCTTTTAATCCCCCCCAAACAAATAAAAATCCCAAAAAATCAAAAACCCAAAACCTAAAACCCATAACCCGTCGACCCCATACCGGCGACCCCACGTCGCCGGTCACCTCGCCCTGCCAACACCAACCCCCTGCCAACACCAACCCTGTGCCTTCACTGACCCCCCTCTGTTGCGCTGACACCATAAAACCCGCGACCCATGCCCCTCAAATCCGCGATTTTTGGCTCTTTATTTTTGAAATTCAAACTTATTCCTTGAACGTTCTTGGGGGGGAATCCACCTATAAATACCCCATGATTGTTCTTCATTTAAAAAGGAGATTTTCGGGGGAGAAAAAATAGATTTTCGGAAGGATTTTCGGAAGACTATTCCATATATACATAAATATTTTGTTGTGTTCTTGAGTTTAAAGCATTTTGGCTTCTTTGTTGTTAGCCACGACGTGATTGGAATGTTCTTTTCAAAATTTAAGTCTGAGCCCTCCGTGATCAAAACATTCACTGTTTTGAATACGGATATGAAGTTATTTGTATTTAACTGTTTCTAACCGTTTGTTCTTGACAGCTTGCAGGGATTAAAGTAAATAAAAGCAGATTATTCCTCGGTGTTTATTTATTTTATTTTTAATTCAGCTTTTATCCCGCTTTGTATTGTAATATTATTTATCGCACTTATGTAACTATTGAAATGCTTAGAATAGGCAAACTTAGGATTAATTCATAGGGTAGTTTAAGATTTGAAACCCGTCGCTAGCTTATTTATTTGTAGGCTCGGTTAAATTCAAACTTAGAAATCCTTCGCTAGTTTATTTATTTTAGGCTCGTCACGCGTATTCAAGATTTTCAAAACAACTTTTGTCATCGTTTATTTGCTTTATTAAATCATACCGAATAAGTTTATCTTTTGTCAATTTACAATTCATTGATTCCCCAAATTTTACTTCTTTGGCATTGTAAATAATTTGTTTTACTATCAATTGTCAAATACATATTTTTCAACTCTACATGTATTTCTCTTTAAATATCATACAAATGCATATTTAAAAAATCTCTACATGTATCTTTCTTTTTAAAATGCATCATTTACTAATTATTTGCAAACATTTTTAAATTTGTTATACTTGTAAAAACATATATTTTTCTAGTAATAATTAACCTGAGTTTGACCGGATAACCGCAAGTTAGCGGATCTTAAAGGATGCCTAACCCCTTCCCTTTAGGATAATAAAGAACCCTTACCTAGAATCTCAAATAGTTTCGCAGACCTTAAAATTGGAGTTTACATTGCAGCATTTAGTTTAAATATTTAGGTGTCCTAATTCACCATAAAAAATAATTAGGTGGCGACTCCTCAATCCTTTTACCCAGGAATCACCGGAATAAGTCTGTGCTCCGCTTTGACCCGAGCAAGGTCAAAAACGGGCGCGACAGCATGGCGACTCCGCTGGGGAACAGCCAGGTTCTTAACCATAGCAAATTCAGGTTAATTATTATTGCGCTTTATTTTGCTTCTTATTTATTCTACAGCTTCTAATTGTTTCTTTTTTTGAAATTTTGTATGCATAATTGCTTTAAATTGCTATATTCTCTAACTGCTTTCTTTAAATTGGCATTTCGCTCATATTTCTTCCACTCTGGAAAATTGACACTATCACACACTACACGCGAGGTGTGTTTTGCGCACCCGCAAATTTCTTTCAATCTACCAAATTTTAGGAGAGTTGGCGTATGCGCGGAGTGACCGGACCATCCGGTGGCCGCGTAGCCTTCTCACTCGAGTAGTCCGCTCGGGAACCTTGTGTCTAGTCAGCCAAATCTTAGAAAATTTAAGATAGAGCTATACCACCCTTTATTTTAAGTCATGCATGCATACACCTTAGGTGGGTCGATCCTTGGTGTCGACTCCACAATTAAGAAATCCGCCAAAGATGTCTACGGGTCTCACAACCCAACGACCAATCATCATATTATGTGTAGCGTGATAAGGATAGACCAATCCAAGACTAATCATGACATGCTGAAATTGGAAAATGTACATTCATTTTGTCTCATTTCCGACAAAGCATTGCAGTTTAGCAGCTTGGATCAAATCTGTTGTAATCCCGCATGTCTGGCGTTTAGGCCTACCTCTGGCATAAGAGAGGCCCCATGTATATTAGGACGCGCATATACAATCTGCTTGCTATTTTGTGCTGCTTTCCACTCCGTTCATATTATTTGAAGCAATAATTACTCGTCTTATACTAACTTGGTTTTCTTCATTTTTTTTCTCAGCAGGTTTATTTTGCCTAATTTATTTCCCCAAAGGTTGATTTGTGTTGACTAAAACTGGCGGAGCACCCCATCTTTTATTTCTCAATCATGTCTACCCAAATTGTATTAATATTGAATGAAGCAATGCGATTCAGATTGAGGCCTGAATCACATATATGCATTTAATATGTTTTACCTTCACCTTTTGAAAGCTCAAAATGACACATCTGCATTGCTTTTGCTAGTTTAAAATCTGTTTTGTTTAATAATTTTCTTCTTTTTCATCATGCAAATTAATTTGTCGGTAATATGTGACATATAATGAAACAAGCAAACAAGGTCCCAAACAACGAGCAAGGCTTCGACGAATATAAGGAAGACTTACAACCGGAAGAACTGGGGCATTTTTTTGGAATAAGTCAAAGCCAGATTTGGATGAAACACCAGGATGGTTGATAAGTTACAAGCATCGGCACGGATGTTTGCCATTTGTACTCTTGGGCTACCATACTACGATCAGGACTTCTACTGGGGCAATGCTATATCTTTCGCAGTCAAGTGGACACAGAATCATATACTAAGAGACTGATTGATGAAAAGCAGATGGACGCAGATGGACGCAGTTGTCCGGGGCAACCTTATCAGAATAGAATGGCCAAAAACCATCAATGCAGATGCAGTGAAGAGATACCATATCTAAGATTAGTTATTCTCTATGTAATACTTTTTTCTATGTTGTAAAAGTTGCGCTCCCTCGGCGGGATACGCATTGAACCCACGTAGGGTTCCGTTTCTTTAGATCACAAATTTCCCCAAGTTCCTTTTTACTTGTAACATGAACTACGTTATGACCTGATTCCCTCGGCGGGATACGTAGGCGGCCACATCGGCTTCGGTCCCACCAAAAAAAAAACAAAAATGAAAAACCCTTACAATCTCCTTTACTTGTAACCTGAACTACGTTATGACCTGATTCCCTCATCGGGATACGTAGGCGGCCTAAATCGGCTTCGGTCCCACCATTAGGAAATATTTTATCCTTCATATCACATATGACAAAATGCACCCACCTGATCACCCTGATAGGACAGGCAAGCAATCTATACAAGACTCGGTTGTCCGTTCGAAAGTTCATCATCCTCACATATCAGAAACTGGGGCATTTTTTAAGGGATCACTACCAGAGGACGCCGATAAACATGGAAAAGCATCGGCAAACTAAGTCTTCAGCCTAAGAGGATTTTGGATAAGACGTTTGTTCTGCGTTTCACCGCATGTCACTTGCTCGACGATATTTACATATATGCATACTTTCTTATAAGCAATTTATTTTTAACAAATATTTCCATTAGAGTTCGACAGAACTTTTTACCTATATGCCTACTTTCTTATAAGCAATCATTTTCAACAAATATTTTTTCATTAGAGTTCGACAAGAACTTTTTAATGATAAGCATACTTTCTTATAAACAACTTATTTTCAACAAATGTTTTCATTAACGGTTAGCTAAGACTGGGAACTAGATAGGGGCTACAGGTCCGAATCAGCGGAACATGCAACTATCAAGAGCAGAAGCTACAAAGTCAACGCGAATCAACCGCCCCTTCCCCAAACTCACAAATTTTCTTTGAGTACAGGGTTATTCGAGGTTGAAAAAGCGGGGAAGCCACATCACTTATGATCAATTCCCCAAAGAATTTCGGCACCACAACTCAATACAAGGATTACGTTCTTGTTTTGCATTTATACGAAGACATCATTTTGATCTACAGGGTCCCGACTATTATGTCTGCGCAAAGATGTTATTGCAAATCACAAGGAACGACAACCCGGCAAACCCGACGGCTAAGACGTCGCGTCACATTATCGCCCGTGCCAGGACGACATTTCTATTCACAGTCCACATGAGTTTGGATCGGCGAAGACACAACAAATCGAAGTGGAACCATCTCATTACAGCAAACTGACGGAGTTTGAATCAACAGAGGATTCAGCACAACGTGGAACCCTATTACAGCAAACTGACGGCAAGGACGTCACTTACATCTCTTACAACAAGACAACATTACAATGACGTCTTCAACGCATCAGCTATCTTTTACAGCATTACAACAACGTCATTGACGTTACTGCAGCACAACAAATATCTCTTACAGCATTACAACGACGTCAACAGCATTACAATGACGTCTTCAACGCAGCAGCTATCTTTTACAGCATTACAACAACGTCATCGACGTTACTGCAGCACAACAAATATCTCTTACAGCATTACAACGACGTCAACAGCATTACAATGACGTCTTCAACGCAGCAGCTATCTTTTACAGCATTACAACAACGTCATCGACGTTACTGCAGCACAACAAATATCTTTTACAGCATTACAACGACGTCAACAACATTACAATGACGTCTTCAACGCAGCAGCTATCTTTTACAGCATTACAACAACGTCATTGACGTTACTGCAACACATCAACTATCTTCAAAAGCATTACAACAACGTCTACGACGTTACGGCAGCACGACAACTATTCTTTACAACAACAACAACATCAGCAAAGTCTATGCAACGACAACTATTCTTTACAACAACAACAACATCAGCAAAGTCTATGCAACGACAACATCATCAACGTCTATACAACGACGACATCAAGAAAGTCTATACAACGACAACAACATTACATTCTTGCAACAACGTCATCAAGATTACATTCTTGCAACAACGTCATCACAATGACGTCTTCAACACAACTCGTCGATACAACGACGACATCAGTGTTACATTCTTACAACAACGACATCAACAGCATTACAATGATGTCATCAACAACGCGCCCATACAATGGCGTCATGAACACCACGCCTATGCAATGGCGTCTACGCAAAACAACTACCTTTTACAAAGATTACAACGACATCAACATCATTACAATGATGTCATCAAGAACGCCTACCATACAACGGTGCCATCAACAACGCGCCCATACAACGGCGTCATGAACAACACGCCTACGCAATGGCGTCTCCTGCAAAACAACTATATTTTACATCATTACAACGACATCAACAAAGATTACAATGATGTCATCCGCAACGCCCCATACAACGGTGCCATCAACAACACGCCTACGCAACGGCGTCTTCGCACAATATTTATTTATACAAAGCTACAATGACGTCAACAACATTACAACGACGTCTTGACATCATTTATCTTTTACAAAGAAAAACATCTTTACAACAACGTCCTCGACGTTACGAGCGCAGACAACAACTGTCTTTTACATCATTTACAACGACGTCAACAATATTACAACGACGTCTTCAACACAACACGTCAATCCAACGACGTCATTTCGAGCGCCCACCTTATAATGCGGGTATTTTAATTTCGATCGGCGCCCACCTCCTAACGAGGGTATTTTAATTTCGATCAGCGCCCACCTCCTAATGCGGGTATTTCCAAGTTATTTTTCTCTACAATTTTCCTCAAAGCAGCTATACACTAATTTTATCTTAAGCTTTAGTTTGCGGAGTTTTTTAATTTGCAGGAACTTCATCACGGCGTGGGACTATCTTTTACTACGGCGAACCGATGCAAATTGGTCAACGACCTACTTCGAACGTCGATCCGCTTTTCCCATTAGTTTCTCGCATCGACGACCGGTGTCATCCTAAGTCGACACTTTGGGGCATTGTTGTTTGAATGTGCACCATCTTTTTTCAACTTCTTCCCCCGGGGATTCTATTTCTTACCACGCAGTCCGTGATCGGGACAAAATTGGCTACTCAGTCAACTTCTTTGGCCGAAAACTCTTTCATCGTCTCCGTCCAAAGAGGGGCATCTGTTGACACCCAATTTTGTCTCATCTTTTATGATTTTATTCGCAATTTTTAATATTTTGACACTTTTAAAATAATTTTAAAATATAGGCATATATGTGTGTATCTTCGTATTATTATTATTATTCGCATATTTTATATCATTTGCATTTTATAATAATCATAAGTTATCCGAAAATTCTATGTTATTTTATTCTCGCAAAATTGCACCGCATTTCCCTTTTATTAAGCATTAAACATTTCGCAAATATTATATTTTTATTATTATCACATCGTTACGCTATTTTAAATAATTCACATCTTTTACAAAAAAAAAATATATATAATATCTTTTAATATTAAACCCCTTTTATATTTTTCAATTCCTAACCCATTTCATTTTTCCCAACCCAATACAAATTCTACCCAAACAAACAAGCCCAAAACCAAACTCCCCAATTAAATTCCCTTATTCCCTTCCCCTTTATTCCCACAAGCCCAAAGTCCCTAAAACAATTCCCCCAACCGAAGCCCAGTCGGCCGAACCCGCGGCCCAATTCCCTTTCCCCTTTTCCCTTCACCCCTAAGCTCTAAGCTAAGATTAAACAAAAGGATTTGCAAATAAAAGTGCTAATGCTACAACCAGTCCATAAATTGTTAAAGCTTCCATAAAAGCTAGACTAAGCAATAGCGTACCTCGTATTTTTCCCTCTTGCCTCGGTCGTCTCGCGATACCCTCTACAGCTTGACCCGCAGCAATCCCTTGACCAACTCCAGGTCCAATAGAAGCTCAGCCCAACTCCCTTTTTTTTATTATTCCCCATCGCCCCAGCCCAAAAACCCAATCGCCAGCCCACTCGATTTCGTCCGACCCACAAGCCCATCACCCATCTTCCCCCTTTTAATCCCCCCCAAACAAATAAAAATCCCAAAAAATCAAAAACCCAAAACCTAAAACCCATAACCCGTCGACCCCACACCCCCCATACCGGCGACCCCACGTCGCCGGTCACCTCGCCCTGCCAACACCAACCCCCTGCCAACACCAACCCTCTGCCTTCACTGACCCCCCTCGTTGCGCTGACACCATAAAACCCGCGACCCATGCCCCTCAAATCCGCGATTTTTGGCTCTTTATTTTTGAAATTCAAACTTATTCCTTGAACGTTCTTGGGGGGGAATCCACCTATAAATACCCCATGATTGTTCTTCATTTAAAAAGGAGATTTTCGGGGGAGAAAAAATAGATTTTCGGAAGGATTTTCGGAAGACTATTCCATATATACATAAATATTTTGTTGTGTTCTTGAGTTTAAAGCATTTTGGCTTCTTTGTTGTTCAAGAGTCAAGTCCGAAAAGGTTTGTCATCCCCTTTGATTCTCTGATTTTTCTTCACTAATTTCGGGTCGGGTCGACCCGGTTCGGGTAACATTTTCAGAATTCTTGCATTTCATATTCTTGTTATTGGTTATCTGAATTTGGTGTTGAAATCGATTCGAGTTTGGATCATCGATCCGGGTCGGGTCATCGACCGGGTCGGGTCATCCGACCGGGTCGGGTCAACGACCGGTCGGGTCGACCCGATTTGAACATTTTCGAATTCTTGCATTTCATATTCTTGTTGTTGGTTATCTGAAATTGGTACTTGAAATCGATTTCGGGTATGAATCACGATTCGGGTCGGGTCAACGATTCGGGTCGGGTCGACCCGATTTGGATATTCCCGAATTTCGAACTCGGGTCGGGTATTTTAAATTGCTCACTTTGCTCGTTTCTTTGGCACTTTTTTTACTTGTTTTATTAATATCGCATTAAGGCCGACGAAATTGAATTCGAGGCCGAGCTTTTCTTTCGTTTCGCTTCTCTGTTTTTTTTAGTTTAATCTGTTTTAGACATCCGTACAACGGATATATTATTGTTATTAAGTTTACTTGTTTTAAATTTCTTGCGACGGATATTTTACTTGTTTTTACTTGTTTCGAATAAATACCGCTTGACGTTCGGCGCCGTTTGTTTTTCTCTTTCGGTTGCTCCCCGTTTCGATTACGATTTCTTGTTTTATCATTTTTTGTTTTAAATCGAACACCGCATTTTTCAAACATTGCTTTCTATTTCAGTTCACTGTTTCACATTCAAATATTTGTTCTCTTGTTTTTGTTTTAAACTAGACACCGCGTCATTTTCGAAATTGTTTTTACTCGCTCTGTTTTTTTTCGCTACTACGCTCTATCGCTACTGCTACTGCTTCTTTGTTTTTATTCCGATTTTATTTTACTTGATTTGAACACGATACTACACTCGGCCGATGAAAAATATCCGTCGATTTTGAGGCCTCCACAGTGCAAAGACGGAAATATAACTTCACGGCAATGATGAAGACTTAAACCTTTTATTTCATCCGAGATCAACATGTTTAGTAGGCGAGGTGAATTATATATTCGCAGACCACGATATGATTATAGTGATCTTTTCTATTTCACCCGAGAGACCAACACGTTTAGTAGGCGAGGCAATCAAAATAAACCACATTAGTCATATGTTTGCACCACGACGTGATTGGAATGTTCTTTTCAAAATTTAAGTCGAGCCCTCCGTGATCAAAACATTCACTGTTTTGAATACGGATATGAAGTTATTTGTATTTAATCAAGCTGTTTCTAACCGTTTGTTCTTGACAAATTTGCGGGGATTAAAGTAAATAAAAGCAGATTATTCCTCGGTGTTTATTTATTTTATTTTTAATTCAGCTTTTATCCCGCTTTGTATTGTAATATTATTTATCGCACTTATGTAACTATTGAAATGCTTAGAATAGGCAAACTTAGGATTAATTCATAGGGTAGTTTAAGATTTGAAACCCGTCGCTAGCTTATTTATTTGTAGGCTCGGTTAAATTCAAACTTAGAAATCCTTCGCTAGTTTATTTATTTTAGGCTCGTCACGCGTATTCAAGATTTTCAAAACAACTTTTGTCATCGTTTATTTGCTTTATTAAATCATACCGAATAAGTTTATCTTTTGTCAATTTACAATTCATTGATTCCCCAAATTTTACTTCTTTGGCATTGTAAATAATTTGTTTTACTATCAATTGTCAAATACATATTTTTCAACTCTACATGTATTTCTCTTTAAATATCATACAAATGCATATTTAAAAAATCTCTACATGTATCTTTCTTTTTAAAATGCATCATTTACTAATTATTTGCAAACATTTTTAAATTTGTTATACTTGTAAAAACATATATTTTTCTAGTAATAATTAACCTGAGTTTGACCGGATAACCGCAAGTTAGCGGATCTTAAAGGATGCCTAACCCCTTCCCTTTAGGATAATAAAGAACCCTTACCTAGAATCTCAAATAGTTTCGCAGACCTTAAAATTGGAGTTTACATTGCAGCATTTAGTTTAAATATTTAGGTGTCCTAATTCACCATAAAAAATAATTAGGTGGCGACTCCTCAATCCTTTTACCCAGGAATCACCGGAATAAGTCTGTGCTCCGCTTTGACCCGAGCAAGGTCAAAAACGGGCGCGACAGATATTATGTTCTCTTTTTAGATGATTATTCTAGATTTTTGTGGACGTTTCCAATTGCGAATAAATCACAAGTGTTTTCCGTCTTCATAAAATTTAGAGCGTTCATTCGTACTCAATTCGAAAGAGAAATAAAAAATATTCAATGTGATAATGGGAAAGAGTATGACAATAGGGAGTTTCGAGAATTTTGTGCTACTCATGGGATAAATTTTTGGTTTTCATGTCCTCATACATCTTCACAAAATGGGAAAGCTGAACGCAAAATTCGTTCCATAAATAACATTGTCCGAACTCTCCTAATCCATGCCTCCATACCTCCGTATTTTTGGCATCATGCTCTACAAATGGCCACTTACCTTCTTAACATAATTCCGTCTAAAGGTCGACATATTCTTCCCCCCTCAAAATCCTATTTAATAAGAACCCTTCTTATTCTCACCTTCGGATTTTTGGGTGCTTGTGCTATCCGTTATTTCCATCCACCACAATTAACAAACTTCAGGCTCGGTCTACCCCGTGTGTGTTTTTGGGTTATCCGTCGAATCATCGTGGTTATAAGTGTTTTGATTTATCCTCCAAGAAAATCATAATCAATCGCCATGTCATTTTTGATGAAACTCAATTCCCATTTACGAAAATTCATACTCCCGAACCTAAGTCGTATAATTTTTTGGATGACCAAATATCCCCGTATATTATTCGGAATTTTTCGGACATCTCCCGTACCCAAAATCCTCCAGCGGGCCCACTGCCCGGTGGTCCCACAGTACCGTCGCCTCCTGCTGTTCCAGCCACTGGAACAGTTCCAGCTATTGGGCCAGTCCAGCCCAATTCCGGAACTGGTCCAGAAACCGAGCCCAAAGATCACCGATTTGGGCCGCGGCCTCTTGCCCGCCGGCCAGTCCGTCCCGAGCCCAGAAAATTCCCAAAATTCCATTAATTCTTCCTCGAGTCATAGACCGGTCACTCGTAGTCAGCGGGGCATTTTTACACCTAAAAGACATTTTAATTTACATTCTAATGTCTCTAAATCCCCTTGCCCCGCAATCCCGTGTCCGCATTAAATGACCCTAATTGGAAAATTGCTATGACCGATGAATATAATGCTCTTATTGATAATAAGACGTGGGAGTTGGTGCCCCGTCCATATGGTACTAATATTATCGTGTCTATGTGGATTTTTGCTCATAAGGAGAATTCGGATGGGTCCTTTGCTCGACATAAGGCGCGACCGGTTGGTGATGGTAAGACTCGGCGGGTTGGAATTGATTGTGGTGAGACGTTTAGTCCGGTGGTCAAACCGGCTACCATTCGCACCGTGCTTAGCTTGGCTCTTTCAAAGACTTGGCCAATCCATCGGTTGGATGTCAAGAATGCCTTTCTACATGGTGACCTCAAGGAAACAGATCTATATGCATCAGCCGTTGGGTTTCGGGGATCCCAACCGCCCTCATCATGTCTTTTGTTGAAGAAGTCATTATATGGGCTTAAGCAATCCCCACGTGCCTGGTATACACGATTTGCTTGATTTTGTTTCGACTATTGGGTTCACACACAAGCAGTCGACAATTCCTTGTTCATCTACCGCCGTGGTTCGTCATTGGCCTATATTCTCGTTATATGTGGATGATATCATCTTGATCGCCTCCTCCGATGCTTTGCGTCGGTCTATCATGGCCATGCTCGATTCGAATTTGCTATGAAGGACTTGGGGCCGTTGAGTTATTTTTTGGGGATTGCCGTCCAGCGTCATTCAGGTGGCTTGTTTCTGTCTCAACGGAAGTATGCTGCTGAGATCATCGAGAGGGCTGGGATGTCATCTTGTAAGTCCACTTCCACTCCGGTTGATGCAAACTCAAAGCTGAGTGCCGCAGCAAGTGCACCACCATACGAGGACCCGACTCGCTATCGCATCTTGCGGGGGCCCTCCGATCTTTACCTTTACCAGACCGGATATTACATATGCGGTTCAGCAAGTGTGTTTATTCATGCATGATCCCAGGGTTGAGCACATGAATGCAATCAAACGCATCATTCGATATATTCAGGGGACACTGGACTATGGGTTGCACTTGTATCCTTCGTCTACATCCACACTTGTCTCTTACACGGATGCTTTGATTGGGGTGGTTGTCCCGACACCGACGGTCGACTTCGCTCTTGTATGTTCCTTGGCAACAACTTGGTCTCATGGTCGGCAAAACGTCAAGCAACTCTGTCACGCTCCGGTGCGCAGAGGCGGCGAATATCGAGGGGTAGCGAATGTGGTCTCCGAGTCATGTTGGCTACGTAATTTGCTTTTGGAGCTTCATTGTCCCATTCGAAGGCAACCTTGGTATATTGCGATAACATTAGTGCCATCTACCTTTCGGGTAACCCGAGTTCAACACCGGCGCACCAAGCATATCGAAATGGACATTCACTTTGTCCGTGAAAAGGTTGCAAAGGGTCAAGTTCGCGTATGCCATGTCCCGTCTCGTTATCAAATTGCGACATCTTTACAAAGGGTCTACCAGGCGGTTCTCTTTGAAGATTTTAGGGACGAGTCTCGGCGTTCGAAAACCGCCCGCTATGACTCGGGGGTGTGTTAAACGAAATGAGTTGGGCTCTCTCGGCCGAAATATTTGTAGTATATATGGTATATATATTTGTAGTATATTGTAATAAAAAGGATACCTTAATTAGTGTTATACACCTACCATAATTGTATAGTTAGAATTATGGTAGAATAAGGATTTAGAAGTAGAATAGGAAAAGGATTTGTAGTATTATGGAAAGATGTAACTTGTATATATACCTATTCAATCAATGAAAATAATCAAGGGGATTATTTCTTTAAGCAACCTTTTGCCAGGCATACACGTATGGACTCTTCAAGAACAAGCGCATTGTCCTTTATGATACACTCATCCAGCAGGTGTGGTGCCTATAAAACCTGGTTTTTCTTCTGGTGTTCTGTTCATTGCTCTTAGTTGATGAAGTTATGAACATTTAGTCAGCTCCTTGAAACTGTTTTGTTGGTAAAAGGTTGTTACAATATGTTCTTGATTAGAGTGAAATAGCAATGATTAGGGTTATGAGTTTTCGTGCAGATGCTACCTTTTTACTATCGCATAACTTTTGTTGGTTATTTCCAAGAAGACCATAACAGATATCTGCTTGATGGAAGGAGTCTTATGCCTTTGATATTGAGAAAAAATTTAAGATGGTAAAATATGTTACTGTCATCATTTTTCTAAAACCAATTTTATGTTGCATTTTGGATGGACTGTATGCTAATGACTGCTAGTTCATCGAGATCGATTTCTGCAATTTCAGTGCTTAAGTTTGAATGTCCTCAAGGAGATAGGCTAATTACCGTATTTGAGAGCTGTAGCGCAGCTTAAGATGGGGTGATATGTGTCATTATATGTTAGGGCTCTTCATTTACTTTTCTAACCAATTAAAAATGATATTTATATTTCTTTGAACTGATTGGATGTTAGAAAGATATCTTTACCGCATGGATCATATGATAATCACTTATATTCTTGTAGCTAGACTAGTAGACTTCATATGTTATCATTTATTTATGCAATAATTTAGGAATAGTCATATATTTATAGTTGATTGTTTTTGTAATTGAGGGAGGGTTGATAGCATTTAAGGTATACCACATAAGTTACTTAATGACACAATATATAATATTGAAAGTTATTGTAGTTTATATAATTTACTTTTAAAAAAGTTGTAATTATGAAAGTTTCCCTTATAATTATGATTATGAAAAGAGGCTCGTAACATATCCATTCATGTTGGTACATGGCCACCATTTCAAAACTTATCAATAATTTGATCATCTTTGAAGGGGTCAAAGGCTACGGAAAGTAAACACACTAGATGAAATAAATCGAATGTCAATTCTGTTTTCAAATGTCAGCGATAATGTCATCTGTCACAAGTGACAACACTTCGATAAAACAGAAATGTTTTAAGAGTAAAATGCAGCGGAAAAGAAAAGAACACAAATGTTTAAAATTTTCATAAGTTATATAATATATATAACTTATGATGGTCAATGACCAGATATATATATATATTATGTACAAAATTACAAATTCATTTATTTACAGATATATAATATAAAATGGAAATGAATTAAAAGTTGAAGTCGCAAATGACTTCTGCCTGAAAAATCTAACTACGTAGACATAGACAACCTCTCATTACAATCGCTCCATACAAAACTAATCTAGAATCTAAACAACAATTGTAATGTTGGACAGAATGTTGTCGACACACTCAGGTAACACTTGTGATCCAAATTTTTGAGTTGAAATTCCGAGAGCTCTCTTGGTATTTTTGTAATCTAATTCTGGATATCGATTCACCCTTGAAGCCTCTCTATTAATAGTAGAGAGTCTTCCTTGAAAGGCTCATCGATCTGTTGAGGAGGTTGATGGAAAGGTGGGCAGCTGGTGTGTTTGTTGGAGAAGATCATAGAGTCGAAATCTCAACAACTTTGACTTGTTCTTCACTCGACTTCTTCTCCAAGCTTTGACTCTTTCTCCCACATTTTACACAGCTCCTAATTCACACGCCTAAGTCATTTTTATCACTCAGTAAAACTATTACTGCTTATCGTGAAGTAAGACAAAACTGTTATAAAAAATATTGGACTGAATGTTGTGACATTTGTCCCAATATTTTATGCATTCAACAACAGTACTTCAGAGGATATGTTGGGTCAAATGTCACAATATCAAATCCAACATTAACAATTTCCCCTTTTTTGCCTTTCTTCACAAAACACATTAGACACTATACAACGACTTACTACATTATCACAAAGGTTGTCCAACACCTGTGATTACTGACAAGATCCCCATTAACCTGTGATGGCATACAAGCAAATCAGTGTATACCACTCTGAAGGATTATAGAAAAAATTAGAATACATGTCATCCACAAAAAAATATTGTCAGAATAGAGCATTGTCAAGATAACTATCCACATCAACTAATAGCCAAAACAAACAAAAAGAAATCCATAAATCTTTAACCAATAAAAATTCATCAACAGTAGCAACTTCTCTCTTGCTCATTATGCAGCAGTAGCAGCTTCCAACAACTTTTTACTTCTGCATAACAATTTCAACTTGCTTCTCCCCCTGCCTAGCAACTTCAGCTTCGGCCCTCTGCATAGCAGCTTCAGGTTCGGCCTTCACCTCAGCCTCTTCAGCAAGACTTTTCTTCCAACAACTTCTTCTCTCTACATAGCAGCATCAACAGCTTCATTAACAGCAGCTTCACCACTTGTACATTCAGCCTCTTCTCTCTGCTCCACATGTACTTCATTTCCCCCTTTTTGTGAAGAAAGTAAAAGTAGGAAATGGTCTCTTACTTGAACCATGGCATTTCTGGCAGCATCAACCTCAACAATTTGTTGGTTGATTTTTGTAATTTGCTCCACAAGCCAATTTGTAGACAGTGTAGACTGCATTGGACCAGTGTTTCCCAGAATGTTGGTGGCATTTCTGGCAACATTTTCACTTTCAGCTTCCTTTCTTCCAGGGTAAGTCGATGACTCTTTCCTGCTCTTCAAAATTACTTTGTTTACAGTGTAAAGGTCAGGAGCTTTCCCTAAAGTGTATTCTCTCATAGGCTCAAGGCCTTGGGTAGTTAATATTTTGTAGATCGGAGAGGAAAAATGAAGGATTAAAGTTGACTCTTTTTCTACCAAGTTGGCAATTTGATAAAAGATCATTTTCCCTAAATCAATTTTGAATCCTTTCCCAATTTTAAACATCAGGGAGGCTTGTTCAGTTGTCACAATTGACTTATTCAAGGAAGGAAGCCAATTGTGAATAGCAATTTTGTGGAGGGTTGAAAATAAGGCAGTTAGTTTTGAGGCAGGGCATCTAGAGGTCCACTTTTTCATTATACCTCCAGTGAGGTATTCAATCATCGTGTCCCTATTTTTTGTTACTCGTTCTGCATTTCTCACTTCAGTATCAAGACCCATACATTAATTTATGATTAAAGGTGTAGATTGATATATCATGTTATAGAGATATACCTTCCCAAATTTCTTTGAGGAGGTATCCTCTATAGCAGAGTTTAAGTTTGCATAAAACAACCTTATTATCTCATCAACATATGGTTCTTTTCCAGTATCAGAGCCAAAAAGTTGTATGTCCTTTAAGAATTCCACCAGACCATATTCGGAACAAGAGGCAATATCTAATTCTCTCTCAGACCTAATCATTATATTCTTATAAGAGTCCCACATATCATGTTTAGCTTTAGAGTAGAATTTATCGGAGAAAGCAGATACCTCAATGTCTGAGTCAGACATGTCTGGGCTGATGGATTCGGTACTGTTGGAGGAAGCTGTGGTGTGTGTCTCTTCAGATGTTGGCTGGAATGTTGCCTGAGATATTGTGGCAACATTTGAAGCAGCACTGGTCCTTGTAGTCCTGGGTACTCCCTTTGGAAAGAATTGTTTCAAGGGGGTTTTATCTGGGATTTCCTTTTCTTGAGACACACTGGGTCGTTCAGAAGCTGAAAGTTCTTCATCAGTTGAGAAAATTGAGTTCGTACTGTCACTATCACTGCTCGAGTAGACGGGTTTAGAAGGTTTACATTTTGTTCTTTTGCTACTCGAATCTTCTTGGACTGTTTTCTCAAACACTCTGCTTGATCGGCGAGTAGGAAAGGCAGATGATCTGGGCCTCTTACCCAAATATGTAAAGTCAGCAGTTTCATCGACATATATAGGGTTGCTGTTTTCTCCAGGGTAGCTAATGTCCAAGGGTTCATCAAAGCCCTTAAACATTACTGCCATAGACAAATCCTTTTTGGGATTTGAGGAAGAAAACTGGCCTGGTTGCTGAGGTGTATTCGACGGAGGGCTAGTGCTCATTGGAGTGTTGGATGAGATGTTGGATGAGATGTTGGCTGACATGGGTTCTGACACTGGAGAAGTTTTCATCGGTTTGAATTGTGGAGAGGGTTTTGAGGAGTTAGGGTTTGTGATTGAGGAAGGAGTTTGGAATGGTGATGAATCCATCGGGTAGATAAGGTTATACCTGAGGTGTGATTTTATTCCCCCCCCCCTTTTATTTTAGGGAAAATCGGAGATGAAAAAATAGCAAATAAGAGGAATATTTATATATATGGCAAACCTTTCTAACCAACAAAAAATCCTTAGTTTTAGGAGTTTGATATTTATCTAATAATTTACACCTAAAATTTTGGGATAAAAAGGTAAGCATCACGATAGAAATTTTAATCTTATCATTTTAAAGTTTGAAATTTCTATTAAAACAAGGCATAAAAATAGGGAGAAAAGTCTGATTTTTCTGAAACCAGTTAAAAAGAACATCCCAACAAATATCACTATCTGAAAATGTCAACAGCAATGTTGGCAACATTTTGGACGACACAAGTATTTTTGATCCCTCAAGAATTTTTCATTTTGGCAACAAATCAAGACACGTTTTATATGTATTTTTATGAGTTTAACCACTGGACCAATGTAACATTTTCCCATCGTGTCCTTGGTCTAATCATATAACACATATAAAAGAATTTTTCATTTCAAAAGTAAGAATACTTTTATGGTATTCTCAATTCCTTTTACAAGCACTCGATACTCCTATAAAATAGGAACGATATCTTATTAAGGGTTTTGCCCATTTTTCACAGTTGTCAAAATTTTGTAAAGGCTTTGCCTTACTTTGATACTCTCTTTTTATGATATATATATATATATATATATATATATATATATATATATATATATATATATGTTTTTATATATCATCGCAGAGAACGGTATCACGTTGGAATCACATTCTTATTGAAGGATCATGCTTGTATGACAAAAAGTAATGCACTATACAACAACAATAATCAGTTTATGATATTACATAGGTAAATGTCACCTGAAATGTTAGACAATGTTTCAGCTGACATTCACCACAAATGTCTTTTTAGTTATTACAAAGACCAAGAGATTTCTTCAAACTAGAAAACCTCTCATGGTCCGAAGCTTTTGTAAAAATATCAGCTAGTTGATAAATAGTGTCAACATGTTCAATTTGAACTAGCTGTTTTTCGACTAAATCTCTTAAAAAGTGATGTCTAATATCAATATGTTTTGTACGTGAGTGCTAAACTGGATTTTTGAAAATATTTATAGCACTCAAATTATCACAGTACAAAATTAAAATGTTGCTAGAAAATCCATAGTCGTCTAACATGTGTCTTAGCCATATTAATTGAAAGCAACAACTTCCAACTGCTACATATTCAGATTCAGCAGTTGAAAGTGAGACACGGTTTTATTTACAAATATACCATGAAAAAAGGTTATTGCCAAGATAAAAACATCCTCCACTTATACTTTTTCTATCATCTACATCTCCAGCCTAATCCGAGTCACTAAATCCTATTAAGTTAGGATTAGTGTCTTTGAAATACCAAATTCTCAACTCACATGTGCCGGCAACATATCGAATAATACGTTTCACGACATTTAAGTGGGACATTTTGAGACAGGCTTGAAAATGTGCACAAACACAACCACTAAACATAATCTACGGGCGACTAGTAGTAAGATAAAGAAGGCTACCTATCATAGATCGATGCAATGTTGGGTCGACATTTTCACCAACATTATCCTTACATACCTTCTACGATGAACCCATTGGCGTTTTCATCTGTTTAGCATTCTCCAAACCAAATCTCTTAACTAGATTCTTAGCATGTTTACTTTGCGAGATAAAAATTCCATCTTCACTTTGCTTAATCTGCACACCTAAGAAAAAAGTTAGTTCCCCAATCATGCTCATTTCAAAAGTTGATGACATAGATTCAACAAATGATTTTAGATAAGACTGTGAGGTCGAACCAAAGACTATGTCATCTACGTAGATTTGAGCAATAATAATATCTACACTGTGACATTTAATGAATAAAGTACGATCAGTTTCACTACGGTTAAAATCAAATTCAAGAAGGAAGTTAGTTAGACGGCCATACTATGCACGAGGGGCTTGTTTCAACCCATACAAAGCCTTTTTGAGCTTGTACACATAGTGTGGATGGTAAGGATCTTCAAATCCTTTTGGTTGTTCAACATAGACTTCCTTATCTAGATAACCATTTAAGAATGCACCTTTCACATCTATTTGGTGTAAGGTAATTTTTAGACAACAAGCAATAACAAGTAAAAGTCTAATTGACTCAATTCTAGCCACAGGTGCGAAGGTTTCGTCATAATCGATTCTTTCAACCTGAGTATATCCTTGAGCAACTAGACGAGCTTTGTTTCTCACAACTGTTCCCGATTCATCTGATTTATTTTTAAAAATCCACTAAGTTTCAATTACATTTGTATTATTTGGACGAGGAACTAAGTCTCAGACTTCATTTTTGAGAAAATTGTTCAAGTTCTTCTTGCATTGCTTGAATTCAAAAATTATCTTTGAGTGTTTCTAAAACATTTTTTGGTTCTAAAATAGATATAAAACAAGAAAGACTAACCTCTTGGTATATGGTAGACATACACATATACCTTACCATATCTCTATAGTTGAGTGGTCATTTCCCTCTTGTCTTAATTCCTTCAAAAACTCCCCCTATCACCTGGCATGTGGGATGATTATTCCTAATCCTTAATAAGGGGTCCCTTCGAACTTGATCTATCAATTCAGCATTTGACTCCTCATTCATGGCCTATGTGGTCTCTATTTCAGGTTCAGATAAAGCTTCGGATGTGACAACATTTGGGGCAACAACTGATTCTTCAGCAGTCTGCACATTTTTCACTGAAACTATAGTGTTATTTTCAGTTGTATTTCCTGTAAGATCAGAAAAATCATCAAAAATAACATTTACAGACTCTTGTACAGTTCTGGTCCTCAGATTGTATACTCGATAAGCATGACTATTTTGAGAATAGCCAACAAAAATTCCTTTGTCATTCTTAGAGTCAAACTTTGCCAAATAATCCATGTCATTTAAGATATAACAAATACACCCAAAAACATGAAAGTAACGCAAGTTTGGTTTCTTTCCATTTATAATCTCACAGGGTGTCATCTTTGTTACAGGCCTTAGATAGACTCTATTAGCTACGTGATTAGCAGTATTCAAGGTTTCTGCCCATAAACGTTTTGACAAATGTTTAGAACTAAGCATTACTCTAGCCATTTCTTGCAATGTTCTATTCTTCCTTTCTGCTACCCCATTTTGTTGAGGAGTTTTGGGAGCAGAAAACTCATGGAAAATTCTTTTTTTTCTCATAAAATTTTGTGAATGAGCTATTTTCAAATTCATTTCCATGGTCGGAACTAATCCAAAAAAATAGGAGAATAGAACAAGTTCCTAATTCTAGAGTGCAAAATTTTAAACATGTCAAAAGTTTGTGATTTTTCTTTCAAAAAATATATCGATGAATATCTAGAAAAATCATCTACTATCACATAGGAATACCTCATGCCTCGTAGACTGTCTACTTCAATTGGACTCATCAAATCCATATGCAGTAAATGAAAATAGTGAGACGTACCTGAATGTTGTCCGTCGTGTTGGACAATATTATGAGAGACACGGGTTTGCTTATCTTTCAGACAATCTTCACAGACCGTTTTACCTTTATGGCTAAGATTGGATAAGCCTCTAACCTTTTCATATGAGACCAATTTTTCTAAATTGCGGTAGTTGACATACCCCAACTTATAATGCCATATTGTTGTGTCATCGATCTTAGCACTATTGCATGTTTCTTGTCTTACAACAAGATAAGAATTATCGCATGTTATTGTACCTGTCATGACACATATATTAGCTTCATTCGTAACTTTACAAGCATTCTTATTAAATTTTACCTCAAGGTCGTCATCACACAGTTGACTAATACTAATTAAATTAACCATTAAACCCTCAACGTGTAAGACATTCCTTAAGGCTGGAAAACCAGGAACATCTAAGATCCATTTTCCAATTATCTTGCTTTTATTGACACCTCCGTAAGTCACATTTCCTCCATTGAATGACTCATAGTTCTTTAGAAAACCTTTTGTACTTGTCATGTGTCGAGAACATCCACTATCAAA
The DNA here is from genome assembly GCA_034509755.1 of Anisodus tanguticus. Taxonomy (NCBI): domain Eukaryota; kingdom Viridiplantae; phylum Streptophyta; class Magnoliopsida; order Solanales; family Solanaceae; genus Anisodus; species Anisodus tanguticus. The sequence continues at coordinate 20,994,727 of CM067561.1, read as the reverse complement.
GTACCAAGAACCTGAAATGTTAGTTCTTAATGCAGTTATCGCAACATTACAAGTTACATCCTTTTTAGGAATCCAAACTCTCTTAAAAAAAATTGTACCTCTTTACTCAGAAATGTTGCTGCGATTGTTATCCGGAATGTTAGACAACAGTTTAGGCAATATTTTGCTCACAGAATTTTAAAGTTTGAAACAATATGTTTTAAGTGACCAGGAGAGTTACAATGATGAATTACAAACTTAATGCTTGGATGTGAAAGGTGCATTATTAAATGGTTATCTAGATAAGGAAGTCTATGTTGAACAGCCAAAAGGATTTGAAGATCCTTACCATCCACACTATGTGTACAAGCTCAAAAAGGCTTTGTATGGGTTGAAACAAGCCCCTCGTGCATAGTATGGCCATCTAACTCAACAGTGGCCAGCATTGCTTGTAATTCATTAAGCATACCTTTGTGTCAAGTTGATGTCGTTGTTGATGTTGGAGCAAATGTCGTGACATCTGAGACAACATTACAGGCGACATCTTCATTATCCGATAGAGACTGTTCGTAAACAGTGGCCAGCATTGCTTGTGTTTCAATTTCACGATCACCTTCATCTTCTTCTTCATCATCACTAAGTGAAACCTATAGGTTCTTACCAAAATTTCTAAGAGTGTTTGCACATTCGTTAGCATAGTGACCCCAACCTGAGCATGCATGACATTGCACAAACTCAAGTTGTTTGGGATCAAATTTGGTATGATCTGAGTTGGTTCTTCTTAGTTGATTTCCTTTTTGTACATTTTGAAGGAATCTAGTGGGCTTTTGATTGAAGCCTTGGTTTTGGTGCTCTTTAGATTTAGATTGATTTCTCTCATTATTGAACTTTCTCACCATCGAATTGTATTTTCGAGTGAGTAAGGCAACATGTGCACCTTCACCAATTTCTTCAAGATTCTCATCCTCTTCTTCGATTTGAATCTCCGAGGATTGAACTTGAAGTGCTACATTCTTGCTTTTATATAGTTCCATTTGATTCTCAATGTTCATCTCATAGGTTTTGAGAATGCTCATTAAGGTATGAAGGTCCATTGTGGCAAGATTGTGAGCTTCTTCAATGGCACAAATCTTTAAATTGAACTTTTCAGGAAGAGAACGAAGAGCCTTTTCAACAAATTGAGTGTTGGTTAATGGTTCACCAAGCACTTGACATTCATTTGAGATGTCAATCAACTTTTCAAAATAAGATTTAATATCATTCGCTTCTTCCATCCTTAAACCTTCATATTTACTCATGAGCATGCATAGCTTTGTTCGATGTGCACTTGAGCTACCTTCACAATGAATTTGTAAAGTATCTCATGCGTCCTTAGCCGTGTGGCAGTTTTGAATGAGTTTGAACATGTAAAGATCAATCCATCCAAAAATTGTATTTAAGGCCTTTTCATTAAAACTAGCATTATTGGTTTCTTCCGCAGTCCATTCGGATTCAGGCTTAACAAGAATGTCACATTCCTCATCCGGTAGCAACATTGGAACAACATACTCATTGGCTATAGATCTCCATGCACGAATATCAATTGATTTGAAATGCGTACGTAGGCGAATCTTCTAATATGCATAATTTGATCCATCTAAAATAGGAAGTCTACCAATAGTCGGATTTGTCGGATCCATAGCTTATGACAACAGGACCAAACACTTATTGTGTTAAGTGTTGGCTTTGATACCACTTGAAGGGTGTCAAAGATTATGGAAAGTAAACACAATAGATGAAATAAATCGAATGCCAATTCTGTTTCCAAATGTCAGCGATAATGTTGTCTGTCACAAGTGACAACACTTCGATAAAACAGAAATGTTTTAAGAGTAAAATGCAGCGGAAAAGAAAAGAACACAAATGTTTAAAATTTTCATAAGTTATATATATTATATAAAATTACAAATCTCTTTCTTTACAGATATACAGTATAAAATGGAAAGGAATTAAAAGTTGAAGTCGCAGATGACTTCTACCTGAGAAATCTAACTACGTAGACATAGACAACCTCTCATTACTATCGCTCCATACAAAACTAATCTAGAATATAAACAACAATTATAATGTTGGACAGAATGTTGTCGACACACTCAGGCAACACTTGTGATCCGGATTTTTGAGTTGAAATCCTGAGAGCTCTCTTGGTATTTTTGCAATCTAATTCTGGATATCGATACACCTTTGTAGCCTCTCTATTTACAGTAGAGAGTTTTTCTTGAAAGACTCATCGATATGTTGAGGAGGTTGATGGAAAGGTGGGCAGCTGGTGTGTTTGTTGGAGAAGATTATAGAGTCGAAATCTCAACAACTTTGACTTGTTCTTCACTCGACTTCTTCCCCAAGCTTTGACTCTTTCTCCCACGTTTTACACAGCTTCTAATTCACACACCTAAGTCGTTTTTACCACTCAGTAAAATTATTATTATTTATCGTGAAGTAAGGCAAAACTGTTATAAAAAATGTTGGTATGAATGTTGTGACATTTGTCCCAACATTTTATGCATTCAATAACAATACATCAGAAAATATGTTAGATCAAATGTAACAATATCAAACTCAACCTTAACAATCTTTTTAGGCAATTGTTTCTGTAATTAGACATTACAACCCTTATTTTTAGTGCGAACTTAGAAATGCAACATCTCCCCGTATCATTCACTTGTCTTTACTAAAGTTGGCTAAAAAGAATACTTAGGGAGGAAGAAAGAAAGTGCTACAATCATGTTAGTCTTATCTAACTTTATAACAAACCAATAGAATTCCAACAAAAAGGTAAAGTATCATCATAATTCATAAAGGTCAACAATTTCTTTGGAGAAAAATTCTTAAGATAGCACATTCACTACCAAAAGCGTTATGATACTCTTAACTATAGAGTTTCCCTAATTTAACATATATCCTTGCTTAAGTTAATAACCATTTGGCCGCATCTTTGATAAATTATTTTAATAAATCTTCAACTAAGAGGTGGGGTGGTGGAAGACTATTATTACAAATTGCCTAGTTGTTGTTTTAAATGATTATCGATGGTAGCACTAGTTTGTTCTTTGTGTTACTTACTTTCAAACTTTATTATATAATATGATGATCTAGACATCTTGTCATGAAATTAGTCATAAAATCTTGAATTTTGATATATATATATATTGTGCATATTCAAAAAAATACAAAAAGAATCATTTGAAATATTTATAAAATAAAATTGAGAGCAGCTTAAATTCTTAATCAGAACAATAATAAGCAATTAAAGTAGTTCTATTTGGAATGGGAGAATGAAGAGAGGCTCCGAGAGTTGAGTGATAAGTGTTGTTTTTGTGTTCTATTGGTACAAGATTTAACAATATTTGCTTGATATTTTTCTCCTTTTTAATTAAAAAAAAAAAAGAGAGAGAAAAAAGTCTCGTAATTCTATTGCAGAAATTCGAGTCAACACACTGCAAGAGAGCAAAGAAGCAATCTTCGTTTGAGGATCTTTCAATTTCATGTCCAAAGTAAAAGAGTAACTTGGAAAAGTTAAATTAGTGCTAAAAAATATTTGAAATTTAGAAAGGAAAGATTGACTTTTAACAAATGTGTATAAAGATTGATGTATTTGGAATAACAAAATTGAAAGAAAAAAAAACACTTTCTGACAATTAAATGCACTAGCAAAATGGAAAGATTTTAAACTAGAATTATCATGCTTAGCCAAGATAGTCAAGACAAATATATTATTGTAAATTTGAGTGACACTTCTCGCACTAGTTGGCTAGATTTTAATAACTTGCAAAATTTTGATTTTTTTAAGAAAATCGATTCAACTAGGCTTAATTAAGATAAATTATCATTAGTGTAAACTTAATGGTATTTATTTTTTAAGTTCCCCATAAACATGCAAGTACCTGAGTAGATTATAGGGTTCTCGAAGTATTTTTGATACAAAACCATTCACTATTCAATTTCCTAACTGAAATAAAAATTAGATTTTTTATTTATCGTACTTTGAAGTTTTAAGTTTTAAGTTCATCATTTTCTTTTTGCGGGGGAAAGGTTAGTTAGAAACAAAAATAAAATTAATAATGCTCAAAAGATTCTGAATTGATAAAATTAAGATTTTCTCGTCAATATATAGTGGTTAATACACACTCTCGTGAACTCTCATTCTCCTTCAACAGTCAACCATGTTTTCATATCCCTGTAATCCATGTATTATTTGCTACATTACTAATATTTTTATTATACATTTAGAGCCGGAGTCAGGATTTGATTTTTATGAATTCGAAATTCTATTTCTTTTAAGTTATTAAATTTTAAATTAATAATTTATATATATTCAATAAATTTCTTAACACAAGTTCAGAATTTAGATCAAAATTTGTAGAATTGTATTAATCTCTCTTGGAGGGTAGGGTATACAATTTGGAATCCTTATACAATAGAAATCTTATATTTACCATAATTACATAAAACTAAATATGGCTAAATAATATTGTACACATTCTAATACACCCCTTCAGTCTGAGCAGGAGGAGGCGAGACGCTAAAACTAGATCTGAAATCGAGGAATAGCTGTCGAGGAAGACCTTTTGTGAATATATACGCATACCGATAAGATAAAGGCACATGCAATACCTTGACATGACCGAGTGCAATCTTCTCACGAACAAAGTGGATGTCTATCTCAATATACTTAGTACACTAATGATGAATCAGATTATGAGAGATAGATGACGGATACATTGTCACAATAAACCAAATACGCCTTACGCAGCGGATAATAAATATAAATGGGTTCATTTTGAAGGATCGATAGGATCATTGTGACAAACTTAGTAGCTCAATATAAATTTAGGGGACCGATTTATACTTTCAAAGAGAAGGATTTAGAGACTATTGCCCAAATATAATAAGTCTACTACTTTTTCTTGAACAGGGGTGGAGAAGATGACATTTTTCAAAAAGTAAGACACGTAATTAGTAGTTTCTTTAACCTAAGGGGGTCAATATAACAATTAGCCATTTTGTTACCCAGGAAAAACAGACAATATCACTAGTTGCTAGGCTGGCAGAAAAAAAGAAAGAGAAAACGGAGAGATTCTCACACCCACTCTCCTCTCTCTGTCTATATTCACCGGAAAATCTAGTATCCGACTTTAAACTCGCCGGAAAACCCCCATTGTGTCTGAACAGCCAATAAGCCCATTACATCTTTAACTAACCATTAAATCCGACCATAAATCTTGCCGGAATATCACCCCAAAATTCGCCGGAGAAACCCATTGTCCCTGAACATTTCAAAAACTATACACATTCAATATTCCATTTTGTTAATTTTACTCATAGTAATATATTACAGGGACAATATTTAAATACACATGCAGTGAAGTGATTTTTTGATTACTGAAGAAAGATGTCTATATACGATGCAGCGTTTGTGAACAGTGAGTTATCAAAGACCACTTCGATATTTGGATTGAAACTGTGGGTAGTGATTGGGGTCTTTGTTGGAGCTGTATTTGTTCTTATTCTCTTCTTTTTATCACTCTGCATCACCGCCTCTCGCCGCCGCACTACCACCCAAAAAGGCAAAAAACTCCACCGCCCTGTCAATGGTGAGCTGACCCCTGTTGTCTCTAAGGAAATCCAAGAGATTGTTCACCATGACCCGGCCCAAGATCACCGGTCCATTGTCCCTCAGGTGGGTTTTGTTTTTTCTTATGATCCCAGTTTTTTTACCTTGAAAATTTCAGTTATATACAGTGACTTGAGTTGGTTTTCGGATTGATATATGGTTAAATTTGTATTTTCATTGGAAAAATGTTATGTTTTGATAGCTTATAGCTTTTCTTGCTCTATATAGAAGTAAAATTGATCTTTGATAACTTTGAGATTTTTCGAATTGAGATTTTTGCTTTATGCTGAAAAAATGTTATCTTTGCTAGCTGAGAGATTCTTTGAACTGGGGATTTTGCTTTTTATTGAAAAGATGTAAACTTCGGTTCCTTAGATTGTTTTCAACTGAGAATTTTGAGTGTGATCCCAAATTCTTACTTTGAGAATTTCAGTTACATACAGTGCTTTTCATATTTATTAATGTTTCAGTGAGGTCTTTTAGCTGGTTTTTGGGTTGATATATGGTTAAATTTTGTGTTTTCATTGGAAAAATGTCATCTTTTGATAGCTTAGAGCTCTTCTGAATTAGGTATTTTGCTTTATATAGAAATAAATTTAATGTTTGATAGCTTCGAGATTTTTCATATTGAGATATGCCTTATGCAGAAAATAGTGTTATCTTTGCTAGCTGAGAGATTCTTTGAACTGTGAATTTTGCTTCTTAATGAAACAATGTGAACTTTGGTTCCTTAGATTGTTTTCAGCTGGGCATTTTGAGTTTTGTTTTTCTTATGATCCTAATTTTGTTACTTTGAATGTTCAGTTACATACAGTGGTTTTCTTATTTATTTACTATTTCACTTAGGTCTTTTAGCTTGTTTTTAAGATTGCTATATTGTTAAATTTATATTTTCTTTGAAATATAGGAAACAACCTCTCTACCCCACGCATGTATCCTACCCTCCCCAGACCCCACTTTGTGGGATTACACCGGATATGTTGTTGTTTTTGAAAAATTAATATAATCTTTTCATAGCTAAGAACTTATTTGAATTAGGAGCTTTGCGGTGTATGTAGAAAAAAATTTAATCTTTGATACCTTTGAGTGTTTTTGAATTGGGAATTTTGCATTTTATCGAAAAAGGATGTGAACTTTGTTAATTTAGGTTATCTTGAACTAGGGATTTTGAGTTTTGTTAATAATTGAAACTTAATTGGTGTTACCTTTATGTATCAGGCAGTGCCAGAAATACAGATCGACATGGGGAAGGTGGAGCACAGAGTGGTGTTTTCAGACAAGATGCCTGGGGGGGCATCAAGTGGTGAGAGTAGGGCGACTAGTGGGGCTGAAACGGGATCGTTAGGGAATAGTGGGCAATTGCCAGAAGTTTCACATTTAGGGTGGGGAAGGTGGTATACGCTGAGGGAGCTTGAGGCTGCCACTAATTGCTTGTCTGATGAAAATGTGATTGGAGAAGGTGGATATGGGATTGTGTATCAGGGTGTATTGACTGATGGCACCAGAGTAGCTGTTAAAAATCTCTTGAATAACAGGTAAAACAATTAATTCCCATTTTTGTTATACAAAGATCTTTTTATTTGCTTGTTTCCCGTTTGGGCTTTGCTAAAAATCTAAAGAATATCCAGTTTTTTTTTAGAAAAATCTAAATAGTATCTTCAACTTACATGCGATTAATGGCGCTTAGAGTGGTTGGTTTTGTTAACTAGTATGATTTCTTTATGTGCACTCGAGCCCCCTACCATTGTGTACAAAAGTACTTATTCTTTTCTTGGTTCTTCTGAGCTTCTGCTTTGAAGTCTCCTCCTGTGGGTGAGAAGTGTTCTTTTTTGTTTTCCAGTTGAAAACCAACTAGGCAGCTGAATAACATATTAAATTCAGGGGAAAAATTCTCTTTGACAGGGGGAAACTCCCTTTATTCCTTTTTTTAGTGTTTGGGGAAATTTTGTGTCTTCCAACTAAAAATTGAAGATTCTAATCTTACTTGGCAACAGCATTGTCACATCTTTCCAGTCTTTAGCATGATAGGAGGGAGTACTTATCTAGATAAATAATTTAGTGAAAGTTTTAATGGGATCAATAATTTCAGGGGTCAAGCAGAGAAAGAGTTTAAAGTGGAGGTGGAAGCTATTGGTCGTGTAAGACACAAGAATCTCGTGAGGCTGCTTGGCTACTGTGTTGAAGGAGCTTACAGGTACCGATTTCAATTTTCAACTCAATAATTTGAATTCTAAACTGTAATTTGCTTTGAAGGGTCAACAGCCTGAGAATATTTTTCTGGTCTTTAGGATGCTTGTCTATGAGTATGTAGATAATGGAACTTTGGAGCAATGGCTTCACGGAGATGTTGGGGATGTTAGCCCTTTGACATGGGATATCAGAATGACTATTATAGTGGGAACAGCAAAGGCGTACGTACTCAGAAACTTCTCGTACATACCAAACTTTTAAAAACGTACCTAACTGCTAATTTTCTATGTATTCTGCAGTTTAGCTTATCTTCACGAGGGTCTGGAACCTAAAGTTGTTCATCGAGACGTAAAATCCAGCAACGTACTCCTCGATCGCACATGGCATCCGAAGCTGTCAGATTTTGGGCTTGCTAAACTCCTCAATGCAGAGAGGAGTTATGTAACAACTCGTGTAATGGGAACATTTGGGTCAGTGCGTTCCTCCTTTGTTGCTTCTGATCATTTTTAGACTGTGAATTGTGCTTCTTCTATAGGATCAATCTAGTGATTACTATTAAGTGAAGCTATTACTTAAACACATTATCTTTTATCAGTTATGTTGCGCCAGAATATGCTTGTACTGGCATGCTTAATGAGAAGAGTGACATTTATAGCTTTGGAATACTTATCATGGAGATAATTACTGGGAGGACTCCTGTTGATTATAGTAGACCACAAGGCGAGGTTAGTTTTTCCCATCCTTTATCAATTTATGAATATCACCTGAGTAATTTTCTGTTTCATACAAGTAAAAAACTGGAAAATAATGGCAGACAAATTTGGTGGAGTGGTTAAAAATGATGGTTGGGAATCGAAAATCTGAAGAAGTGGTTGATCATAAATTGCCTGAAATGCCTTCTTCAAAAGCACTCAAGCGTGCTCTTTTGGTTGCTCTTCGTTGTGTTGATCCTGATGCTCAAAAGAGGCCTAAAATGGGACACCTTATCCACATGCTAGAGGCGGATGACCTGCTGGTTCGTGATGTATGTACCAATCAGGATTCTGTTACGTTAAGAAGTTTATCTGATTGTTCATCTCTTAATTCTCTCACTTTCTACAATCTGTAGGAACGTCTTATTGGGAGAGAAACAGAATCGTCTAATTCCCACCCTGAGTACAAGAAAGACAACCAAGCTGGTCCCAAGTTAGCCAGAAAACAAACAAGCTAGTGAAGGAGAAACCATAATTTGCCGGCTAGTTGGAGATAAAATTATAAATGATCAATATTTATATATTTAAATGCTTGTGCAATTCTTTTTCACTAACCTGCTTAATGCTTTCTATACTATTCTTTTTTCCCCTTGTAATTTTCATCATCAATATTTAAAAATTTCACATATTTCAATTTCAACTTGAATATTTTCTGTTTGGTTGTCAAACCGGTATGTATCAGGCGATGGGTGAGGCACAACCAACAAAAGGTGTGTGAGGGCATATCCTGTTCTTGACAAGTGGAATTGTGGGTCCATAATCAATTATCACCCTAACAATTCTCTCTTTCGAGTTCGACTAGTTCCTCATTGCCTGCTATCTGTAGACGGCAACTAAACCCTCCCCCCTCCGATGACCTCCTCTTCCGCATCTTGTTCCATGGTCACCATCACCACGTATAAGAAATTCCTTGCAAAACCCATTTGATTTTCTTAGAGAGGGTAAACACAACTCTCAGACTTTCTTGGTTTCTTTTTCTTCTTTTTCTTTCATCATCTACTATTGTTGTTCTTCTTCAGAGGTTGTTCACATTTCATTTTAAGTATGAATTTTTCTAATTTTCAAAATGCAAGTGTACCAAATTATATAGTCCAAGGGCACCCACAAAATCCTTTTCACTGCCAAAAAGAAAACTAACACTACTAAAAAAAACTGGATTTAGCGACAAACTTATCAATCGCTCGCTAAATTCCGATTGTGTCACCATGGAGTGGCTATAAGGTGATATTCGTTGTGGAAAATGTAGTTCCTTTGGAGGTAAATTGGTTTTTGATGTTGTTCTTGTTGGAAATTTGCCTTTGGCGGGAGTTGCGACCGACCAACTTTAACGGCTTAAACACTAGTGTAACGTATGTTGGAGAATCCGGTTCTTCACACATGCATGATCTACTAAGTACGTAGATAACCGTAGGGCCAAGAATCGTCAAATTTCATTGAGAAATGAAAGAGATATTGGTTCACGAAGTAAGGTGTTTGAAGCATGGAAAGTGTGGTATTGTGTGTAATTCTCCCACATCGGTAGAGGAAGAAAGAATTGTTGTGTATATAAGACTCGAAATTGGTTTGGGGTTTGGGACCCCAAGGGGTATCCCATGTCTTTAAAGGAGGGAGGACCTAGATGTGCTTCGGTTCAAGTAAAGACCACACGCGCGCCGCCGCCCGCCCGTCCGTCGGTTCGGTTCCGCTCTCGGCTCCGGGCGTTTGGTCGTGGGTCGTGGGGTCGTGGTCGTGGCCTTCGATATTATCTTTTTGGGCCGAAAACTTTGCCGAAGTACGGTTTGATCCCGAAGTTTCGGATGTGCGATTTGGACCGAAATTCTTTCGGATGTACGAGTTTGGTCCCTAAAGTTTCAAGATGTACGAGTTTGGTCCCCGAAGTTTTTCGAAAGTTGGAATTTCGACAGTCAAAGCGAAAACGTCCAAGCTCTCAATTCACCATTTATTTTGGCTGAATTACTCCTCCTATAATGGCCAAAACAGTTGGTCTTTCACCATTTATGTTGGTGACTTTACTACCTCCATAATGGCCATTATTTGGCTATTATGGAGGCGATTTTTCAGTGCAGTTTCTCAGCCCCTCCTTCACCTATATAAACACCCCCTTACACCATTGTTGAGCACACTTGATATGCACGAAAATACACAACCGAAAAAATCTTCTTCCTACAACTTCCAAGCATCATTTCGTTACTCAATATTCTTCACGGTAGCTCTTGAGTTTCCTTTGCTCAAGGGTTCCATTCTTCGTTTTATCTTGGGAGACAAATTGTCCAGGACGTATAAAGGATACATACGGGGCAATATTGTCTTAAGGACAGAGTGCTACACTCGACTCGGCGTAAACCGCTTCATTTTTTTAGTCTTGAACAAAATAGTAATTTCAATTTTGTTGTTATATTGTAATTTTCAGATTTCTAGTCGAAAATATTATTGAAATCTTTGTTTATCCTTTCGAATACTTGTAATAGTTAAATACTTCCCGTCTTCGCTTTATAAAGTACCATAGAGCAAAATCTCCCAACAACTTAAGACAATATTTGTATTGTATTACTATTAGTATTCGAAAGATGTCGGTCAAAAATTGTGTGACCAAATCTGGATATGGAAATGGTTTTCGGTAGAAGAGAGTGATGATGATGAACGTGTTCATGGTGTCACCGCCACCAAGATCGGTGGAAACAAACGCTCTCGAGAGCTGAGGATGTCAACTGGGACAAGAGGAGAAGAGTGAAGATGTTATTCTATCTTGTAGCGAGAGGGCCTATATCTGTCCCGGACAAAGGATCCGAATAATGGTGAGAAGGAAATGGACACTCGGTCTGATGAAGTGACTGAAGTGAGCCAGAATCCGAAATTGGGATAAGTAGTTTTTCTTACTTGTCAAGAATAAAGATTAAATTATGTCTGATTAAAAATGGATTAAAGTAAGGAGGAATATGAAAATAATTTATATTCCTTATGCTTTAACAAATCAGAAGTTTAATCTCATCTTCTTTTCCGTTTAAAGATTGGATTTTGTAAATGACTTAAGAAGATCCGTTCTTTTAAGTGTAATTACTAAAGTGTGTAAAGTATGTTCGCACATACGAGGGAGTAAGATCCACTGACTGTGCGAAAACTGTTACCACTCTTAAGTAAGCGCCAAGAATTATCTGGGCACCAATCATAACGGAAGAAGTCTAAAAGATAATGACGTTGAGCCTGTCATATTATTTGGCAGAAGATCCTTCATAGGATGATTTTGGACACTCAGTCATACAAAGCCTCCGGGCGACTGGAGTGGGCCAAAATTCCTTTGATAGGATGATATTGGACACTCAGTCATACAAAGCCTCCGGGCGACTAGTGTGGGCTGAAATTCCTTTGATATGATGATATTGGACACTCAGTCATATAAAGCCTCCGGGCGACTGAAGTGGTGCCAGAATTCATTTCATAGGAAAAGTAATGGACACCTAGTAAGGTGGGCCGAGTTTCCGTGTCCTAAATGATCGAAGGCCTAAATAAAGGCAGTAAAGAAATTGGACACTCAGTCTGCCAAAGCAACTAGAGTGGACCCGAGTATCGAGATCACATATGATCCGGTTACGCCCTAACCACGGGCAAGAGGTTGTTCATGTGAAGCAACGCCACCTCTAAATTAGAAGGGGTTGGAGAGGTTGTCCTCAATAGGACTTCATGGATTGTGATCACTCTAAGATGAGGCGATACATATTCCTAACTTGGTTTAAGGGACGCTGTTGGTCAAGCTGGTTTGAGATTAGTCCAAAAGGTCTGTGATAACTAAGAATGGTACAGTATGTCTATAGCCAAATGAATGATATATTTGTAATCCGTGCGTCTATGCCATCATAGATTAAGACACGTTAAATAGCAAGTCATTCAAAAGCTAACGATGTTGAGATTGTTGCCTTCTTCGACATAAACCTTCAAAATAAATGTGAGGTAGATGAAGAGGCAAAATCACCTTTCCAAATTCCGTCAAGGGAATAGCGAAAGAAGCACCGCTCCTCTAGAACTTAGTCACACCTACTTGGTGATTTGAAGTTTATACAAAATAGAGGGGGGAGACAAGTACGTTGTGATCTTCATTGATGATAGTACAACGTATGGAATCCTTTGTGTGTTGAAAAGCAAAGATGAAGTTGTTGAAGCGGATAAGCGCTACAAAGCAGAATTTGAAAATTAACTAAGCCTACGGATTGAGAAATTCGTAGTGATAGAGGGGGAGAATATGAACCGTCGTTTATTAAACGACTGCTCATTACTCACCTCAGTCTAACGGTGTTAGCCAAGCACGAAGTCGTACGCCCAAATTATGAGGGGTAACTTGGTAAAAGATGGGCTACCGAAACAGGTCAAGTTCGACCTAAGATCGTAGATTGCATATCCACCGGATCTGCAAATAACGATAGTGTTGATCGCCTCTTGGCGTCAAAGAATGCTGAATTCTTTGGAGATAACTTTCCTTGGAAAAGGAAAAAGGAGTAATTGCTCAAGGTTAACAAGAACCCGCGAGGGCTCGACTTGTCCGGAACTAGACGTTCCGTATCTTCATGACTCGAAAGTTGCTCGTCTATCCGAACTTAATATTCCGGATCTGCAGAACTCGGGGATTCTAGATGTTGAACCGAGAAGGAGCAAAGAGGGGACAAAGACTTGTTCCGGTCCTTCTAGCTTGTATGGTTGAGAACGAACCATGGACAATTAACAAATAATTGTTATCTCCAAAAGCGCCGCTTTGGAAAGAAGCTAAAGAGAGAAATAGATTCCATGTATAGAACCATACTTGTGTAATGGTTGATCTTCCTCCGGAAAAGAACCTTTGGGTTGTAAAAAGTGCTCCCTGTGAGTAGCTTCACATCCGGGTCATTGTAATCTTACATGGCATGGGTGTTGAAACGACCTTCCAAATCGAAGAGTTGGAAGAAGAGGATCGAAATTGGTTTGTTTGAAGCTGTTGGGCTTCTTCCGAACTTTCATTTTGGTCCCCGAAATGTTAACATTTTGGTCCCGAAAGTCTCGGATAAAAACAAAACAATGAATCGATCACGAAACATTGAATACGAAGTTAGAAAGCCAACGGTTGGAAAACCAACGGTCTTAGAGTGAAAATCATATTGAAACAAAGTCTCGATATGAAAGATATGTGTATCACAGATGACTTCTTAGGAATTGAATTTCTAAGACATCTAACGGACGGTCAATAGTTGACCCTCGTTGAGGCCACCAATGGATATGAATCATAGAACGATTGGAATCATGGTGCACCCATAGACAAGGAGTGATATGCACGGGTCACGTGTAGTTCAATGTATTGTACACACTACAACCGACCAGGTATCGTCCTACAAACATATTAGTTGAACTAAGGTTCACCGATGATCTTAATACATGATCAATAGAAGGCGTTAAGTCGGATATGACGATATCCGAATTATTCGCTTATCTACGGATTATTGTATTCGGATGTCCAATGGTTACGGGAGAACACAAGTGATGCAAAGCGGACATCGATCCGAAGAACGCCAAAGCCACAAGTAAATGTGTATGGTGGTTCTTGGAAAATCCTCTAAGCAAACTTGCATCGACCGATTCATGATGGTATCGGAGTTTATCGCTTTATACAAAGCATGAAAGAAGTTGAGTAACTTCACGACTCATTAGAGGACGTCCCTTATTGGGAGAAACCCGTGCCTTCGGCCAGCAGTCTACACTGTGTGGCTAGCGGTCGGCTTTAGGAAGGACACGGATGACGGCGTCTCGGACATATCTGTCACGATCCGTCGGAGACATAAGACCGTATGGCGCGTTGATCATCACGGGTGTCACTTCCTTATTTACTAACTAAGGGACTACCCGGAGATCAAGTTTTCTGCTGTCTAGGGAATGGGCTTAAAACCCAAAATATACGAACCAATACGGTGGAAACCCAACCTTACGAACCTGGAGATCCCGGTAATTTGGTTCAATGGGAAAACTAAGTTGTAAAGGTTCGGTTGATCGCTTCGGTGGAAGCATGAGCACTTCGGATAGTGATTTCGAAAAGAAACACCAAATCCAAAGCCGTTCCCGCGATAGACGTTAAGTGCTATCTGCAGTATGGGTAAAGGTTAAGTTTTCAAAACCCGTAATGATCCTCAACAACTTGAGGTTAGGTCTTTGGGAAACTTTTAATGGTTCCTAACACTTGTGAAGTGGGGTATAGCGGGATACCTTGTAGGAGACCACCTATTTAAGTGCGAGGACGGGCCGCCTCAAATTGAACGCACTTAAGAATCCAAGACGTTGTCCATGGCCAAAACGGACAAAACATTACGAAGAAGAGAGTAAGGGAATTTGTTGTGTTGGTACCGTTGTCTTGGCTTACACTAAACACGACGGTTCAAGACATCACGTTCACCGCGCGATAAGTAAGTCCGATGGTATTCAACTATGGAAGGTTCAAAGCCGAGGCTACTACCTCTCCTTATGCAACATCGGTCCGCCGAAATATTGCTTTGGAAATGAAAAGACACCATGTGAGTGCGCCAAAATCTCTTTCAAGAGGGGATTGTTGGAAATTTGCCTTTGGCGGGAGTTGCGACCGACCAACTTTAACGGCTTAAACACTAGTGTAACGTATGTTGGAGAATCCGGTTCTTCACACATGCATGATCTACTAAGTACGTAGATAACCGTAGGGCCAAGAATCGTCAAATTTCATTGAGAAATGAAAGAGATATTGGTTCACGAAGTAAGGTGTTTGAAGCATGGAAAGTGTGGTATTGTGTGTAATTCTCCCACATCGGTAGAGGAAGAAAGAATTGTTGTGTATATAAGACTCGAAATTGGTTTGGGGTTTGGGACCCCAAGGGGTATCCCATGTGTTTAAAGGAGGAGGACCTAGATGTGCTTCGGTTCAAGTAAAGACCACACGCGCGCGCCGCCGCCTTGCCCGCCGTCCGGTCCGGGTTCCGGGTTCCGGTTCGGGTTCTCGGGTTCTCGGGTTCTCGGGTTCTCGGGTTCTCGGGTTCTCGGGTTCTCGGGTTCTCGGGTTCTCGGGTTCTCGGGTTCTCGGGTTCTCGGGTTCTCGGGTTCTCGGGTTCTCGGGTTCTCGGGTCGTGGGTCGTGGGTCGTGGGGCCGTGGGGGCCGTGGGGCGTGGGGTCGTAGGCCTTCGATATTATCTTTTTGGGCCGAAAACTTTGCCGAAGTACGGTTTGATCCCGAAGTTTCGGATGTGCGGTTTGGACCGAGAATTCTTTCGGATGTACGGTTTGGTCCCTAAAGTTTCAAGATGTACGGTTTGGTCCCCGAAGTTTTTCGAAAGTTGGAATTTCGACAATCAAAGCGAAACGTCCAAGCTCTCAATTCAGCCATTTATTTTGGCTGAATTACTCCTCCTATAATGGCCAAAACAGTTGGTCTTTCACCATTTATGTTGGTGACTTTACTACCTCCATAATGGCCATTATTTGGCTATTATGGAGGCAGCGATTTTCAGCGATTTCTCAGCCCCTCCTTCACCTATATAAACACCCCCTTACACCATTGTTGAGCACACTTGATATGCACGAAAATACACAACCGAAAAAAATCTTCTTCCTACAACTTCCAAGCATCATTTCGTTACTCAATATTCTTCACGGTAGCTCTTGAGTTTCCTTTGCTCAAGGGTTCCATTCTTTGTTTTATCTTGGGAGACAAATTGTCCAGGACGTATAAAGGATACATACGGGGCAATATTGTCTTAAGGACAGAGTGCTACACTCGACTCAAAGATAAACCGCTTCCATTTTTTCAGTCTTCAACAAAATAGTAATTTCAATTTTGTTGTTATATTGTAATTTTCAGATTTCTAGTCGAAAATATTATTGAAATCTTTGTTTATCCTTTCGAATACTTGTAATAGTTAAATACTTCCCGTACTGCTTTATAAAGTACCATAGAGCAAAATCTCCCAACAGTTCTTGTATGAAATAGTGAGGTGGTGACAATGGGGGAATCCTATGCATTTTTATTGTATATATAACGAAGAGGTGGTGTTTGGACGGTGAATCTGGGATGGTTCTGTGGATTTATGTTTATGGGTGTAGAAATGAAATCAAACTTGGTAAATCATGGAGGGAAATAGGCTCATCTTTTTTCTCTTTCCGGTATCGCCGAGGGTGTAGGTGAAACTATTACATGGCATACCTCACACATAGTAAAAAGCCACTATATTACTGTTTAATATTTTGTAAGGATAAGGATTCCTTCACTGTACTTTTCATTATAACTAGCTAACTCTTATTGGCTTCTAGTTACTCTTTTTAATTACTTTGATCTTTGATGCATGTTCTATGTAGGGAATGGGATCATTTGTTTGTTCATGCTTTCAGTGCATGAACATGTCCAATTCCCACAGTATTAGAAAATGACATTTTGAAGGTAGAGCTGGCAACTAGGAATCATTAGGCTTAACATGGTTACCATTATTAGTTGATAATATAGCTTTTGCCATTTACCAAGTGACATGTTCAAATGTTATCCATCTTGGCTCTATTGTAACCCCTCCTCATGGTTCGAAATTCCGCAGATAATGAGCTTGTCTCTTTATAAATGTTCAGATTTCTGCTAATTCTTTCTGGTGTTATTTAAGACATTTTTGTCCTATGGGTTTGGTTGCTTGTTAGAGTAAGAATAGGGCAATGAATGAAACAGGTCTGCATTGGGGAAGAGACATTTATGAATTTGCAGCAAGATTGCTTCTTGCTGTTGGAAGTTAGTGTATATTCATGTGATACTTTTATTATGCTACGTTACTACAGTAAGAGATTTGAGATTTCGTGGTCACTTGTTTCTGTGGAAACATCATATTAGGCTAAGGTTATTAGAGTCTGTATGTCTGTTGTAACCTTATCCTACATCACTTGATTTGTGTGGATGTTATGATACATATGTTGAAATTAAATGCTAACTATGCCCGTCAAAATCTGAAATGTCTTTTTTCATATTTTGTTGATTGTTGACAGTTATGTCTTATCCGGCATAATCTGTGGTTGTGTATGATACATATGTCGAAGATAAACATTAATTATGCCGAGTGAAATTCTAATTATGCCGCGCCAAAAATAATAAAGGACAAAAATTAAAGAACTCAAATTTGAAGGACAAAAATTAAAGACCATCCCAAAACAGGAATTTGTACGAATGACCCGGACCAGATTGCCAATTCTGATGGAGCAATCTGGCCCAATATAGGTTGGAGGCCCAACTGTCCAATTTGGACCGAATTATAGCTGACCAGTGAGCTTATTCAAGACTAGTTCCCATGCTAATTTAGCCCACTGAAAAATATTGAAATATCAAACTATGTCAAAGGATTTGATGTGTTCAACTTCAAGCACATAACTTCCCTTACTAGCCGCAAATATATATTCACATGCAATGTTTACATCAAGTTTTACGTATTGGCTTTTATTAGTTAAGTGATAAAACAAAATGATAATGCCCATTAATTAATCATATTTAAGTGATAGATTTTTTATTAATTTAATACAAACTCGAAGCTCAATAAGTTTTTCTATCTGTAGATGTCTTTGTTACTATATATACAAGTTCTCTTAATAAAATGGATTTCTAAATCTTACCATAAAACTAGTTAAAGCAGAAATTTTGAGTTTCCAATGTCATCAAGACCTTGGACTTTGATTAGGAAAAAAAAAGTAGGGTGACATTTCGTTTTATTTTTTCTCCTTCTATGTTGATAATTTATCGTCTTCTACTTTATACCGTTGATTTAAAATTATTTCATTTGATTAGCGATCTCCCGACCTCGTCTGCATACGCAAAATAGTACTTATATGATACACAAAAATTGTAAATTTTAGTTGTGAGAATAACACGAATGAAAAGGTTCCTTAGTAGATTGCGGATAGAGTAATAGAAAGTTGTTATAGATTTATATTTTAATTGGAAATAAATCAATTTTCAAAACATTTCAAACACTTTCACTTAGTCTGCAAGACTTCTTGCACCATTTGAATTCTTAAGAAAATTGAGCAAAATTGTTACGCATACTTTAATTGACCATTTAGTCAAAAAAGCTCATCTATTGCTTGTTGCCTTAAAATAAATGTGCAAACCTTAAAAGCAGCACCAATTATGCCTTTTAAAAAAATTTTCCAAAAATAAAACACAAAATAAGTAGAGCATTTGTAGAGAAATCCGTACGGAAAAGTAAAAGCAATGAAACGGGAGAATATATGTGCTGATGACATGATAATCTCAACAAATAAATAATGGATGTTGGCTGAAATCACCAAAATATTAACTGTGTGATTCTTGACGTGTCCAATCTTTTACACGCTTCCTCACCACTTTGCAATTAAAATATCCACAATCGAAAAAATATCTTACCTATATGCAATTAAAATATTCACAATTAAAAAAATATCTTATCTGAATTCAATTAAAATATCCACGATCAAAAAAATATCTTACCGAAGTGCAGGGAATCTAGTGTATAACTTTGAGGAGAAGTTCATCCCTATTCGGTATCTACATAAAATCATATAATTCATTACTTTAAAGTAACCAATTAAACTAATAAATAAATTGAGAATATGTACTTATAAACTATGATTATTGATAATAGTGTATATATATCGACTGTTCTTATTGTATAATTTATGTGTTTATTAACTTAATAGTTGTGGTTTGCACTATGTATATATCTAAATCGACTTAACAAGTACAAATGTAATATATTTCAATCCTTAAAATCATATGATTATTACATATTTTCAAACTCGCACCCATAATATTTAAATTTTGTATTTTGCTTTGACCTAGTCAAGAAACTGTTCGATGATTAATTGATTACAACATAAAGGTTTTTTTTTTTGGGTTAATAACATAAAGGGTGTTAGGATACTAGTGTTCTTATTTGTGCTCAACTAATTTTGCATAAATTTAATAAGATTTTACTCTTATATGAGGGTTAGTATAAATATTATTTAGTTAAAGCACTACGTGGGGATAGATTCTTTTTAGGAGCATTGAAAAATAGTTAAAATTGTCTTTCAATTTTGCAAAATATCCAAATGTGGCCATTTATTAATAGTTAAATTAAATCTACTTTTGTCGTTACTGAAATGGTTTTTTTTATTAAGTCTATTAGAAATGTGGGATCATGTAAGACTTTCTTTAGAAGGAAAAATAGTCAATTTCACTCTTGAACTATATGAAATGATCTGAATTTATCCGTAAACTTTGAAGAACACAGTCATTATTCTGATGGCGACACCGTACACTCAGAAACTCCAATTGTCAAATATTTGCCTTCAAAACTCAATAACCGCTCTCAAACTCAAATTAACTTAAATGAAACTCAAATAATATCAATTATAACATGTTGAAGTTTTACATTGATTGAAACTTTATCATCACGTTGTATCACCAATCTTTCTTAGATCATCAATAGCGATAAGAGAGCTCCACATTAGTTATTAATACCGAAACAAATACATGTACACAGTAGTTAACTGTTAAACCATTATGACTGTATTTTGATGGTTAATATGGAATTATAATGGTTGAGGGTTGATGATATTTCAACGGAGGTGAAATGATGATTACAAAAAGTGGTAAAAATTAATACACAAGAGAGATCGCCCAATTGGGTGATTTTGCATTAAAAAAATTGTGTGTTTTTGTTTGTGAGTGTTTTAGGAGTAAACGGTGGTGGATTAACAATAATTTTCAAACTGTGTTTTTAAGAATGAAAAAATCAATTATTATGACTGTGATTTATTTAGAGGTCAAATAAGGAACGGGTGGCTAAGAAAATGAGGATCTACTCCTGTCTTGCAAATTTGAAAGATAAGTTTGGACCATTTCGCATAACTACAATACTCGTTCTTGGAAATATTCTTTTACAAGACAGATCATATAACTTAGAATTTGAAAACTGAAAGAGAATAATCCCCTGATTATTTTCATTAATGTAATAGATTTATATATATGATATACAATAGTAAATCTAGCCTATAATTACGGAAATCAAATATACATTTTCCTAATACTAAATATCACTATCATAATTACAGATGTACAATATCACCAATAATATCAAGAAATATATGTAGTATATTAGGAATATACTACGTATATTCTATCACACCCTCGCAGTCATAGCGGACGGTTGTCGTACGCTTAGACTGTCAAAAAAATCTTCAAACATAACTAAGGGAAGACTCTTAGTAAAGATGACAACAATTTGGTACCGTGAAGGGGCATGCAAGACACATATATTCTATCAAAAACTTAGCTAAGTTATGAGCTATAATATTGAACCTTCTAGGAATGTATGCAAACACGCCATGATCTAGTCTTGAAGACATGTTTTATATATCTTCACAAGTTATATCCACATCTCTATATCTTCACAAGTTACATCCACATCTCACGTAGCCTTCACATTTTTCCTCAATATATCTACTACACCTTTTGCATTTGAAAATATATAGAGTTTTTTCCATCCATTTTGTACCACTTTTTTTTTACAACTTTTCTTATTGCAAATGCTTCATCAATCATAGATTTACCAAAGAACTGAATCGAGGATTCATGAGCATAAAGTACAATACCATTGCTATCCATAGCAACCAACCCAATGCTTACCTTATTTGATTCAATTTGTAATCCTGCATCAACAAATAAATAAATGTCATCTTCAAGCACCCTTAGTTGATGATAGAATTCTCTTGAAAACTAGCCTTTGAGGAATCAACAAACAATATTTCAAGAAATTCATTATATTCAAATAAATTAGCTGTCACTATGTTTGGAGGATTGGTTAACTCATTATTGAAACACCAAGCATTTTTAGATTTTTCGTATTTGCCACATTATCATAACCATCAAATTCAAAATACTAGCAGAATTAGAATAATTTTTGTCATATTAATCTTATCATTTCATCATAAAGAAAAAACAGTAATATTAGCAAGTCATTCCGGTTAATAGAGCTAATTTTATAAATTATTTGAGAATCATAACATTTAAAAAGCATATGTTCCACGATCTCATTTTCTAAATCACATCTCTAACAAACATTATTCGCATGATTTATTCTTTTTCTAATTATATATTTACCGCTAAGATATTAAGGCCACATCTTTGAAAAAAATGTTTATGCTTCTTTTTAATTTTCCTATCGTATAGAAAGTCCCAAAAAGTCTTATTCAGTGCGTCTACCACTCCAATTAAGTTTCCCCCGAGTATTATAATAAGAAAATAAATAAATAACAAAAAGTTCGCCGCTGGTTTGTGCACACGTGGGAATGGGATAATGAAAATCCAACGGCCAATTTGGTAAAATGACGCTATCGTCCCTATAAAAACAAACCTATCGTCTCCGAATACAACGCGTCCTTGCGAACTTTCACGAAGCTTCTCTTTACAGGTACGGCAATTATCTCTCTCAAATATTTTTTATTTATTCTGTGTGTGTGTGGATGCAATTTTTAAGGTTTGACCCGAAGTTTTTGATACAGCTTTGCGAGAATCGGTGCAGCTTTATAGGCGTTGACCGTTTTGGATTATCACCGGATTTGAATTATCCGACTATCAGGTATGTGTTCTCCATGTAATTGATGGTTTATTTGCTTTAATTTGGTTTTAGATCTATGCATATTTTATGTGAAAAGGATTAATTTTCATTTTTTTGAGATCTATGGATGTGCCTGAGCTAAAAGCATGAATTTTTTCTTAGATCTACGCATATTTTAGTGATTAAATTATGACTTTTCAATTTTTGCCAGATCTATGTATATTTGTGTGCTTAAAAGCATGTATTATGAGTTGGTTTTAGATCTATGGATAAATCTGTGCTAAAAGCTTTGATTTTGACTAGATTATTGGGATTATTCTTGTTTTGTGAGGTTCTAATGTAAGTATGAGGTTCTAAAACAGGGATTAGCTAGATCTGATCTTAGTGGTACTAAATGTTGATGAATGAAATTTGATGTTACTTGATAAGTGGGTGGATAGATATAGGATATACCTTATTTTCTTTTGGAAAAAGGTGTATGGATTTGAGTTTCTTTACCGAGATTAGAGAGGTAATTCTTTTTGTGAATAAAGGTCAATTACTCTTCTTATCTTGTTTCGTTTTAAGCTCTCTTCCTTCTATTGATTGAATAGATCTGTCATTTGTTTGCATTCTAGTTACAAGCGCTAAGGTACTAAAGTTGGTTGTAGTTTTTTCCCTTGAAGAAAACATTATCAAGAATAAGAAGAGAGAACACCGTGGTTTTCTTATCATGGTTGAGTGGATTTGCTGGCTGTGGCTGTGGCTGTGGCTGTGTCATGTGTTCGTAGAAAGGAGAGATGGTTGGCATCTCCCCTGACAGGTACAGCCTTTGGGCTTTCCCTGTTACCAGACACATCAGTGGATATGCTGGGTGTGTCTGCGGCTTCTCTTTTGTTTAGCTAGAGTTTTTTGGGAGTTGTGACATGCACCTTGTTGGTTCTTTCAAGCTTGAATTGTCAAGTAGTATTTACTATTTGCTGCATATTGGTAATTGCAAAGTTTGCATACAGTTGTAACGAGATAAGTATGCTAGAATATTTACTGCACATACAAAGGGAAGCTTCTTTTAGTGTATGGGTGATTTCTTAGGGAAAAACTAAAACTTGATTTGCTGAAAAACACTTTATTGATACTGTCTTTTTCTCTGTTTCTGTGCAGTTTATCTATATTCAAATGAGTCTACCACAGGAACCACACCGCCCTCATCTCCGATTTGGAAATCCTTTCAAAATGATATTACCCAAGGGCTCATACTTGTCTCCTAAACTTCTTACTCTGTTGAATTCATTTGAGGAGACATTAGCAGGGAGACTTAAAAGTCTTAAGCCTGGAGACAAGGAAGATATCCTTGGCCTATCATGGATGAAACAAGCAATGAGCACACTTTGTGCAATTCATACAGATGTAAAAGCTCTTGTTACTGATCTCGAGCTTCCTGTATCTGACTGGGATGAGAAGTGGATCGGTGTCTACTTGGACAATAGTTTGAAGATGCTTGATATGTGCATTGCCTACAGCTCTGAGATTTCCAGGCTTAGCCAAGGCCACCTTTATATTCAGTGCAGCTTGCACAACCTTGATGGCTCCTCAACACAGTTCATGAAGGCCCGTTCATCATTGGATGGATGGAAGCAGCATATTAATTCAAAGAACCAGAGACTGGAGAATTGCTTTGCCATCTTGGACCGCCTCACTGAATCACTGAACCTTCCCAAGATAAAAAATTCTGCAAAAGGGAAAGTTCTGATGCGCTCAATGTACGGAGTGAGGGTTGCAACTGTTCTCATATGTAGCATATTTGCTGTCACATTCTCAGGTTCTGCTGCAAAATTGAAGGATCTGCAGGTTCACGAGACTTGCTTGTGGACAGAAGCTTTTGTTGATCTTCAGGATTATGTTAGTGGAGAGATCAGGAGCATATGTTCTGGAGGAAAGTTCACAGCACTGAAGGAGCTTGAAGCGGTGGATGTCAGCGTGAAGAAAATATACCCAGTCATACAGGATGGGATAGACCCTATTGACCTAGAACAGTTGGAACTTCTAACTACGGATCTGACTAAAAAAACAGAAAAACTTTCGGAAGGACTAGATCTCCTAGCAAATGAGGCAGATAAGTTCTTTCAAATTCTTCTAACTGGACGTGATGCATTGCTTTGTAACCTTAGAGTTGGTAGTGCAGTCACTAAACCAGTGCAACCAAACAACAATAATGTACATAAACAAATGGTGAAGTGATGGTTAAGAAAGAGAGTATCTTTTGTGTATACACATGGGTGCGTAGGTCAATGCGGAGTTTTGTGCTTTCTGGTTAAATATGATGTACTGCTAAGAAGTGCAATATATACTAGTAATTATTGTGATAAATGTTGTGTATCGTTGCCATATAGTTGTTTTAAGGTAATTGATATATGTATGTACTCTTATACTATGTCAATGATGTATAAAAGTCGTCTATGGTTCACTGTTAATTTGTCATCTCTGCTAACAGATCATGTTATTACTCATCTGCTCTCTGTTGTTTTCTGGGATAAATCAAGTTTGTTAAAACTTGAAATAACGTCTGGAAAGGTTTAGTGTCAGTGGATGCATGTTTTTAGGTAAAGGTAATTGCCGTATGGAGAAAATTTCCTGGCGTTGATTAAGCAAGTGGGTTATTGGACAAACGCGTTTCCAACGTTGAAGACAGCTAATTCCCACGGGGTAGACGAGAAAACAAAGGAAAAAAAGTGCTCCGGGGTGGCTTACAATTTGTGGAGGGGAAAATTAACTAGCTTCCAACTCCATTCATATCAAACTATTGTTTCAGAAATTCAACTTATCTACCCTGAAAATATCGGTATGTTTTAAAGTGAATGTAACTCAATGTCCGGCAGAAAGAGTTGTGGAATTGGGAGTGGTATTATAGTCAAAATTTGTCTAAAAGAAGTTTAGATATTAAAAATTCCAAAAAAAAATATTATTAGAAAATTATAATTTGTTTGTATATAATAAAGAATATTGGTGGAATACATTCCACTGTGTTTTTTGCACTTGACCGGGTGGACAGTTGACCGGAAGATAACTAAGATTCGCCCGGCCAGCAGACCAATACTGAGTAGCAGTCAAAAATTTGTATCCAATTTTCCAGATATTATGCATGGATCAGGTATATCATGACGAATTCTTCAGAAAAAATTGTGTCTTCCGCAATGGAATCTGCTAAGTGAGATCTCGAGTAAGTGTTTACATAATTTCCGCCCCATTGAGAAACAGAACTGACTAATCCTAAGTCAAAGGGTCGAGAAACTCAACGCCACTATTCTTGAACAACTTGAAGTCGGGCCTTCTTTTCGCACTATTACGCATACGAAAATAATGGTCAAAATCGGATTCAATTGTCAACTGCCCCTATCGGAAATAGGATTGACTACCGATTCCGAAGGAACTGGAGTTACATCTATTTTCCATTCAAGAGTTCTTATGCGTTAGTTGGGGGAAGAATCCGCCCAGACATCTCTTTAAATTTGTTTGTAAATTTCATTCAGACACTTGAACAAAGGAAAAAAAGTGCTACGGGGTGGCTTACAATTTCTTGAAGAAAAATGGTCAGAGAGGGCACAAAGAGGGGGAAAATTAACTAGCTTCCAACCCCATTCATATCAAACTATTGTTTCAGAGATTCAACTTATCTACCCTGAAAATATATTTAAAGTGAATGTAACTCAATGTCCTATAGAAAGAGTTGTGGAATTAGGAGTGGTATTATAGTCAAAATTTGTCTAAATGAAGTTTACATATTAAAAATTCCAAAAAACAATATTATTAGAAAATTATAATTTGTTTGTATATAATAAAGAATATTGGCGGAATACATTCTACTGTATTTTTTGCACTTGACGGGGTGGACAGTTGACCGGAAGATAACTTCGATTCGCCCGGCCAGCATACCAATACTAAGTAGCAGTCAAAAATTTGTATCCATTTTTCCTGATATTATGCATGGATCAGGTATATCATGACGAATTCTTCAAAAAAAATTGTGTCTTCCACAATGGAATCTGATAAGTGAGATATCGAGTAAGTGTTTACATAATTTCCTCCCCATTGAGAAATAGAACTGACTAATCCTAAGTCAAAGGGTCGAGAAACTCAACGCCACTATTCTTGAACAACTTGGAGTCGGGCCTTCTTTTCGCACTATTACGCATATGAAAATAATGGTCAAAATCGGATTTAATTGTCAACTGCCCCTATCGGAAATAGGATTGACTACCGATTCCGAAGGAACTGGAGTTACATCTATTTTCAATTCAAGAGTTCTTATGCGTTAGTTGGGGGAAGAATCCGCCCAGACATCTCTTTAAATTTGTTTGTAAATTTCATTCAGACACTTGAACAAAGGAAAAAAAGTGCTACGGGGTGGCTTACTGTTGACACCCAATTTTGTCCCATCTTTTCTGATTTTATTTGCAATTTTTAATATTTTTGACACTTTAAAACAATTTTAAAATATAGGCATATATATGTATATATATCATTATTATTTGCATTTTATTGTCATTTGCATTTTTTATATCATAATCATACTTTTATCTTAATATTATATGTTATTTTATTTTTCGCAAAACGGCATTGCATTTTTATTTTTTATTTAAGTGTCAAACATTTCACAAATATTATATTTTTATCATATTATCATCTTTATAATTTATAAATTTTGCAAAGCTTTCTTTTTATATAATAAAACCTCATTTTTATATTTTAAACCCATAACCCACTTCATTTCCCCCAAAACAATTTCTACTCAACCCATTACAATAAAAACAACCCATTTTCGGACCCCATCCAAGGCCCAACTAATCACCCCACTTATCCCCTACCCGTGGCCCAATTCGGCCAGCCCAAAAACCGCAAGCCCACCCGGATCGGCCCAATACCCAATTCCCTTTCCCTTTATTTCCCCCCTTTTAAACCAAAACCCTAACAACATTTTTCATTTTTTCATCTCACTCTCTCTCTCTCACTCCATCAGCCGCACACACCCCCGCACCCCCACACCGGCGACCCCACGTCGCCGGTCACCTTGCCGACGCGACCCTACACCCACATCACCACCAGGACCCCACACCGTCGGTCACCCCTACGTCGACACCCTCACCACTACCATACCCACAGTCGACAGCCCCCATACCCGTGACCCCCGCGACACCACATCACCGCACCCACTGCCGCCACCAGTCGCCGCACACACCACCACCCTAACACCACGACGCCGACACCACCCTAACACCACTACGCCGCACCCATCACTTCACCCATACCTACCCCCAAAAATCCGAAACTCATCTATAAATACCCCATTTTCGTTCACTGTTTTGGGGGGTCGATTTTGTGGATTTTTTGCCCGAAAATAAGGGTAAGACTTCTTCTAGTAGGGGCAACTAGGGCAAGGGTACTTCTTCTAGTCATCTTATTCCTACACAGGATGATTTTGTTGATACTCAACATTTTCCTACAATACCATTAGATTTAGACAATGAACTATTTTCTGGAACTCAAGAAGATTTTAATTTAGACGATGATCTAGATGATACATCCACTAATGTTGATGACAACACACCCACTAGTGCACCTTCAACTGAAATGCCTCCTATTCCCCATAGTATGAGACGAGGTCCAGCAAAACGACCATTAAAATCAGATGCATGGACATTTTCTGATAGGGACGTAGAGAATCAAGTAGCTATATGTAAAATTTGTAAAAATGTTTTAAAATTTAAAACTGGAAAAGGTCACGGTGGGACGGGGGTTTAATTAGACACGTAGTAAGTGCTCATCCACTAGGTATGCCCAATACCGGATTCAAAACCGGGTGCGCAAACGCCCGCTCCATCGGGACAAGGTTCACATACGATCTTGTTCCGGACAAGTACAAGGTCAAATTAACCCTATGACGGGGGGAATTGTAGGCTCTAAATACAATAAACATAGAGATAGGGAACCAATATCAAAATTAGTTCTTTGTGGAGGGTTTGCCTTTTTCATTTCCTTCATCTCCCGGTTTTATTCATTACATTAGAGATATATATAATCATGCTTTTAACGGTTTTCCTAGATCAACTGTTAAGAGAGATGTATTTAAATTCGTGCATGAATATCAACAATATTTACGTTTTTCATTATATCATTTTAATGGCAAAGTATCTATCACGTCTGATATAGGTCGTAGTACTAACGACCATGATTATTTAATTGTAACTTGTCATTGGATATATTATAAATGATCTATGCAAAAACGTATTTTAGCGTATAGATATATAGATGATAGGCACACTGATACTTTTATTGCAGATAATATTTATCAAGTGTGCCATTATTACGGAATAACCGATAAAATTATGACTATTACATTAGATAACGCTTCTTCTAACAATTATGCAATTACAATTTTTAAAAACAGTTTAACTCCATCTTTTCCAGATCATTTTCATATAAAATGCGCGTGCCATATATATAACTTAATTGTAAAGGATGGTCTATCACTTTTTGAAGACATTCTTAATAAAATACAATTTGCTATAAACTTTATTTTTAAAAGTAATAAAGTACAACGTAGAAAAGAATATAAAAAAATTTGTCACGATTGTGGACTACCTTATAGAAAAATTCCACAAGAAGTATCCAGTAGGTAGAATTCTTTATAAGAGCAACTACTTGTTGCTTATGATTATAGAATACCTATAACTTTATTTTTTAACTCTCATAATAAAAATTCAGCTGATATGATTTTAGATAGTGATTGAGTAAAAATTTCTGAACTTATTGTATTTTTAGAGAAATTTTTTTAAGCAACAAAAGAATTTTCCGGTATATATTATCCTACTATTTCAACTATGTTATTTTATATTACTCTAATATTTTTATTACTTAGTGAATATATGGAAAAACCAGCTTATAAGGCAGCTATTAAAAAAATGTTAGTCAAAATAAAAAATATTTTATTCCTATTCCCTCTATTTATATTATTGGTTCTGTATTAAATTCGACTATTAAAATAGACGGTACTAAATCACTAATTGAAACTGTTTACGATTGTATAGAAGTACTATCACCTCCAAGTCCTAAAAATCTAAATCACCCACCACCTATTGAACAAACTAAAGAAGAAGTGTTGTCTAGCATAGAACACCAATGCAAAAATATATATAGATTTTATCAATAAGAAAATGCTAGTAACTTACCGGCTTCCATACCATCTTCTTCATCTTCAACACAACCTCACAAAAGACATGCTGTTTCTGCGGCTAGTATTGAAAGCCTCGAAAAATAGAATGTGCGGCCGTACCTCTACTACTAACCAAATTAGCGAGTTGGATATTTTTGTTTTGCGGGGTTCTGCACCGTATCAAGAAGTTATCAATGAAGATGGACATGAAGACTTGCTGAAATACTGGAGGGGGAATGAGAAGACCTTTCCGACACTTTCATTGATCGCTCGAGATATTTTGAACATTCAAGCGTCATCAACTGCGTCTGAAAGCGCTTTTTCTCACGGGCAGATATCAAATAGGAGACCACGAGACACTCATTAGCCGGAGACGACTTGGAAATTGCAGTATTATTCAGAGATTGGATACGAGCGGAGCGGAGAAGGTGCGGTCAACCGGAGATCAACGAAGAAGAAGATGAAAACTACAACGAAATCTTAACCGAAGTTAGTGGAAGCGACGTGGATCAATTTGACGAACAAATACCAATTTCAACCGAAGAACCACAGGAAATCATCAAGCAATTAGAACAGGTTTTTTTGAGAATGTAATTTTTTTAATTGCAATTTTATTATGTAATTTGCAACTTTTCTACAACACCACAAAGTTGCAATTTAGATTTTAGACAATTGTATTTGTATTACAAAAAAATCATGTCTATTAATATAAGAGGCACAAAAACAGCCTTGGGATGTTTTTATTACACTATCTTATCTTGTTTATTGAGTTTTTTTTATACATATGTTATTTATAAAAAAAAAAAAGTAAAACCCGCCGGACCCCGCCCCGACCCCGACCCCGCGTCGACCCCGCCCCGACCCGATACCGACGGGATCGGGACGGGACTGGAGCAAGTCCCGCCAGACCCGACCCCGCCAGACCCGACCCCGCCAGACCCGACTCGACCCCTTCGCCGTCCCGCCTCGACCCCGACCCCGTCAGACCCGAGCCCGGCCCACTGACCAGGCCTAACTTTAAGTGCGAGCTTTATGTTTGCTTTGCTCTTTTAACTGTTACAATGCACTTTCTTACATCCCATTTAAAAAAAAAAAATTGCTATGCACTTCATGTAAAGGGAAATGAATCTCTTGGGATTGCAATTCGAAAATTGACAAGTTGCGTGGACATTAACTAAACGTACAAATCAATCAATACAATCAACTAAGGCTTCACTTGTTTGCACTTAATGAGTTCTTAATCTTAATAATTCAAATTTAGCTCATTAAGTGTATTTGTTTTACAGGTCTGAATCTTAATCATTCAAATTCAATCCATTAAGTTCATTTGTTTTGTCTCCTTATGAAACCTCTTAATGAGTCTGAATGAATCAGATCTGTAACAGAGTCTTAACACCATTCAAACTCATTTAAAGTAATACGTCTTATTTTACACAAAAATTCACGATTTCTTTTCTCATCAAAATGTTCATGTCTCTAGCTATCCTTTCTCAACCAAATATTACCAAAAACTCTTGTTGCCGCAAATATTAATTGATTAACTACAATAAAACAAAATCATTTTCTTGAATCTATCAAAAAATTTATTTGAAATCCTATGTATAAACCCAGTTCATGTTCTATTTTGCACCAGAAAAATTAGACATGGGAATCCATCTTATCAATAAAATTTATGTCTTCACTTTTCAATCTTTGAAAGATCGCAATGACTCTAAATTAGTGTTTCTCGAGATAATAGCAACAAATTTAAAGAAAGATGAATACTACATCACCCTCTAATCAAATTTGAAACTAAATATATAATACCAAGCTTCAAGAAACAACAGAAAACGCTCATAAATTATGTCAAACACTGAAATTTTCTCTTTTTTATCTTATTTTAATAAAAGTTTCTTATTAGAAAATATTTTGTGGGATTCAGCCATAACAACTCTTTTTAAATCACTTTCAGTTAATAGTGGAGGGTTTACCATTTTAATAATAAGCACAAATTCTTAAAAAATTTCATGATGTTACCTTATTACAATATTTTTTTATATTGATATATAACTTTTATTTGCATTTCAGACGTTCAAATTTTATCTTTGTAGAAAAAATGAGATGGTTCAAATTTTTAATCAAATATAAATATTCAAAATATTATTTTCTATCAAAAATAAATTTATTTTGCTGAAATGAGATTTTTATAATATTTTATTGATATAGTGGTTAATTCCATATACACATTCAGATATTGAAAATAAACATTCAATATTCAGATCTAGATACAACATCTTAATATTTAAATTTATAATCAGATTCAGACATCTAAATCTTAATGCACATCTTAATATTAAAATGTGTATTCATATTTAGACGTCTTAATCTTAATGAAAACAAATGAGGCATAAGCCTGAATCACTAACTAGTTGGAGTCACGGTAGTCTCAATATTCTGCTCTCTAGAGATTGCTAAACATCTCTAAATAGATTGACACCATTTATTGGCACAGAAAGACTATTTGAGGTTTGAGCCCTTTTCATTCTAATGCTGGTAATAAATCTTTTAAGGAAAATTAGCGGTTCTCTAAATCTCATACTGACTTATCTGTAACAACAATGGTTAGACCTTAATTACAACTATTTGATATCGCCTATATGGATAATTTGCTTTCTTAGCCAACTAGATGTACAAATGTAACATAATAGTATATCAGAACATCGAAGAATTCGGTAAATGTTTTGGGGTCCACTTCTAGGATTTCCCCCAAAATGAAACATTTGACAAAGTGACACCATATACAACATACTTTACAGTTCGATATCACTGCTTTATTTTTGACAATTTCTTTGGCTAGTTGGTTAGGATTTTAAAAGGAACTAATTCTTGTTTGCTTTCTTTTGCTTGGATTGAGTCAAGAAACTGCATGGCTGTGAGGAACTTTGTTTAGCTGTTATACATTTTATCTCTGATGGAGCTTGGGATAGGATTATTTCTTTTGAGAGATTTCTGATCTACTGGTGCGACAAAATTTCCTGAAAACCAATTACTAGTAGAAGTATAAATTTGATGTAGCTACCAACCAGAATGCTTACACTTTCAGGGGTGGTTGACAGAATCTGTGGTCGAGCTTACTTGAATGGAAAAAAAAAAAGGAATACTTAAGCTGATTTCGAGATGTATGATTGAATCAAAGTGATTTCAAAACATCATGGAAACCTTCAGGTTTAGGAACTGCATTATGTGAAAACATGGGGAGGACAGGATGACTGTTGCTGGAAGTTGGAAGGGAGAAATAAAAGGCAAATCTGGAGCGTCCTTTTTAAATTCAGCAACTGGATTTATTAAACAACAGTTCTCTAAAAGTTGCGGTAAGCTATCTGAAGTCTAAAGTGTAACGGAAACTAGAGTTTCTTGTTTGTTAGTTTATCCTTATGGGTTTTGGGTGGGATGGGGGGTTCAGATGGATATTAGCATGGCAGATAACATCAGGATGTTAACATATCTGGTACTTTATGCGCAAAGTACTGAAGACAGGATATGGACCATCTATAACTACATCCCAAGTTTTCAAGCCAGCTATAAGACTAGTGCTTTATACTTTTGGAAGGCATGGGCAAGGTGCACTGTAGAGCTTTTCGATGTATGGAAAATCCATTTGGTAGAGTTTGAAGTACTTTTCTGGTTCTTTATTTATAGCTGCAAACAAAACTTAGCTAGTTGTTTAGAGATTTTTTTCCCCCTTTTTCGGATAGCTGTTTAGGGAAGTAGATGAATCTTTTGAGCGCATCCATTGCCCGTGGACTTCTTGTTTCATTGGGGTTTCCCCGTAGTGTTGAGCAAAATATATGGACTAGCAAAAAGAAAGGGAATTTCTGTCAACAAACTGGGGGAAACTGTTGATAAGCTCAGCCAAGTGCTACACAAGATATTTGTTTTTAACAATTAATTATATTTTCTAAGATGGTTAATCTGTGGGAAGTTTTCTGATTTTGTAGCAGCAAATGGTTCTGCTTATTTTGCCTCTTCTATATTGCTTTACTGTTTCTGCTATATGAAACTCCTTGATTCAATCAATATTATGAAGCACCATTTTGTTTCTTATTGCTTGCTTTCCTAGCTATATGCGTTTGTCTGAATGACCCCTTCCACTAGAGTCGGGCGGTGTAGTGGTCTATGAGGACATCAAGAACTATTGCTGATCTTGATCTTGCAAACTTCTAATAGATTGACACGATTCAGTGAACGTCTTATCAACAAAGCATATGCCAAAGAAGGCGTCATTTTTGTCCTCGTCAATTAATGGCTGAATTCTGTGTCACTTCAGCTGTTGCAAAAGGAGGTTGGTGCATAGGTATGAACTCTTTAGTACAAGCAGCCTCTTTTTGCCATTTGTTTGGCGCAGAATTTAGTTCCATAGTGCTATTTATCTAATTCCGGAGCAGCCCCATTTTTCTCCTCTAGATTCAACATCACCCTACAAAGTGCTCAATAAGGTGGTTATTTTTTAGCCTAAAACAGTGACATCAAGAAACTTTAGTCAAAACCTCATGAACTGAGGCGAATCATGGTTTGGCTTCCTAGTGTATTCTCAACAACTCTCCTTCTAGTTGGAAATCTTGGTGTCATGCTTGCCTGATGTGATCCTAATATTTTTTGATAACGGTAGTATCAGACCAGCTTGTACATACCTCTACTATTCAATCATTATCTGCTACCTCCCACGAGTGCAAGTATAATTTTACGATCTACTACATTCAGTAGAAACTGATCAACCGGAGAAGTTCTTCTACAATCTCTAATAAGTACTTACTTCATCCCAAAAAAATTGTCTTAGTTTGACTTGACATGAAATTTAAGAAATAAAAGAAGATTTTTGAAATGTGTGGTCCAAAACAAGTCTTAAATATTTGTGTGGTTATAAATCATCTCATAATGTTAAATTATTTCTAAATATAGAAATGTGTCAAATCTTTTTGGGACATACTAAGATTTTTTTTTGGGAGGGAGGGAGTAGTTAAAATCTAAGTATCTGATTGATTATCTATTAGTATATGATTACTATCTCTCATGGAAATTACTGAACCAATCAGTTTGAGTAAGTCCAAACTCCAAATCTCTTCTTGTTGACGGCTTTAATGCATCCCAGGTAGCAACAGATCCAAGATTCTTATCTTATCCGTGGATATTATTTTATTCCACTACATATGATCAAAGTACTAAGCTGATACACAAAAAGAATACTTATTGACTTTAATATAAGTACATAGCATGACACTTGAAAGTAATTAATTATCCGAAATCCAGATTATATCCCAAGTTGGATCATCAGTCTCTAGATTAATGAGCACGTGTAGACACACATCCACCACATTGACAGCACTTCTCAGCCTCAAGGAAACACAAGACTGCAAAGTCAACATCCTACTCATCCCTGTTCTCTCTATTCTAAGTCAACTTGCATGTATTTCGATTGCTTTCCAGTATATAATTTCATTTTTGACTTTCACCATGTAAGGTAAAAGCCTTTCCTCTATTCTTAAGCAGATGGAAATCTAACTTTTATTTCTTCTATTGAGATTTGAACACTCGTATATGATGATTTTCATCCCACTAAATTGATGGCTAAATCGTACCTTTGAGTGCCCAACACCTCATTATTTTTCCAGTATATCATTAAGCAGCTTAAAAACTGTTAAAAGAAAACAGAAGAAACAACTATGTACCTTTTCCCTTTTCCTTATGCTTTAAAAAAACTGAAAAAACTACCCCAGCCCGCAGGCTTACGAACTGTAAAGTAGTAATTTGCAAGCAAAATATTTTGATTTACGTGAATTTTGGACGTTATCAATATGCTTACATCATTTAAATTTTCATAAACTAAAAGAAATTAAATAATAATAATTTTTAATTAGTTCGAAATGTTACATAATATCACACATCAAATCTTATTAACTACGGAACAAGTGAATAAGTGATCATTACCAACTCTTAGTTCGAAAAGTAGCAATAATACTGTACTTCATTTTGGTTTGGTTACCAAAGTCTGATGTAAGGAAATTTATCTACGACATCTTAAAAAAAAGGTGCTCTCTAAAATTAGGAATCTACAAATTTCTAAAAATGGGAGCACTTTATGAAGGAAGAGGGTAAGATACTAAATTCTAGAGCTCTATTGTAATGCTGATTATAAAGAAGTGTATCTTTCCTTGTATTGATTTTTTTATTTTCTCCTTTTAATTAAGGAGTACTGTCTTTAAGATCTGTAGATCAATTTCTTACTTTTTCAATCTTATGCAAGTGTTATTTAAGCTATAGAACTAATAATAGCAATTCTTCAGTAAGAATAAAAGGAAAAAAGAGCCCAATTGTTCCCCTTGACATTTAAGTTATACACATTGGTGTTGCAATTTCTTTTTTATACTATCAGAAATGAGTTTAGTATTCCGTTTTGCCAAGCATCCAAATTAATTTGCTTATTTTGAAAAGTGTTTTTTGAAAAAGTATATTTGAAATAATAGTTTGTGTTTGACTAATCAATTTAAAAATTACTTTACAATATTAGAACATTAATTTGTGCTTGGTCAAGGTTTCAAAATGTTTCTTGGGGAAAATCATTTTTTTCAGCTTATGAAAAACTACTTCTATGACTACCTAAAAATACTTATTTTTTTCTAATTACTTGACTAATAGCCTTAAATCTAAAAATTAAATATTTTTGGCTTCCGAAAATCTATAGAATTATTTTTGATTTCCTCAAAAGATAATTTTAATGTGGTCAATTTTTCCGGCTAAGCTTCATTAAAAGCATGTCCGCATAGTTTTATATGAAAGAAGGTTCGTTAGAGTGTCATTTTTACCATATACTAATAAATTATTATTATGAAAATATGTGTACTTACTAATTACCTTAAACATTCTCTCTTAATTATAGAATAGAATGCTAACTTACCATTTTCACTGTTTAAGCAAAAAAGTGTCAAGAAGCTGTTGGAAATTAGCCTTTGGCGGGAGTTGCGACCGACCAACTTTAACGGCTTAAACACTAGTGTAACGTATGTTGGAGAATCCGGTTCTTCACACATGCATGATCTACTAAGTACGTAGATAACCGTAGGGCCAAGAATCATCAAATTTCATTGAGAAATGAAAGAGATATTGGTTCACGAAGTAAGGTGTTTGAAGCATGAAAAGTGTGGTATTGTGTGTAATTCTCCCTCATCGGTAGAGGAAGAAAGAATTGTTGTGTATATAAGATTCGAAATTGATTTGGGGTTTGGGACCCCAAGGGGTATCCCATGTGTTTAAAGGAGGGAGGGCCTAGATGTGCTTCGGTTCGAGGAAAGACCACACGCGCGCCGCCGCCCGTCTGGTCCGGTTCCGAGTTCTCGGGCTCTCGGGTATTATCTTTTTGGGCCAGAAAACTTTGCCAGAAGTACAGTTTGATCCCAGAAGTTTCAGATGTACTGTTTGGACCAGAATTCTTTCAGATGTACAGTTTGGTCCCTGAAGTTTCAAGATGTACATTTTGGTCCATGAAGTTTTCAGAACATCAGAATTTCGACGGTCAAAAACAGAAATGCCAAGCACTCAATTCAGCCATTTATTTTGGCTGAATTACTCCTCATATAATGGCCAAATCCGTTGGTCTTTCTCCCATTTATGTTGGTGACTTTACTACCTCCATAATGGCCATTATTTGGCTATTATGGAGGCGCGCCAGCAAGAAACAGTCCATCCCTCTCCTATATAAACACCCCCTTACACCATTGTTGAGCACAAGAGTTAACGAAAAAGAGAGGCGGCAAAAAACAAAGGTGCACGAAAATACACAACCAAAATAGTTTTCTTCCTACAACTTCCAAGCATCATTTCGTTACTCAATATTCTTCACGGTAGCTCTTGAGTTTCCTTTGCTCAAGGGTTCCATTGTTTGTTTTATCTTGGGAGACAAATTGTCCAGGACGTATAAAGGATACATACGGGGCAATATTGTCTTAAGGACAGAGTGCTACACTCGACTCAGCAAAAACAATTTACATTTTTCCGTCTTCTACAAAACTGGAATTTAAAGTTTTCACTTGTGTAACGATTGTAATTTCAGATTCCATGTTGAATTATTGAAATCTTTGTTTATCCTTTCGAATACTTGTAATAGTTAAATACTTTCCGTACTGCTTTATAAAGTCCCATAGAGCAAAACTCCCATCAGAAGCAACATTGCATGAACCATGCAATATTCTAAAATGGGCTATCCACGTGGCATTCCTCTCGCCATCGACCCATGCACCCATCTGGTTGACCTCTATATTACTATAGCAACTAGCAAGCACCCTAATAATCTTCAACATGGATTTAATTTTACACGTCACAATAAAAAGTTGGAAAAATGAAAACATTAAAAATCTCCCAGCCGTAAACGTAATATATACAAGATGTAGGGACATGAATCATGCTATTTCAAGAATATATAAGGATGAGCTCACAATTGTGTACACTTGCCTAAAACAAAATATTATCAATTCTCTCCTTATACTATATAAACACTTCATTCCATTTCAACATTCTCCATATCCAAAAGTACTTTAACTCATGATTATCACGAAGAAAGAGGGGGAAATGGCTGAAACATCATCCTCTCCTTCTATTAAAGCTTCATCAAGTAACAACAATGGCTTTCAAATAATTATAATGGCTCTACTATTAATTGTTACAATTGGGTATTTTCTTGTTTTGATAGTAACACCAACCAATATGTATAGACAGATATGGACACCTAAGATCAGAGCTCACACAACCACTTCCACTTACTTTGGAGCTCAAGGTATGCTATTACTTTTAATTTTTACTCTATCAGTATATTTTAATCCATAATTACAATATATTACTTATATAGTATTATCTAGATTACTAAGATTTGATATAGGTAATTACTTGTTGCTGGTAACTTAATTTGATGACATAAGACTACACCTTAGTTACACAGATATTAAGCTCTTCAAAAATATTTAGCTCACAGAGTTGGCATGCTTCTTTAATTCTTTTGGATGAAGATAGAGGTGAAACTTTTTCTCTATAAATTTTAATTTCATTTATTTAAAGAACTAATTATATAGCAATTTTCTTTTACAGGAAGGTCACTTTTGTTGAACACATTTCCTCTCATATTTATTGCTGTCTTGGGATGTGTATACCTCCATTTATGGAAAAAATCCAATGATAAACACACCAACAGGTATGCATTCTCCTTCCCGACTCCCCCCCCCCTCAATTTTTTTTTTTTTTTTTTTTTTAGTAATAATAGTACTAATTGTTTTTTTGTATTTTGTGATGAACAGAGTTGAGAAGAAACAAAAATTGGCTATATGGAGGAGGCCAATAATAATGAAGGGGCTGGGAATTGTTTCAAGGATAGAGCTTGGATTTTTTGTGATGTTCCTTGCACTCTTAGTCTGGACTTTTGCCTCTTACTTGCATATTATCTTTCCCACTCTTACACCTAAATCCGTAGCCAAAACTGGAGAAAAAGTGTAAGTTATATAATTAGTTTGATTATTTTTCATAAATAAATATCGAACTATAAACACTCCCAACCATACATCATCAACTTTGTTAGGCTGATTTAACGATGAGTTTGGCAAAACTCGGTATTTTCAACACAAAGTATGTGCCAAAAAAAGTGAACTTACTATATTCCAGTTTGGTAGGGGTTGAGTCAAGCTAGTGGAGTAAATTCTTTTCGGTTTCAAACGTTATAAAATCTTCAAGTTTTTCTAAATAAAATTTGTATATGCATATTTAGTACCTAAATATAGATAATAGTGTAATATATAGGTCACAACAGTTGACAATTCTTTTTTTCTTAAAAAATAGTGGTTCAAGGATAATCTTTTTGATTCTCCGAATAGTGATTAACGTCGTTGTCATATAAAGTGGAACTGAGGGAGCATATATTATAGAACTTTATATATATATAACAACTAAATTCTGAAGTCGCCACTTATTTACTTAGTAACTATTAATATACGTATATATGACACTTTTTCTTATTATTTTGAATTGGTTATGACAGATGGGAAGCCAAATTGGAAGATTCAGGACTGAGGTTGGGACTTGTTGGGAATATATGCCTAACCTTTCTGTTTGTTCCAATCACTAGAGGCTCTTCAGTTCTGCAAGTCTTTGGTCTGACCTCTGAAGCTAGTGTTAAATACCATATATGGCTTGGCCATATTGTAATGACTCTTTTCTCTGCTCATGGCATTTGTTACATAGTCTATTGGGCTGTCACTTATCAATTGTCTGAGGTAATACTTTAATTACTTACCTTATAATATACTCCATAACCTTATTCATTCTATTATTATAGTAATAATTGTATAATTACTCAACAAGGTTAGGATGATATAATCATGGCGTAAAGCTAGATGTCACATTTGATGGAGTGAACATAAATAGAAGACGAGTATCAAGAAAAAACAGAAAGTGATTGTGCTTTTGGGATTTATTTGCTTGTTAGTTTGTTAATTTTTGGTGGGGTTGTCTCTACCATTCCTTCTTTTGCAATAGGTCAAGTCTTTGTTAGCAAGAAAAGCAAAAAAGACATAAGAAAAGGAAAGAGCAAATTTCTTGGATCTCCATGTAGTCAACTCTTCAAGTGTTGTAGTGGTCCAAACATTTTCTATGAAAATATTCCCTCAATCAAGTTCTTATATTTTTAATAAAAGGATTGACCTTTTATTCCTTTTTGCTCTTTTTAAAGATATCATCTGGTCCTTTCCTAAAAGAAAAAGACAACTCAAAGAGGCAACAAAATTAGACTTGCTTGAGCTTTAATTAACTAAAATTATGCAACACAAGTCATTGACAATAGATAATTGACAGAAAAATGTTCACAATTACAGTAGAAACACATTAAATAGGTACTAATTGGTGAATTTCTGATTAGTAATGATTCTTTGATTGATATGAAACAGATGCTTAAATGGGCAAACACTGATGTTTCAAATTTGGCTGGAGAGTTGTCATTGCTATCTGGATTGGTGTTATGGATAGCAACATTCCCTCGTATTAGGAGAAAGATGTTTGAGCTCTTCTTCTACACTCATCACTTCTACATCCTCTTCGTCATCTTCTTTGTCTTCCATGTTGGCATCTCTTATGCCGGTATTATGCTTCCCGGTTTCTACCTCTTTGTGGTTGATCGATACTTGAGATTCTTACAGTCGCGATCAAATGTTCGTTTAGTCTCAGCTCGCATTCTACCATGTGAAACTCTTGAGCTAAACTTCTCCAAGAGTAAAGGTAAATTGAAGAAATTTTATATATTTACACTTGGCTCACCACAAGAAAAAGATTTGTGACGATGTTTGTAACGGATCAATAACAATTGTCCGTTACAAAATTTGTCCACATTGATGACGTCACAATTTTGTGTGAACAAGTCCATCTGCACAATTTTGATCGAGTTAGAATGTTATAGAAGGATTAACATAGCGAAATTGACAACTTTGATCATTTGTTTTTTGAATAATTTACAGGTTTAAGTTATACACCAACTAGCATCATGTTTGTGAATGTACCTAGCATTTCAAAACTACAATGGCATCCTTTTACAATCACTTCAAGCAGTAGTTTGGAGCCAGAGAAGCTCAGTGTTGTCATTAAGGGTGAAGGAAGTTGGTCCAAGAAACTTTACCAGATGATTTCTTCCCCTAATTCTGTGGATCGTCTTAATGTCTCTGTTGAAGGACCTTATGGACCTGCTTCCACACATTTTCTAAGGTATGTATGAAAAATATACTACTATATGGTAATTGAATTTATCATATGTATACCTAGTTCAGGTCGAATTTAATCCACAGAACTCGTTCTAGATCTGCCTCGGTTGCGTAGTACTATATGGTACAATGATAAACTAAAGTGCCTTTTTTTCCCGTTGTGCAGACATGATTTATTGGTTATGGTGAGTGGAGGAAGTGGAATAACCCCTTTCATCTCCATAATTAGGGAGCTAATCCACACAAGTGAGTCACAAAAATGCAAGACACCAGAAATCCTACTGATAAGTGTATTCAAGAACTCACAAGACCTCACCATGCTAGACCTTCTCCTTCCCATTTCTGGTGCCCCATCAGAAACTTCCAAGTTGGGCCTACAAATTGAGGCTTTTGTAACCAGAGAAAAGCAGCCCATATTACCAGAAGAGAAGAAGAACTTGAGGACCATATGGTTCAAGCCCAGCCCATCTGATGAGCCCATCACTCCAATTCTTGGCCAAAACAATTGGCTCTGGCTTGGTGCTACCATATCATCTTCCTTCATCATTTTCTTGATTTCCTTGGGGGTTTTGAATAGATATTACATATATCCAATTGACAAAAATACTAATAAGATATACTCTTATTCGATAAAGGCAGTGCTGAATATGCTAATCATTTGCATGTCCATAGTCATCACAAGTAGTGCAGCATTTGCTTGGAACAAGAGACAAAGTGCCACTGATGCCAAACAGATTCAGAACATGGAAGGTGCAAGTCCAATGGCTTCACCTAATTCTTGGTTCTATAATGCAGATAGGGAGATGGAGAGTTTGCCCCAACAGTCACTTTTTCAATCAACTAATCTCCATTTTGGTGAAAGGCCAGACCTCAAAAGTAAGTTGTTACTACCTCCGTTTCAATTTGTGTGTCATAGGATTTCGAGAGTCAATTTCTTAATTTTGACCGTGAATTCAGATATAGATCTTTAAGTTTTTTGTAATAAAATTTAATATTTGAAAACTACGTAAAAAGTACTATTAAAGTTATAATAATTAACAATTTGTACACCGGCACATAAATTGGGACAGAGGGAGCCTAATAAAGTGTCACAAAATCATTTACGTTTTGTATGACGTTAACCTACAGTAACAAATAACTAGTCATATCAAGCTTGATATGTAACATGGAAAATTCAATATAACCCTACTATATATAGCCAGTTAAATTGAACTGATGGTGTAAAGTTTATTTACAATTTTTGGTATATATAGCATATTAGAATCTCATATTTAAATTGCTCAACTTTTTGAAGAACTCTGCATTAATAAGCTATAAATTTGTTGTAGGGATGTTGTTTGAGAGGAAAGAATCAAGTGTTGGAGTTCTAGTTTGTGGACCAAAGAAGATGAGACATGAAGTTGCAAACATATGTTCATCTGGTTTAGCATCCAACCTTCATTTTGAGTCCATCAGCTTCAGTTGGTGATTTTTTTTTTCCTTTTGCATAATTTCAAGAAACTATAATGTGTGCATAGAATGACAAAAATGCCCCCCTCCCTATCCCTATCCCTCCCCCCTAACTCAGAGGGAAAAATAAGATCAACATTTTTTATGAGTGTGATTATGCTCAGGTTGATTGAGTTCTTCAAGTGTTCTGTAACATGTTTCTCTGTCGTGAAATGTAAAAAATCCCTATATATTTGGTAGCCAAAAGTTCATGTAAAGGCTTCCTAACAGAAAACTGCTAAACACTTTACATAAGCAATTCTTTAAAATAGAACAAACATAGGAGCACTTTATATTGGAAGATGACAAGGGACTTAATTGTAGAACTGAAATTCAACAAAGGATATTCGGATGATCGATCTAACATATAATTTATACACTTAGCTTGGAGCTGAAATTGAGAAAAGGATTTCTATTTTAATTCAACATTTGCCAACCAAACACATTAAATGTTTATTTCAAACGCCAGCTCCTCTAACCAAATATGTAAATGTTTCTTTTTTAATTCAGCTCCAACACTTCTAATGTACTTTTAAAATAAAAGAACTGAAAATAGAGGGAATGAGTCAGATATGGGTTAAACAGGTGGGTTTCTAAAAGAATCAGGTATTTAAAATTAAGGATAGATTATTTGATTCTGAGCTTGTCATGTATCGCTCCATAAAAAATAATGGCAAATTTGTGTCGAGTACAATGGGAGGGGTATATTCGGACCGAAAGTATAGCGGAAATCGATACTCACACGAAGGGTATATTTAAACTATGGAAAAGGGTCATATATACCCTTTACTATCCCAAAAAAGTTATTGGTGTCCTCTGTTTGATTTTTCGATGATATCTACCCGCAGTTA
This sequence comes from Anisodus tanguticus, assembly GCA_034509755.1. Lineage (NCBI taxonomy): Eukaryota > Viridiplantae > Streptophyta > Magnoliopsida > Solanales > Solanaceae > Anisodus > Anisodus tanguticus. Next base: position 20,951,292 of record CM067561.1, on the reverse strand, counting down.
ATGAATTCATGTGCCCTCACGTCTAACGGCTCCGTTCCCCTCGGACACATGGCATCATCTTAAAGCCACAATCATTTTTCCTTTTTAATTTAATTTAATTTAATTTTAAAATATTATTTTAAACAAGAAAGGGTATTTCTATGAAAATTGTGGTTATTTTTTAAATTCAAAGTTTCTCCAACTAAATTTTCAGCTGAAATTCACCCAAAAAATCCACCAAATTCTTCACCAAATTATCTCAAATTTTAGATATCAACTCTCCAAGACGTAATCGATCTTTTGTAATAACATTCACTCGAAACGAAGCTCGTTTGCGAAAACTCAGATCTTAAACTTGAAATTTCAAGCTTCATTAATGGTTGGCTATAGAGTTTTTGCTTCTTTCTTCACATTCCAACTACCCAAGATAAACTTTAATCGCGATTTTCAAATCCAACTATCGGTACAAAACTAATTCCAACGAAAATTCCACGTTCAAGAGGCCTCCAACACAATATCCAAAATAAAAACTTTAACTTGGTAAAATTTGTTAGAAATTTAACTATGTGTGATTGAGTTTTTCTCATCTTTAGTGACTTAAACACGTGCGCCCCGCATGTCGGAAACATCGTTTCTTCGCACATGCCTAATCTACTAAATGAGTAAATGATATTAGTGCTAAGTATCTTCAAATTTCATTAAGGAATGAAAGAGATATTGATACACAAAGTAAGGTGTTTGAGACATGAATAGATGAATTGTTTTGGCCAAAATGACTAATCTCCCACATAGGTAGAAGATGGAAGGATTGAGCACTATATAAACTCTATTTTTTAGTAAGGGTTTGGGACCCCAAGGAGTAACTCATGTGTTAAAGAAGAGGGAGGACCTAGGTGAGCTTGGATCAGGGCTAAGCCCACACGAGCGCCGTCGCCCGTCCGACTCAGGTCACGGGCTCTCTTTCAGAATTTTCTTTTTGGTCCCTGAAGTATTTCTTATTTACACTTTGATCCCTGAAGATTTTGGAAACGTTGCAACGGTTCGGAAGATTTCAGAAATGTTGCAACGACCCTCCTATTCAACTGTAAATTGAACAATACATTACTGTTCATTTTTTTAAAAAAAAAACGCTTCTTTTCTGTTCTGTGTTCGAAATATACAGAAACATAAACACAAAAAAGGAAAAACTCCTCTCTTCTGTTTTGTTTGAAATATACAGAAACACAGAAAAATACTCTCCTCTTCAGCAGTCTGTTCTATATTCATTTTCTTCGCTAGAATCAACTTTACATGCTTTGTATTGTTGATTGTTGTTGTTTTATCTTGAGAGACTATTCTCCATTACCGTAAAAGTATTTATAGGGACAATTTTGTCTTAAAGACATAGAGTCGTCTCTCGATTCAGCTTTTGTTCTGTTTAACCTTCATGACACCAGTTTTACCTACAAAACCCTCCATTTGCAGCAAAATACAAACACTCCCTATAATTCGAAGTAAACCCTTAACTTTATTCCCATTTCAATAAGTTCAAATTTCTAATAATTCATCTAAACAGTCACGAAATGCCACCTCTTGCTAAATGAAAAACTTGAAGCATTTCACTTCAATTCCAAATTTATTCTGCAGGAAATTGGGTTGAAATTGATGCGTATTACCGGTAAAAATGTCTAGATTTGAGAGGTGTGGTGGAAACATGGTGGTTCCGACGAGACAAAAGGATTGGGGTTGGGTGGGTGGTTTTTGGTGAAGGAAAATATTATAGTTATTGAGGAATGAAATAATTAATTATGAATAATTAATGTATTAATAAATAGAAAAATCATGCCACGTGTATGGAGAACGGGGCATTAAAGTGAGGGGTACAAATGATAAAAACACTAACGGTGAGGGTACTCATCGTCGAAAAACCAAATGGGGATGGGAACAACTTTTTTTGAGACAGTAAAAGAGTAAATATGACCCTTTTCTGTTTAAACTATTTCTGATAGTAAATAATATATTTGATCCTTTTCCGTATAATATAAGATCCATATTGTCCTACTTCTGTAATGGGGTCTCATCGACACATTCATGATAACAATATTATGTACTATTTTCAGATTAATGTACTAGAGAGAAGTGTTTAAATATTATACAAACCTGGGGAGATTCAAGATGATGCTAGTAAAGCTTTGCTTTATGTATCCAAAATTTTGAGAAATTAGTCTGTCTCTACAGACCGACTTTTCTCGCATCAAAACTTTTCAGTTTTCTTCCTTATATGGCTTCAAACAAGCAAGAAAGACCATTTCTATTATATTAGTCAATCGCACTAGCTGCAATAAAAAAACATCGCTAATGAGCAAGAAAAGGAATGCGCTAAAGTGCAACGACTTTTGCGCTACTGCGCCCTTCAACTAGCGAAGACTCTTGGAACGACTATAATAAGAAGTCCCCAGGTGAGCGTCTTATAGGGGTCCATCAAGCACATACTTCCAGGCAACAAATTTTAAGTTCTAGGTTGTGAAGAGTGGGATAAAGAGTTGAAGATACTTATAAAATAACGTAATAAATGATCTCACAATTATTATTGAGATTTTTAGACAATTAAAAAATTGCGAATTCATATCCACAAAAGCGATAATGCTAGATGCAACAAAAGATGTTGTTCGAAAGATGTGTGTTTCAAACATTGCTTTTGGTTCAGTTGCTGCTACTCAAGGGAATGTTGTTGTCCCTGCTCGTGCCAGTTTCCAAGGAGAACGCCCAGAATAGTTTATGGGTACCAACTTCAAGAGATGACAACAAAAGATGTTGTTCTATCTTACTACGTTGAACCTGTCACACTTTCTGACAGAATATCCTCCTTCTGGTGGGGATGCAATAGACACTCAGTCTAACACAACGACTGAAGTGAGCGAAGATATCCAAGTCACAAATTTCCTGAATTTAACACTGGAGGTCTGGAATCATAGTGATTTCATGTGCAAAAAACTGCATTCTGAATGGTCTGTCGGATACACTCCATACGGTGTATTGCACCGTGAAGACGACAAAGGAGTTGTGGGAAAAACTCGAGAAAAAGTACAGCGCACAGGATGCGGGTACTAAGAAATTCATCATCAGAAAGTTTCTAAAATTTCAAATGGTGGATGGTAAATCAGTGATGTCCCAAATCCAGGAGTTTTAAATGATTCTTCATCATCTGGATTCGGAAGGAATGAAGCCAAATGAGCAGTTTCTGGTTGCGTATTTGATTGAGAAATTGTCTCCCTCATTGAACTAGTTCATGAGTTATTTCAAACTAAAGACAAAAGAAATGGGGTTTGAAGATCTTATTGTCAAACTACAAATACAAGAGGACAATAAAAGAACTATATCTAAGGGAAAGCAACCAATAGAGGCAAAGGCGAATCTGGTTGATTCGAAGGGAAACGCCAACAAAAAGCATAAGTACCAATGAGACGACAAAAGCCAAATGATGGAGAAGTTCAAAGGAAAATGTCATCACTGTGGAAAGCCTGGACATATGATCAAAGAGTGCTGCAAACTGAAGCGAGAGCAGAAGGAAAAAGCCAAGAACAAAGGCAAGGCCAAAGCTCGGTTGTAGTGCTGGAGGCAAATCTGGTGGATAATTCAAGGCAATGTTGGATAGACATGGGTGCAACCCGTCACATCTGCTCTGACAAGAGTACATACTCATCTTACGCCCCAATCTCGGGCAAAAAGTTGTTCATGGGCAACGACACTACCTCTGAAGTGCAAGGGGTTGGAAAATTTATCCTCAAAATGACTTCAGGTAAAGAGCTTACTCTGAAGGAAGTGATGCACGTCCCTGACATCTGCAAGAACTTGGTTTCAGAGCCCCTATTGGTCCAGGCTGTCTTTAGATTAGTTTTTGAGTCCAACAAATTTGTAATAACTAAGAATGATATATTTGTAGGAAGGGGCTTAGCGTGTGACAACCTCTTCAAAATGAATGCTATGTCTGTAATCTGTTCATCTAATGAAATAAAGTCTTCTACCTACTTGCTTGAGTTCTCTAATTTATGGCATCATAGATTAGGACACGTTAACTACAAATCCATTCAAAAGTTAGTAAAGATGGAATTGTTGTCTTCATTCGACATAAACCCTCAACATAAATGTGAGGTGTGCGTAGAGGCAAAATTAACCAACTCGTCTTTCCATTCAGGCGAAAGAAACATCGCTCCTCTAGAACTTATTCACATCGACATGTGTGATTTAAAGTTTGTGCAAACTAGAGGGGGGAACAAGTACTTTGTGACTTTCATTGATGATAGTACATAGTATTGTTATGTTTACTTGTTGAAAAGTAAAGATGAAGCGTTTGAAACATTTAAACGTTACAAAGCAGAAGTTGAAAATTAACTAAACCTACAGATTAAGGCAATTCGTAGTGATAGAGGGGGAGAACACGTAGCACCGTTTGAAAAATACTGTGCTCAATTCAACATTATTCATCAAACGACCGCTCCTTACTCGCCTCAGTCTAGCGGTATTTCCGAGCGAAAAAACCGTACATTAAAGGAAATGATGAATGCTTTACTTATCAAAAACTGTACGTGTGGGGCTGCTTGGCAAAAGTCGAAGTACCGAAACCAAAACAGGTCAAAATTGGACCTAAGACTGTAGATTGCATATTCATCGGATACACAAATAACAGTAGTACTTATCGCTTCTTAGTGTATAAGTCGGAGATACCTGATATCCACGAGGGTATGATCATGGAATCAAGAAATGCTGAATTCTTTGAACAGATCTTTCCTAGAAAGGAAAAAGAAATAATTTCGCGCAAACGAAGTTATGAACACAATGCTCAAAACAAGCAAGACCCGAGAGTTTCTGATTATCCGAAACTAGACGTTCCAGATTATCCGAAACTAGATGTTCCAGATCTACAGGACCCAGGAGTTTCTGATTATCCGAAACTTAATGTTCCAAACCTACAGAACTTGGGGGTTCCAGATGTGGAACCAAGACGGAGAAAAAGGTCCAAAAAGGACAAAATCCTTGGTCCAGACTTTCTAACCTATATGGTTGAAAATGAACGGAGGACAATCAAAGAAGCATTGTCAACTCCAGAAGCACCGCTTTGGAAATAAGCTATAGAAAGCGAAATAGATTCCATCATGCAAAACCATACTTGGAAAATGGTTGACCTTCATCTGGGAAGCAAACCTTTGGGTTGCAAGTGGATATTCAAAAGAAAGTACAAAGTAGATGAAACTATTGACAAGTATAAGGTCAGATTAGTAGTCAAAGGCTACAGACAAAAGGAAGGCTTCAATTACTTCAACACATACTCCCTTGTGTCTAGATTAACGTCCATAAGGGTATTCATAGCCATATCAGCTTTGTGTGATCTTGAGATACATTTAATGGATGTTAAGACAACCTTCTTAAATGGAGAGTTGGAAGAGAAAATATACATGGAACAACCCGAGGGGTATGTGATTCCAGGACAAGAAACGAAAGTATGTTGACTTGTTAAGTCTCTGTATGGACTGAAACAAACTCCGAAACAATGGCATGAAAAGTTTGACACTACTTTATTATCAAAAGGTTTCTCCATAAACGAATGTGATAAATGTATCTATATAAAAGGAAACTCTGACTCATTTGTCATGATATGACTTTACGTAGATGACATGCTCATCACTGGAAGTAGTCTAAACTTGATCCTGGAAACCAAGAATATGTTGAAACAATGTTTCGACATGAAGGATATGGGTATTGCAGATGTAATCTTAGGAATTAAGATTTCTAAGACATCTGACAGACTGGTTTTATCTCAATCTCATTATATTGAAGATGCTTTGAGGAAATTTGATGTATTTGACAGTCTCCCTATGAAGTCACCAATGGATATGAATCATAGAATTGATATAAATCGTGGTGCACCCGTATCCCAAGAGCGATATGCACATGTCATTGGTAGCTTAATGTACATTACAAACTGCACCCGATCCGATATCGCTTATCCAGTCAATAAGTTGGCTAGGTTTACTCGTAATCCTGAAAATGATCACTGGAAGGCGTTAAATAAGATACTACGATATCTAAAATATTCGCAGACTTACAGATTATATTATTCAAGATATCCAGTTGTATTGGAAGGATACAGTGATACAAACTGGATATCGGACATAAAGAACACCAAATCCACCAGTGGGTATGTTTTCATAATTAGTGGTGGGGTTGTGTCTTGGATGTCCTCTAAGCAAACATGCATCGCCTGATCCATGATGGAATCGGAATTTATTATTTTGGACAAAGCAGGAGAAGAAATAGAATGGCTTCACGACTTCTTAGAGGATATCCCTTGTTGGGATAAACTCGTACCTTCGGTGATGATTCACTGTGACAGTCAGTCGTCTTTAGGAAGGGCACGAAACAATATGTACAACGGCAAGTCTAGACATATTCATCAGAGACATAAGACCGTTAGACAGTTGATCACCACGGGTGTCATTTCCATTGATTACGTCAAATCAAAGGATAATATAGCGGATCCATTAACTAAAGGCCTACCCAAAGATCAAATATTCTACCTGTCTAGGGGAATGGGCTTAAAACTCAAATAATAAGAATCTTTATGGTGGTAACCCAACCTTACTGACTGGAGATCCCAAGAATTTGGTTCAATGGGACAACTAAACTGTAGAGGTTCAGTTTTAGTGCTTCACTTGAAGTAAGAGCACTTCAGATTATTATTCTTTAAAGAAATATAATTTCAAAGTTGTTCCCGCGATAGACATTAAGTGCTACCTGCATAATGGGTAAAGGATAAGTTTCTAAAATCTTTTAATGATTTCTAACACTTGCGAGTAAGGTATAGCAGGATACCTTATAGGAGATCACCTATTTAAGTGCGAAGACATGCCGCTTCAAAAGTACGCACTTAAGAATCCAAGAAGTTGTCCATGGCCACAAAGGACAAAACTATAAGAAGAAATGAATAAGGGGAGTTATTCATTTCTTGGTGAATATCTAATTAGTAATGACTGTTGATTGAAATGAAATACAGATGCTTAAATGGGCAAAAACTGATGTTTCAAATTTGGCTGGAGAGTTGTCATTGCCTTTTGGATTGGTGTTATGGATAGCAACATTCCCTCGCATTAGGAGAAAAATGTTTGAGCTCTTCTTCTACACTCATCACTTCTACATCCTCTTCGTCGTCTTCTTCGTCTTCCATGTTGGCATCTCTTATGTCAGCATTATGCTTCCCGGTTTCTACCTCTTTTTGGTTGATCGATACTTGAGATTCTTACAGTCGCGATCAAATGTTCGTTTAGTCTCAGCTCGCGTTCTACCATGTGAAACTCTTGAGCTAAACTTCTCCAAGAGTAAAGGTAAATTGAAGAAATTTTATATATTTACACTTGGCTCACCACAAGAAAAAGATTTGTGACGGAAATGTTTGTAACGGATCAATAACAATTGTCCGTTACAAAATTTGTCCACATTGATGACGTCACAATTTTGTGTGAACAAGTCCATCTGCACAATTTTGATCGAGTTAGAATGTTATAGAAGGATTAACATAGCGAAATTGACAACTTTGATCATTTGTTTTTTGAATAATTTACAGGTTTAAGTTATACACCAACTAGCATCATGTTTGTGAATGTACCTAGCATTTCAAAACTACAATGGCATCCTTTTACAATCACTTCAAGCAGTAGTTTAGAACCAGAAAAGCTTAGTGTTGTCATTAAGGGTGAAGGAAGTTGGTCCAAGAAACTTTACCAGATGATTTCTTTCCCTAATTCTGTCTATCGTCTTAATGTCTCTGTTGAAAGACCTTATGGACCTGCTTCCACACATTTGGTAAAAATATTAGAATGAGTATAGTCTTATGTATGATACATGTATATCTTTATAATTCTTTTTCTATTTGTATACACATATAGTTTTGAACCTACAAAACTCGTCCTAATTCTCCCTCGGTTGCTTAGACTAATATGTTACAAAACGATATAAACTAAAACTCCTTTTTTATTCATTGTTGCAGTCATGATTTATTGGTTATGGTGAGTGGAGGAAGTGGAATAACCCCTTTCATCTCCATAATTAGAGAGCTAATCCACACAAGTGAATCACAAAAATGCAAGGCACCAGAAATCCTACTCATAAGTGTGTTAAAAAATTCACAAGACCTCACCATGTTGGACCTTCTCCTCCCCATTTCTGGTGCCCCATCAGAAACTTCCAAGTTGGGCCTACAAATTGAGGCTTTTGTAACAAGAGAAAAGCAGCCCATATCAGCAGAAGACAAGAAGAACTTTGAGGACCATATGGTTCAAGCCCAACCCATCTGATGAGCCCATCACTCCAATTCTTGGCCTAAACAATTGGCTCTGGCTTGGTGCTATCATATCATCTTCCTTCATCATTTTCTTGATTTCTTTGGGGGTTTTGAATAGATATTACATATATCCAATTGATAAAAATACCAATAAGATATACTCTTATCCAATAAAGGCTGTGCTGACTATGCTAATCATTTGCATCTCAATAGTTATCACAAGCAGTGCAGCATTTGTTTGGAACAAGAGAAACAGTACCACTGATGCCATGCAAATTCAGAACATGGAAGGTGCAAGTCCAATGGCTTCACCTAATTCTTGGTTCTATAATGCTGATAGGGAAATGGAGAGTTTTCTTTTACAGTCACTTTTTCAATCAACTAATCTTCATTTTGGTGAAAGGCCTGACCTCAAAAGTAAGTTCATCATAAAAAGTATTACTAATAACAAGTAATTTGTCATATCAAGCCTGATACGTAACATGAAAAAACTACAGTATAACAATTTACTATAGCCAGTTAAATTGAACTGGTGTTTTAAAAATTATTTACAATTTTTGTTATTTTAACTTAAATCTTAAGATCATGTATATATACTACATTAGAATCTCTTATTCAAATTACCTAGTAACTTTTACTTATAATTTGTAAATTTTGATTCAGGGATGTTGTTTGAGAGAAAAGAATCAAGTGTTGGAGTTCTAGTTTGTGGACCAAAGAAGATGAGGCATGAAGTTGCAAATATATGTTCATCTGGCTTAGCATCCAACCTTCATTTTGAGTCTATCAGCTTCAGTTGGTGATTTTTTTGTGCAAAATTTCAAGAGACTATGATGCATTATGCATAGAATGACAAGAATTCATCCCTCCCCCACCCCACCCCACCCCCCTACACAAAGGAAAAAATAAGATAATATTTTGTGTGTGTGGTTATGCTCAGGTTGATTGAGTTTTTCAAGTGCTCATGTAACATGTTTCTTTTGTACTGTGAAATGTAAAAAAAATACTGTTTATTCTGTTTTTAATCTTTCTCACTATCATACTGTATAAGATAGTGTAAAAAGGCAAACTTAAAAAAATTGAGATAACGCGAATTACTGCGTTTATTCGAGTGATTCACAAACGATGAAAATTTCTCTTTTTTCTATCCCTATCCCGATGAGCCGAAACTAAAAATTTATAGTATTTTTATATCTATTACTATATACTATAGTTATAGCCTATAGGTGGATAGAAATTATTCTGAAGAAGTCTTAGTACTCATCTCCTTCGAAACGGACTGTTTCAAATGTTATATCAAATTAAAATTTCACGCCATTACCAAATCTTTTTTGAGATTGCTCTTTTTTTTTAACACTTCAACCGTCAAAATTTCACAAGTTTTCATATTTGTTTTTTTTTTTCATCTTAGTAAGAATACATATTCTTTGAATATTTTTCTTGGAAGGCTATTTATTCTTAAATACAAAAATGATCAGATAACTGACAGGAGATTTTTTTTCTCACGAGCAAAATGCTCAAAATGTAAATTATTCTACTTCTTTAATCTATAAGAAATACTATAAGAATTACTTTTAATATATTAGAAAAGAATCAATATCACCCAAATGAAATCTAAAAACTCCATTTTAATTAACCTATTTTTATTTTACAGAGCTTCTTTCTCTGTCCAGGTACATAATCATATATCCGTATATTATATTTTTATGAAAGCAAAAGTCTATAATTGTTATTAAATTATTTTCAATTGATAGATTGTGAAGAACTATGTAAAAATTATCCCAGAAGAAGTGAAAATATGAAAAAATATAATAATATCAAATTTAGAATAGTCTTTCAACCAATTTCCAAAATTTAGTATTTTAGTTTTCGTATGCGTCAATAATCAGTTATCAATTAAATTAGGACTTCTAAAAAGTATGTCTGGTTTACTTCAAAAATATTGTAGCTTTTTATATTTTCTAAAAATATTTTTAACCTAAAAATTCTACAAAAATACAATGCTTATTTATTTCTAAATATATTTAATTCAATATATTTTATTTTGTCATAACTTTTACTTCCTAATTAGATTTATTTTTACTATTTTATTTTCATGTAAAATGGCATATGCTTTGATATTATATATTTTTTGCACTAATTTATAATATAATATTTTGCTAATCAACTCACTTTTAAATTATAATTTTTATTCTGTTGTGATCATTTTGTAATAACTTAATTTTATTTTTTAATAAAATTAATTTCTTTTATAAATAATTGTTGTTGTGGACAAATATAATTACAAAGATTGATATCCTATGGTAAGAATTGCCTACAAAGATAACCCACATGCAATGATTTACGGTATTCCATCCTGTGTCTACCTATAAAAAATAATGAGAGTTGGACATATCTTTTTAAAATTCATAACTATTTCATTGTCTTGTGAAAATTTATATATTTTCATTCTTAAATAAATTTAATATTAAAGGATAATGTTGATCTATCTTTCCTTCATGAATCAATGCATGAAAAAAGTTACCTCTTTGTTTTAATCTTTAAAATAAATCAAGGAAAGAAACTAAACCATAAATTTATTATTGTGGGTGGTAATACTACCAACATAAATATAATTACAGAAATTGATATTCTATCGTGAGAATTGCCTCAAAGATATTCCGCATGCAATTATTTACGGTATTCTATCCTGTGTCTTACTTATAAAAAATAACGAGATTTAGACATCTTTTTAAAATTCGTAACTTTTCATTGTCTTGTTAAAATTTATATATTTTCATTCTTAAATAAATTTAATATTAAAGGATAATGTTGTTCTATCTTTCCTTCATGAATAAATGCATGAAAAAAGTTACCTCTTTGTTTTAATATTTAAAATAAATCAAGGAAAGAAACTAAATCATAAACATATTATTGTGATGGTAGATACTACCTACTATATAAAAGGTTAAAAGTAAATAAATCAAAGTCTTATTTTAGCATATACCAGATAACGAAGATTCTTCTATTTATTACACACTAAAAGGACTCAATAATGATAATAATACAAAGTTACTAACACGCAAAAAAATAATTGCATTAGTTGTATTGGAGAAACTAACTTATCGGTGAAAAACAATATTCAATGTGTGATCGACTTGTCCATTACTTTGCTTTCTTATCTCCATACATAGTCTTAAGAAAAAAGTTAAAAGATAAAAAAAGTGGGGAAAAAAAATAAAAGAAAAATCACGTGTTTTTTTCAATTTCTTTCCTCTTTAGTTATAAAAATTCAACAGTCATTCTTTAAATGATACTTTCGTTGGTAGGAAAAGACATCTTTTCAGATGATGATATTTTTTAATATGTTTATAACTAAGGTGATTAAGTTTTTTAAAAAAAAAAGTATTTTAGTAATTTAACTTTTAAGTTAGGAATTTTATACTTGTGATATGATATAGATGTAGATTATCCGGTGAAAGCCGGAAAGGAGTGTATCCATTCCAATGGAGGGGGATATGTCCTTATTACCTCCTAGGCACAACATTGGATTGCAAAAACAGAGAGAGGGTGTGTATGGACAATAATCTACACAGCTTTAGTCCCTCCTCTGCAATCTATACAAATTAACTAACAAAAAAATTAGCTTTATCATATTTGAGCCTTATACTTGGCAGTTGCCATCTATCCAACAAAAAAGGAGCTTTGACACTAGCCGACAACTGTTGAAAGGAGTTGACTCATGAGAAATTCCGTAAAAATATTTTTAAAAAATATTTTTTATTTGATATGTTATATATAATCATAATAAAAAAAAATTATAAGGTACTAAAATATTATAAAAGAATAAATAAAGCAATTAAAAGTTAGTAAGAATTGGGTGGGTTGGGTTATGATCCGCATATTAGCCCATTTCAGCCCAACCATTTTCAGACGAACTTGTCCACGAGCCATTTTTTACGTACAAAGTGAATATCCATTTCAATGTGTTTAGTGCACTGATGTTGAATGGGATTTCCTGAGAGATATATCGCACTGACATTATCACAGTAGACCAATGTAGCCTTGCGGATTGGGCAGTGAAGTTCTAGCAGAAGGTTGCGTATCCAACAAGACTTAGAGACAACATTCACGACTCCTCTGTACTCGACTTCGGCACTGGATCGAGACATAATAGGTTGTCTTGTAGAAGACCAAGAAAGCAAGTTATCTCCGAGGAAGAAACAGTAACCTGACGTGGATCGACGAGTGTCAGGACATCCACCCCAGTCAGCGTCAGAATAAGAGGTGAGACCAGAGAGTGTGGACTTGTACAGGTGGAGGTCGAAGTGAAGAGTACCTTGTACATAACACAAAATATGTTTGAGAGCATTCATATGTGCATCCGTCGGGCTGTGCATATGTAAGCATATTTATTTCACGACATATGATATATCTTGTCTCATGAAAGTGAGGTAGTGTAATGCTCATGCTAAACTGCGATAGTGAGTCGGATCGGCATATAGAGAACCCGAAGAGGCACTGAGTTTGAAATTAGTGTCTACAAGTATGTGAGTCAATTTGCAAGACGTTATGCCTGCTCGGTCAAGGATCTCTTTGGCAGATTAACTCTTAATCCACTCAAACATATTTCGTAACATCCATTTCTGATAGATAAGGTCAATAGGTCACCATGAATTGGGTGTGTGCATAGCTGCATATACGTTTTCTACTTTTTTGGAAGATAAAGCTGTTCATGGTATTTGAACTGGTCATGAGTCTCTTTTCCCTTTTCTGGTCATCTTTTATGTTTCTTTGATCTGTTTTGAAGAACTATTGGATAGAAGTTTGCTGCCTCGTTTGGTTTTGACAAGAAGTTACAAATCTTGCTTGAACTTTACACATTTGCCCTTTTCCCCAGTTCTGGTATGTTTATCAGTGCATCTGAAGACAAAACTGGAATTTTGGACCTCATTGAGGAGAAAATTGCAAAGGCGACTATGGTCCCCAGGACACATGGAGAGGTAAATTTCATTCAACACACACATTAAATATAATGCATGAAGCTATTCTCAATGTATGTTAGTTTTATCATTCCGTCCACAAGTTAGTAATTGGATTTTAATAGAGAACATAATAGTGGTACCATTGGTGGAGAATCCTTTTCCAAAGCTTCTTCATTTCCTTCCTCTTCTGCATATTCTATTTTCTTGAAAACTAAGTGGTTCAAGCTCTGGTAATACTTTTGTAAAATGCTGGAGTACCTCTATTAGTAATTGTAGGTCTCCACTAGGTAATGCATCCTTCCAATATGATCAATACTGAAGAGAACAAGTCTTTTGGTGTTAGTGGTAAATATTAACTGGTTGTACAATCACATATTTTTACCAGCTTTCAAGGCTTTATATCAACACAAAGTAATGTGATTTCGAATGTATTACAGTCTCTGCGTTCTTTTCACCTCTTATCTTGAAAATGTCGTGCATAACACGGGTTTTCATTGTCCGTCGGGGTGCCGCTGGGGTTGGACGGGATTGGGAAGGGGTAGCCGAGACGTGGCAGCGGGATTGGGAATAGGCTCGGGAGTGAGGGGGTAGGGTCGAGATGGGGTAGTGGTGTCGGGGACAAGGGGCTGGTCGAGAGGCAGCCGAGATGGAAGACCGAGAAGGGCTGTTCTGAGGCTCCCGTTGCGGGGCTGAGTGGACTGCTCGCCTCGGGACGACGGTGATGGGGCTGATTGACGGTGATGGTGATGACTGATTTTGCAAGTGATGAATTAGAAGGGGATTTAAGCTATAATTTAGGATGTCATACGAATTTGGCGGTGGAGAATTGAGTTTGGCAAAGGGGAATTGGGACTCATCGAATATGACATGCCTAGAAACGATTATTTTTCGGCTTGACAAATCGTAACAATTGTAATTTTGATGATTGTGTGGGGGAGGGGTAACCAAGAAAGACACACGGGGATGATCGAGGTTGCGGCTTGTTGATTTGAGTGCAGGGATGGAGGGGGTCATAGACATCCGAAAGTTCATAAATGCTTATAGGAAGGATCCCGAAGATAGAGAACTTGAGTGAATGACTTGTGTTTGAGAGACTTATTTGGGAGAATGTTCAAGAGATATGTTGCCATTGAGGGGCGTAATGCCAAAAATAGGGGGATAGAGGCGTGGTTAAGGAGGGCACAAATTAAGTTGTTTATGGTTCTAATTTTACGTTCGGATTTTCCATTTTGTGGAGAGGTGTGTGGACAGGAAAAATGAAAAACAAGGTCGTGTTTGGCGCATAATAGTTTGAATTGTTGATTATAAAATTCCATCATGTTGACACATTAAAGACATTTGATATTCTTTTCAAATTCTGTCTTTATTAAATCACTAAAGGAAGAAAAAAATAGAATAGACTGGGGACTTATTACCAATGGGAAAAGTTCACAGAAAGTTGGAATAATCATTCAAAAACAACACATAATATCTATATTTGGCCGTGCTTAAAATAAGAGAAGTCCATAAATTACTGTGTATTATATTAAATGGCATTAAAGTACAGGTGGGTGAAGAATAAAATGACAATTTGACATGTTTCCCAAAAACGCAAGATTCACAAGCAGGGGTATTGGAGACATGTTTGAAATCAATAAATTATTTTTGCTAAGAGAGCGTAAAATATAATCTCCTGGATGTCCTAATCTATTATGCCATAAAAGAGACGAAAGAGCTCTAAAGGTTGATGGAGAGGAGGTTGGATGGCCGATAGTGGTGGTGATAGGATAAAGGTCCCAGGTGTTGTCACATCTCATTATTCGCATCCTTGTCATAAAGTCCTTCACAGAAAAACTAAAAGGATCAAGTTCAAGGGAAAAATTATTATTGGTTGTGAAACGACGCACGTAGATTAGATTTTTGATAAGTTTTGGGGCATGGAGGACATTGTTTAAAACTAACGGTGGATGTGGTGGGGAGAGGGATGATTGTCCGTTACCTCGAATGGGAATGCATTGTCCACTACCAATAATAATAGTTCAATTCAAATTGCTCATATTGCAATAAGATGAGAGTGAACCTTGGGATGCCGTCATATGAGGTATGACGTCAGTATCCATGTACCAACTATCATTTGGAACGTTGAGAGACATCGTGTTCATAGTCGCCTCAATATCCGTTGGTGCGTAGGTTGAAGGAGGAGAGACTTGTGCACTGTATTCCTGTTGTGGACGTGCGCCGATGATGCCGGGCTGGGGCTGAAGGTGAGGCCCAGAAGGACGTCGGGTAGGGGCACGGTAGAGCAGCCTAAGCCGATTAGGCCCATATAATACATGATGGATAGGTATCCCACGACAGAGGTTGTTGCCATTGTTGTTGCCGTTGCGGGTGGTTGTTGGCCGGTAGGGGCTGCCCTCTACCGCCACTACTACTGTTTCCAGTTCGGCCACCACGGTTTCGGCCGGAATTTCACCCTTTGTTGTTATTCTGGGATTGTGAGCCATGTTTTGGATCGTGGGATTATTGGTGTAGAGGGTAGAGGCCGAGCCCCTCGGGTCAGCAATGGTGCCATCAACGGTATTTGCATTGGCCGTGACCGCTTGGTTTTCTAGGTTTCTTCAAGGATGAGTCTCGAACGGGCCTTATAGAATGAAGGCGATGGCGTGGTTTGTTGGAGGATGGTAGCGACACCATCATAAGATTAATTCAACCCGCAATGAGTTGCATCACCAATCGTTGATTGGTGACCGGTGCACCGACGTTGGAGAGTTGATCAGCAATCATCTTAAGTTCTTGACAATAGGCCGACGCATTAGGAAAATCATCCTGCTGAATGTCCTTGAATTGATTTTCCAAATACAAGGTTCGTTGTGTCTTTTTATCATCAAAAATACTCTCCAAGCGCTCCCACGCTTGTTATGCAGTGACGTCGGTTTCAATGATTGTATGCAATAGATCGTTCGAGATCATATCGTAGATCAATTGTAGGACAACTGCATCTAAGCGGGACCAAAGTTCATCATCAGAATAATCAGGTTTTTCCAGGGATTTTGATTTTGGAGGGATGATATAGTTAATGACTTTGTACACACGACAATGAATCTTAAATAATTCCGCCCAAGATGAATATTGGACTTTTTCCATCTCAAGAGTTATGGGAATTAAATTCTTGATGTTGTTAACTGCAAGAGCAGGATGAAATTTAGGTTGTTCAGCCATTGAAAATTGGAAATATTAGGGTTTGACTTCTGATACCATAAAGTAATATGTTCCCCTGCCTTTCATTGATTATTGTATACAATATATATAGTGTTACATAATTATTTACATGACTACAAACTAGATAACTAATCTTCCTAATTACAATCGAAATATAAATTTACCTAATATAAAAAATATACAAAGATACGGTAATATTCTAAAAATATTCTATGATATTTATTTTGTTAGCCGAGAGTATTTGAGCTTCTAATGGTAAAGATCTATTAACTTTGAAGCAAGCAACATGGTTAGTTGGTTGGGGGAAAATAAACAAATTACAAAGAGAACTATGTAGTTGGTTTTTGAAAGTTGTCGAATGAATATAGGCTGAAAATGAACAAAGGAAGGTTGATGTGGATGGGATGGTAACAAGAAATCATAATCAGGTGAAGAGTCAAAGAAAAAGAAAATGAAGTTTGTGAAGTAAAATCTAATATTTTGTTTTTTGAAGAAATAGTAACTTCCCTTTTTTACCATAGTCTTCATACTTCACTTATTATTAAAGGGTAGATTAAGCTTCCGCTATACCAGGGTCCGGAAAAAAGTTGGATCACAAAGGTCTATTATACATATGAGCCTTACCTACTTCATTTATTATTATATTATCAATATGAGTTGTGGTGGGATGGTTGGGATCCCTGAATTCGTTAGAGATCTCGGATTTGAGTTCTGGAAATGTAAAAGAGTTCTGTTGGGAGCGCCAACCCAGAAATAAATCCTGCAATGCTCAATCCGAATCTAGTCGGACTCTAATGCGGATATAGAACACCAGGTAATAAAAGAAAATTATTACTACTGTAATAACAAGATAATAAAACTGTATTTGAATTCTTTTTTACTTAAAAATTCATCATGTAGTCTTTAGTGGTAGGACATGTGATTCCGATACTTCATAGTCTTTTTTGATTGCAAATGACTTGCCAACAGAAATGGAGGCCTCTAGACAATTCCAAATGAAAGATACCAAACAAGGGCAAAGTACAATTATGAAATTAAAATGCTTGATGAGGAATTAATCATTAATTACCCAACCATATATAATTTAACTAAGACCATAATTAAAATAATCTATTATTTTTATTAATGAAAGAGTTTATATACATTATATACAGTATGTAATTATGGAAATTAAATATACATTTTTCTAATACAAGACTACTACCTTTTCCTAATACAAGACTACTACCATAATTATATATGTATAAGAATTCTAATAATATGGTAAGTAAATATAGGCCATATTCATGGCCAATACACATGGTCTTTCACACCCCCGCAATCATAGAGGGCGGTTGTCGTACACTGAGACTGTCCCTAAAATCTTCAAACAAAACCAAGGGAAGACCCTTAGTAAAGATGTCAGCAATTTGGTACCGTGAAAGGACATGCAAGACACGTACTTGTCCACGAGCTAGCTTTTCGCGAACAAAGTGAATATCCATCTCGATATGTTTAGTGCGCTGATGTTTGACTGGATTCCCAGAGAGATAGACTGCACTAACATTATCACAGTAAACCAAGGTAGCTTTCTGAATAGGAAAGTGAAGCTCTAATAGGACATTATGCAGCCAACAGGACTCATACACCACATTGGCTACCCCTCGATACTCGACCTCCGCACTGGATCGTGATAAAGTAGCTTGGCGTTTAGCCGACCAAGAGACCAAGTAATCACCAAGAAACATACAATAACCAGACGTCGAACGTCTGGTATCTGGACATTCACCCCAATTAGCATATGTATAAGACATGAGAGTAGATACAAATGATGGATATAAGTGCAAACCATAATCAAGAGTGCCCTGGATGTAATACACAATACGTTTGAGAGCGTGCATGTGTTCGTCCCTCAAATCATGCATAAATAAACAAACCTGCTGCACTGCATAAGTAATATCGGGCCTCGTGAATGTAATATATTGAAGAGCTACAATACTGCGATAGTGGGAGGGATCTTCGCAAGGTGTGCTAGAATTAGCACTCAACTTCGATTTAGTGTCAACCGGAGTAGGAAATGACTTACAGGATGACTATCGCGCCCGTTTTTAACCGACCCGCGGGAGTCGGAGCGGAGCACAACGTATCTGGTGATTCCTGGGTATCGAATGGTTAAGGAGTCGCCACCTAATTAATCTAAGGTGAATTAGGGCACCTAAATGTTAACTATAAATGCTGCAATATAACTCCAATTTTAAGGTCTGCGAAACTAGTGAGATTCTAGGTAAGGGTTCTTTATTATACTAAAGGGAAGGGGTTAGGCATCCTTTAAGATCCGCTAACTTGCGGTTATCCGATCAAACTCAGGTTAATTATTGCTAGGAAAAATGCATGTTTTAAAAGTATAATAGATTAAAAAGATGTTTGCAAATATTTAGTAAATGATGCATTTTATACAAGTATGCATTCGGATGACATAAAAGAACGATACATGTAAAGTTTTGAAAAATATGCATTTGTAACAATTGATATTAGAAATAAATTATTTATAATGCCAAAGAAATAAAGTTTTGGAAATCATTGAATTGCAAATTGACAAAAAGATAAACTTATTTGTACGATTAATAAAGCAAATAAAAGATGACAAAAGTTGTTTTGAAAATCTTGAATACGCGTGACGAGCCTAAAATAAATAACTAGCTGAGGGGTTTCTAAGTTTGAATTAACCGAGCATACAAATAAATAAGCTAGCGACGTGTTTCCAGTTTTAGACTACCCTATTAATTAATTCTAAGTCTACCTATTCTAAGCATTTCAATAATTACATAAGTACAATAAATAATATTACAATACAGAGCAAGATAAAAGCTGAATTAAAAATAAATAAAATAAATAAACTCCGAAGAATATCTGCCTTTATTTACTTTATTCCCTGCAAGCTGTGAAGAACAAAACGGTTAGAACAGTTAAATACAAATAACTTCGGATCCGTATCCAAAACCAGTAAATGTTTTGATTACGGAAGGCTCAGACTTAAATTTTGAAAAGACCATTCCAATCACGTCGTGGCTGCAAACGTATGACTCGGTAGTTATTTTGATTGCCTCGTCTACTAAACGTGTTGGTCTCTCGGATGAAAAGAAAAGATCATTATAATCACGTCGTGGCTGCGAACATATAACTTGTTGGTTATTTTAATCGCCTTGCCTACTAAACATGTTGATCCCTCGGATGAAGTAAAAGGTTTAAGCCTCATCCTTGCCCAGAAGTTATATTTTCGTCTTTACGACTGTGGAGGCCTCAAAATCGACGGATATTTTTCATCGGCCAGTGTAGTATCGTGTTCAAATCAGTAAAATTAAATCGGAAATGTAAGCAACAGCAGTAAGCAGTAGGCAATAATAGAGAGGCAATTTCCGAGAAGACGGGATGTATAGTAAAAACAGTAAATATTCGTTGCCCGGATGTTTAAAACAGTGCTGAAAAACAGCGAAACGAAACGGAAAAAAAAGCGCGGCCTCGAATTCATTTTCATCGGCCTAAATGTGATATTAATAAAAATAATAAAACAGTAAGATATCTGTTGCACGAATGCTTAAAACAGTGCTGAAAAATAGAGAAACGAAACGGAAAAAAAAAAAGCGCGGCCTCGAATTCAATTTCATCGGCCTAAATGCGGTATTAGTTCAATCAATAATAACAGTGCCAAAGAAACGAGCAGTGAGCAATTAAAGTATTCGACCCAAATTCTGAAATTTTGGAACCGAAACAGGATTAAGATGTATTTATGAAAAATCAGACCCGGATTATGAACAGTGACACGAATGGGTGACCCAATTCTGAAAACAGATTTTTTCAGATAACCAACAAATAAGATACGAAATGCAAGAATTCTGGAAAATATTCAAACCGGATCGACCCGACCCGAATCAGTGACCCAACCCGAATCAAGTATCAAACCCGAATCAGATTTTCACCAATTTTCAGATAACCAATCAAATAAGATGGGAAATTCAATAATTCTAAAAAAATATCCAATTCGGGTCAACCCGACCCGAATCAGTGATTCGACCCGAAATCAGATTTTTGCACCAATTTCAGATAACCAACATGCAAAATGCGAAATGCAATAATTCTGGAAAAATATCCAAATCGGGTCGACCCGACCCGGGTCAATGACCCGACCCGAATCAATGATTCAACCCGAAATCAGATTTTCCACCAATTTTCAGATAACCAACATACAAGATACGAAATGCAATAATTTTGAAAAATATCCAAATCGGGTCGACTCGACCCGAATCAGTGATTCAAACCGAAATCAAAATTTTCACCAATTTTCAGATAACCAACATGCAAAATGCGAAATGCAATAATTCTGGAAAAATATCCAAATCGGGTCGACCCGACGCAGGTCAATGACCCGACCCGAATCAGTGATTCAACCTGAAATCAGATTTTTCACCAATTTTCAGATAACCAACATACAAGATACGAAATGCAATAATTCTAAAAAATATCCAATTCAGGTCGACCCGACCCGGGTCAGTGACCCGACCCGAAATCAGATTTTTTGCACCAATTTCAGATAACCAACATGCAAAAATGCGAAATGCAATAATTCCGGAAAAATCCCCATTTTGTAGAACAAAAAAGGGGGTATTTATAGATGGTTTAACCCTCCAAGAACGAATTTGAAATTCGAATAAAATGAGCCAAAATTTGAGGGGCATGGGTCGCGAATTTTGTGGGGATAAGGGTATGGGTCGAAGGGTTAGTGGCGTCGGCGTAATAGAGGGGAGTTGGTGGTGTCAGGGGTCGGTGGTGGCAGGGGCAAGGTGACCGGCGACGTGGGGTCGGGGGCCTAAGGTGTGCGGCGCCGATTTTGGGGGGTAGGGTGTTAGGTTTTTTTATTTGATTTTTGTTTTTTAGGTTTTGTGTTGGTTTAAAGGGTGGAAATAAGGGGGAATAGGTTTTGGGCCGATGGGTGAGGGTGAATTGGGTTTGGCCGATCGGGCCTCTCGGGTGGGCCGACTTGGAGGGGTGTGGAATAAAAATGTTTTGGGTTTTTGGGTTTGGGTTAAGATATAAAAAGGATTGAAATGGGTTATGGGTTAAAAATATAAAAAGGAGTTTAAAAATACAAAAATGGATTTAATATTAAAAATGTATTGAAGAAAAAATCTAAAATTATTAAATAAAAACATAACGATGTGATAATAATATAATATTTGCGAAATGTTTAATGTTTAATAAAAAATGGAAATGCGATGCTATTTTGCGAAAATGAAATAACATGGAATTTTCGGATAAAACTTATGATTATGATAAAAATGCAAATGACAGTAAAAAATGCGAATAATAATAATAATAATAAGAGAATAATAATAATATATATATATATACGCATGTATGTATATAGATTAAAATTGTTTTGAGGTGTTAAAAATATTTAAAATTGCAAATAAAAATCAGAAACGGTGGGACAAAATTGGGTGTCAACAATGACATGTCAGCCCGGTCAATAATCTCAGTTGTATACTTCCTCTGGGATAAAAATAGACCACCTGCATGACGAGTTATAGCTATACCAAAAAAATAACTCAAAGGCCTCAAGTCTTTCATAGCAAATTCGGAGCTGAGAAGAGACATGATAGACTGACGCAGTTTATCAGATGAGGCGGTCAATATAATATCATCCACATATAATAGAATGTATTCCAGAGAAGTACATCGACGATATAGGAACAACGAATGATCATACATGCTATGAGAAAACCCAATAGTAGACACATAATTTGCAAACTTTTTGTACCATGCCCGATGGGCCTGTTTTAGCCCATATAAGGACTTCTTCATCAAACAGACATGGTTTGGATGATCGAGGTTCCTGAAACCCAAGGGTTGATGCATGTATACTATTTTCTTGAGATCATCGTGTAAGAAAGTATTTTTCACATCCACTTGATGAATGGGCCATGCTTTCGAGAGAGCCAGACTGAGAACAATGCGAATCGTAGCTGGTTTGACCACCAGACTAAATATCTCTCCAAAATCCATGACAACCTGTTGGGTTTTGCCATCACCTACAAGACGGGGCTTTATGCCTCTCAAAACAACCGTTAGATTTTTCCTTATGAGTAAAAATCAACATAGAATGAATCACATTAACACCAGACGGACGGGGCTCCAACTCCCATATCTTATTTTCAATAAGAGCATTATATTCATCGTCCATGACCATTTTTTAATTCGATTCATGAAGGGCAGACACGAGGTTACGTGGAAGGGGTGATTTAGTGACAGTAGAACTTAGATTAAAATGTTATTTCGGTTTAAAAATACCCCGTTGGCTACGAGTAATGGGTCATTGACTCGAAATGGAAGGTGTTGGGACATCACAGGATTGGACTGGACTGACAGAGGTGGATCGAGGCAGCGGGCCAGCAGGAAGTGGGCCAGCAGGCAATGGGCCTGCCGGTGTCAGTTAGACCGGACGATGGTGTGTGGATCTTGCCCAATGGTGGACCACATACGGTGAGAGCCTATTATCCAAAAAATTATAAGAATTAGACATGGAATTATACAATTTAGCAAACGAAAATTGAGTTTCATAAAAAATGATATGGCGACTAATTATAATTTTATTAGAGGATAAATCAAAATATTTGTAATCACGATGATTAGACGGATAACCAAAAAACACACAAGCGGTAGAACGAGCTTGGAGTTTGTTAATTGTAGTGGATCGAAAGAGAGGATAGCACAAACACCCAAACACCCTAAGATGAGAATTCGTAGGATCTTTATGATAAAGATTTTTTAGTGGAGATTGGTATGTTAATCTTTTGCTAGGAGTATGTTAAGAAGGTAATTGGACATTTGTAATGCAAGATGCCAAAATGAAGGTGGTAATGAAGCATGGGCTAGTAATGTCCAAATAATATTATTAATGGTATGAATTTTTCTTTCGGCTTTCCCATTTTATGAGGACGTATAAGGACAAAAAATCAAAAAGGTATGCCATTAGCGTTACAAAATTCCCTAAACGGCCCATTATCAAATTTCCTTCCATTATCACATTGAATGTTTTAAATTTTCCGTTCAAATTAGGTACGGATGAATGCTCTAAATGATAGGAATGTGAAATAAACTTGAGACTTTTTAGACAACGGAAAGGTCCACAAAAAATTAAAATAATCATCCAAAAATAACACATAATAACGATGGCCCAAAGAGCTCAAAATGGGAGATGTCCACAAATCACTATGAATAATATCAAATGGCATTAAAGTACCAGAATTAGAGGCTACAAACGTTAATCTAACATGTTTCCCAAGCGGACAAGAAGGACAAACATTAGTACTACGCGTACTATTACACTCAATAAAATTATTATTTTTAAGAGAGGAAAGAACAGACGCTCCCGAATGACACAAACGCGCATGCCACAAGGAAGGTGCTAAAGCGGCAAATGTTGACAGTGTGGCGTGATTAGTGGTGGTGGAGATGATTGGATAGAGCTCGCCCCGACTATTACATCTCATTAGAGGTATTACCGTCGTGAAATCCTTCATATAAAATCCAAAAGGGTTAAATTCAACAGAAACTCAATTATCAGTTGTAAATTTTTGAACAGACACCAAATTTTTAATTAAGTGAGGAGCATGAAGGACTTTTTTCAAGGCTAAAGGTAGTTCGGGGGAGATTAATTTGTGTGACCATAACCATGAATGGGAATTGAATTATCATTATCAACAATTATGCCACGATTTTTGCTCAAATTGAAATACGACGAGAGATTACCTGGTGCGAACGTCATGTGAGAAGTAGCACTGGTGTCCATGTACCAATTTGCATCCGGGGATATAATCCAAGTTATGCATCACTACCTCGATATTCATGTGGTTCGGGACTGCTGTTGTTGGGTCAGCAGCAATGAATGTCTGCTGCCTGTTTTGGCAAGTGGGCATGTTCTGTCCAGCGACCCAATTTGAAGGAAAGGGGCAGGGGGCCGAGATGGGCCACTGCCCATTGTCCCAGGGCCACTACCCAGCGGCCCAAGCCTGCCAAGGGTTCAGTGGCTCGGTCCTCTGTTGACTGTCACTGCCGCTGGTTGACCGTCCGCCACTGCCACCGCGGCCACCACCCTTACCACCCCCACGTCCACCGCGATTTTTCCCATAGTTTTGACTCTTTTTGCCACCCCCGTTGTTATGGTTTTGACCATAATTTTTGGAGAATGATTGAGAGTCATTAGTTTCGCGGGACGTGGCCACCATCATAGTAGAATTGGCTCCGGCAGCCACCTTTTTAGCCAATCCTGTTTTTTCTAAGGTGAGCATGGAACGTGCTTGGTAGAACGGCGAGAGATGATTGCTTTGACGAAGGAGAGTCCCAATGTCATTAAATGTCTCGAAGTGGCCTGCAGCCATTTGAAGAACAAGACGATCATTAGTGATAGGCGCACCAACATTTTTGAGTTGATCCGACAACTTTTTGAGCCTTTGACAATAGACAGAGACATTCGGAAAATCCTCCATATTTATGTGGGAGAATTCTTGCTCAAGGGTCACGACACGAGAATTTTTGTTGTCTTGGAATATATCACACAACCTATTACAAGCTTCAATTGCCGTAGCGTCAGGTTCGATAATTGTCTGTAAGAGGTCCATAGAGATGGTGAAATAGATCCATTGAAGGACCGTAGCATCAAGAGTTTCCCACATCTCAATTTCATCATCTGTAGAAGGCATCTTCTCCTTGCCTTTTGCCAGTGGGACAATGTGATGGATGACTTTATTAGACCGGGCGTGAATTTTAAATAGTTCTGTCCACGTCGCGTATTAGACGTTTTCCATCTCAAGAACAATAGGGATGTTGTTCTTGATATTGGAGACTGCAAGGGTAGGATGAAAGGTGTTCTTTGTGGTAGACATGATGAAAGAACAAGAGGAGAATTAGAGATTCGAAATTTTTTTTGAAGGGAGGGTAGGTGTAGGTACGGCCAACGGCCAAGAAGTAGAGCGGAGGAAGCAAAGGTTTTTGGAGAAGGAAAAATTTTGTCCTAGACTGCTGATACCTTGAAAGAGAATAATCCCCTGATTATTTTTATTAATGAAAGCATGATTCACAATATGTAATTATGGAAATTAAATCTACATTTTCCTAATATAAGATTACTACCTTTTTCTAATATAAAACTACTACCATAATTATACATGTACAAAAATTCTAATAATATGGTAAGTAAATATAGGTCATATACACGGTCTTTCAAAAATCAAACACTTCCGGTCCTTATACTATCGAAATCCTCACTTTGTTTGGTGCAAGTTTTGTGCATGCTTGTTTAGTGTATGTCATCTCTTCTTGTACTTAGGAAGAAAGATTAAAAAAAAAAAAAGGAGGATCTCCAAAATCTCGATTTTTGTGGGAGTTGTTGTAGGTTATATATGTTTGTTCTAGAATTATTGCTAATTTTTGTAAGTGTGGTTATAACGTTGGATATTGTAATTAGGGTCTTAATTTTGCATAGCAAGGTAAAAGGCCCTTTTTAAAATGGATTTGTAATCTTAAATATAAGATTGATTACCTGCTATGACAGTGGTCTCTTATGGTGTAAAAATTTCTTACACAGATGATATATGTATAACTTAACTCATTTTGCGTTAATTACGATTTGAATTCAGTTTAGTTCATTAACCGTGCTGTTTTTGTATACTCTAATCAGAGTATTGTTCGTGCTTTCCTTCATACATATATATAGGTCATCAAACTAAAATAGCCATGGAAAACTTATGGTTTATATATCATTTTTAGTTGGATTCTATATCTAACTCCGTAACCATTATATCTTGAGCTACTGCTTTTGTAAATATATATTCTTTTAGCAATTCCTAAAGATTATTTTGTTTGTTCTTTTAATAAAAAATGGAGAAAGTATAAATAAAACACATAACAAACAATAATGACCTTTGCTTTTTTTATCCTTTCAGGTAATACCTAGGCAAAGAGCCAAAGATTATGGGGTGTAAACATCATTTTGATTTTATTGTTGTAGGATCTTTTTTTTTTTTAAATCTTGTTCGAAATTTTAATTTGTACCATGAATCTAGTGGTTGGTGCCTTAGATTTTCTCTTTTTTAGTTATTGTTTTTTGTTATTACCTTTCAGTGATGTAGCAACTAGTGGATGGGAGAGTAG
Source organism: Anisodus tanguticus (assembly GCA_034509755.1). NCBI lineage: Eukaryota > Viridiplantae > Streptophyta > Magnoliopsida > Solanales > Solanaceae > Anisodus > Anisodus tanguticus. The sequence goes on along the minus strand of CM067561.1, from coordinate 20,924,652 downwards.
GTGTGGAAGTATCATGAAATAAGTAAAACAAACAAATACTCTATTTCTCTCAATTTATATAATATATTTTTCTTTTTATTCAGTCTATTTTTTTTTTATATTTCTTTATTCGATAATATTTTAATTTTAAATTTTATCTTATACGCTTAACGAGATGATCTATAATCATACAAATATCTTTAACTTATTTTAAATCACAAGATTCAAAAATCTTTTTTTATTTCTTTAATTTCATACACAGTCAAATTACATCATACAAATTGAGACGGAGGGAGTAATAAATATGAAAAAAGTGAACTTGTGGCCTTGTCCTCTTTTAATAAAAGAGAATAATACAAAAAGGAAGGATCAAATAATTAATTAGTGGTGGATATGGGTTTTGCCACTAAATCCTTCTTCAGTGACCATATCCAGCAGAGTCCACACATAAAGTTGCAAAGGGAGTTCATAAAAATAAATACATAAGAAAATTATTTATAAATTTAATTTATCTTTTAATACTTATATTTTAATATAGTTAGTTACAAATATATCTCATAGGATTTGTAGACGTAGATTCCACATATACCAAATATATACTAGATATACATTCATCCCACAACAAGTAACATCCACACCTGACATACAAATAACATACATCCTACATACATTTGATATACAATTATTCCACCACAGGACCATCACCAAAAAACCAGAATACCATTTATCAAAAACCAACAATCACCCTTCCTTTCATCATAAACAAAGAAAAAAATATTTCTATTTTTTTAAAAAAGAAAAAAAGAAAGAGGATTCCATTTAAGATTTTGCGTGAGATTGAAAAAGAGTAATTTTCAAAAAAATTGTCGCTGCAAAATTCCATTAAATCCATATTCCTTTATGACAATTGGTGGAAAATTTGTTTTAAAGAAAATAGAATTAGCATGAAAGATTGGTGAATATTAGACTAGCAAACATACCAATGATATTGATAAACAACACCTAATAAACTTCTCTTTCCATCGCCAAGAAATATTTCAGGTCATTATACTTATTAATAATTAATTTATGTCCAACACAAACAAAGGAGGAAAAAAAAAGGCAACCAACATAGAAAAATTAGGAATCAGAAGTGGCTATTCGGCCAAATTGAATTAAACGATTCAGGGTAGAAACGACACATATGACATAGTATATGAAATTGGTTGTAAAGAGAGAAAATTCTCTGAAATTGAATGAGTGAATGTAGTATGGGCAATCGAATTTCATTTTTTAAGCCCAAATTTACGGAACCCCTTGTTTTAATTACCTATTATGTTATACTATGTAAAATATTGCTTGCTTTAGTAGATAGGTAAAAATGCTTACATATACGTGAAAGCCATCACTAATGCTAGCATTGGGTTAGGGTCTACATCACGGTACGGCCTTTTCCCAACCTTGCTAATGCGGGCTGCTTTGTGCACCGGACTGCCACTTTTACAAATATCCTTTACATGACTTGATATTTTTTTTGGCACAAACGCTTTATATAACTTAAACACAATATACAACCCCCGAAAAAGATCTTAGTTTAAAGGAAAAGTTTCGACCAAAACCTTGAAAAAAGAGCTTAAAAACTACATTTGTTTGTCCTAATTCCCCAAATAAATAGGAATTTTAAAAGTTAGGTAAAAAAATTTAAAAGAAGAAATATATGTAAATGGGCCTAGAAAGACAATAAAGAAATATGTTCCTTACTTTTCATTGATCATTATGTATAATATATATAGTGTTACATAATTATCTACTCATTTACAAACTAGGTAACTAATCTTTTTAATTACAATTGGACTACACTTCCTAATTATAATTGGACTATAATTTACTTAATATAGGAGATGTACAATATTCTATCATACCCCCGCAGTCGAAGCGGGAGGTTCTCGTACGCTGAGACTGACTCGAAAATAAAAAAGTATGCGCGGAAGCCCTTTAGTAAATATGTCTGCAATCTGATATCGGGAAGGAACATGAAGAACACGAACTTGTCCACGAGCAACTTTGTCACATACAAAGTGAATATCCATTTAAATGTGTTTAATGCGCTGATGTTGAACGGGATTGCCGGAATGATATATCACACTTATATGATCACAATAGACCAATGTAGCCTTATGGATGGGGCAGTGAAGTTCCAGGAGAAGGTTGCGTATCCAACAAGACTCAGAGACAACATTCGCTACACCTCGGTACTCGGCTTCGACACTAGATCAAGACAGAGTAGGTTTTCTTTTAGAAGACCAAGAAAGCAAGTTATCTCTGAGGAACACACGGTAATCTGACGTGGATCGACGAGTGTCAGGATCAGAATAAGAGGTGAGGTCGGAGAGTAAGGGCTTGTACAAGTGTAAGCCGAAATGAAGAGTACCTTGTACATATCGCAAAAAATGTTTGAGGACATTCATATGTTCATCCTAGGTTGTTCATGTGTAAGCATATTTGCTGCACGTCATACGATATATCTGATCTCGTGAAAGTGAGATACTACAACTCTCATGCTAAACTGCGATTGTGAGTTGGGTCGGCGTATAGAGAACCCAAAGAGGCACTGAGTTTGGAATTAGTGTCCACTGGTGTGTGGACCGATTTGCAAGACGTCTTGCCTACTCGGTCAAGAATCTCTTAGGCATACTTCTTTTGACATAGAAATAAGCCACCTACATGTCTCATAACAACAATGCCCAAACAATAACTTAGGGGGCCCAAATCCTTCATAGCAAACTTAGAGGCAATGAGTTACATAATGGATCGACGAAGTGCATCAGAAGATGTAGTTAGGATGATGTCATCAACATACAATAGAATGTATGCCAACATTACCCTTGCTATAGATGAAAAATGAGTGATCAGATTTGCTATGTGAAAAGCCGATAGAGGTACAAAGTCAACAAACCGTTGGTACCACGCATGAGGAGCATGTTTCAATCCATAGAGCGATTTCTTCAAATGACACACATAATCTGGATGGTCTGGATTCCTAAATTCCAAAGGTTGATGCATATACACAATGTCACGAAGGTCTCTATGCAAGAAGACATTTTTGACATCTAGCTGATGAATGGACCATAATTTGGACAAAAGAATACTGAGAACGGTCCGAATAGTTGCCAGTTTCACCACCGGGCTGAAGGTTTCATCACAATCCACGCCCACGTGTTGAGACCTACCATCACCTACAAGACGGGTCTTGTGCCTCTCAAAAGAACCGTCAGAATTATTTTTATGGATAAAAATCCATATAGAACGAATAACATTAGCATCAGGAGGATGGGGCACTAACTCCCACGTGTTATTTTCAATAAGAGTATTATATTAGTCAATCATGGTAGATTTCCAATTAGGACCGGACAAGGCATTTTTTGGGTTTTGAGAAAGAGGTGAAAGGGCAACCAAATTTGATAAATTAAATTGCCATTTGGGTTTGGAAATGTCGTGCATAGCACGGGTTTCCATCATCCGTGTGGGTGCTGCGGGAGGTGGGGTGAGATCGGGAAGCGGTTGGGGTAGAGTTGTAGGCCGAGAGGGAGCAGCAAAATTAGAGAGAAGGGGCAAGGGCGTTGTTTGAGGAGAGTGAGTGACATCGGGCAACCGAGAGTGGATATTTCGAGGAGTATGTAGTGGGGCTGGCTGGTTCACCCGATACGGGAATGAGAGAGGTGATTCGGGCGTCTGTGACGATAGCGACTGATTTTGCAAGTGATGAATTAGAAGGGGATTAATGTCGTCATTTAAGAAGTCATATGAATTCAGAGGTGGGGAATTGAGTTTGGTAAAAGAAAATTGAGACTCATCAAATATGACATGACGAAATATGATTATTTTTCGGCTGGACAGGTCGTAACAATTGTAACCACGATGATTAGGGGGTAACCCAGAAATACACATGGGGTAGACCTAGGTTGCAACTTGTTGATTTGTGTGGAGAGATAGAGGGGGTGGCATAGACATCCGAAAGTTCTTAAATGCTTATAGGAAGGATCCCAAAGATAGAGAACTTGAGTGGGAGACTTGTGTTTGAGAGACATGTTGGGGAGAATGTTTAAGAGATAGGTTTTCATGGATAGAGCGTAATGCCAAAAGGATGGGGGATAGAGGCGTGAGCAAGGAAGGCACGAACTACATTGTTTATGGTCCTAATTTTTTATTCTGCTTTGCCATTTTATGGAGAGGTGTAGGGACAGGAAAAACAAAAAGCAAGGTCGTTTTTGGCGTAGAAAAGTTTGAATTAATTATTATCGAATTCCCTCTCATTGTCACATTGAAAACATTTGATATTCTTTTCAAATTGTGTCTTAGTAAAGGCGTTGAGTGAAGAAAAAATAGAATAGACTTGGGATTTATTTCCAATGGGAAAAGTTCATAGGAAGTTTGAATAATCATTTAAAAATAACATTATAGTATCGATGCCCGACTGTGCTTATAATAGGAGAAGTCCAGAAATTATTGTGTATTATATCAAAAGGCATTAAAGTACATGTTCATAAAATGAAAACTTGACATGTTTTCCAAAAACACAAGATTCACAAACAGGAGGGTAAGATACGTGTTTGCAATTTATAAATTTATTTTGGCGAAGGGAGCATAAAACAGAGTCTCCCGGATGTCCTAATCTATTATGCCATAAAGAGGAGGAAATAGTTGAAAGAGATGACGGAGAGGAGTCTGGATGACCGGCGGTGATGGTAATAGGGTAAAGGTCTCTGATGCTATCACATCACATTATTCGCATCCCTGTCATACGGTCATTTACAGAAAAACCAAAATGATCAAATTCAAGTGAAACATTATTGTCGGTTGTGAAATGATGCACAAAGATTAAAATTTTGATAAGTGTCGGGGCATGTAGGATATTTTTAAAAGCTAATGGGGGTGAGGTGGGGAGAGGGATGATTGTCCAGAATCTCGAATAGGAATGTCGTGTCCACTACCAATAATAATGATGATTTCGTATTGAAATAAGACGAGATAGTACCTTGGGATGCCATCATATTATATATGGCGTCAGTATCCATGTACCAACTGTGTTCTGGAATGTTGAGGTACATCCTGTTCATAGCCGCCTCAATATCTGTCCGGGCGTAGATGGAAGGAGGAAAGACATGTGCATTGTATGCCTGCTGTGGACCTGCGTCGAGGATGCTGGGTTGGGGCTGTTGGATCGGAGGTGGGGCCCAGGAGTCTGTCGGGTATGGGCAAGTTGGAGCAGCCCAAGGCGACTGGGCTTACGTAGCCCATGGCGGAGGTTGTTTCCACTCCCACTGCTGCTGTGGGTTGTTGCCGGCCGGCAGTGGCTGACCCCTCCCGCCATGGCAGTTGCTCTCGCCACGACTATCGCGGGCTTTGCCAAAGTTTTTCCCTTTGTGGTGATTTCGGGAAGGCGAGCCGTGTGTCGGGTCGTCGGGTTGCCAATTTTGTGAACCAGAAAATGGGGCCCTGCTTTCGATGGAGGGGTCATCGGTAGTGATGAGGGCGGCGTCGGTGGTGCTAGCATGAGCCGCGACCCGCTTTATTTTTTGGGTTTCTCCAAGGATGAGTCTCGAACGAGCCTCATAGAATGTAGGCAATGACGTGCATTGTTGGAGGATGGTAGCGACGCCGTCATAAGTTTCATTCAAACCCGCAATAAGTTGCATCACCAACTGTTGATTAGTGACCGGTGCACCGACGTTGGAGAGTTTATCGGCAATCATCTTAAGTTCATGACAATAGCCGACACATTTGTAAAATTGTCCTACTAAATATCCTTAAATTGATTTTCCAGATACAAGGCACGTTGTGTCTTATTATCCTGAAAAATACTTTCCAAACGCTCCCACATTTGTCGGGCAGTGGCGTCAGTTTCAATGATTGTATGCAATAGATTGTTCGAGATCATGTCGTAGATCCATTGTAGAACAACCGCATCTAAGCGGGACCAAAGGTCATCATCATAAACATCAAGGTGTTCCAGGAGCTTTGATTTAGGAAGGATGATATGGTCGATGACTTTGTATACACGATAATGAATCTTAAATAATTCCGCCCAAGATGAATACTGACCCTTTTCCATCACAAGAGTTATGGAAATGAAGGTCTTGATGTGGTTAACTGCAAGAGCAGGATGGAGTTTAGGTTGTTCAGCCATTGAAAAGTTTGGGGAAGAGGAGAGGGAGGAAGCGGCCGAGAGGAGGTAGGAGAAAGTTTGGGGAGGGTGGCTGTCGAGGGTTGGGGCAGCCTAGAGGGTAGGAAGAGAATTTTAGGTTTTGGCTGCTGATACCATAAAGGAATATGTTCCTTGCTTTTCATTGATCATTATGTACAATATATATAGTGTTACATAATTATCTACTCCTTTACAAACTAGGTAATTAATTTTCTTAATTACAATTAGACTACACTTCCTAATTACAGTTGGACTACAATTTTACCTAATATAGGAGATGTAAAATATTCTATCAGAAAAGATCGTTGGACCATTAAGAGGTGCAATAATCTTGTCAAGTCAGCGTCCCATACAAACTTTGCTTATATATAGCACATAATTTGCAACACTTCTTTGCTAACATAAGTTCACTATATCCATTGAAAGGCCAGCAACAAATGGAGGTGAATAAGAGATCATCATCACTTTCTGATGGAAAAATCAGAATGATGCAAGGAGCAATATTAGCTTTAGCACTTACAATATTTCTTGGGAATTTGATGATGTGGGTGATTATGCCAACCTTCACATATTATCAAAAATGGGTTCCTGTTCTTGTTGCTGCTACCAACTCCACATTCTTTGATATCCAAGGTAAGTACTTAATTAACTCCTCCATTTTTTCGATTCTTTTTGCTCCCTTTGTGCAAAGGTGAATTCAAGATTTGAATGTTATACGTTCAAGTTCCAAATTATACTACTAAAAAAATATGCGAATTTACGATGCAAATTTTCGAGGGAGGCTGTCGGAAATTGGCTCGTCAGAAGCTTAATTTTCCGATGAAATGATATTTCCGACAGACCTCCCTCGACAAAATTTTATTGGAAATTCGTGTGTTCAAGCCAAAGTTATTGGGTTCGAATGAACCTGTAGGTGCTTAACTATATCTGCTCCTACTTTTTGGGAATATAAGATGAAATTGAAACGATACAGAAAATAATATGAGCATGAAAATGGGATTTCCTTATTTTTCCATTTCATGTTGAGATGAGGGATAATAAGAGAAAATATAAATTTGATTATTTGTTGTCATTCTACAGGTCCCATTATGATGAACTTCACATTCCCAATTTTATTCATAGCTGTTTTGGGCTGCATTTATGTCCACCTAGAGAAGAAAAAGAGTGATATTGTCACTTCATCATATTGGTATATACAAATACATTTTCTTGTTTAGTTGATTTTTTCCTTTTGAGATTATCATGTATTAAATTGTTTTTCTTCTTGTTATTGTTGTTTTTCTTTCAGCAAAAAGGATTGGTTGAAGATATTAAAGAAGCCAAATATCATCAAACCATTAGGGATTGTGACATGGATAGAGCTCTTTTTTCTGGCTATGTTCATAATTCTCTGTGTTTGGTATTTCTCAGCATTTGTCTATTTTCACTATAGTACCATTACCACTTATGCAGCAACCAAAGGAGTTGAAGTGTAAGTTTCTCCTTTTCCCTTTTATAAACACTCATTAATTCTCCAAGGAAAAATAACACTTTAAAGAGAAAAAACAAAGTTCTATTAAAATTCATTGAACACTATTGCTTGTCATTCATATGCTATCTTTGGTTTATATTATCTGTCTTTTAACATTTTTGCATACTTTTATAAAGATATTTTCAATTGCCTTATTCATAATATAGTATTTGATAATGTCTAACTTAAGTAATAGTACTTTACTTATTATAGTAGTAAGGGTGAATTTGATAAAAACAAGTATAAGAAGTTCATATTTTTCTAAAACATAACTATTTTGGAACAAGTTCAATTTGCCAAACGACTAATATTTGAGATCGAAGAGAGTACAATTTTTGAACTTCTACTTGTATTGGAATTATGATTGTTCACTGTTCATGAATACTTGAGTAGACAAGAGTAGCATGTGTAGAATTTTTAGTTTTTTCTTTCACTTTTTTTCTTTGTCTTATTTATTTGCAATTCTTTGGTTAGGGGTCATAACATTTTCTTTTGTGATGGAAATTTTGCAGGTGGCAGGCAAGAATTGATAGGCTGGCATTGGTGATAGGGCTAACAGGGAATATATGCTTAACATTTCTGTTTTATCCAGTGAGTAGAGGGTCATCAATTTTGCCTCTTTTGGGGCTAACTTCAGAAGGTAGCATCAAATATCATATATGGTTGGGACATATGGCTATGACCCTCTTCACTATTCATGGTCTTCTTTTTATTCTCTTTTGGGCTGTTTCTGGGAGATTACATGAGGTAATTAATTTTCCTCTAGCCCTTCTAAAAATTAACCATGTTTATTTTATAAATTTATTATTTCATTAATTGCAAAATCAAGTGTGTATATATGTAGGGGGGTGGGGATGGGGGTGGGGGTAGGCTCCGCTCCTTGCTCGAACTATCAGCTTTCTTAAATTTCATCCATGTTGACTAATCCTAGTCCTAGAGGGGGTAATAATTAAGGCTAAGCGGAGTGAAATGAGTTTTCTATGAGATGGAAAATGAAAATAATTTTTCCAGCATGAAATTTGTGAATAAGTGATAATCTAATAACTTTCGAGAAATCACCACATACTAATTTGTAAAATGGTGTACGTCCCCAAAATGTTTTAAAGCACTGACGCTATATGAAATGAGATTTTCAGCGGTGACCTTAGGTGAACCATATAATGGAGACCTTAATATATGAAATGTTATACGCCCCAAGAATGCTTTTAATAACTGACACTAAATGAAATGAGATTTTTCGTGGTGACCTTAACATGGTGTCTCACCCACATAATGACTATCCTAACGGGACGTTAGTTGGAAATTAACAATTTTCTATAGTGATATTCTAATTTCTTAGTATTAAGTGTACTAAAATTTTGGACTTTTTAGATCTCTTTTTGTGAGAGTGGGGGTGGTTGGTGTTGGGATTTTCAAGATTTTGATGGGTAAATAATTATTGCGGAATCGCATCAAATTGTACCTGAATTAAGAAAAAAGAAAGTACTTAAATTCTAGAAGATATTGCTACGTGAACTTTATGTAAAAGAAACTACTTAATCAAGATTCAAGAGAACGTCAAAAAGAAGATAAAATATTAATGATACGTTTGAAACTTAACTTATACAGTAAAGGAAAAAAGATGATCATTACCCAATAAGGGGTCGTTTGGTAGAGTGTATTAGAGCAAATAATGCATACATTAGCTTTGTGTATTATTAATACATTGTTTGATATACTTTTTAACCAATGTATAAGTAATGCAAACATTAGTTATACACTCTATTTGATATTATCCTATGCATAACTAATATCTAGCAAATCATGATATTAACAATACAATAGATTTTAATGCATGCATAAGCATGATTAAAGGCATAATTGCCCTTCGAATTTCATGCTTGATTAAAATACGTTGTTATATTAATACAAGTTTAATACGGCAATTGCTCCCGCTATTTATATATGTGCTAGTTAATTTGACTGCAGATCACACGGTAAATAAAAGAAAATTAAAATATGAGTAAATAATTATTATTAAAATTTTTATTATAAACACTCAGCCTTTGCTAATCAAAGAAGCAGCTGAAAAGAGAAATATAATTTGCAAACTTGTAATCTTGAGATTACCCATTAGTGAATTTTAAAGGGATCCTTAATTGATTAAAGTATAATTATTATATCTTGATATTCTCGTACTAATTTCTTTTACAAATAATATCATATTTGTTTTAGTAGTTAAGTAAGTTCCATGGATCTATTCTATATCTAAAAGACAATCGATGAATTATCAGGGAAGTAGTACTTTTTTATCAGTTTTATCTTTTGAATAGTAACACTATCGATTTATGGACTATTTTTCTTTTATTATCTTATATTTGAAGTTAACTAATTTAATTAATTTGTTTCATTGACGGTAACTCAACAACGAGTTATAACCGTAACTGTACAAGTACACTGCTACAATAAAAATAGTATACAAAACTAAACAATGTGGAGGATATTTTTGTAAACAAATATTTCTTTTAGAAATTAAGTAATGTATTAATACATCAAATCAAATAATGTATAAAAAATAATTTAGCATAATTAATATCATCATTACTTAATACACATTATTCGAGATTAATCTTATACACTCTAGGAAACGACCCTAAGTTTGCTTGGTTTGCCACCCAATGACATTTTGTTAGGTTGATAGTGCCCACACTAAAAAAGAAAGATGTGAATATTAAGTGCACTAAATTGGCTTCTTGGTGGCCTACAATATCTAAAATTGTGATTTTCATAATTTTGAGAAGTGAGCAATAACAACAACCAATAAACAACTTGTGGACAATGATTATTTTCAAATTTCAACCAACAAAAAGACTTGTAAGTTTTATCCATTAATGGTGGAGAAAATATTTATACTACAATATAATTTGGTTATCTATAATCTACAAGACAATTTCAGATAAATCTTCATTATAAATATTATGTAATTGATGACTTGATAAAATAATAAACTTATAACCTGCTATCACGGCTTAAATCACCGATAACGCAAAAAAACTAGTATTGTAACTTAAATTTGTCCTTGTAATATTCTCATCCAAATTTATAAACAAAAAAAATGAAAAGGGAGTAAATTCTTTTTCCCGTTCTATTTTAGGGTGAATAGTTGATTTAGTTACTTTCAACCTGTTGCTTAATCAAGAAAAACTAAAAGAAATATTTATAGAAATATAACAATATTACCGTACAAAGCTTAAATTTAATTATTGATGTAACCGAATAACTACCTATAACCTTTTTAGTGTGGTTGGTGTCCTTCATTGAATTTTACTCTCAATCAAAGTTCTCATAGTTTTAATTTGCTTTTAAAAGATTATTCAAACAATATGCATTCATACTCTAAAGTCGTATAAAATAATTCAATTCCAATGATGAATACTTGGTAATAATTGCGCCTCATGTCTTGCTCTTACCTAACACTCAATTTCAAAAAGACTTCGCTATTCAAATTCTTAAAGGCAAAATCAGATAGATATATATATATATATATATATATATATATATATATATATATATATCATCACTCTTTTACTAAGGTCATTATATTATCTAATTAAGTTGTCACATTATGAGAGGAGCAGTCAAAAGTATAATGTGATATACAGAAGCTTTCATCATTACATTTTGTTCTCCTTTCGATTATACACAAACCTTTTAGTCTTTCCATAACAAAAGGCAAATCTAGTACAAATTACTAAGTTTTTCCAATGAAGTGATTGTTCTTGTAGTGATTAGTTTTTTTAAAAAAATAACTCTCTTTTTTTTCTCAATAAACAAATCCACACCAAAAATCACCAAAGACTTCTTGTTCAGTAATAATGGTGGGAGTCATTCACACAATATGTATAAGTTTAATTTTCACTGTCTCCTCCTCCTTATCTAATTAACAAAAAATATATGACAAAAAAGAGGTTTTTCTTATTTTTGAGTGGAGTTAGAATTTTAATTTTATGAATTTTGAAGTAATATAGAAAAGGGAGCTTGCTGAAGGTGCGGAGCTACAGCCAAGTAAGGATGTTCGCTGGAAAATTATACCGTATATATACATATAAAATATTCTCTATTATGTGATTATATAGATAAATGCACACCTTTTAACATAACTAAGAGTGACGGTCCAGCAGTAAGGGTGTTCATTTGAGACTGGAGGTTTGCGGTTGGATTCTTTGCTCACAACACTCTTTTTGAGCCTTTCGTAGTCATTTTTTAGAAAAAAGAAATAAAACAAACAGAACTTGATAAGGTGACACGTGGATTGCTGGGCCAGAGAACACATTTATTCTCTTCCTTATTAGACCCTACCAATTCCTCTTTAATTGTGAACGCATCAACATATTATTTTTCTTATCTTTATTAGACATTGCCAAAATTAAGAAATGCATCATCTGAAATCAAGTAAAAATATTAATATTCTTCTCTTTTCTATGAAAAAGATAAAAAATTAGGGACGCTTTCTTTCATTTTAACTGCTATTTCTTTTTATTTTTCTCATAATACCTGTAGATTATTTTGACCAATGACTTTTTGGTTTACTGTACGGAGTAGTTGATAATTTTCTTTTATATTGCATGATTATTCCTTTTATATATCTCTTTGCATTAGTTTTCATGTGTGTTATTCTCTATATAATTCAACTAGTTGTTAAAATTATTTTTATTGACTTTTCTATGTTAATTTAATTTATACAATTGATAGTTTTATAATTATAAGTTTTCATATGATTTGATTAAATGATATGTAATTTGATTTTAAATTTTGGATGCACTCATTCATCAGTAAATAAAAATGTTTGTGCACCCACTCAACTATATTAATTATTATTTTTTTGTAAAACCACTACTAGGTGACCTACTTCTTTAAAATCTGAACACTCTTGATGAAATTTCAGACTCCGCTACTGACTTGCTGGGTTTTGATCTACATATTAAGTGGAACAAATAAAGAAGTTGAGATAAAGTTATTGGTTTCTGACTAATCTTAGTCGATGTTTAGCTTCGACCCTGACTGTATTAACAAGAGCATCTAAATTTAGTCTAGAAAGAATTATTTTACTTTAGATAATATATGGTGATTAACTAACACAATACAAATAATATAAAAGGAATAAAAGTTTGGTGAAACAGTTGAATGTGGGAACCTCCTTGTCTTAAGACCAACTTAAAGTTCCACTAGAATTGGAAGATTGATTGGGAACTCAGACAAGAAAAGTGCAAGAGCCATTATCCATATGAGAGTGACACAACAAGAGAGTGGTATTAATTGGACCACATAATCAAGATTTGTTTGAACTTATGAAGGCCCTTCCTAATTTATAGAATATTCCCCCCTTTAATTTGGGAACCCCATTAAAAAAGGCAATATCAAGAAATGGAATAATTTTAAGTTTCAAAGTGTGACACCCATCATTTGGGCATCTATCCAACCACGTCAGCATGACGCCTAAATGACCTAAACATATTGTATCTAGATTCCCCATAATTCATGTATGCATCATGCAAGCGTTCAAATTAAAATTAAGAATTCCATTTAATATTCATGTATAAAAGATAATATTTGATTATGTATAAATTGAATTTATTGTCATTTACCATCACATTTATTTATGGGATCTTTACCTAAATAACCGACTGGTTCACAGTTTAATTTTTTTTATTGGTATATATAGATTAGACATTGATTACATATGTTTAACATAGTAGTATATAAGGATTATGCGTATACTATATATTCACGACTAGTTTTAGTTTAAGCAATTGAATGAGCGACTACTAGGTTAATTCTTCTGGGATGATCTTTACACAGATAGCCGGTAGGATTCACTGTTTACTTTTTTAGCCGGTGTACATAGATTATACACGGTTATACACATATTATACATGAATTGTACATAAGCTGACTATTTTTGATTTACGCGATTGGGTGAACGACTATTTAAGTTAATTTTTCTATTTAAGTGATCATATCTAATCTTATTTACTAGTCTTGGTTTGATACAGATGCTGATATGGGATCCACATTACATATCAAATGTACCTGGAGAACTTGGTTTGCTGGTTGGATTAATAATGTGGGTAACAACATTTCCAGCAATAAGAAGAAGAATGTTTGAACTCTTCTTCTATACTCACTATCTCTACATTCTATTCATGGCTTTCTTCTTACTCCACACTGGAATGTTCTATGCCTGCATTATGCTTCCTGGTTTGTTCCTCTTCTTGATCGATCGATACTTGAGGTTTTTGCAATCCAAACAAAAAGTCCGTTTGATTTCAGCCAGAGTTTTGACTTGTGAAACTGTTGAACTCAACTTTTCCAAAATACCAGGTAACAATTCCGCCAAACTTATATGCACTGATGATGTAACGAATTACTTGGTAAACTATTGGGTGTATTTTAATATGTTGTGACAGATAACATAATTTATTTGCTTATACTTTGTAGGATTGGAGTACTCTCCAACAAGCGTCATGTTCCTAAATGTGCCGAGCATATCCAAATTGCAGTGGCATCCATTTACTGTTACTTCAAACAGTAGCTTAGAATCAGATACAATTAGTGTTGTCATTAAATGTGAAGGAAGTTGGACTAAGAAGCTTTACGATGTCATGTCATTGCCTTCCCCTGTGGATCGCCTTGATGTTTCTGTTGAAGGACCCTATGGACCTGCTTCCACTCATTTCCTAAGGTCAGTATTCTACTACAGATTTCGAATTTAAGTTATATACACTAACAGCGTAAAGATATTTTACAGTATTAGTGTGTTTTACATGTTAGTCGTGTTATTTATATCAGATTAACAATTAATGCTAGTTTATCATAAAGATTTACATGTATTTACCTTATAAGTACTTTAATTGTGTATATATTCTTTACTCGGTCTGTACATAGAGCTTAAACTCTTCCAAGTCAATATAGTTCCCTAGAATATTTTGTAATGATGTAGCTATATTTATCACAGGCATGATACATTGGTGCTGATCAGTGGAGGAAGTGGAATAACTCCATTCATTTCAATCATCAGAGAGCTGATTTATATGAGTTCAACACTGAAATGCAAAACCCCAGAGATTCTATTAGTCAGTGTGTTCAAGAACTCTTCTCAACTCTCCATGTTAGACCTTCTTCTTCCTATAACAGGCACTCCTTCAGGATGTTCTTCTAGTCTTGACCTACACATTGAGGCTTATATAACCAGAGAGACTGAACCAGCACCAGAAAAACCCGAACCCCTTCGAACCGTTTGGTTCCAACCTAACTACTCTGATGCACCCATAACCCCTATTTTAGGCCACAACAACTGGCTTTGGCTTGCTGCTATAATATCGTCTTCGTTTGCTCTGTACCTTCTATTTGTGGGGCTTCTTTACCAATACTATGTGTACCCTATGGACCATGGTACTAACAAGGTGTTCCCATACCACACAAGGGCTTTGTTCAACATGTTGTTTATAGTAGCTTCTATAGGAATTGCAGCAAGTGCAGCCTTCCTTTGGAACTAGAAGAAAAGTGCTAGAGAAACTAAGCAGATTCAAGACATGGCAGATTCAACAAAATCTTTAAACTCATTATTAGCCTATGCTGATCAAGAGCTGGAAAGTCTTCCTCAACAATCGCTCGACAAATCAATCAAGACACATTATGGCCAGAGACCTGATCTCAAGAGTAATTATTATATCTTTGCATTATCAATACTATTAGTACTTATTTTCAACTCTCTATGCGGGTAACTAAAGGAAATTCTCTTGCAGGAATATTGCTAGAAGTTAAAGGATCAAGTGTTGGAGTACTTGCCTCTGGACCGAAGACATTGAGGCACGACGTAGCAGCTATTTGCTCATCTGGGCTGGTTGAATATCTCCACTTTGAGTCCACCAGCTTCACCTGGTGATTAACTCATCTTCTAAAGTCCGAGCAGCTTAAAAGGACTGTGTAAGAAACTAAGAATGCATCAGTATCTATGTAGATATTATGCCCTGTAATATGTTCCAGTCTTTTGGTTGGATCGATATGTGTGTTTAAAATAGGTATTGTGAGTATGGTTGCCCAAGATTACATTACTTTTTGACGAATATCATATGTTGTTGGAAATTTACTAAATGTGGAAATAAGTATATCTCATTAATTTATGACTCGAACTATTGGGCCCGCATGTCGGAAACGTCGTTTCCACACACGTGCACACGTAGTGCCAAGTACCGCAAATTTCATTAGTGAAAGAGATATTGGTACGTATGTAATACGTTTGAGACATAGAATTATGGACGGTTATTTGACAAATGACAAAGTATTCCACGTTGGTAAATGAAGGAAGAAGTGTACAAAGTGTAAAATGAAACGAGTCGGAAATCGCCGCGGAGCCGTGAAGGGCCGCGGCGCCACAACTGTCGGAGCCGCGGCGCGCGGAGCGCGCGGCGCCTCCCAGGCTGCGCCGCGGCGCAAATTGGCTGGTCAGCTACTGGAGCCGCGGCGCTTTGGAGGCAGAATGCTGCGACGGGAAGTTGTAAAAATCTGACGTTTGGGCTGGTTTTGGAGCATTGATTTTCCATTACTTGCCACATGAATTCAGCCATTATTTGGCTAAATGTAACCCCTCAATCAAGTGCAATTACATGGCTATTGAAGGCCTTTAGTTGGCTAGTTGAGGGGTCTTCTACTTACACTATAAATTGAGGCATTTGGCTCAATTGAAACACACTACACTAAACACTTAGAAAATTCTCCAGATTTTCTTATTTTATATTCTTCCTCTCTAGCAAAGTCACTATACTCAAAGTTCTTCAAGAGTAACACTTGAGTTTCCTTTGCTCACTTGTTAAAGTTGTTGTTGTATCTTGGGAGACTATTGCTCAATACCGTAAAAGGAGATATACGAGGCAATCTTGTTTTAAAGAAAGAGTGTCATCACTCGACTCAGCGAATCACACAAGCAATCGGTTAAGTTCTTGATTTTCAGTTTATTGTAATAGTTAGTTTATCCTTTCTATTATTGTAATAGTTACTTACTTCCCGTTCCCTACAACAATTGTATCCCGATCCGACCTGCTCCAACCCGACCCCGTCCCGACCCACCAACCCTCTTCCCCTTTGCAAAAATAACCGTTGCAACAACGACCAGATTTTGATTTTGGCCGTTGTGCAACGGCTATAACGGCTATTTTTGCCCCCATACCATAAACCCCCTATCTTTAATATTTATTTTTAATCCCTAAGTTAATATATTTACATTTTAATCCTATTTCTCATTTTTCTCACAATCTCTCTATTCTCTCAATTTATCTCTACAATTCTACATTACCTTCTAAATATTTTTTTTTTTTTGCTCATTTATATCAAAGTTCAAAAATTGAGAGTGAATTAACTTATAAAAAAATTCCTGTCAGCATCAGTCTTCTATAATTACTCATTCTAATATGCATGATCTGAGCCCAACCACAGAATAATGAATGTTATAATTCTTGATCACACAACCTTCACCAAAGACACTATTTGTGACATCAGCATCAAGCATTTTTTAAGGTGGCACATATCGAGGTTGGGTGTCGATTGGAGTTGATAAATTTGGCACATGCTTTATTGTAATGCCCAAATTGGCATTGTAGAAAGCTTCAATGGTACCAATATCTTCCCGGTAACCATCATATAAATAAGCTTGCACTACCGACATCATTTGTCCCAGGAAACGTGTCACGAAGTAGGTTTAACATCACATCTTTGCTAATGACATATATTAGTTGAATTGTGTGAGAACACAGATATTGGATATGTTACTGTTAATGACGAAAAGGAAAGGACATTGCAGGAGCGGGATAATTGTGAAAGTATGTATCTCCTAGAGACAATCATTAGTAGGGACAAATGTACTTGAACACATTCGTATTATTAATAAGATTAATATTTATAGCAGTTGCAATTATTGAATTATTATTTAATTGTTTGTAATTATTCATTAATGTGCATCTCTTGAGCTTACGTTGTCATTAATAGAGTGAGATATTGATGATAAAACGTAACTCTAAAATAGTCTCGACTAATGATCATCTACAAACTTTAATATTATCTAAGCGAAGATAAAATATAAAATGTATAAAAAAAATCTGGAGCCTCAAAATTTTGAACACCGAAAGCAAAATCTTTACTTGAGCCACCCCTGCCTATTCAATAAAGAATTGTGTATTCAGCATCTTACCACATCCTAAAGTATCAGTAATACATAGTAGTATTACCTTTTCCGTTCCATGCATCCTGATGGCTATGAAGTAGGAAATAATCCTGCATTCTTTCAATGAACTTTCATTTTTTTCATCTTTTGTGCCAATCCCTTTATTCAATATCTTTTAGTGTCAATAATTGGTATATCCTTGGTTACCGAATACCGATAATATAAGTAGTTATTATTGTGTATCCAGCACCTTGCACATTCCATGCCATCCTAATGCCTGAACTGAACGTTTTAATTTGTGAGGTGGTTTGGGAATTTAATTATGCATCTAAATAACAGGCCATAATGGGATAAATTGCATATGTAGATATGACAACCCCTCTGTCGTTGATGCATAATGCATGCAGGTATGCAACAGTGAGGGATTCGGTGCAAACCTGAAAAGCAAGTGTAACTTTTATAATTACTAAAAAGAGAGACTTGGAACATCAAAAGTTCATGATCATGAGTCCCATTATAAGCTTCTGAAACTCCGATCAATATTTCTGTTCAACGTTGAAATATCAGCTATCCATGTTCAATGTTGAAACGTCAGCACTCAGCAATCCTACTACAATTAATTTATTGAATACACATGTATAACTTATTTGTCAAGCAGAGCTATAATTTGATAAACCCTTGGTTACAAAAAGAATCATAAATGATATGTTGGCTAACAACAAAAGCAACAAGATGGTAACCGGAAAAACTCGAAAAAAGAGTGAAAGATGTCAGCCATGTCCAGTAACCTGCCTCGTAATAGAATTTGTTGGAGGTTCGTTAAATGAGCTGCAACAAAAGAATGAACCAATGTACAAATTCCTGCAAATCTAGAAAAGAAATAGAGGAGAAAAGGGTTTGTTTCTAGCCATTACAACTCAGAGTGCCTGTTCTTCTCTTCCTCAATCTGGAATACTTCTTCAAAAGGAGGGTCGCCTGGTCTTCGAAATAGTTGGTCCCTTATTTTAATCTCATATGCTTCTTCTTGTTCCAGCAAAAACTTTTTCAACTGCAAAATGGTCTTACAAAATCTCAAACTCTCTAGCATTCAGAATTATTAAAGTGTGTGACCATCTGATCTAAAAGCTTAAGCTGTTAGATAGAACACACTTTTAATATTATATTCTCAACACGCCCCCTCACGTGCTGGCCTGATTTTTTTCATGGTCCAAGCACGTGGAAATTCTTTTTGAGAATGGGTGGCGGTGAGGTTCGATCCCAGGACCTTTGGCCTGCTCTGATACCATATTAAAGTGTGTGACCATCTGATCTAAAAGCTTAAGCTGTTAGATAGAACACACTTTTAATATTATATTCTCAACAAGAATCTTGTGTTCTAACAAACAGAACTTAGACACCCTCAATCATAGAAGAGAGTTAAACCAGATCCAAACATAAAATGCAAGAAGCATCTGGAGGGGTAAAATTAAAAGAAAACTGACCAAATACTTTAAGAAGAGAAGAAAAAAAATGTGCATGTGCCACATTAAGCAAAAGTTGAGGGTCGAGTCAAAGAACATAGAAAAAGAAGAAAACCACGACAAACAGCTAGTAAAACAGCATTACTGGTGACCGTCAAACAATAATTAGCAATATTACATTAAGGCTACCATAAAAACAATGAGAGCAATGATTCCTGTTATTCATTCTGCTTTCTTGGTTGATCATAATAACAACACCAAGAAATTGTAGGACTGAAATTCCGTAGCAGATTTGGATGTTCTAATAAGAAAGCCACATGTTGCATTTGCATTTGAGAGTACCTCCTCTTAACATAAGAAAAATGGTTTTGTTGGCAGCATGCAATGAAATTGACATAAAATGCAGGATGAACCTCAAGTTGCTTGACATAATCTCTAAAATGGAGAAATTTAATACTCTGACCATTCCCTGCTACACCGCCTTCCTGGGATTACTCATTGAGCTTCGAAGAGAAAGAGCTAATATTTACAGAGAGCTCAAAGTTGACGTGAAGCAGGTGTAACAAAGGGAAAGTTTTATCTTTGTGTTTCTCTGAAGCTTCACTTTTCATGTTACTCTTTTCAAATTCTTGAAATCTCCTCATAGAGTTCCTTCAAGTGATTCAGAAAAGAAATGAAAATTGTGAGGTTACATTGTGGAAATTGTCAGGGAACTTGAGATTCAACCTACAATCAATCTGTTATTCGTATGTGCTGTGTATTAAGAGTCACTCTCTTGCATCAAATTCTTAAATAGTTATGTTGAAAAAGAGACCAACTTTTTACAAAATTCCTAATTTTAAGCCTTTTGAACAAGCTCTTTGCTGGAAGCATCGATAGGCAATTTCAGCAGTTACAGAAGAAGACATCTAATTTGGGAAGTAAAACAAACCTCTGTTGTATCTTGACCTTTTTCCATGGTGAACATTACTGTGCTCCAATCAACACCTATGAACTTTGTCTCAATTGCTCCAGTTCTTGCTAGATTTGCCCACCTCTTGGCAATATCAGTAACCATCTCCTGAAAATCATTGTAATGTAAACTAATAAGGTTCCATTACCTTGCATCCAACAACAATAGCCAACAACAGAATTAACACTGATACCTATAACTATAAAGTTAAGGAATCTTTTTCAGTTAGTTAGACAATTTTGTGTAGTTTGAGGTTTGAGTGGTAGCTCATTTGTAAAGCTCCCACCTTCTAGGTGCAAGTTTTGATCCTTACCGGATCCTTCCCTTTACCTCCCAAACATCAATTAATCAATCAATCACTATGGCTCAGTCCCAAACTTTTTGAAACTGTATATGAATCCTCTATTTCCATTTCCACTATATTATTATGACCTCTTTCATTTCAATACAAAATAATTTGTCTTCTAATGTAATCTAGAGGCACTGTAGAGTCTAGAATTACTGATTTGTGAGATCTCACATTTATCTCTAGACTACCATACAAGTCTCTAACCATACTAAAAAGAGTCCGGGTATTGTTTAAACACCAGACACAATGCAGGTGTAAAAACAAACTAAGCCTTAAGTATGTGATATTAACAACAATCTTCCTATAAGGATCATTTGCTTCCCATGTGTCCTGATCAGCGGCAGATTCACTATTTAAGTTTTATGAGTTCAACCGTTAGCATTGAACCTATTATATCTTTCATATATACTATTTGTTGTAATGTTGGTGAATTTTTACACATAAATTTATACCGCGCCAAAAGTATAGATGAACCTGTTACCAAAAGGCTACATACGCCTCTGGTCCTGATCTAGCTAAGTCTCATTGATTCCGAGAGATTGTAGGTTTTTGAGAGAGAGTTTGTTTTCTAACAAAAAAAGTCTAAACAGAAAAGAAATGTCTCAGATCTACCATAGATTAATTTTGTTGTGTTCAATAGCAAAGAAATTAAATTACAAGCTGATTACTATTCCCTATTCAGATACTAATAAGGATTCACCAAAGCAGTAAATAGTAATTAAAATATCAATTCACAAAGCATTCAAAGGTAAAAAGAGATACCGGAGTCCGACGAGTTCCAAGTCGGAGCTTAACGAATCCGAAAACGGGTCCTAGAACCCGCTTCATCATTTCAGATTGGATATCCGATCCGGAGTTGGCGGTTTCCTTCCTGCCCCATTGTTTCCCTTCTTCGTCCTCCTCGCTGTCTAAAACGTCGTTAAGGTCATCGGAAACGTGGATCCTCCGTTGTACTCCCTCGGCGAAACGGTAGAACCTTAGGGTTCCGGTGGCGATCAAGAACAACAACAAGCAAATTGTGTAAGAACATCTACACAATTGATTTGACATTGTAGTTACTTTCAGTTGGGTGTTTGAGTTTTGGTTATGTTAAGTGATTGCATGTGTATTTATAGGTTTGGGAATGGAGTGGTGGACGTAAAGCGAGCATGTTGGAATTTAGATGTGAAATACAGGGGTGTGATTTGTTTGGATAAATCCGAAATTCGAATATTTTAGATTTATATTTTAAAATTTTCAAATTTAAAGTGGGTTTCGGATTTAATTTTTAAAAATTTTGGATTTTAGATCAGATTTCAGATTAGAAACTTCGGATTTTTGAATATTCGAAAATCGAATTTCTTAAATCCATTAATATATTAGTAATATTACTTAAGTCAAATATACCCTACTCATTATATATCAACCCCTATATTAAAAAAAATACTAAATTTAATATGTTTGAATTTGTTCATTTTAAAGAAACTTGTTCATTCATATACTAGTACTTTTACTGTTGCATACTTGGCAAATTGCTTGTATGACTATTTTATTTATGTGACTGTGATAACAACGAGAAATTATATATTAAGGTAATTTGGTACAAATATTTTATTTGATTGTTCATGTTGTAAGAAGAAGAAGAAGAAGTAGTAATTCAACTTATAAGCCGAACCGAAAATCTGAATTATCCAAACCGATTTGTCCGAAACCAAACTTAAAAAAACTGATTCAATCCGAACGTGTTTGGATCTGATTCGGATTACATGTTGCGAAATCTGAAAACCGAAATTATAATTCGAAATGTGCTAAACCCGATCCAAACCGACCGATGAATAGGCCTAGTGAAATATATTAACCATATTGTGAGATTACCATAGTCGAAAGATCTTAAGCTCTGTATCTGGTAAGAATCCTTATTGTGAGAAGGTGATTATGGTGTTCTATGCTAATCTGACGCTTGCTGTTAGGGACACAACCTCAAAGAAATTTGGGAGAGTGTACCTATACAACAAGGTATACAATTTTACACCTAATATCATCAACTCCACTCTTGGGATAATTGTTAGTGAAAGAGAACCTCAACCAAACCCCACTGTGGAGGAACTCAATTCGATGATCAAGTACCTTACGGGGAATTTGATCACTGTTTGGGCTCCTCGCAGTCCTGTGTCAAAACTCACTGCCTTGTTTGCCACTTTGCACAAACTTGCTATATACAATTGGCTACCCTCCCTCAACGAGACAGTGGTGACTCTTGATCAAGCATCACTGCTTTTCAAGATTGGAAGGAATCGGAAAGTTGACTTAGGAACCCTCATATTCAACCATGTTGCCAACTTGGCAGAAAGACAAAGCAACTCGGCCCTTCCATACCCGTCCTTGATTTTTCAAATCCTGCTCAACCAAGGTTTTAAGACTCCAAAAGGAGAAAAGCTGAGTCCAGCCTTAGAGGTCTACTCAGTACAATGAGCAGTTGTGAACATCAGGGACAGGGTTATTGACCTACCCTGGAAGAAAGATGAATGGGACACTGACACATCAAAGGATGTTGCCGACATTCCTGGCAACATTGGTCAAGGAAAGGTCCCAATGTCCAAAGACTAGCTTCGACAGCACATTGCTGAACTTGACAGGCAAATTCAAGACCTAGTGCGAGCCAGGAACTATTATATGGGCTTACTTTCTTCACAAAAAGGGGGAGAGGATGTTGCTTCTTTGGAAGCGACGATGGACGGGGGAGTTGTTGATGATGTTGCCGCCGGGAAGCGACGACAGACGAGGGGAGAGTTGCTACTGATGAGGATGCAGGCCAATAATGCAGGGGGAGAGGAGTTAAGATGATGATTGCTGACTACTTCTGATGCTATGGAGATGAAGATGGTGTTGCACAGAGTGATCGATCACATAAAGCGACTGGAAGCTAGTGTGACTCAATTACTCTAGTCAAGGATGATCATGCTGATGGATGGAGTGTTGATAATCTCTGTTTATTTGAATATTGGATATCTGACATTTGGAATATTTTTTTTGGTTTGTAATATTTTACTTTGGGATATTTGGTCTGTTCTTACAGACATTGTGACTGCTTTCTAAAGCTGTTTATATATGTTTGCCTGATGTGGATTGTTATGAATTGTTAATGTAGACTGATTACGCAGTTGCTGTAAGTAAGTCACGACTAACATAACATAACTCCTATCTAATCAAATCATCGATACAACACTGCTTGGAATTTAATACTGCAGATTAAGGGGGAGCATAACACTGATCCTACTGATTCTTGGAATGTAAGGATTACATCGGGAATCAGTATCCTAGTTATTTTCGCTTCGTATGGAGTTTTGTGAAGAAATGCAAAAAGGGGGAGATTGTTGATGTTGGATGGATATTGTGACAACATCTGTAAATGCTCAGGACAACATCTTATGAAAATAAGAATGTTGCCTGCGATGTTGTGACAACATTCCTGACAACATCTCTGTAACGATTTTGCCTATTCTTCCGCGCCAAAACATGTTGTGTTACTGTGAGTAAAAAATGACCTAGGCAAGCTTACAATGATGATGTGTTTAAAACATGGTAAAAGAAACAATCAAAGCTTGGAGAGGAAGCAGCGTGAAGACCCAGTCCAGAACGTTGAGCTTTTTAAGGAGCAAGAACCGGTCCAAGCTGAAGCCTTCTTTTACTCAGCCTCCGCAACCAACCAGTGAGGATTTCAAGGGAAGTTTCACACTATAAATAGAGGGGAGCTTCAGAGTATCGATATCCAGAATTGAACGAGAAGAATTACCAAGAGAGCTCTCGAATATTCACCTTAGAAACTGGATCAACACACTTAGCCTAAAGTAGTATAACAACATCTAGTCTCACATTACTATTGCTGCCCAGATTCTAGATCAAGCTTATATTTCAAGTAATTGTAATGAAGATGTTGTATTTATCTTTTTAGATCTTTTAACTTTAGGTTGAAGTCATCGGCGACTTCACTTTTGTTTGTAATTTCTTTTTCGCATTTATTGTTCAATCTTGTAAAAAGAAATTCATTTGTAATTGTATATAATTTATACAGTTCTTTGGTCATTGACCATCAAGGGATATATTAATATATACCCTTGAAAATATAAATCTTGTGTCTCTTTACTTTTTCGCTGCATTTACTCTATAAAGGTTTATAACTGTTTTATCACAATATTGCCACAGATGTTGACACAGCATTGAAGGCAACATCCAGAAACTGTTTTAATTGTTCTAGCTGTTACGGTTTTGTTCTTACATATTCTTGCTTATCCGTAGCCCCGGACCCAACAGTGTAAAACAAGTCAAAGATATTTGTATGGTTATAGATCATCTCGTTAAATATTAAAAATAAAGTTTAAAGTTAATTATTATCAAATAAATAAATGTGTCATTCTTTTTTGTACTGACTAAAAAAGAAAGTGTGTCATATTAGTTTATATATTATTAGTCTGATATTAAGACACGAATATTAATATTCGATGAACTTAGTCACCAAAATTGTACCTAAGATTTGAATAAATCCCCGATTATTATTTTTA
Source organism: Anisodus tanguticus (assembly GCA_034509755.1). Classification (NCBI taxonomy): domain Eukaryota; kingdom Viridiplantae; phylum Streptophyta; class Magnoliopsida; order Solanales; family Solanaceae; genus Anisodus; species Anisodus tanguticus. The sequence goes on along the minus strand of CM067561.1, from coordinate 20,899,485 downwards.
TGTAGCAATTACTTACTTTACAATTTACACATCCCTTAAGAAATGATAGAATTAATACATTACATGTTTCAATATTATATGGTGCTAAGAAGTATCGTGGATAATCTAACTTGCATAATGCATAATGTTTTATTTTTTGTGCTACAAAAAATGTAAGTATTTTATAAATTTGAAGAGAGAAACTTTAATTAGACGTGTGACCATAGATTTCAAAGGGTTTTCACTTTATTCGAAATTTATGGAGCTGAAGTTAAAAATTGAGTTGTATTTGATTATATTTTTTTGCAAAGGAAAAGAGAACACTTAATTTAGAATTTATGAAAAAGGAGTTGGAAAATAAATTTGGAGCATTTTCCAAAATTCAGAATTTAACTCCAAGTTGGATTTCTAAACTCTATAACCAAGACCTGATTTTTAAATAAAATAAAAAATTAATCTGAAAAAAGTGAATAATTTTATAGTCAAACAAACCCTAAGTTGGTCGTGACTCAGTGACTAGCTTTGCTGAAAATTTTGAGATGGGTTGGGCTAAGGTACCTCCAAAGTCCAAACCAAGCCAAGCCCTTTACTTTTGTGTGCCCAATACTTTGGGGTCCATCACTCGAGTCCATTTTGCAATCTAAAAGCCCCTATCCGGCACATACTCTTTATAATATTTTCAACAAATATAATTTCATTGAAAAAAGGATAAGCAGGCAGACATATTATTTTGATTGAGCTTAATAAAAAAAAAAGGTAGAAGTTAATAAACACTTAAAGATATTGCCAAATAAGCGCGGATTAGTAATCATTCACTTGACATATCCAACAATGACACATTGGGTTCGACGTAATTCAAAATTTTGATGTAGAAATTCATATATTTCGAACTCACTCTCTTAACTTAGAATTATGTATAAATTCTGAATTTATCATTGCGTGAATCGCTTGTGAGTTAGAACAAACCCGGATTGCGACTTGGGAATTTTAAGATGAACTTTTAATTATTATTTTTTTTTTTAAAAAAGGAAGATGGAGGAACAAGTACACAATAATGTGTGCGCAACATTGAGATGATATATGAAATTAAAAGGGATCTGTACGAGGATGCTTACCATTGTGGTTGAAGACAAATGCATTGGTTTGGACTAAGGCTGTCCAGTGGGCTGGGTCGGCCCGATACTCGGCCCACTCCGTCCCGTCCCGATTCCGTTCCAATCCCGACCCGTCCCCCTCCCGCTTTGCAAAAATAATTGTTGCAACAACGGCCAAAATCGAATGGCCGTTGTGCAACGGCTAAAACGATCATTTTTGGGGCCCCTACCCCTCTTAATACTTATTTTTACCCCTAAGTTAATATATTTACACTTTAACCCTATTTCTCAACTATAAATAACTCATTTTTCTCTTTATTTTTATCACAAATCTTCCTACCATCTCTCTAATCTCTCAATTTATCTCTCTACAATTCTACAATTCTTCCTACTATTAAATATTATATCAAAGTTAAAAAATTGGGAGTGAAGTTGGCAACTAGCTTGAGGATCATCCATCGAGCAAAGTTTCAATTTTCAACATCGATTACACGTCGGCGTTTGGTACCTTCGTTCCTTCTTTAAATTATTATTGTTACTTAATTTTAATTATCGCACTTAATTTCATTTACTTTAATTATTTATTTGCATAATTATAATGGAACGCTTTGGACGTATGCTTACGGGTAAGGGTAATGGTGCTTCTTCTAGTAGGGGTAACAAGGGTAAGAGTACTTCTTTTAATAATCATATTCCTAGTCCCAATGATTTGATTGATTTTACTCATATAGGTGAAACTCTTTTTTTAATGATATATCGTTAGATGATGAGGTATTCTGCATCTGAAACAGACTTTAATATTGACGATAATGTAGATGACACACCCATTAGTGCACCTCAACCTCAACCTCAGACTGAAACTGGAACGCCTCTTATTCCCCCTAGTATGAGTCGAGGACCCACACAATGAAAATTAAAATCAGTTGTATGAGATTTTTTTGATAGGGACCAAGAGAATCAAGTAGTTAGATGTAAAATTTGTAAAAATGTTTATAAATTTAAAACCGGAAAAGGTCAAGGTGGGACGGGATGTTTATGATAAAAATAAAGATAGGGAAAATATGACACAATTAGTTGGAGTGGAGGGTTTGCCTTTTTTCATTTCCTTCCTCTCCTGGTTTTATTCATTACATTCAAGAAACATATAATCTTGTTTTTAATGGTTTTCCTAGATCAAATGTTAGAAGAGATTTTTTTTTAATTTGCAAGTGATTATCAACAATAGTTACGTTTTGCATTGTATCATTTTAATGGAAAGTGGCTATCACTTCTGACATAGGTCGTAGTACTAACGGTAATGATTATCTAGCGGTAACATGTCATTGGATATATCATAATTGGTCTATGCAAAAACGTATTTTAGCATATAGATATATTGATGATAGACACACTGTAAGTTTTATTGCACAAAATATTAATGAAATTTGTGATTATTATGGAATAAATGATAAAATTATGACTATTACATTAGATAATGCTACTTCTAATGATTATTATTAGCGAATATTCACCGTATATTTTGTAATTATGATAGATGTATATTTAAGGTAACTTAGGATTCTTATTGTATTAGGAATCAACCATTTAAGGTAAGTTAGGATTCGTATTGTATTAGGAATCAACCTCTATACAACTATATATATATTGTGAATAATGAAAGGAATCCCCAAGGGAAATTATTCTATCTTTCATGGTATCAAGAGCCTAAACCTAATCCATCTCTCTCTCAAACAGCCGCCGAAACATCCCCCCCCCCCTTCTCGATTTTTTTTTCCTTCGGTCGACGGCAAGTCGGCAGCCACCATGTCTTCCCCTACAAATTCTGGTTCCTCCACTGGCACTTTTGATAACCCCTCTCAACGATCATCGTCTTCTTTTCACCCGGCTTTTGCCGTTACAAACATCAAGAACTCTATCCCTATAATTCTTGACCAAGAAGACTGTCAATATTCCATATGGACATAACTGTTCTATATCCATGCATGTGCATACAACGTGCTCGACCACATTGATGACTATGTTCCTCGTCCCACCGATATTGCCGAATCAACATGGCGTCGCCTTGACGCCATCGTCAAACAGTGGATATACGGCGCCATCTCAAAAGACTTGTTGTGTGCTATCATGAAAACAGGTGCCACAGCACGTGACCTTTGGGTACGGTTGGAAGAAATCTTTCAGGACAACAAAAATACTCGGGCCTTGTATTTGGAAGAACAATTCAACAATACGCGCCTCAAGAATTTTAACAACATGTCTGAATATTGCAAACAACTGAAACTCATAGCCGACCAACTTTCCAACGTCGGGACATCGGTTTCTGAAACCAAGATGGTACTTCAATTAGTTGCTGGTTTACCGAAAAGTGAGTACGATACACTTGCAACGATGATTCAACAGGCCGACCCACTACCAAGCTTCACCAAGGCATGTTCACAACTATTGTTGGAAGAAACACGACGTGCTAAACAAAAGGAGCATAATCAAAAGGCGTTAGCCATTGACGAGATGGCACCACCGGTGACCAACACCACCCCGCCACCACCGTAAAACCACCAGCAGCAGCAGTCCCGCGGTGGAGGGCGAGGCGGCAGAGGCTGCGGCAATAATAACAAAGGCAAGGGCCGCGGCAAAGGCCAACGCAACCAGCAACCAGGCCCATCTCATGCCTATTTCCAGTGGGTTGGACCGCCAGCCTGGCCCAATACTTGGAACTAGGCCTTGCCTGCCTGCCCTTACCCAACTGCAACGGCCTGCTTGGTCCAGTGGCCTATTGGGCTCTGCCCCAGCCAATAGGCAGGCCCACCCGCAGCAGCAGCAGACCCACCTAGCCTCGGTCCAGCAGCACCCGTAAGGAAGCAGCCTGCGCCCACTAATTTGGGCCATGCCTTCAGCACCGTCAACCTTCAACAACCCAACGAAAATTGGTACATGGACACCGGAGCCAAATCTCACCTCACTCGGTCGTCAGGTAACTTATCTCAACTACTTCGGTTAAAGTGTCCTCAATTTATTATTGTCGGCAATGGTCATCGCATTCCAATTGAAGATTACGGTAACACACACACCAAACATCCCCACCCACCTTTCTCCCTAAACCACGTCTTATACACCCCTAACATCATTAAAAACTTAATCTCTGTTAGAAAAGTCACTCGCAATAATTCTGTGTCTGTTGAATTTGACCCTTTTGGTTTTTCTGTGAAGGAACTCAATACGTGGAAAATTCTTACGCGCTGCAATAGTGTGGGAGACCTCTACCCCTTCACTCAATCTTCCGCTGTCAGACCGCAAGCACATCTATCCCTTGCGGCTATCTCTTCCTCAACTTGGCACAACAGACTCGGACGCCCCGGAGACCCAGTTTTTACTTTTCTTAGGACTACTAAGCGTATTTAATGTAACAATGAGAAACTTGCCCAACACTGTTTTTTTCCCGCTCGGCAAACATACTCGTCTTCCATGTATGTCATCCAACAATGTTACTTTTTCTCCTTTTGATATTGTTCATGCTGATTTGTGGACATCTCCGGTTGTTAGCTCTTTGGGTCACAAATTTTATCTAGTATTTTTAGATGATTTTTTACACTTTGTCTGGATTTACCCACTGAAATTCAAATCTGAAGTTTTTGCTAAATTCCTTGAGTTTCAAAAATTCATTAAAACACGGTTTGAAAAATCTGTCAAATCATTCCAATGTGATAATGGACGTGAATTTAATAACTCAGCTTTTCACAAATTCTGCTCTAAACAAGGCATGATTTTTCATTTTTCCTGTCCCTACACTTCCTCCCAAAACGAAAAGGCTGAACGAAATATACGTACCATCAATAACATGGTTCGCACCCTTCCGTTTCATGCCTGTCTTCCACCGCCTTTTTGGGTCTATGCAGTTAAAATGGTAGAATCCCTTCTTAATATTTTACCGACTAGCACTGTCCAAAACAAGACCTCTACCGAAATCTTATACTGTAGGTTCCCATCCTATGACCATCTCCGTATTTTCAGCTGCTTATGCTACCCCAACATAGCCTCCACTGCACCTCACAAACTTGCCCCTCGCACCGTGTCCTGTGTCTTCGTTGGTCTCCCTCCTACTCATCGAGTCTACCTGTGCTATGACATTGTCACTCATAAAATTATCGTCTCCCGTCACGTCACATTTGACGAGATGACCTTTCCTTTTTCAAATCTCTAAAAATTTCAGACCTCCGATTACATCTTTCTCGATGAACCGAGTCTGTCCCCGGCTGTCCAATCTCTATACCACCAGCAGCCCACTGTTCCGACAGAGCATACAACCTCGTCCCCGCCACTGTCCCGCACCAACCCAACCAGTCACTACTCTCGGTCGAACACCCCTGCTACCTCTAGTCGAGTCTCCTGCCCCCCCCACCGGGCAGCACTGCTGCCTCCCAATCCAGAACCCGTAAACCTACAGCCTCCAAGTCCGGCAGCACTACTGCCTCCCAGTCCAGAAATAGTAGCCCTGCAACCTCCCAGTCCAAACCTCCCACTGCTGCCTACCCATTGCATGGAGACTCGTGTGCAACACGGGATCTTCAAACCCAAGGTTCACTTCAACCTCTCCACACAAACTTTATCACTCATTCCAAAAAATCCAAAAATAGCAAAACTGGACCCTAATTGGAATGCGGCCATGTGCGAGAAGTTCAACGCTTTAACCAAGTAGAACACTTGGGATTTGGTACCTAGACCAGACGGTGTGAATGTTATCCGGTGTTTATGGCTATTTCGTCACAAGTTCAGAGACAGTGGTGACTTGGAGCGATATAAGGCAAGACTAGTTGCAAATGGCACTAATCAGCAGGAGAGTATTGATTGTGGTGAGACATTCTGCCCGGTTGTTAAACTGGTCACTATTCGGATTGTTCTCAGTATTGCTATGGGCATGCATTGGCTGATTCATCAGCTTGATGTCAAAAATACATTTCTTCATGGATATTCGAAAGAAACTGTGTACATGCATCATCCCCCTGGTTTGTTCATCCGGCAGTTCTGCAGTTTGTATGTCGTCTCAGGAAATTATTGTATGGCTTGAAACAGGCACCCCGCGCTTGGTATGATCGTTTTGTCAGGTATCTTCTACAGATCGATTTTAGATGTAGCATGTGTGATAACTCTCTCTTCACTTTTCATCGAGGTAGCAGCACTGCTTATTTGTTATTATATGTCGATGACATTGTTCTTACTGCCTCCTCTGGCAGTTTGAAGAATGAAATCATTGCTCTACTCAAAACTGAATTTGCTATGACTGACTTGGGCAAGCTGAGTTATTTTTTGGGTATATATCAGTGACCAGATCTGCAGCCGCTATGTTTTTGTGTCAACGTAAATATGCAGAAGAAATAGTCTATAGGGCTAAGATGGCAAATTGTAAAATTATGCCAACTCCGGTTGTCGGGTAGGTAATCTTAAGTGTATTCTTAAGCTCATCATCATCTTTTTATGATTAAGTCTATAATCCTTTATCAAACATTCAAACATCAACAGTATAATCTCTATCAACGTCGGAACAGTATAATCATAATCTAATATCAACGTCTAAGCAGCATAATAACAAGATAATATACTTATCAAAATCATGATTAGAAACACATAGTTTAAGCACATACCTTTCAGCAGATAATCAGATCACCAAAGTAGTCTCTACCCTCCTATGGCCTGTATTTCCCCTTTGCCTTCCGCCGTGGGTACTCTTTCGCCCGGGAGCCCGGGAGTCGATTATGGGTATCCTCTCGATCGTCTTCCTGCCGGTGTTGTCCTTTTACCAATATGGTTCTAATCATAAGTTTTCAAAGTATTTAATCTATGTCTTTATGATACTCTTGGTTGATATAAGATTAATCTTTATACTGTTCCGACGTTGATAGAGATTATACTGTTGATGTTTGAATGTTTGATAAAGGATTATAGACTTAATCATAAAAAGATGATGATGAGCTTAAGAATACACTTAAGATTACCTACCCGACTACATGCTTATTGTATGATTAACAGTGAAAAAAAGTTTGATTAAACAGATTACCATCTATGTTCTAGCCTCTAGGGGTATATAGATGAAGAACTCAACAGAAGATTAGATGAACCTGACTAAATGGTAGCAATACATATAGAAGCCCATATAGAATATAAACCGAATAAAATGCTTAAGCAAAAGATATTCATTGATAGCGGAGCAGACATATGCTTAGCTAGAAAAGATGTATTAGAATCACATAGATGGAAAAGATCTAGAATCCATAGAGCTAAAGTATCAGGATTTAATGAGCAATCTAAAGAATTAGATATAATTACAGAAAATATGAGAATTGTATTAGGAAAAACTATTTTCAGAATACCAATCGTATACCAACTAGACAATATGAAACAACAAGTTTTATTAGGAAACAACTTCCTAGATTATTTTAAAACTCAAGTGATTAACAAGAATACATTTTGTCTACAATCTCCCTGTAATACATGGATTATACTAAAAAGAATATTACCAGTCAACACCATTAGATTATGTACGATTAAAATGGAACGCCAGAATAATTTAGAGCTTTTAAAAGAGAAGTATTTAGGAATGTTAAAAAGCAACTTTGGAGAAAATCCAATGCAACTTTGGGAAAAAGAAAAGATATATGGAGAAATAAAATTAATGGACTCAAGTGATTTAGTTAGAACAAAACCCATAAGATATAGCCCAACGGATCAAAAAGAATTCGAAATACAGATTAAAGAACTATTAGATATGAAGGTAATAAGAGAAAGTAAGAGTCCTCATAGTAGCCCAGCCTTTTTGGTAAGGAAACACAATGAGCTAAAGCGAGGAAAAGCGAGATTAGTAATTGATTATCGAGAATTGAATAAAAAGACTATTTTTGATGGATACTTTCTACCCTATAAAAGAAATCTCATTAACAGATTAGGAAATAAAAAATGGTTCAGCAAATTCGACTGTAAAAGTGGATTTTGGCAGATTAAATTGACTAATGAATCTAAACCTTTAACGGCATTCAGTGCTCCTCAAGGACACTATGAATGGAATGTACTACCAATGGGACTAAAGAATGCACCGCAAATCTTTCAAAGAAGAATGGATCAAGTGTTTAGAAAGCTTGCAGACTTTTGTATCATATATGTTGATGATATATTAGTTTACAGCGGCAGCTTAGAAGATCATATCAAGCATATAGAGCAATTCATTGAAACGATTAACCAACATGGAATACTTTTATCAGAAAAGAAATCAGAAATATTCAAGAATACTATTGAATTCCTAGGCTACATTGTGGATAGCGAGGGAATACAATTACAGGAACATGTGGTAACAAAGATTAAAAACTTCAAAGAACGATTAGAGAACAAAAGAGAAGTACAACAATTTCTTGGAGTGATCAATTATGCAGCAGATCATATAAAAGATCTACCATATTTGAGAAAGCCACTGCAGGATTTGATTAAAAAGGATGTGACCTTTGAATGGAAAGAAGAGCACACCCAGGCGATCAACAAGATTAAGGATAAGGTAAAATCATTACCAAAACACAGAGTACCAACTGATCAAGACCAATTAGAACTCTTTACAGATGCTAGTGACATAGGATGGGGAGCCGTTCTAATAGCATATGATAAAGAAGATGTTGATAAAGAAAAAATATTGATTTGTGGATACGGAGGAGGAACATGGAAACCTAATGAAAAAAATTATCATATAAATGAAAAAGAATTATTGGCAGAAAAATTGGAATTAAAAGATTTCATTACCATTTACTACCAAAAAGTTTATTGTTAGAATCGATAATACTCGGGTAAAGGCATTTATCACAAACAGAATAGATCCATTACCGAATTGAATAAAAGAAGAAAATGGCAATCATTCTTTTGTTGTTATGATTTTATTGTTAAGAATATATCTGGAACTAAAAATGTTTTAGCTGATTTTCTTAGCAGATATAATGTCGATTAGCAACGAAGACTTTGAAGAATACATAGTCAAGGCTATGCAAGAGATTATAAAAACCAATGAAATACTGATTACCCGATTACAAGAAAATACCCAAACCATCGGAAAATTAGCAGAAGCCATTAGAGACTTTACTAAATTCAAAACCCTACAAAGAGAAACCTCACAAAAAACACCGACTACCATACCACCACTACAACAGAAAACCTTTGTACCATTCTCGTCTAAACTTGCAAAAATGCCATCAGCCATACCCTCAACATCAGCAACGGTATCCATGGCGGACAATCTGAAGTATAGGCCTGAAATGATTACTGCTTATGAAAAGATTAATAAATTCTATGATTATAAGACTAACCCTGATATTGTACGCAGTGCTAAACTGAGTAAATATCCAAGATTTATTTGCAGTGAAAAGGCAAATCCGAACATTGTGGAACGATTATTCACCTACGGATTTATTGACAAGATTATCACCGACGATAAAATGATTAACCTCACCAAGCTACCTCAGATTATCACCAGATCAACAGAACTCATGATGGAATCCTTTGGCAAAGGAATCTACGGAATACAGATTTTAGATGCATCAACCGATTTAAAGGGTAAGCCAATCGTGATTTGTCAAATTTTTAAGACAGGAAGAAACAGCACCATAAGCGGGGATGATAAAAACTTGAATATGACAATTCCCTGTGCACTGGACAAATTCCAAGACTGGATAAGTACCAAAAGAGTATTTGGATTAATGACATTGAAAACTAGAATAGAGGACATGCTACGGAACCGGAAGGCATCCGTAATTGGATCCTCCAAAGGAGGTGATGTAGAAGAGATTATGACCCTTTACTACGACAATGACATCGAAGTAAAGGAGACTACTGAATTAACCCTTCTATTAGACAAGATTACCAACCTAAAGCATACCCATGCTGAGGAGACTATCAGAATATATAAAACTATGACTGAACAAAAACGACGACCAATAATCAAAACAGAAACGGTATCAACGTCTTCTGACAGTATTAAGAAAGAACAGAGTCCTGATCCTTTTGACTAAGGAGGGAAAACAGATTATCTTTGCAGGTACAATGTAAACCTTTGCGAAAGAGGCCTTATGGCCTGGAAAGATTATGGCTTCACAGCCCAAAAGATTATAATGCTGGTAATCCAGGAAAAGAGGTCCATAGTGACCCAATAGATTATGGCCCAACGTAGTGTTTTATACTACGATAAAGCCCATCAGCATATCAATTAGGGAATGTAGTTTACTACATAACCCATAAAAGAGGTCCTACGGACCCAAAAGGATTACGGCATAACGGCCCAAACAAACTAATTACTGGTAACACAGAAAAGAGGTCATAACTGACCCAAAAGAATATGGCCCAACATAGTTTAAACTATGGTAAAGCCCAAAAACCGGTAATACGGAAAAGAGGTCTTACTGACCCAAAAGAATATGGCCCAATGTAGTTTAAACTACAGAAAGCCCAAACAAAAGAGGCCTTAGTGCCCAAAATCAGATTATGGCCTTACGGCCCAAAACATGATTATTCAGTCACCATTGATTAAACAAAAATCAACCGAACAGCTGGAAAGTACTACACAGAAAGCCGTCCGACAAGAAGATGACAACCGCCACTCTGGATGGACAACTGCCCAGAATAGCCAAATAAAGACAACAGCTTTACGAAAAGCAGCGGACAAGGAACTATTTCCTTTACGACTTTTTGAAAAGCAAAAGACTAAACGACAAAACAACTTTACGGAAAGGAGCAGACAAGGCACTGTGGACACTGTAGCCTTTATGACTTTTGTAAAAGTATTTTGTCTGACTACTATTTGATTACTATTTACTTTACGACTTTTGAAAAAGTAATACTGTTTACTTTTAAAAAGTGATGAATAGTGAATAGCCGAGGTTATCTATATAAGGAGCCTCTTGTAAAGACGAAGGGATCATTCGAAAAATTCTGAAATACAATCCTTACACAAATTCTCTCTATGTTTAGCTAAAGCACCCTTTAGTCTATAATCCAAAGGTCATCCAAGAACATCATAAGATTAATCGAATATCATCCAAGAACACCTTAAGATTAATCTTATATCAACCAAGAGTATCATAAAGACATAGATTAAATACTTTGAAAACTTATGATTAGAACCATATTGGTAAAAGGACAACACCGGCAGGAAGACGATCAGAGGATACCCATAACTGACTCCCAGGCTCCCAGGCGAAAGAGTACCCACGGCGGAAGGCAAAGGGGAAATACAGGCCATAGGAGGGTAGAGACTACTTTGGTGATCTGATTATCTGCTGAAAGGTATGTGCTTAAACTATGTGTTTCTAATCATGATTTTGATAAGTATATTATCTATATGGGCTTCTATATGTATTGCTACCATTTAGTCAGGTTCATCTAATCTTCTGTTGAGTTCTTCATCTTGTTCGTATTCTTGTATTTCCTGTCTAATCTCTTCATTTCGCATAGCTTCTTCAATTAATCTAGCTATTTCTATTTGTTTCCAATGTATTTTATTCATTTCTTCTCTAATCTTTGCTAATCTCTGGGTAATCTTTTTGTACCTATCATTATAGTACATACTTCCAGTTTCATTAACTGCTGAAGTTACAATTAGTTTGCGTCGAGTGTATTCTTCGCATTGTATCCGTATTCTCTTTCTCTCATCACTCTCTTTTTCTGTCTTTCTAGCGTATTCATTTTATTCGAACTATCTTCACCGTCGGATTGTTGGTTGATATAACTTACTTTTTCTCGTCTCTCTGATTCTTCATCTGTTTCACTAATATAAAAGTCTTCATAATCATACCATTTATTATTATCTTCTTTAATCTGTTGTAAACTCATTATAAACTGTTTACGTATTTATGTATTTTACTCCTGCCTTCTTTAGCTTTGGGCACTTATTTGCATAGTGTCCTTTCTCATTGCAATTCCGCATTTACATTCTTTAACCTTTTCTTCTTTAGTCTTGGTTTTATCTCGCTTCTATAGGGTTTACATTTCTTCTTCTTCTCCGAACTTTCTTTTATATCTCGAATCTATTCCTTGTATCTTGGTTATTTCTATATCTTTTAAACCTCTTTTTCTTATAAGGTTTATAATAAGATCTTTTCTTATACTTTTTATATTTATATTTCTTGTCTCTATGGTCTCCATCATACTTATCCCTGTATTTTCTATGCTTTTTATGTTTTCTATACTTCTTTTCTTTCCTTTTATCATCGCATCCGAATATTAATCTTCTTTCTGTAAATCCACATATCTCTCTTAATCCTATTTTCTTATCTTTTTTAATCTTTTGCTGTAATCTATATTCTTCGCATTTTTTCATTAGATATGCTCTTAAGACGCGTATTCTTTCTCCTAGGGTGTTTTCCTTAGGTTCTAACTGTACGTATTCTTTTGATATCTCGATATTATATGGTATAGGTAAATGATCATAATATAACTGTTGATAAATTATACCTTCTTCTGGTAAAAATCTAGCTTCATAAAAGAATTTACTAAAGCTAATCGTGTATTCTGGTAGTTTGTTAATCTTACAACATCTCATATTATTCAGGTTCATAATAATCTCTGTTTTCCTTTCTGCTAATACATTTTCTCGGGCTACTAACCATTTTTCGCCTAAGAATTCTCTTTTTAATAGTAAATCGAAAATCATTAACATTGATTTCCAATCATTGCATGGCTTAAAACTTCTCCTCTCACTTGATATCTATTGATTCTATCCAATATGCTGCTTTTCCGATTAATGTCTTAGATATTAAATCATACATGTAATCTAGGTTTTCTGTCTGAGTGCTATTCATTAATGCTATATACATTCCTAAATTCCAATCTGTAATTCTTCTTCCTACTTCTTGTTCATCATACACATTGTCTAATTCTAGAAAATATCCGTTATAATTTACTCCTGGGGTCATTGATCCTACAAACTCTTTAAATTCTGCTTGCTGTCCTATAGGTATATGATCTGGTAATCTTGTAGTCCTTCTATTTATGACTTCTAGATTAGGGTCTATTAAGTCTTCTTCCGGATAGTCATCTGCATCTTCGTTAATTATATTTTCTGATTCAATTTCCGTTTCTATAGGTCCATTGTAATCATCTTCTACATCACTATCTGGTTCTTCTTCTATTATCGCATTTACTCTTTTTCTGTGGTGTAAAGCTTCTAATATTTGGTTATTTTCTTTTATTATTTCTGTGTCTTCGGAGTTTTCTTCTTCTATGAATTCTACTACTTGTAATTCTTGGGTAGGTTGTTCATTATTATCAGTACTACTGCTACTCGAGTCAGTCTCATCACTCAATCTTATCTTTCGTACTTTTTTCTTATTTTTTAATTCAGCTAATTGTTCTCTCAGGATTTGTATTTCTTCTCTGAGTTCTAATACTTCTTGTTTTACTTCTTTTAATTCTTCCTTTGTTTCTCTTAGTTCTACCTTTGTTTCTTTTAGAAGAGTATTCGTATTCTTATGCTTTCTTTTATACTTTTTGTATTTGTCATACCATTCTGCATTATCGCTTGATTTTAAATTTAAATTTTCTAGTTTTAATTCATTAATATGTCGTTCTTGTTTATCCAATCTTAGATTTAGGTATTCATAAGTCGTTTTTTCTGTTTCCTTTACGGGCATCTTTACTTCTTTCAGTTTTTCTTCCTTTACGGGTTTTGATCTTATAGGCTCGTATTTATGTCTTTCTTTTTCTATAATATCTTTACCATGAGTTTTTAAAAACGTAATCGCACTTGGTTCCATTAAAACTTTCCTTCTTTATTTAGTTTTGCTATTCCGTCTAAGGTTTCTATTACTTCTTTTGATAATCTAGGCTTTATTTTACTGATATCTACCATTATCGGTATTTTACTTCTTCTCCAAGCATCTATTGGTACTATTTCTGGTTTATTCGTAGTTGTTTTTGCTATAGTTGTTTCCTTGCTCGTACTTGCTTCTTTACTAGGTTCTTTTTGCTTACCTTTGCTTTTTTCTTCTAATAACATATTCAATTTTTCTAATATTAATTTAAACGTTGGTATTTCTGATACATTCCATAAGTTAGTTAATTCTTCTCTAATCATTTGTTGGGTTTTATTCTGATTATCTTTTACTTCATCCATTAGTAGTAATATACTTTGCATTTTTTCTTTTAATATTATTTCTTCCCATAACGCATTTATTTTTTCGTTATTATTCATAATCAGGGTTGTTTATTCGTTTCTTCCATCCGTTACCTACGTCTATCCAAATCTTACTAAACTTTTCGCATTGTTTTTCCAACTGTTCTATGTCTTTTTCTAATTTCATTTCTTTGGCGCTGTACTCTAGGTATTTTAGTTGGCTGAATATTTCTCCTGATAAGGCCGTTTTTATAGTCTTTAACTTTTGTTTCTTCTTTATTATTTTTAACTGTATTTTCATATTTTATTGATAAATCTAGTTTTTCCTTGATCATTAATTTCTATTCCGTTATTGTTTATCTTATAACTAATCATAGATAAAAAATCACTTCCTAATAATAATTCATTTAAGCTATCATATTCTATTACTCCAATATTAATCTTATAATCTAAGTCTTGGATCTTAAATCTTAAATTTACACTTTTAGTGATTATTATTTCTCTTTCATTTTCTGGGTAATTATAAGTCTGTGGTTCTATTATACTGCACTCGTTTTCATTAATCTTGTTTATATGTATAAAACTTTTAATTGCTCCAGTATTTATCTCTGCTATACCATCCATGGTAATCATATTTTTGAAAATTATGACTCTGATTTTTAATCTGTTACTTTCTATATTTATTAAGTCTATAGTTCTAGGTTCTATTCTGGGTAAACTATGTAATGATTCTCTGGTTATGCTCAGTCTTGATCCATCTATTCTTGGAATTAGTCTTTTTGACGGTGTCATTGTTCTGGTTTTAAAATCCATGAATATTTCTTCCGGTATAGTAATTTTAGAGTTTTCCTTATGCTCTATTTGTTCAAGTATTTCTTTATACATTCTTGGTACTATTA
Source organism: Anisodus tanguticus (assembly GCA_034509755.1). NCBI lineage: Eukaryota > Viridiplantae > Streptophyta > Magnoliopsida > Solanales > Solanaceae > Anisodus > Anisodus tanguticus. Next base: position 20,884,384 of record CM067561.1, on the reverse strand, counting down.
TATTCATTTCATGTTGTTTTCTTATATGATGGTTTCCTGTTAAGGCGTATATCATTTTAGTCTCTATACTCATTACTTTGCTTCCTGGTGGCATTTCTATTCCATCTAATTTATAATATAACGTTAAAGCTAAATCTTTATGTTCGTCTTTTAGCGATACACTAAAGTCTGGTTGTATAGTAAATTTTAACTTCTGATATATTAAATTTCCTTTAATTACGATATTAATGCATCTTGCAAATTTTCTAGTATTCGTCATCTAATACATATATCGTATGGGTGTATCAATATTCTTTTGAAAGTATGCTTTTATTGTAAACTCTACTCCTCCAAAGTAAATATTTCTATATTTCTTTGCTTCTTTAGTCGATAGTTTGGCTAGTTCTCTTTTTATTACTTCATCACTTATCAAATTAATCTTGGTTTTTCCATTTGTACTCGTTGTATCAATTATATTTTCATGTTTATGGGCGATATATCTTATCTCCTTATTTCTCTCAAACCATTTTGTTTTAAATATCTTTTTTACTGATACTTCATCTCTTTCTTCTTGAATCTTTTGGTATGTGTCTGGTTTAAAACTCAATGTTTGACTGGTTCCTCCTTCATAAGTATTCATTTGATAATAAAGGTCTTTAGGTTCTAATTCACTCTATTTTTCTTTATCCATATTTTAACAAATCAATATATCTATATTGTTCGCGTATAATTTCTTTTAGTTCTCTAATTTCATTTTCGCTGCTTATCTCTTTCGCTAAGTTCTGTTCTCTTATTTTTTCGATTTCTTCTTCTTTCTGCCTAATTCTTTCTTCTCTTAGGGCTGATAAGTTTCTTAAAAGAGTTATTTTTTCCTCCTGTTTATTCATCGTTATATGTTGTTCTAGTAGTTGTTTTTCCTGTTCTTCTATTATTTTTATTCCTATTCTACAACTTATAATGTGTTGGTTTATATCCCTATTATATGTAAGCGGTTTTTCTGCTATTCTTTCTAACTGTACTTTTTGTGCTGGTGGTTGTGTTAGTCTACCTTCATCCATAGTGTTCTATCTCTATTCTTAAATCTGATTTTATACTATCTATAAATGCATTTATCTGGTTTATTTCGATATTCTGTTCTGCTAATCTTTCGTATAAGTATAGGTTCTTATCTATTACTCCTTCGAGTAAGTATAGCTGATTGTCAGTAAATCCCATCTCAGAATTTCTTATTTCAGATATTATTTTATTCTGGGCATCTATTCTTATTTCTATATCATTTCTATTTATGACTAATCGTCTCATTATCTTTCTATGTATCCATAAAATCTGATTTAACATTCTAACTTGTCTAAACGATGGATGTTTTTTCATTTTTTCAAACACTTGTTCTAATTACAAGCTCTGATACCAATTTCTGACCGGGCTGATCTGCGGATCTTTTCTTCATCTATATACCCCTAGAGGCTAGAACATAGATGGTAATCTGTTTAATCAAACTTTTTTCACTGTTAATCATACAATAAGCATGTAGTCGGGTAGGTAATCTTAAGTGTATTCTTAAGCTCATCATCATCTTTTTATGATTAAGTCTATAATCCTTTATCAAACATTCAAACATCAACAGTATAATCTCTATCAACGTCGGAACAAAGATAATCATAATCTAATATCAACGTCTAAGCAAAGATAATAACAAGATAATATACTTATCAAAATCATGATTAGAAACACATAGTTTAAGCACATACCTTTCAAATGAGATAATCGGATCACCAAAGTAGTCTCTACCCTCCTATGGCCTGTATTTCCCCTTGCCTTCCGCCGTGGGTACTCTTTCGCCCGGGAGCCTGGGAGTCGATTATGGGTATCCTCTCGATCGTCTTCCTGCCGTGTTGTCCTTTTACCAATATGGTTCTAATCATAAGTTTTCAAAGTATTTAATCTATGTCTTTATGATACTCTTGGTTGATATAAGATTAATCTTAAGGTGTTCTTGGATGATATTCGATTAATCTTATGATGTTCTTGGATGACCTTTGGATTATAGACTAAAGGGTGCTTTAGCTAAACATAGAGAGAATTTGTGTAAGGATTGTATTTCGAAATTTTTCGAATGATCCCTTCGTCTTTACAAGAGGCTCCTTATATAGATAACCTCGGCTATTCACTATTCATCACTTTTTAAAAGTAAACAAGATTTACTTTTTCAAAAGTCGTAAAGTAAATAGTAATCAAATAGTAGTCGACAAAATACTTTTACAAAAGTCATAAAGGCTACAGTGTCCACAGTGCCTTGTCTGCTCCTTTCCGTAAAGTTGTTTTGTCGTTTAGTCTTTTGCTTTTCAAAAAGTCGTAAAGGAAATAGTTCCTTGTCCGCTGCTTTTCGTAAAGCTGTTGTCTTTATTTGGCTATTCTGGCAGCTGTCCATCCAGAGTGGCTGCTGTCATCTTCTTGTCGGACGGCTTTCCTGTGTAGTACTTTCCAGCTGTTCGGTTGATTTTTGTTTAATCAATGGTGACTGAATAATCATGTTTTGGGCCGTAAGGCCATAATCTGATTTTGGGCACTAAGGCCTCTTTTGTTTGGGCTTTCTGTAGTTTAAACTACATTGGGCCATATTCTTTTGGGTCAGTAAGACCTCTTTTTCGTATTACCGGTTTTTGGGCTTTACCATAGTTTAAACTATGTTGGGCCATATTCTTTTGGGTCAGTTATGATCTCTTTTCTGTGTTACCAGTAATTAGTTTGTTTGGGCCGTTAGGCCGTAATCCTTTTGGGTCCGTAGGACCTCTTTTATGGGTTATGTAGTAAACTACATTCCCTAATTGATATGCTGTTGGGCTTTATCGTAGTATAAAACACTACGTTGGGCCATAATCTATTGGGTCACTATGGACCTCTTTTCCTGGATTACCAGCATTATAATCTTTTGGGCTGTGAAGCCATAATCTTTCCAGGCCATAAGGCCTCTTTCGCAAAGGTTTACATTGTACCTGCAAAGATAATCTGTTTTCCCTCCTTAGTCAAAAGGATCAGGACTCTGTTCTTTCTTAATACTGTCAGAAGACGTTGATACCGTTTCTGTTTTGATTATTGGTCGTCGTTTTTGTTCAGTCATAGTTTTATATATTCTGATAGTCTCCTCAGCATGGGTATGCTTTAGGTTGGTAATCTTGTCTAATAGAAGGGTTAATTCAGTAGTCTCCTTTACTTCGATGTCATTGTCGTAGTAAAGGGTCATAATCTCTTCTACATCACCTCCTTTGGAGGATCCAATTACGGATGCCTTCCGGTTCCGTAGCATGTCCTCTATTCTAGTTTTCAATGTCATTAATCCAAATACTCTTTTGGTACTTATCCAGTCTTGGAATTTGTCCAGTGCACAGGGAATTGTCATATTCAAGTTTTTATCATCCCCGCTTATGGTGCTGTTTCTTCCTGTCTTAAAAATTTGACAAATCACGATTGGCTTACCCTTTAAATCGGTTGATGCATCTAAAATCTGTATTCCGTAGATTCCTTTGCCAAAGGATTCCATCATGAGTTCTGTTGATCTGGTGATAATCTGAGGTAGCTTGGTGAGGTTAATCATTTTATCGTCGGTGATAATCTTGTCAATAAATCCGTAGGTGAATAATCGTTCCACAATGTTCGGATTTGCCTTTTCACTGCAAATAAATCTTGGATATTTACTCAGTTTAGCACTGCGTACAATATCAGGGTTAGTCTTATAATCATAGAATTTATTAATCTTTTCATAAGCAGTAATCATTTCAGGCCTATACTTCAGATTGTCCGCCATGGATACCGTTGCTGATGTTGAGGGTATGGCTGATGGCATTTTTGCAAGTTTAGACGAGAATGGTACAAAGGTTTTCTGTTGTAGTGGTGGTATGGTAGTCGGTGTTTTTTGTGAGGTTTCTCTTTGTAGGGTTTTGAATTTAGTAAAGTCTCTAATGGCTTCTGCTAATTTTCCGATGGTTTGGGTATTTTCTTGTAATCGGGTAATCAGTATTTCATTGGTTTTTATAATCTCTTGCATAGCCTTGACTATGTATTCTTCAAAGTCTTCGTTGCTAATCGACATTATATCTGCTAAGAAAATCAGCTAAAACATTTTTAGTTCCAGATATATTCTTAACAATAAAATCATAACAACAAAAGAATGATTGCCATTTTCTTCTTTTATTCAATTCTGGTAATGGATCTATTCTGTTTGTGATAAATGCCTTTACCTGAGTATTATCGGTCTAACAATAAACTTTACTGGTAGTAAATGGTAATGAAATCTTTTAATTCCAAATTTTACTGCCAATAATTCTTTTTCATTTATATGATAATTTTTTTCATTAGGTTTCCATGTTCCTCCTCCGTATCCACAAATCAATATTTTTTCTTTATCAACATCTTCTTTATCATATGCTATTAGAACGGCTCCCCATCCTATGTCACTAGCATCTGTAAAGAGTTCTAATTGGTCTTGATCAGTTGGTACTCTGTGTTTTGGTAATGATTTTACCTTATCCTTAATCTTGTTGATCGCCTGGGTGTGCTCTTCTTTCCATTCAAAGGTCACATCCTTTTTAATCAAATCCTGCAGTGGCTTTCTCAAATATGGTAGATCTTTTATATGATCTGCTGCATAATTGATCACTCCAAGAAATTGCTGTACTTCTCTTTTGTTCTCTAATCGTTCTTTGAAGTTTTTAATCTTTGTTACCACATGTTCCTGTAATTGTATTCCCTCGCTATCCACAATGTAGCCTAGGAATTCAATAGTATTCTTGAATATTTCTGATTTCTTTTCTGATAAAAGTATTCCATGTTGGTTAATCGTTTCAATGAATTGCTCTATATGCTTGATATGATCTTCTAAGCTGCCGCTGTAAACTAATATATCATCAACATATATGATACAAAAGTCTGCAAGCTTTCTAAACACTTGATCCATTCTTCTTTGAAAGATTTGCGGTGCATTCTTTAGTCCCATTGGTAGTACATTCCATTCATAGTGTCCTTGAGGAGCACTGAATGCCGTTAAAGGTTTAGATTCATTAGTCAATTTAATCTGCCAAAATCCACTTTTACAGTCGAATTTGCTGAACCATTTTTTATTTCCTAATCTGTTAATGAGATTTCTTTTATAGGGTAGAAAGTATCCATCAAAAATAGTCTTTTTATTCAATTCTCGATAATCAATTACTAATCTCGCTTTTCCTCGCTTTAGCTCATTGTGTTTCCTTACCAAAAAGGCTGGGCTACTATGAGGACTCTTACTTTCTCTTATTACCTTCATATCTAATAGTTCTTTAATCTGTATTTCGAATTCTTTTTGATCCGTTGGGCTATATCTTATGGGTTTTGTTCTAACTAAATCACTTGAGTCCATTAATTTTATTTCTCCATATATCTTTTCTTTTTCCCAAAGTTGCATTGGATTTTCTCCAAAGTTGCTTTTTAACATTCCTAAATCGAAATCCAAGCTCAGTGTCAATGACGGTGCACCAGTTTCTGATCCCACTCTATATCGGAGCCTTGCAGGTGCCCTTCAGTATCTTACCTTTACTAGGCCTGATATTGCATATGTCGTTCAGCAGGTATGTCTGTTTATGCACGACCCCCGAGAGTCCCATTTTGCGGCCCTCAAACGTATTATCAGATACGTTAAGGGCACACTGGACTTTGGATTACATCTCTACTTCTCTGCACCAACCAAATTGCTCTCCTACACGGATGCAGATTGGGCAGGATGCCCATACACACGTCGCTCCACCTCAGGCTACTGTGTATTTCTTGGGGACAATCTTATCTCATGGTCCGCCAAGCGGCAGGCCACGCTATCCTGTTCGAGTGCTGAAACAGAGTATCGCGGAGTTGCTAATGTCGTTGCTGAGATCTGTTGGCTCCGAAATCTTCTTTTGGAGCTCCAGTGTCCACTGCGTAAGGCGTCTATAGTCTATTGTGACAACATATATGCCATCTACATGTCTCACAATCCGATCCAACATCAGCGGACTAAACATATTGAGATGGATATGCACTTTGTACGAGAGAAGGTCGCCCTTGGTCAGGTCAAAATATTACACGTGTCTTCCTCCTATCAATATGCAGATATTTTCACAAAGGGACTACCGAGACAACTCTTCACCGACTTCCGATCCAGCCTTAGCGTTCGGCCTCCTCCCGCTCCTTCTGAGGGGGAGTATTAGCGAATATTTTTCGAATATTCACCGTATATTTTATAATTATGATAGATGTATATTTAAGGTAACTTAGGATTCTTATTGTATTAGGAATCAACCATTTAAGGTAAGTTAGAATTCGTATTGTATTAGGAATCAACCTCTGTACAATTATATATTTATTGTGAATAATGAAAGGAATTCCCAAGGGAAATTATTCTATCTTTCAATTATGCTATAAGACATTTAAAAGTTCGATTAACTCCATGTTATCCAGATCACTTTCATATAAGATGTGCATGTCATATTTATAACTTAGTTGTAAATGATGACCTAAAACTTTTTGAAAACATTCTTGATAAAATACAATTTGCTATAAACTTTATTTTTAAAGGTAAAAAAATACAAAGACGCAAAGAGTATAAAAAAATTGTCACGATTGTGGATTACCTTATAGAAAAAAGCCTGAAGAAGTAGCGACTATGTGAAATTATCTATATGAACAACTACTTGTTGCTTACGACTATAGACAACCTATAACTTTATTATTTAACGCCCATAATAAAAATCCCAGGGATATGCTTGTAGATAATGATTGGAATTTTTTTTACAACTTAATGGATTTTTAGAGAAATTTTTTCAAGCTACTAAAGAATTTTCCGGTATTTATTATCCTACTATTTTAACTATGTTATTCTATATAACTCTAATATTTTTGTTACTTAATGAATATATGCAAAACCAACTTATAAGGCATCTATTGAAAAAATGTTTATAAAATTTAAATTTTTTTCTATTCCCACTATTTATATTATTGATGTTGTATTAAATCTTACAATTAAAGTAGACGGTTGTAAAATACTTGTAGAAGCGATTTATGATTGTATAGAAGTGCTTCCAACAAACTCAACTGAATTACCAACTCACAAACCAACTAAAGAAGAAGATACATCTAACATACACACTGAATGCAAAAAAGTATATATAGTAGAAACTCTATAAATTAATGTTCTTGAGACCACCAAAATTTATTAATTAACCGATAAATTAATAATTATTAATTTATATATTAATTAATATTTTATCAATTTATAGATAAATTTATAATGAAATACCCAATTTACAAACACCCTTCAATTTTCCACTTCATTATTGTTCAATGTACTATATCATATGAGCACCCTTCAAACTCTCATTTTATTATGCTTCTTGTGTTCAATGTACTACTTTATGGATATTAAAAAATATTTCCTATATAAACACAAGATCAAATCATGCTAACACAAACAATGGATGTCGAACATGTCCTGAACTATCCAGAATAAAATGTAGTTGCACAGTTGTTGACTGATGAAGAAATAATTGAGAGCGTTATGGGAACTGATAAAGGTGATGAAGATGATGATGAAAGTTCTACAGTAGAGCCCCCTTCGCAAAACGAGGCTATTAAAGTTGCGATCACAATGAATAATTTCTTGTTGAGCTATGAGAAAACAACACAGAAGTTTTTACAATGATAAGAAAAATTAGAGATGAGATTCAATGTGACATTGATTTCAACAAAAAATAAAAGACAATTGAGTCATTTTTCAAGAAGTCTTCATAAATCACTCATATATTATGTAGTATATAAGGAATTATTAATTTATATTTTACATGGAGTCTATATGAGTAATCAAAAATGTATTATATTATAATTTTGGCGAATTATTAATTTAGCACGTTATCCCCGAGTCGGGACCGACCAAAAATATTATCTAAGAGAGTTTATTAAATAATCGAGTATTAATTAATAGAGTTTCTACTGTATGTATTACCAACAACAAAGTCCAAATTATCAACCGACTTCTGTATCATCTTCTACTACTTCGCTGCAACCTTATAAAAAATATGCGGTTTCAGTTGCTAGTATTCAAGGCCTTAGAAATAAAATGTTTAGTGGTTCAACTTCTTCACAAGTTAGCGAATTTGATGTTTATGTTTTGCAGGGTGTTCTACCGTACGAATTAATTGTCAATGATGAAGGACATGAAGACTTGATGAAATATTGGAGGGACAATGAGAAGACATTTCCGATACTAGCAAAGATGGCCCGAGATGTGTTAAACATTCAAGCGTCATCAACAGCGTCTGAAAGCATTTTTTCTGCGAGAAGATTTCAAATAGGAAAGCACAAACATTCATTGGCGGGAGACACATTGGAGATTGCAGTTCTATTCAGAGGTCAACCGTAGATCAACGAAGAAGAAGACTACAATTACAACGAAATCTTGTCTGAGGGAACATAAAGCGACGTCGAACAATTTGACCAACAACTTACAATTCCAACCGAAGATCCTCAAGATATTGTAAGGAAATTAGAAAAAGTATGGTTAATTATGTAAAAAAAAAAAATTTGCAATTTTACTATGTGATTTGAAACTTTTGAACAACACCACAAAGTTGCAATTTTGAAATTGTATTAAAAAATCATATTTCTATTAAATAATATAGAAGGCACAAAAACAGTCTTAGGGCGTTTTTATTACACTATCTTGTTCAATTATTGAAGTGTTTATATATATTATTTTTTAAAATTAAGTGTAAAAAAAATACGAAATCCCGATCCCGACCCCGACCCCGCCCCCCAACACCGGTCCCCTTTCCGGAGGGATGTGGGACGGGATGGGACATCTGCCTGTCCCGCCGGAGACCCATTCCCGACCCTTCCCCGCCCCAGCCCGGCCCGCAGGCCACCCCTAGTACAAACTGTAAATCAAGAAAAGGGAAAACATGGAAAAAATGATTCATAATGCACAAAATCTTCTCTATTATCTATTTATCAGAAGATCAGATCTTTCATACAAGAGGTGCCCCTTTTCATTACGATCATCCACACCCTCAATGAAAAAGCTAAGATTTGATACAAAATATGAATCAGGAAAACAAAACAGGACCATGGAAACCAAAGAACTAATAGCAATGATATGCTTATCTACAAAAAGAAAAATTCCGCAGGTCAGATGTGGACAGTAGAGCAGGAACCGAAAATCTCATCTCGTGCCTTTTGCAGAGCCGCTCAACTCCCTTCCCAATATAGTGGTAAACATTTATGCTGATTTCAAGTTGGTGCGGTTAACGCTTGAAGCAGAAGATCTCATTGCTCTTTTAACCATTTCCAGCAAAGCTGTTCAAGGGTTCTTTACATCCAGATAACTCATGTTTCTTCTGAATTCAAAGTGGATGAAAGCTTTTCCTCCAAACTTTCAAGCAAGTCATGGTATTCGACAAATGATGGATGGGTCTGAAGATACAAATGGAAACCAGTCACATAAATGAAGTCAGTGTAACCAAGAGATGGCATATCAAATATACCTTTAAAGTAATGCTATATGCTTTCCACAAGCACAAATCATGTTGAAATAAATCAAACAAGACCTGAGCAAAAATAACAAAGAATCCTGTGTGAGTTACAACTAACAAAGCAATTCTCAAAATAAGCAGATGTTGAAGTTCTCCCAAACGGGAATATAAGCAGTAAAACTGATGGCAACCCATCTTTGATGTAGTTGAGGCAACCGATCTGTAATATCCTATATTCAGTTAAGGGAAGTCAGCCAAACCTCAGACCGCCTCAAAAGTGTGGCCAATACTACAATCCACTCTTTGAACTTCACAGAGCACATATGAGACAAAAGGAACTCTGCATCTAAACGACTTTGCAATGTTTCCATCTGAAGCTGATGATTCAAAAGAAACAAGATAATCAGTATGAGTATTAAGTTCACAACAGCAATTATAGCTGAACATACCTTAAGAATGTATATCAGGAATCGTATTAACAGAAATACATCTCGAAAAGAAATTCAGGCACCATTTGGGAACTGATTAGCATAAGTCAAAAGTTGTTACGTGAACTGGAACATCTACGGACATAATTAAGGGAACAGTAATAAAGCATGAAAACTAGAGATTGGAATTGATTTAAGAGTACTTTACTCTACCACAAAGATCAATAAACTCATAACTTGATCATGAAGTAGAAACTTCTCAAATTCTCTGGAGACAAAATGCACCAACCACATCCCCAAGAGAAGAACCCTTGTGTGATGCAAGAGCTTAAAATAGTTTATGGACATAATTCACCCTATCATCCATCTGATACGGAACATCTAACATGATAATGATACATTGGTAGCATTCGAGATCTCATTGACAAGCATTACCAGCTAGTACCTTCTCCCCAATAAGTTCAAGACCTGAAGCAAAATTGTCCAAACGAGCACTTCCATATCTTTCTCGCTGCAAATATTCCTGCAAGGCATTTACATTACATGATCTGTTTTCAATAACATAATAGGATACAATCTAAAAAGTTTGTCAATCATACCACGAGGTCAAACTGCGTGCCCTTCACAAACGCAACGAGCTTTGACAGTTCTTTTCCAGACATCAGATAGCTTGCATGACTTTCTAAAATATTCTTAACAGAAGCAACATGTGCACTCTGCTCCTTAAATGAACTGCTCCAAAAAAAATATAAGAAAAAGGGAATAAAGTAAGTGAAATTCTTCTTCCATCATCCGCACCAGAATCTTAGTGCCAACTTTTGCTAAAATATAAAACAAAGAACTGGCACTAATTAATATAGCTACATTTACCATTTGGATTCCAAAGTTTGCCTCCGGTAACTCGAAGGAAACAGAAAATATCCAATCTAGGAGATAGTTTCTCAGAATCAGTGGTTGTGGGTTCATATTCCCGTCCAGATCTGAGAAGAAACCTCACCTGAAAACCAAGCAAAAAAATGTGAATACTTCACACAACGAAGACAATTATCTTGTTAAAGGCACATATTGACATCCAAGTTCATACCAGTTCCCCGGCCAGTTCGTATAAAGACTCATCCAATGTTGCCTGGGCAAATGGAGAACACCATGTGAGGTCAAGGAGTAAGTCCGAACTTGTTGAGGACATAGAATTTTTTCTTTTAAAATTTGTAACTATATCTGCAATTTTTTCTGCCTATTTATTTCTTCAGCAGGATAACAAAAACATATATAAATTATCCAGGCAAATACTTCAATAATCAGTCTTTCTTGCAACACTAACGACCACGTCAAAGTACTCTAGAAAATTTCTAATCAAATCACATGTCTTATCCAGAAGTGAGGAATTTGTTGAATGGTTGGGAATAACACTCTGATTCTTGCTCCTGTAAAAGTAGAAGACGCATATTTACTACTATGTTGAAAATACAAGTGTTCTGGGGGTTGGCACTGGCAGAGGGAGAATAAAGAGCTAAGAGAAGACTGTCAGATCAAAAGTCATAAAAAATTAGTGACAAACTCAAGAAGAAACTTCCAAATTCCACCAAAAGATGCATTCCTAGAAACAACACTCAACAAAAATTAAACTCTACCTCATTCTATATAACTGGTTTTTCTCAAAACTAGTACTATTTTCAGGGTCAACTGGGTTTTCTTTAACTATGATTTTCTTAAACAATTCTATAAATCTAAAATCATGTGATTCTTACTACTTCTTGTATAGCTTTTGAATATGTCAATTTTATTTAAGTAACTAAAGGAATTGATGTCAAAAATTAAGCCAAAAATAAGACTGCTGGATCCTTGGTACTCCATAAGTGTTCATTATGGATGGGTTGGAGGGGAGTACTAGAGCAAGATATTATTTGTGATTCAACAATGTCCCCATGGAAGCTTCCTGAAAATCAGAACTCTAATGTCTGGATAAATACCCATGATGAAAAGGTCAGCAGGAGTACTTTGGATAGCAAAAGATAATCTTACAATTATATAATTGGTAAAAATTACCCAGAAATGTCGGATTCAAACACAGTAAAAAGAAGCCACTCTAAGCAGTGCGAAAAATGTGGCTTCTCTGCTGATAATTGAGCCAATCTTAGAGCTTCTTCCTTTTTATCCCTCTGCCAAAACAGTAAGAGAGATCATCACAAAAGATGAAGTTGCTCGTTCATTCTGTTTCATGTCACGGTTAAACAATAAAGATCATACTAGCGTCTCGGAAATGAATGCTTATCCAGATAAAAACATGTCTGCTAACAAAAAAAATGGATTTTCCAAAAAATTGTCTACCAAAATCTGGATACTCAAGATGAACTTGTCAAATGTTCACAGAACACATACAACACGAACAATAACTAACAGGTGCATGGAGTAAACATGAATAATTAAATGCTTAAACGTCCACAAATTGAGTCGTACAAAATCTTTCAACAAACAGAATAATCTTTACTTTACATTTTGTCAAATTAAATGGAAGATTACTACCTTGTCATGAAAGTTTTGTATACTAGTGGCTTCTATTATCAAAAATCACATCAATAACTTCGATAAAAGCATAAACTATTCTCAAGTTCAAAACGTTTCATCTTGTGGTACTTCTCATTTTCTAATTATCTAATCATATTTTTAAAGATAAATTAATCATCACTCTAATTCACAGAAATACCCCAAATAGCTCTGAATAAGCAAAAGAAAACATTCAATTAGGTTGGAAGAACTTCATGATTTGATTTGGAATAAATTATAGTGAATGCTGAAGTCCACTATACTATACTATCATTTAATAGCAATTAAGTAATAACGATCGTACAATTAAACTTCGTGCACATCGTAAAGTGAAAAATGAGCTTGATGAAAGCACATAATGTGTAATGCAGTTTCTTTTATTTCTTTGTTTTGGTTTTAACCGTCCGCTGTCCGAAACCCACTTGCCTGACTAATCCGAATCTGTTCCATAGAAAGCCCACTCTGAGGGGTTTTAGCACTCCTTACCAAGGAGGACTCCATTCCCACAGCTCAAACCCGGGGTAATGCAATTTCATTGTTACATACCATTACTCTCTCTCTCTCCCTCCCCCTCTCACTCCCTCTCTCAAAGCACATAATGGGTAATGCAATTTCGTTGTTATGTACCATTAATTTCTCTCTAAAAAATGTGCAAAGAAAATGTAGCACTTGACACTTCTCCATATGGAAAATCAAAAGCAATGATTTGACAGAAATGTCACCACCAGCTTCCTTGGAGAAAGATATTATATTTTCTTTCTTAGTTTAGAATTTAAAAACAATTGTAGAAAGATAATCTCGCTTCAAACTTCCACCTTTTTATCAATAAAAAGATATTCCATTTGTTGTCTCAGTTTAACATTTGAATATAAATAACTATTGCAAGATACCTGGAGAAGATGTCGAAGAAGGCAATGCAAAATAGTCTGAGCTTGAGGAGATGGCTCAAAACATGGAAACTCTGTACATGCAGAAAATGACATTCTCTGGGAGACACCAACTACAACTCCAGCATTTGGCAGCAAACCAAGAGGATACACCTCACGATCAAATTCCAGCTCCGGATCCAACTACAAGTTCACACCGAATATTCAAATAAAAGAAAGAACAGTAGATGTGAATCAAAACATAAAGCAAAAGACAGGTCATGAGATCTTAGGTTTGTGCATGATAATAGGTTTTTTTAAGGAGAATTCATGCATGATGGCAGTTAATGATCTGGGGCAATAAATGATAAGCTAAGATCATAACCGGTGGTGCGATAATGCTAATTATCCATGGACCTTTGTTTGGTCATAAACAGAAGATGTATAACCTATATATAAAAGATAATCAATAATAACATTCTGATGCTTAAATCCTGCAAAAGATGAATCTCAACTCGTAAGGGCGAGAAGTATATCCATGTGGGTATTTCAATTGTATTTTCAAATGACATCATGAAATGCTCCATTATTTAAACTTCAATCGAGGTTCCATCCTTCGGCTATATTTCACTCGGGACTCCACTGTTTTAAACTTTAATTACCCCCTAAAATTGTTTGACTTGAGAAATGCTTAAGCACTTTCAAGAACTTGCAAGATCCCAAACAACCTACACCAGAAAATATCTGGGTTTCTTTTGACTTCCCCTGATCTCATTATTGATCGTGACATGTTCTTCCTTAATCTTCTTTCCCCCAACTCCTCCCCTCAAGAGATAAGAAAGAAAAGGGAAAGCAAGCTTTCACATACACCAGTGCATATCAAAATAGACCAAAACTTATATTTCTTGAATCATTTAACAGCTACTAATAACTGACACATGGACAATTAAATAGATAATGTAAAATCAAAGACAAAAGACTGTGGACTCTAGAACAACTTGAATACCTGCAAAAAGTCCTCTTGCTTAAAAGCATCAGCACCAGGAGATGGATACCAAACCTGTAATAAGGAGCTTTTAACCGGTATATATATCAGACATGTAAGGTAAGCACAGAATTTTACAAAAACTCAACTGTCAAAGAAAACCATTACCTGCATCCCTCGGTGGCCATAGTCTAACCATGAAACTTCCCCAATCAAGCTTGTTTTCTCCTCTGACTGACCACAGGTAACCCAAAACAACTCTACAGAGTCTGTGAGTTCTCTTTCTCTCCCCTCATCCAAATCAAGAAGTGAAAGCTCTCCATTTGTTCTTAGTATTAAGCATCTGAAAGTACATTCAAACACTAGAAAATGACAAATGTCCTAAAGCACATATAAGAACACATTGATACTAGCATGCAGCAATGCAGGGTCCAACTCAGAGATGTACACATTCAGCAATAAGTACATACCGGATAGGCTCTCGGACTGACAGATCCAAAGAAGTTGACAGGCCACCATTTCCTGCAATGCTTTCTCTTGGGAGCTGATCAGGAATAAAACGCATTGAAGCAGGATGGCTCTTTGCAGTCATGATTGATAGCTCTCGTACTGTAGAAAGCTGTTTGTCATGTTATCACTTGAAAACGTATGACAGACACAATACTCTTATTCAAAAGAAATTGAGATATATATATATCTTGAGCTGTAAAATGCAAAAGAGAATTTGACTCAGTTTTATAGAGCATATACTCTAAGGAAGTTTCACCTGTAAATCGGGAGAACTCGAAGGCGTTAGTTCACCAGATAACTTCACATGGTAAATATGGACATCAAAAGGTCGGTAAGTGACAAGTAGATAATCTTGGTAAACATCCATGACCATCGGTTTGGTAAGCAAAGGTTTTAGACATAGTAGTGAACTCTGATCAAGGTGATATCTTGGATAGAAAAGCAATTCATACCTGCAATTCCAATCAAAGTTGAACAAGTGCTGTTAAAAGCTATATTCAAGAACCCTCTAGATACAATCTAAAAGTTTTTTTTTATTTAACATAGAATCTAAAAGATCCAATCTACAACTGGAAAGCGATGTTCGCCCTTCAATAAAAAAAATGACCATCTCACTCCGTAAAAACACTGCCCAGGACCATATATCCAAACAGAAGCAGAGACAAAAAGAGGACTCCTGCACAAACACTTGAGATATAGAAGTGTTAACAATATTTGCTGCAATTCTGATGCATCTGTCTGACAATAACAAATTTCTTGGGAGTACAAGATCCATTTCACGTACTAGCCGCCTTTTGTGACCAAACAGATCATGAGTCATATAGCAATAAATTGTTTAACATTCAACATTCAAGGGTAAGATGTGTAACTTTGGAGCTCCTGAATAGAATGCCACTCCACCATGGCTGCACCTTTAGTGGCCAAGCTAACCAACAACAACAAGAAACCCAGTGTAATCCCACAAGTGAGGTCTGGGGAGGGTAGTATGTGCGCAGACATTTCCCCTACCTTGTGAAGTTAGGGAGGCTAGTGGCCAAGCTAACCAATCACCAAAGAAGGTAGCTGTTTATCCAACTAGATGCATATAAGTTCTTTAGTTTTCAAAATATTCCTAAAATGTTTTCCACATTCTGACCACCATTTATTCGACTACCCATCACTCATCCAGATTTTTATGCCAAGGGACACTTTTCTTTACTGCTAGAGGCTCCCTGATTGATAATGATTATCTCACCTCTAAATTGCGTTGCTATCTAAGCACAAACCAAACACGTGGTAGTTTTTTAATAAACCAGGTCAGACACTTTAAATTCAGCAAAGCCAATGCCAACCAACATATCTTGAACATACATATCTTGTACAATCATACCTTGTGTAAAACATAATAACAAATGTAAATGTGCTCATCTATCCTCATACAGCATAAGTTGATGCTGTTTAGGTATTAGCTAATGCACATAAATAGCTCACCCGTCAGAAGAATCATCATAGTTGCAGACAACAACAATCTTCCCAAGCCATAACAAGCCTCTGCACTGGATCTTTTGTTCCTGAGTGACATCACCAAAAACTCGCCACTTTTTCAATCTTATGTCATATAAGATCAGTCCATGAAGGCCAGCAGCTGCTAAGTACATTCCATCCTTGCTAGCAGCCACATGTTGAACTGGCCAATTCTGAGAGATGTAGGAAACCTAGCGGAGAGTTGAAACTACATTTGAGACATTCCTTCTCAACAAAGAAAAACAAGAGCAACATAAAAAATGAATAAACCACACTCATCAGTAAATATAACTCTTAACTGGTAGGCTTAGATGCAAGATTTTTAGTTCATCAGTATCTTCTGACTGCACAACAAGCAACCGATCTTCACCATATCACTTGTCGGACATAAGTAGTCCCAGAGACTCCTCTATTTAGACAGCACTTTCCAAAAGAGAATGCAACAATTCTCTCTGAAGATCCTTCCTCAATAGCATAAAGTCTGTACCCATATTCATCCCAGTTCATCAACGAGGTACCACTCATCATAGGTTCGTATTTACATTCCTGATTTCGCTTGACCACTGGAGAAGACGTAGAACTTAAGCCAATTTGACGAATTGTGGACATAAAGCGACAGCCAGAAACAGACCAAACTGTTAGCCCTCTTAACTTCCACCCAACTGCAAAAGCAGAATTATCAGGTGTCCATGCAACACAACTGACAGCACCAATATCCTCCACTGAATATCTGCAGAAGAATTGCAGGTTATTGAAAGTCAGGAAAGTCCTATATTCTTTTGTTTAGTGTTGCAATTTTCCTCATACAGAATCTTCCATCACCTTCCTTTCATTCTAAGAAGATGAAGCCAGAGCTAAAGAGCCAGTACTACTCCAAAACATCTTAAAATCAGACCAACTAGGTAGGATATTTTCATTTTAACGGACTTTGCTTCAACACTAGTTCTGCTAACTGTCAGAATTTCATAGATATATGCTTCACATGGTTTACACAAAATTATTTCTGAAAAGGGCATAAAGGCACAAATTAAACATTGGCTAGACCGTTGATGGTACAACTGAAATAATCCCCTTTGGTAGCAAGTGTGAGCACTATGATCACAGATACAATTATCTTACATAATGCTTCTTGAATTTTATTTCTATTCACCAGAAAAAGAGAAGTTGAATAAACTTAAATATATACAATTTTTTATCATATGAACTTAAATATGTACATTGCTCAATACTATGAGAAAAACAGGTTCCTTAAAACACGGATCTTTTTTTGTCTGTGTATCATCCTTGCGCAGGCATGATCTTCTCTGTACCATTCCAATTTTATCAGATGTCCCCGAAGGGATCACAGATCATCATAAAATTTAGTTGCCACGTACTATTTTTACTGGCTTAATCATTCTATTATCAAGCTAACACACACTTCACAACAAGACTCAGTTATAAATAAATGAATTTAGCTTGGGACAAAAAAATCAAAATGCAATTTGCACTAAAGGGTTCTCTCATCAGCAACAAATCGTGCCCGTCTTTTCCCAACCTTGGATGTCAACAGCAAAAGCTTACCCCCAATCATACAGAGAAACAGAACGCATAAACGAAGCAGATTCTGCAATGTCATACAACTCAACAACACCTCTTCTGGTACCAACAGCAAGGAGTTGTTGAACTGAAGCAACTGCAGCACATACAGCATCGCCAGAGCCCAGTCTCTTTTCAGCTTTGATAAACTCCATTTGCTTCAGACCCTTTTTGCTCACAGAACATAAAACCAGTTGTCCATCAGAAAATAGCACAACAAGCAACCTTAAGGGTAAGGAGAACTCCAGGTGGATCACAGCAGAGTTTTTCGATGAGTGAGAACTGAATTTAGACAAAGATAAACTCCCGCCAGAAGCAAGACCATTTTCAAATGAACTTGCTGTTAAAGCTAGTTAATGAATAAAACTAGCCAAGTTGGTGTGAATGAGAAATGGAAGGCAACCTTTCCGAACAGTCACCAACCTATTCCGAAGAGGCACCTTCAATTCTATATAAACTAAGGCAATGCCTCATTTTAAAGATACAAAAACCAAAAATTTCTGCATCTGAAATTCTGCATTCTTTTTTCACAAATAAAACTATCGAGTCTTACTGTGTTTCGTTGCCAACTTTGAGTTCGTCGAAGTCGAAGGCGTTTGACGTACCGCTACTCCTGCGACAGGTATATCCGTTTTATCCTGGGAGGAAGTAATCCATAACCTCGGGTACAGTGAGGGGATTAAATTCCTTAAGGACACACAATGAATTCTGTGGTCTCGGATATTTTCTTACTTCTGTATTATTTTTCCAGTTTCTGTTTTTTCTGGTTTTTGTCTTTCCGTTTGGTTTCTGTTTTTCCTGATTTTTGAACACAGGCACAACAACAAGCTTAAGGAATTTATACATTATTTCTGTGTTCATTTGTTCTTGTTTAACAATTACAGAACATTGTCGGAAAAAAAAAGGTGTATGTTTGTTGTTTCGATGTAACGAACTTGTATGTTGTTTGGAGACTAAAATCTTCGGATTTTCTACTCCGGTTGAGATTAAAGTTTCCATAACTTTCTACTCCTTTGGGTACTTGATTTGAAGATATAAAAACTTCATCAAGTATACAACATACAATTTACCGGGAAAAAAAAAAAAAAAGGAAAAAAAAAGGTGTTTGTTGTTTCGGTGTAACGAACTTGTATGTTGTTTGGAGACTAAAATCTTCGGATTTTCTACTCCGGTTGAGATTAAAGTTTCCATAACTTTCTACTCCTTTGGGTACTTGATTTGAAGATATAAAAACTTCATCAAGTATACAACATACAATTTACAAGAAAAAAAAAAAGAAAAAAAGAAAAAGAAAAAAAAAGGTGTTTGTTGTTTCGGTGTAACGAACTTATATGTTGTTTGGAGACTAAAATCTTCGGATTTTCTACTCCGGTTGAGATTAAAGTTTTCATAACTTTCTACTCATTTGGGTACTTGATTTGAAGATATAAAAACTTCATCAAGTATACAACATACAATTTACTGCATTTCGTTTCAAGTATTTTAAATCTGTTTGTGTAACCTTGATTCGGTTTGAAGAAATAAAATCTTCACCGTTGCGTATTATAATTGTTGCTGTCAAAACTGATTCAGTTCGATAATTTATGGCATTCACGTTTAGGACATGTCAATTATAGAACCTTGCGAAAAATGATTAGTTTGGAAGTATTGCCTAAGTTTGAATGCAATCAATCAAAATGTCAAATCTGTGTTGAGTCTAAGTATGTTAAACATCCTTATAAGTCAGTTGAAAGGAATTCAAGTCCTTTAGACTTAATCCATACGAGATATTTGTGACATGAAGTCAATCCCATCTCGCGGTGGAAAGAAGTATTTCATAACTTTTACGACGATAGTACGCGGTATTGCTACGTTTATTTACTTAATAGTAAAGATGAAGCAATTAAAGCATTCAGCAATACAAAACTGAAGTTGAGACTCAACTTAACAAAAAGATTAAAATGATAAGGAGTGATAGGGGCGGTGAATATGAATCTCCTTTTGAACAAATATGTTTGGAATATGGCATTATTCATCAAACAACTCGCCCTTACTCGCCACAATCAAACGGAATTGCGGAAAGGAAAAATAGAACCCCGAAAGAAATGATGAATGCCTCATTAATAAGTTCTGGTTTACCCCAGAACTTGTGGGGGGAAGCCATTCTAACAGCTAGCCGAATACTCAATCGAGTGCCCCATAGCAAAACAAAATCTATTCCATACGAAAAGTGGAAAGGAAGGAAGCCCAATTTGGGATACTTCAAAGTGTGGGGGTGTTTGGCCAAGGTGCAAATTCCTAAACCCAAAAGGGTAAAAATAGGACCTAAAACCATTGATTGTGTTTTCATAGGATATGCCACAAATAGTAAGGCATATCGATTTCTGGTTCACAAATCGAGAAAATCCCGACATTCGTGTAAATACGGTAATTGAATCGATAATGCTGACTTCTTTGAAACCATATATCCGTATAAAAAGGAATGTGAGTCGTCTAGCAAAGAATCTAAACGACCTCGGGAAGAAACAAAGGAAAATATTCCTGATGAGGAAAAACCGAGACGCAGCAAACGTCAAAGGACGTCTACTTCATTTGGACCAGAATTTCTAACATTTTTGTTGGAGAATGAGCCTCGAACCTTCAACGAAGCTATGTCTTCATCGGAAGCTCAATTTTGGAAAGAGGCAATCAATAGTGAGATAGAATCCATCTTAAACAACCATACTTGGGAATTGGTTGACCTTCCTCCAGGGAATAAACCTTTAGGTTCCAAATGGATTTTCAAGCAGAAAATGAAAGCTGATGGTACTATTGATAAATATAAGGCAAGACTAGTTGTTAAAGGGTTTAGACAACGAGAAGGTCTTGATTACTTTGATACATACTCGCCGGTAACGAGGATTACATCTATTCGGGTGTTAGTAGCGTTAGCCACCGTGTACGGTCTTGAAATCCATCAAATGGATGTGAAAACAGCCTTCTTAAATGGAGAGTTAGAGGAAGAAATTTACATGGAACAACCTGAGGGGTTTGTAGTTCCAGGGAAAGAGAAGAAGGTGTGTCGACTTGTTAAGTCTCTTTACGGACTAAAACAAGCACCCAAACAGTGGCATGCAAAATTTGACCATACAATGCTGTCAAATGGATTCAAGATAAATGAGTGTGATAAATGTGTCTACATTAAGAACACTCCAAACCACGTAGTCATTGTTTGTTTGTACGTGGATGATATGTTGATAATGAGTAACGACATTGCTAACATAAATGCTACTAAGCGCATGCTTGCTAGTAAGTTTGATATGAAAGACTTAGGAGTTGCCGATTTAATTCTGGGAATTAAAATCCATAAGACTCCTCAAGGTCTAGCATTGTCTCAATCTCATTATATTGAAACGGTACTTGAAAAGTTCAAGTATTTGGACTTTAAAGTTGCAAAGACGCCAATTGATATGAACCTTGCTCTTGCAAAGAATAAAGGTGAAAGTCATTCTCAATTGGATTATGCCAGAGTGTTGGGAAGTTTGATGTATATCATGAACTGTACGCGACCTGATATTGCATGTGCTATAAGTAAACTAAGTCGCTACACTAGTAATCCCGACCAAAAACATTGGCTGGCAATGAAACGAGTTTTGGGGTATTTAAAACATACTCAAAACTTTGCTTTGCATTATAACAGGTATCCTGCAGTTATTGAAGGATACAGTGATGCAAATTGGATCACCGGTTCAACTGAAACTAAATCCACAAGTGGATATGTTTTTACCATAGGTGGAGGAGCAGTGTCTTGGAAGTCATCCAAACAGACATGTATCGCCCGCTCTACAATGGAATCTGAGTTCATAGCTTTAGACAAAGCCGGTGAAGAAGCTGAATGGCTCCGGAATTTCTTAGAAGATATTCCATTTTGGCCCAAACCGTTGGCTCCTATATGCATACATTGCGATAGCCAAGCGGCAATAGGAAGAGCCGGGAGCCTTATGTACAACGGAAAGTCTCGTCACATACGACGAAGACATAATACCGTTAGACAACTACTCTCTAGTGGAATTATCACAATTGACTATGTTAAGTCAAGAGATAATGTGTCGGATCCACTAACTAAAGGCCTAACTAGAGAGGTAGTTGAAAGATCATCAAGGGGAATGGGACTATGGCCGAGGACAAGTCATCGTGACGGTAACTCTACCTAGAAGACTGGAGATCCCAAGATCTAGGTTCAAAGAGATCAAACAAAGTCATTAATGACGGTTCAACATTGTCACAATAACTCTTTGGTCCATTCTCGTGATGAGACAATGTTCAGTACCAGGATAAAGCATTGCGGCTTTTTAATGGTTCCTAAGTTTGGTACGGGGTATATCAAATAGTGTATCTACGGGATGACACATTTAGGAATCACCTATGTAAGTGTGAAGTGTAAGCCGCTTCAAGGAGAATTATGTAAGGCCAATTCTCTACGCACTTATGAACCAGGCAAAGTTCATGGTGAAACGAACAAAACAATGAGAACCAAAGACGGTTAAAGGGTTAATTGTGTGACATGTGGTTGTCTAGGTATACACCAAAGCTCGACGGTTCAAGGATATCACATCTACCGATTGACCGAGTATATCCGACATATGTTCACTACGGAAAGTTCAAAGAGAAATCTACTTATCCGGATGCGATTAATCCTTGCTTACGAATCACACGCTTTTTGTCATGCATGTTTTTCATCATATAGCCATTCCCCATTCATGTGGGGGATTGTTAAAGCTAGTTAATGAATAAAACTAGCCAAGTTGGTGTGAATGAGAAATGGAAGGCAACCTTTCCGAACAGTCACCAACCTATTCCGAAGAGGCACCTTCAAGGCTATATAAACTAAGGCAATGCCTCATTTTAAAGATACAAAAACCAAAAATTTCTGCATCTGAAATTCTGCATTCTTTTTTCACAAATAAAACTATCGAGTCTTACTGTGTTTCGTTGCCAACTTTGAGTTCGTCGAAGTCGAAGGCGTTTGACGTACCGCTACTCCCCGCGACGGTATATCCGTTTTATCCCGGGAGGAAGTAATCCATAACCTCGGGTACAGTGAGGGGATTAAATTCCTTAAGGACACACAGTGAATTCTGTGGTCTCGGATATTTTCTTACTTTTGTATTATTTTTCCAGTTTCTGTTTTTTCTGGTTTTTGTCTTTCCGTTTGATTTCTGTTTTTCCTGATTTTTGAACACAGGCACAACAACACTTGCTAGTTCAGGAACCCCACTGCTATCACGAGGCTGAACATCAAGATCAAAGGCATCAAAGGCCCCATAAAACTGCAATACAACAAAAAATCATGAACAAACATTTCCTATATTTTCTGCGACTGAAATGTTGCACTTCAGCCTTTAATTTTAATAAGTAGACATCAACTAGAAATGTCAACTAAAATTTTCACACTAATGCACGACACAATTAAGACATATTTAAAAAGAATTACCTCGCCCTTCCAGGATATATTATACAAAGATCCATCAGAAAGCCCAACTAACATATGTTTGTTGTCACAAACTACATTGCTCCTGCAAGCCACATATGTAGGGAATAAACTAATTATGTGTTTCAGCTGAGATCAATAGCCGACAAGTAAATAATGAAGAAATGAATCCGGCATGACAGACATGAAAGGAACTATCTTTCTCTTCTCCATAAAATGAACTGCCAGTGAAACAACACCAAAGTCCCACAAGTTGTAAAGTACAGACGGAATAGGACCTTTGGCTCTCAATATGGTAACAAATGAAGATAAACTATACGTGACAGCTTAAGCTACGAGCCAAATTAGTCCTACTTAATTGACAACTTAAGTTACAAAACCAAAATAATCTTTAAGAAAGTCCAATTCTAAAATACTGGAGAAGGATAGGATTCCCCAACAAATTTATTGTCATTCAAGATCAACAACGGGATCAGAATCAACTGGTCTTAAATTTCAAACTCAATGGCTTATATTTTTAACAAGAAGTTTAATTCAATGTTACCATTGTCTATGCTATTTCTTTGAGAATAAGGTAATAGCAGTATTAAAATTGCACTAAGATCGTCTATGCTATTATTTAAGGAAGAGAAGCAACTTTCATGCAGCCCTTGACAAAGTTTGTCACATTTTCTGCCTGTCACTCTAATAAATTCTACCAACAAAATGAGAGAAAAGGTTTTCCTCCACTGTCTACTCACTATTTTTTTTATAAAGGTATTTCATGTCTTATATATTTCTATCACGTACTAATATTCCCACAATTACACCTGTGTGCATTATCTCTACCTCTCAAAAATCAGTAGATAATTTCTTATAAAAATTTCAGTAGATACTTTGACACACATAATTAAATAATATCAATTGTTGCCTGTTGGATAGATATATATTAATTTTACGGCTTGATAGAATGTACGTAAAAACTTACACCATTGTCCCAGAGGCTCATTTTGAAATATCAAAAAATCTATGATAAACCCAGAGGAAATGTCATACCCCTCTGTCTAGTACAAATTGCTATAACCAACAGCATACATATTTGACTATGCAGTACCAACAACCCTTTGACTTCATGACCAGTAGGACATCTGGTAGCTTTTGGGAAAATAAGGTACTTTCAGAAATCATTTCTGATCTTATGCATTTATCAAAAATAAAATAAATGAAACAATTCTAATCTCATGGACATCGGAAGACTTGTTATTATTTCACGGTAGGAAAAAACCGAGAGATAAAATTATAAATTGTCAAAAAGTAGAAAAAGGGTAACTTACATTGTCAAGTTCTTGTTAGCAAAAGGCACCTGTTCATTCAAGAGCAAACTTATGCTTGCTAGAAACAAACCAGTTGGTTGTTTGCCTCCAATTTGTATTTTCCTTTCGGTAAATTGGACCTTCAGAATGTGTAGATAGAAGGAAGAGGTCTGCAATACAAACAAAGTTAGACCAAGTATAAAAGGTACTCATTGTTTCACAGGTATCAAAGCAACTCTAACTTTCTCAATATCAGAAATGGGTGCAACAAACAGTAACAGGTCTTTAAATGACAGCAACAAACCCCTTTCACTTTAACCAACTCCTAACTAATAATTTTAGGATTTAAGTTAATATTTTACACTATCAGTCTAGTATTTGACATTATATTTACCCTCAGATTTCCAATCCGCACTTACCATAGACAATTGAATTGATAGTGTCTAAAGTTGTACCCAATTTTCCTAGAAAGCTCAGCAAGCAATTTACTTCTCAAGTATCCATACAAGTATAGCAACTCTAACAAGATAATTTAAATAGTATGACATCATATATTATTGTTTATGGGTGTGAAATCATCAACTACCGCTTTTTCCATACATCGCAGACAATACACAACGTAAGAGCACTTGGGATGCCCTAGACCGTCACGCTCTTAAGATGCAAATGGCCATTGTGGAGCACAATTTTCAGTTTAAATGCCAAAATTGTCACATTTACCCAAAAAAAAATCACGTGAAACAGGCTACTCTACCAACTTACACTATATACCACTGATTAAAAGACTCCACCAATCAACTATTCAAACTAGTTGACGTCGGCTATATGAATCCTCTCTCTATTCAAGCACATTACATTACAAAGACTTGATAATCTCATTCCATGTGAACTTACAAGAAGGGCAATCAATTTGGTATCAGGACTCCAAACAGCCCGCAAATTCTCGCCTTCCTTATGAATAGAACCGGAGCTTCTCTTGTACTTGCTTAATCTCACTCTATGCTGCACTCCAGTTCAAAAACCCAAAAGAAATGTCAGCACCCAGTTCGAAGCAACATAAAAATGTGATCAAAGTCTGACCTGTGAGGAGGACCATAGTTCAATATGAGTAGGGGTAACAACAAGCAATAAGCGATTGATGAGTTTGAGGTATACAATCCCTGATTCCATAGGGATCACTTGTGGCCATCCATATGCCATATACATCTTATTCGGGAAAAAAATGGATATCAAAGAGAGGGAGAGAACATTGGTTAGGGTTTAAATGGAGATCCAAATCCCTTCAGTTGGGGTTTCAAGAACAACTGCTACACATTCATCTCCTTCCATTTGTATTTAACTGTTTTTAAGCCCTCTATCCGATCCTTCCATTTTATGTAAGTTCAAAAAGGTTAACATGATTTTTGTACTGTAATTGATTGATTGAATTGGATCACTCAATCTCATATCAACTAAGCAATATGCAAATTTTAAGATGGTAAAAATAAATTATGAAACCCCTTCATCTTAAAATAATGATAACATGTCAAAAGTTAGTGAATATTGATGTTCGAACGAACATATGTTAATAGGTGTAAAATAACGTCCATAGGTCTACTCCTCTTTGTGGACTCGCTATACACAGAGCAATTAAGATAAAAAAGACAAAAGTGATTGTAATTAGCCTCGAACACCACATGTGTTAATCATAAACTCACAAAGGATTGGCTACCAGAGAATACTTTGTTCATATGTTAATAGTTGCTTTGAGAATTTTCTTTCACAAGATTGATATAGTCAAATATCCGGTGATATAACTTTCTACTTTACAAGTTAGAAATATGCTTTCAAATTAAAGAAGTTAGTATGTAGAGTAATAAATTTGTTACTCTCACTAAACATTTTCTTTTGTATGTATGTAATTATATAACCAATTAAATTTTTGAAGATACTTATTACTCTATCATTACATAACCAAAAAGAAAAGATAAACACATAGGATACGCGACATTGAGCACAATATATACAACAACAAAATACTTACCCATCACATTATTAATGGATATAGCCAAGATCGGGGTCTAAGACTTGAGTCAGGTCGACCTTGCCTCTTATCTCAAGGTGATGCAAGGAATTATTTCAAATATTCTTATGACACATAAACACTTAATATTGAATGATTTCTCCGCATACAATGAGCCATCCACTTTAAGTTTAAGCATAACACAACTCAGTTATTCTCTGACCTCCCATAATTTACAGGTAACAAATGAAGAATAGTCTAAAAGTACTATACTAAATTCAAGCATAGATCAATGGATTTTGCTGCCATAAAAAGGAAGTTCCAACTCATTGAGGATATCCAGCACCAGGAGGGGGATAATAAGGCTGCTGTTGTGGTGGTGGGTAACCCTGAGGCTGCTGCTGAGGTGGTGGGTAACCCTGAGGCTGTTGTGGTGGTGGTGGGTATCCATGAGGTTCCTGCATTGGTGGATAAGCCTGGGGCTGTGCAGGTGGATATCCAACTGAAGGGGGAACTGGCTGATCTAACCGAGACATTTGTTGAACAGGCGGTACTGCCATTGGCCGTGGTCCGAATTTTCCATCTCTTTTATCCATTTCAACCTTGTGCTGTGTCCGAATAGAATTATAAAAAACACGATTAAAGTGAGTGAAAGCCAGAATATGATAGTGCGAAAAGATGGAAAATGAACCATGCAATCTGAAAGTCCCATTTCATCTAATTGGAAACTTCACAGGCACCAAGTAACTGAAGTTATGACTGTTACACAAGCATAATTAGTTCCAGCAACAGTCATGATTAGACTTTTCCTGAAGAATAAAAAAAGATTTTGATAAGTTGTATGACGAACTCCGCCTGTGTGAGCTTTATCCTGAGTTTGATGGAGAAGAAGGTTGCAGTATAATAATGATGAATCCTCTGAATAGGGTCCGAATAGAGCTTGTTTGCAATAATTTATAGCCAGTATGGAGTTAACTCCTATGTTTTCTGGCAAACACAGGAACTTTCATTGTTTAAAGAAAAAACTTGCAATTATATAAATTAGGTCATCGCAGTATAAAAAACAAACTTTTCTGGGCTTGGAAGCTAATTGACTATTTCAATGGAACTTTTTTTCTTTAGCGAAGAGAAGATGATTTGACTACGTCAATGGAACTATAATTCATGCTAAATGATTTCCCAGATGAAGAATGCATTCAAGTTATCACATACCTGCATACAGCTGCAAACCCTGCAGACAGAAGAAAAAAGTAAATGAACATCAAAATACAACTCGGCATAAGAAATGTTTTTTGATACTTAAAATCAAGTGTCTTACGAGCAGTAAACAAGGTCTGATAAACAGTTCAGAAGCTGAGCAGCATCTTGAATTTCTTCACTTCCTGTGAGACAAGCTATAATGCTGCAGATACATGCTAACTGCTGTAGGCAAAACATGAATCCCTACAACCCCAGGCAATGTAAGGTAGATAAAGAGTTTAAGTTCTATGGATTGACGGTAATAAGAGATATTTATAAATCAGGTAATTTATAAGGTAATTCTCGATAAATTTCCATGATACGTAGTATTAGTTGGTAACTTGATAAAAATGATAACTAACATGCTATAATAAGTGAAACAACACTAATATATCATGTAAAAAATCTTGACACTATTAGCGCATATAACTTACAAGCAAAGAGAAGTGGGAGGGAGATGGAGAAGAGTTGAAATTACTATTATGCAATTATCACATTTTGTTGTCTGCAGATTGAACTCATCTTGCAACATAAAGCGTGTTGAAGCAACAGAATTTCCAAAGCAAAGAAAAACCTGACAACAGAAGCATGTTTGAGAAACAAATTTTGAGAAAATAAAGATACAGACTCAGATTTTTAGAAAAAGATACTTAAATAACTGCCTGAAAATGAAGAGTTGTATCATATAATCATGAAATTGAATACTTTTGTAGGATCAACAGAATAACACCAGACCTCCGTGCAAAGACAATTCAGGGCAATGGCTTTCTCCGCATCTGCCGCTACAAGGCATATAGCCTCCACAACATGTATATCTATAAAAGGAAGAATTTTTAAGTAATATAGATACTTCAAGATGCAGCAATTTGTATACACAAACATAAAAACGGAACAATTACCTAGACATAAAATTGTATAGAGTTCGTTTGCGGAGGATGTATGATGCACATGGGGCACTTTAACATTCAAAGGTAAAGAAATAATCAATTTTGAATAGTAGCACCTTCAATAAGACGAACATTATTCATAGTACCACTTTGTGGGAAAACAGACAACAAGAAAGGAAGATTTTGTGGACAGTCCAAGTTCCGAAGCAGTATATCTCCCCTTGATTAGTGATAACAGGGGATATGGTAGAGTAATTTCACCAGATCTGCTAAGCAACCAACCGATTTCTTGAACACTAAACAACTTATTATTTTGCAGGAAGGAATTAAGTTATTTGAAGAGGATGCTCGGACCTAAGTGACTCTTCCTGTCTTGTAGACAGATTATTACCACTTTCAAGCCGCAAGTAGGCAATTAGATCAGACTATACCCCATCAGAAAGTGAGAATTACTCACTTCTTTAGTACAAGGACACACAAAACTTCCAATGATTCACCAATCGTACTTGGAATGGCTTGCAGTTGCAGCTTAAAATCACCGATTACTTATAGAACAATATAGCAAAAGCACTAGACTCAGTAGTGAAACTAGAGGGTCGATTACGAGTTCACGTGAATCAAACAATTTTTGCCCAAACTCTGTATATATATTAAGAAAAAAAACTAAATATCTATAAATATTTTACTGTGATCCAGTTATTATTGTAGTATTCACTTGAAGTTGTTATAGAAACTCATAAACTTCAAATCTTGAATCCACTTCTGACTAGACTATATATACTAAAAGGCACCTTTGGCTCGACATATAGATATGCCTAAAATCTTCTAAAGACATCTATTCACACTAGGTCCAAACCGATTGTTAGTGAGACGTAATCTATCCACATTTAGTTAAAATCTCAGATCCGTGTCTAAGCAAAAGTGACCTTAAATTCCACATCAAAAAAGTAAAGAACTAAAATTAGCATAAAATTTCAAAACATAGACTGAAACTAAGGGTGGCCAGTGGGCCAGGACAGCCCGACCCCGACCCGACCCCGTCCCGAGCCCGCCCCGGTCCCGCCCCAACCCCGCTTAAAAAAAAAAGAACGGTGGCGGGACTCGAACTCGGGACGGGCCAATGTCTCGTCCCGCCAGACCCTATCCCGCCCGTCCCGACCCCGACCCCGTCCCGACCCCGACCCCGCCCTTTGTCCCCCTTTGCAAATATGACTGTTGCACCAACGACCATTTTAGATTTTGGCCGTTGGCCAACGACCATTTTAGGCCTCCCCCCTCCCCCAACCCCCCCCTACCCCTTAATATTTATTTTTAACCCATAAGTAATTATATTTACACTTTAATTCAATTTTTCAACTATAAATAACTCATTTTCTCTTCATCTTTCTCACAAATCTTCCTACAATCTCTCTAATCTCTCAATATATCTCTCTACAAGTCTACATTGTTTGCTAAATATTCAATTTTATTTATTCATTTGGGAATTGGGAGTGAAGTTAGCAACTAGCTTGAGGATCTTCCATCGAGCAAATTTTCAACCTCTCGATTACACGTCGGCGTTTGGTACATTCGTTCCTTCATTAAATTATTATTGTCTGTTTATTTTATTTAGCGCACTTAATTTCATTTACTTTAATTATTTGTTAGCATATAATTAAAATAGAAGGAATTAGAGGTATGTTTAAGGGTAAGGGTAAGACTTCTTCTAGTAGGGGCAACCAGGGCAAGGGTACTTCTTCTAGTCATCTTATTCCTACACAGGATGATTTTGTTGATACTCAACATTTTCCTACAATACCATTAGATTTAGACGAGGAGTTGTTTTCTGGAACTCAAGAAGACTTTAATTTAGACGATGATCTAGACGATACACCCACTAATGTTGATGACAACACACCCACTAGTGCACCTTCAACCGAAAATACCTCCTATTCCCCCTAGTATGAGACGAGGTCCAAAGAAAACGACCATTAAAATCGAGATGCATGGACATTTTTTGATAGGGACGTAGAGAATCAAGTAGCTATATGTAAAATTTGTAAAAATGTTTTAAAATTTAAAACAGGAAAAGGTCACGGTGGGACGGGGGGTTTAATTAGACACGTAGTAAGTGCTCATCCAGCTAGGTATGCCCAATACCAGGCTTCAAAACCGGGTGGGCAAACGCCCGCTCCAACGGGACAAGGTTCGCATACTGATACTGTCCCGGATCAAGTACAGGGTCAAATTAACCCTATGACGGGGGGAATTGTAGGCTCTAAATACAATAAACATAGAGATAGGGAAGCAATTTCAAAATTAGTTGTTGTGGAGGGTTTGGCCTTTTCATTTCCTTCATCTCCCGGTTTTATTCATTACATTAGAGATATATATAATCCTGCTTTTAACGGTTTTCCTAGATCAACTGTTAAGAGAGATGTATTTAAATTCGCGCATGAATATCAACAATATTTACGTTTTTCATTATATCATTTTAATGGCAAAGTATGTATCACGTCTGATATAGGTCGTAGTACTAACGGCCATGATTATTTAACTGTAACTTGTCATTGGATAAATTATAAATGGTCTATGCAAAAACGTATTTTAGCGTATAGATATATAGATGATAGGCACACTGGTACTTTTATTGCAGATAATATTTATCAAGTGTGCCATTATTACGGAATAACCGATAAAATTATGACTATTACATTAGATAACTCTTCTTCTAACAATTACGCAATTACAATTTTAAAAAATAGTTTAACTCCATCTTTTCCAGATCATTTTCATATAAAATGCGTGTGCCATATTTATAACTTAATTGTAAAGGATGGTCTATCACTTTTTGAAGACATTCTTAGTAAAATACAATTTGCTATAAATTTTATTTTTAAAAGTAATAAAGTACAATGTAGAAAAGAATATAAAAAAACTTGTCACGATTGTGGGCTACCTTATAGAAAAATTACACAAGAAGTGATACTAGGTGAATTCTTTATACGAGCAACTGTTTGTTGCTTATGACTATAGAAAACCTATAACTTTATTTTTTAACTCTCATAATAAAAATCCAGCTGATATGATTTTAGATAGTGATTGGGTAAAAATTTCCGAACTTATTGTATTTTTAGAGAAATTTTTTCAAGCAACAAAAGAATTTTCTGGTATATATTATCCTACTATTTCAACTATGTTGTTTTATATAACTCTAATATTTTTATTACTTAGTGAATATATGGAAAAACCAGCTTATAAGGCAGCTATTAAAAAAATGTTTGTCAAAATAAAAAAATATTTTATTCCTATTCCATCTATTTATATTATTGGTTCTGTATTAAATCCTACTATTAAAATAGACGGTATTAAATCACTAATTGAAACTATTTACGATTGTATAGAAGTACTACCACCTCCAAGTCCCAAAAATCTAAATCACCCACCACCTATTGAACAAACTAAAGAAGAAGTGTTGTCTAGCGTAGAACACCAATGCAAAAAAATATATAGATTTTATCAACAAGAAAATGCTAGTAACTTACCGCTTCCATACCATCTTCTTCATCTTCAACACAACCTCACAAAAGACATGTTGTTTCGCGGCTAGTATTGAAAGCCTCGAAATAGAATGTGCGGCCGTACCTCTACTAACCAAATTAGCGAGTTCGATATTTTTGTTTTGCGGGTTCTGCACCGTATCAAGAAGTTATCAATGAAGATGGACATGAAGACTTGTCGAAATACTGGAGGGAGAATGAGAAGACCTTTCCGATACTTTCATTGATGGCCCGAGATGTTTTGAACATTCAAGCGTCATCAACTGCGTCTGAAAGCGCTTTTTCTGCCGGCAGATATCAAATAGGAGACCACAGACACTCATTAGCCGGAGACACTTGGAAATTGCGATTATTCGTAAATTGGATACGAGCGGAGCGGAGAAAGGTGCGGTCAACCGGAGATCAACGAAGAAGAAGATGAAAACTACAATGAAATCTTAACCGAATGTAGTGGAAGCGACGTGGATCAATTTGACCAACAAATACCAATCCCAACCGAAGAACCACAGGAAATCATCAAGCAATTAGAACAAATTTTTTTGAGAATGTAATTTTTTTAATTGCAATTTTATTATGTAATTTGCAACTTTTGGACAACACCACAAAGTTGCAATTTAGATTTTAGACAATTGTATTTGTATTGCAAAAAAATCATGTCTATTAAATAATATAAGAGGCACAAAAACAGCCTTGGGATGTTTTTATTACACTATTTTATCTTGTTTATTGAGTTTTTTTATACATATGTTATTTAAAAAAAAAAAAAGGAAAACCCGCCGGACCCCGCCCCGACCCGATACTGACGGGATCGGGACGGGACTGGAGCAGGTCCCGCCAGACCCGACCCCGCCAGACCCCGCTAGACCCGACCCCGACCCCTTGGCTCGTCCCGCCCTGACCCCGACCCCGCCAGACCCGGCCCGCCAGACCCGAGCCCGGCCCACTGGCCACCCTTAACTGAAACTGCTTCCTTCTTATAGCAAAAAGAACTACTACTTCACAGACTTCAATTTTCAATTCTCATTACCACATTCACTCAGAACAACCCTAATTTGAAGACAATTTTCTAAATTACAACTAATCATAACAACCAACACCCATCCACAGCATCTATATTATTAAGCAAACAAACAAACAAAGTTATAAACTCAAACATCATAAATCATAATCATAGTCCATAAAGTAAAATACTGCGAACATAATCGAAGCACTCACCACCAAAGCGAGAAACAGCAAACTGCAAAAGCAACAGATCACTCTATAAGTCAAAATCAAACGCTATACACTACAAACAAACAAAAAACTCAAAAAATCAACAATAAACGAGACATTACAAAGAGGATCAGACTGAGTAGCTCGCATAAGATCAGTATGCCAGTGATTCGGATAATTCTGACGTAACTGCATCTTCTCCATTTGATCTCTAGATGACGCCATTCTTTTTCCCTACACCAACAAACAGTAACACTAGAATACACCATAAACACGCACCAACTGTGAGAGACTTTTCAAGTATATACGGAGGAGATCATTATTGAGTACAGAGTAAGAGTACTCGTATTATGTATGTGGCGACTTGATCGATCTGTAAATTAGAAAATAACTATAAATATATGAAACTTATTAAATACATAATTTTTTAAGGCCTCATATTAACTTTACGCTACTAATACATTGAACCACCATGATCATGATGTATGAGTTTGAACCACTGTTAGGTTTCTCCGAGTATATCCAGTCATTTACAAAGACGAATAACTAAATGTTTGGCCTCAGATCTTTAAGTGTCAACGTGTACATTCAATTTTTTATGTTTGTTTACTCCTACTTTAAAGAAGAAGTGAGTGTAAAAAAAATGCACTTCTTCTTTATTTACAGCTTCCTCTGAGGTAAAATTTAAGAAGTTGATTGTCCATCAGAATTTAATACAGAAATTGCTTAGATTAATACAATATAATACGATACTATAATAAATTTCTATTTAAATTACTATCATTAATACAAATCATTGTTGCGGAAACTTTTCATCTTTGAAGTTATTGCAACAGCATGCAATAATTTTTATTCTTGCGAAAAATACTTTTGACAACAACATTCAATATATGGTAATAAAAAATAATTGTTGTCAATTATCTTTCTTCTTTAGTGTACAATTGCAAAATCGTGATCATTTTGGTGAAGATCAAAAGCTTTTTACATAAAAGACAATTTGACACTAATTTTAACTCTCATGGATTCTTCTAATGCTCCATACTTACTACAATATATTGTTTTCAAGTTAACTTGAGAATTTACAGTGTCATCCTTAAAGTTTATCTCGTTAAGATATAAGTTCTAAAACAAAGACAAACTATTGATTGATGTTCATTTTTTTTTTTTTTTACTTCTACGTTCTTGGTATGATCAAATTTGGGAAGGTACTTAAGAAAGAAGTATGAGTTTTCTGCAATAGCTATGAATGTACTACTTGTTTTTAATTCAACATAGACAAGCGTTAACAACGCGTATGAGCTTTTGTCTTTAAATTGTAAGCTTTTATCTTAACTTGTAGGTAAAAAACTAAAAATCGGGGTACACTGTATTCGAAAGGTTAAATAAAGAGAACGCTGAGTTGATAGATAGCTCTCTGTCTTTAAGATAAAATTGCCCCGTATAAATGCTTTTTCGATATTGGACAATAATCTCCCAAGATAAAACAACAACTAATCAACTGTACAAAGCAAATACAATTGATTCTAGCGAAGAAAATAAATAAGAATAGATTGTTGAAGAAGGATTTCTGTTTTTTTGTTTCTGGAACAAATTAGAAGAGACTTCTCATTTTCTGCTTCTGTGTGTCGAACAGAACAGAAAGGAAAACTTTGAGTAATTTGTTGTGTGTTCTATATTCCCTGTTTCGTGCTCTTTTTCTATCCCCCGTCCTCAAGAATTGAAAAGAAATATTCAATTTATAAGAATGGAAAAGGAAGACAAACAGTCATATGGAGGCAAACAGTCATGTCTGTTGGTATCTATTCTCTTGAACAGTCATGACTATTGGTGTCTTCAAGAACCATTAAACTTCAGGGACCAAAATATAAATAGTTAACATTTGACAAAAAAGAAAGTTTCCGAACAGCCCAACAGGAACTCGAGCCCGGACCGGACGGCGGCGGCGCGCGTGTGGGGCTTAGCCCTGAACCCAAGCTCACCTAGTTCATCTCCCTTCTAAACACATGGGTTACCCCTTGGGGTCCCAAACCCTTACTCAAACTTAGAGTTTATATATTGCATAAACTCTCATTCTTTTACCAATGAGGGAGATTTGTCATTTTTTGCCAAAGACCCTCCATATTTTTATGTTTCAAACACCTTACTTTGTGTACCAATATCTCTTTCATTTCTTAATGAAATTTGACGATACTTGGCACTAACATTAGCTACTCACTTAGTAGATTAGACATGTGCGAAGAAACGATATTTCCGACATGCGGGGCCCATGTGTTTAAGTCATTAAAGATTGGATAAACTCAATCCCACATTTAGTAAATTTCCAACAATCCCCTCTTGAAAGAGAATTAGTGCACACAGGGTGCCAAAGTTCAGCAATCTTTCAGCGGAAAGATATTGCATCAGGAAAGGTAGCTTTCAGCTTTGAACCTTCTTTAGTCGATTACTATCGGATTTACTTACTGCGCAGTGAACGCGATGTCTTGAACCGTCAGTGTTTAGTGTAAACCAAGACAATGATATCAACACAATAACTCTCTTTATTCATTTCTTATTATTGTTTTGTCCGTTGTGGCCATGGACAACGATTGGATTCTTAAGTGCGTCCATTTGAAACGGCCTGTCTTCGCACTTAAATAAGTGATCTCCTATAAGGTATATTGCTCTATCTCACTCGCAAGTGTTATGAATCATTAAAAGTTTTAGAAACATATCATTTACCCATCATGCATGCAACACTTAATGTCTATCACGGGAACGGCTTTGGAGTTATCTTTCTTTAAAGAATGTTAATCCGAAGTGCTCTTACTTCAAGTGAAGCGCTAAACTGAACCTCTATAGTTTAGTTTTCCCATTGAACTAAATTTCTGGGATCTACAGTCAGTAAGGTTGGGTTACTACCATAAAGATTCTTATTGTTTGGGTTTTAAGCTCATTCCCCTAGATAGACAGAATATTTGATCTTTGGGTATGCTTTTAATTAAAAGATCCACTAAGTTATCCTTTGATTTGACATAATCAATGGAAATGACACCCGTAGTGATTAACTGCCTAATGGTCTTATGCCTCCGACGAATATGTCTAGACTTGCCGTTGTACATATTACTTCGTGCCCTTCCCAAAGCCGATTGGCTGTCACATTGAATCATCACCGAAGGCACGGGTATCCCAACAAGGGATATCCTCTAAAAAGTCGTGAAGTCATTCTGCTTCTTCTCCTACTTTGTCCAAAGTGATAAACTCCAATTCCATAGTGGATCAGGCGATTCATGTTTTCTTAGGGGATTTCCAAGACACAACCCCACCACCAATTGTAAAAACATACCCACTGGTGGATTTAGTGTTCTTTATGTTAGATATCCAGTTTGCATCAATGTATCCTTCAGTACGGCTGGATATCTTGAATAGTGTAATCCGTAAGTCAGAGAATATTTCAGATATCGTAGTATCCAATTTAACGCTTTCCAGTGATCATTTCCAGAATTACGAGTGAACCTAGCCAACTTATTGACTGGATAATTGATGTCGGGTCGGGTGCAGTTTGTAATGTACATTAAACTGCCAATGACCTGTGCATATCGCTCTTGGGATACGGGTGCACCATGATTTTTATCAAGTCTATGATTCATATCCATTGGTGACTTCATTAGGGAACTGCCAAATGCATCAAATTTCCTCAATACATCTTCAATGTAATGAGATTGAGATAAGACCAACCCATAAGATGTCTTAGAAATCTTAATTCTTAAGATCACATCTGCAATACCCATATCTTTCATCTGGAAATATTGTTTCAACATATTCTTGGTTTCCAGCATCAACTTAAGACTACTTCCGGTGATGAGCATGTCATATACGTAAAGGCATATCATGACAAACGTGTCAGAGTTCCTTTTGATATAGATACATTTATCACATTCATTTATGGAGAAACCTTTTGCTAATAAAGTATTATCAAACTTTTCATGTCATTGTTTCGGAGCTTGTTTGAGTCCGTACAGAGACTTAACAAGTCGACATACTTTCTTTTCTTGAGCTGGAATCACATACTCCTCGGGTTTTTCCATGTATATTTCCTCTTCCAACTCTCCGTTTAGAAAGGTTGTCTTAACGTCCATTTGATGTATCTCAAGGTCACGCAAAGCTGCTATGGCTATGAATACCCTTATGGACGTTAATCTAGACACATGAGAGTATGTGTCGAAGTAATTGAGGCCTTTCTTTTGACTGTAGCATTTGACTACTAATCTGGCCTTATACTTGTCAATAGTTCCATCTGCTTTGTACTTTCTTTTGAGTATCCACTTACAACCCAAAGGTTTGCTTTCCGAAGGAAGATCAACCATTTCCCAAGTATGATTTTGCATGATGGAATCTATTTCGCTTTCTATAGCTTCTTTCCAAAGCGATGCTTCTGGAGTTGACAATGCTTCTTTGATTGTCCTTGGTTCATTTTCAACCATATAGGTTAGAAAGTCTGGACCAAAGATTTTGTCCTTTTGGCCCTTTTGCTCCGTCTTGGTTCCACATCTGGAACCCCCAAGTTCTGTAGGTCTGGAGCATTAAGTTCCGGATAATCAGAAACTCCTGAGTCCTGTAGATCTGGAACGTCTAGTTTCGGATAATCAGAAACTCCAGGGTCTTGCTCATTTTTAGCATTGTGTTCATAACTTCGTTTGCGCGAAATTATTTCCTTTTCCTTTCTAGGAAAGATCTGTTCAAATAATTCAGCATTCCTTGATTCCATAATCGTACTCTCGTGGATATCATGTATCTCCGACTTATACACTAAGAAGCGATAAACACTATTGTTATTTGCATATCCGATGAATATGCAATCTACAGTCTTAGGTCCAATTTTGACCTGTTTTGATTTCGATACTTCGACCTTTGCCAAGCAGCCCCACACTTTCAAATATTTGTAAGTGGGTTTCTTTCCTTTCCATGATTCATATGGAGTTTTATTCTTACCCTTATGCGGAACTATATTAAGAATTGCATTAGCGGTAAGAATCGCTTTGCCCCACATAATTTTGGCTAAACTGAAATTGATAAGTAAAACATTCATCATTTCCTTTAACGTATGGTTTTTGCGCTCGGCAATACCGTTAGACTGAGGCGAGTAAGGAGCGGTCGTTTGATGAACAATGCCGAATTGAGCACAATATTCTTTAAACGGTGCTACGTATTCTCCCCCTCTATCACTACGAATTGCCTTAATCCGAAAGTTTAGTTGATTTTCAACTTCTGCTTTGTAGCGTTTAAATGTTTCAAAGGCTTCATCTTTACTTTTCAACAAGTAAACATAACAATACCTTGTACTATCATCAATGAAAGTCACAAAGTACTTGTTCCCCCGTCTAGTTTGTACAAACTTTAAATCACATATGTCTGTGTGAATAAGTTCTAGAGGAGCGCTGTTTCTTTCGACTGAGTAGAAAGATGACTTGGTTAATTTTGCCTCTACACACACCTCACATTTATGTTGAGGGTTTATGTTGAAGGAAGGCAACAATTCCAACTTTACTAACTTTTGAATGAATTTGTAGTTTACGTGTCCTAATCTATGATACCATAGATTAGAAGACTCAAGCAAGTAGGTAGAAGACTTCGTTTCATTAGATGAACGGATTACATACATAGTATTCACTTTGAAGAGGCCGTCATACTCGAAGTTTCTTCCTACAAATATACTATTCTTAGTTATTATAAATTTATTGGACTCAAAAAGTAGTCTAAAACCAGTCTGGACCAACAGTGGCCCTGAAACCAAGTTGTTCTTGCAGATGTCAGGGACGTGCATCACTTCATTCAGAGTAAGCTCTTTGCCTGAAGTCATTTTGAGGACAACCTTTCCAACCCCTTGCACTTCAGAGGTGGCGTCGTTGCCCGTGACTGGGGCGTAAGAGGAGAATGCACTCTTATCTGAGCAGATGTGACGGGTTGCACCCGTGTCTATCCACCATTGCCTTGGATTCTCTACCAGATTATCCTCCAGTACTACAGCCGAGAAATTCACAATCATGCCGTCAAGATTCGAAGGATCGTCATTGTCTTGCACGACGTTAGCCTTGGCCTTGCCTTTA
The DNA here is from genome assembly GCA_034509755.1 of Anisodus tanguticus. Classification (NCBI taxonomy): domain Eukaryota; kingdom Viridiplantae; phylum Streptophyta; class Magnoliopsida; order Solanales; family Solanaceae; genus Anisodus; species Anisodus tanguticus. Next base: position 20,844,764 of record CM067561.1, on the reverse strand, counting down.
TTCTTGGCTTTTTCCTTCTGCTCTCGCTTGAGTTTCCGGCAGTCTTTGATCATATGACCAGGCTTTCCACAGTGATGGCAGTTTTCTTTAAACTTCTCCATCTTTTGGCTTTTGCCGTCTCCCTAGTACTTGAGCTTTTTGTTAGGTTTCCCCTTGAATCAACCAAATTCACCTTTGCCTCTATTTGTTGTTTTGGCTTAGATATAGCCCTTTTATTGTCCTATTGTATTTGGAGTTTGACAATAAGATCTTCAAGCCCCATTTCCTTCGTCTTCAGTTTGAGATAACTCATGAACTCATTCCACGAGGGAGGCAGTTTCTCACTCATTCCACGAGGGAGGCAGTTTCTCAATCAAAGACGCAACCATAAATTATTCGTTTGGCTTCATTCCTTCCAAATCCAGATGATCAATAATCATTTGAAACCCTTGGATTTGGGAACTCATTGATTTACCATCCACCATTTGAAATTTCAGAAACTTTTCAACGATGAATTTCTTAGTACCTGCATCCTGTGCGCTGTACTTTTTCTCGAGTTTTTCCACAACTCATTTGTTGTCTTCGCGATGCAATACACAATATAGAGTGTATCCGATAGATCGTTCAGAATGCAGTTTTTGCATATGAAATCACTATGATTCCAGGCATCTAATGTTAACTTCAGGACATTTGTGACATGGATATCGTCGCCCACATCTAGAGATGGCAATGGATCTTGAACCCGGTCCGGATCCGGTGGATCCAGATCCGTTTTATAGGATATGGATCTTCAAAATTTGGACCCGACGGATCCGGATCGGACCCGGATCCATTTCTGACGGATCGGATCTGGATCTGGATATTGTATTTGAGATCCGTATCCGGTCCAGATCCGACCCGTGGATCCGTTTAATATATTCATAACCTAGAATGTAATTTTATAAGTATTTTCTTATAATTGCTAAGCACATCCTTGCAAGTTTAATTCTCAAAACAAGTTTAATTTATCCCCGCGTTAACTCAAAAACCCAAAAATAAATAGGTAACTTCGATAATAAAATCAATGTTATATTAGTGAATGACTAACATCTCCATAGACAAGTAGTTAAAATTATATTCACTTCATTTGTGAAGATTCCAAGCACATGCAAGTTCTGCATTGTGGAAATACTAGTCAGCATTTTCCACAACTATTGTCATTGTCCAACATTTTCAATTAATAGCTCACAATCAAAACGAGACAACGAACAAAATATCTCATATGAACATTTCAAAATTGAAATACAGTAAACTGTTAGCTAAGTAAAAATCGTTTGTCAGTTTTAAAAAAATTCTTAGCAAGGTTACATTCTTAGCAATGCAAATTTTTTTACATGTGGATCCAGATCCGATCCGTGGACCCGGTGGATCCGATGGATCCGGATTTGGATATGATTTTTATGGACCCGACGGATCTGGATCCGGATCCGGATTCATGTATGAAAATCGGATCTGAATCTGGATCTAGTAGGATCCGATCCAGATCCGATCCGTTGCCATCCCTACCCACATCAGTCGTTGTGTTAGACTGAGTGTCAATTGCATCCCCACCAGAAGGAGTATCTTCTGTCAGAAAACGTGATAGGCTTAACGTAGTAAGATAAAACAACATTTTCTGTTGCCACTCTTGAAATTGGTACCCAGTATTTTTTCCTAGCGATCTCCTTGAAAACTGGCAGGAGCAAGGACAACATTATTCCCTTAATCAATATCAACAGAACCAGAGCCGGAAGCAATGTTTGAAATAGACTTCTTTCGAACACTTAGAAAATAGCAGATTTTGTCTTAAAATTGTAAGCTTTTGTCTTAAACTTGTAGGTAAAAATTGGGGTAAAGTGTCGAAAGGTTAAACAAAGAGAACGCTGAGTCGAGAGATAGCTCTCTGTCTTTAAGATAAAATTGCCCCGTATAAATGTTTTTACGGTATTGGACAATAGTCTCCCAAGATAAAACATCAACTAATCAACTGTACAAAGTAAATACAGTTGATTCTAGCGAAGAAAATAAATAAGAACAGATTGTTGAAGAAGGACTTATGTTTTTTTGTTTCTGGAACAAATTAGTAGAGACTTCTCGTTTTCTGCTTCTGTGTGTCAAACAGACCAGAAAGGAAAACTTTGAGTAATTTGTTGTGTGTTCTATATTCCCTGGTTCGTGCTCTTTTTCTCTCCTCCGTCCTCAAGAATTGAAAAGAAACATTCAATTTATAAAAGTGGAAAAGGAAGACAAACAGTCTTCAAGAATCATTAAACTTCAAGGACCAAAATGTAAATAGTTAACATTTCAGAGACAAAAAAGAAAGTTCCGGAATAGCCCGTGACCTGAACCCGAGGCCGGACGGGCGCGCGGAGGCGGCGCGCGTGTGGGGCTTAGCCCCGAACCCAAGCTCACCTAGGTCCTCTCCCTTCTAATCACATGGGTTACCCCTTGGGGTCCCAAACCTTTACTCAAACTTAGAGTTTATATATTGCATAAACTCTCTTTCTTTTATCAATGAGGGAGATTTGTCATTTTTTGCCAAAGACCCTCCAGCTTTTCATGTTTCAAACACCTTACTTTGTGTACCAATATCACTTTCATATCTTAACGAAATTTGACGATACTTGACACTAATTTTATCTACTCACTTAGTAGATTAGGTATGTGCGAAGAAATGACATTTTCGACATGTGGGGCCCACATATTTAAGTCATTAAAGATGAGATAAACTCAATCCCACATTTAGTAAATTTCCAACAGAAGCGTGGTAGGCCCATAACCCACAGGTCCCAGGATCGAAACCTAGTTCTGATACCAAATTATGCCCGATGATACGAAGGAGATAATAGACAAGGAAGAAATTAAAATATAAGGGATTGAAGAATTAAAAGATAAATGAGATATGCAGAAAGTAAAGTAAGATTAACTTACAAATTATGGTTCCTGATAAGGAATCCATAATACAAATGATCTGCAAGAATTTAAATGAAGTATGCGGTAAAATCGGCCAATATCATAATGCAAGAATTTAAAAGATTAGGAGGTAGTACTATCCATAATCATATTTATTCAAAATATTAAAACTTACAAAGATTTATACTTGAATATTTTCAAAGAGATCTATCTTGGGAGTTTACAAGGAATTTGGGAATTTTGGATACCTCATGTATCAACAGAAGTCATACATGGCTTTTTTCATTTTGATAACTCATGTATTCCATCTCAATTTCCAACATGGTGAAATCATGGTGGAATAATTTGGATCCACCTTCGAGATACTAAAACCTCAAGTCACTAAGTCTTTTAACCCCTTTAAATCCCGTTATAAACCTACAGAGGAAGAAAAAAGATTTATGTCACTATACCTATTTCACACCAGATTCCATCTACCGTGGGTATTCACATGATTCATGGATTATTCTGAGAATAAAATCCAACAGTCCGAAGAATGTTTAAAATCAGATGGTGGGACATCTGTAAAATACCGGCAAGTCTAGCATCATCAAAAGTTCAGAAATGGTTAAATACCCGGAAGCTCATCCATAAACAACATTTCTCTCTCTTCTCTCTCTATATATATTAAACCTATTATTATAAAATAAAAAATAAAAAGAGAGTAAATTTGAAGAAGAAATTAAACAAGAAAAAAGATAAAACTTCACCGAATCTCTCAAATTTGCAAATACAATAACATGCCGTAAGTATACAAGTTTCTGATTTAGAGCTTGAAACTTGTTTTCCTCAATTTTGTTCCTTTTCAACGTAAAATAATTTCGTAACGTAAATTATTATACTCCTACTATTCTTGATCTCTTGTGTCCATATTACAGATTAGTAAATTGAAACAAAATATATTACATAAATAGAAAAACTTTCAAATTAGTAAATTAAAACAAAATACACTACATATAAAGGAAAAACTTTCAACGTAAATTACGGAATCTACAGAAAATGTAACTACAATTATCCAGATTAATGACAAAACCAACTCCATTGTTATTACTAGTTATTATCTATAATGGAAGAATCAAATTGGTAAGTAAACTAAATTCACACAACAAAAGTAGAAAATTAATAAAACCAATAATTAAATTCATTTTCGTACTACTAATTGAGATTACTTTTCTTCTCCAACTTTATCACATCATCTTTTCCCCACTTGGCTATACATCTTTTCTCCGAATTTACACCGAAAATTCATATTATCAATTAAATTTTATTGTCAATTATTTGCCAAATTAATGGGGATGAGGTGTATTACACGCGCACGCCATGTCAGCAATTCATTAAATTTTAAATTTGCACATTTTTTTTTCACACATTTCTTTTACACTAATTAATTCTTGAAAAAATTGCACGCTAGTCTTCCTCGGACTTCTAAACGGACTTGGTGCAGCCATGGCTCTGAACCTCTTTTATTTGAAGGAACAAACCCAGATCGGAAAATTGTTGATCGGGAAAAAAATGGAGGTTTTGCCCGCTTTTTTTCCCGGCCAACTTTTGTTGAAGCACAACAAATTTGAAAAAAAATCAAAGTTAACATCCTCTCATTGGCTTTTATAAAAGGATCGAGGATTTCGATTAATAAAGGGGAAAGATCTGAGGAAATATATATATGGTAACTTCATGGGAGAAAATGGCGTCGACGACTTTTCCAGCCACAATAAATGTTATTATTATTTTCTCTAGTATGCCTAGTATTAAATTCATCAAGCAAATTTATTTTTAAAGAAACAAAAAATAAAAAGAGAATGGCACGGAGGAGTTGGGGAAAAGATATTGACGGACGGAGATGGTGTCGATGTAACTGGGAAGGAAGAAAGAGTAAGGGGAAAAAGGTAAAGAAAAAGAAACCTAAAATGAAAATAAAAATAAAAATTTAAGAAAAACATAATTAAGTATAGCTAATTATATATCATCCAATTTTAAGATGACACATGTATTGTTTGGACCATGTTTAGTGTATTTTTCCTTCTCACGCACTTACCAAAAGTTAATATTTCATATGTCTCAATTTAAGTGATATTTTTTTTTTAATTTATTTTAAAAAAAATATCATATTTTTATATTTAAAAATAATCTAACATTATAATTTATAGCCATATATTTATATAAGATTTATTTTGAATCACATATTTCAAAAGTTTTTTTTTTTTAAACTACGTATAAAGTTAAATAATGTCATATAAATTGAAATAAAGAAAGTAATATTATTTTTACTACGTCAGATATTAATTTCACTAAGAATAAAGATAAGAGGTGTATAAACGTTTTAATTGCTAAAATGAATTTTGGATGCGAAAATATGTATTTTCTCTGTCTATTCTTTACAACATCCTATGAGTCGTCGACCTCCAGGAGGGCGCGTGAACTCACTCACATCTCGGCAAGGAAAATGGTGGCCTTTTTTTCTTGACGTAATAATATTACATTATCTTTAGTCCAAATTCAATTAAAAACACTAGTCAACCCACAAATCCAAGAAAACACACAAAACAATTCACCAAACGCTAATTTAATATTTTTGTATAACATTTATATGTAACCCAAAATTCTGATTCACTGAATTTCCATTATAGAATTAGGAATGTTTTTTCTTTCTAATGTATATTTATAGGTACAGTGAGAGTAAAACATTCCTGTATTTTAATTTTGTACTTAGAATCAGCTTAGAAAGAGGAAACAGACATGTTTTTGATTCTGGGTCATTTTTGTTCGAATCTTTTTCTAGTATTAGTAGTGTTTATAGCTAGTTGTTTTAGTTCTTGTTGGGTTTTGTATGGTCAGCACAACAGTGTCACTCTTTCTAGCTTCACATATGCAACAACTGTGATCAAACCTTATGAATGGCGATACATTAGTGGTAATTTAATTTCATCACTTGATTAAAGTTCGTATTTTTTTCGTCCTCCTCAAAGGGGTTTTGGTTCTTCTTTTTTTTTTTTGGTGTGTGTGTGTGGGGGGGGGGGGGGGGTAATTTGATGGCGGCAGGGGAGGGTTATTGTGGTATGTGAATTTGAAGTTTCATTTAGAATTTGGGATACTGGGTTGTGATTCTTTTAGATTTCTTGATATCTCGCCTTATTTGGATGGTTTACTGTACTTGCTGCTATTTGTTGGATTCATCAATACAAGAATAGATGAATGAGAGCAATATTCCGAGTTGATTGTTTCTTTTTTGAGTTGTTTTGACTGATTGATGGTCTATGGATAGCTCGTTTATATGATGTATCAGTTGATTTGATGTAAATATGTGATTGCTTGTTCTGAGTTAACCAACCGGTTATATTTATTTATTCTTGTTAATATTTCTTTAATCATGAGCTGCTCACTCTGTTATTCAGCAGTTGTGGATTTAGCTTGCTCTCTGCCTTCAGTGCTTTGTAATTCTTCATTATTAACATTCTAGCTATCTTGGTTGTGTTTGTGAAGAGGATATCAGTATTTACATCTATGTAAATAATTGACAATTGTTGTTTTTTACAGGCTGATTACTGCCGCCTCATTTTTTAGTCTCTCCGTTTTTCGAATCTTGCCTATTTGGATTCCTTATTTGATGAATACATTTTGATAAATCACTTATTTCAGTTTTGATTGCATCACAGATAATTGTGGGAGGAAGTGTTAAATACAAAGTATACTGTGTTGTAACTTCAAACAGTTGACAGTAGGGTTTTCTTTCTTTTTTCGTTAACGGCTTACTGGTTTGGTTTCCATGCCTTTCTGCAGTGGACTTACCACCGTGGTTCTCTTCGGTGACTATTGCTTTGGAATCCAATGTTGGCATTGTAAGTGCACGGCCAAAATTTTCGTGACTGAAATGTTCTGCTTATAACTTTGTAACTTCTTTTTTGGTTGTGCTTTACTATGATAATGCAATTTGCTCCTTTTGCCCACTACAATTTCTCCGTTTACTTCCTTGATATTTGTGTTTAAGAATTTTTTCGGCTGACCATACCGTGCTTTTAATCGCAATTATTATCCTTTTACAATCTTTAATTCCTGAATCTAACTGCAAGCAGGACCTGAAAAGAATAGGAAAAGTAAGTAATTTGCCAATGATCTGCTTCCGAGAAGGAAGTCCGCCCCTTCCAGATGTTTATAACACTTCTCATACGGGTCTAGGTACAGAAATCATTCGCCATTTCTCCTAACTGACTCAGCTTTTGACATGCCAAATTATGTGGCCGTGATTATTTCATAGCAGGATGTCACCACAAACTAATCATATTACTTTTTCTCTGTAGTGATAGACCATATCTCTAATAGTTCCTTTGGAGGATCACAAGATCTTCAAATTGTCGAGAAGTGCTATCCCACGCAGAAAAGGATATTCTTGACGCTGACAAATGAGCAGGTTTATTCTTAACTTTCCAATATATGTGTGCTAATTTCTTCTTTGTACTATACTTGCTTTTCCATTTGACAGATAAAATTCTTTTCGTTGGTGGTCTTAAGCATGTTTACTTGGGTTTGAAATAAGTTTTTTCACAGATTCGTCCAGGAATATGGTACTTTGGGCTATTTAATGGCATCGGACCTATAAGGACACAATCAAAAATGGTACTTGCTCTAACTTATTTATATTCCACGTTTTTTCCAATACCTTTTGCGCTTCTTTCTTATGGACATTTCTATTTGGGTTTTCAACATATGATCAGATAGGCATCATTTATTTTTTTAAATAATCTCCTGATATATGTACATCTCTGTGTGATCGATTAATACCCTGTGTTGGTAAAGTTTTAGTAAAAGAATTGAACTTAATTTTCTCTCCTATTTACTACAGAAATAAAAATCAAATTATCACTACATTTATTCCTTTTTCTAGTTTGCCGGAGGGGAAGTAAAAGAGGAAAGGTCTGCTACTCCTCTTGTTTGGCTTGAACATAAAGGATAGTGTGAAGTGAAAGAGGAGAGCAAACATGATTGATTTTGTTTGGGGTTACAAAGAGCGGAGAGGAAATAACGTGGAGGACATGTTAAACATTCACATGAGCTCATTCAGTAGCTCAAAAATAGTGACTTTGACTTCCACCAGCCCTCGCTGCTACTGAACCTTAGAGAAACGAGGGGAAATGGCTTGCACCTGCTCTTTGGAGGTTGACATGTATTTTGTGAAGCTAGTGAAAAAGATTTCTTAGTGGGAAAAAAATATGGAAATGGTAGATTGGTGAGAACGTTGTAGTTTATGTTTCTAATAAAGAAGCCACAGCCGCTAGGTTAAGAATTCGCTAAGCAATCTGCCAAAGCTCGGAGATACGAGAATACATTGGTGAGGAAGTGTTCCGCCTGAGAGAGAAGCCTGTGCTCTTCCTTTTGGGCCATTTGTTAGTCAGGAGGGATTTGATATATACTGAAAATTGTTTCCTCGTGGCAGTTGTGTTTTAAGTTCCACTGTATTGTTTTCTTGCATAATAAAGATTATTGTTCCTTTGCCATAACAATGAAAGAAATACTACTTTATCTAAACCTGGAGATTCTAAGAATCTAATCTCACTGCCCCACCCATGGAGCCAAGCTTACCGATATGAAAGAAATGTCATTCTTTTAAAGTCCTAATATCATTTCAACGGTTTAATATCTTAGGTAGCTAATGTCTGTTGACTGATTTCTCTTTGCAGATTAATCGAGGACATTCGTACTCATTCAGTGGTAATGTAACTGTGGAAGGGTGTACAAATTCGGCTATGTTGGGCAAATTCTGCAACCAAACAATTAATTTACTCTCATGTTTGGACACCTATATATCTCCTGAAACTGGAATAGGTAGTCAATCTTATAAAACCGCATCGAATGTGACTACCTGTGGAGGTACTGAGGAGAGCTGTCTTCACTTAGCTGGTTCAGAAGTCTACTCATTGGATGTAGTGAGTATCACTGAGGAGCTAATAATCACAGCAATAAATATTACGTCTAAGTCGCAGCGTTCTAATGGAACCATCAGAGGCAGCGGAATTTCACTGATGTGCTATGTTCGGCATGGGGCTATACCGCTGCCACAACTGTATGATTATTCTGCTGATATAGACAGATCCCCGTTGGTCATACCTTTACCTAGACTTGGTAGTTGGTTTATAAAAATCCTGCCAGCAAACCTGTCAGCAAGCATGGTGGTAATCCAAGAGACAAGCACTACAATATGTTATTCATTGGAATGGCAAGTACGTCAGTGTCCTGCGGATAAGGCTGGATTGAACTGTACAACAGCAAAATGCACACTTCAGGTGGCCTTTTAATGAGTTTGGCAGCTTCAGTCTTTCTCAAAACTTCTCATTTATTTTCATATACTTGTTTACTTGCACATTACTATTGAACATTATGTATGTCATGGTGTCTGTAGGTTGTGGATTTGGATTACTCATTTTCCTGCTTAATAAAAGAAAATGATACAGTAGATGTACAGTACAAATGTTCTCTTCCAGTGCAAATTGCACGCATCAAAGCTGACCTGATTAGTTTGTCAATGTTTTCATGTCTCTCTCTCTCTCTTTTTTTTTTTTTTTGATTCATGAAATAGTAGCAGGATGGTCCATTGACAACCTCTTAATGGTTCTGTGCAGACGTTTTTGAGGAAAAACCCATCTGTCGCTTTTGAATCCTATTATCTACCTATTAGTGGAAAAGTTTCCTCAGACTCTGCTAATTTCCCCTTGGGACCTCTTTTGAGTAATTCCTCTGATGGGGATATGGGGGATTACACTTGGACCTTTTTCCTTATGGACATTCCTTATGGTGCTGCTGGCGGAAATATCCATGTCCGCCTTACATCAGAAGCAAAGATAAGTGCGGAAATATATGCCAGATATGGTGGATTTCCATCTCTTAGTAACTGGGATTACTTCTATGCAAACAGCACAAGCAACAGCAATGGTTCCATGTTTTTTAAGGTATATGATGCAAGTGATAAGTCCGTTAGCTTTTATATCATATATGCTAGAGGAGGAACGTGGAGTTTTGGGTTAAGACACCCAATTTCAAACAGTCATAGTTCGACAGTTGAAACTATCATGTCTATCTCACTAGAGAGATGCCCACAAAAATGCTCTTCGCATGGGACATGCCAGTCCGTGTTGGATGCAAGTGGTCTCACATTCTACAGGTTCATATACAATGACTTCTGAAACTCAAGCTATTGGGTTCAATTCATGTTCTCATGTAATCAAATCCATCTCTTTCAGTTTCTGTGCTTGTGGTCGACGCTATGGAGGCTTTGACTGCAGTATTGAACTGGTTTCTTCTTCAGGTAAACTATTGTATTTTTGTGACTTTCGGACTTATGTCAGTGTCTTTAGCCATTTTAAGAGAAGTGTTGCTACATCCTTTGTCAGTTGTTTGTATTTTTGGAAGTCTTAACTTAGCACTTAAAATTGAACCTGGAACTAGGCGTTGCAGATTAGAGCAACCAGTTACTGTTTGCACAAACGGCACTATCTCGAGTAAACCTGTCAATTGATTCAATGTATGATAATCTGAGGAGTAACATTTGTACTCAATATGCTTCATTTTATTTGACATAATTATATTTCAGTGTCAGCTTTCACTTTGATTAAGGATGTAAGTTTTCAAAAATCTTTTTAAGTGTCGTATTGTTAATACTTTCTGTGTAGCTTCTGAGTACATATCGGTGAATCAATGTTCAAAATCAGCAAAAGTTGGACAAATTGACTCTTCACTCCAGTGCGCCTTTCATCTGAGAACTGGAGAAAGAATAATAATAATCCTAGCCTAATAATTAATCCCCGTCGCCCTTAAGATGTGGGTGAACATTATTGCACAGTAAACAGCTAGAGGAGGAACTATTGGGTTCAGTCAGTCATTATTGTGTGTTCTGAATGCTGATAACATGTTCTGATCACGATTCAGTTTAAACCATTTGCAATTGCAGCATGTGTTTCACCGATAAAACTGAAGATGAAAAATTGCAGCATGTGTTTCAACATGCTCTCTGCTATTGCTAGTACACTCTTGATTACTATTTGTTTGTTTACGTTTTTGCTGAAATTTTTACTTGGTAAGTTCTCATTAGTAGCCAATTAATTATGCAATGGGTCTTTTAAAGGGCAAGTGCTGTAAACTCATGTAGGGCACATGTGGCAATCAATTTCCCTTATTGCATCCAATGCTGCGGCTTTGCTCCCTGCTTACTGGGCCCTCCGTCATAAGGTGATATTAGCTAATCCAATAACTTCCTAAGGCAGTTAAATTCTTCTGATTGATATTCAAGTGAAAAAGCTGTAAAAATCAGATATCTAGGGTGATATTTTCAGCAGACAAACTTTATGTGTGTGTGTTTGTGTATGTAATACTCCCTCTGTCCCAATTTATATGACACACTTTTCTTTTTAGTCGGTCCAAAAAGAATGACACATTTCTTTATTTGACAATAATTTAACTTTAAACTTTACCTTTTACGCTTATCGAGATGATCTATAACCACACAAATATCTTTGGTTTGTTTTAGACCGTAAGATTTAAAAGTCTTCCTTTATTTCTTAAACTTCGTGCCCAGTCAAACTACATCATATAATTGGGACCGAGGGAGTATTATTTTTTTCAGCGGCCAAGCGGATGAACTCGAGGTAGAGCTATATACTGGATTCTTCTTTTTTTCTATGTTTAAAAGGTAAAACTCTCCTTTGTTTTGCAGGCATTTGCTGAATGGGTTCTTTACACATCAAGTGGTATCTCAAGTGGCTTGTATCATGCATGTGATGTTGGCACTTGGTGTCCATTGACCTTTCATGTCTTACAGGTATCACTCTTATGGATTTTGATATATTGCGTTTTTGCATCTGGTGGCTAAGTAATTTAATTGTTTCCTTTTTGTTGAATGGCCCCAGTTCATGGATTTCTGGCTATCTTTCATGGCTGTTGTTAGTACTTTTGTGTACTTGGCTGCTATTGATGAAGTTTCAAAGAGGACGATTCACACTGTTGTTGCTATCCTGACAGCCCTCATGGCTGAAAGTGGACCAACCAGGTAAAGTTCATATGACGCTTCCTTTTAATTAAGAAAAAAGTTTGGATGAGGATTTCTAGCCATTGAACCATTTGGATCAGCTTTAACCTGGTCAACATTTACAGGTCCTCGAACATTATTCTTGTCGTGGCTATTGGGAGCTTGGGTCTGTTAATTGGGTTCTTCATTGAATTTTTTACTCATCGTAGGTGGATTTCCTTTTCCACAGAACTTTGTTTGAACATGCTCAACAGGTAGGTGGATTTCTTGTTCTAAAAACTTTAGACCTGCAATTTAAATAAAGCTGAAGGATGCAACAACAGCATACCCAGTACAATCCCACAAGTGGGGTCTGGGAAGGGTAGACTGTACACAGACCTTACTCCTACCTTACCTTGGGAGGTAGAGAGGTTGTTTTCGATAGACCTTGGCTCAGGATAAAGCAAAAACAAAAAAGCAAAAAACAAAGTATGTCAAAAAGAAAAAAGTAACAACACAACAGTACACTAAGCGAAAAATAAGAAATGATAGATAGTACCAGAAATTGAAGGAGGAGAAAGTACATGAGAAATACTACGACTATTAGTAAGGAAGGAGAAACGAGACAACGTTCTACTACCTTCTACCCTAATTCGTGTCCTCCACAACCTCCTATCTAAGGTCATGTTCTTGGTAAGCTGCAACTGCGCTATATCCTGTCTAATCACCTCTCCCCAATATTTCTTCAGTCTACCTCTCTCCTGAAGCCATCCATAGCCAACCTCTCACACCTCCGCGACATCCGCGCATCTCCTCCTAATATGCCCGATCCATCTAAGCCTTGCTTCCCGCATCTTGTCTTCTAACGAAGCCAAGATAATTCATTTTCATATATGATCATACTCTTATAGGAAAATTTTGGTATCGCAAAATGTATGATCTTTATCTGATTACCATTCAAAGGTCTCTTGCCAGTTACTGGTGGTAACATGTTTTAATTATTATTTTTTTGACAATGGTAACGTTTAATGTGTTTTAAATTGGAAATCAGATTACCACAGGTCTCAACTTTAACTGCTTTTCAACTAATTCTATCACCAACTCCATACAGAATATTGAGGCTGAGCTTATGAACTTCTCTGAGAACTTGTGCCACACTCCAGCATATGATGCATATTTCTCTTCCATAAGCCATAACTGCAATTTCACTTGTGAAGGAAGGAAAATAAAAGGGCAGCAGGGATTCTAGCAATAAAAATATGAGGATTACTTTTTGATATTTTGTTTTAATCTCTACTATTTCAGCTAAGCATGACTCTGAATGCAGATGGGAAACTGTAAAAGCATGGATTCATAATTTCATTCGGTCACTTCTAAAACGTTTTCGATGGGGCTTTCTAATTGCGGGATTCACTGCATTGGCAATAGCTGCTATTAGCTGGAAATTAGAATCAAGTCAAAATTACTGGATATGGCACAGGTCCGAAGAGCAAACATTTCTCCTTCTACGTCTTTCTGGCTCTCTCTCTCTCTCTCTCTCTCTCTCTCTACTTTTTCGATCTTTCTCTGACATGTTTTGTGTGTCATTTCTGCAGTGTATGGCATGTTTCGATATATACTTCTTCATTTCTTTTTCTCTGTTCAAAAGCAGCAGCAGTAAACTGTGAGAATGAACCACCTCGACCAGAGAACTATGAGTTGGCTCGGCAAAATTCTTTCAGCGGTAGTAACGAAAGAGGTGGTAGATAGTTCATACTAGAATCTACTTTAGCCCAAGCACATAACATATAGAGCTGCTTGACGCTGAGAAGGTACGATGAACTGCACCATCAGGAATTCACTTCTCTGCGTTAGGCAGGTGATACATATAGTTTTTCTTTAAAGTCTTCTTTTGGCTTAGGGATACACTACCTGTGTCCTGTTTTATGTAACATTGTTTATAGGAACCGTAAGCAGGAAAGGTCCATTTTGTATAGTCAGGGAAGTTATAACTTACAATAGGGAAGATGAAAAGGGAAAGAAAAGATTGGTGCAAGAGAAAGGTTTCCAAGGTATACTAGTATAACTTTGTTTATTCTTTCTCCGTCATGTCAATAAGGGTGGCGGAGATGCAAGTGAGACCACACAAGTTCATATATTGGTGAAGTCTGTAAAAAAGCTGCTCCAATGAGGAGTCCTGTTTATAGAGTCCCATATATACTACTGTATAGCTCACTGTTCAGTTGTTTGTATGTATTAATTATGGTTTATCATATATGCTTCTCTATTACTTGTAGCCGATGTTAAGTGAAACGGGCGAACCATGAAAAGTTTAGCATCAATAAGAAGAGGGAGGAACCATATTCTCTGTATGGAAGTTTGAATATTCTTAAAGATACAGATCCCAATGAAGCTACAGATAAAATCTGAGTTTCTATAGACAAGGAGCCAATAATATAGACAATTCCCCTTAGCAATCCTGCACAGCTGCTGTTACATATTCAATCTATCTTTGTTTCCTATGCATCCATTCCCTGTTCTCCTCCTTTTTCATGCTAAAAATAGCTCAAGTGTCTGCAACTCAGCGAGGATTTGTTGCTTCATGCTATTGTGTTGATTCCACGAGCAATTTCCATGCCACAGCCCGGCGACTTGTTATGCAGCCTCTCTCTTGCCATTTCCCAGATCAAGGCTGCATCAGGCCAATTACTATCAGACGCATACAGTTTGACATCAGGACGTAAGTAGCAGCATCATTTGGATCAATAACAAAAAGCTTTTCTGCAGCCCATTTTGCCAATTTCATATTTCCATGGATTTTACAAGCACCAATGAAAGCCTAAAGAGCATCTGGCCTGGAATTTAGAACTTCATAAGCCTCATTCAGAAGGCCTAATCGTCCAAAAAGATCTATGAGACAGGTATAGTGTTCTGAGCTTGGCATAGTTTGGTAGTAATAAGTCATCAAACTGAAGTACTGCAGCCCTTTACTAAATAGGCCACCATGGCTACAGACAGAGAGAACCTCTAGAAATACAATATTATCCGGCTTTATACCATTTACCAACATTTCCTCAAAAAGTTGAATAGCTTCCTTTGAAAAGCCATGGGATGCATAAGCTCCAATCATTGATGTCCATGAGAAAAGAACTGGTGCTTTTATTGAGCTGAAGGACTGGTAAGCATGAGCAATACGAGTATGCATTTCCAATTGATAAAAAATATGAGAATACATATTTTACTGCATAAGCATGGACCTGTATAACTTCGGTAGCCATTGACAAGTTACCACATGAACTAAGGACACTAGCCAAAGTGAGCTCATCAGGAATAAAATCCTCTCTTAACATCCTTTTTAGAAGTTTGATAGCTTCCTTCCCATCTCCACGGCGTCCATAACCTACAATTATAGTGGTCCAAGAGACCATATTTCTGAAGGTCATCGCGTCAAAAGCCTTTCAAGCATCAGTTATATGTTCATTCTTTGCATACATATCAACAAGTGCACTTTCAACCACCACATCCTTGTTAAGGCAAACTTTAATAACAAGCCGTTGGATCTGCCTACCTCAGTCATACAACCCCAAAGTCGTGCAGGAATTAAGTAGACTAGCAAATGTATACTCATCCCCCTCAATCCCCTCCAATCTCATCAAATTGAATAACCAGAAAACTTCTTCACCCAAACCATTCAGTACATAGTAATAAAATACTTCCCGAATATTCTTTCATTAATTGTATATCTTTTATTTTATGTAGAATTGTATTCCTATTGTAATTATGTCTCCTATTTTAGATAGAATTATATTTCCTATTGTAATTAGGTTGATTAGTTACCTAGTTTAAATATTCAAGTACTACTATATATATTGTACATTATTGATGAATATATTCAGGAAACATATTCTTTTATGGTATCAGTAGCCTAAAAATACCTCCACCGCCGCCGACCATAGCTCACGGTCGCCACCCCCACGGAACCCTAGTGTTTTTTTCCCAGTCATTCTCTCTCTTCTCCTTCTCCTAAATTTCATCTTTCATGGCTGATAAAACCAAATTTCATCCTGCACTTGCAGTAAACAACATCAAAAAACTTTATCCCTATCACCCTTGAGATGGAAAAGGGTCAATACTTCTCGTGGGCAGAGCTTTTTAAGATCCATTGTCGTGTTTACGAAGTTATCGACCACATCATCCCTCCTACACCGAAGTCCACAGACCTACCCTCGGATTCGACTTCTGATGATGCACTCTAGTCTTGTTTGGACACAGCCGTCCTCTAGTGGATATACGACACAATCTCTAATAATCAGTTGCACACTATCATTGAGACTGATGCGACTACTCGCCAAACGTGAGAACGTTTGGAAAGTATTTTCCACGACAACAAAACTCAACGAGTGCTATACCTTGAAAATCAATTCAAGGACATTCATCAGGACGATTTCCCAAACGTGTCTGCATATTGTCAAGAACTCAAGAGGCTTGCTGACCAACTCTCCAACATCGGCCACCAGTCACTAATCAACGATTGGTCATGCAACTTATTGCAGGCTTGAACGAATCCTATGACGGCGTTGTCACTATCCTTCAGCAATGCACGTCGTTACCTCTATTTTATGAGGCCCGTTCGTAGTTTATTCTTGAGAAAACCCAAAAAATCAAGCGCATCACCACTCAGGCCAACATTGTCGACGCCGCCCTCACCACCACCGACGGCAGGGCCTCCAACTCCGGCAACAGAACCGCCGGCCCGAGGACCCGTAACAGCCTGTATCCACCCGCAACAACTGCTGGAGCAGGTAGTCCAGCAAGGGCTGCGGCGGGCGAAATTCCAGCAACAACGGCGGCGGGAAGGGGCAGTCTCCGCCGGCAGGAAACAGCCAGCAGCGATCGTGGTAGTGGCAGCAGCCTCCACCGTGGGTTGCCTAACTGCCGTGGGTCGCATGAGCCTCTCCTCCTTTCCCGTATCCGACATCCTCGTGGACTCAACCTCATAACCGACATTGCTCACCCTGGCATACTCGGCCCACGTCCACAACTGGCCAACACATCACAGCCCCCCCTCAACTTATGCACCGACTGACACTGAGGCAGCTATGAACACAATGTCTCTCAATGCTTCAGACAAAAATTGGAATATGGACACATGCGCCACATTTCACATGACGACATCACAAGGTACTCTCTCGTCTTATTCCAATTTGAGTAATTTAAATTAGAATATTATTGTTGGTAGTGGACAAGGCATTCTCATTCGCGGTTTTGGTCATTCATCCTTATCCCCACCACATCCGCCACTAATCTTAAAAAATTGTCCTCTATGTCCCTAAACTAATTAAGAATCTAATCTATGTGTGACGTTTCACAACTGATAATAATGTTTCCCTTGACTTTGATCCTTTTGGTTTTTCTGTGAAGGATTTTACGACGGGGAGACGAATAATGAGATGTGACAGCACCGGATATCTCTACCCTATTTCAAACCCTGTCAACAATCCAGCCTCAATTCCATCAATCTTTGATGTTCTTTCGTCTTCCTTATGTCATTCTAGATTAGGACATCCGGGAGATTCTGTTTTACACTCCCTTAGGAAAATAATTTTATTAATTGCAATCGTATTTCTATGACTCCTGTATGTAAATCATGTATTTTTAGGAAACATGTTAAATTACCATTTTTTACATCCACAAATTGTACTTTACTACATTTCGATATCATACATAGTGATTTATGGACGTCCCCTATTTTAAGTACAGCTGACTATCGATATTATGTGTTATTTTTGGATGATTATTCCAACTTTCTATAGACTTTTCCAATTGGCAATAAATCTCAGTTCTACCGCATTTTTTCCTCATTTAGTGCTTTCATAAAAACATAATTTGAAAAGAGCATTAAATATTTTCAATGTGACAATGGCAGGGAATTCAATAATAATCAATTCAAACAGTTTTGCTCCAGTAACGGTCTTACCTTTCGTTTTTCCTGCCCTCACACCTCCTCATAAAATGGTAAGGCCGAAAGGAAAATCCGAACCATAAACAACCTAATTCGAACCCTACTTGCTCACGCCTCAATTCCCCCTCAATTCAGGCATTACGCACTCTCCATGACCACCTATCTCCTAAACATAATCCCAAACAAGTCTCTAGCTCAACGGTCGCCCACTCAAGTTCTGTTTCGTAGGAACCCCTCATACCAACACTTGTGTATCTTTGGATGTCTCTGTTATCCTCTCCATGACACCACTCACAAACTCCAATCATGATCTTCCCCGTGTGTGTTTCTGGGTTACCCCGTCGATCATCGTGGTTACTCGTGCTATGACTTGTCAAGCCTTAAAATTATTATTTCATGTCATGTTCTATTTGATGAGTCTCAATTCCCCTTTGCCTCCATAAACTCTCTACCTCGCCATTCCTACGATTTCTTAGATGATGGCCTGAACCATCTTCTAATTCATCATTTACATAGTCTTTCGTCCCAGACCCCGGCACCCACCCTCATATCAGACAGTCCGGGACACATTGCCCACTCCATTCTACCGACAGTGGCCCGGAACAGCCCGTCTCAGGGTGATTCCGCAGCCACCTCTCGGTAAACTGAGCATCTGCTAGCCAGTTCCGCCACCCCTGTCCTTCCTCCTCTTCTTGGCAGTCTCGCGACACACACTCCTTCCATCCCGCGTCCCGAGGCACGCTCTCTGACCATGGAAACACGTGTTATGCACGGAATTCATAAGCCTAAACAGCTGTTTAACCTATCTATTTCAGTTGTCCCTTCCCTGTCCCTCGAAATTCTAAGGATGCCATATCCGACCCTAATTGGAAAGCTACAATGATTGCCGAATATAATGCTCTTATTGATAATATGACGTGGGACCTAGTACCCCATCCACCTAATGCTAACATTATTCGTTCTATGTGGATTTTTAGACATAAAAAGAAATCCTATAGTTCTTTTGAGAGGTACAAGACTCGTGTTGTAGGTGATGACAGGTCTCAACAAGTGGGAGTGGACTGTGATGAAATGTTCAACCTGGTCGTAAAGCTCGCAACCATCCGGACCGTCCTTAGCATTGCTCTATCCAAGTCTTGACCCATTCATCAGCTTGATGTCAAGAATGCCTTCTTACATTGGGATCTTCATGAAATGGTATATATGCATCAGCTTATGGGTTTCAGGGATCCTATTCATCCAGATTATGTATGTCTGTTGTAGAAATCGCTCTATGGACTGAAACATGCTCCTCGAGCATGGTACCAGCGGTTCGCCGATTATGTCTTCTATATCATTTTTTCACACAACAGAACTGATCATTCTCTGTTCATCTACAACAAGGGTATAGATATGACTTACCAATTATTATATATTGATGACATCATCCTCACCATATCATCTGATGCTCTCTGTCGGTCCATTATGTTTCTCATTTTCTCTGAGTTTGCTATGAAGGATCTGGGGGCCCTGAGTTATTTCTTGGGCATCTTTGTCACTCGACATTCTGGTGGTCTATTTCTGTGTCAGAAGAAGTACGCCGAAGAGATCATTGACCGTACATGCATGACATATTGCAAACCATCCCATACGCCGGTAGACACCAATTCCAAGCTCAACGATGATTTCGGCCCCTCACATTCAGACTCGACTCACTATCGTAGCCTGGCTGAGGCCTACAGTACCTCACATTCACGAGACCTGACATATCATATGTTGTGCAACAAATCTGTCTACACATGCACAATCCGACGAAAGCACATATGCATGCCCTCAAATGTATTTTACGATACGTCCAAGGTACACTTCACTTCGGATTACATCTATACATGTCCTTACTCACTGGTCTCATTGCTTATTCTGATGCTAACTGGGGTGGATGTCCTGACACCCGACGCTCCACTTCTGGTTACTGTGTTTTCCTCGGAGATAACCTATTTTCTTGGTCTTCCAAAAGGCAACCTACACTATCCCGATCTAGTGCTAAAACATAGTATGGAGATGTCGCCAACGTCGTCTCTGAGTCTTGTTGGATCCGTAACCTTCTACTTGAGCTTCACTGCCTAATTCAGAAGGCAACACTGGTCTACTGCAATAATATTAGTGCAATATATCTTTTCGACAATCCCGTCCAACATCAGCGCACTAAACACATTGAGATGAACATTCATTTTGTTCGCAAAAAAATGGCTCGTGGTCACGTTCGTGTCATTCATGTTCCTTTCAGATATCATATTACCGACATCTTCACCAAAGGACTTCCGTGCATACTATTTGATGATTTTCGAGCCAGTCTCAGTGTTCGTGAACCTCCCGCTTCGATTGCGATGGTGTAATAGAATATTTTCTGAATATTCTTTCATTAATTGTATATCTCTTATTTTAGGTAGAATTGTATTCCTATTGTAATTATGTCTTCTATTTTAGGTATAATTATATTTCTTATTATAATTATGTTGATTAGTTACCTAGTTTAAATATTTTTGTACTACTATATATATATTGTACATTATTGATGAATACAATCATGGAACATATTCCTTTACCTAGCAAGAAACCATAACATTCTATAACACCAGATCACGCGCCAAATCCCCATCAAGAACACACCTAGCCTCAACAACGAAGCCAAACTTTCCATATAAATCAACAAGAGTGGCACCAAGAAAACAACTTTGATCATATCCCATCTTCACAATTGCACAATGCAACTCCTTGACCAACCAAACACCACCATTTAACTCCACACATAGTCGAAGCAACCACCGAAAGTAATACAATCAGGGGACACCTATTCCATCATCATTCACTTGAAATAACGGAGCCCCAGTTGATCATTTGTCTTAAACGCTCAGTAGAGTACCTTGAACCACATATCAACGTGTTCCAAGTTACAATATTTCTTACACCCATTTCATCGAACAACTTGCATGCATCAACAAGCTCCTTGCATTTTACATAAACATGCAAGAGCTGGTTTCCCGGGGAAAGCACATTAGTCATACCCAACTTAATTATGTTTGCATGTATGTGTTTGCCTTCATCAAGATTACCCATTTTCGCTGAAATTTTAAGGGCATTGGAAATGCAAGTGTGGGATTTACATGAATCATTATTATGGGTCGGCTCAACTGTAGGAACTGAAGCTTCTTGCCTAGCTAAAGGTGAACTACTGGTGGCAACAATGGTGGTTAGAAATAATAACTGCTGGTTGAAGTAAATCGTTGGAATTTGAAAATATCGGCATTTGATAATCATGGAGTGCGTAAAACAGCCAGACTAGTGCATGGAGAAATGACTGAGCATACAAATCTTGGATTGAAACAGAGATCAAGATTAGGCCATCTTTTGTACTCTTTAAGTCTTAACAAGTTTAGCAAGTAACTTACGGAGAAAATGATCAAAATGGTACTTAATGTATAAGCGTTGTTTCTATTTGGTCCTTCATGTATAAATATTATGGAAATAATCCTTAATATATTAAAAACGTGATTAATTTGGTTCTAAGTCATTTAAGTAAAGACTAGGGCCATTTTTACTGTCTAAATCAAGGGAGGCCTTGCCCTTTACATCTTTCTCCATACACAACTTATTTAACGCAATTGAAACCATTTTAAGCTTCTTTTTAGACTCATTGAATATATTCACCATAAAATTATAATTTTCTTCGACCAAGTTTTCCCATGCACTGCACATTCTGAGTAGATCCATTTGTTTGACAATAAAAATAGCGATTATCTTTACTCATATGACTTAATGTAGAATAGTGTAATTCTCATTGGCTGGAGGCTTTTCATTAATGTAATATATATAGGTGTTTACAAATACAAAACCTAATTGGAGAAGGATATCTACTTTACATAATTACACTTGAATCCTAATTACACTTGGATCCTAATTGTACTTGGCTTGGATCCTAATTGTAATTGAATCTCTATCACACCCCTCAGTCGAAGGGGGAGGAGGCCGAACGCTCAGACTGGATCTGAAGTCAAGGAACAATTACCGAAGAAGTATCTTAGTAAATATATTTGTGTCCTGATATGAAGAAGGAACATGTAACACCCGAACATGACCCATGGAAACTTTTTCACAAACAAAATAAATATCCATCTCAATATGTTTGGTCCGTTGATGCTGAACCGCGTTGTGAGATAGGTAAACAATAGATATGTTATCATAGTAGACAATATATGCCTTATATAGGGGATAATGAAGCTCTAGAAGAAGATTTCTGAGCTAACAGATCTCGGCAACAATATTCGCAACGTCTCTATATTCTGCTTCTGCACACGAACGGGAAAACGTGGTCTGCCGTTTGGCAGACCATGAGATGAGATTATCACCCAAGAATACACAGTAGCCGAAAATAGATCGACGTGTGTCTGGGCAGCCGCCCCAATCAACGTATGTATACAATAGTAGCCTGGTCGATGCAGATGGATAAAGATGTAAACCGTAGTCAAGTGTACCCTTAACGTACCGAATGATACGTTTAAGAGAGGTAAAGTGTGGCTCCGTGGGAGCATGCATGAACAAACACACCTGCTGAACGGCACATGCAATATCGGGCCTAGTGAAAGTAAGTTACTGAAGTGCACCAGCAAGACTCCTATATAGAGAAGGATCGAGCACCGGATCCCCGTCATCGGCACTAAGTTTTGACTTCGAGTCGACTGGAGTGGCATGATCTTGCAGTTTGTCATTTTAGCCCTGTAAACAATTTATTCGGCATACTTACGTTGACACGGGAACATTGCATTATCTGATCTGATCACTGAAATCCCCAAAAAATATCTCAACTTACCCAAGTTTGTCATAACAAATTCGGATTTAAGCAAGGTAATGATCTCGTGTTTCAGCACATTAGATTAAGCAGTCAGAATAATATCATCCACATAGAGTAAAAGGTATGCAATGTCATTACCTCAATAGAAAATAAAAAGTGAGTTATCACTTTTGCTGCACACGAACCCTATCTGCATGATGTAAGTGTCAAAACGCTCATACTAAGCCCGTAGGGCCTATTTCAAACCATAGAGTGACTTTCGGAGATGACATACATTTGTCTATGTAGTCTGACTGTGATAGCCCCAACAATCTATTAGGTCTATCTCTATAGATCCTAATTTCCAAAATGTAGTAGGCTTCACCTAAATCATTCATCATAAAGGTACTGGACAACCACTCATTGACTGACTGCATGAGAGTCTTATTGTCTCCCATTATCAATATGTCATCTACATAAATGATAATGAAGGCAATACTCCCATCCTTGCGTTTACTATAAACACGTGGATTCTTTTTGCTTCTAACGAAATCAAATGACTTGATAGCCTTGTCAAAGCAAATGTTCCAACTCCTCGAGGCTTGCTTAAGCCCATAAATGGACTTTTGTAGCTTGCATACAACATTTGGTTTGGACTCAAGCGAAAAATCCTCAGGTTGTTTCATTTACTAAACAAGGATTCAGTGGGAGTATCTGGTGAAGATTGGATACTTAGAGTACGCCCTTCAGCCAGTGGGAGTGTTGTGAGAGATAGTGCAGAAATGCAAGGCTCTCATACACAACCAATGGAAGGTGAAACAATGGTTGTACATCATTCCATTCAGTAAATACATGAGAATGACATTCCCAAAGCTCTCAAGGTGATGGATTGTCCAGCACACAAAGACTTTCTCACAATCAGAATGCAACAAACACTGAAGCACAGAATAATCAACTCCGTAGGACAATTAGGACTCATCGTTCGCCTGAAAGACTTAATCTTCTTATTGAAACACACAATGAGATAGATATTCCTGATGACGATGAACTTGCAACCTACATCGAAGCTATGGTAGACATTGATTCGCAGAGATGGCAAGAAGCCATGAAATATGAGATGGACTCGATGTACATAAATTAAGTTTGGAGAACTTGAACGCATGAAAAGGATCCCATATGCTTCGGCTATAGGATCGATCATGTATGCCATGACCTATACTAGGCCAGATGTGGCCTTTGCACTTAGTATGACTTGCAAATTCCAGCGAATCTTGGGGAAGAACACTGAAAAGCAGTCAAAAGTATTCTTAAGTATCTTAGACGAACTAAAGATCACTTCTTAGTTTATGGTGGACAAGAGAAGCTGGTATGTACTGGCTACACTGATGCTAGCTTCCAGACGGATCTTGATGACTTCAAATCTCAATCTGAGTACACGTTCATTTTCAATGGTGGAGCGGTAAGCTGGAAAAGTTCCAAACAAGCTACAACTGTTGATTCGACAATAGAAGCTGAGTACATTGCTGGATCGGAAGCTGGTAAAGAAGTTGTCGCGATTTCTGAGTTCCTGAAGGAACTAGGGGTTGTTCCAAGTGCCACTTATCCAATAACGGTGTATTGAAACAACACTGGTGCGATTGCGTAAGCTAAGGAACCAAGATCAACCAATAGAAACAAACATGTACCAAGAAAGTACCACATACTCAGGGAAATGGTGGAAACTGAAGAGATTAGATTAGACTATGTTCTCACATACGATAATCTAGCTGACCCATTCACTAAACCATTAAGCTTAGTCAAGCATAATGGCCATTTTGAGAATATGGGCATTAGATATATTGGAGATTGGCTCTAGGCCAAATGGGAGATTGAAAGTATATTTATGTCCTAGAGACAATCTGTATTAGGACAAATGTACTTTATACACATTCATAATATTATTAATGGAGATTAATATTTTGGTATTTGCAATTATTGAATTATTAATTAATTATTTATAATATTTTATAATATGCATCCCTGGAGGTTACGTTGTTATTAATAATGTGAGATATTAATTATAATGTAACTCTTAAAATAGCCTCGACTAATGATCATCGAGAATGGGATATCGATGCTATGTGATAAGTCGACATGTGGTCTGCATCACATGGATACTTTGGAAGTATTGGTATACCCTGCTGATATATTCACCTGCAGGGTATACCAATACTTCCAAAGTATCCATGTGTCCATCACGAGTAACCATTACTCGTAGCAGGTGAGACATACTACATCGTCTAAGGATGTGATGCAGACCACATGTTGACTTATCATATATCATCGATATCTCATTTTCGATGATCATTAGTCGAGACTATTTTAAGAGTTACGCTCTATCATAAAATATTTCACTCTATTAATGACAACGTAAGCTCAAGGGAGGCACATTAATGAATAATTACAAACCATCAAATAATAATTCAATAATTGCAAATGCCAAAATACTAATCTCCATTAATAATAATATGAATGTGTATAAAGTACATTTGTCCTAATACATATTGTCTCTAGGACATAAATATGTTTTCAATATAACCATACCATGAGTAATTGATGGGGTAAGTAAGAACAAAATTTTAAACTTTCATTGTGTCTTAATTATGTGTTTCGAACCCAACAAAACCGTATAGAATTATCATATTTTAAGATATAAAATGGACGGCATTATAAATGGGGAACAGACAAGCTGGTGCATTTGCCGAAAGGTCACGAACATTATTATGGCTATAATAAAATTTGTCAGCCGCAATGCATCACCATTAATTTAAAGTGGTTGTCTTTTTAATCAACTTGGTACAATGTTGACAAGAATGTCATCACTTGTCTGTTGTCTCCCCTTTCAACCATTCAAATACACTGATGGATGCATGTTAAATACTTTTATCCAACACATCTTTCACTTTCGCCATGATTTTATATCAACTCCTGCGTTGCGGCAAAGGTGCCGGCCTCTCCCAATATGAGATTTTTGGACAGTACAAATTTGAATTTGATCGGGTCTTAATGCACATATCGGATACCGGAGAGAAAAAAAAAGAAGGTGACCTATATTGGATGATTTCTTTGGTGGGCTATACAAGAAATTATTGTTCTTTTCCTCAAAATAGATAAAGATAGGTTGGTAATAATGTTCAAAAAATCATGAAGCTTAAATTATAACCTCGTCATAATTAGAAATCATAGAGTGACTGCCCCGAGGTGACTATGAGGCTAAAGTCCTTAACATGCATTAGCTGCATCAACACTTTACCTTGTAATATGTCGACCGTATACATTTTGTGCACACTTTTCTCATTCTGCTTAAGTATATGACTATAACTTATATAAATTGTAGTGACTTAATCTATTTTATTTGTTCAAATGCTATGTTAAATAGATATTTTTGTTAAGTTTTTTATTTCATAATTTAAACCATTTATAGTAGTAGTATTTTTATTTAATTTATTTTCTACGTTATGATACAATATCATAACAATTGTTTCAAAGTGGTGTCGTGGTGTAGGTGGTTATCACGTCAGTCTAACACTATGATAAATTGGATCGGATTTTGCTGAAGGTCTCCGGTTCAAAGAAATGCAACATTTTTGCGTGTCCATTTTTAATATCTTACGAAAGTAGAAAAAAACACCCCCGTTGAATAGCTTATTGTACTTGTGGAATCTAAAAGCATCCCGAATTTTCTCTACAGATCATTTTCTTTCGTTTAAGCGACCCCTAAACTTTGTGTTATTCTCATTAAACTCCCTTTCTCGATTGAAAAGTTTGAAAAAACAATGGAATGTACCCCCTTTTTCCAGTTTTTTTTTCCTCCTTCTCAAAAGTCAAGCAGCAGCCATGCACTGTTCATTACTTTACTATTCTTGTTCATCCTACTAGTTACCCTCTTCAAGCTTGTTCTTTCCCCAAAACACAAATAAAAAAAAAGAATCTTTAGCAAGGTCAAGTTTCTTTTTTTCCCCTGTAGGTATTTCTTGTGTGCCACTGCCTCTTTATACATGTGCTTTTTGAAACTTAAGGTGTATGTAGTTAATTTTTCTGAGATATATAATTTTTTGTGGTCTTTTTATTAGGTCCCATTGAGTTGCCATTCCAAGCAGACTCCTTTACAGACGAAAAAAGAAACAAGAGCTTTTAGCAAGGTAAAGATTTCTGTTTTTTGTTTAGAAACTGAAGGTGGGTGTCCTATCAATTCTATTGTCTTTTAGGAAAAAGATTCTCTCTACTTCTTTCTTTCTAGTGTGCCAATGCTTCTTTATATGTGTTCTTTTGAAACTCGAAGTGGTTCTAGCCAAGTTATATAAACTTTGTTTGGATGAGGATTTATAAACCCAACTAGTATAGGATTGAGGTAGTAATTGTTTAGGTCTGGTCTATTAATTAGTTTTTGTTGTCTAATAATTCTGTTTTTCTGTGTTTGTACTTTTTAGTAGTTCTCTTGTCTAGGTACAGGTGCTGTTTTTCCTCAGTGGGTCTTTCTGGTGTGCCACTTCCTGTGTATGTGTCTGCTTCTGAAACTAAAAGTGGGTGTAGTTAGAAATTCTGGAATTTTATTGGATTAGGGTCTACTGATCAGGTTTCTTATGTAGAGCTTCTGCTTTCTCCGTTTTTGCTAGTATTTCACTTTTGTGAGTTAATGTTTTCTGAAAAGGTTAGTTTCATTCGATATCACAGATGAATTTTTGTCCCCAGAACTATGGTATCAAGAGTTTGACTGCTAGTACTTGTTGGTTCTTTATTTTAACTTCAGGAGAACTTTCCTATTTTGCTCAGTAATCATTTGTTACAGTTAGAATACTCAAATGGATCGTTGAAGCTTGCTACTTTTTATCCTAGACAGGATTAAGGAGTGAGTAATAAATTCAGAAGTTTATGTTCCATGTTCAAACTCATCCTTAGATTAAGATAAGTTAAAGTTCTATTGAAGAAGTAGTTGTAACCAGCAAAATGTTGTTGCAGTCTTGTGGCTTATAAATATATAACATAAGTAGTGACAAAGTTCAAGTCCATAGCAAAAGACCACTAATTTTCCAAATTAAATAGATAGTTTCTTTTTTTTCTCGGATAATGATGGTGTTCGGTCAGCTTGTGCGCATTTCGATTATTTCATAGTGTAGTTGCTAACTCTTTCCAACCAAGAAAAAATCACCTAGTGTTTTTTTTTCTCTGCCGGGGTTGAACCCTGGTCTCCAAGGTATGCCACCCACTCCATTGACCAATAGGATACACCTTTGGGTAATTTTATAAGCTTGAGTATACATATTACATCATTTGCTTCTCTAAGTCAGTCCCTGTGTCCATCTTGAAATGGGCAGGCTCAAATGATGAGACAAGTATCCTAACGGTGGACTGCCAAGTCTGTATATGACTTTGCTTCTGTGACTCTTGCGGTGTTATTCCATAACCCTTTTTTTGATAAGGTAATTCCTTAACTAATTTTAAGTATGAAAATATTGGTTGATAGTTGGGACTTGTGAGAGTTCTACATGGAATTGGAAAATGATTATTGAAAAAAAAGTCTGTATTAACTATCCAACCGTTTGTGTACAAAGAAGTGATTTTATCCACCAATGCATCGTAATTACAGAACTATGGACTCTTCGGTGTCTGCCCTGTATGGAAATGGAGAGAAAATACGCTTCTTCAAACTATAAACTAAGTACTTAGCTCGCTTTGAGGGATAATTTGATGCTAAACTGTTATAGCTGATGTGTATTGTGTTGGATCAAAGTAGTTTTATGTTCTTGTTTCAAGAAGCTCTTGTGTGTAGTATTCTTGATCCTTGTCTTCTTTTTGGATTTCTCTGTTGCCTACTTGTTAACCATGCATTTCTTTTTGTGATTACCTTGTATAATTCTAAATGCCCATCCCCTCTTTTTCATTTCTGCAGTGGCCCCTCTACATACAGACGGAGAAGGTAATGTGTCAGGAAATAAGACATATACCTGGATAACTAAAATAGCTGCAAGGGATGGGTGGTTGCTGTTGCTCTTCAACGAAGCCTCCCCAGCTTCATGGAACACCAGTATTTTACTATGTTAGTAATCTGTTCCAATCAGTCTACATATTGAAACATGCAACTGGCTTAAATAGTAACCTTGTGTTATTTGCAATTGTCTGTGTTTGTTAAATAATATCATATTCTTAAAATGGTACCTCATTGAATTGTAAGTGTGATACCTGCTCAGACAGTTTCTGATTACCTTTATGGTGCTTAGGCCAATTTTACTTGACGTGAGATTTCACGTTTAAAGTGTACGAAACGTGCTTAACACCCTCTGCGCTCCTTTTTACTGTTTGATTGTCTTTATCATTAATATTGCATGCTACAGTGCATTCTGCTATTAAGCATCACTATCTAACGAGAAACTTAAATATTTGGATCAGTTCTTGGTTCCTTATAAACCTGAACACAGTGGATGTTTTCAGGATAAAACTCAAACTTGTAGGAAACAACAGATTTTGTATATTATATACTATACACTTCTAAAGTCATGTCAATCAGTTTTACTACTCATGTCCTATGCAGATTGACTGGCACTTCGTTTATCCATTTATGCCTGTTCTAAACTTTCTAGTATAATCTTTTTGTTGTGGCATTCTTTTATTCTCAAACTCTTGCCATAGATTTTTCAATTTTCTTTCTGCAGTTCCCACCAGCTTCTGAAGAGTATGAGTCCCTGACATCTGATGATAGCACTGCTACTGCATTTACCTCTGGCCTGCTGGATGATTTGAACCTAGATAGGTCAACACCCGACACTTACCACTCTCCTCCTGCACCAATTCCATTTGAAGTAGTTTTGGGGCATCCACAGTCAAGAGGGTCCCAGTTCACAGATGAAACAGTATTTCAACATAGCTATGAGATAACTACTTGTAAAGATATCAAGTTATCTGATTGCAAAGCTGAAACGGAGTCTCTTCTTGCCTCACTAAAGAAAACAGGGAATGACCTTGTAAAATCTAATCCACCTATTATTAAATCAGCGGAAGAAGACGATGTTTGTCCCACTTGTCTCGAAGGTATATACATGCGGACGTCATTTGTCTGGCGACTTCAGTTTTTCCCTCCTCTCCTCTACCTCTTTCTTCTTTATTTGCTATATATTCAACCTGCTTGTGATTGGCTCAAGTCTGAATGTCTATATTTTGCACTTGTTTCTCAGAATATGATGCTGACAATCCAAGAATTCTCACAAAATGTAACCACCATTTTCATCTTTCATGCATCCTTGAGTGGATGGAAAGAAGTGAAACATGCCCAATATGCAACCAGGTCTACTTTTTTTTTCCTTTTCTCTCTCCCTCCCTCTCCCTTTTCTTACCTTCCTCTGTTCCGTCATCATTTTTTCAATAAGTATATGAGGATAAGGTCTCCATGGAGGGCTCTCTTGATTCATGTTATTGCTCTTTATTCTCTTGATTCATGCTACTGCTCTGTCATCTTTTCACAGCGGACCATGTTCAAGCTGCCTTTGATTCCTTTTAATGTGTTGATTATTAAATCTGAGTGCTTTCTATCTATTATTATTTTGGTTTGTGGAGATCCATAAAGACTGCTGATTTCTTGATGCAGGAAATGATATATGAAGGTCTATGAAACTTTTCTAATCCAAAGTTCCGTAGCTGGTCAATGTCAATGCCTGCCTATACAAGCAATATAAACACATGGCTTTAGTTTTCACTTGGAGGCTTGGCCTTGTTCACTCATAAAAATGCAATTCTCTATGTACATGAAGCTTGTAATGTAACTCCTGCGTTGATGAAGATCAACTGATCACGCGAGCTGCATATTTGCTGAAGGGAGCTAATTGCAGCCAAAGAACAAAAAGAAGCTTTAGTGTTGCATTTTATGTTTGGGGGATCAAAATTCGGAAACACTTGCATGCTTTTGTGTTCCTAAGTATTGTACATGTACTCTTTTCTTGTAATTTATGTTGAACTGCTGTACAGATTCTTCTCTCAAATATAATGGCAATGGCATATTCCTCAAGTTTTATGGGCACATTTGAGGTTCCTGGTCTTGTCTCTACTGAAAAATTCCGCTTACCTGCTTAGGATAAAAAAAAATAGTACTCCTAAATAAATTGTCAGTCTTGTAATTAGACTTTGACAATCATCCATCAACGTTGCACTACCTATGAGTCTTGAGTCTTGACTGCAAAAATAGGATAATATATAGATTTCAGGATCGAATTTCATCTACAACACTTGGCGTGAGACTGAGTCCATTGGCTTCATATTAAGGGCCAACAATTGACATGCTGTCCAATAAATTAGTTGAGGTTCGCACAACTTGATCCAAGTATTACCAATATTAAATGAGAAAAAGATGAAAAGTTCGCCTTCTATTTTCATGAATTAAATTTTATCAAAACATACGGATTTTGTTCACATATCAAGTAGGAACTTATGATGTACACCACTGCACCTACTTGATATTAAACTTCAGCAAGTGTTCAACATTTTTGCTCGGATATAGCAACCTGAAGTAAACAATAGGTGTTGTTAAATATACATAGGATATACACGATATACACGTGTATATCCTATAGGAATAGGATTCTCCTATTATGAAAATATGTAAATTGTATATATACTCTTTCAATTAATGAAAATAATCAAGAGATTATTTCTTTCATGGTATCAGAAGTCTAGGTTAAATTTTCTCTCCCAAAATCCATCTTCTCGTGCACCGTTTCCGAGACTCCAACCTCGGTTTCCGTGCTCACTGCCTTATTTCTTCCCAATTTCTCTTCCAAATCCCTCAATCATATATTGTTCTATCAGTATGTCTACATCAAGGAACACATTTCATCTTGCCCTTGCAGTTTCTAACATGAAGAATAATATCCCTTTTGTTCTTGAAATAGAAAACGTCCAATATGCGACGTGGGCCGAACTGTTCAAAATTCACGAATGCTCGCATCAAGTCATCCATCACATAATCCCCGCGGCTCCTGAGGATACGGAGGTGCCACGACGCGAGGATGATCCTAAGTTATGGACAACCCTTGATGCCACTGTTCTTCAATGGATATACTCCACGATTTCTACCGACCTTTTGCAAGCAATTATTGAGCCTGACGCTACGACACATGCAACTTGGGATAAACTGCGTGATATATTCCAAGATAATCAAAATTCTAGAGTTGTTACTCTTGAGCAGGAATTCTCCCACGTCAACATGGAAGAATTCCCTAACGTTTCGGCTTATTGCAAAAGATTGAAGGAATTGGCCGACCAACTTCGCAACGTTGGCGCGCCGGTTTCGAATGATTGTTTGGTCCTCCAAATGGTTTCAGGCCTCTCTGAGGCCTATAGTGGTGTTGGCACGCTTCTTCGTCAAAGCAATCCTCTTCCGCAATTTTATCAAGCTCGTTCTATGCTTACACTCGAAGAAGTAGGCATGGCTAAAAAGGCGGCTACCGGTGCTAGTCCCATAGTCATGATGACCGAGGCCACTATTCATCCTACCGGTTCCAATAACTCATGCCAAAACCGCAACAACGGTGGCGGTAAAAAGGGACAAAATAAGAAAAATGGCAAGAATCGTGGTGGCAACATTGGCGGCAGTCGGAACAGTGGTGGTGGCGGTGGTACCCCTCAGGGCAGTCAGCAACAACATTAGTTTTGGGCCCCGCAGTGGGCCCCACAGTTTGGGCCAAACATTGGCGGCCCAGCGATGCAGCCTCACTGGCAGTGGGCTGGCCAACAACAACACAGGCCCAACATGCAGTGGCCCACTTTCGGTAATCTCTTTGGGCTGAGGCAGCAAGTAGGGGTACTTACGCCTCGGCCCCCATAGGCCCATCACACAGTGGCCTTCACGTTTACCGACATCGAAGCCGCAATGCACACGCTTGGATTAAATCCTCCGGACCCAAATTGGTATATGGACACTGGTGCCACTACCCACATGACATCCGATTCATGTACTCTCTCTTCTTATTCCAATTTGAGCAACCCTGTGGCATAATTGTTGGTAATGGTAATTCTGTTCCAATTCGTGGTTATGGTCATAAAACTTTATCTCCCCCCATCCACCCCTTATCTTCAAAAATACCCTACATGCCCCCAAATTGATTAAAAACTTAGTATATGTTCGTAAATTCACCACTGACAATTCCATTTCTATTGAATTTGATCCATTTGGTTTCTCTGTAAAGGATTTCAAAACGGGGAGTCCTCTCATGAGGTGTGATAGTAGAGGAGATCTTTATCCTATCACGCCAAGTTCCGGCCTAACGAGTCCAGCCTTGCCGTCAGCGTTTGCAGCCCTTGCTCATTCCTTGTGGCATTCTCGTCTTGGTCATCCGGGGTCGTCTATTTTGTCTTCCTTAGATAAAAATAAATTTATTTCATGTAAGGGTACGCGTAGTACTCTGAATTGTCATTCTTGTTCTTTAGAAAAAATTGTTAGGTTGTCGTTTGTCGACTCTAATTCTCATACTTTAATGCCATTTGATATTATTCATAGCGATTTATGGACATCTCTTGTTCTTTGGGTCATCAGTATTATGTTCTCTTTTTGGATGATTATTCTAAATTTTTATGGACTTTTCCGATTGCGAAAAAATCTCAAGTTTTTTTCATCTTCTTAAAATTTAGAGCTTTCATTAGAACCCAATTCGAACGAGAAATAAAAAATATTCAATGTGATAATGGTAGAGAATATGACAACGGGGTATTTCGGGAATTTTGTGCAACTAATGGGATCAATTTTCGTTTTTCTTGCCCTCATACATCTTCACAAAATGGGAAAGCCGAACGCAAAATTCGTACCATTAATAACATTGTCAGAACTTTATTGATTCATACTTCCGTACCCCCTTCGTTTTGGCATCATGCTCTACAAATGATCACATATCTCCTTAACATTCTTCCTTCCAAAGGTTTGACATATTCTTCCCCTCTTCAAATTTGATATAATAAGACTCTTTCGTATTCACATCTTCGGGTCTTTGGGTGCTTATGTTATCCGTTATTCCGTCCACCACAATTAACAAACTTCATGCTCGATCTACCCCTTGTATGTTTTTGGGTTATCCGTCTAATCATCGTGGTTACAAATGTTTTGATTTGTCATCTAATAAAATCATCATTAGTCGCCATGTAATTTTTGATGAATCTCAATTTCCGTTTGCTAATGTTAGTAATCACGTGCCTAGTTTGTATAATTTTTTGGATGATGGCATATCCTCGTATATTATTCACCATTTTTCGGGCGTATCCCGCACCCCAAATCCGCCAGCGGGCCCACTGCCAGCTGGTTCTCCAGTAACATCATGGTCCAACAACGTAGGTCCAAAGAATCGGGCCGCCTCCCCGGCCCGATCGCTTCGCCCGTGATCAAGTCCATGTGTCGCCCATCGTTTCCGATTCTGAATTGGGCCGGCGAGCCCACTGCCTGCTGGCCATTCTGTCCCGAGTCCAGAAAATTCCCAACATCCGTCCAATTCTTCCCCGAGTCATAGACCGGTCACTCGTAGTCAACGGGGTATTTTTAAACCAAAAAGGCATTTTAATTTAAATTCTAATATTTTTAAATCACCCTTACCCCGTAATCCTGTGTCTGCATTAAATGACCCGAATTGGAAAATTGCTACGACCGATGAATATAATTCTCTTATTGATAATAAGACGTGAGAGTTGGTGCCCCGACCATCTGGTGTTAATATTATTAGGTCTATGTGGATTTTTGCTCATAAGGACAATTCAGTCGGTTCGTTTGCAAGGCATAAGGCTCGACTTGTGGGTGATGGTAAGACTCAATAGGTTGGTGTGGATTGTGGGGAGACGTTTGGTCCGGTGGTCAAGCCGGCTACCATTCGCATTGTACTCCGCTTGGCTCTTTCGAAAGCATGGCCCATCCATCAGTTATATGTGAAAAATGTTTTCTTACATCGTGATCTCAAGGAAACAGTGTATATGCATCAGTCTTTGGGGTTTAGGGACCCCAAGTATCCTCATCATGTATGTTTGTTGAAGAAGTCCTTATATTGGCTTAAACAGTATCCACGGGCCTGGTATAAAAGGTTTGCCGACTATGTTTCGACTATTGGGTTCACTCACAGCAGGTCGGATAATTCCTTGTTCATATATCGTCGTGGTTCATCCTTGGCTTATATACTATTATATGTGGATGATATTATCTTGACTGCATCTTCCGATGCCTTACGCCAGTCTAAAAGAAAGTCGTTTTTTCCCCATAAGTGAAATAAATTAAAGCTAAATGACATATAACACGACAATACGTTGGATACCAGAAGTTTGGGTCTCGAGAAAATGAAATCATTTGAAATTTATTACATAATTGGTGTCTCAAAGCTGTATTCCAAACTTTTTTTGACAGTGACTTCATTCATGATTCAAATTCGAATGTTATTTTTTGATTTAAAAAAAAAATACATAATAAAAAACTAGATAAAGAGAAATAGTCCTATAAAACTGAGGATTGATTAGCTGTTAGATTACTAGCTTGCTTTGCTACGTGTAAATATGATAATATGTGCAGTGGAGTGTGATGTTCAGTAATAATATCTACAGAATTTGTCACAGTATACATCTTTTATTCTAATATGTTCTGAATTTAAATAAGATACACCAATAATATAAAGAATTTCTAATTATTGGTAACATTAATAGTAATGGAGTAGATAGGTAATATAATTTCTAGATTATCATATCAAATTTTCTAATGAAGAATTTTATATTGTTATGTGCTAGTTTAACTTAATTGTGTAAGAAATTTATACATTATTAATGTACAAAATCTAAACTCGTGTATAAATATGAAACGCTAACACGCCTAGGCAAAAGGATTAATTATTATAGTATACTCTCCTAATAAATATAAACATCATTATTGTATCTAGAAGTTATGGAAGTGTTAAAATAATATCCTCAAGAAGCACATTGGTCAAAGGTTTCACCAACTTCGATTACCTAATTGTTGCTTTCACTACTTTTCAAACACTAGTTTTCTATGAAAACGCATGCCCAACTACTCTATTAGTACTAAAGTATATTTTAGTTTCTGTTTACAACTCAAATCAAGACTTGTATAATATACTCCCCTAATCAAAAAAATTATTCAATTAGTCTTTTTTTTTTTTAATAAAAAAGAGTGTTCATTCACCAAAGAAACAATTAACCTTACATTTTCATAGTTGTCCTTATTAAGTGTTAGGTGACCAAATTTCAATACCTATTTAATTAGAAATAATTTAGTCAAATTATTTATTTTTATCTGAAAAATAATATTTTTAAGGGGTGTACAAATGACTAAATGGACACTCTTTTTAATCCAGGAGGGAGTAGTTGGTAATTGAATTACCACAAATAGTTGCGGTATAAGCATATGATTTTACTCTTTATTACAACCCTTTGTGGCGGAACCAACAATCTTAATAAGGAGATTCAACAACAATAATAATAACATATTAAGTGTAATTTCACGAAGTGAAGTCTGGAGAAGATAGGATGTACGCAGACATCTATACTTTGGTGGGACAGAGAGGTTGTTTCCGATAGACCCTCGGCTCAAAAAGAATGTAATCAATGTAGGATTGCAAAAAAAAAATAAGACAACAAAATATTCAGATATAGATTAAATGAAGTAATACACATATAAGAATAATGTTCTACATGATACGTAAATAATACTACTAAGAAAAGGAGATGGAAAGGCTTGCCCCCCTCCTCACACACACATTGCCACAAAACTCAACCATTTACTAACCTTCATTTTAAACCCCGACTTTCAAATATTCTTATTTACGATCATGTCCTCAATCAGCTGAAGTTGCGGCATGTACCGTGTAATAAGGAGATTCGACAGAAATGCAAAAATACTATACTAAGAAGCTTCAATATTTTGTTTTTACTCTACTCAAATGGTGTAATTTTCGAGTGAAAAGATCGAACTCAATTAAACCATTTTCTTACCTTTGGCTCCGCCGCTGCAATTCCTTCCGACCTTATCATTTTCTCTTTTGTTCTCTATTCACAACTTTATTCACATTTAAAAAAAAACAGAAAAATAAATGAATTTTATAAGGGGAGAGACTTTGAGCTACAACTTATTTTATGATAGAATTAAATATATATATATATATATATATATATATATATATATATTCTCAACAATTAAAGTAAATGAAATTAGAGTTTTGGAAAATTATTCGAAAATATAAACGAATAATAATAAGATCAAAGAAAAAGAAAAGAGTCTCATGCATAGCTGGATGACAAAGGAATTGACTTAAAATCTTGCTAGAGGTCTGCAACGTGGGTTTGAATCATGGTGAGATCAATTTGCTTTCTTCTGGGGTAGGACTGATGTCAGTTGCTCTGTTCTCAAATCATGATTATTCCATAATTTATTTATTGGTACTAGTGTTGAGGGATCGGGCTATTATCTCTAAGAATAGTATGACGTAAGACATGAAGTTGGATATAAAAAACAAGAAGAAAAAAAAAACGAACTTTTTTATTTTTCTTTATTTTATTATTCCTTAACGTTTGAAAACAGACGAACTCGTGAGTGGACTTGAAGATCTTATGTCTGCCACCATATCTCTTTCCACCGTAGACTTCCCAACTCAAACTCTTATTGAATGGCAAAACTACCCTCAACCAAACTTAATTATTCCCACCGTTATACATGAGATCTCCTCATATTCCATAATAATATTTTATATTAAATTTTCTTTGAAATCAATTTTCATATTAGTTTTATTATATTGTTGTAACAATAAGAGTCAAATAATATCCTGAGAAACGGAGTTGTTATAAAAAAATTTAAAGGTATAAGAAACAAGATTCCCCACAGTGGAATAAGTCTAAAAGGTTAAAACAGTAAATTCAAACACCCACTCTTTATATCTCGTCCGTGTGTGGCAGCTTTTAGCAGATGTTCATCATAATTTTCCTACACTGAATTTCTCAAAGCAGTACAAAAATTCTCTGAGCTTTTCAATGTTTATTAAGAACCAAAATCTTTTCTTCAGCTAAACCAAACTTAGCAAAAATTCATCACCATGATTCCACATAAAGTTCTCATTTTACATCTCATCTCAATTTTTATTGCATTTGGTGTCACAAATGCTAATTCAAAAATAACAAAATCAAGAATGCATAATGTAAACATGGCCCATGTAGCTGAACCCACTGAAGAGTCTTTTGCAGCTGGAATAAAGTTGGGATCTTTAAAAGGAAGCATAAAGTTTGAATCTTTGAACAAATCTCAAGTTGTACTTAGTGGAAATTTCACTATTTTGAGTGAGAACAACACATTTGAAATGGGGTTTTTCAAAACAAATGATGAAACCAAATGGTATTTGGGGATTTGGTTTGCTTCAATTCCAACACGAACTTATGTTTGGGTTGCTAATCGTGAAAGACCCATCAAGAAGCCATCTTTATCTACTGTTGAGATTACTGAGGATGGGAAATTAGTCTTAAAGGAAGATTCAAGAACCATTGTATGGGAAACAAACAACTTGGAGAAAGCTAGTGATGTGAAGCTATCGGAGCAAGGAAACTTGGTTCTTGTTTCTGGTGAAGGTGTTTTGGTATGGCAAAGTTTTGATTTTCCTACTGATACATGGCTTCCTGGAATGAACTTGACCGCAACAAAATGGCTGACATCTTGGAAAAGTACTAATGACCCATCACCAGGAAGGTACTCTTTAAGGCTGCAAACACAAACATATGGTGAGATAGTTCTGTTTTACAATGGTACTTATCCATATTGGTCTACTGGGAATTGGACTGAAAATGAAAAAATATTTGTTGGGGTACCAGAAATGACTGTTCCTTACATTTATAATTTTCATTTTATAAAACCTTTTACCCCTATGGCATCATTTGGTTACTCTGAGGTGCCATTAGAGACTGGAATGGCACCTCCTTTAACTAGGTTCATTGTGGATTTCAATGGACAGATTAAACAGTTCACTTGGATCCAACAGGCACAAAGTTGGAACATGTTCTGGTCACAGCCAGAAAATTTGTGTAGTACTTATGGTTTGTGTGGGAATTTGGGGTTTTGTAATAGTAAGTCACTGAACCCTTGTAAGTGTTTACCAGGGTTTAGCCCTTTGGATGGTGATTCATGGGATGCAGGGGATTTCACGGGCGGATGTCACCGCGAGAGTAATGAAGTTTGTAGTAAGAATGATGGGTTTGAGGAGGTTGGAATGGTTGGATATGATGGAGCAAGGGTAGTTTCAGTTACTGGAACTAGAAGTGAATGTGAGAAAAATTGTTTAGGTAATTGTTCTTGTATTGGTTTGTATCACAATGAGAGGACTAATTTGTGCAAGAGTTTATATAGGTCATTGCTTAATCTTAGAAATCTTACTTCTGATGGAACTATTGAGGATAAGCTTTATGTAAGAGTTAAGGGAGGAGTGAATACTCAAAAGAAGCAGATTCAAGGGAAATTACTTGTGATCGAAATGATCTGTGGATTTGTGGTGATTCTGTCAGTTGGAATCGGGACTTTCTTGATATTTAGGAGGAGAAGAATAAGGAAGAAGAAAAAAGATGAGGAAGATGTATTTCCCATAATGAATTTAAAGGTGTTTTCATACAAAGAGCTTAATGCTGCGACAAAGGGATTCTCGGAGAAGCTTGGTCACGGTGGTTTTGGAACTGTGTTCTTAGGGGAACTATCAGATTCTTCACTCGTGGCTGTGAAAAGACTTGAAAGACCTGGTGGTGGTGAAAAGGAATTTCGAGCTGAGGTATGCACGATAGGAAACATTCAGCACGTTAATTTAGTGAGGTTGAGGGGATTTTGCTCTGAAAATTCTCATAGGCTTCTGGTTTATGAGTACATGTCAAAGGGTCCTCTTAGCGCATATTTAAGGCGAGATAGTCAGAATCTAAGTTGGGATGTTAGGGTCAGAATTGCTGTAGGGACAGCACGAGGTATCACTTATTTACACGAGGAGTGTCGCAATTGTATAATACACTGCGACATTAAACCAGAAAACATTCTGCTAGATGAAGATTTCTCAGCAAAGGTTTCTGATTTCGGACTTGCAAAGCTCCTTGGTAGGGACTTTAGTAGAGTGTTGGCAACCATGAGGGGTACCTGGGGATATGTTGCACCCGAGTGGATCTCTGGATTGGCGATCACAACGAAAGCTGATGTATATAGCTATGGCATGACATTATTGGAATTAATAGGCGGTCGACGAAATGTAGAGGCACCACCTTCAGCTAGAGGTGAAGATGGCGGAGGAACAGAGGAGAAGTGGTTTTTCCCACCGTGGGCAGCACGCAAGATAGTCGAAGGAAACATTGCAGCTGTCATCGACGAAAGGCTATGTGGAACGTACAATGCCACTGAGGCAGAACGTGTGGGATTGATAGCAATTTGGTGCATTCAGGATGACGAATCAATGAGGCCGTCCATGGGAATGGTGGTGAAAATGTTGGAAGGGGTAGTTGAGGTGACAATGCCTTCACCTCCAAAGCTGCTCCAAGCATTAGTATCAGGCGAATCATTTCATGGGGTAGGAGTTGATTCGGGTAACGGGACATCACGAGACGGAGGTTTCAGCTCTGGTTATAATCCACAACATTCAATATATTCCAGGGAGTCTCAGGCTTCAGTTGAGGTCTGCTTCTCAACTAGTATGGAAGCTGATTTTCCCAAGCTTCACTGAATGTACAGTTTCTTTTGTTTTCACAAAATCCCATACTGAGAATTAGTAGCAAAATGCTCATCATGGGATTTTGTAAAATGTATTCATGAATGTAGAGAATCTTGTTTGCATGGAAATTTAGCTAGGTTTTCAACTATTTTTTTGTCAAGTGCAAAGAACAAAAGCAAAACAAAACAGACATATTTGCAGGAATGTATGTTTGGATCAGAGAGTTATAGGAGAGGGTGAACACCAAGGAAGCAATTTAACCTTAGAATGAGATAGTAGCTGAAAATAAGAAGATTAAATAAAAACGAAATTATTTAGTGGATATTTTATCGGTAGATGTTTGGCATATTGAATTAAAATGAGATATGGGGGGTATAATATAAAATATTAAAATGTGTGTTTGGGTTAAACACTAATAAACTGATAATTTTTTATTTTCATTTCTAACCTTAACTTATTCAAAGAACCTTGCGAGAAAGCTATGGAGATGAACATCTTTGTCATTTTGACTATCCGGGAATTGTTATCCAACATTGAATGGTATAAAAATAATACTAAAATCGTGATATAAACAATTTCGGGATTAGTAATAAGAAATTAAACTGAATATAAGACAAAATAATCCTGTATTTTTTCATGGAATTATTCTCCATTATACCACAAATTAAATCCCCTAAAGGCTTTTTTCTTCTTTAGTTATTTACTCTTATCTTATCCAAGTATTATTAATACATGTATTCTTATTTTTCATTATTTCCCACATAAATTTTGGTTTTAGCATGCGGAGTTTAATAAGAGCGAACCAAATATTGTATTAAGCTATGCCGCAATTTTTTTTCTTACGACCAACCAAACATAACTTATACAGAACTTTATACTGAGATTATTTTTGTTGATATGATAAACCAAACGACTCCTAAGAATATACCCTCTAACTAATTTTATGGGAGAGTTAATTCTTTTATTTTATTTTATCAAATGTGTCATAAGAAGTAAACGTAAAAATTTAAATGATCCTTAATGTTTGTACCTGCCCAATTATGACCACACTTTACTTTCCCAACTTTTAATTTACATAACTGACTGATTACAACAATAACAACTAACCACTTGTCAATAGTTTCCTCTTTTGTAGCTCATGAATATAACAGAAATTGAATCAACGAAGACCATATACTCTCACACAAACAAGCAAGAGAAAAAGGAGAGAACTATTTCCTAACTTTGTCAACTTAGTCACAAATTTTCCCAATATTAAAGGAATAAGTGTTTACAAAGAGTGCAGAAATTGAGGGGGATAAAGGAAATGGTCAAAAGAGAGCAGAGGGAGGCAACTCTGCACTCTCACCAACAAAGAAGTTTGTCTCCTTAGAAATTGAGACACCTAGCGGCTCAGGTGGGGAGACGCTAATATATGGCGGCTCCTCCATGGAGCAGACGGAGCTGCATTCAGCTCCATCTACCATGCTGGCGGATTATCCGCCAGTGCAAGGCTTTCAAGATTTGAAAAGCTTGATTGGCATGGAATCTGGGAAGTTATGGACTATTGCAGGTCCCATAGCCTTTAATATTCTGTGTAATTATGGGATTAACTCTTTCACAAGTATATTTGTTGGGCATATTGGTGATGTAGAGCTCTCTGCCGTTGCCATTTCTTTATCGGTTATAGCAAATTTCTCATTCGGCTTCTTGGTTAGGTTCTTTCTATTCTTCCACATTCTCAAAATTCCGTTCTTTAAAATTCTTTCTATTCATGCCATATAATCTCGAGGTCTTGTATTATTCATTTGATAGTTCAACAAATAGACCCTTGTGGT
The DNA here is from genome assembly GCA_034509755.1 of Anisodus tanguticus. Classification (NCBI taxonomy): domain Eukaryota; kingdom Viridiplantae; phylum Streptophyta; class Magnoliopsida; order Solanales; family Solanaceae; genus Anisodus; species Anisodus tanguticus. Next base: position 20,802,547 of record CM067561.1, on the reverse strand, counting down.
CCGGTCCTTCACCGGACCCCGCGCATAGCGGGAGCTTAGTGTACCGAGCTGCCCTTTTTTATAGTTCAACAAATATAATTTTGGCACCCTATATAAATTGTACGTAGAAAATGTAGAGAACTTCTAGTGCTACAAGAAACTATTTTTACTTTCTCTTATAGTATAATTGTGGATGAGACGGGCTTAAATGGAGTAACATGGACGTTGAGCATTCATATAGCCGCCCGCAACTTGCTTGGAATAACGGCATAGTTGTTGTTGTTGTTATTAGCGAATATTCTCCGAATATTCACAGTATATTTTGTAATTATGATAGGTGTCTATTTAAGGTAACTTAGGATTCTTATTGTATTAGAAATCATACCATGCAAGATTGGAATCATTTCCCTTAGGGATTCCTTTCATTAATCACAATATATATAGTTGTACTGAGGTTGATTCCTAATACAATAAGAATCCTAAGTTACCTTAAATATACACCTATCATAATTACAAAATATACTGTGAATATTCGAAGAATATTCGCTAATAATTGTTGTTGTTTCTAAAACGTAAAACATCAAATATATGTTGGTTTTTGTCAGCCTCTTTATGATTTATGACTATAGATCACAAATAATTTAGTATATATGCAACAAAACTAGGATTTTAATTGTCAAACTTAAAATGATATAAAATCTCAAAAAGGTTATAAACTGTAGGAATCCATGTGATGTGAAACAAACATGTTTTTAGGTTATTGGTTATGTTAGCTTTCTAATTTTTATTTTTATTTTTGATGGATTATTAGTTAGGCATGGGTAGTGCACTTGAGACACTTTGTGGACAAGCATTTGGTGCAGGCCAAATAGAATTACTAGGAGTTTACTTGCAGAGGTCATGGATAATCCTTACTGTTTCTTGCTTCTGCATAATGCCACTCTACATATTCTCCACACCAATACTAAAGCTGCTAGGCCAAAGAGATGACATAGCAGAGTTAGCTGGAAAATTTTCTATACAAATCATACCTCAAATGTTCTCCCTCGCAATCAACTTCCCGACCCAAAAGTTCTTGCAAGCACAAAGCAATGTCGCGATCCTGGCTTGGGCCGGGTTCATGGCTTTGGTCATGCATATCGGGGTGCTCTTTCTTTTTATCAGAGTCTTCCGATGGGGCGTTACTGGTGCTGCTGCAGCCTATGATGTTTCTGCTTGGGCCATTGCTCTGGCTCAAGTGGTTTACATTGTTGGCTGGTGCAAAGATAGTTGGAAAGGGTTGTCTTGGTTGGCCTTAAAGGAACTTTGGCCTTTTGTAAAGCTTTCTGTTGCATCAGCAGTGATGATTTGCTTGGAGATTTGGTATTTTATGACCATCATTGTTCTAACTGGACATCTTGAGGATCCTGTCATTGCTGTTGGATCTCTTTCTATTTGGTACAATCTTGCAAAAATGTACTTACCCTTCTTTATAATGTGTTCACCTATGTTGGTCAGACTCTTCAAATGTATCACCCCGAGTGTGTGTCAGATCCTCCAAAAGCTATGCATTTTCTGAAGCCGATACGAGTGTTGCAACATTTTTGGAGGGTCCGAACAACATAGGTGTTCACAGTTGTTCTGTTTTCCAAGCTTAGAGTTCTTTTTTCTTTATTTTTCAGTATGAACCTTAATGGATGGGAAGGCATGTTGTTCATTGGAATTAATGCAGCAATAAGGTACTACACAAGCTTTGCTTTAACCCACTATTGCAATTAGTATAGACATTGTAACCTGATAATGTAAAAAAGTTGTACATTATCGATGTATAGAAGTTAAAACTCGTGCGATTAGTGTAACTGTTTTTTCAATTTTTTATTTTTCAGTGTTCGCGTTTCCAACGAGCTTGGATCAGGCCATCCTAGGGCTGCAAAGTATTCAGTCTTTATCACAGTGGCTGAATCTCTGCTAATTGGAATATTTTGCATGGTACTTATCATATTAACAAAGGACCATTTTGCATTGCTTTTCACAAGCAGTGAGAAAATGCAAAAAGCTGTTTCAAAGTTAGCATATCTTCTTGCTGTGACAATGCTGCTTAATAGTGTCCAGCCAGTTATATCAGGTACCAAACAAATGGTACTAAGTTTTGACTATTTGATACAAACTGGTACTAAGTTTTGACTATTTGATACAAACTCAAAATAAAAGTAAAGATTGAGAGAATTAGATTGCTTGTAATATTGAAGGTGTTGCTGTTGGAGGAGGATGGCAAGCACTAGTGGCATACATTAATTTGGCTTGCTACTATGTCATCGGCCTGCCACTTGGATTCCTCCTAGGCTATAAAACAAGGTTGGGAGTTCAGGTAACAACACAAATCTTTGTACGGAGTGAAAGAAATAATCCCCTTGATTATTTTCATTGATTGAATAGATATATATACAAGTTACAAAATAGGAGAATCCTATTCCTAAAACCTTATTCTACCATAACTCTAACTATACAATTATGGTAAGTGTATAACACTAATTAAGGTATCCTTTTCCTTACAATATACTACAACTATATATACCATATATACACTAACTGGGCTTTCTTTGGACTGTTGGCCGAAAGCCCACTCGCTTTGCTCCTTTGCGGTGGCCGAAAGCCCACTGTTTGCTTTGTTCCTTTGCGGTGGCCGAAAGCCCACTGCTTTCTGTTTAACACACCCCGCAGATCATAGCGGGTGGTTTTCGAATGCTGAGACTGTCCCTAAAATCTTCAAAGAGAACCGCTGGTAGACCCTTTGTAAAGATGTCTGCAATTTGATAATGAGACGGGACATGGCATACGCGAACTTGACCCTTTGCAACCTTTTCACAGACAAAGTGAATGTCCATTTCGATATGCTTGGTGCGTTGGTGTTGAACGGGGTTACCTGAAAGGTAGATGGCACTAATGTTATCGCAATAGACCAAGGTTGCCTTCTGAATGGGACAATGAAGCTCCAAAAGCAAATTACGTAGCCAACATGATTCGGAGACCACATTTGCTACCCCTCGATATTCTGCCTCGGCACTTGAGCGTGATAGAGTTGCCTAACGTTTTGCTGACCAGGAGACCAAGTTGTTGCCAAGGAACATACAGTAGCCAGAAGTCGACCGTCTGGTGTCGGGACAACCACCCCAATCGATCCGTGTAGGAGACAAGCGTAGATGTAGATGACGGATACAAGTGCAACCCATAGTCGAGTGTCCCCTGAATATACCGAATGATGCGTTTCATTGCATTCATGTGCTCAACTCTGGGATCATGCATGAATAAACACACCTGTTGAACCGCATATGTAATATCCGGTCTGGTAAACGTGAGATACTGGAGGGCCCCTGCAAGATTGCGATAGCGGGTCGGGTTCTCGTATGGTGCACCTGCTGTGGCACTTAGCTTTGGGTTTGCATCAACTGGCGTGGAAGTGGACTTACGGGATGACATCCCGGCCCTCTCTATGATCTCGGCGAAGATACTTCCGTTGAGACGAGAAACAAGCCCCCTGAATGACGCTTGACGGCAATCCCCAAAAAATAACTCAACGGCCCTAAGTCCTTCATAGCAAATTCAGAACTGAGCATGGCCATGATAGACTGGCGCAAAGCATCGGAGGAGGCAGTCAAGATGATATCATCCACATACAACAAAATATAAGCCAATGACGGACCACGTCGGTAGATGAACAAGGAATTATCAGACCTGCTGTGAGTGAACCCAATAGTCGAAACAAAATCAGCAAATCGTGTATACCAGGCCTGTGGAGACTGCTTAAGCCCATATAGTGATTTCTTCAACAAACAGACATGATGAGGGCGGTTGGGATCCCTGAAACCCAACGGCTGATGCATATAGACTGTTTCTTTGAGATCACCATGTAGAAAAGCATTCTTGACATCCAACTGATGAATTGGCCAAGTCTTTGAAAGAGCCAAGCTAAGCATAGTACTAATGGTAGCCGGTTTGACCACCGGACTAAACGTCTCACCACAATCAATTCCAACCTGCTGAGTCTTACCATCACCAACAAGTCGCGCCTTATATCGAGCAAAGGACCCATCTGAATTCTCCTTGTGAGCAAAAATCCACATAGACCTGATAACATTAATACCACATGGACGGGGCACCAACTCCCACGTCTTATTAGCAATAAGAGCATTATATTCATCAGTCATAGCAATTTTCCAATTAGGGTCATTTAATGCGAACATAGGATGGAGGGGCAAGGGGGATTTAGAGACATCCGAATGTAAATTAAAATGTCTTTTAGGTGTAAAAATACCCCGCTGACTACGAGTGACCGGTCTATGACTCGAGGAAGAATGGAGTGAATTTTGGGAATTTTTCGGGTTCGGGACGGACGGCCAAACGGCGGTGGGTCTGCCGGCCCAAATCGGTACTGATCGGATTCGGTTTACGGACCGGTTCCGAATTGGGCCGGACTGGCCCAATAACCGGAACTGTTCCGGTGGCTGGAGCGAGGGAGTGACGCTTCTTGTGGGGCCGGCGGGCAGTGGGCCCGCTGGGGAATTTTGGGTACGGGAGTTGTCCGAAAAATTCCGAATAATATACGGGGATATTTGGTCATCCAAAAAATTATACAACTTAGGTTCGGGAGTATGAACTTTCGTAAACGGGAATTGAGTTTCATCAAAAATGACATGGCGATTGATTATGATTTTCTTGGAGGATAAATCAAAACACTTATAACCACGATGATTTGACGGATAACCCAAAAAAACACACGGGGTAGACCGAGCCTGGAGTTTGTTAATTGTTGTGGATGGGAATAGTGGATAACACAAGCACCCAAAAATCCGAAGGTGAGAATAAAAAGGGTTCTTATTATAAAAGATTTTGAGAGGGGAAGAATATGTCAGACCTTTAGACGGAATTATGTTAAGAAGGTAAGTGGCCATTTGTAGAGCATGATGCCAAAAATACGGAGGTATGGAGTCATGGATTAGGAGAGTTCGGACAATGTTATTTATGGAACGAATTTTGCGTTCGGCTTTCCCATTTTGTGAAGATGTATGAGGACATGAAAACCGAAAATTTATCCAATGAGTAGCACAAAATTCTCGAAACTCCCTATTGTCATACTCTTTCCCATTATCACATTGAATATTTTTTATTTCTCTTTCGAATTGAGTACGAATGAACGCTCTAAATTTTATGAAGACGAAAAACACTTGTGATTTATTCGCAATTGGAAACGTCCACAAAAATCTAGAATAATCATCTAAAAAGAGAACATAATATCGATGACCCATTGAACTAAGAACAGGAGATGTCCATAAGTCGCTATGAATAATGTCAAATGGCATAGAAGTATGAGAATTGGAGTCTACAAATGGCAACTTAACAATTTTTCCTAATGAACAAGACTGACAAATTGGAGTACGACTTGTACCCTTACAAGAAATAAAGCTATTTTTATCTAAAACTGATAAAATAGAAGATCCCTGATGATCCAGACGAGCATGCCACATGGAAGGAGAGATGGCTGCAAAAGCTGATGGCAAGGCTGGACTCGATGGACGGAAACCGGGCATGATAGGATATAGATCCCCCTACTATCACACCTCATGAGACGACTCCCCGTCTTGAAATCCTTCACGAGAGAAACCGAAAGGATCAAATTCAACAAAACGAATTGTCATTTGTGAACTTTCGGACGGACACTAAATTTTTAATCAATTTAGGAGCATGTAAAGTATTTTTCAAGAGGAGTGGTGGATTGGGGGGAGACAAAGTTTTCTGACCATACCCTAGAATTGGAATAGAACTGCCATTACCAATAATTATCCCCCGAGGGGTGCTCAAATTGGAATAAGATGAGAGAGTACCTGAGTCGGAAGTCATGTGAGTAGTGGCCCCGGTGTCCATGTACCAATTTTGGTCCGGTTGAGTCAATCCCAACGTGTGCATCGCGGCCTCGATATCGGTCCGAGTAGGGCCTGCCGCATGATGGGCTTGCGGAGGTCGGGGCCCAAGAACTCCCGGCCGTGCTTGGTCCCGGCCCGTAACGCTACCACCGCCGCCGCCGGCCACCGCCGGCCGGTGGGCCGCCACCGCCGGGCATTGGGCACGGACGTGGCTGCCCCACCGGCCGCCGGAATTTCTGCCTTGCCCTGCCGGTATGGGCTGCCGCCCACGGTCCACCGCCATCGCTCCACCGCCATGGGCCCCACCGCTTTGGCCCATGGTGGTGGTGGGCCACTGTTCATTGGATGGGACCCACCGACGTTTTGCTGACTACCGGAACCTCCACCATTACCACCGCGTTTGCCCCCGCGGTTTTTGTTATTATTCTTGCGATTATTCTTGCCGTCACCATGATTATCGTTTTGGCCCGAATTATTAACAAAACCTGAAGGATTAGGAGAGGATGCCATCATGACAACTGGACTTGCTCCGGTAGCCGCCTTTTTAGCCAAATCGGCTTCTTTCAACGTAAGCATGGAGCGGGCTTGATGGAAGTCGGGAAGAGGGTTGCTTTGGCGAAGGAGAGTGCCAACACCATTATAGGCCTCCGAAAGACCGGCAACCAACTGTAGAACTAGACGATTATTTGTTACCGGTGCGCCAACATTACGGAGTTGATCCGCCAATTCCTTTAGTTTCTTGCAATATGCAGAAACGTTCGGAAATACATCCATTCGAACGAGAGAGAATTCCTGCTCGAGTGTGACGACACGGGAATGTTGGTTGTCTTGGATTATGTCACGCAATCTATTCCATGCAGCCATAGCCGTGGTATCTGGCTCCATAATCGTCTGTAGAAGGTCCACTGAAATAGTGGTGTATATCCACCGAAGAACGGTAGCATCAAGTGTAATCCATAGCTCAGGATCCTCCGCAGGACGGGGTCTAGCGGGAGGAATGATTGATGAAGAACTTGATACGATATAGCGTGAATTTTAAACAACTCTGCCCACATTGCATATTGAACGTTTTCCATCTCAAGGACAATAGGGACACTTAGCTTGATATTGGAAACCGTGAGGGCAGGGTGAAAATTGTTCTTAGACATATTTGAAAGAACAAAGAAGGAGGATCAATTTAAGAGAGGTTTTTGAGAGCGGAAGACGAGATATTTGGAGAGAAAAACCCGAGGGAGGGGGGGTTCTCGGCCAAGGAGGCAAAAATTTTGAGAAAAGAAAATTTTTGTTTAGACCTAGTCTCTTGATACCATGAAAGAAATAATCCCCTTGATTATTTTCATTGATTGAATAGATATATATACAAGTTACAAAATAGGAGAATCCTATTCCTAAAACCTTATTCTACCATAACTCTAACTATACAATTATGGTAAGTGTATAACACTAATTAAGGTATCCTTTTCCTTACAATATACTACAACTATATATACCATATATACACTAACTGGGCTCTTTGGATTGTTGGCCGAAAGCCCACTGCTTTGCTCCTTTGCAGTGGCCGAAAGCCCACTGCTGCTTTGTTCATTTGCAGTGGCCGAAAGCCCACTGCTTTCTGTTTAACACTGAGTATCACTTATGTTTTCTTTTGAGTTTAAGTTTTAGCAACAAGGAACCTTGGGTCAACGGTAAAGTTGTCTCTGCGTGACATATACGTCACCACTTTGAGTTGTGGAATTAACCATTGTCCTTTGATCCTTGTGCCTGGATACCGCTTTGAGTTGTGAAATCAACCATTGTCCATTGATGCTTGTGTCTGGATATGTTGCCTACATTACACCTCCTTGGGTGCAGCCCTTTTCCGGATACTGCGTGAACGAGAAATACTTAGTACACCGGATTGCTCTTTCTTAAAATTTTTTAGCACTAATGTGTATGAATCGTTTACTCCATTAAGTTGACTCATAATATAACATGTTGAGCTTCGTAGAAAATCTGATATTTGATATGATAAGAAGAAAAAAATCAAGATGGTCTGATGACATAAAAGATAGAATAATATAGCCTAGTTAATTAGTATTAAAGGGCAGTCCGGCGCACAAAGCATCTCGGATTAACAGAGTCACGGGAAGGGCCTCAACCCCAAGGAGTGTGATCATGGGCGGAGCCACCTTAAGCGAAGGGTGGTCAGGTGCACACCCTTCGTCGAAAATTTTGTTGTGTACATATGTTAAATGTTAGTTATTATGAGTGTATATTTAATTTTGCACATCCGTAACACAAGTGAGAAGAAAATTTGCACATCCTTTACCAAATTCCTGTCTCCGCCACTGGGTGTGATATAGACAATCTACCCATTAGTGGATGCTTCCACGTCTCCAACGTGACTTATAGGTTACACGGAGACAATTTTACCGTTGGTCCATTAAATAATACTCCTATTGATACTGAAAAATTCTTTACATTGTCTATATATATATAACCGTAAAATCCTTTATTGTTCTTTTTGATAGGGAATATGGATGGGCATGATTTTTGGAACTTTTCTGCAAACTGTAATTCTTTGTATTATTGTATACAAAACCAATTGGAACGACGAGGTAATTATTTTCTTCAGTAATTCTTTTTGCAAACTTAAAGTAGGGAGTCATTGGCTTTTTACTAGCCATTAAATAACAAAGTCATTTTACTTTATAATTTTCAGGTGGCACAAGCATCAGAGAGAATGAGAAAATGGAGTGGGATATCCGATGAATCAGGCACTCAGTCAAAAATTCATGACAAAATTTAGACGATGATATTGTCCAATTGGTGATTAGAAGATTGACATGAGAAGACGATGTTCATAGTACAAAATTACATGTTTAATTGTTCATATATCAGTGCCAAATTTAACTTTCTTTTTTCCGTTAGATGTACTGTAGATGAAAATATTAATGTAAAGCTAGATCTATTTTCACTTGTTGCTTTATTTTTAAAAAACAAAAATTGAGGGTAAGCTATTTTGATTTACATAAAATTATTCTTATTTCTGAAACAATTCAAAATATTTGTTAATCCCTCCGGTTCATTTTGAAATATCGTTTTAGTCAAATAAGTTTGGACCAAAATAAATGTCGTTATTTAGAAAATCAAGAGGACGCTAACAATTTTTTCTTCTAATTTTACCCTTGCTTCAATAAATGATCGATACATTTTTTTATGAAGTGTTTATGTACTGTTTACATATATTAGATTACAGAGGAGTAATTTAGTCAAATAACACTTAAGGTTAATGCTATTAGATTGTCTTAAAGGGTTTGCCACATAACTTTAATAGTATTTTATATTTTTTTGTCAAAATTTAATTCTTACATTTACTTTATCACTAAAAGGCTAATGGCCTTCAGCCAATCTTATTTTTTAAAAAAAAAAAAATACCTAATCCATGCTCGTTCCAATAAATAAATAAGAACTACGTTCAACTTCATAAATGAATAACTGAATCTAACTCGATTCTCATGTTTAGATTTCTATTCGATTATTTATGGCGACACTCATGAAGAAAAAGTTACAAATTATATTATCAACCTCCAATTTATAGTGTTGGAAAAATAGCTTTTGGGCCTAGTACATCTATAAGGGGGCTAGCTAAGTACGGCCCATTAGTTAGTCCAACTCATAATTTAACGTCATCTCTATAAATACCATTATGGATGTTGAAAGATGCATACTAAAAACTTTACAAAAACGACTAGAGTTAGGATTTATTCTCTGCATCCATTAGAATGATCTTTAGGATGTGGAAATAGGTGATTCATCTGACTCGTGAGGATTACCGACAACCGGTGACACAAGTCGTGGTAATTGCAAATCCGCTTTCCCTAAGAAAAACTCATAAGTCTCTTAAACTAGTATTTTATGATGAAATACTACATTGGTATCAAAGTCATAGGCTCGTATTCCAATATTTGACATGATTAATATGTAAAACTTAATTTCTATGGTTTTAATACGTTAAATCCGTAACTTTATTATATTATTTCATATATGTAAATGCCTAATTTTTGCATAAATATTAGGGCTTTTGTAGATCTCGTCGAGAGCTTTCCAACGATATGTAGATCATATTGTTTTGCCTTATAATTTGTAAGATACTAAATTTTAAAAATCCATGATCTTATTATTACGAATTTAACCTCAAAAATTTAATAGTCTGTGTTTCATATAATTTTTTAGCAAATTGACTTGGGTATTATGTTACCCATATGTTTTTAGCAAAATTATATAATTAATTGTCATTATCATTGAAAAATTAGGTATGATTTTAAAGAAAGTCTATTTGGGTTAGTCAAGAACAAAACCCATCAATGTTTGATCATATCGATTTTGGTTTTGATTTTATCAAAAATATTTTATCTTTAATAAATTTAAATATTTATTTCTTTAATTCAATTGTTGGCTTTTTTAATTGGCTTGTTGCATAATCTTAAGGATGGTGTAAATTTTGGCATGCTAGACTTGGTCATATGAGCCTATAACATGTGGATAAGTCCACATGCAAACATCAGACGCGATTGTCTGAAGTTTGCATTGTCAAAAGAAGAACTCCAATCATAATTGTATGAAGTATACACTGCCAGGGGAGAACTCCAGGCACAATTGTCTGAAGTTTTAGGTCTGCTTTAAGCGAACTTCAGATGCGATTGTTTGAAGCTTGCATTGTCACAGAGAAAACGTCAATCATAATTGTTTGAAGTATGCACTGCAACGGGAGAACTTCAATCACAATTGTTTGAAGTTTTAGGACTACTTCCTGCGAACTTCAAACGCCATTATTTGAAGTGTACACTATCACGAGAGGAGAACTCAGTTATAATTGTATGTAGTGTGCACAAGCACATGAGAACTTCAATTAAAATTGTCTAAAGTTTGCATTGCGACAGAAGAACTTTTGATCTGATTATTTGAAGTTAGGACTTATGACTGCTTCTGGCGAACTTTAGACGTGATGGTATATAGTTTGCATTGTCATAGGGAGAATCAGTATGCACTGCCACGGGAGAACTTCAATTACAAATATTTGAAGTTTGCACTATGACGTAAGAACTTCAGATTCAATTGTTTGAAGTTTGAGGCTCGATTTTTTGAAGTTAGACATCTGAAGGCTTAAACTCCTAGTAACATGAATTTTAACACTAAAATTCTTTAATTTTGTTAGTTTTTAAGAAACCATCAAGAACCCTAAAGTATATAAATTTTGGATAGTGAACTCCAAATGTAATCCCTTAATTTTAGTTTGATGATTTATTATTGTTATGATATAGAAAAAGTATTTATGGTGGTTTGTTGTGTTTTGATTGTTGAATTGAAGAAGCTTTATTAATGGATATTAATATAGGTTGATGAGTTATCATATCATAACTGAATGTGTATTAAAAATAATTTCTTTATCTTTCAAAGTAGGGGTAAAGTCTGCGTACACTCTATCCTCATCAGACCTTACGTAACTGCGTACAAAGTGTTTACAAAATATTTAACTGGTAGTCCGTGTATTTTCTGGTACGACTCTGTGTATTTTTTTCCTCCCAATACCCTAAAATTGTTCTATTTCTTCCTATTCAATAATTCAACCCCCCACCCCAACCGTTTTCCCTCGCGATAACTTTTCTTGGGGTTCCAAAATTTGGATACCCTTTTGGGTCATAATATCTTCCCGCCTAAAGAGTGAAAACCAATCGACACCCATAAACACCCACTTGCTCTCATTTTGTTCTTCAATGGTAACACTTGTTTATATAGCTCATTTACTTGTTTTGTTTTTTCTTCATGTTGATGTATTTTTTGTGTTAAAAATGATATTTTTATAGGTTTTGGATTTGCAAAATGGCAGGGTGGTCGAAGAGAGTTGATGGGTCAGGTTTAGAAAGTTTCAGATCACCGGAAAAAGTTTTGGTAGAAGAATTTATTAATCATTTGTTAAAAGAATTTAATCGGTGTTCGTATTTTAGGCCATTTCCTCCAATGCTTGGTGATGGGAAGACAGTTGATTTGTGCAAGCTGTACTTAGTTGTGAGGGAGAAAGGTGGGTATCAAAGTGTTTGTACTAGTGGGTGTTGGGGTGTTGTTGCTAAAGAGTGTGGGTTCGATTCGACTTGTGGGTTGGCTTTGAAGTTGGTGTATGTTAAGTATTTGGATGCATTGGATAGAGCAATGATGGGACTTAAGAAAAATGATACTAATGAAAAGACTTCTTTGGGTTTTGGTGCTGTTAGAATGGACCTTGAGTTGGATTTGAAGGAGGTTTTGATGAAAATTTCTGATGAAAAGAAGAAAGATGAGGAACATGCAGATATTGACTTGACTAATGGTATTGAGGTTCGGGATTTTGTTGGTTCGATTAGAAATTCTGAGATTTTTTTTGCAAATGTAAAGGGTATTGATGAAAAAATGAGTGTTTATGCTGAAGAAGATTCAAAGTTTATGAATCAAAAGGAAGATGTCATCCAGTGTGATACGAATGATATTGGGCTAATGAAGGTCAGCGGGGATGAGGAAGATGGCGTTATTAGGAAGAGAAAGTACAGTGATGAAAGGGCGAGCGTCGGCTATGATGAAGAAAATTTGAAGTTTGTGAATGGAAGTGGAGACGTCGAGTGTGACAGGGATGATGTTGGGCTATCAAAGTTTAGTGGGGATGAGGAAGATGACATTACTCGGAAGAGGAAGCGAGAGTCTTACTTGGACATGCTTAAGTGGGTAACTGAACTCGCAAAGGATCCATGTGATCCTGCCATTGGGCATCTGCCCGAAAGATCCAAGTGGAAGTCTTATGGGAATGATGTGGTATGGAAGAAGGTTCTTTTGTTAAGAGATGAAATACTTTTGGAAAGGAATGTGGATACAAGTACTCAATACTCCATATGGCAGGTACTTCATTTCTCTTGTATATTGAAACTCCAAAGTGCTTATTAAGTAAATTTTTTTTGTTTCAACAACTCTTATTGTAATTTTACCAGATAAAGTATTTCTTCGTGTAGCTCTGGTGGAATGTCAACCACATTTTATACGTTGATGGCATAACCTTGTAGTTGACAGGGGGCATGGCTGTTTGATCTTCATGCATCATATAACTTATCTTTATCAATATCTGTCACATTTTTCTCACTACTTCTAGATTATTAGTAGATGTTTTCAAATGTAACACCTATTCATGGAGATTCCTTAACTATTTCAAAAATGGAAAGTTCGACACAATTGGGATTTCTTTTCTTTTTTGGAAATTGGAAGTAGTTAATAATTCATGATTTGTCATGTACGAAATGAAAACTTCATTCTTGATTCTATGAGAATTTTTATGAAAGCCTATCATTTGTTTCTCTCTGCAATAGTTTCAAGAGCAAGGTTGGGTCTGACTAAGATTTTCTAGATTTTCCGGGAAGTAAATTTGGATGGCTGTAGTTTGTTTTCCTGATTGTTTAGTGTCATGTTCTAGAATGACCAAGCCATATTTGATGCTCAGGGAGTAAGGCATGTTGGATCCTTGCAGGTCTTCTCTGTCCTAATTCAATTATTTATCTTGAGTAGATGGTGCCGCGATTATATTCTCCTTAAATGGATAGGCCTTTTTTTTTACAAGGAAATGGCTGAGCCTTTCTTTTATTCCCTTGATCTAAAATACTTTATTTAAATTTCTGTCCTGCAAATGTTAAGTATGTGTTCCAATTTTCCAGTTTGTATAGCATGTTTTAAATTCATAATTGATGGACTTCCACAATATCCAATATGTACTATAGCCTACATATCTGGAGAGGGTTCTGTGCTTCCAATTGTGATCCCTTTTCATGCAGTGCCTCTTATTCATATAAGCTGCTAATTCAGTAACCAAGTAGCATTCCTCGGTTTATTCGACATTTTTATCAAATCTTAAAATGTGACAGTTCACACTTCACATTATGCTCAGTTGAAAGCTTGAGTGTGATCTCATTTGAACCTTTTGACCATTTCTTTCTTACTCCAGCTTTCAAACTCATCTAGCCAATCATGATAATACAAACATTTAGGTTCTTTTGAAGATCGTTAATTTACTCATGTCCATGCTTGGTTTAATTCAAGTTTTCTTTGCATTGTAGCAAAAGCAGAAAATGCATCCATCTATGTATGATGATAATAGTGGGTCTGAGCGGCTAAGGTGCAGCCAAAGGGTCCTATCTGCAAAAGATTCTTTGAAAAATTCAGGTTCTCATATTGATGGAACTACTAACTCTTCTGCAGAGTCAGGAGTTTGGTGGAACCGTCGGCGTAAGAAAATAGCATCAATTGGATCAGAGTTTCAAGCGGATATTCCAGAATTGAAAAATGACATCTATGAATCTGACTCTAAATGGTTGGGCACCCGAATCTGGCCACTGGATAAAAATGAACAGAGCAGAATATTAATTGAAAGAGATCCTGCTGGTAAAGGAAGGGAAGATACATGTGGTTGTCAATATCCAGGTTCTTATGACTGCATCAGGTTTCACCTTTATGAGAAAACGAGGAAGACTAAACTTGAGCTAGGATCTGCCTTTTATCACTGGAAATTTGACCGCATGGGTGAAAAGGTTGCACTCTCTTGGACAACAAAAAACGAACAGAAATTCCACGATATAGTGAAGTCAAGCCCTTTGTCCGAGGATGAGAGTTTCAGTTACTGGCCTGAACTTTTTAAGTCCTTTCCTCACAAAAGCAGGGAATCTTTGGTGAGCTACTATTTTAATGTCTTCCTTCTAGGGCGGATAGGTCAGCAGAGTAGGATGAATGCAAGTGATATTGACAGTGATGATGATGAATCAGGATGTGGACCTAGATCTATTTGTTTTGGGCGGGATCCTAAGTTTTCCATCTTGTGTTCCCCGAAGAAAACACGTCTAGATCCCAGATAGTAAACCAAAAGTTGATTGCCATCAATGGCTTTTGTTCAGAAATGTAAATTCCTGGAGTCTTCATGTCTTTTTTACGTCAGCAAATTTTTGGTCGGTGGAAATTGGGGTTTAAGGGAGGTTTACGAATATCCATTTTTGGTCTGCCTTTCTCAATGTATACAGCTTACACTCCCTCTAGAGTTAGCAGTGCATGAATCAGAAAGAAACAAGACTTCAAAGAGTGCAATTTTTTACCAAACAGCAGACTCTGAGTTTATATATATACACATGCTGCTCTTATTTCTTAACTAAATTTACTATTGTTCTTTGTTTGATGCGATTCTTTTCTTCCCCTTATCTTGCTTTGCTTCTTTGTGAACCTTTAATCTTGATTTTTTTTTTTTCGATATTTTTTTTGTTATCATGCCTCAAATCATTTTTTTTCTTTTAAGCCGAGGGTCTATCGGAAACAACTTCTCTACCCCACAAAGGTAGGGGTAAGGTCTGTGTACATCCTTCCCAGACCTCACTTGTGTGACTACATTGAGTATGTGCTTTTTTGTGAACCTTTGAAAGTGCTAGGCTTTTGAATGGTCGTTTTATTCAGGTTAACTGGTGAATTGATGATTCAAACTGGCAGGTTTTTGTTTCTTTCTGAACATCTTTTGTTGCAAAAATAACAACAAATAATGCTGATGATTGCTAGCTAGTAGAGAGGTGATTTGGTTAAGATCATACCAGCAAAGCGTCTCTCTTTTATATTGTAAAGTCTCTATCTTCTCTTTGTTAAAACATCCTTGAGTTGGACCTTTTCTGGGCCATGCAAAGAGATGAACATACAACAACTTATCCAAATTGGACTTTCTTTTTGTGCTGTGACTAACTCTAGGAAGGACTAAGGAGTTTCTTTACCCCTGAGTTGTTATCCTCTATGTAGCAAATATGCTGTAAAGATTTCATCCACTTGCAAAGCCATGTGCCAAAAAGTGTAGATTTGTGCCAAACACAATTAAAGGTCGCAACTATATGCCTAACTGACACAATCTTTAGCCATTTTGCTTACTGGACAAGTGATATAGACATTACTTGAGTGTATATTTGTGTATTGTTTTCCTGTTTCTACCTAATATATATGGTTTCACATAACTATGACTTTGAAAATGTATGCTCTTCCTATTTCAACTTGTTCTGTTTTCACTTATCTAAGTCTCATGTGATCAACTTTTGAAGTAAAATTGGACATAAAATAATTCACTCATGAAGAATAAACATAGGCCACACGCTGCCAAACTTGAATAATAGCACGTTGGAAAGGTAACAATGCAATATACAAAGAATCTAGATTCCCTCTTGGATTGACACTTACTCCACTTTTTTTAATTTTTACCTCCATCAATCAAAACAAAGTAACGCACCGCCATTAATTATTTTTAAAGTGAGTATGACGCGCCAAATCTAGAATATAGTATATTGATTTATAAATATTTAAAATTGAATTATTATTATTTATTTAAAATTGTTGTAAAAAATCACGAACTTTAGATTCTAAATTCGTATTTGATGATTTGTGAATAGTGAAGAGAGTTGAGAAGAAAAAAGATGAGGTGAAATTACTAGCATTGAATTTGACTAAGCACTTGGGTGTAAGGTTTCAATTCCACTAAAGACCTTCTTCCTATTATCTTTTCTAAAGCTGACAGGCACAGTAAAAAGACGAGGGAGCTAAATTAATTTTTTTTATTTTTTTTTATTTTTTATGTCAGAAGTGCTTTAGGTGAGGACCGTTCGCCTAATGTGAGTCAGAAGTGCTTTAGGTGATTTTTTTAGCTAAATGAAAATAATTACCATCAAAATTCCCTATATATATTTTTTAAATGCTCCTTTTTCAAAAAGGAAATAATTAAAAGAATAAAATGAAAGTAGAAAAAGTGTAGAAAGCAGGGCCGTCTTTGGGTCCGTGCGAGCTGTGCTACCGCACAGGACCCCCGAAAAATGAAAAATTTTAGGGATCTCATTTTTTTATTTTTTATTAAGTAGTATTAGCCATAATTTACTGTAAATACTCATAATTCGCAGGTCTTAGCCCAATCTAATTATTGAAATCGTATATTTACTTATATTAAGGGCCCACTTTTACGAATTAGAACAAAACCCCCAAAATGTTTGAGACGGCCAAAGCAAATGTTACAAGATCTTTATTTGAAAAAGTTCTTCTTTCACTTATTTACCAACTTATTCAATCCCAAATATTTTTAAAAGAGAAAAATAATCTAAATGTGAAGTTATAATATAAATAATTGTAAAGTTATCTCCTAATTTTTTTTCTGGATATAAGATGACAAAGAAACTTGAGAGGAAGATATACCAAGGAATACTCTTTATTCCAAGCTAGGTATATCAAATATCTTTTTTATTGGGCAGTGAATGAAGTTGCTCTTCTCTTAATCAGATGTTTCGATTTAGAGTCCTAGGTGTGAAAAAATCTTTGCTAAGGAAAGTTTCCCTCAAATGAGTCATACCAGACACGAATTTGAATTAGTCGGGCTCTAATATAATACCAGACACCGGATGAAAAAATTTTAAAAATCTTTTTTCTTTTTCTAATTTTCCCTCTGTTTTGGCCCCCAATCAGTTGAGATGACCTTTCTGTTGATAGAAACAAAGAAAAGGAAACATTGGTTCACTTTAAATAGGTGACAAATGAAAGTTCTCCAACTCCATTAAACAAAAAAGAGACCATAGCTTATATAATGCTTAAAAATGTCCACTCAATGTAATGGTTGCCACATACATTTTCCTAATTTATGAAAGGAATCCTGCATGTCGACATTCAAGAAAATAAATAATAAAAGTAGTGAGGGTTTACACTTACTTACAAGACATGTGATTCATTGAACAAAACAAATTAATTTGATTTGCTTTTATAGGTCAAGTACCATGGATTCTTTGTAAGAGATATCTACTAGTCTGTAGGATATTTAATTTAAAATTTTCATTTCATGTTTAGTGATAAATTTTTATAATCATCAAATATTATAATATATTTAAATTTATTATGTAATTAATATTTTAGTGAATATATTCTTTATAATCATCAAATATTATAATGCAATAAATCAATATTATAATATATTTATAATCCGTTACAGATACTTTCAATCTCATTGTCATGATTTAGTTAGAGTTAAGAAAGCTATTATACTTATGACCAAATAAACACAAAAAATTATTTACTTGTGAATTATTATTATTGATAGTGAATATATTCCATATATTCATCATATATTATGTAATTATGTAAAGTATAGACTACAATTGTACATTATATATATTGCATTAATAAGAGAACTCCAATCAAAGAGATTCATATTATTCTACATGGTATCAAGAGCCAAAAATCCCTAAACCCTATTTTGCCCCCCCCCCCCCCACATTCTTAATATCGTACCTACCCGTACGATCCAAAATAGGACTCCCACCGAAATTCTTTTCCGTCGGATCACTTCCTATAATCACCTTCGAATTTTTAGTTGTCTTTGCTACCCAAATCTTGCCTCCACGGTCCCTCACAAATTAGCACCTCGCTCCACTCCCTGCGTCTTCCTAGGTTTCCCGTCGAACCATATGGGGTACTTGTGCTATGAGTTGTCCACATGCAAAATTCTAGTGTCCCGCCATGTCACGTTTGATGAGAACATTTTCCCGTTTGCCAACATTCACAAATTTTGAGTCACTGATTACAACTTCCTTAATGACTCAGACACCTCCCCTCTACTTCAAAACACACTACATTGGCCAAATACCATCTCGTCGAACACTGCCCCACTCACTGCCCTAGTTATGGACCCCACTGCCACATCACCTATCCCATCGCCCAATACCGCCACTGCTCAGCCCAACCCGTCACTGCCCGATAACACCATTGCCCAGCCTAACCCGACATTGCTTCCCGCAACGTCACCCGACCCCCATTCCCCGCAGCCCTCAACTATCGCCACATTGCACCCGATTCAGCCCCCAAACCACCGTATGGAAACCCGTGCACATAAATTTTCAAACCAAATGTCCATTTTACTTTGTCCACTCAAACCCTCTCACCGCTACCTAAAAAGCTAACCTTAGCCAAAATTTGACCCGAATTGAAATGCGGCCATGCGTGAGAAGTTTAATACGCTTACTTCACATCGCACTTGGGATCTTGTTCTGTGACCTGAGGGGGTGAATGTAATCCGTTGTTTATGGTTATTTCGTCATAATTTCAGAGATAATGGTGTCCTTGAATGTCATACGGCCAGACTTGTGGCAAATGGCATAGGGCAATAGGAGGGTGTTGATTGTGGTGAGACTTTCAGTCCGGTGGTTAAGCGAGCTAATCCGCACGGTTTTGAGCATAGCTATGGGGAAGAATTGGCATATTCACCAGCTTGATGTGAAGAATGCTTTCTTACATGAGGATTTGAAAGAGACTATTTATATGCATCAACCGCCAGGATTTGTGCATCCGGAGGCTCCCCAACATATTTGTTGTCTTCGTAAGTCGCTAAATGGGTTGAAGCAAGCCCACATGACTTGGTATGGGCGGTTTGCTACTTACATCATACAGATCGAATTCGTGTGCAACAAGAGTGATCATTCATTGTTCATTTTTCATCGAGGTAATGACACAACTTACCTTATGTTATATGTGGATGATATTGTTCTGACAACTTCTTCAGATGGACTGAAGCACGAGATCATTGCTCTACTCAAGTCCGAATTTGCTATGACTGACTTGGGTAAGTTGAGTTATTTTTCGGGGATATCAGTGACTCGATCACCTCAGGCCATGTTCCTGTGCCAGCCTAAGTATACAAAAGAATTGTTTACAGGGCCAAAATGGCAAACTACAAGATCATGCCCACTCATGTCGACTCTAAATCAAAACTCAGTGCAGATGACGGGGATTCGGTCCTCGATCGCTCTCTTTATAGGAGTCTCGCTGGTGCTTTTCAGTACCTTACATTCACCAGACCCGACATCGCCTATGTCTTGCAACAGGTGTGCTTGTTCATGCACGCTCCCAGGGAGCCTCACTTTATTGCTCTTAAGCGTATCATTCAGTACGTTAATGATACTCTTGACTATGGGCTCCATCTCTACCCCTCCGCACCGACTCGATTGTTATCACACACGGACGCCGATTAGGCAGGCTGTCCGGACACACGTCGCTCCACTTCCGAATATTGTGTATTTTTTTGGGATAACATTATTTCGTGGTCTCCCAAACGGCAAGTCACTCTCTCTCGTTCGAGTGCAGAAGCAGAATATAGAGGCGTGGCGAACATCGTTGTCGAGTTGTGTTGGCTCCGAAACCTCCTTCTTGAGCTTCAGTGTCCCTTATGTAGGGCATCTTTGGTCTAGTGTGACAACATATCTGCCTTCTACTTGTCTCATAACCCGGTTCAGCATCAGCGAACCAAGCATATCGAGATGGATATTCACTTTGTACTTGAGAAGGTTGCCATGGGTCATGTTAGGGTGTTGCATGTTCCCTCTTCCTATCAGTACGCAGATATATTCACTAAGGTACTTCCTCGGCAGCTGTTCATTGACTTCAGATCCAGTCTCAGCGTCCGGCCTCCCCCGCTCCAACTAAGGGGGTGTGATATTCACGATATATTATGTAATTAATATTTTATTGTAATTATGTAAAGTAGATATCATAATTCTATTAGGACTACAATTGTACCATCTATATATATTGCATTAATAAGAGAACTCCAATCAGGGAGATTCACATTATTCTACAATTATCATAATTCTCGTCTCTTGTAAATTGTAACGTCTCAATTTCATTTTATTAATTTTCATAATTAAGACAAAGTCTTAAACTTGTTTTATACTTTCAAAATAAATATGTAATTTAACAATAACTAATATCATGGGAGGCATTACAATTGTCACTAACCACACAATTGCACCACATTTAGAGATATTTAACTTTTGCTATATAATTGACCATTTGGCAGGGTAAAATTAATTTTCCGAACAAGCCAGCTCCACACTCATCTCCTCGTCAATCTAATTTTTAAATGAAGTTCAAACATCTGAATGATTTGTTTAATTCTATTAACATAAATTTCCTAAAATACTATAATAATGGATTAACGTTAACAAGAAAAATTAATTGGGCAAATCTAGTTATCAAGATTTTGCAAGAAAAATAAAACATGAAACTCGAATAATATATGGGGGGGGGGGGGGGGGGAATGTGGATAGGATTGGAGATGGTAGGTGACAAATGAAGAATCTTGAAAGTTGCAGAAATCTTAATTACATGATTAAAAATGTCCAAATTAGTAAATATTTAATGGCACAAATCAGATTACTCCATCCGTTTCAATTTATTTGAAGGTTAATCAGTATTTTGAGAGTCATACAATTTAACTTTTACTTAATTTTAAATATAAATAATTCAAATATTTTTATAATAAAATTTATATATTTAAACATTATATAAAAAATATTATAAGTATGTATAATTAATAATTTATAATATATAAAAATAGTTAAAGTAAATTTGTAGTTGAAGTAAAGGTTGTTTAACTTACAAAATTGATCAACTTTAGAACAAATTGAGATGGAGGGATTATATTATTATCTCTACTTCCTTCTTCCATTCTCTTGTCTGAACCTTTTAGTACTACTATATACTTGTCCAAACAACTCATTTTTTTCTTCCCCGCTCTCTCTCTCTCTAGAAACATCCTAAGACAAAATCAACCATGTCTTCTCCAAGCAAACGCCGTGAAATGGACCTGATGAAACTGTGAATCTCTAATCAGTTCTTGTTAAAAATTCAATCTTTATTTGTTGTTGTTGAATTTGGAGTTTATATTTGTTTTATTCTTTTAGTTCAATTAATTTTATATTTGTGTTTGTTGTTTGAATTAGAATGATGAGCGATTACAAGGTGGAAATGATTAATGATGGCATGCTGGAGTTTTATGTGCATTTCCATGGACCTACTGAAAGTAATCTTCTCTACCCTTTTCTTCAAATTTTTTTGGCTTTATATTAAAGTTTTTAGCTTTTTAAGTTTTTTCTTTTAGAGGGTCTTTGTTGTTTCTGATTATTGATATGAATTCATATGAGTTATTTATTGTTGCTGTTCATTATCCTATTATGGTATTTTCTTTTGGTGGGGTTATGATTTTTTATCAAAATTCTTTGAAGGGTATGAGGAAAAGAGTGGAAATTAACTTGGGTAGTTAATGTTTTAATCTTTTGCTTCTGTTTGCCCTCTATTTGTGAAAGTGAATTAGGTAATTATTGTTAGAAATCATTTAATATCCATTAAAGTTCACTTGGGATTCTTAGGTAAGTCTGGAATTCCTTTGGGTCCTAAAGTAGAATAGATAAAGGAGTCATATTTTTGTCTCTCTAGTTAGTATTTTTGCTTATATATATCTGCTGATTGGCTCTTCACCAATGAATCTTCAATTTATGTCTTGCTTTAAGTGGAATTCAATTTGATGATCTTTTTGAAAGGAGAGTTTTTTTGGGGTATGGGATTATGCTCATACATATGGTGATTTTCGCAGGTCCGTATCATGGCGGCGTGTGGAAAATAAGGGTAGAACTTCCTGATGCTTATCCTTATAAATCCCCATCCATTGGTTTTATTAATAAAATCTACCACCCTAATGTTGATGAGATGTAAGTGCTGATACCGCTATAACTATAAGAGATTTCATCATTTTCATTATCTTTAACGAAAGTCTAAAATTTCATGAGTTGTCATTTTTCAGGTCTGGCTCAGTTTGTTTAGATGTTATCAATCAGACTTGGAGTCCCATGTTTGGTAATGAGAAATTACAGCATCTATACATCATAATTAGATACTTGAAAATTCTTACTAGCTTTTCTAGTACTAACGTTATGAGTGACTTATCTAAGTATTAAACAACCTTGCAGATCTGGTAAATGTGTTTGAAGTGTTTCTTCCACAACTTCTCTTGTATCCAAACCCATCAGACCCATTGAATGGAGAGGCTGCTGCCCTGATGATGCGAGACCGGGCTGCCTATGAACAAAGAGTTAAAGGTATTACCTCATTCTAATGCCTTTCTTACTCACTTAAATCAATTGCAAGTCCAAGGTGATAACCATTAACATTCTGTTATAGACAGTACAACAACAACAACAATAACATACCCGAAGAAATCCCACAACGTGGGGTCTGGGGAGGGTAGAGTGTACGCAGACCTTATCTCTACCATGGTGAAAAGGCTCAATCCGAAAGACCCTCGGCTCAAGAGAAAGCATAAGCAAAAGAAACGGTCAGACATGGGCAAGAAATTTAAAGCAATATGAAAATGAAGATAACGAAAGCGAACATGATAAAACATTCTGAAAAAAGAATAAGTAATTTGTACGAAACAATAGATAGCAACATAAATTAAAGGACAGGAAACTATAAAATAATATTGCGCATACTAGTATGATAGACTAAGCGGGACTACCTATAGGCATTCTACCCTAATTTGGGTTCTTCATAACCTCCTATCTAAGGTTATGTCCTCGGTAAGCTGGAACTGTGTCATGTCCTGTCTAATCATCTCTCCCCAATACTTCTTCGGCCTCCTCTACCTCTTCTAAAACCGCCCATAGCCAACCTCTCACACCTCCGCACTGGGGCATCTGTGTCTCTCCTCTTCACATGCCCAAACCATATCAGTCTCGCTTCCCACATCTTGCCCACCGCCGAGGCTACTCCCACCTTCTCCCAGATAGCTTCATTCCTAATTCTATGTCTCCTAGTGTGCCCACACATCCATTACAACATTCTCATTTTCGCAATTTTCATCTTCTGAACATGAGAGTTTTTGACATGCCAATACTCCGCCCCATACAACATAGTCGGTCTAAACACCACTTTGTAGAACTTACCTTTAAGTTTTGGTGGCACCTTCTTATCACACATCATTTCGGAAGCGAACCTCCATTTCACACACCCTGTACCAATATGATGTGTGACATCATCATCAATCTCTCCATTTCTTTGTATAATAGACCCAAGATACTTGAAACTACCTTTCTTCTGATGACCTGGGTACCAAACCTCACTTCCACACCAGCCTCATGTGATACGTGGTACGTGGTACGTCACTGAACTTGCACTCCAAGTACTCCGTCTTGGTCGTACTCAACTTGAACCCTTTAGACTCCAGAGTTTGTCTCCAACCCTCCAGCTTATCATTAACTCCGTTGCAGGTCTCGTCAATTAGGATTATGTCACCTGCGAATAACATACACCATGGCACCTCACCTTGAAGTTGTCGCGTCAAACCATCCATCACGAGGGCAAATAATTTTGTCATAGACAGTGTGTTCTATAATTAAATTGTGCATACCTTTTCATGTTTAGTGCAAGTTCTGATAAGGTGTTTTCATTTGTTAGAAACTTAAATGTTTTAAGCTATTAAAAGTCACTTGATGTTCAAATTGAAGATTAGGTTAGTTGGCATTGCGTTAAAACTGGTCAATGGAAACTGGCTTGCACCAAAAGGTCAAGCCTTTTAATCAGATGTCTTTCTCGGCTCCTTCAAAATCCTTTATGCACCCATATCACTCCGACACAATATGGGTGTGGGTGTGGAGGGATCCGCACCAAAGGGGAGCTTGGCAACAACGATAAACTTGTCTCTGTGTGACCTATAGGCCATGGATTCGAGCCATGAAATTCATTGATGTCTGCCTACATCACACCCCCTTGGGGTGCGGCTTTTACCAGACCCTGTGTGAATGCTAGATGCTCTGAGTACTAGTGTGCCTTTCTTGTGGGATCCGCACCGGATTTGGTCAACATAACTTTGGTGGTTTTACTACACCTGTGGTATGTCATAGTCTCATATACATATTCACATGAAGTACTAAAACACTATTATACGAGATAACTTGTGTATAAAATATTAGGTGCTTACAAAGAATTTAATTATACTAGCTTTAATTTAATAAGTTGAATTAATTGTCAAAATAAACTGATATATGTCATAATATGCAGTTTTTGATTGTATCTTAACACCCGTACCCATAGTCTCATCAGTACCCCCGGACTAGAAAATACTAGTACTATACTAAAATTAATTTATTATTTACGTAATTGACTTTTATTTTAACTTAATTAACAATAGTGGACCTGGAGGTCACGGGTTCAAGCCGTGGAAACAACCTCTAACAGAAATGCAATGTAAGGCTGCGTACAATAGACCCTTGTGGTCCGGCCCTTTCCCGGACCCGTGCATAGCGGGAGCTTATGCACCGTGCTGCCCTAACAGTAGTGGATTTAGATCACCTTGATAATCGAAAAATAAGATCTTTTTTCAACAGTTAATCTTAGATAACTATCATATATATTATTTATATCTTTTATACTTATTGATCGTATCCCAGCAACCTTATCCAAACTCCGATCCATACCCCTGAATCCTAAAGTTTATGAGATGTCGAATCCGACCTCTAGATCTGCACCTGTATCAGATATCTACACCCGTATCGAGCAAACATAGTTAATCAGGGCACCATTATATTAGTAAAAACCGTGTCTGTTCTTGCTCTGAGTCAATGAAGAAGTTTATTCAATCTAGAAGTAAATGTTCAACCTGATTAGGCTACCTTCTCACACTAAGGTATATTCCACTGTGCTGTTTGAGAGAAGCAAGGAAAGCATTGTGACAGACTGATTAGGCTACCCATCTCTCTTTGCTTCATAAAAAAAAGAAAAAATGAAAAAGAAACCCATTTCTCACTGATAAAAAAAAAAATAAGAAGAAGAAACCCATAAAAAATGGCAGCCCGGTGCACTAAGCTCCCGCTATGCGCGGGGTCCGGGGAAGGGCCGGACCACAAGGTTCGTTGATATGTATTAGCTATTAGAGTCTCTCTAGCCACAATCTCATTTCACTCACTCCTAATCTATCGTCTGTGGTGTTTACTAGTAGATGCATCTCAAATGCCATCTAGAAATGCACCAACTATCGGCTTAAGAACTCGCTTCACCGCCCCACATTTTCATTCACTTTTCGGGCGGCTGGCATCAAGATAGCTTGAATTGAGACCTGTGCTTTCAGGCACCTATATCAAATTGATACAAGAACCATCCATTTATGCTTCTCCGAATTAGGTGATGCTGTCAACTTCAGTTGTGAACAATATTTGCTATTGACAATTGATCATTCCTATTTCCTACGTGAGTCATTTATGGTATCAAACTGTCTAATTAATAAACAAGTCCTTGCAAAATTATGTAAATTTAAGAACTTGATAAGATATTAGTTTGAACACACTGCAAATGAGTTTCTTGGTGGGGCCAAGTATTGAGATGAAGCAATTAAAGGTCATGCTTAGCGTGCGGCATAATTGCTCTTTTGCACAATTGGCTAGAGCTATTCTTTTATATTCTTGGAAGTTGCAGGGTTGAATTTGCTGTTTCAACAATGCGTTGAGTGGAGGGGGAAAACGGTGAAGGTATAGGCGTGTGCCATGCCATAATACTGCAAGCTTTGTACTGGTGAATGTCTCCAGCTTACCCAGAAACATATGCTTTTGCCCTCTCCTTATATTTGATTGACTTCATAATCCATTAGTCCCTTCTTCTGGATATTAGAGATGGAAGTTATGCTCCCTAATATAATGCCACAGCTTCCACTTAACTTTCCATTCAAAAGCGAAGGGCATGAGAATGAGATGCTCCTGAGCATTAGCAAAACAATCTCAGCCTTTTTATTAAACCGATAGCATCCTCTGTTCCTGAATATTACTCCCTCCGTCCCAATTTATGTGGCACCATTTGACTTGGCACGAAGTTTAAGAAAGAAAGGAAGACTTTTGAAATGTGTTGTCCAAAACAAGTCTTATATAAATGTGTGGCTGTAAATCATCTCATAAAGTTAAATTGTTTCTAAATATAGAAAAGTGACATTGGGAGTATTTTCGTTCCCAGAATGATGGAAGTTGGTGCTGCTATTATCACCGGTCATTCTCCTTTGAGAGGATTAATTAGCTGAATAGATATTTCTTGATAAATGGATTAGCTGAATAGATGTTTTCCACCCTGATGATCCAAAAGGTTATAGCAACTTAGCAAGTATATCCGAGAAGGGCGTTCTCTAATGATGCATGATAATAGAGAATTTTTCTACTTTTATAGACTCGCCTCCAACAGGTAAATGTAGTGATTGAATACGCTGGGAGGTTGAACCATTACATTAAATTGGTGACTTTTATGCATTTTCCTGAGAGTTCAGCATATATTATTAACATGGTTTTACGTGCTTTGTATGCAGAATATTGTCAGAAATATGCAAAGCCTGAAGATGTTGGAGCTGCTCCTGAGGAGAAGTCAAGTGATGAGGAGCTAAGTGAAGCTGAATATGATTCAGCTGATGATGCAGTTGCAGGCCCTGTTGATGCATGAGAACCTCCTGCTGATTATCATCATTGACATTCTGTATCTGTAAATGATGTTGTTAGTCCTGTTTAAGATCAAGTTGAACTACAAAGTTCAACTGTTCATTGGGGAAAGATGCAACACAAAGTTCCCCTTGTTTATTAGTTTAGCTTCAATGTAAATAATTTCACCCTTTAATTTCTGTGTTCTTGATGTTGCTGTTATTTTGTGGTATTCATTTCCTTCTTTTTTCTTCTTCAAGTGTGGGGCACGGGTTTGGTTGGGGGGGGGGGGGATTATAAGCTGCTACCTGCAAGCATTTTGAGATATTTCCCATTTTTAGGGGTGATTTTCCATATGTTGGTTTCGTTTGGTTGTGGGAGAAACAGAAGAGAATATATGTGAAAAATCACTGAAGTCATAATAAGTACACACTCATTAACTTTAAAAATTCAATAAATTTAGTACTAAGAACTTTAAGCCTAAGTCTTCAGATTGTGTTGTTAGCAACCAGAGTGGTCTTGACAGATGTAGGACTGGCAAACCAAATAGTTCTTGTGATTGTGATGGATTTATGTGGTCTATTTTGCTTATATACTTGGAAAGCACTAAATTTGGTTCAATCTAACCATCTTCCATCATATTTTGTTATTGGTGTGTATTCTCCAACACTAAAGCAAAAGAAAAAAATAGTAATAAAATTGGAAAGGCTGTGTTGACTTTACTAATTCTTAGAAGCCTTCCACAAGCTGTAAGAAATATACTTCAACAAAGAACGAATCCTTTCTCTTGCAAAAGTCAACTTATTCAGGACATAGTAATTTTCTTTGCGTTTTTTTTTTCCTTTTTATTTTATTTGGCTTATGGTAGTCTTTGTATTTTTTAGGGGTGGTCAGTGGGCCGAGGCGGATCCCGGCGGGACGGGGGAAGGGTTGGGATCGGGTCTCCGGCGGGACAAGCGGGCTGGGATTAGCAGGACAGGCAGATATGTCCCGTCCCACATCCCGCAGGAAAAGGGGACCGGTGTTGGGGGACGGGGCGTGGTCGGGATTTCATTTTTTTTGGCACTTAATTTTAAAAAATAATATACATAAACACTTCAATAATTGAACAAGATAGTGTAATAAATACATCTCAAGTTTTTTTTTGTGCCTCTTATATTATCCAATATAAATATAATTTTTTTGTAATATAATTTTAAAATTGCAACTTTGTGGTGTTGTTCAAAAGTTGCAAATCACATAATAAAATTGCAATTAAAAAAATTACATAGTTAATCATACTTTTTCGAATTTTCTCACAATGTGTTGAGGATCTTCGGTTGGAATCGGAAGTTGTTGGTCAAATTGTTCGACGTCGCTTCCTGTTTCCTCGGACAACATTTCGTTGTAGTTATAGTCTTCTTCTTCGTTGATCTCCGGTTGACCGCACCTTCTACGCTCCGCGCTAATCCAATCACTGAATAGAACTGCAATCTCCAATGTGTATTCGTCAATGAATGTCTGTACTCTCCTATTTGAAATCTTCCCGTAGAAAAAGCGCTTTCAGACGCTGTTGATGACAATGTTCAACACATCTTGGGCCGTCTTTGCTAGTGTCGGAAATGTCTTCTCATTGTCCCTCCAGTATTTCAGCAAGTTTTCATGTCCTTCATCGTTGACAATTAATTCGTACGGTACAACACCCTGCAAAACATAAACATCAAATCCGCTAACTTGTGAAGAAGTTGAACCACTAAACATTTTATTTCTAAGGCCTTGAATACTAGCAGCAGAAACCACATGTTTTTTATAAGGTTGCAGCGAAGTAGTAGAAGATGGTACATAAGCCGGTTGATTATTTTTACTTTGTTGTTGGTAATACATATATACTTTTTTACATTCAGTGTGTATGTTAGACGTAACTTCTTCTTTAGTTGGTTCGTGAGTTAGCTCTTCAGTTGAGTCTGTTGGAAGTACTTCTATACAATCATAAATCGTTTCTACAAGTGTTTTACAACCGTCTACTTTAATAGTCGGATTTAATACAACACTAATAATATAAAAGATGGGAATAGGAAAAAAGTATTTTTAAAATTTTTTAAACATTTTTTCAATAGATGCCTTATAAGTTTGTTTTTCCATATATCCATTAAGTAACAAAACTATTAGAGCTTTATAAAATAACATAGTTGAAATAGTAGGATAACAAATACTGAAAAATTCTTTAGTAGCTTGAAAAAATTTCTCTAAAAATTCATTAAGTTCTAAAAAAAATTTCAATCATTATCTACAAGCATATCCCTTGGATTTTTATTATGGAAGTTAAATAATAAAGTTATATGCTTTCTATAATCGTAAGCAACAAGTAGTTGCTCATCCAACTTTTAAAAGTCTTTATAGCATAATCATTAGAAGTAACATTATCTAATGTAATAGTCATAATTTTATCAATTATTCCATAATAATCACAAATTTCATTAATATTTTTGCAATATATATTTATATGCTAAAATACGTTTTTGCATAAACCAATTATGATCTATCCAATGACATGTTACCGTTAAATAATCATTATTGTTAGTACTACGGCCTATATCAGAAGTGAGAGTCACTGTCATTAAAATGATATAATGCATAACGTAAATACTGTTGATATTCACTTGCAAATTTAAAAACGTCTCTTCTAACAGTTGATCTAGGAAAACTT
This sequence comes from Anisodus tanguticus, assembly GCA_034509755.1. Lineage (NCBI taxonomy): Eukaryota > Viridiplantae > Streptophyta > Magnoliopsida > Solanales > Solanaceae > Anisodus > Anisodus tanguticus. The sequence continues at coordinate 20,772,674 of CM067561.1, read as the reverse complement.
TTAAAAGAAGGATTATACATTTCTCTAATGTAATGAATAAAATCAGGAGAGGAAGGAAATGAAAAAGGCAAACTCTCCACCGCAACTAATTTTGTCATATTTTCCCTATCTTTGTGTTTATCATATTTTGGACCAAAAATTCCCCCCGCCGTCGGGTTAATTGACCATGTACTTGGTCGGTGACACTATGTGAACCTTGTCCCGACTCAAATGGCATTGGCACACCCGGTTTTTTAGCCTAGTGTTGATTCCACCTAGTTGTGTGCTCGCCTTGTACATGTCTCAATAAACCTCCCGTCCCACCTTGACCTTTTTCGGTTTTAAATTTATAAACATTTTTACAAATGTTACATCCAACTACTTGATTCTCTTGGTCCCTATCAAAAAAATCTCATACAACTAATTTTAATTTTCGTTGTGTAGGACCTCGACTCATACTATGGGGAACATGAGACATTCCAGTTTCAGTTAGAGGTTGAGACTCAGTCTGAACTTGAGGTTGAGGTGCACTAGTGGGTGTGTCATCTACATTATCGTCAAAATTAAAGTCTGGTTCAGATGCATAATATACATCATCATCTAATGGTATATCATTAAAAAAGCAGTTTCATATATATGAGTGAAATCAATCAAATCATCGGAACTAGGAATATGATTACTAGAACAAGTACCATTAACCTTGTTACCCCTACTAAAAGAAGCACCCTTACCCTTACTCTTAATCATACGTCCAAAGTGTTCCATTATAATTATGCAAATAAATAATTAAAGTAAATAAATTTTAGTGTGATAATTAAAATTAAGTAACAATAATAATTTAAAGAAGGAACAAAGGTACCAAACGCCGACGTAACGTCGACGTGTAATCGAGGTTGAAAATTGAAACTTTGCTCGATGGATGATCCTCAAGCTAGTTGTCAACTTCACTCCCAATTTTTGAACTTTGATATAAATGAGCAAAAAAAATATAATATTTAGTAGGCAATGTAGAATTGTAGAGAGATAAATTGAGAGATTAGAGAGATGATAGGTAGATTTGTGAGAAAAATGAGATATTTATAGTTGAGAAATAGGGTTAAAGTGTAAATATATTAACTTAGGGGTTAAAAATAAATATTAAGGGGTAGGGAGGGTTTATGGGGTGGGGGGCCAAAAAGAGCCGTTATAGCCGTTGCACAACCGTCAAAATCGAAATTTGGCCGTTGTTGCCACGATTATTTTTGCAAAGGGGCAGGGGGGGCGGGACAGGGTCGGGTTGGGGCGGGGCGGATCGTGACGAGCCCAGGTCCCGTCCCGAGTTTGAACCCCAACACCGATTTTTTTTTTTGGGGATCAGGGCGGACCGGATATCGGGGCGGGATCGGGCTGACCCGGCCCACTGGACAACCATAGTATTTTTTGAGAAAAATAAAGTCAGGCTCTATAAAATAACCAGAAAGAAACTAACTTTTCTGTTAATATTGTTATTTTCTTCTCGAAGTTGAGTTATAACCAATCTTAGAGGATAATCAATAGAATATCCACTTATAAACCAGAATTACAATTCACAATTAACTTCAGTAATTTCAGCATCCCAATACATAACAAATGGCAAACTAATCCTAAAAACTCACATTAAATATTACTCCCTCCGTCTCAATTTATATGATGTAGTTTGACTGAGCATGGAATTTAAGAAATAAAGAAAGACTTTTGAATTTTATGGTCTAAAACAAACCAAAGATTTTGTGTGGTTATAGATTATCTCGTTAAGCGTAAAAGATAAAGTTTAAAGTTAAATTATTACCAAATAAGAAAATGTGTCATTCTTTTTGGAAACTGACTAAAAAAGTGTGTCATGTAAATAGGGACAGAGGGAGTATTAAGATGTGCTATTTACAGGACCATGGAAAAATTTAGACGAATCAACTGTAGAAAGGAATTAACTTGCAAAACTAAATTTCATATTTAATTGCTTTAGCAATTGTACTGCAATATTTAGCTTTACTTGCAAACATCATATACTTATTTTCCTTAGAATTAATTTGTACACAAGGAATTAGAAGATAAACACGAAATAGATAACATACAAGAAAAGTAGAGAATACCTAACCCTCAGAAAAAGGATATACTACTTCAATTTTTTTGAACTCTAAAATTGCATTCAAAGAAGTGATCGCTTCTCATTTGGATCACTTTACCATTCACTGTTCCAAGTGTGCTTCTTTTTGAAGTTACTTCTCTTTATCCAACAGAGCAATTCAACAACAACATACCCAGTGAAATCCCACAAAGTGGGATCTGGGAAGGGTAGAATGTACACAGACCTTACTTCTACCTTGGTAGGTAGAGCGGCTATTTCCGAAAGACCCTCGGCTCAGGACAATCAAAGCAAAAAATAGTCAGACCCGGTCAAAAACTTAAAGCAATAAGCAGTTAGAAAATGCTAATAGTAAACGCGAATACGCCATGATATCGCATCTTGAAAGAGAAGCGGTAACTAATGCAGAATCACAGATAAATGAGATAAACCAAGTACATTAAAGAACGCATAGCAGAAGAAATAAAACTAGAAGACCATAAAACAATACTACGCATATTCGTATGATATGCTAAGCATGTCTACATTAATAACACCACAACTACCAGTTTGTAAGTGTAAGTAGGACTACACTGGACTACACTGGACTACCTACTACCCCAATTTATGTCCTCCACAACCCCCTATCTAAGGTCATGTCCTCAGTAAGTTGCGTCTGCTCCATATCCCGTCTAATCACCTCTCCTCAATATTTCTTCGGCCTACCTCTACCCCTCCTGAACCCGTCCATAGCCAACCTCTCACACCTCTGCAATGGGCATTTGTTTCTCTCCTCCGCACATGTCCAAACCATCTCAACCTCGTTTCCCGCATCTTATCTTCCACCGAGGACACTCCCAACTCTGCCCCGGATATCATCATTTCTAATCATGTCCCTCCTCGTATGCCCACACATCCATCTGAGCATCTCATCTCCGTCACTCTCATCCTTTGAGTGTGCGCGACATTTTGACTGGCCAACACTCCGCCTCATACAACATAGTAAGTCTAACCACCACCCTATAATTAAACAGAGCAATGACTGTAATTAAACTATTCAAACACTGTTCAAAATCTATAGTTATTTATTCATTCAACTCTTAAGAATTTTAGTGATACGGTCACTTTGACACCTTAATAAACAGAGACTCACAAATGCATCGAAGTGACTGACTGAAGCCTAAGGATTAAACATGAGATTAATGAGGCAAAAGAAAAATAAAAAAATAAAGATACACTTCTATTTTAAGTTTATCATTTTACATGTAGGAGAATTAGTTGAAGAAGTTGCAAAGAGGAACGTACAAGCCTTGTAGGAATCTGTACTTTTTTTGGTCTTCAATACTACTGGAGAAATCATTAGGTAGCCAATAACTAAATTTTTTTTCCCATTGAACAAGGCATTGTGCTCCATTCTTGGTGAGAGTGAGTAATATCTGGCATTGCCTTTAGACTCTACTTGATATTTGGCAGGTAAACAAGGCCGGCACCTTTTGGCAGCAATTCATAGAAAAAAGAAAAAAAGAAGAAAAAGACAATAATATCAGACAAGCAGTTCGCAATGGTAGAACATTAAGAAGCCTAACTTCAAAAGCAAATTTATCATACAGGTGAGTGAGGCTGGGGATGGAATGGGGAAGTACACAGAGGTCAGGACAGGAGGTATGAAATCCGAAGGGCCGGTTAATCACAGCACCTCAATACAGTATCGTCAACTATTACTTGCATTACATTGTACACCTTTAACAACAAACGATAATCATAAATGACTTTGCCGTCTTCTTGCAGAATCTGATCTGAGTCTCTTCACAGGGTTTGCCCACCCAACTGAGCTGCTGCTACCACTGCCATTCAATTGTTGGGGTACCTTCACAGTTGGGAGCGAGCCTGGACTTCTGATACTGCGGCTCACACCAGGTGGTGAGACAGGACCAGCAGAACTACTCCCACTCCCAGGTTTCAAACCCAACTTCTCTCTATCTTTTCTTTTCTTTTTGCAAATAACAAGCTCCCCGGGATGAGTGAATGGCCTCGAGGCATCCTGTTGGCTAAGCTCCCGGCTGCTGCTACCACCAAATCTTGTTTCTCTTTGAGCCATATGACTCTTAGACTTGCCATCTTCACCGGCATGTAGTGCCCCACGTGTCTGTGGCTTCAGCAGTGGGCTAGAGTCAGGTTCCATTTCATTTATCAGTTTGTGTCTCTTGTTTTGACCTACAGGCATCTGCCTTGAAGATGCACCAGGTGTAGTAGAAGCTGCGGGTCCAGCAAAGGAGATGGAATTCCTTGCTTCTCGAAAATCAGTCTCTGGAAATTCTATCTTCAAGATGTCAAAGAAAAGATCATGTACTTTCCTCGCTTCAGATCTCACCTGTCATCATAATAGTAGCTAAAGTTCAGAAATTACAGTAAAAGAACATGGGGGAAGCTGGGTATGAGCTGACATGTCAATGCTGGTCTTTTCACTGGTTGACTCCAGTTCATTTATACATAATTCTTACTCAATGAGTTATGTAAACATCAGGAAAACAGGCATAGAAGTATTTCTTAGATCAATATGAATGCATGGCCAATAATGAGAGACGTAGCAATAAGCAGAATCAGTCCAGCTCTTGCGTATCATTGCATACCTCATGTGAGAAACCGTAGTACTGCACTGCCCGTTTTAGCATAAGCTGCACATCAGTGACAAATTCGAGCACTCCGCTGTACTCGAACTCATCAACATGCAGATCAATGGTCTGCAAACCAAACGGACTATCCTCGGACCCACCCATGCAACCAGAACTATCAATTCTTTTCCACAGACCATGTAGCAGTGGGATTATTTGATGACCTCCCTTCTCTATTTTCTTTTGGAGCTTGATAATGACAGTCTTGCACTGCAAATAGCCAAATAGAAGGAAAAAAGCATGCACAAGATCAGAAATAATATCTGCAATGCAAGAGAGGGAAAAGATTGACACACAGAACCATGAGTACTGTATCTTCTTTATGCAAGCAAATACAAAATACACACAGAACCATGAGTACTGTATCTTCTTTATGCAAGCAAATACAAAATGAAACCCAACTTGCTTGGGGTTGAGGCGTAGTTGTATTAACACTACTCTGAACCAGCATTGTATTCAAGTACGTTAAAGGCAGTCATCCAACCATAATTTTTGAGAAAAAACAAAATATAGTCCTAGCATAATCAGCATATACTAGCCAAAGTTGTAGCCTTGTGAAATATTCAGATAAAACTTAGGAACACTGATCATAGATTGTAGGTATAAGCTTTTAACTAGAAAAGTATATAATACAAGACAATCATTTAGATTAATCAATCAACAAGGCCTCAATCCCAATCTAATTGCAGTCGGCTATATGAATCATCTGTCTCCGTTCAGCTCTAATACAAGACACCCATTTGAAAAGAGAGAATTTAAGTGTAGGTACTTGTATAAAGAAGAACCTATAAAAAAATGTGCAGTATCCAAATATTAATTCAATAAAAGGTAGTTTAAACTGAAGTAACAGTGGAATTACTACTTTCTAAGTGTTTTTACCTTTCTTTGAATGACCTCAGACATCTTAGTCCCTCCACTATAAGTCCCGCTGGCATTCATGAGCTTATTATCCCAACTTTCTCTTGTGGGTTCGAAAGCATCATCGGGGGACAAGCGACTGACTTTTCCAGGTTTACCTGAACCATGCATCTTCATTGAATTAGAAGATGATTTCCTCGAAGGTATGCTTCGCTTACTCTTAAAGGATGCATCACTTTGACTATTCTTTGGAGCACTAGGCTCTGCATGCGCTTTGTGTCCACGATCATTTCTCATTTGAAGATCATATCTACGATCCCCTTGAAATGCCATCTGAGAAGAATCTCCACGCTGCACAGCTGGCTTCTCAATGAGCATCTCCTCTGGCCTTTCTGCAGCATGCCTTGGTCGAACCCTCAAACTGCGTTTCCTTTTTATTTTGGGCTGCAACACCTGTTCTTCTTCACCTTCTTCACGATCTTGGATCCAACTACCAGACTGCTGGAGATCCACATGTGAGTCTCCAGATACTGCAATTTCTCCTTCCTCTAATTCATCTGCCTGAAATTTAAACATGGAAATATGGAAGTCATTAAGTGTTATCAGTACTGAATGTACACCTTTAAAGAAGGAAAAAAGGGAATGAATTTTCCCACCATCCTTTTGGCCCGAGAACTGGGCCTGGCATCTAATGCTGAAAGAGATCCAAACTTCTTGTGAGATGACACAGATGATGATACTATTTGTGTCGGCCTTTGGTTGTCTGAAGATGATCCTGATGAACCCACTTGTTCAGGTACACGAGTCTTTATAGCACCTTGTGGACCTTGGTGGTATTCAAATCTATCAGCAAAACTTCGACCATCTTCTTCTGACTGGTCTTTGTTAACTGGCGTAACGCCAACTGCACCACCAAAGTCATCATCTTCAAACTCCCCAATTTCACCTTCTTCATGGGCTGAATATCCATTCTTCTCCACAGAACTTGCTTCAGAGAACTCTCCGTTGTCATCGTCCAATTCTGTGTAAATAGGAACATTTTTTTTGGGTCGCCCTCTTTTCTTCTCAGATTCAGGAGCTAGTCCACTGGAGTCCACACCAACACCAGTACTAAATAAGACATTTTTTGAGGACTTTTTCGCTAAAGTGGCAATGGCCGTATTAACTTCCTTACTCGTAGCACGAAGCCACTTTGGAACTTGGTCGTATCTGGTCATCTCCTCTTCCCAATCAAATTCTTCATCCATTTGATCAAATTGTTCTACCTCTTCTTCGCTCCTAGCAATCATGCGATTTACCTCCTGAAGAGAGGGAACATCATGAAGCGTCTCCTGATATCTCTCCTCATCATGTAATAACGTCTCCAAAGTCAAACGTCGCTCTTCATGTGTAGTTCTTTGGTCAAAACGCCCAGCATTTATAACTTCATCAGCCATGTCAATTTTATACTGTTGAATATTTTTCCGAATGAGACTCTCAATAGATCCCACATAGCGGTCCTTGCCTGCGAGGTCATCATCAGAATCAACTACGCCTCCACCACGGTATTCATCCTCTTTCTGATGACTTGCAACTTTGTCTACAACTGCCTCCATGTAAATGACTTTCACTTCTCTTTTCTGCCCTATACGATGGGCTCTAGCAACTGCCTGTTCCTCATTTTTGGGGTTTGGATCAGGATCGTAGATGATGACAGTGTCAGCAGTCTGCAGATTTAATCCACGCCCAGCAGCACGAATGCTTAGCAAGAAGATAAAGCAATCAGTATCTGGACTATTAAAATCCACAATAGCTGATTCACGGTCCTCTAAGCTCGTTGTCCCGTCAATTCTTCTATACACGAGTCGTCGCCACTGCAAATACTCCTCCAAGATGTCAAGCAGCTTTGTCATGGTACTGAAAAGCAGCACCCTGTGCCCTGTTCTTTGAAGTTTAATTAATATCCGATCAAGAACCCACAATTTCCCACATGATTTAACAATGAAGTCCTTTGTAACATTGAGATATGGATAGTTAAGCAAAGGATGGTTGCAAGCTTTTCGAAGCTCCATACATCTATTATTTAAAACTTTATATGTTTTCGGCGTGTAATTTGGATTTTTTTCAGCTCTTCGCTGCTCATCTTCAGGGTCAACTCTAAGTGTACCAGTAGACTTGATCCAATCATAAACGGCGCTCTGAAAACCTGACATTCTGCATCTTAAGACAACTGAGACCTGCAGTTGAAGTAGTCATTAGAAAGGAGGTCCTACATCACAGTTTGGCAACCGAGGACAACCATGAAAGTTTACCTTGGGTGGAAGTGAACCTTCAACATCTTCAACACGACGCCTGAGCATGAAAGGCTCAAGAATTTGGTGAAGTCGATGGATAATAATGACCTTCTTCTCAGTCTCAAGCCAATCATCTTCAGCATTGTGTGTAGGACCTTCTTTCTGGAAGGGCTTAGAGAACCAATCATGAAATGCTTTGCGATTATCAAATACTTCTGGAAGTAGTAGATTTAGAAGTGACCATAATTCCTTCAGATCATTCTGCATGAAACACATTTAAACAAATTCTCTTACGCTAATTTATAGGCCAAGGAAGTTAAGACAAGATGGGATAAGTGAAAAAGAGTTCACGTGGTTAAAAGGAAAATAAGCACCCAGTTGCAACCAGTGAACCATGTTTAAGATCTTATAGCAAAAAAACTCCAGCCAAGGAAAAACTGCGAAGATTCATATTTTATTGTCTATGTAACTCTGCATAGGCACTACTAAAACAGGACACTTAGAACACTCATGCTGGGGTCTCTCCTTTAGGTGTACTAAAGTCTCAATGATGAATTGTGATTGTAAGCAATAAATATATTGCTGGACCACAATTTTCCTTCCAAAGAGGTTCATAAAGCTATCAAGACTGGAAACCCAGATCCAACCAATTAAATTCCAATGGATCAGCATGCAACTGAATTCAAAAGATATATCATTCTATATATGCAAGTTTTAAGACAATTGAGCAACTGCACTCAGGCTTGAATAGTTTTGTCTGTTGCATCCTACACTAGCATAGCCTAGTTAAAGGTGGGACATAGGCAATAAACTTATGGCAATAATACAGATCCAAACATAAGGAGAAGAACATAGATCTGAACATAAGCAAATAGACGCAATGCACCTGCAATGGTGTCCCTGTGAGAAGCAAGCGCCTTTGGCATCGATATCTGTCAAGATCACGAGCAAGAACTGATTCCCTGTCCTTCATACGTTGCGCTTCATCAATTATTATATACTTCCAATCAACTTTTGAAAGTTTAGCACGATCGTACATGATGAACTCGTATGTAGTAACGAGAACATTAAATTTCATTGCACAAACTTCCTACAAGAAGTGGAAGCATATAGAACCTTCAATACCAAGTTCAACAACTTAAGCCGGTTAAATTTCATCAGCATGAACGCATATTACCTGCGAAAATAACTTTGATCTTTGATCCTTCCCACCAACATAGAAAATGCAGGACGCAGATGGAAGCCAATTGATAAACTCACTCTGGAAATATAGAATGAGTAAGTACAAAAGGAAACTAGAAAGACACTATCAGCAGCAATTGATTACCAACCTTCCAATTTACTAGAACTGCATTTGGCACAATTATGAGATGTGGTCCATAGTTTTGTTTGAATTCCATCAAGTGAGCAATTAATGCCATAACCTGTTGAGACAAAGAGAACAAAAATAAGAAGCATATAACGAAAGCATAAGTTACTGATCGCCTGGTAAATGTAGTACCCTGAAGTTGGTGTAGTAATATGTATTCCCTCTGTTTCAAATTTAGCATACTGATCAATAATGTTCAACTTTTCTTTCACGTGTTTGACCCGCTTATAGTTACAAGGATCCAACTCAGAGCAAAGCAGGACACTAAATTGATGAAAGGGTAAAGATATTCACCTGCACAGTCTTCCCCAGACCCATCTCATCAGCCAATATACCATTTAGCTTATTATTATACAAAGAAAGCATCCACTGCAACCCTACCTGTAACATTTGAATACAAATTTTTTATCTCACGTAAAAGCACAAAATGAGATACTGAAACAAAGAAAATGAGAGAGAATGAAGTCAATCATTTATGCATGTATTGAGGTTTGCAACTTACAAGCTGATAGTCTCGCAAAGTTCCAGCTCTTAACATGGAAGGCTGCCTTAAAACCCTTTCATTCACAGCATGGGCAAGATGGTAATACCTGGAGACATTAAAAAGAGTACAGAGTTGAGATAACTAAATGGCACCTAAACAATGACACTGCATAAAGTGCTAAAGACAAGTGTAGTCAGTTGAGATAAGTGAAAGCTGTCCTAGATGTAAACAACCACAATGTCATGACAATATGAACTGCGACCAGATAACAGATTTTCTTCCACATAAGCTAGGACTGCTCAACTACTATTCAAGAGCAAACTGAAATTATCAGCAACAAATCATTGACCGCCAAACTGAACTGGTCACATCCAGATATTTCCCCAAATGCCAAAATCTAAGAGAGATGTCCAAATTAAACGTGTACAAGGAAAAATGAGTTACTTGTTAACTGATGAACTATCTCTGGGTGCATTCATTTCAGAGAAACGATTCCTTATCATGACTTCCTCCCGAGCACAGGCTGCTGCAGATCTTACTTCTTCTTCAGAGAGGCCCTGTTGTCACAGACAAATATATGAATATGCAAATAAAACATAATCACCAACTAGGGAAGGAAGTTTATCAAACAAATCTGGTACAACAGGAGGTCCATATTTATATATATATATATATATAGATGCCTTCTGCATTGCCCTATGATTACCCGTAAAATTGCACCAATGACCTTTTCCCTAAATATAGCAATTCGTAACTCATGCATAGCAACTTATTATAGGAGATCGCACAAAGCAGGGCATGAGAAGTACCTGTGCACGTGCAGCAGCTGCAGCAGCTGCAGCAGCCTCCTCAACCTCCTGTTGATTTTTTGCCGCTGTAATTTTACCTCCCAATTTATTAAGATACTCTTCTGTCTGACTCAAAAATGACGAGAGAACATTATATCGCTCTGCAGCATCACCAGGAACGTTGGTCTGCTGCTCTAGCAACATCTCCCTGTATCTCTCAACATCATTATTCTTCAATGCCTCCATTCTTTCATTCCGATTATCATCCTTTTTCTTTGAGAACTCCCTCAACATTCTCTCATGATACTTAGCTACTCCTCTGTTGCGTGCAGTTCGAGCATCACGTATTGCCCAATGAGCCTCAAGAAGCTTCTTACGCCATTGAAAAATAGATTTTAATTGTTTTTCTCTGATAGCTCTCTGGGAGGCCTGGACTTGCCTAGCAAGGTCTTGACGCTGACGCTCACATAGCCTTACAAATTTTCGGTAATGCCTATCAGGCATTGCCATTATTTCTTGCTGCTGTTGGTCAATCTCATCCCTCACGCGTGCCTGTATATCAGCAAGTCGGAGTTTCTTTTCTTCTATTTGCAATCTTAGAACAAGATCTGGTCTAATCCTTTTCCTCTCTAAATTAATAGCGAGTATATCACCAATCTTCTTTATACTTTCCTCCCTTCTTCTCTTATGAATTTCTGAGCCTTCCTCCATTAGAAGATCCTTGATTTCATAAGCCAATGTCAAATTATTATTGTTGTTCATCATCATGGATGGTCCAAAAGCATCATGCTTTCGAGTGAAGACAGGAAAATCGAATAATGGACCATGATACTTCCGAGCTGGAGCTGGACCTGTATCTTTTTGTTGAGTAGCACTAGACTGCATAGGTTTTTTCGCCCGCGTTGTATCAGAAGAAGTAACTTGTGATGCAACAGCTTTACCCCTATCCGGAGCAATATCACCTCTGCTAGGAGTATTCTGAATAGCACGGTCAGCATCCTGGTCAGATTTACTAGCATGTCCCATGATTGGCTGCTCCTCTTTTCCAGGAAGAACCACTGATGCAGTCTCCTTTGTCTCAGTTGTGCTACCTGGCACAGGTGCGGTTGAGGCAGCTGTACACTCTTCTCCTGTGACCTCCTCCTTTGAACCATTCAGTCCATCAGATGGTACTACAAGCTGGGGACTCTTCCCACTCGGTTCCGGGCGTCTTGTGTTATCTTCTGAACCTTTTACTGATGATTTCTCCTGATTTACTGTACCACTAGGAGGAAATGTTTGCTGCATTTGCACGTCCAGAGGTGGCGGAGTAATAGCTTGGAGTAATTCACGTGGTAACGTCCCATCTCCTTTCTACAATCAAGACAAAGAAGATCAAGATATATTGATAATAACAGATTTAAGTATTTTGAACAAAGGAAAGCAAAGTATGTAAATCTGAGGGGTACACTAATGAACAAACCTTCAGACGTCTAAATGCCAGTATTTGGGCTTTAAGGACATGCAGTTGCTGCTTACTGAACCCCAGATGCTGTTGTTGCACCTGACGGCCATTTCCACCCTGAGACATAAGGGAGTTCCCCAAGTTCCCCTCTGGAGAAGAAGCTGCAGAATGTGGTGAAGGTCGACTCAACTGCCTAGCATACTGCGTCTGCAAGGTTTCTTGGGCAGTTGAGGCAGGCTTAGACGGCAAGGTGTTCTCCAGACCCTGGTTCGGGTTTACAGATGAATGTGGGTAATGCATCGGAGGTAATCCACTGCTAGTCATAATTGGTTGTCTGCGAGGCAAATTGTTCTCTCTGTCATGAGCAGAAAACTGCTGCTGAGGAATATTATTTGGGTTATTAATTGAAGCTACGCTATGAGACGCACTGAGAGGACCAGTTATAACAGCCTGCCTAGTTTTAGCAGAACTTGACCCTGACAAATCACTTGAAGAATGAGCACGGGGTGAACCGTCATTTGCAATTTGAGGTGATGAAACTTGCTGCTTTGGCATATGACCCGATGAAGATTGCATGGCCACGTTGCTATCAGACACTTTCTGTTGGGCCATCATTCTGGACTGCATGAGCGGAATCAGCTGTGCCATAATGTTAGCATTTGCAGGTAGTGACAGATCAACATTACGTTCAAGTGCCAGCGCCTGCATTGCTTGCATCTGTGCAGCCATAGAAAGAGAGTTACTCGTCATGTTTGCCATGCTTTGCTGAGATGATGGCGCCTGCATGGGCTTCGTAGCTACCGTTTGGCCAAGCAATGTTGGCTGGAAATGAGGCTTTGGGTCTGGTCTCTGATCGGTCATCAACTGCTGGCCCTGGTCTGATTGTTTCTCACCACGAGAAAAATGTTGCTCTGCGGATATCTTTGATGATGATGCTTGGGCCTGGTTCAATGCCTGCATGGCAACAAGTTCCTGCATTTTCATATTAGCAATTCTAGGATCTTGGTCCTTCGCAGAAGGGCCAAACATTCCCATTTTCATTTGCGGCGGATGTTGCATCCCAAGAGCTGACTTCTGTTGTTGCGCTGCCTGGTAAGCGTACTGCAGGTATGCCTGTTGGACAGGATTCAACATCTGTTGCTCAAAGCCCTGGCTCCTGTTCTGGCTATCCTCTCGAATGGTGGGAGAACCATGTTGTTGGCCCAAATCAATATACCTCCTCGACTGCTGAGGCAGCTGCATGGATCCAGAAGGTCCAACAAAATTACCTCCACCTAAAATTCCATGGGGATTTCCAGACTGGAAGGCCAGAATAGCTTCATTTCCTTCAGGCCTTCTAAGGAACTGTTGTTGTAATGACTGCAAAATGAATATCCAATAAGTGATACAGTCAAAGTTATTTATAAAAGAAGGTGAGTGATTCAAATAAGACCTAGATTCTTGTGATCTTATCCTTAGTGTAGACAATAAGCCACTAAGATTTTTTTGAGTAGGTAATAATAAGCCACTAAGATTAAACCCACATCAGATTGAAAATAGCTATAATGATTCAAGATAGCAATTCTTGACAATTTTTTTGAAAACATACCTGGTAAAATATTATTTAGAAAAAAATAAAGGAACAACCATATCTCCAGATATCAGAAGTAGGAAGTAAACAAAGCAACAAAAGTACATGGAAAATATTATAGCTAGAAAGCATACAAGAAACTCGAGAGAAACTGGTATAACTGACAAAGTTGATCAATGCAGAAGGTCAAATACTGCCAGTCAAAAGCATGGAGAATTTCTAGGGGATTTGCAGCATCCTATGCACGTAATGGACAAAAATCCTTTAGTTTGGTTAAGCAACATCTTATTTCATCCTGTGCTGTAATTCGTCTTCTTCAGTTCACCTTTTAATAAATTTGTTTCCTGTTAAGGACAATCAACTAAAATTTTAGACATGAGGACAATTACAACTGCTTAGAGTCATCATTTGTTTGGTCAAGCAACATCTAATTTCGTCCTGTGCTGTAGTTCGTCTTCTTCACTTCACCTTTTAATAAATTTGCTTCCTGTTAAGGATGATCAACTCAGAAATCAACTAAAACTTTAGACATGAGGACAACTACAACTCCTTAAGAGTCATCATTTGTTTGGTTAAGCAACATCTAATTTCGTCCCGTGCTGTAATTCGTCTTCTTCAGCTCACCTTTTAATAAATTTGCTTCCTCTTAAGGATAATCAACTCGAAAATCAACTAAAATTTTAGACATGAGGACATTTACAACTCCTTAGAGAGATCATTTGTTTGGTTAAGCAACACCTAATTTCGTCCTGTGCTGGTATTCGCCTTCTTCAGTTCACCTTTTAATAAATTTGCTTCCTGTTAAGGATAATGAACTCAGAAATCAACTAAAACTTTAGACATGAGGACAATTAAAACCCCTTAGAGTCATCATTTGTTTGGTTACGCAACATCTAATTCCGTCCTGTCCTGGAATTCGTCTTCTTCAGTTCACTTTTTAATAAATTTGTTTCCTGGTTAAGGATAATCAAATAAAAATTTTAGACATGAGGACAATTACAACTCCTTAGAGTCATCATTAAGGTAACACATGTGGACGAAATGTGTCTTATGTATGGACGAAATAGAAGATTGCAATCCATAATCTGAGCAATGACAGTTAATCTGGTAGAAGTTGAGAACACCATTGCAGTTAAGAATCACACGCACTTCCAATAAATTAGGAAAAATAAACCTTTTGAATAGGTCAAGGTTAAAATATTAAAGACCTAGCAGAACCAAGCACTTAAAATAAGGAAGAAAAGGTAGGAATCATAACATGCTACACAACATTCACTTGGTGGAACTTAACATTTCCACTTGTCATTTGAAGGTTAACAGTTTCCCATTAGAGGGCAGACTAATATACACAGAGTTGATTCCCTGAAAAGCGAAGTTGGATAACTATAAACATCAACATGCGCTAATACATTTTTCAGCGCAAAAAGTTCCTCATAACAAAAAGAATGTCTTTCACAAACTTTCAAAGCTTAAGGCACCTCAATGCAAATTGAACAATAAAAAGAATGTTCTTTCACATAGCAAGCAAATTCATGTCACTTAAAACCCAAGTGTTGAACCACATCACCACTCACATAATTCAACAAAACCTACTGTAACAAAAAAAAAATTGATGACATTTCCAAAACTCACTTCCAAAGTAGATTAACAAAGATCAATCCCGCTACAAAAAACCAAAATGCCACTTGAAGAAACAGACCCTACCACTAAAAAACACAAGTAAATTTTGGAAAATTTTGTTAACCCTAACCTGGCGTTGTTGCTGCTGCTGTTGATGCAGCTGTTGCTGATCCAACCCCATATGAGAGGCACCAGAAGACGATGAAGGAGAAGCTGAGGCTGATGCCACCGTGCTCCGGCCATGTCCACCGGCGCCGGCGACACCACCTTGCTGAGCTCCACCCCCAGATTGCATGCACCCCTAAAAAGATTACACAAAAAAAAACCTTTTCTCCAGAAAATGTTGAAACCCACCTGAAATTTTCTTGATTAACAGGGAAAAAAAAAAATTCAGAATTCCAACATCAAGAAAATGAGTAAAGAAACATTAATTTCAGTGGAAACCCCTGAAGTTTCCTAAAACCCAAGATTTCCCACTTTCAGATCCCTAGGTTCAAATCAACCCCCCCCCCCTTTAACTCTGCACCTATCTGTCCCACACAACTGTACTTTATCTATAATTTTTGCCTCTTTTTTTTATGTATGTATAATTTTTCCTATTTTCTTGATAAAAAATGAATGAAGCGAGAATTTTGCAGATGTAATGGTGAATGGATTTTGGCGCGAATCTGGTGGGCCAATGATAAGATCGGAAAAGTTGCCGGCGATCTTCCGAAGTTGCCGGAATCTCTCTCTCTCTCTCTATATATATATATATATATATATATATATATCTATATATATATATATATGCTGACTTGGGTGTGTGTGTGTGTGAATTTTCACGCAGTTTGCATTTTAAGTCCTAACAGCTGTTATTTCTACCTTGTCCCTTTTCAAATTTTTCCTCAGCACAAGTGTCAAAAATGTTCTTTAACCTATTAGAAATAATTTAAAATTATCCTCTTTCATTTATTGAATCAAAAATATCTTTCATTCCATCTAGGTGGATCAAAAATGATTGAATCAAATCTTTACTTAAATTTATTTTTAGGCTTAAAATTACCTCTTAATTAATGATATAACTATATGATATTTAATTATATTCTAATTAAACACGTGACCTTTATTTATTTTTATGAGTAGACTAATTTTGACATGAATAATTACAAATTAAGTCACGTTATGACTTTGATTATGTAGTTGGTGGTTGAGTTCGTATATGGAACTACAAATTTGTATTATGGTGCAACGGACTTGCAACTTAATTATATCACATTTTCGTGGGAACTTATTTACTATATTCACTGACTACGCAATGAATGGCCATATGCTGTATAAGTTGTTTTTCTTTGCATTAATTTTTTCTTCCTAGTAACTCATGTGTGTTGTTATTAACTTTAATTTTGTTCTAATTTTTCAAGAATAATGTGAAAAGGCGTAAACCATGTCTCTGTTAAACAAAATGAATCAAGATTAAAAATCAGCAAATAAAGAAATGAAAGCGGATACATTGAATATTGACACTGACATACAGTATACTGCTACTCCTAGTATCTACTATTAATACTTTTTTTTTTAGTTAAAGGACATTTTTTATCCAAATAGGTGGAAAGAGAGGCATTTTTAAATCATTTTTAATACGTTAAGACCATTTTTTACCCTTTTCCGTTTTTCTTTTTTTGTTTTTTACTCCTCCCAAATAAAAATGACAAAAAAAAGTGGATGATGTTTCACATTTGGAGAGAAAAAAAATTGTATTTGTAAGATTTGTAAATTATAGTATGAATTTATTAAAAGTTTTTCATTTATTTAAATTTTGTTAGACAGAATTATCTGATACGTATATTAACGGAAGGTAGCAAGCACCTCGTGATGTGCACGCAAGGTGCTCGAACTACGCACGATAAATAGTATTTGTAGGTTTAACATCATAGCAATTAGGCTTCTATTTAATTTTTATTATAAATATTATATACAATTAGCTCATAAACGAATTTACTATGTCTAAATATTTTTTACACTAACAGTTGTTATTTCTACGTGGCTTCTCCTTTTGCCTTTTTCTAATTTTTTCTTTTTTGTTTTTTACTCCTCCTCCCAAATAAAATGACAAAAATTGGGCGACCTTTCATATTTGTTTCACATTTGGAGAAGAATTTTTTTTTATTTTGTGTATTTGTAAGACTTGTAAATTATAGTTTGAAGTAATTAAAAGTTTTTTATTTGTTCAAATTTTGTTGGGCAAAATTATATGATACATATATTAACAAAAGGTTGTAGGCATTTCATGAAATTAGTTGATAACTTGATATGCATATAAGGGTGCATGAATTGTGCACGACAAATAGTTTTTGTAGGTTTAACGTCACAATAATTTTCACTCGTGAGACTACATTGGGTATGTTGTTACTATTATTGTTGTAATGTCATAACAATTAAATTCCTATTTAATTTTTAGTATAGAATTTTACATATAATTAGCTCATAAATGAATTTACTGTGTCTAAATACGTTTTACACCAACTACAGTTGTTATTTCTATGTGGGGCTTCTCCTTTTGCCTTTTCGAAATTCTTTCTTGTTTTGTACTCTTCCTCCCAAATAAAAATGACAAAAATTAGGTGACCTTTCACATTTGAAAAAAACATTAGTCCACAATAACTAAAAAAAATCATTTGTCTAAATCTCGTTGAATAAAATTATCTGATATATGTATTAATGAAACATAGCGAGCATCTTATAAAATTAGTCGACGCACACGCAAGATGTCTGATCATCGCACGATAAATAGTAATATATGTTTAACTTGTCACAACAATTAGGTTCCTATTTAATTTTTATTATAGAAATTTACGTATAATTAACTCATAAATAATTTTATTGTGTATAAATATTTTTTACACTAACTACAACTGGTATTTCTATGTGGGACAACCTTTTGCCTCATTCTAATTTTTCCTTTTTGGTTTTTTACTCCTCTTCCCAAATAAAAATGACAAAAAATGGGTGACGTTTCATATTTGTTTTAAATTTGGAGGGAAAAAAGGTAATTTATAAATTATAGTCCGAAATAATTTTAAAAAATTATCCAAATTTTTCCAAATCCCACTTGTGAAATTACATTGGGTATGTTGTTGTTATCCAAATTTTATTGAATGGAATTATCTAATATATGTAGTAATGAAGGATAGCAAGCACCTTATGAAATTAGTCGACCTTCACGCAAGGTACCCGAACTGCACACGGTAAATATGTGTGTTTAAATTATCCAATTTTTTCCAAATCACACTTGTGGAATTACACTGGGTATGTTGTTGTTGTCCAAATTTTATTGCATGGAATTATCTGATATATGTAGTAATGAAGGATAACAAGCACCTTATGAAATTAGTCGACCTTCACGCAAGGTACCCGAACTGCACACGGTAAATATGTGTGTTTTAACTTGGCACAACATATAATTAGCTCATACATGATTTAATTGTGTAAAAAAAACTACACTAACTACCATTAACATATACAACTTAAAGTTATTTTTTTTAGTAATATGACCTTTTATAGCATGTTAATTAGTATTATTTTACCATGTTACAATGAATACGTATCACTAATAGAAAATATTATTTGTAATGACATAGTTTGAGTTTTAATACGTAAATACCTTATAATTGACGTATTTATTTTTCTACGGTGAATGTTAAAACTCAAACTATGTCATTACAAATAATATTTTCTATTAGTGCTATGTGCAAAGGCTATAGAGATATTATGTTGTATGTCTAGATACTTATTATGTATTGTCTTTTTGCCCAATAACTTGTGTCTACCTTGGGTTAAGGGTTGGTTAAAGTCATCAGAGGTTAGATGAGTGGAAATCATTTGACCTCGTAAAAGGTAATATTTACAAGAATACCCAGATTTTTGTAATCTGATTACGTAATTAAGGAGCGGAGGGTATAAGTGCTGACGGATATTCCTATTTGTCTTTGCATTCAATATTATTTGCCAAAAATACGTTTCCCAATCTCATTTTCAAATAATTCGGATTTTAGAAATATTAACTTTGACTTATGTTTATGAAAAAATTATTAAATAATAATTAGTTACTTTGTTTAGAAACCATTACATCAGAATTTTACAAGCTTAATAGTTAAATGATTTTAATATGTTGTGTAAATCATAGGGAAATAAGCACTCATGAAAATAGTCGATATTGCATGCAAGGTACCCGAGCTGTGCACGATAAATAGTTTTTGTGTGTTTTAACATGTCACTGAAAGTATATATGTCCTAGAGACAATCATTATTAGGGACAAATGTACTTGAACACATTCGTATTATTAATAAGATTAATATTTATGGCATTTGCGATTATTGAAGTATTATTTGATTGTTTGTAATTATCCATTAATGTGCATTCCTTGAGCTTATGTTGTCATTAATAGAGTGAGATATTGATGATAGATCGTAACTCTAAAATAGCATCGACTAATGATCATCGATAATGGAATATCGATGATATGTTATAAGTCGACATGTGGTCTGCATCACATTCTCAGAGAATGTAGTATGTCTCACATGCTGCTAGTAATGGTTACTAGTGATGGACACATGGATACTTTTGGAAAGTATTGGTATACCCTGCTGATAAACTATTTGTTAGACATGTCTAGAGTGTTATCAGCGTGTGGAATATAAATGTCCTTTGACTTGAGGTCAATATGCACCTTGTTTACAGAGTAATGTACTTTGACTCTGTCCTAAGCTTAAACTCCTTATAGGATAAGACACGGCTTGTGTTTGGTACATTATGATGTAAATTATGGTGGTAATTGAGCCAAAATAGGATTAATTCCTCGATTTGTTATTCGAGAGAGCACTCAATTTCTCAGTGATATTAGGTCGACCAAGTCATTGGCCAATGCAAGAGACATATTTAGAATATGATCTAGTTGTCAACAAATATAAATGAGATAAAGTGATCAAGCCATTTGGATAGACACATGGCAAATCCTAAGCTTGGTCGAGTGTGTCGCGAATGAAAGGAATTTATCATCTCACATAAAGGTTATGTTTAATGGATTCATTAAACGTACTTCATATATTGAGTTCGTCGTACGGCGCAGTCTAGGAGTTCTGTATGGACCTTAATTGGATTAGTGTCGATATATGACGGCCTATAGGATCACACTATGTCGATTGTCTCTTCGATCTAAGGGTGTATTGAGAGAATATTAAATATTTGATTTGGAACCGAGATATTTAAAATGATAATAGCTATGGATAATTTCTATTTGATGGAAATTATTTAATTAAATCAAAATTGGATTTTGGATTTAAAATTAAAATGTGCTGAATATATACGGGCAAGGAGCTGTGGCGCCTACCAGGCCGACCCGCGTCGCGGCACCAACACGGCAGTAGGCCCAGTCAGACTGGCCCATTGCACTTCGGGATTTGGGTCAGGCTTAGAACCCAACCCTAATGTCTGATAATTTACCTAATCCTCCCTATATAAACAGCACTAAACCCCATAAGTTAAACACACAAATTCTATAAACTAATTCTAGACTTAGAGTCTAGGATGAAACTCTCTCAAACCTCTGTCAAGATTTCCTGACTTTCTTGACAGAGGAATACACCATAGCATAGTGCTTGCAGTCGAAGGGACAGTCGCGTGTAATCCCTAAGTAAAGACTCCAGATTTATTAACCTGTAAGTGTTCATATTTTTATGTTACAGGTTTTTTATTGTCATATAACCATAGGAGAAGAAATTGGTGGGGGTAAGTAAGAACAAAATTTTAAACTTTCGTTGTGCCTTACTTATGTGTTTTGAATCCAACAAAACCCTACAGTAGTATCAGAGCCCAGGCTGGTTCAATGGTTATATAACAATTGAATAACATAATAATATGGGTTAAACATAAAATTGGATTAATACAAGGCTTCTTGAAATCCTACATATCTTGACTGAATGGTTAACCTTTTGATATCACCCTAAATTATCACCTACACTAAATCGAGGAAGTCATTTTGTTCTAACTCGGACTAAGCCAAGTGCAGATAACCGGTTCATTGCGAACATGGTGCATGGCGAAGAACGAGTATGAATGGATGATGGTCGATATGTACGTTATTGATAATGGTAGGTGAGGATAAAAGATCCGTGATTTGATCCCTAAATTGGATTTAGGGCTCGAACAATTTTAGAAAATCAACACAGAAATGTTTTGTTAGGACGTCGGCTTCGTGGCCCTACGGTAGGGCATCGCGGCACTTGCAAAGGTTTCAAGGCCGCGGCGCGGCTCCATGGTGGAGCACTGCGGCCCTAATGCTTTATTTTAAAATTCTGGACTTACTGGACAGTAGGCGCCGTGACTCCATGGTGGAGCATCGCGGCGCTAATGCATTGCAGAAGCCGAATTTTGGCTTCGGCCTCACTGGCGCCGCGACTCTAATGATTAGCGTCGCGGCCCCAACAATCCAAAAAAATCAGAATGTTTAACCCATGATTATTATTATACAATATATTATTTGATAAGTATAATGTTTATGTGCTAAATGTTTGTTATTTAGATTACTAGTATAGTGTCTGCATTATACGTGTCTCGGTAAGCAGCGCCCAGTATTTGTTAAATCGCTTAATATCATGTTTAGGTAGGCGGTACCCAATATGTGCTTAGTCATTTGCATGATAATTAAGATGTTTTGTTGGACATAGCATGCTAGAGTTGATCTTGGTTAATACTCTGAATTAAAATGTTCCCTAAAATTTTAATACAAGTCTCATTTGAAATGAACGTGTCGTCCGTTATAATTGATTGTAGTGCAAAATCATTTTCGGTGAGATGAGTATTTATGCCACAATATTTGCTCTGAGTCTACGAGGACTCAGACTCTTTCATAGATACATGTTAAATGTAGAAGTGAGTGATAAACCTTCATGAGTATTTACACCACAATATTTGCTCTATAAGGAAAAACTCACTTAGATACATAATTGTAGTCGCATAACGGGGTTGACTTGCTAGGCTGTCTTGGCGCCACAGTGTCGGACAAGCCGAGAGAAGCATATCGATTGTTTAGAACATTGGGTCAAACAAGAGTTACAAATTATTTATAATTGGTTTGGAGACCTACCGGGTTATGCTATTGAAGTTATCAGCCACAGCAAACGCGGAGATATCATGATCCTGGATCTTGACCCATTATGACCATATTTGATATGAGTCTGTATTCTTCCATGTGGTCGAAGGGTATGTTAAAATAGTGAGAGCTAATTAAACTAAATGTCATGTTAATTAGTTAACGAATGTGTTCAATAGAAATTATATTAGAGTTTAATTTCAAATCTATATGTTTCTTCAGTCGTATAAAATGTTGAATCTATCACTGAAAATATTGGTCGAGATAAACAAGTTGACTGGATCAAATTACCCTAAATGGTTAAGAAATCTGTGATTGGTGTTAAGACTAGAAAGAATTGAGTATGTTTTAGACACAGTGTTCCCCACAGTCCATGCTGAAGATTCTGCTGAGTATGCCCTGTTTGACAAGGTGGCTTATCAGAAACATATAGACGATGCTACCTCGGCACAATGTGTAATGTTGTCCTCCGTGACTGTAGAGTTACAGAGGCAACATGAAAACATGGGCCCCAACAAAATGCTAGAACACTTGAAGAGTCTCTATGACTCAACAGTCTCAGACAATGGAGTATGAATTGTTGAGGGACATTTTCAACTGTAAGCTGAACGATGGGGGTCAAGTGTCAGCACATGTTCTGAAGATGATTGGGCTGATAGAAAGGTTGGCTTCGATTGGAACGAAGCTGCCTATAAATGTCTCTGTCAACCTGATCCTGAATTCACTTCCTGGTTCATTTGAGAATTTCATTGTGAACTTCAATATGAATGGGACCAAGGCAAGTCTTACAGAGCTTCACAACATGTTGAAGACCTTTGAATCATCTACCTCTAAAGGTAAATCCGTGCTCATGGTGGGCTCTTCTAGCAAGTTCAAATCCAAGGGTAAGAACATGCAGAAGAAGAAGGGTAAGACAATTGTTGCACCTACAGTTATGAAACCTAGAGGAGGTGTTCAGAAGAAGGCAAAGGTAGCTTCGGATGTGTGTCTTAACTTCAAGAAGAAGGGGCACTGGAAGAAGGACTGCACAACTCCAGGAGGAGGCAAAACACTAGGTGCTCCTGGCTCTACTGGACAAGGTATATTTGTCATTGAGATAAATATGTCTATAAATAACTCTCACTGCTGGGTATTAGATACTGCATGTGGCTCACACATTTGTAATAATATGAAGGGTCTGATTGACAACAGAAATGTTGGACCTTGGGAGGTAGACATGCGCGTTGGAAATGGAGCACGAGTGGATGTTGAATGCGTGGGAACTTATAAACTAGATTTACCTTCAGGCTTTTGTTTAGAACTAAATAATTGTTATTTTGTTCCCTCATTGACGAGGAATATTATTTCTATCCCAGTGTTAGACATTGAGGGGTTTTCCTCATTTATTGCCAATGGCAGTTATGTACTGTCTTTTAATGGTTTTTCTTGTGGAAATGCTCCGCTTGTGGATGGTTTGTATGTTCTAAAATGTAGTCGTGAAATTTTCAATGTGCAAAACAAATGAGCTAAGATAAGTAATCCAAGAAACCCCACCTACTTATGACATTGTACACTTGGTCACATCAATGAATCAAGGATAGCAAGATTAAGAAAGTTAGACTACTTGGAACCATTTGACTTGGAGTCTATGGTAACTGTGAATCTTGCTTGAGAGGAAAGATGACCAACAAGCCACTTTCTGGGAAAGGGGTGTGAGCCAAAGAGGTACTTGAGTTGGTCCATATTGATGTATGTGGGCCATTTTCAACTCAAGATAAGGGAGGCTTCCTTTACTTCATCACTTTTACAGACGATTTCACAAGGTTTGGGCATGTGTATCTTATGAAACACAAGTCCGAAGCCTTTGAGAAATTCAAGGAATACAAGTTAGAAGTAGAGAAGCAACTTGAAACAAGTATCAAGACCCTTCGATCAGATCGAGGAAGTAAATACTTAAGTAAAGAATTTCTGGATTACTTGAAGCTTCATGGAGTCCAATCACAATGGACACCTCCTGGAACGCCACAGATGAATGGTGTTGCTAAAAGGAGAAATCGAACCCTATTAGATATGGTTAGATCCATGATGAGTTTCTCAGCTCTACCAACATACCTTTGGGGATATGCATTGCAAAGCTCAATTTATATTCTGAACAGGGTTTCTTCAAAGTCAGTAGAGAAAACTCCATATGAGATATGGAATGGCAAGAAGCCAGCACTTAAACACATGCGACCCTAGGGGTGCCCTGCATATGTAAAGAAGATGCTTACTCACAAGTTGGAATCTAAAAGTAAAAAATATTATTTTGTGGGATATCCAAAGGAAACTAAGGGATACTATTTCTATCTTTCTGGAGAACATAAGGTCATTGTTTCAAGAAATGCAACTTTCCTTGAAGAAGACCATGTCTACAAGGAACAGAGTTGCAATAAGATAGAACTTGAAGAAATTCAAGAACCACAAGATAACACAGAAGTTGAACCATTGTCAAAAGACATAGACAAAGATTCAGTGGGAGTATTTGGTGAAGATTGGGTACTTAGAGTACGCCTTTCAGCTAGTGCTGTGAGAATTAGTGCAGAAATGCAAGGCTCTCATACACAACAAATGGAAGATGATACAATGGTTGTACATCATTCCATTCAGGAAATACATGAAAATGACATTCCTGAAAGCTCTTAAGGTGATGGATTGTCCAGCACACAAAGACTTTCTTACAATCAGAATGCAACAAACACTGAAACGCAGAATAATCAACTCCGTAGGACCACTAGAACTCATCGTCCGACTGAAAAACTTAATCTCCTTGTTGAAACACACAATGAGATATATATTCCTGATGACGATGAACCTACAACCTACATCGAAGTTATGTTAGACATTGATTCGCATAGATGGGAAGAAGCCATGAAATCTGAGATGGACTCGATGTACATCAATCAAGTTTGGAACTTGGTTTATTTGCCAACAGGAGTTAGACCCATGTGATGCAAATGAGTCTTCAAGAAGAAGATTGATGCATATGGTAAGGTATAGACTTATAAGGCAAGATTGCTAGCTAAAAGTTATAATCAACGGCCTGAGGTCAATTATGATGAAATATTTTCACTTATTGCAAAAAATAAGTCCATTCGGTTTTTACTTACAATAGCCGCATACTATGATTATGACATTTGGCAAATGGATGTTAAAACTATTTTCCTCATTGGTAATCTAATTGAGGAGGCATATATGATACAACCTGATGGTTTTATATCTAAGAGTAAGCCCAAAGCAGTATGCAAGCTACAGCAAGCTACAGAAGTCCATTTATGGACTTAAGCAAGCCTCAAGGAGTTGGAATATTTGCTTTGACAAAACAATCAAATCGTTTGACTTTGTTAGAAGCAAAGAAGATCCATGCGTTTATAGTAAGCGCAATGAATGGAGTATTGTCTTCATTGTTATATATGTAGATGGCATGTTAATAATGGGAGACAATAAGACTCTCATGCAATCAGTCAAGAAATGGTTATCCAACACCTTCATGATGAAGGACTTGGGTGAAGCATGCTACATTCTTGGAATTATATGATCGACCTTATAAATTATTAGGGTTGTCACAGTCTGAATATGCCTTCATTTTTAATGGTGGAGCAGTGAGTTGGAAAGGCTCCAAGCAAGAAACCACTGCTGATTCGACAACTGAATCCGAGTACATTGCTGGATCGAAGTCTTGTAAAGAAGTTGTCTCGATATCTGAGTTCTTAAAATAACTAAGGGTTGTTCTAAGTGTCAGTCATCTAATAACGATATAATGTGAAAATACTGGTGCGATTGCGCAAGCTAAGGAACCAAGATCAACTAACGAAAATAAGCATGTACCGAGGAAATACCACATACTCAGGGAGATGGTGGAAACTGAAGAAATAAGATTAAACTATATTCCCACAGATGATAATCTAGTTGACCCGTTTACTAAACCATTAAGCTTAGTTAAACATAATGGTCATTTTGAAAACATGGGTATTAGATACATCGGAGATTGGCTTTAGGCCAAGTGGGAGATTGAAAGTATATATGTCCTAGAGATAATCATTATTAGGGACAAATGTACTTGAACACATTCGTATTATTAATAAGATTAATATTTATGGCATTTGCGATTATTGAATTATTATTTGATTATTTGTAATTATTCATTAATGTGCATCCATTGAGCTTACGTTGTCATTAATAAAGTGAGATATTGATGATAGAGCATATTTAATCTTTATTATAAATATATGTATATAATTAACTCATAAATAATATGTAAATACTTTTATACACCAACTACCATTAACATATACTTTGTGGGCTTCTTCTTTTGCCTTTTTCTATTTTTTTGTTTTTTACTCCTCGTCTCCCAAATAAAAATGACAAATATTGACGTTTCACATTTGTTTCTTTTTTTTTTTCATTTGTCCAAATATTACAACAACAACAACATACCCAGTGTAGTCACACAACGTGGGGTATGGGGAGGATAGACTGTACACATACCTTACCTCTACCTTGGTAGGTAGAGCGACTGTTTCCGAGAGACCATCGACTCAGGACAAGCACAACAGCAAAAAGTAGCTCATGAACAAGTAGGTGTCTTGCATGTTCCTTCACGGTACCGAATTGCTGAGAATCGACATTCAATTCCAATTCGTGGTTATGGTCATAAAACTTTGTCTCCCCCCCCCCCC
This sequence comes from Anisodus tanguticus, assembly GCA_034509755.1. Classification (NCBI taxonomy): domain Eukaryota; kingdom Viridiplantae; phylum Streptophyta; class Magnoliopsida; order Solanales; family Solanaceae; genus Anisodus; species Anisodus tanguticus. The sequence goes on along the minus strand of CM067561.1, from coordinate 20,745,713 downwards.
CCCCCCCCATTCACCCCCCTTGTCTTGAAAAATGCCCTTCATACTCCTAACTTAATTAAACATTTGGTGTATGTCCGTAAATTCACCACTGATAATTAGGTTTATGTTGATTTTGATCCATTTGGGTTTTCTGTGAAGGATTTCAAGATGGGGATTCCTCTCATGAGATGTGATAATAGGGGAGATCTTTATCCTATTATACCCACATCCGGTCTCTCGAGTCAAGCCTTGTCATCTATTTTTGCGGCTCTCGCTCCTTCCTTATGACATGCACGTTTGAGTCACCCTGGGCCGTTTATTATTTCATCTTTACATAAAAAACAATTTTATTTCTTGTAAGTGTATGCATAGTACTCCAATTTGTCAATCTTGTCCTCTAGGAAAGCTTATTAGATTGCCGTTTGTAGACTCTCACTTTCGTACTTTAATGCCATTTGATATTTATAGCGATTTATGGACATTTTCCGTTGGCGAAAAATCTCACATTTTTTCCATATTTTTGAAATTTAGAGCTTTCGTCTGTACCCAATTCGAACGGAAAATTAAAAATATTCAATGTGATAATGGCAAAGAATATGATAATGGGTTATTTCGGAATTTTTGTGGTAATAATGGAATCAATTTTTGTTTCTCTTGTCCTCATATGTCCTCACAAAATGGGAAAATCGAACGCAAAATTCGTACCATTAACAATATTGTCCGAACTTTATTGGTCCATGCTTCCGTACCACTTCCTTTTGGCATCATGATCTACAAATGGCTACATATCTTCTTAACATTCTTCCTACCAAAGGTTTGGCACATTCATCCCCCCTTCAAATCTTATATAATAAGACTCTTTCGTATTCACATCTTAGGGTCTTTGGGTGCTTATGATCCACTATTTCCGTCCACCACAATTAACAAACTTCAGGCCCGTTCTACCCCTTGTGTGTTTTTTTGGGTTATCCGTCTAATCATCGTGGTTACAAATATTTTGATTTATCATCTAATAAAATCATCATTAGTCGTCATGTTATTTTTTATGAAACCCAATTTCTGTTTGCTTACGTGAGTAGTCCCGTGCCTAGTTCATATAATTTTTTGGATGATGTCGTCTCCTTGTATATTATCTAATATTTTTCGGACTTACCCAGCACCCAAAATCCGCTAGCGGGCCCACTGCCCGCTGGCCCTCCTTCAACTGTCTCGGGTCCAGCAACTAGGCCAAATATTCAGCCCAGTTCTGTCCCTACCGTTTCTGAGACTGGGCCAAATATTCAGCCGAGTTCTGCCCAATGCTCTCGGGTCCAGTCCCTGGTTCAGTTTCTCGTGTTGGGCCAGCAGGCCCACTGCCTGTTGGCCCGTCTGTCACCCTTCCATCTTTGATTCAAAATCCACCCAATTCTCCCCCGAGTCACAGACCGGTCACTCGTAGTCAACGAGGTATATTTAAACCAAAAAAACATTTTAATCTAAATTCTATTGTTCTTAAATCCCCCTACCCCGTAACCCTTTGTCCGCATTAAATTACACGAATTGGAAATTGGCTATGACCGACGTATATGATGCTCTTATTGCAAATAAGACGTGGGAGTTGATACCCCGTCCTTCTGGTGTTAATATTATTCGGTCTATGTGTATTTTTACTCATAAGGATAATTCTGACGGTTCTTTTGCGAGACATAAGACTCGTCTTGTAGGTGATGGTAAGACTCAGCAGGTTGGCGTGGATTGTGTTGAGACGTTTAGTCCGGTGGTCAAAACCTTTAAAAATTTAATATAATCGACAATTTTCTTTGTCCTAGCTTGGCGAATCTCATCTCCACATATTTCTTTCTTCTCAATGAGCTATTTTTATTTGGAAGACACACATTACTTTTGATTCGAAAGGCATGATTTTTGGTACGTTCCTAGTAGGACCCAACTAGTCTGACTAGTTAAACTTGCTTTTTTTCCAAAAAAATAAAAAAATCAATTTCTAAGAAACATCTAGTGAAACTTTTTTAGTTTCATCCCAACCAATGGAGGCTCATTATAGTAATGAAAAGATGAAAATGGGCGATTTACAGAAATATTATTTTTCAGTCTCACCGTTTATATTTTGACCTTTGTTCAAAATAGTGTTGCAAAAAAATATATACAGCTAGCATGTTATAGTGGGAATAGACTGGTGGTATATTTACAAATTCACTAAATTTTGCGGCCAAATTCTAGTAATCCTCTATGTTTAGACCAGAAATCTCGTCATATTTCAAATTGGTGGACATAATTACGTTGTTACATATTTTGACAGATCATCATAATTCAGTCAAGATCATGATAAATCACCATAATTTGGCCATAAAATTTTAGTAATTGCCATAATTTGACCTCAAATCATAACGGATTACTAAAATTTGGCCACAAATCCTTAAGATGGCCTTAAGTTACTGTATAAAATATCCACCAAATTGTCTTTGCTTCAAAACTGGTTCGAGTCAATTTCGAATGACTCAAAATTTGATGTCTAACATTTAATACTAATCCCAATAATTCTCAATGGTTAAATTCAATTTGGACAGTTTAAAATCAATAGATCCATTTTATCTTTTTCAACAATCAAATTCTATTGGATCTTTATATTTGCACTATTTTTCTTAACAATGCCAAAAGTTAAATATGTTGGATACAAACATGCAGGAAACGGAAATTACAAGTAACTGATAAGTATCAAGAACTGAAATTACAATAAAACTGAAATTACAATGAACTTGAAGAATAAACTGGAATTGTTTTTGGTATGCTGAGTCTTTTTTTTTACTCTGTCTTTAAGACAATATTGCCCCGTATGTATCATTTCTACGTCCTGAACAATTGTCTCCCAAGATAAAACAGCAAATGAACAAATGAGCAAATGAAACCCAAGTGTTACCGTGAAGAATTTTGATTAATGAAATTATGCTGGAAGGTAGTAGGAGAACTGATTTCTGTTTCAGTTTATGTGTGTCTGCTTATGTGTTTTTCGTGGCTCAACAATGGTGACAAATGGTCCTTTATATAGTTGAAGGAGAGGCTTACCAACTGGCCACATAAGTGTCATTACTGGCCAAATAATGACAATTATGGAGGTAGTAATTCACCAAAATAAATGGTGAATTTGATGTGCAACGGATGACATTTAGGAAGAGTAATTCAGCCAAAATAAATGACTGAATTGAGTGTTGTTGACGTTCTGTTCTCTGCCCAATCTGACTTTCTTGAAACTTCAGAGACCAAACTGTACATATTGAAACTTCAGGGTCCAAACTATACATATGAAAGAATTCTGGTCCAAAAAGATAATATCAGAAGAAGCCCAGTCCCCAGCCCACAACCCGCGACGGGCGCGCGGCGCGCGTGTGGGCTTTCCTCGAACCGAAGCATATCTAGGTCCTCCCTCCTTTAAACACATGGGATACCCCTTGGGGTCCCAAACCCCAAGCCAACTTTGAGACTTATAAACAAAATAATTCTTTCTTCCTCCACCGATGAGGGAGAATTGATCTCAATACCACACTTTTCCATGCTTCAAACACCTCACTTCGTGGACCAATATCTCTTTCATTTCTCAACGAAATTTGACGATCCTTGGCCCTACGGTCATCTACTTACTTAGTAGATTATGCATGTGTGAAGAACCGGATTCTCCAACATGCGGAACATTAATGTTTAAGCCGTTAAAGTTGGTCGGACGCAACTCCCGCCAAAGACAAATTTCCAACAAAATATTGATATTTAAGGACACCCGATGAAATTTTTACATTAAAAGAACTGACGATTCTAGTTAAACGTCACAATGGACCGATGGTTAAAATTTATTTTCACCCAATATTTGCACATGATCAAGAATGCAGGATAAAGGAGGGCCCCTTGTGCGCAGCGTGGTAGTGGTCTAACCTTTGAAATCAATTGAGTCACCATGATTTACCTCCTTCACAGACCTGTCGGATCGGGATGTGGGGGCTCCTGGAGTGGGAGATTCCACCTTTTGGAGCAAAGAATGCAGGATATGTGTACATTTGACATGAATATCACGATTGTGTGTAAAAAAAAATACAAAATAGTACATGTGTCCGTTTGGTCATGGATAGTTTTCACCTTTTTCTAGCATACTATTCCGGTATAGTGTTTGGACATAGAATTGCTAGATTTTCGGAAATTCAACTTCAAAAAACTCCAAAAGTTGTTTTCACAAATTTTCACACCAAATGACTCACAAAAATGTAAAAACAACTTCTATTTGTATTCATGTCCAACAAAAACTCCAATTTTAAAATATCATTTTAAACTTGAAAATGTCTAAAAAAAAATCAAAAAAAATCACAATTTTAATCTCCAAATGGCCACTATGTCTTTCATCATTACCATTTACGAATTGGGGGCTCGTTGTGAGAGTTGAAGAAAACCTGTACTCCTATTTGCTCAATGCACATCTATTTTGTAGTAATAAAATAAACAATTATACTAAATGCAACTTTACAGGTTATACGTAGTAACAAAATTGATATTGACTGTTTGCAGTGAAGAATAAAAATTATAAAAAACAAATCCGACCTGCCGGATTCGAACCAGCGACCTAAAGATCTCAGCAGCACACTACAGTCTTCCGCTCTACCAACTGAGCTAAGGTCGGTTGTTGTTTAAACACGTGAACTCTCTTTTTTATATAATTTGTATGACAGAATGCAAATGAACAACTCATTTGAACTTTGTATATGATTCTTATAATATAAACTAGTACTAATACCCGCACGGTGTTTGAAAAATGTTAAAGAATATTCATTTCATTTTATTTTAATTGTTGTTTTAGCTCTTTTCACATCTATTAAAAATAATAAATATAAAGTATTTTTTACTGAGTTTACTGTATTTAATAAAAATGGATTTAATTAGCTCCTTAGTGATGCACAAATTGTTATTTTCAGAACATATTAACAATTGTTAAACAGTCCATCATCACAGCCCATCACGGGCAGAATTCAGTCCATCACGGGAAAAGATATATATGGTATATTAGGAATGTATATGGTAGTATATTGTAAAGAAAAGGATACCTTAATTAGTGTTATACTATTACCATAATTGTATAGTTAGAATTATGGTAGAATAAGGATTTAGAAGTAGAATAGGAAAAGGATTTTCCTATTATGGAAATATGTAACTTGTATATATATCTATTCAATCAATGAAAATAATCAAGGGGATTATTTCTTTCATGGTATCAAGAGACTAGGTCTAAACAAAAGTTTTCTTCTCTCAAACTTTTGCCTCCTCTTTGGCCGAGAACCCCCCCCCCCCCTCGGGTTTTTCTCTCCAAATATCTCGTCTTCCGCTCTCAAAAACCTCTCTTAAATTTATCCTCCTTCTTTGTTCTTTCAAATATGTCTAAGAACAATTTTCACCCTGCCCTCACGGTTTCCAATATCAAGCTCAGTGTCCCTATTGTCCTTGAGATGGAAAACGTTCAATATGCAACGTGGGCGGAGTTGTTTAAAATTCACGCTATCTCTTATCAAGTTCTTCATCACATAATTCCTCCCGCTAGACCCCTTCCTGCGGAGGATCCTGAGGTGTGGATTACACTTGATGCTACCGTTCTTCGGTGGATATACGCCACTATTTCAGTGGACCTTCTACAGACGATTATGGAGCCCGATACCACGGCTATGGCTGCATGGAATAGATTGCGTGACATATTCCAAGACAACCAACATTCCCGTATCGTCACACTCGAGCAAGAATTCTCTCTCGTTCGAATGGACGTATTTCCAAACGTTTCTGCATATTGCAAGAAACTAAAGGAATTGGCGGATCAACTCCGTAATGTTGGCGCACCGGTGACAAATAATCGTCTAGTTCTACGGTTGGTTGCCGGTCTTTCGGAGGCCTATAATGGTGTTGGCACTCTCCTTCGCCAAAGCAACCCTCTTCCCGACTTCCATCAAGCCCGCTCCATGCTTACGTTGGAAGAAGCCGGTTTGGCTAAAAGGCGGCTACGGAGCAAGTCCCGTTGTCATGATGGCATCCTCTCCTAATCCTTCGAGTTTTGTTAATAATTCGGGCCAAAACCATAATCATGGTGGCGGCAAGAATAATCGCAAAAATAATAACAAAAACCGCGGGGGCAAACGCGGTGGTAATGGTGGAGGTTCCGGTAGTCGGCAAAACGTCGGTGGGTCCCATCCAATGAACAAGGTGGCCCACCACCCCCATGGGCCCGGCAGTGGGGCCCATGGCGATGGCAGCGGGGCGGTGGACCGTGGGCCGGCCAGCCCATACCAGCGGCGGCAGAAATTCCGGCGGCCGGTGGGGCGGCCAACGATCCGTGCCCAATGCCCGGCGGTGGCGGCCCACCGGCCGGTGGCCCAAAGGCGGCGGCGGCAAAGGGTAGTAGTTACGGGCCGGGACCAGCACGGCCAGGAGTTCTTGGGCCCCGACCTCCGCAAGCCCATCATGCAACGAGGCCCTACTCGGACCGATATCGAGGCCGCGATGCACACGTTGGGATTGACTCAACCGGATCAAAATTGGTACATGGACACCGGGGCCACTACTCACATGACTTCCGACTCGGTACTCTCTCATCTTATTCCAATTTGAGCACCCCTCGGGGTATAATTATTGGTAATGGCGCTTCTATTCCAATTCTAGGGTATGGTCGAAAACGTTGTCTCCCCCCAATCCACCACTCCTCTTGAAAAATACTTTACATGCTCCTAAATTGATTAAAAATTTAGTGTACGTCCGAAAGTTCACAAATGACAATTCTGTTTCGTTGAATTTGATCCTTTCGGTTTCTCTCGTGAAGGATTTCAAGACGGGGAGTCGTCTCATGAGGTGTGATAGTAGGGGGATCTATATCCTATCATGCCCGGTTTTCGTCCATCGAGTCCAGCCTTGCCATCAGCTTTTGCAGCCATCTCTCCTTCCATGTGGCATGCTCGTCTGGGTCATCCGGGATCTTCTATTTTATCAGTTTTAGATAAAAATAGCTTTATTTCTTGTAAGGGTAAGAGTCGTACTCCAATTTGTCATTCTTGTTCATTAGGAAAAATTGTTAAGTTGCCATTTGTAGACTCCAATTCTCATACTTCGATGCCATTTGACATTATTCATAGCGACTTATGGACATCTCCTGTTCTTAGTTCCATGGGTCATCGATATTATGTTCTCTTTTTAGATGATTATTCTAGATTTTTGTGGACGTTTCCAATTGCGAATAAATCACAAGTGTTTTCCGTCTTCATAAAATTTAGAGCGTTCATTCGTACTCAATTCGAAAGAGAAATAAAAAATATTCAATGTGATAATGGGAAAGAGTATGACAATAGGGAGTTTCGAGAATTTTGTTCTACTCATGGGATAAATTTTCGGTTTTCATGTCCTCATACATCTTCACAAAATGGGAAAGCCGAACGCAAAATTCGTTCCATAAATAACATTGTCCGAACTCTCCTAATCCATGCCTCCATACCTCCGTATTTTTGGCATCATGCTCTACAAATGGCCACTTACCTTCTTAACATAATTCCGTCTAAAGGTCTGACATATTCTTCCCCCCTCAAAATCCTATATAATAAGAACCCTTCTTATTCTCACCTTCGGATTTTTGGGTGCTTGTGTTATCCGTTATTTCCATCCACCACAATTAACAAACTTCGTGCTCGGTCTACCCCGTGTGTGTTTTTGGGTTATCCGTCGAATCATCGTGGTTATAAGTGTTTTGATTTATCCTCCAAGAAAATCATAATCAATCGCCATGTCATTTTTGATGAAACTCAATTCCCATTTACGAAAGTTCATACTCCCGAACCTAAGTCGTATAATTTTTTGGATGACCAAATATCCCCGTATATTATTCGGAATTTTTCGGACATCTCCCGTACCCAAAATCCTCCAGGCGGGCCCACCGCCCCCGGCCCAACAAGACCGCCACACCCAGCTCTTCCACCATCGGAACAAGCAGTTCAAAGAATCGGGCCGGTCCAGCCCGGGCTTCGGAACCGGTCCGTGCCGAGTCCACCATTTCCGATTTGGGCCAGCAGAGCCCACCGCTTCTTGGCCATCCGTCCCGAGCCCGAAAATTCCCAAAATTCCATTAATTCTTCCTCGAGTCATAGACCGGTCACTCGTAGTCGGCGGGGTATTTTTACGCCTAAAAGACATTTTAATTTACATTCGATGTCTCTAAATCCCCCTTGCCCCGCAATCCCGTGTCCGCATTAAATGACCCTAATTGGAAAATTGCTATGACCGATGAATATAATGCTCTTATTGATAATAAGACGTGGGAGTTGGTGCCCGTCCATATGGTATTAATATTATCGTGTCTATGTGGATTTTTGCTCACAAGGAGAATTCGGATGGGTCCTTTGCTCGGCATAAGGCGCGACTTGTTGGTGATGGTAAGACTCGGCGGTTGGAATTGATTGTGGTGAGACGTTTAGTCCGGTGGTCAAACCGGCTACCATTCGCACCGTGCTTAGCTTGGCTCTTTCAAAGACTTGGCCAATCCATCGGTTGGATGTCAAGAATGCTTTTCTACATGGTGATCTCAAGGAAACAATCTATATGCATCAACCGTTGGGTTTCGGGGATCCCAACCGCCCTCATCATGTCTCCGTTTGTTGAAGAAGTCACTATATGGGCTTAAGCGGTCTCCACGTGCCTGGTATACACGATTTGCTTGATTTTGTTTCGACTATTGGGTTCACACACGGCGGGTCGACAATTCTTTGTTCATCTACCGCCGTGGTTCGTCATTGGCCTATATTCTCGTTATATGTGGATGATATCATCTTGACCGCCTCCTCCGATGCTTTGCGTCGCCCTATCATGGCCATGCTCGGTTCGAATTTGCTATGAAGGACTTAGGGCCGTTGAGTTATTTTTTGGGGATTGCCGTCAAACGTCATTCGGTGGTTTGTTTCGTCTCAACGAAGTATGCGGGCGAGATCATCGAGAGGGCCGGGATGTCATCCCGTAAGTCCACTTCCACGCCGCCGAGGCAAACCCAAAGCTAAGCGCCGCGGCAGGTGCACCATACGAGGACCCGACCCGCTATCGCAGCCTTGCGGGGGCCCTCCAAGATCTTACCTTTACCGAGACCGGATATTACATATGCGGTTCAAACAGTGTGTTTATTCATGCATGATCCCGTAGTTGAGCACATGAATGCAATCAAACGCATCATTCGGTATATTCGGGGGACACTAGACTATGGGTTGCACTTGTATCCTTCCTCTACATCCACACTTGTCTCTTACACGGATGCGATTGGGGTGGTTGTCCCGACACCGGACGGTCGACTTCGGCTATTGTATGTTCCTCGGCAACAACTTGGTCTCATGGTCGGCAAAGCGTCGGGCAACTCTATCACGCTCAAGTGCGGAGGCGAGAATATCGAGGGGTAGCAAATGTGGTCTCGTAATCATGTTGGCTACGTAATTTACTTTTGGAGCTTCATTGCCCCATTCGAAGGCAACCTTGGTATATTGCGATAACATTAGTGCCATCTACCTTTCGGGTAACCCGCTTCAACACCAACGCACCAAGCATATCGAAATGGACATTCACTTTGTCCGTGAAAAGGTTGCAAAAGGACAAGTTCGCGTATGCCATGTCCCGTCTCGTTATCAAATTGCGTATATCTTTACAAAGGGTCTACCAAATGGTTCTCTTTGAAGATTTTAGGGACAATCTCGGATTCGGAAACCGCCCGCTATGATCATGCGGGGGTGTGTTAAATATACAATATACACACAATATACATGTGTGTATATTGTATATTTACTCTCGGATTATGCTCCACAAATGAAGATCTCGGTTGTGATATATTAGGGTAAATAAACATGTAAGAATATTGTATATTAGGAAAATATATGTGTAGTATAATATTACCTTAATTAGTATTATACACCTACCATAATTGTAGAGTTAGAATTATGGTAGAATAAGGATTTAGAGGTAGAATAGGAAAAGGATTTTTCCTATTATAGAAATATGTAACTTGTATATATAGCCTTTCAATTAATGAAAATAATCAAGGGGTTTCAGAACATATTAACAATAATTTACAATAAAGTTACTTTACACCATGAAGCTGGGAATTTTAAAAACTATTTGTCATTTAAATCATTAAACTGCCTATGCTGGTTTCAAAACTAAACGATCACTGCCTGTTTTCATAAGCAGAAGAGTGGTTTAAGTGCACTTTTAGGCTTTTGGCATATCCACTTAAAGTGCTTTAAAAAACAATTTACAAGATAATCCATACTATAGCCTCTTAAAAGGTGCAAAAGCATTTCAAAATAATCCATACTATCGCATAGCCTATAACACCAATACATTTGAGGCTGTAGTAATTCATATCAAAACTCGCAATAAAGTAACTTACTGATTTACACTCAAAGATATAGCAACAGCAGGATTCAAAAAGGTAATCATCAAAAGTAGACATACATATAACATCATTTGAAAAAAGAATACACTTTACTTGCAGAGCCTTCAACTATAATCTCCATAAGTAACATTGAAACATTAATCGACTGAAACAGGTTGCATGTTCTCGGCTTCTTTCCTCAGGTCTTGATATAGAACAGACTCCAAAACTTGGATGTACAGTCTGAAATTGAAAGCCAAGAGGATACATTTACAACAACTTAATAACTTGTGAATGAAAAAGTGTTGGTAAAAATGGTGTCAGAAAGATTAAACAAAACAAACGTCTGAGTCGAGAGATGACTCTCTGTCTTTAAGACAAAATTGACCCGTATAGATGTTTTTACGGTGATGGATAATAGTCTCCCAAGATAAAACAACAACAATCAACTATACAAAGCAAATAAAGTTGATTCTAGCGAAAGAAATAAATATAGAACAGATTGTTGATTCTAGGAGAGGATTTTGTTTGAGTTTCTGTATTTCGAACAGAACATAAGAGAAGAGTTTATATTGTATATATTTGTAAACTGAACGTTAGTGTTCAATATATAGTTGAAGAGGAGGGTCGTTGCAATGTTTCTAAAGTCTTCTGAATCGTTACAACGTTTCTGAAATCTTCATGGGCCAAAGTGTAAATAAAAATACTTCAGGGACCAAAAAGAAAATTTTGGAAGACAGCCCACGGCCCGAGGCTCGAGAACCCATGACCCGACCCGGACTAGACGGGCAGGCGGCGGCGGCGCGCGTGTGGGGCTTAGCCCCGAACCCAAGCTCACATAGGTCCTCCATCTTCTAAACACATGGGTTACCCTTGGGGTCCCAAACCCTTAATAAAAAATAGAGCTTATATATTGCTCAATCCTTCTATCTTCTACCTATGTGGGAGATTTGTTGTTTGGCCAAAAAATCATCCATCTATTCATGTCTCAAACAACTTACTTTGTGTACCAATATCTCTTTCATTTCTTAACGAAATTTGACGATACTTGACACTAATATTATCTACTTATTTAGTATATTAGGCATGTGCGAAGAAATGATGTTTCCGACATGCGGGGCCCATGTGTTAAGTTACTAAAGACGGAAAAAACTCAATCCCACATAAATTTCCAACAATACCCTCTTGAAAGAGAATTGGTGCACACATGGTGCCAAAGTTCAGCAATCTTTCAGCGAAAAGATATTGTATCAGGAGAGGTAGCTTTCGGCTTTGAACCTTCCTTAGTTGATTACCATCAGATTTACTTACTGCGCGGTGAACGTGATGTCTTGAACCGTCAATGTTTAGTGTAGACCAAGACACTGATATCAACACAATAACTCCCTTATTCATTTATTCTTACAGTTTTGTCCGTTGTGGCCATGGACAACTCTTGGATTCTTAAGTACGTACATTTGAAGCTGCATGTCTTCGCACTTAAATAAGTGATCTCCTATAAGGTATCCTGCTATACCCCGCTCGCAAGTGTTAGGAATCATTAAAAGTTTTAGAAACTTATCATTTATGCATTATGCAGGTAGCACATAATGTCTATCGCGAGAACTATTTTAGAGTTATATTTCTTTAAAGAATGATAATCCGAAGTGCTCTTACTTCAAGTGAAGCGCTAAAATTGAACTTCTACAGTTTAGTTGCCCCATTGAACCAAATTCTTGGGATCTCAAGTCAGTAAGGTTGGGTTACCACCATAAAGATTCTTATTGTTTGGGTTTTAAGCCCATTCTCCTAGACAGACAGAATATTTGATCTTTGGGTAGGCCTTTAGTTAATGGATCCGCTATATTATCCTTTGATTTGACGTAATCAATGGAAATGACACCCGTGGTGGTCAACTGCATAACAATTGTATGTCTCCGACGAATATGTCTAGACATGCCATTGTACATACTGTTCTGTGCCCTTCCTAAAACCGATTGGCTATCACAGTAAATCATGACCGAAGGTACAGTTTTATCCCAACAAGGGTTATCCTCTAAGAAGTCGTGAAGCCATTCTGCTTCTTCTTATGCTTTATCTAAACCAATAAATTCTGATTCCATCGTGGATCAGGCGATGCATGTTTGCTTAGAGGACTTCCAAGACACAACCCCACCACCAATTGTAAAAACATACCCACTGGTGGATTTAGTGTTTTTTATGTTAGATATCCAGTTTGCATCAATGTATCCTTCCAGTACGGCTGGATATCTTGAATAGTGTAATCCGTAAGTCAGTGAATATTTCAGATATCGTAGTATCCAATTTAACGCTTTCCAGTGATCATTTCCAGGATTACGAGTGAACCTAGCCAACTTATTGACTGGATAATTGATGTCGGGTCGGGTGCAGTTTGTAATGTACATTAAACTGCCAATGACCTGTGCATATCGCTCTTGGGATACGGGTGCACCATGATTTTTATCAATTCTATGATTCATATCCATTGGTGACTTCATTAGGGGACTGCCAAATGCATCAAATTTCCTCAATACACCTTCAATGTAATGAGATTGAGATAAGACCAGCTCGTCAGATGTCTTAGAAATCTTAATTCCTAAGATTACATCTGCAATACACATATCTTTCATGTCAAAACATTATTTCAACATATTCTTGATTTCCAGGATCAAGTTTAGACTACTTCCGGTGATGAGCATGTCATCTACGTAAAGGCATATCATGACAAAGGAGTCAGAGTTCCCTTTGATATAGATACATTTATCACATTCATTTATGGAGAAACCTTTTGATAATAAAGTATTATCAAACTTTTCATGCCATTATTTCAGGGCTTATTTGAGTCCGTACAAAGACTTAACAAGTCGACATACTTTCTTTTCTTGTACTAGAACCACATACCCCTTGGGTTGTTCCATGCATATTTCCTCTTCCAATTCTCCATTTAGGAAGGTTGTCTTAACATCCATTTGATGTATCTCAAGGTCACGCAAAGCTGCAATGGCTACGAATACTCTTATGGACGTTAATCTAGACACATGGGAGTATGTGTTGAAGTAATCGAGGCCTTCATTTTGTCTGTAGCCTTTGACTACTAGTCTGGCCTTATACTTGTCAATAGTTCCATCTGCTTTGTACTTTCTTTTGAGTATCCACTTACAACTCAAAGGTTTGCTTCCCGAAGGAAGATCAACTATTTTCCAAGTATGGTTTTGCATGATGAAATCTATTTCGCTTTCTATAGCTTCTTTCCAAAGCGGTGCTTCTGGAGTTGACAATACTTCCTTAATTGTCCTTGATTCATTTTCAACCATATAGGTTAGAAAGACTAGACCAAATGTTTTGTCCTTTTTGGCCATTTTGCTCCGTCTTGGTTCAACCTCTGGAACTCCTAAGTTTTGTAGGTCTGGAACATTAAGTTCCGGATAGTCAGTAACTTCTGAGTCCTGTAGATCTAGAACGTCTAGTTCCGGATAATCAGAAAATCTCGGGTCTTATTGATAACTTCGTTTGCGCAAAACTAATTATTTTTCCTTTATAGGAAAGATCTGTTCAAAGAAATTCAGCATTCCTTGATTCCATGATCGTACCCTCGTGGATATCAGGTATCTCCAACTTATACACTAAGAAGCGATAAGCACTTATGTTATTTGCATATCCGATGAATATGCAATCTACAGTCTTAGGTCTAATTTTGACCTGTTTTGGTTTAGGTACTTCGACCTTTGTCAAACAGCCCACACTTTCAAATATTTATAAGTGGGTTTCTTCCCTTTTCATAGTTCATATGAAGTTTTATCCTTACGCTTATGTGGAACTCTATTGAGAGTTGTATTAGTGGTAAGAATCGCTTCTACCCACATGTTTTGGGCTAAACCGGAATTGATAAGTAAATCATTCATCATTTCCTTTAACGTACGATTTTTGAACTCGACAATACCGTTAGACTGAGGCGAGTAAGGAGCATTCGTTTGATGAACAATGCCGAATTGAGCACGGTATTCTTCAAACGGTGTTACATATTCTCCCCATCTATCATTACGAATTGCCTTAATACGTAGGTTTAGTTGATTTTCAACTTCTGCTTTGTAACGTTTAAATGCTTCAAACGCTTCATCTTTACTTTTCAACAAGAAAACATAACAATACGTTGTACTATCATCAATGAATGTCACAAAGTACTTGTTCCCCCCTCTAGTTTGCACAAACTTTAAATCACATATGTCGGTGTGAATAAGTTCTAGAGGAGCGGTGTTTCTTTCGACTGAATGGAAAGATGATTTGGTTCATTTTGCTTCTACGCATACCTTATATTTATGTTGAGGGTTTATGTCGAAGGAAGGCAACAATTTCAACTTTACTAACTTTTAAATGGATTTGTAGTTAATGTGTCCTAATCTATGATGCCATAAATTAGAGGACTCAAGCAAGTAGGTAGTAGGCTTTATTTCATTAGATGAACAGATTACAGACGTAACATTCATTTTGAAGAGGCCGTCATTCGCGAAACCCCTTCCTACAAATACACCATTATTTTCAATACTTGTCAAATATTGACCACCAAAATAGACCTGACCTCTTTCTCAAACAAGACAAACAAATTTAATTAGTAGTTGGTAATGAAACCAACACGTTTAAATTTGTTCATTGCTGCCACCATTTGTTAGTAAATGTCCTCCACAATTTATATAATAGCAAATATGATGGTAGAGAAAAACAACCATTGTTTCAAATATGCAATATGAGATCATTATTTAATTAATATCTACCCAATATTCATGAAAATTGAATTTCACAATATCAAAGAGGGTAGAAATACTGGTGCACCGGTGGAAACTTAGAATATTTTGAGCCAAAATATTTATCCATTTGCATTTTACAATGCTTCCAAAGTTTTCCATGACCTGGTTCTTTCGTTTCTTGTTTGAATATCAAAGGCACGATCAAACTAAAATGAAGTTTCATTGAAATTCATTCTTAAAAACAATGCAGCAATCAATGTTGTGATCTACAATATACATGCGTAAGAACACAACCAGTAAACATCGCCTTTTATACTGCACGTAGAATGTCGAACAACTTTAAACATCATCTTCCCCTGGCAGGAGCAGAACCATTGGCAATGGTTGAAGAAGACATCTTTCGAACACTTAGAAAATATGAATTTTGTCTTAAACTGTTGGTAAAAATGGTGTCAGAAAGATTAAACAAAAAACAAACGGCTGAGTCGAGAGATGACTCTTTGTCTTTAAGACAAAATTATCCCGTATAGATGCTTTTACGGTGATGGACAATAGTCTCCCAAGATAAAACAACAAAAATTAACTATACAAAGCAAAAAAAGTTGATTCTAGTGAAGAAATAAATATAGAACAGATTGCTGATTCTAGGAGAGGATTCTGTTTGAGTTTCTGTTTATGTGTTCTTTGTTTCTGTATTTCGAACAGAAGAGAATAGTTTATGTTGTATATATTTGTAAACTAAACGTTAGTGTTCAATTTATAGTTGAAGAGGAGGGCCGTTGCAACGTTTCTAAAGTCTTCCGAACCGTTGCAACGTTTACGAAATCTTCAGGGGCCAAAGTGTAAATAAAAACACTTCAAAGACAAAAAAAATAATTTGGAAGACAGCCCGGACTGGGCGGGCGGTGGCGCGCGTGTGGGGCTTAGCTCCGAACCCAAGCTCACCTAGGTCCTCCCTCTTCTAGACACATGGATTACCCCTTGGGGTCCCAAACCCTTACTAAAAAATAGAGCTTATATATTGCTTAATCCTTCCATCTTCTACCTATATGGGAGATTTGTTGTTTGGCCAAAAAACCATCCATCTATTCATGTCTCAAACAACTTACTTTGTGTACCAATATCTCTTTCATTTCTTAACGAAATTTGACGATACTTGGCACTAATATTATCTATTCATTTAGTAGATTAGGCATGTGTGAAAAAACAATGTTTCCGACATGCGGGGCCCTTGTGTTTAAGTCATTAAAGACGGGAAAACTCAATCCGACATAAATTTCCAACAAAAATTAGTGATGAAGGTCTATTTCATGAAAATGACATATTCATACCACTATGAGTTTGCCTTTGTTTTCTGGTTTTTGTGCAAGTCTAAGAGCTGCTATCGTATTAGCTCCCGATGATATTCCAACCTATGCAAAACAAAGCTTCATTACATTATATAAAGGAATCATAACAGACTTAGACTATAGATTTTTAATAAAATGTAGTTAGAGTGGAAATTAAATTAAAGATCTGTGATATTTTATCAAAATGAGAGTGTTCAAGACTTTGGACTATCCAGGTTCATGAGTGTTTATTCCCAGGAGCAACAAGATCATGAAGGACTAATGCTTCATTTCTATTTCTATGGCCGATGATCATAGAAGCTCCTTTAACGTTTTGTATAAATTGGACTATTCTATTTGTACAGATAGGTGGAGGAGGGGCACAGTTAATCCTTGTTTATCTATTGGTTTTCAAATGGAAAGCTGCATTTATTTGAAATTTACCATGAGCCCTTCCTTCACTGCCAACTCCCTAGCCATGTTCACGGCGTCTTCACTAGAAACCTGCAACACAACAAGAACAGATGTGCAATTACAATTTACAAAAATGACTAATTAGTTCTAAATTCTTTGGAACAAAACGTAGTAGTCACATAATTCTGTCATTATTTTCAATTTGAAGAGAAACGGGATTAACAAAGAAGAGAAATGAGATTCACAAAGAACTTAACATACCATCAGAACTTCCTCCATTAGATCCAGGTCGAGGATATCTGGCTTGAATCCAACCCCATTCCCTGTTATGTGATGAGGACCTGTATTGATGGTCATTTAATGTGTTAACAATCATCACCATTAAGAAGAACCAGTAACTTAAGAACTTCATAATTACTAGGATAACATGGACAGAGTGGAAGGTAAAGCGAAAATAACCTGGTTTTCCACCATTCAGTACATTGCTTTCAGTTGGCTTGACTCCATATATCTAACAAAAGAGGAGAAAATATAAGCATGGTGTTAACTATTTTGGACCTCCATTCAACAAATTACGAACTAGTTGAAAGACTGTTCTCAGCTTCTTGAAATCAGATCATCTTGGACGTCTACTGATTCTAATATGTGAAATCTAAAGTACATTAAAGTATAGATTATTTACCTTGACATTAGGTTTTTTGGATTTAAGATATTGACCAACACCAGTAACAGTGCCTCCACTTCCTATTCCCATGACAAAGATGTCAACATTACCCATGACAAAGATGTCAACATTACCCAGAGTATCTTCCCATATTTCAGGGCCAGTTGTCTCAAAATGAATCTGTTCTCAATGTCAACCAATTCAGAACTCTATAATAACGCAAAAAAGAAATAGGAATAAGTCAGGTTTCGTCAACATACCTGAGTATTTGCAGGATTATTAAACTGTTGAAGCATGAAAGCATTAGGTGTGGATTCCAAAAGTTCATTAGCCTTCTTAACAGTGCCTCCCATTCTTTTGGTTGGATCAGTGAGGATTAAATCAGCTCCAAATGCTCTCATTGTCACTCTCCTCTCCATGCTTGTGTATGATGGCATAGTTAAAACCATCTTGTACCCTTTCATTGCTGCCATAAATGCCATACTGATCCCCATATTTCCCGATGTTGGCTCAATCAACGTCGTCTAAACATAATCAATATGCAGGTCAGAGATAACATATAGTACTAATCGAGTTTAGGTTCTATACATTGACACTGACAGTATAATAAATATTTGTACAATTATGTCAGTATAAGAGAAAAATGGTTTCCCAACTTCTTATGTTCCTGCTAGTGATTGATAAAGAAACATGATTTAACGACAGACAAATTCACTAGTTAAACAACAAATTCCGTCGCTAAACCTATTTAGCGGTGGATTAGCGACATAACTCTTAGCTATGAGCTATTTAGGAACAGATTAGTGACGAAGTTCATAGCTAATTGCAATTGCTCTCTCCTCTTTTTTTTTGTAGTGGGAATGACATGATTCCTCTCTCCCCATTCTGACGTCCAAATAGGGCAGATGTTCCAAGTTCTAAAGACTTAAATCAATGGAAGGAATCACGTTAACTTACTTTTTCAGGAGATATCAGGCCTTTCTTTTCTGCATCATTGATCATTGATCATTGCCAATGCTGGCCTGGTGAAAATACAAGAGAAACTTTTTCTTAATGCATAGTGGAAGCAAATAATTAACAAATGATATCTCTTCCAAGTACAAGTAAATAATCATAATAGACAGGATAAAAATATGAAGATATATACCTGTCTTTGATGCTAGAAGTAGGTTGAAACATCTCTTGTTTCACAGCTATTTAAGCTCCACATCCTTCCGTCACTTTTTTAAGATAAACCATTGGTGTTTTCCCAATTAGCTGAAATTTGACAAGTTCTCTGTTAAGAGTCCACATCGGATATGGAATGAGAACATAAACTCCTTATATGGATTTGTACAATTCTTACCCTATAAGCTAGCTTTTGGGGTTGAGTTAGGTCCAAAATCCATTATTTACATGGTATCAGAGTCAGGCCCATTCCAATTCTTTGTTCACCAATGTTGGGCCACCAAATTATATTGTCCACGCTCCAGTTAACGAGGTATGGGCGTACGGGGGAGTGTTAAGAGTCCCATATCGGATATGGAATGGGATAATGGACTTGGACAATCCTTAACCTATAAGCTAGCTTGAGTCTCAAATTATTTAAAAATAAAAAATCAATAACCATCAGAAAGAGTAATAGTCAAAACATGAACTTCTCTGCACTGAAAGTTTGAAGTTTTTTTTCACACTATCACATAGAGTTGACACCATTGTAAAGAATCTACGATAGCTAGTTACATAACACTAATAATGTAGTTTTTTTACACTGTCATTGGATATAACTAAATCTTAGTCAAAGTAACACAACAGGACACAGTGCCCACAAAAAAATATTGACAAATGAGTCACTCTAATTCATTAGCTTGTGTTTTCTGTCCAGGTTCGACCAATCTCGAGACTTGCCAAATAGTATCAATCATCAAATAACGTAAAAGAATATCCAACTTCCTAATTCGATACCAATTATAGTTCCCAACAAATAAGAAAGAATATAGTTTAGTTACAAAGATACCAATTGCTATGACATATGTCATTTGAGTACAAACACTAAGAAAGAAGACCCCAAATTAATGCCATAGTCAGAAACTAATTTCAGTTGTAACTCCAGAAAGAGATCAAATAAAAATAAAAATAGGTAGAAAGAGAGAGGGAAATGATTAGTTGGACTGACTTGAGAAACTTCAGACTTGATATTAGTATGAGGAAGTTGTAATTTGGGAGTATCAACTAAAGGCTCTGTAGTGAACAATCTGTTGCCTGCAGCTTTAATGATATCAACATTATTATTATTGCACAATGATCTCCTCTTCAAGAACCTGCTTAAAGCTGCCATTAATGAATTCTCAAAAGCTCTGAAGAAATTGTCTTCAGCTCTTGAAAATGCAAAACTATTGCACTAGAAAGTTTACACAAAGGTACTCTACGCTGAGCTTTTTTCGTGTACCTCACATTTGAAACATAGATTATCTATCATAAGGCTCCGTACAACAGATCTTTGTGGTCCGACCCGCAGCTTAGTGCCAGGGCTTCCTTTATAAAAAAGTTTAGTGTAACCTTTGGACTATCCAACCGGACTTCTTTGCTGTACTCTCTTGTTTATTTTCTTCCCTCTTCTATCTCAATATTTTAGTGGTCATTTAGTTAGCTTGTGTGAAAGAGTTAGGGAGGTGTACAATAGTACCATGAGATGCAATACATGGAACCTTATTATTTAGATAGTTAGTTAAGTTGGTTAGTTAGTTACATGTTTGTTAAGTGTAATTAATGATTAGTTAGAATATTCTAGATGAGTAGATATTTTGTGTATATAACTAGCATTGTACTCTTGCTAATGAGCTAATGAGAATTTTCCTCCATTTTCTTATTCTCAGTCTGAGTTTCTGTTTCCTTCTCGAGCTCAACACAGTTGTCAATGGCGATCCCTGCCATTTGATCATCTATCTTGTTATTCAATAGTACAACAATTTCCACATGGTATCAGAGCAGTAGTGAATCAAGATAGATCGATAGAATTCTTTCACATGAAAAGAGGAATTCGGGGGATCTATATATTCAACACTGAAAATTTGGGATCGAGAAGTTAAAATTGGTGAGTGTAAGTTCAATCGAGACAGAAATTTGTTGATTACAGTTGCAATTGAGATCGAAAATCACGAATAAGCAGTAACAGAAACTAATGGAGAAGATTTGACAAATGGAGTTGCGGCAATGACAATAAGCATTGATCACAATCATCCTCTATATCTCTTTTCATCCGATGCATCAGATTTGTTGTCTGTTGGAATCATACTAAATGGAATGGATAACTATACACTATGGAGTAGGGCGATGAAATTAGCTCAGTTGGGAAAGAACAAAATAGGTTTCATTGATGGAACAGTGAAAAGATAGGCTTCACATATGGATTTAGCAAGGCTATGGGATAGGTGCAATGCAATTGTAGTGTCTTGGATGATGGGGAATGTGAGCAAAAACTTACTCAGTGGGATATTGTTCAACTCTGATTCACACATTATCTGGGAAGAATTGAGGGAGAGATTTAACAAGATAAACAGTTCCAGAGATTTTTAATTACATAAAGAGACCTTTACAATGAGGCAAGGAACATTGTCAGTCTCAATGTACTAATCTAGACTTAAGGATCTTTGGGATGAGTATGATTCCATTGTACAAGCAGCTTGTTGTTCTAAATCCATGGACTTTATTGACCATTTGCAATATCAAATAATGTTGCAGTTCTTAATGGGACTTGATGAAAGTTACATTCAGGCTAGAAGTCAGGTGATCATGATGCAGCAAGTACCAAGCCTAAACCAAGTATATGCAATGATTAATCAGGAAAAAAGTCAAAGGATAGTTGCAGGAACAAGTAGGATGACGCAGGAAATAGCACAGTCATCTGCCATGTTCACATCCAGGAATGAAAATGGAAGAGGTGGAAATTGAGGTCCAAAGCAAAAGAAACCATATAATTCTATGCTTTCTGTGACTTTTGTCATGTGAAAGGTCATTTTAAGGTGGATTTTTTAAATTGATGAAGTGTGATTTCTATCACAAAACTGAACATGTACAATATGACTGTTATATGATTAATGGATATCCTGAGAATTTCAAAAACAAGGCCAAGAAGGCATATGTGGCGACATGAGGATTTGTCATTTGAAGACACTGGACAATAATGTGAAATGCAGTACCATCATCATGACATGAAGCACATGCAGAAACAACAGTTTGGACAAAGCTATGGATCAAGTTCAAACTCATAGATAATTCACAGAGTTCACAGTTCATGCCAAATTATAATCACAATCAAAGAATGCATTCACAACCTACAACTCCACACAGTCAGTTCATACCCAGTCAGCATCAATAACTTCTCAACTTGCTTAACAACAAAGGAGAGACTAGTGCTAATATGGCAGGTAAATGTATTTTTGATACAGAAGTACTGTTGAAATGGATTGTGGACACATGTGAAACTAATCACATGATTAGTGATCAGAAATACTTATAGAGTAAAAATTTGACAGAAAATATAGGAAATGTGCAGTTGCCTACATGTGATTCAGCTAGAATCTCTTATGTTGGTGATTATCACCTAGGAGGAGGTGATATTCTTAGAAATGTCTTATGTGTGCCAACATTCAAGTTTAATCTCATGTCTGTTTCAAAAGTAACCAAGGAACTAAATTACAGTGTTACTTTCTGTCCAAAATATTGTGTATTTCAGGATCTCTCATCTGGGAAGGTGAGGGAGATTGGTAATAAAGAAGAAGGAATGTACATACTGTGTTTGGATACACAAAATAAGATAGGAGAATTGACTATGTGTCTATCAACAATTCAGCATGTGGATGCAGTCATTTGGCACCAAAGGTTATGTCATGTACCTATGACTGTTTTAAAGAAAATTTCATGCTTTACGAATGATACTACTTTTGTTTTGAATAAATGTGAAGTGTGTCCCTAGCTAGACAAACTAGAATCCCATTTCCTATTAGTACTAGTAGGAAAACAAGACCATTTCAATTGTTACACATGGATGTATGAGGGCCTTACAAAGTGGAAACATATAATGAAATGAGATATTTCTTGACTATTGTAGATGATTACTCCAGATGGGATTGGATTTTATTGATGAGATCGAAATATGATATAGTTACACTGCTTAGAAATTTCTTTGTTGAAGTCAATACTCAATTTGAAGTACAAATTCAAAGAGTAAGATCTGTCAATAGCACTGAATTTTTTAATCATAGTTGTAAAGAATTATTTCTACAGCATGGTGTGGTGCATGAGAATTCATGCTCACACATACCACAACAAAATGGTGTAGTGTAAAGGAAGCATAGGCACATATTGGAGATAGCTAGAGCTATAAAAATTAAAGCAGATTTGCCAGATAAGTTTTGGGGGTTTTATGTGGAAGGAGTTGTGTACATCATGAATATGATTTTTTCTACTGTTATAGGGAATAAGTCACCTTATGAGATGTTGTATAATGAGACACCATGACTTACTCATTTAAGAGTGATAGGTTGTCTCTATTTTGCAACTATCCTGACTAAACAAGATAAGTTTAGTCTCAAAGCTGTAAGAGTTATCTTTCGTGGGTATGGTTCTGCACAGAAAGGGTACAAACTCAATGACATGGAAAATAGAACATTTTAAATTAGCAGGGATGTGGTATTCATGGAGATAATTTTTCCTCTCAAAGGTGGAACGAATGACCATCTTAGTCATATCAGATCACATGAACATTTCTGTTTTGATGATTTAGTTCATCAACAGACTGTCATGTTTTCACAAATACATACCAGGCTACCAATAGGTGATGAACAAAATAGTCCAACTCTGGAAGTTCAGGATGTAGTCCAGGATGTGTGTATACCTACTAAAACTCAACATCAAAGCAGTTCAAATCCTAGACATAATCATGATCACTTAGCTATAAATTTATCAGAGTCTGATACTAGAAGGTCTACAAGAACTAGTAGACCTCATATTTGGTACAAAGACTATATCACCAAACATGGTTCTTTTAGTTGTTTGTATTCCATAGCTGATAGTGTAGATTACACAAGACTATCACCCAAGTATCAAAGCTTTGTGACTAAGGCTTCTCATGATACTGAGTCATATAGCTATTTAGCAGCAACAAAGGATAAAAAATGGGTTGAAGTAATGAAGGCGGAGATCAAAGCATTGGAAGACAATGAAATATGGGAGCTGGTGCCACTCCCAGAAGAAAAAAGGGCTATAGGATGTAGGTGAGTGTACAAGATCAAATACAAAGCAACATGAGAAGTAGAGAGATTTAAATCCAGACTGGTAGCAAAGGGATACAGTCAGAAGGAAAGTCTTGATTACCAAGAGACTTTTTCACCAGTAGTCAAAATGTCTACCGGAAGGTCAGTCATATCCATTGCAGCAGCCAAACAGTGGACAATTCATTAAATGGATGTCTACAATGTTTTCCTACAATGAGATCTTTATAAAGAAGTATACATGACAGTTCCACAGGGCTTTTATGTTACAGGTGGGGAGAAATAAGTTTGTAGATTATTGAAGTCCTTGTATGGCTTGAAACAAGCATCAAGACATTGGAACATTAAGCTTACTACAACCCTGGTTTCATCTGGATTTCGGTAAAGTCACATGGATTATTCCTTGTTTACCAAACGGAAAGGTGACAGAATAGTAGTGGTGTTGGTATATGTTGATGATCTGCTATTTACTGAAAATGGTCCAGTTCTTATTCAGTCCACCAAAGAGACATTGCAGTCAGCCTTTAAGATAAAGGATCTAGGAGAGCTCAGGTACTTTCTTGGAATAGAATTTGCAAGAAGTTACCAAGATATACTCATGCATCAAATAAAGTATGCATTGGAACTCATATAAGATATGAGACTTGCAGGTGGTAATCATGTCTCTTCTCCTATGGACATGAACCAAAAATTTACTATTGTTGAATTTGATAAATATGTTGCTTCCTCACTCATATTATCCAATCCAGACTCTACCTCATCATCAAAGCCAGACATGATTTTGTTAGATCCTACTGTTTATAAGAGGTTGATTGCCAGATTGTTGTACTTAACAACCACTAGACCAGACATTGCTTTTATTGTGCAATGTCTAAGTCAGTCATGCATGCCACTAAAACATCACATATGGAGGTTGTACTTAGGCTTGTCAGATATATTAAACAAGCAAAGGGATTGGGGATCTTTATGTCCAGTTCCAGTGCCCCTCATCTCAATGTGTTCTGTGATGCAGACTGGAGTTCTTGTGTTAATAGCAGAAGGTCAATTACTGGGTACTTAGTGTTATTTGGTTCCTCACCAATATCTTGGAAGTCTAAGAAGCATGAGACAGTTTCTAGAAGCTCAACAGAGGCTGAATATAGGGCCATGGCTGCTTTAGTAGCAGAGGTGATATGACTTACTGGATTGTATCAAGAACTTGGGGTTGAAGTTCATGCACTAGTTTCAGTGTTCACAGACAACAAGTCTGCCATTCAAATTGCTGCTAATCCAGTTTTTCATAAGTGTACAAAACACATTGATATAGACTGTCATTTCATAAGAGAGATAATACATGAAGGATTAATCTGCACTGCATTCTTACCTTCTGCTGATCAGCTAGCAGACTTATTTACCAAGGCTCTTGGTCGATCACAACATGTTCACTTGATGTCCAAGCTAGGCATGAAGAACATCTTTATATCTTCTAGCTTGAGGGGAGTGTGAAAGAGTTAGGGATATATACAATAGTACTATGAGATGGAATACTTACTATTAAGATAGTTGAGTTTGTTAAGTTGGTTAGTTAGTTACAAGTTAGTTACATGTTTGTTAAGTGTAATTAATGGTTAGTTAGAATATTCTAGATGAGTAGATATTTTGTGTATATAACTAGCATTATACTCTTGCTAATGAGAATTTTTCTTCATTTTCTTATTCTCAATATGAGCTTCTGTTTCCTTCTCGAGCTCAACACAATTGTCAATGGTGATCCCTGCCATTTGATCATCTATCTTGTTCTTCAATAGCACAACAATTTCCACAGCTTGTTAGGGGTCGTTTGGTATTGGTATGATATATAAGGAAAAAAAATCCTGAGATAAATATTTAGTAGCGCATTATCCCTTGTTTGTCTATTAATCATGGGATAAGTTATTTCAGGATTAAAAATACTAATAGGATAAGCTATTCTTGACAAAAGATGGAATAACAATCTCAATATTGATTATCCTAGGACAAAATAATGAAAATGACAAAAATAGTCCTTAGGTCCCTCAAACCCTTTTTTCTACTAAATAAAGTGGAGGATATTTTTGTAAACAAATAACTTTTTTTATAAATTTTGCAATGCATGTTACTTTTAATACAACAAACCAAATAATCAATAAGAAATAATACCATAATAACTAATCCCAATATAACTAATTCCAGTATAACTAATTCCAAGATAACTTGTCTTCAAACCAAACAACCCCTTAGAGTTAGGCATATACTACTGATGCAGATATTATTTACGCAAGATTTAATTATTTCACCTTTTATTTTACATAAATTAATGTAATAAATTGACTCACAATTTGTACTTCACTTGTTCTATAATGTAGGATTGCAATATGATAACCAACAACCATATTTGATATGCTAAATTTTATACAATGCAACTGAAAAGTACCAACAACAACAACATACCCAATATAATCCCACCAGATTTCGGGAGGATAGAGTCTACGCAGACTTTACCCATACCTTGTGAAGGTCGGGAGGTTATTTCCAATAGACGTTCAGCTCAAATAAAATGCAAAGGCAACAATAATAATAGTCAGTAATAATAACAAGGACGAAGACGACAAAGTATTGGTGGATGACGTGCATATTAGGCGGAGGTGGCAGATTTACTTCCATAAACTCTTGAACGAAAAAAAGATAAAGACATTGTGCTGGGAGATCTGGAGCACTCTGGTAGGTACCAAAATTTTGGGTATTGTGAAAACATTAATATTGAGGAGGTTCAGGGTGTTGTTCGCATGATGCACAGAGGACGAGCGACCGGGCCTGATGAGATCCCAGTTGAATTTAGAAGAGCGCTGGTAGGGAGGTTTGGAGTGGCTGACGAAGTTGTTTAACGTCATTTTTAAGACGGCGAGCATGCCCGAAGAATGGAGGTGGAGTACAATGATTCTTTTGTACATGAACAAATGTGATATCTAGAATTGCAATAACTATAGGGGTATCAAGCTGTTAAGCCATACTATGAAAGTTTGAGAAAGAGTCGTAGAGATGAGGGTGAGAAGATGCGTGTCTATCTCCGAGAATTAGTTTGGATTCATGTCGGGGCGTTCGACTACAAAAGTCATTCATCTTATTAGGAGGTTGGTGGAGCAGTAAAGGGAGAGGAAGAGAGACCTACATATGATTTTCATCGACCTCGAGAAGACATATGACAAAGTCCCTAGGGAGGTTCTATGGAGATATTTAAAGGTTAGAGGTGTACATGTGGCATACACTAGGGAAATCAAGGATATGTATGATGGAGCCAAGACCAGGGTATGGACGGTAAGAGGAGACTCAGAGTTCTTCCCAGTGATGATGGGACTGCACCAGGGATCAGCTCTTAGCTCATTCCTATTTGCATTGGTGATGGATGTACTGACGCGGCAAATTCAAGGAGAGGTGTCATGGTGTATGTTATTCGCAGACAACATAGTCTGATGAGACACGCAACAGAGTGAACGCTAAGCTGGAGGTTTGGAGACAGACTCTGGAGTCTAAAGGGTTCATGTTGTGTAGGACTAAGACATAATACTTAGAGTGCAAGTTCAGTAATGAGAGCGACCTTGAGACATACGTGGAGGTGAGGCTTGGTACTCATGTTATTCCAAATAAAAGGAGCTTCAAGTACCTCAGGTCTATTATCCAAGGGAATGTAGAGATTGATGACGATGTCACACATTGTATTGGGGCATGGTGGATAATTTGGAGGGTCGCATCTAGAGTCTTGTGCGATAAAAAGGTGTCACCAAAACTTAAAGACAAGTTCAATAGGGTGGTGGTTAGACCGACTATGGTGTATAGGGCGGAGTGTTGGCCAGTCAATACTTCGCACACCCAAAATATAAAAGTTGCGGAGATGAGGATGCTAAGATGGATGTGTGGGCATACAAGGAGGGATAAAATTAGAAATAATGATATCCGAGACAGAATGGGAGTGGCCTCGATGGAGGATAAGATGCGGGAAACGAGGTTGAGATGGTTCGGGCAAGTGCAGAGGAGAGAAACAAATGCCTCAGTGCGGAGGTGTGAGAGGTTGGCTATGAACAAGTACATGAGGGGTAGAGGTAGGCCGATGAAGTATTGGAGAGAGGTGATTAGACGGGACATGGCACAAGTGCAACTCACTGAGGACATGACCTTAGATATGAGGTTATGGAGGACACGAATTAGTGTAGAATGGTAGTAGGTAGCCAAACGTAGTCCTGCCTAGGCTTACAAACTGGTAGTTGTAATATTATTATTGTTGGCTCGCTTAGCCTATCATACTATAGGAACAATATTGCCTTATAGTCTTATTTATGATGCTATGTGTATTTTATTTGTCTTATTTACTTGCATTTTTTATTGCTTCCTTTTGCTTCTTCTTCTCTTTCAGAATTCGCTATTATGACTTACTCACTTTGTTTGTCTTACTTTGCTTGTCTTACTTTGCTTAGGCTTGTGCTTTGTCTTGAGCCGATGCTCTCTCAGAAACAGTCGCTCTACCTACCAAGGTAGAGGTAAGGTCTGTATACATTCTACCCTCCCCGAGACCCCACATTGTGGAATTTCACTGGGTATGTTGTTGTTGTAATAATAACAATATAGATAATTAAAGACAATAATATAACAAGATAAATGAAGTTAAGAAACAATCGAGTCGTAATAGAGATCTAAAAAATAAGCTAATGTACAAAGATAATAATACTCCTAGTACGGAAGAGAAATTCTCGCGGGACCGTACTAACCCTCTACCCCGATTCTCGACCTCCACACCCTCCTATCAAATCTCATCTCCTCTGTAAGTTGAAGTTGCGATATATCCTGCCTAATCACCTCTCCCTAATGACTTCTTCGGCCTACCCCTCCCTCTCCTCAGGCCCACCACTGGCAACCTCTCACACCTCCTCACTAGAGCATCTGCGCATCTCCTTTACACATGACCGAACCATCTCAACCTTCATTCCCGCACTTGTTCACTACGGGGCCCATTCTCACCTTGTCCCGAGTCACTTCATTTCGAATCATATTTCTCTTGATAAGCCTGCACATCCACCTTTGCATCCGCATCTCTGCTATCTTTAAATCTTATGGACATGAGCTTTCTTAACTGGCCATCACTCCTCCCAATACAACATAGTCGGTCTGACAAAGAACTTTCTCTTAAGTCTATGCGGCACTTTCTTACCGCACAACACATCTGATGCGAACTTTCATTTCACCCATCCCGCGCCCAATACGACGTGTGACATCTTCGTCAATCTCACCATTATCTTGGATGATCAATCCCAGATACCAACCCAAAAGTACTAAACACTATTAATTAATTATATTGATTTTACATGAATAGCTCTTTTTCTAACCAACAACCTTATAAAAAATGTTATACTAACTCCTCAAGGATAAATTTTGGACTCCTTCCCCTTTCCAGTTTCAGTAAATAAAAAAAGAGAAAAATATAGTTTGCACCTTAAACTATACCCGAAATGTCGAGTTTACACTCCAATTAATTGACGGCCTATTACGCCTCTGCCCAATTAAAAAGTGAATTTATTTACCCATTGATATACATATAACCAGTTGCATAAGAGGAGTTGTTACACACTCTCCCGCCTCATCAGCGCCACATCATAAATCTTGTAAGTTTTAATTTTTATATTCTTTTTTTCTTTTCTTTATTCGTTGATTTTTCTTTTATTAATTATATCTTACACTAATTAATTCTTAATTAACCATTAACATCACGGGATAATTTTATCTTCTTCGTCACTAAACCACACAGAAAAATCATATCTGCCACCACCGAAGCCATCATTACCCACTTTATTCTTAATTCCACCAAGAATGTCGAGAATCTAGTAAAATAAACCCTCCTCTTTTGAACAAGAACCTGCGATCTTGGGGGGGAAAATCCAGCATGCTTTCATTTTTTCCGGTCAACCTCAATCTCTTTTATTTTTTTCTCTCACTTCAACATGTCCTTAATATTACATTGTTAAAACCCATCGATGATACTTTGTAAATTATTCCATGAAATTGAAACTCGAAAGGATTTTCAAACCAAACAGATAAGACTAATTTGACTGATAAATACAGATAGCAAGTGTTTGTGATTCTAAAATTGGCTATCTTTGCACTACCCCTTTTCCGTGTTAAAATAATTGTTGGGTACTCTATCGAAAAGCAGTACGGGAAGTAAATAAATATTACAAGTGCTCGAAAGTACAAACAAATAGTCCAATGTTCAGAACTGCTGCAAGGTTGTTGTGTCTTGAATCTTGATAACCTGAAATCAAGAAACAACTAAATCTGGATGGTTACAACTGTGTGTTGAGTCGAGTGATTGCACTCTGTCCTTAAGACAAGATTGCCCCGTATATATGCTTTTACGTTAGCGGGCAATAGTTTTCCAAGATAAAACAACACTTCAATCTCAACACTACAAAGCAAATAGGTTGAGTCTGACGAAGAAAACAAATACGAATCGACTTGCTGAAGATATGGAAAGGGAAGGAAGAGTTTCTGTTTTCGTCCAACATTTTGGACTGACTTTCTCTTCTGTTTTGTCTCTGTGTATATAGTGTGTCTCTGTTGTGTATATCTTGTGTATATGTAGGTGTTTGCTCACTGTTTTTCGTCACTGTTTTGTGCTGCTATTTTCCTGTATGAATGTCCAACACAATTGAGCCAAAAGGCATCAATATATAGCATGGAGGAGGGACTCCTCAACTGCCACAAACATGGTTGTTAATGGCATTAGTGACGGATGTTAATGGCATTAGAGATGGTTGTTAATGGCCATTTAGAGAAGTTGGTTTATGGTCATGAAGGAGGGCTATTTATGGAGTAGTTAACAGCCAAGTAATGGCTGGTTAATGCTCCAAAAAACAACCCAAACGGAAGGCAGAAAGTTTCTGCCTTCCGTCATTCCCAAAATCAACTTTTCAGAAATTCTAGGGACTAAACTGTAAATATTAAGCAATTTGGAGTCCAAAAAGATAATAACAGAAAGTGCCCACAACCCGTGACCGGGCCGGACGGGCGGGCGGCGGCGGTGCGCGTGTGGGCTTAGCCTTGAACCCAAGCACATCTAGGTCCTCCCTCCTTTAAACACATGGGATACCCCTTGGGGTCCCAAACCCTTTACCACTAGAGACTTATAAAAAGAGCAATTCTTCCTTTTTTCCACCGATGTGGTAGATTTGTCCCACACCATATTTTCATGTCTGAAACATCTTACTTCGTGGACCAATATCTCTTTCATTTCTGAACGAAATTTGACGATTTTTGGCCATACGGTCATCTACTCACTTAGTAGATTATGCATGTGAGAAGAGACAAAGCCTCCAACATGCGAAATACTAGTGTTTAATTCATTAAATATGGAAAGAAGTGCAATTTCTCCACTTGCATTTTACGACAATAATTTCATCTCAAGCAATGCAATTTCTCCACTTGCATTTTACGAAGCCATTTTTCTTCTAAAAAACAGTGAGCGGAGGGACGATTTTTTAGAACAAAATGCAGAGTAAAAAATCTGAAACTAAAAAGGACAGAAGTGAACAAGAATGGAACAAGCTCGTTGACGGAGACCAGCTCGCCGGAGCTCCGGCAGCAAAAGTGGGATGAGCTTGTGAGGTTGGGAAAAATGAAGAAGAAAGGGAGGGTGGGGTTATAAAAATCTAAAAAAATAAATATTTTTTAATCAAATTTTGTATTTGTGCCACATCAGCTCTAGAAGTAACTAAATTCATTTTTAAATTGTATAGATATAATAGATCACCCGATTAATTAGAGTGTGAACTCAATATTTAAGATATAAATCAGGGTCAAATCTATATTTTTTGCCAAAAAAATGAAAGCTAGCAACAAAAATTGTCAAGTGGTAAAACAACATGCTCGTTCACATGATATTGTGATCCGAAGGACTTAAAATTTGATGTTTTCTACCTTTTACATACGATTAAACCTATCGCGCCACGCACACATACGGGAGTGATTAATCAAAGTAAATACGTATTATTATCAAAATGAACGGGGAGGGGATGTGGGACCCATGATGGCTGAATTGAAATTTGAAATTAATCAGTGCATGTGCTCTTCTGTAAGCCAACATTGTCAAAGCCTGCAAATTCTTAGTTTTTATTGTCCCAAGTTCCACTTTTAAGCAAAAAGAAGAAAAAAAAAGTTAATTTCTTAAAAGTGATCGAATTTCAAGCTTAGCTCCCTTTTGGCCGTAGCATCTTTTGAAGTTTTATTTTTAAATCTTTGTTTTGGCAATAAAATTTTTACAGATTTTGAAGACAAAATTTTAAATCTCAAATTCTGGCTTAAACATGTTGTTGGGCAAAAATCTATGTTTTGGTCTTTTCAAAAAATTTAAAAACTACCCTAAATTTTTTATATTTTATATAAAAGAAGACATCATCTATTTATGACCCAACTAATTCTATCTGTTATCTTCATCCATTAAAATCGTATCTATCATATTTGCACAATTAAAGTGGTCTATTCTATAAAATGAACAAGTTAAGCTAGTTACTACCGTTGTTCTTTTTTCTTGAACAGATGAATCTTTGTATTGTAATTTGAATTGTAGTAGCTAGTAAGTGTTTTTTTAGCAAATACTATTAAAATGTCATATTTTGCATAATTTGAAATTAGCAAATATGTATATTTTGCATAATTTGGTTAGGTAGGCTTGATAGTTTTTAGAACTTATGAGTATAAGTAATATTTTATATTTTTCAAAATAAAAAATAAAATATATTTTGAAAGAATATGGCCAAACACATTGTCAAAACTTAAAAAACTTCATCCAAATCAAAATTTTCAATTTTTTTTAGAAATCTATGGTATAACGCTAGCTTAAATTAATGCAAGTGATTGCAAGACATTTTGATTCGCAACTTGTACAAGAAAGATTTGGGGTGAAGTGGGGTCCGTCTGTAGTCCACTTGAACAATTGATCATAATATTATTCAGGTCAATAATTACCAAATCTTTTGGATATTTTATAGGGATTCCCTATTTTATATATTATAAAGAGTCGAAAAATATTTAAGTTTAATTTGTTGGTAGAGCTTGAAAAAGATTGAGTGATAATTCATTAGTAGGGGTTGTTACTTGCATTATAGTGATGCAAAGTTCAATTTTATCCTTTGATTGTCCTTTTACCTTTGTGGAAACGCAAAAATTAAGAAGTCAAATTATTACAATATAGGATAGTATTTTGAATCCATTTTTTAATAGATACAAAAGATGTACGCCTTTAGATATGAAATACATGGCAAACTCTTATTTTAAAGTAAGAAAATTGTACATTTTACCCTTGAACAAGATTTTTCTAAATTATCGTACCGTAAAACTGTAAAAATAATGTTGTTACTTTTTGTTGAAAATTTGCCTTTGGTGGGAGTTGCGTCTGACCAACTTTAACGGCTTAAACACTAGTGTTACGCATGTTGGAGAATCCGGTTCTTCACACGTGCATGATCTACTAAGTATGTAGATAACCGTAGGGCCAAGGATCGTCAAATTTCATTGAGAAATGAAAGAGATACTGGTCCACGAAGTGAGGTGTTTGAAGCATGAAAAAGTGTGGTATGAGATCAATTCTCTCTCATCGGTGGAGGAAGAAAGAGTTGTTTTGTTTATAAGTCTCAAAGTTGGCTTGGGGTTTGGGACCCCAAGGGGTATCACATGTGTTTAAAGGAGGGAGGATCTAGATGTGCTTCGGTTCAAGGAAAGCCCACACGCGCGCCGCCGCCGCCTGCCCGTCATGAGTCGTGGGCCGTTATCTTTTTGGACCAGAGAACTTTGCCATATGTACAGTTTGATCCCTGAAGTTTCATATGTACAGTTTGGACCAGAATTCTTCCATATGTACAGTTGGTCCCTGAACTTTCAAGATGTACATTTTGGTCCCTGAAGTTTCAAGAAAGTCAGAATTGGGGGAATTACTAAATGGTCAATCCGTTGCACATCTTCACCATTTATTTTGGAGGAATTACTACCTCCATAATTGTCATTACTTGGCCTGTAATGGCACTTATGGAGGCAGTTCATCAGCCTCTCCTTCAACTATTTAAGAACCCCTTTGTCACCATTGTTGAGCTACACTTTACACTTAACGAAAAACAGAAACGAATTCATCTTCCTACAATCTTCCAAGCATCATTTCATTACTCAAAATCTTCACGATAGCACTTGAATTTCCTTTGCTCAATTGTTCATTTGCTGTTTTATCTTGGGAGATAATTGTCCAGGACGTAGAAAGGATATATACGGGACAATATTGTCTTAAAGACAGAGTGCAAACACTCGACTCAGCATACCACAAACAGTTCCAGTTTGTTCTTTGTAATTTCAGTTTGTTATTGAATTGTAATTTCAGTTCTTGTATTACGTAGCAGTTATTTGTAATTTTCGTTTCCTGCACCTTTGTGACCAACACTTTTCAATCAAGTCTTTAAAAAGTAGTCACAAGTTTCAAATTTGTTTCAAATTTCATAAGTGAAGCTTTGAAATGTGAGTATTTATGAATTTTGGCCGTTTTATATTTATTGGATATTCCAGAAGGGACCATGTAATCTTTTACTAGAAATTTTAACAGATGGAATAAGTGATAAGTCCCATAGTTAGAACAAAAAGAAGGAATTGTCACAATCGCTCATTGGAAAGTGGTCCATTTAAAATTCAGTCCAACCGGGTTGCCCCGGCCAAAAGATGCATAATGTCAATTTTACCATTATTTAGATAAGGCAAGAAAAAAGGCCAAAAATCGAAGATGAGAGCGATGAATTTGTTTGCCTACAAGTTTCATTAAGAAATAAAATTGAGTAAGATTGGACAAATGGATCACATCAATGCCAAGTCTAAGTGTGCAATACAGAAATGTTAATTGTCTGATATCAACTTAATGAGATTCTAAGTACTTCATACAGACAATATTAGTCCAACACGAAATCCATTTTAGGATTCACGAATTACTTTTTAAAAAATAAGGATTTACCCAAAAAAAATTCTATCAAGAGTTAAAAAAAAACATCCTCAAGCGTTGAAAGGTGTTTACCCGAACCCCCTCGATAAAAAATTACACACTATATGTATGGTACTAATTTTATTTTTATTTTTATGCACATATATAAATTCTGAGATAGGAGGTTATGGAGGACACATATTAAGGTAGAATGATAGTATGTAGTCCAGCGTAGTCCTACCTACTTTTACAAAATGGTAGTTGTAGTAGTATTATTATTGTAGGCTCGCTTAGCCTATCATATTGATTTATAGTCCCTTGTCGTTTGATTTATGTTGCTATGTGTATTTTGTTTGTCTTATTGACTTGCATTAGCTATTGCTTCTTTCTCTTTCAGAATGAGCAGTCATGACTTATGCACTTTGTATGTCTTACTTTGCTTGGGCTTGTGCTTTGCCGAGGGTCTCGAAAACAGCCGCTCTTCCAAGTTCAAATCTCAAACACTACAGGTCAGCAGGGATTCGATCCCTCAACCTTGAGCACTTGAGACTGGCGCCTAACCAGTGTTCCATTCAGTCAAGTTTGATCATGTGTTCATTCAGTTTATATTACACACATAATATACTGAGTTTAGTTGGGTAATCATGGTTTCACGTGACCCATTTTTTACACATAAATTCGCCGCCGCAGAGGGAAAATTAAGTTTTCACACGGATTTTCCGATAATTCATCAATAGAAAAAATCTTTATTTCTTATAGTGTACGTATAATTGATACTGCATCTATTAGTCCTCAAATCTAATCATCTTATACGAACGACCTCCTTTATGTTTTTTTTCATATTTGCGAAATTATATCATAAAACAACAAAAGGGATCATGTTAAGTACCATTTAGCTGCATTCAAAAACGAGATTCTGATTTTTTTAAGTCAGCAAAAGTGAAATATATTTACACCTATCTTTGGTTTTTGTGACAAATGATTCAAAAATTTAATCACAGCATCATTCGGCCACATTGAAGGAATCCCATGTGACGCAATGAAACGAAATCCTTAAAAGGAAGAATCACAACAGCATTCGGCAGTCCAAACTAAGGGTGTCCAACGGGGCGGATCCCGGCGGGACGGAACCCGGCGGAACGGGAAAGGGTCGGGACTCGGGTTCCGGCGGATTTGGCGGGCCGAGATAAGCGGGACGGTGGGAGGTCCCTTCCCACATCCCGCCGGAACGGGGTCGGGTTGGGGCGGGAGTCGTTTTTTTTCCCACTTAATTTTGAAAAATAATATATATAAACACTTCAATAATTGAACAAAATAGTGATAAAAACATCCCAAGATTGTTTTTGTGCCTCTTATATTATTTAATAAAAATATAATTTTTTTTGTAATACAATTCAAAATTGCAACTTTGTGGTGTTGTTCAAAAGTTGCAAATCACATAGTAAAATTACAATTAAAAAAATTACATATTCAATCATACTCTTTCGAATTTTCTCACAATGTCTTGAGGATCTTTTGTTGGAATTGAAATTTGTTTGTCAAATTCTTATATGTCGTTTTCTGCTCCCTCGGACAAGATTTCGTTGTAGTTGTAGTCTCCTTCTTCGTTGGTCTCCGATTGGTTGCACCTTCTACGCTCCGCAAGAATTCAGTCTCTGAATAGAACTGCAATCTCCAATGTGTCTCCCGCCAATGAATGTCTGTGCTCTCCAATTTGAAATATTCCCGCTGAAAATGCGCTTTCAAACGTTGTTGATGACGCTTGAATGTTTAACACATCTCGAGTCATTTTTGTTAGCGTCGGAAATGTCTTCTCATTCCCCCTCCAGTATTTCAGCTAGTCTTCTTGTCGTTCATCATTGACAATTAATTTGTACGGTACAATACCCTGCAAAACATAAACATCAAATTCGCTAACTTATGAAAAAGTTGAACCACTACACATTTTATTTCTAACGCCTTGAATACTAGCAGCAGAAACCGCATATTTTTTATAAAGTTGTAGCGAAGTAGTAGAAGATGGTACATAAGCGGTTGATTATTTGCACTTTGTTGGTGGTAATACGTATATATTTTTTGCATTTGGTGTGTATGCTAGACGTAACTGCTTCTTTAGTTGGTGTGCAGTTGGTTCTTCAGTTGGGTCAGTTGGAAGTACTTCTACACAATCATAAATCGTTTCTACAAGTGTTTTACAACCGTCTACTTTAATAGTTGGATTTAATACAACACCAACAATATAAATAGTGGGGATATGAAAAAAGTATTTTTAAATTTTTTAAACATTTTTTCAATAGATGTCTTATAAGTTGGTTTTTGCATATATTCATTAAGTAACAAAAATATTAGATCTATATAAAATAACATATTTGAAATAGTAGGATAATAAATACCGGAAAATTCTTTAGTAGCTTGATAAAATTTCTCTAAAATTCATTAAGTTCTAAAATTTATCCCAATCATTATCTACAAGCATATCCCTTGGATTTTTATTATGAGCGTTAAATAATAAAGTAATAGGTTGTCTATTATCGTAATCAACAAGTAGTTACTCATACAGAGAATTCCACCTAGTCAAAACGTCCTCTGAAATTTTTCTATATGATAATCGACAATCATGACATATTTTTTTATATTTTTTGCGTCTTTGTAACTTTTTACCTTTAAAATAAAGTTTATGTCAAATTGTATTTTATCAAGAATGCTTTTAAAAAGTTTTAGGTCATTCTTTACAACTAGGTTATAAATATGACACGCACATCTTATATGAAAATGATCAGGAAAAGATGGTTAATCTAAGTTTTAAAAGTCATATAGCATAATCATTAGAAAAATAATTATTTAATGTAATAGTCATAATTTTATCATTTATTCCATAGTAATCACAAATTTTATTAATATTATATGCAATAAAACTTTCAGTGTGCCTATTATCTATATATCTATATGCTAAAATACGTTTTTGCATAAACCAATTTTGATCTATCTAATGACATGTTACCGTTAAATAATCATTACCGTTAGTACTGCGGCCTATGTCAGAAGTGATATCCACTTTGCCATTAAAATGATACAGTGCATAACGTAAATACTGTTGATATTCACTTGCAAATTTAAAAACATCCCTTCTGACAGTTGATCTAGGAAAATTATTAAAAGCAAGATTGTATGTTTCTCGTATGTAATGAATAAAATCAGGAGAGGAAGGAAATGAAAAAGACAAACCCTCCACCGCTATTAATTTTGCCATATTTTCCCTATCTTTGTTTTTATCATATTTAAGACCAAAAATTCACCCAGTCGTCGGGTTAATTTGACCTTGTACTAGGTCGGGGACACTATGGGAACCTTATCTCGACTCAGATGGCATTGGCAGACCCAATTTTTTAGTCAGGTATTGATTCCACTTAGCCGTGTGCTCGCCTTGTACATGTCTCAGTAAACTTCCCGTCCCACCTTGACCTTTTTCGATTTTAAATTTATAAACATTTTTACAAAATTTACATATAGCTAGTTGATTCTCTTGGTCTCTATAAAAAAAAATGTCATCCATCTGATTTTAATTTTCGTTTTGTGGGGCCTCGATTCATACTAGGAGGAATATGAGGCATTAAAGTTGCAGTTTCATGCTGAGACTTAGCCTGAGGTTGAGGTGCATTAGTGGGTGTGTCATCTATATTATCGTCTAAATTAAAGTTTGGTTCGTATATCATTAAAAAAAGCAGTTTCATCAATATGACCGAAATCAATCAAATCATCAAGATTAGAAATATGATTACTAGAAGAAGTACCCTTACTCTTGTTACTCCTACTAGAAGAAGCACCCTTACCCTTACCCGTAAGCATACGTCCAAAGCGTTACATTATAATTATGCAAATAAATAATTAAAGTAAATGAAATTAAGTGCGATAATTAAAATCAAGTAACAATAATAATTTAAAGAAGGAACGAAGGTACCAAACGCCGACGTAACGTTGACGTGTAATCGAGGTTGAAAATTGAAACTTTGCTCGATGGATGATCCTCAAGCTAGTTGCCAACTTTACTCCCAAATTTTTTAACTTTGATATAATATTTAATAGTAGGAAGATTTGTAGAATTGTAGAGAGATAAATTGAGAGATTAGAGAGATGGTAGAAAGATTTGTGATAAAATAAAGAGAAAAATGAGTTATTTATAGCTGAGAAATAGAGTTAAAGTGTAAATATATTAACTTAAGGGTTAAAATAAATATTATGGAGGGTAGGGGCCCCAAAAATGACTGTTATAGCAAAATAAATTAAAAGTTCATCTTAAAATTCCCAAGTCGCAAAGTGATAAATTCAAAATTTATATAGAATTCTAAGTTAAGAGAGTGAGTTCGAAATATATGAATTTCTACAGCAAAATATTGAATTACGTCGAACCCAATGTGTCATTGTTGGATCTGTCAAGTGAATGATTACTAATCCACGCTTATTTGGCAATATCTTTAAGTGTTTATTAACTGCTACCTTTTTTTTATTAAGCTCAATCAAAATAATATGTCTGCCTGCTTGTCCTTTTTTCAATGAAATTATATTTGTTGAAAATATTATAAAGAGTATGTGTCGGATAGGGGCTTTTAGTTTGCAAAATGGACTCGAGTGATGGACCCCAAAGTATTGGGCACACAAAAGTAAAGGGCTTGGCTTGGTTTGGACTTTGGAGGTACCTTAGCCCAACCCATCTCAAAATTTTCAGCAAAGCTAGTCACTGAGTCACGACCAACTTAGGGTTTGTTTGGCTATAAAGATTATCACTTTTTTCAGATTAATTTTTTATTTTATTTGAAAATCAGGTTTTG
The DNA here is from genome assembly GCA_034509755.1 of Anisodus tanguticus. Taxonomy (NCBI): domain Eukaryota; kingdom Viridiplantae; phylum Streptophyta; class Magnoliopsida; order Solanales; family Solanaceae; genus Anisodus; species Anisodus tanguticus. The sequence continues at coordinate 20,706,117 of CM067561.1, read as the reverse complement.
GTTATAGAGTTTAGAAATCCAACTTGGAGTTAAATTCTGAATTTTGGAAAATGCTCCAAATTTATTTTCCAACTCCTTTTTCATAAATTCTAAATTAAGTGTTCTCTTTGAATTAAGTGTTCTTTGTAACCAGCTCCATAAATTTTAAATAAAGTGAAAACTCTTTGAAATCTATGGTCACACGTCTACTTAAAGTTTCTCTCTTCAAATTTATAAAATACTTACATTTTTTGTAGCACAAAAAATAAAACATTATGCATATGCAAGTTAGATTATCTACGATACTTCTTAGCACCATATAATATTGAAACATGTAATGTATTAATTCTACCATTTCTTAAGGGGATGTGTAAACTGTAAAGTAAGTAATTGCTACATAAAAATAATAATCGGGGATTTATTCAAATCTTAGGTACAATTTTGGTGACTAAGTTCATCGAATATTAATATTCGTGTTTAATATCAGACTAAGAATATATAAATTAATATGACACACTTTCTTTTTTAGTCAGTACAAAAAAGAATGACATATTTATTTATTTGAAAATAATTTAACTTTAAATTTTATCTTTTATATTTAACAAAATGATCTATAACCACCCAAGTATCTTTGACTTATTTTACACCATAAGATTTAAAAGTCTTTATTTATTTCTTAAACTCCGTGGTGAATCAAACTTCTTCATAATATAAAATTATAAATTGGTTAATAAATTTCACTAGGCCTATTCATCGGTCGGTTTGGATCAGATTTAGCACATTTCGAATTACAATTTCGATTTTCAGATTTCGCAACATGTAATCAGAATCAGATCCAAACACGATCAGATTGAATCAGATTTTTTAAGTTTGGTTTCGGATAAATCGATTTGGATAATTCAGATTTTCGATTCGGCTTATAAGTTGAATTACTTCTTCTTCTCCTTCTTACAACATGAACAATCAAATAAAATATTTGTACCAAATTACCTTAATATATAGTTTCTCGTTGCTATCACGGTCACATAAATAAAGTAGTCATACAAGCAATTTGCCAAGTATGCAACAGTAAAAGTACTAGTATATGAATGAACAAGTTTCTTTAAAATGAACAAATCCAAACATATTAAATTTAGTGGACCAGAGGACTTTGCCAGATGTCGGTCAAAAGTTGTGTGACCAAATCTGGATATGAAAATGGTTTTCTGGTAGAAGAGAGTGATGATGATGAACATGTTCATGGTGTCACCGCTACCAAGACTGGTGGGAGCAAGCGCTCTCGAGAGCCTGAGGATGTCAACTGGGACAAGAGGAGAAGACTGAAGATGTGCTTCTATCTTGCAGCAGAAGGCCTATATCTGTCCCAGACAAAAGATCCGAATAATGGTAAGAAGAAAATGGACACTCAGTTTGATGAAGTGACTGAAGTGGGCCAGAATTCGAAATTGGGATAAGTAGTTTTTATTACTTGTCAAGAATAAAGATTAAATGACGTCTGATTAAAAATGGATTAAAGTAAGGAGGAATATAAAAATAATTTATATTCCTTACGCTTTAAAATCAGAAATTTAATCTCATCTTCTTTCCCGTTTAAAGATTGGATTTTGTAAACGATTTAAAAAGATCCGTTCTTTTAAGTGTAATTATTAAAGTGTGTAAAGTATGTTCGCACATACGAGGGAGAAAGATCCACTGACTGTGCGAAAACTGTTACCACACTTAAGTAAGCGCCAACAATTGTCTGGGCACCAATCATAATGGAAGAAGTCTAAAAGCTAAAGACGTTGAGCCTGTCATACTATTTGGTAGAAGATCCTTCATAGGATGATATTTGACACTCAGTCATAAAAAGCCTCCAGGTGACTGGAGTGGGCCAAAATTCATTTGATATGATGATATTGGACACTCAGTCATACAAAGCCTTCGGATTCTGGCCCACTTCAGTCACTTCATCAAACTGAGTGTCCAGTTCTTTCTTACCATTATTCGGATTTTTTGTCTGGGACAGATATAGGCCTTCTGCTGCAAGATAGAAGCACATCTTCAGTTTTCTCTTGTCCCAGTTGACATTCTCAGGCTCTCGAGAGCGCTTGTTCCCACCAGTCTTGGTAGTGGTGACACCATGAACACGTTCATCATCATCACTCTCTTCTACCAGAAAACCATTGCCATATCCAGATTTCGTCACACAACTTTTGACCGACATCTTTCGAACACTAATAGTAATACAATTAGTGGGCTGTGGGCTGTGGGGACTTTCTGATATTATCTTTTTAGACCAGAGGACTTTGCCAGATGTATAGTTTGATCTCAAAAGTTTCTTATGTACGGTTTGGTCCCTAAAGTTTAATATTTTACAGTTTGGTCCCCAGAGTTTCTGGAAAGCTGGTTCTGCTTACCGTTGGACTGTTTTATGGAGCATTAACCAGCCATTATTTGGCTGATTAACTCCTTCATTAACAACCCATTACTTGGGCATTTGAGCAGCCTCCTTCATGACCTTAAATCAGCTCACTAATGGCATATAAACTGCCATTACAGCCCTCCCTTTATGGCCATTAACAGCCATGTTTTGGGCAGTTGAAAAACCCCTCTTCCATGCTATATATTGAGCTGATGTTGGCTCAATTCAGTGATGGAAAATAGATGAAAAATAGATAGCAATATAGCACTGGAAAAGCAGAAAAACAGTGGCTGAAATTCAGTGCAAAACTGTGACTGAAATTGTTGGAAATTTGCCTTTGGAGGGGAGATGCGTCCACCCATATTTGATGAATTAAAACTAGTGTTCCGCATGTTGGAGACCTTGTCTCTTCGCACATGCATGATCTACGAAGTGAGTAGATGACCGTAGGGCCAAGAATCGTCAAATTTCGTTGAGAAATGAAAGAGATATTGGTCCACGAAGTAAGGTGTTTGAGGCATGGAAATGTGGAGTGGGACAAATCTACCACATCGGTGGGAATAAGAAGAATTGCTCTCTATATAAGTCTCTAATTGGTAAAGGGTTTGGGACCCCAAGGGGTATCCCATGTGTTTAAAGGAGGGAGGACCTAGATGTGCATGGGTTCAAGGCTAAGCCCATACGCGCGCCGCCGCCGCCCGCCCGTCCGGTCCGGTCTCGGGCTCGTGCTCGGTTCACGGGTCATGGGCTATTTCTGATATTATATTTTTGGACCAGAGAACTTTGCCAGATGTACAGTTTGATCCCTGAAGTTTCTTATGTACAATTTGGTCCATGAAGTTTAATATTTTACAATTTGGTCCCCAGAGTTTCTGGGAAGGTGACGGAACTTTGTGCCTACCGTCGGGACTATTTTTTTGAGGCATTAATCAGCCATTACTTGGCTGATTAACTCCTCCATTATCACCCTCATTCATGTCCATAATTCAGCCCCTCTTGATGGCCATTTACAATCATTACTTGGCTGTTTTAATGCCCTCTTAATGGCCATTAACAACCATGTTTTGGGCAGTTGTTTAGCCCCTCCTCCATGCTATATATTGAGCCTCTTTTGGCTCAATTCGTTGGCAGAAAATAGACTGAAAACAGGCTGGAAACAGATGGAAAACAGACAGCAAATAGCACGGAAAAAACACAATTTTTCAGCACGAAACAGTGACTGAACTTCAGCAAAACAGTGGCTGAAAAACAGTGACCAAACCCTCACATATACACAAGATATACACAACAGAGACACACTATATACACAGAGACAAAACAAGAAGAGAAGATAGAATCTCTTCCTTCCTTTTTCATATCTTCACAAGTCGATTCATATTTGTTTTATTCGGCAGGCTCAACCTATTGGCTTTGTAGTGTTGAGATTAAAGTGTTGTTTTATCTTGGGAGACTATTGCCCGCTAACGTAAAAACATATATACGGGGCAATCTTGTCTTAAGGACATAGTGCAATCACTCGACTCAACACACAACGTTGTAACCATCCAGATTTAGTTGTTTCTTGATTTCAGGATATCAAGATTCAAGACACAACAAGCTTGCGGCAGTTCTCGACATTGGCCTTGCAAGGTTATCAAGATTCAAGACACAACACGCTTGCGGCAGTTTTGAAGATTGACCATTTATTTATCCTTTCGAACACCTGTAATAGTTATTTACTTTCCGTACTGCTTTATAAAGTACAATAGAGTACCAACAACTTAAGACAAGATTGTATTGTATTACTATTAGTGTTCGAAAGATGTCGGTCAAAAGTTGTGTGACCAAATTTGGATATGGCAATGGTTTTCTGGTAGAAGATAGTGATGATGATGAACGTGTTCATGGTGTCACCGCTACCAAGACTGGTGTGAACAAGCACTCACGAGAGCCTGAGGATGTCAACTGGGACAAGAGGAGAAGACTGAAGATGTGCTTCTATCTTGCAGCAGAAGGCCTATATCTGTCCCAGACAAAGGATCCGAATAATGGTAAGAAGGAAATAGACACTCAGTTTGATGAAGTGACTGAAGTGGGCCAGAATATGAAATTGGGATAAGTAGTTTTTCTTACTTTTCAAGAATAAAGATTAAATGATGTCTGATTAAAAATGGATTAAAGTAAGGAGAAATATGAAAATAATTTATATTCCTTACGCTTTAAAATCAGAAGTTTAATCTCATCTTCTTTCCCGTTTAAAGATTGGATTTTGTAAACAACTTAAAAAGATCCGTTCTTTTAAGTGTAATTATTAAAAGTGTGTAAAGTATATTCGCACATACGAGGGAGTAAGATCCACTGACTGTGCGAAAACTGTTACCACTCTTAAGTAAGCGCCAAGAATTATCTGGGCACCAATCTTAACGGAAGGAGTCTAAAAGCAAAAGACGTTGAACCTCTCATACTATTTGGCAGAAGATCCTTCATAGGATGATATTGGACACTCAGTCATATAAAGCCTCCGGGCGACTGAAGTGGGCCAAAATTCCTTTGATATGATGATATTGGATACTTAGTCATACAAAGCCGTCGGGCGACTGGAGTGGGGCCATAATTCATTTCATAGGAAAAGTAATGGACACTTAGCGTAGTGGGCCAGAGTTTCCAGGTCTTAAATGATCTGAAGGCCTAAAGAAAGGCAGAAAAGAAATTGGCCACTCAGTCTGCCAAAGCAACTGGAGTGGGACAGAGTATCCAGATCACATATGATCCGGTTACACCCTAACCACGGGCAAGAGGTTGTTCATGTGAAGCAATGCCACCTCTAAAATCAAAGAGGCTGGAGAGGTTGTCCTCAATAGGACTTCAGGGAATGTGATCACTCTAAAAAGAGGTGATACATGTTCCTAACTTGGTTTAAGGGACGTTGTTGGTCAAGCTGGTTTGAGACTACTCCCACAGGTCTATAATAACTAAGAATGGTACAGTATGTCTGTAGCTAAATGAATGATATATTTGTAATCTGTGCATCTATGCCATCATAGATTAAGACACGTTAAATAGCAAGTCGTTCAAAAACTAGCGAAGTTGAGATTGTTGCCTTATGTCGACATAAACCCTCAAAATAAATGTGAGGTAGGTGAAGAGGCAAAATCACCTTTCCAAATTTCGTCAAGGGAATAGTGAAAGAAGAACCGCTCCTCTAGGACTTAGTCACACCTTTATGGGTGATTTAAAGTTTATACAAAATAGAGGGGGGAGACAAGTACTTTATGACTTTCATTGATGATGGTACAACATATATAATCCTTTGTTAGTTGAAAAGCAAAGATGAAGTTGTTGAAGCGGATAAGCGCTACAAAGCATAAGTTGGAAATCAACTAAGCCTATGGATTGCGAAATTCGTAGTGATAGAGGGGGAGAATGTGAAGTATCGTTCATTAAACGACTATTCATTTCTCACCTCAGTCCAACGGTGTTAGCCAAACACAAAGTCATACACCCAAATTATGTGGGGTGGCTTGGTAAAAGTTGGAATACTGAAACAGGTCAAGTTGTACCTAAGACTGTAGATTGCATATCTACTGGATCTGCAAATAACAATAGTGTTGATCGCCTCTTGGCGTCAAAGAATGTTGAATTCTTTGAAGATAACTTTCCTTGAAATAGGAAAAAAGAGTAGTTGCTCAAGGTTAACAAGAACCCGCGAGGGCCTGACTGTCCGGAACTAGACGTTCCGTATCTACAGGACTCGAAAGTTGCTGACTATCCGGAACTTAATATTCCAGATCTGCAGAACTCAGGGATTCTAGATGTTGGACCGAGACGGAGCAAAGAAGGGGACAAAGACTTGTTCCAGTCCTTCTAGCTTGTATGGTTGAGAATGAACCATGGACAATTAATAAATAATTGTCATCTCCAAAAGCGATGTTTTGGAAAGAAGCTACAAAGAGAGAAATAGATTTCATCATATAGAACCATACTTGCGTAATGGTTGATCTTCCTCCGGGAAAAGAACCTTTGGGTTGTGAAAAAGGATACTCAAAAGTGAGTACAAAGTAGATGGATCTACTGACGAGTTCAAAGCCTCGGCTACATGTACATATGCTCCCCTGGGAGTAGCTTAACATCATGGGCCATTGCAGTCTTGTGTGGCATGGATGTTGAAATAGCCTTCCCAACCGGAGAGTTGGAAGAAGAGGATCAGAGTTGGTTTGCTGAACTGTTGGGCTTCTTCCTGAACTTTCATTTTGATCCCTGAAATGTTTACATTTTGGTCCTGAAAGTTTCGTATAAAACAAAACAATGAATCTGACCACAGAAACATTGACTCTGAAGTTAGAAAGCAAACAGTTGGAGAATCAACAGTCTGAAAGTAAAAGTCATATTGAAACAAAGTCTCGATATGAAAGATATGGGTATCACAGATGACATCTTAGGAATTGAATTTCTAAGACATCTAACGGACCGGTCGATAGTTGACCAGTCTCGTTGAAGCCACCAATGGATATGAATCATAGAACTGATTGGAATCATGGTGCACCCATAGACAATGAGCGATATGCACAGGTCATGTGTAGTTCAATGTATTGTACACACTACAACCAACCCGGTATCGTCCTACAAACAAATCAGTTGAACTAAGGTTCACTGATGATCTTAATACATGATCAATAGAAGGCATTAAGTCGGATATGACGATATCTGAATTATTCGCTTATCTGCGGATTATAGTATTTTGGATGTCCAAATGGTTCGGGAGAACACAAGTGATGCAACCGGACATCGATCTGAAGAACACCAAAGCCACAAGTAAATGTGTATGGTGGGTCTTGGAAAACCCTCTAACCAAACTTGCATCGACCGATTCATGATGGTGTCAGAGTTTATCGCTTTATACAAAGCATGAAAAAAGTTGAGTAACTTCACGACTCATTAGAGGACGTCCCTTATTGGGAGAAACCCGTGCCTTCAGCAGTTATACATTATGGTTAGCCGGTCGGCTTTAGGAAGGACACGGATGACGACGTCTGGACATATCTGTCAGGATCTGTCGGAGACATAAGACCGTATGGCAGTTGATCATCACGGGTGTCACTTCCTTATTTACTAACTAAGGGACTATCTGGAGATCAAGTGTTCTGCCTGTCTAGGGGAATAGGCTTAAAACCCAAATAATACGAACCTTTACGGTGGAAACCCAACCATACTGATTGGAGATCCCAAGAATTTGGTTCAATGAGAAAACTAAGCGGCAAAAGGTTCAGTTGAGCGCTTCGGTGGAAGCAAGAAGCACTTCGGATGATGATTTCTGTACGGAAACATGAATCCAAAGTTGTTCTCGCGATAGAGATTAAAGTGCTACCTGCATGGTGGGTAAAGGTTAAGCTTCCAAAGCTTTAAACGATCCTCAAACGGTTGAGGTTAAGGTTGGGAAAACTTTTAATGATTTCTAACACTTGTGAAGTGGGGTATAGCAGGATACCTTGTAGGAGATCACCTATTTAAGTGCGAGGATGACCGCCTCAAATGAACGCACTTAAGAATCCAAGTGTGTCCACGGCCACAACGGACAAAAACGTAAGAATGAAAACGAATAAGAAGAGTTATTGTGTTGTTATCATTGTCTTGGCTTACACTAAACACTGACGGTTCAAGACATCATGTTCACCGCGCAGTAAGTAAGTCCGATGGTTTCAACTAGGGAAGGTTCAAAGCGAAAGCTACCTCTCCTGATGCAATATCTTTTCGCTGAAAGATTGCAGAAATGTAGGCACCTTGTGCGTGCGCCACAATCTCTCTTTCATAGAGGTGATTGTTGGAAATTTGCCTTTGGCGGGGAGATGCGTCGATCCATCTTTGATGAATTAAACACTAGTGTTCTGCATGTTGGAGACCTTGTCTCTTCGCACATGCATGATCTACGAAGTGAGTAGATGACCATAGGGCCAAGAATCGTCAAATTTCGTTGAGAAATGAAAGAGATATTGGTCCACGAAGTAAGGTGTTTGAGGCAGGAAATGTGGAGTGCGACAAATCTATCACATCGGTGGGAATATGAAGAATTACTCTCAATATAAGTATCTAATTGATAAAGGGTTTGGGACCCCGAGGGGTATCCTATGTGTTTAAAGGAGGGAGGACCTAGATGTGCATGGGTTCAAGGCTAAGCCCACACGCGCGCCGCCGCCCGCCCGTCCGGTCCGGTCTCGGGCTCGGGTCACGGGTCGTGGGTTGTGGGTTGTGGGCTATTTCTGATATTATCTTTTTGGACCAGAGAACTTTGCCAGATGTACAGTTTGATCCCTGAAGTTTCTTATGTACAATTTGGTCCATGAAGTTTAATATTTTACAATTTGGTCCCCAGAGTTTCTGGGAAGGTGACGGAAGGCAGAAAACTTTCTGCCTACCGTTGGGACTATTTTTTTGAGGCATTAATCAGCCATTACTTGGCTGATTAACTCCTCCATTATCACCCTCATTCATGTCCATAATTCAGCCCCTCTTGATGGCCATTTACAATCATTACTTGGCTGTTTTAATGCCCTCTTAATGGCCATTAACAACCATGTTTTGGGCAGTTGTTTAGCCCCTCCTCCATGCTATATATTGAGCCTCTTTTGGCTCAATTCGTTGGCAGAAAATAGATTGAAAACAGGCTGGAAACAGATGGAAAACAGACAGCAAATAGCACGGAAAAAACACAATTTTTCAGCACGAAACAAAGGATCGAACTTCAAAAAACAAGTGGCTGAAAAACAGTGACCAAACCCTCACATATACACAAGATATACACAACAGAGACACACTATATACACAGAGACAAAACAGAAGAGAAGATAGAATCTCTTCCTTCCTTTTTCATATCTTCAGCAAGTCGATTCATATTTGTTTTATTCGGCAGGCTCAACCTATTGGCTTTGTAGTGTTGAGATTAAAGTGTTGTTTTATCTTGGGAGACTATTGCCTGCTAACGTAAAAACATATATACGGGGCAATCTTGTCTTAAGGACATAGTGCAATCACTCGACTCAACACACAACGTTGTAACCATCCAGATTTAGTTGTTTCTTGATTTCAGGATATCAAGATTCAAGACACAACAAGCTTGCGGCAGTTCTCGACATTGGCCTTGCAAGGTTATCAAGATTCAAGACACAACACGCTTGCGGCAGTTTTGAAGATTGACCATTTATTTATCCTTTCGAACACCTGTAATTGTTATTTACTTTTCGTACTGCTTTATAAAGTACAATAGAGTACCAACAATAATGAGTAGGGTATTTTTGACTTAAGTAATATTATTAATATATTAATGGATATAAGAAATTCGATTTTCGAATATTCAAAAATCCGAAGTTCCTAATCAGAAATCTTATCTAAAATTCAAAAAAAATTTAAAATTAAATCTGAAACCCACTTCAAATTTAAAAAATTTAAAATATTCAGATTTCGGATTTATCCAAACTAGTCACACCCCTATGTTTCACATCTATATTCCGAACATGCTCGCTTTACGTCCATCACTCCATTCCCAAACCTATAAATACACATGCAATCACTTAACATAACCAAAACTCAAACACCCAACTGAAAGTAACTACAATGTCAAATCAATTGTGTAGATCTTCTTACACAATTTGCTTGTTGTTGTTCTTGATCGCCACCGGAACCCTAAGGTTCTACCGTTTCGCCGAGGGAGTACAACGGAGGATCCACGTTTCCGATGACCTTAACGACGTTTTAGACAGCGAGGAGGACGAAGAAGGGAAACAATGGGGCAGGAAGGAAACCGCCAACTCCGGATCGGATATCCAATCTGAAATGATGAAGCGGGTTCTAGGACCCGTTTTCGGATTCGTTAAGCTCCGACTTGGAACTCGTCGGACTCCGGTATCTCTTTTTACCTTTGAATGCTTTGTGAATTGATATTTTAATTACTATTTACTGCTTTGGTGAATCCTTATTAGTATCTGAATAGGGAATAGTAATCAGTTTGTAATTTAATTTCTTTGCTATTGAACACAACAAAATTAATCTATGGTAGATCTGAGACATTTCTTTTCTGTTTAGACTTTTTTTGTTAGCTAACAAACTCTCTCTCAAAAACCTGCAATCTCTCGGAATCAATGAGACTTAGCTAAGATCAGGACCAGCGGCGTATGTAGCCTTTTGGTATTAGGTTCATCTATACTTTTGGCGCGGTATAAATTTATGTGTAAAAATTCACCAACATTACAACAAATAGTATATATGAAAGATATAATAGGTTCAATGCTAACGGTTGAACTCATAAAACTTAAATAGTGAATCTGCCGCTGATCAGGACACATGGGAAGCAAATGATCCTTATAGGAAGATTGTTGTTAATATCACATACTTGAGGCTTAGTTTGTTTTTACACCTGCATTGTGTCTGGTGTTTAAACAATACCCGGACTCTTTTTAGTATGGTTAGAGACTTGTGTGGTAGTCTAGAGATTAATGTGAGATCTCACAAATCAGTAATTCTAGACTCTACAGTGCCTCTAGATTACATTAGAAGATAAATTAGTTTGTATTGAAATGAAAGAGGTCATAATAGAGTGGAAATGGATATAGAGGATGTTGGAAATTTGCCTTTGGCGAGGAGGTGCGTCCACCCATGTTTGATGAATTAAACACTAGTGTTCCGCATGTTGAAGACTTTGTCTCTTCGCACATACATGATCTACGAAGTGAGTAGATGACCGTATGGCCAAGAATCGTCAAATTTCGTTGAGAAATGAAAGAGATATTGATCCACGAAGTAAGGTGTTTGAGGCATGGAAATATGGTGTGGGACAAATCTACCACATCGGTGGGAATATGAAGAATTGCTCTCTATATAAGTCTCTAATGTGGTAAAGGGTTTGGGACTCCAAGGGGTATCCCATGTGTTTAAAGAAGGGAGGACCTAGATGTGCTTGGGTTCAAGGCTAAGCCCACACGCGCGCCGCCGCCGCCCGCCCATCCCGTCCCGTCCGGCCGCGGGCTGTGGACTTTTTGATATTATCTTTTTGGACCCCAAATTGCTTAATATTTACAGTTTGGTCCCCATAGTTTCTGAAAAGTTTATTTTGGGGTGACGGAACTTTCTGTCTACCGTTGGACTGTGTTTTGGAGCATTAACCAGCCATTACTTGGCTGATTAACTCCTCCATTAACAGCCCATTACTTGGGCAGTTGAGCAGCCTTCTTCATGACCTTAAATCAGCCACACTAATGGCATTAAAACTGCCATTTACAGCCCTCCTAATGGTCATTAACAACCATGTTTTGGGCAGTTGAACAACCCCTCCTCCATGCTATATATTGAGCCTCCTCTGGCTCAATTCGTGATTGAAAAACAGAAGATACAGACACAGAAAATAGCACAAACAGACCACAAAACAGTGAGCAAAACTGTGTTGAAAAACAGTGAGCAAACACTCACATATACACAAGATATACAAAACAGAAGAGAAGATAGAAACTCTTCCTTCCTTTTCCATTTCTTCAGCAAGTCAATTCATATTTGTTTTATTCGGCAGGCTCAACCTATTGGCTTTGTAGCGTTGAGATTAAAGTGTTGTTTTATCTTGGGAGACTATTGTCCGCTAACGTAAAAACATATATACCGGGCAATCTTGTCTTAAGGACAGAGGGCAATCCCTCGACTCAACACACAACGTTGTAACCATCCAGATTTAGTTGTTTCTTGATTTCAGGTTATCAAGATTCAAGACACAACAAGCTTGCGGCAGTTTTGAAGATTGGCCTATTTGTTCAACAAGATTCAATTTCTGAATATTGAATATTTGTTTATCCTTTCGAATACTTGTAATAGTTATTTACTTCCCGTACTGCTTTATAAAGTACAATAGAGCAACAACAGAGGATTCATATACAGTTTCAAAAATTTTGGGACTGAGCCATAGTGATTGATTGATTAATTGATGTTTGGGAGGTAAAGGGAAGGATCCGGTAAGGATCAAAACTTGCACCTAGAAGGTGGGGGCTTTACAAATGAGCTACTACTCAAACCTCAAACTACACAAAATTGTCTAACTAACTGAAAAAGATTCCTTAACTTTATAGTTATAGGTATCAGTGTTAATTCTGTTGTTGGCTATTGTTGTTGGATGCAAGGTAATGGAACCTTATTAGTTTACATTACAATGATTTTCAGGAGATGGTTAATGATATTGCCAAGAGGTGGGCAAATCTAGCAAGAACTGGAGCAATTGAGACAAAGTTCATAGGTGTTGATTGGAGCACAGTAATGTTCACCATGGAAAAAGGTCAAGATACAACAGAGGTTTGTTTTACTTCCTAAATTAGATGTCTTCTTCTGTAACTGCTGAAATTGCCTATCGATGCTTCCAGCAAAGAGCTTGTTCAAAAGGCTTAAAATTGGGAATTTTGTAAAAAGTTGGTCTCTTTTTCAACATAACTATTTAAGAATTTGATGCAAGAGAGTGACTCTTAATACACAGCACATACGAATAACAGATTGATTGTAGGTTGAATCTCAAGTTCCCTGACAATTTCCAACATGTGGCTTTCTTATTATAACATCCAAATCTGCTACGGAATTTCAGTCCTACAATTTTTTGGTGTTGTTATTATGATCAACCAAGAAAGCAGAATGAATAACAGGAATCATTGCTGGTAGCCTTAATGTAATATTGCTAATTATTGTTTGACGGTCACCAGTAATGCTGTTTTACTAGCTGTTTGTCATGGTTTTCTTCTTTTTCTATGTTCTTAGACTCGACCCTCAACTGCACATGCACATTTTTTTTCTTCTCTTCTTAAAGTATTTGGTCAGTTTTCTTTTAATTTTACCCCTCCAGATGCTTCTTGCATTTTATGTTTGGATCTGGTTTAACTCTCTTCTATGATTGAGGGTGTCTAAGTTCTGTTTGTTAGAACACAAGATTCTGAATGCTAGAGAGTTTGAGATTTTGTAAGTCCATTTTGCAGTTGAAAAAGTTTTTGCTGGAACAAGAAGAAGCATATGAGATTAAAATAAGGGACCAACTATTTCGAAGACCAGGCGACCCTCCTTTTGAAGAAGTATTCCAGATTGAGGAAGAGAAGAACAGGCACTCTGAGTTGTAATGGCTAGAAACAAACCCTTTTCTCCTCTATTTCTTTTCTAGATTTGCAGGAATTTGTACATTGGTTCATTCTTTTTGTTGCAGCTCATTTAACGAACCTCCAACAAATTCTATTACGAGGCAGGTTACTGGACATGGCTGACATCTTACCTCACTCTTTTTTCGAGTTTTTCCGGTTACCATCTTGTTGCTTTTGTTGTTAGCCAACATATCATTTATGATTCTTTTTGTAACCAAGGGTTTATCAAATTATAGCTCTGCTTGACAAATAAGTTATACATGTGTATTCAATAAATTAATTGTAGTAGGATTGCTGAGTGCTGACGTTTCAACATTGAACATGGATAGCTGATATTTCAACGTTGAACAGAAATATTGATCGGAGTTTCAGAAGCTTATAATGGGACTCATGATCATGAACTTTTGATGTTCCAAGTCTCTCTTTTTAGTAATTATAAAAGTTACACTTGCTTTTCAGGTTTGCACCGAATCCCTCACTGTTGCATACCTGCATGCATTATGCATCAACGACAGAGGGGTTGTCATATCTACATATGCAATTTATCCCATTATGGCCTGTTATTTAGATGCATAATTAAATTCCCAAACCACCTCACAAATTAAAACGTTCAGTTCAGGCATTAGGATGGCATGGAATGTGCAAGGTGCTGGATACACAATAATAACTACTTATATTATCGGTATTCGGTAACCAAGGATATACCAATTATTGACACTAAAAGATATTGAATAAAGGGATTGGCACAAAAGATGAAAAAAATGAAAGTTCATTGAAAGAATGCAGGATTATTTCCTACTTCATAGCCATCAGGATGCATGGAACGGAAAAGGTAATACTACTATGTATTACTGATACTTTAGGATGTGGTAAGATGCTGAATACACAATTCTTTATTGAATAGGCAGGGGTGGCTCAAGGGGAGGTTTGCTTTCGGTGTTCAAAATTTTGAGGCTCCAATTTTTTTTTATACATTTTATATTTTATCTTCGCTTAGATAATATTAAAGTTTGTAGATGATCATTAATCGGGGCTATTTTAGAGTTACGTTTTATCATCAATATCTCACTCTATTAATGACAACGTAAGCTCAAGTGATGCACATTAATGAATAATTACAAACAATCAAATAATAATTCAATAATTGCAACTGATATAAATATTAATCTTATTAATAATACGAATGTGTTCAAGTACATTTCTCCCTACTAATGATTGTCTCTAGAAGATACATACTTTCACAATTATCCCGCTCCTGCAATGTCCTTTCCTTTTCGTCATTAACAGTAACATATCCAATATCTGTGTTCTCACACAATTCAACTAATATATGTCATTAGCAAAGATGTGATGTTAAACCTACTTCGTGACACGTTTCCTGGGACAAATGATGTCGGTAGTGCAAGCTTATTTATATGATGGTTACCGGGAAGATATTGGTACCATTGAAGCTTTCTACAATGCCAATTTGGGCATTACAATAAAGCATGTGCCAAATTTATCAACTCCAATCTACACCCAACCTCGATATGTGCCACCTTAAAAAATGCTTGATGCTGATGTCACAAATAAAATGATTTTTTTTTGTGAAAGTGGGAGTCTACTTGTATAGCTCACTATTCTATGTTAATTATAATTAGGTGTGTATGGTTTTTTTTTTTGGAGTAGGGGGGCAAAATAAAATGAACAAAAACCCCGACCCCCATCTCGGCCGCCCAACCCTAGGCAACCGCCCTCCCCCCTCTCCTTTCTACTAACTCTCGGTCGCTACCTTTCTCTCCTCTTCCCTAATTTTTTTCAATGGCTGAACAACCTAAATTCAATCATGCTCTTGCAGTTAACAACATCAAGAACTTCATTCCCATAAATCTTGAGATGAAAAAATGTCAGTATTCCTCTTGGGCGGAATTGTTTAAGATTCATTGTCATGTGTACAAAGTCATCGATCATATTATCCCTCCTAAATCAAAGCCCCTGGAACACCATGATAATTATGTTGATAAACTTTGGTCCCGAGTAGATGCGGTTGTCCTACAATGGATCTACGACACGATCTTAAACAATATGTTGCATACAATCATTGAATCCGACACCACTTTCCGACAAACGTGGGAGCGCTTGAAAAGTATTTTTCAGGAACGTGCCTTGTACCTGGAAAATCAATTTAAGGACATTCAGCAGGACAATTTTCCGAATGCATCGGCTTATTGTCAGGAACTTAAGATGATTGCAGATCAACTCACCAACATCGGTGCACTAGTCACTAATCAACGATTGGTGATGCAACTCATTGCGGGTTTGAATGAAACTTATGACGGCGTCGCTACCATCCTCCAACAAAGCACGCCATTGCCTCCATTCTATGAGGCCCGTTCGAGACTTACATTTGAAGAAACCCGAAAAACCAAGCGGGCTGCGACTCATGCGAGCACCGCCGACGCCACTCTCGTCACTACTGGCGGCCCCTCAGCCGACAGCAGGGCCCCATTTTTTGGTTCACAACACCGGCAACCAAATGACCCGACACACGACCCGCCATCCCAGAATCACCATAAAGGATGAAACTTCGACAAAACCTGCGGCAGTCGCGGCGGGAGCGAAGAAGATGGCGAGGGGCCGGCCCACCGCCGCCGACAAGAACCCACATCATCAGTGGCAGTAGCCTCCGTCGTGGGCTACCTACCCACCATGGGCTACGTGGGCCCAGCCGGCTTGGGTTGCTCCACCTTGCCCATACCCAACGTCCTCCTGGGCACCACTTCCGGCCTGACAGCCACATTCGTTCCTTCATTAAATTATATATTTATTTTGCTTATATATAAAATTTTGTTAAAAATAAAAAAAAATTCGTACCCCATCACCCAACCCCCCTCCCTCCCACCCACCCCCAAATTTTCTATTTTATATATTTATTTTACTTTTATAAATTTTTTATAAAAAATGAGAAAAATTTGTTTACCCCATCTCTCGAAGTTTTTACTTTATATATTTATTTTACTTATACAAGATTTTTATAAAAAATTAGAAAATTTTCTTACTCCACTACCCAGCCCCCCATCTCACCTCTGCCCCACTACCCCTGTCTTCCCATCCATTATTTTATATATTTATTTTGCTTTTATAAAAAATAAAAAAATCTTTAAAATATTGTTCTTATTTTAAAAATAAATATATAAAAAAATCAAATATCATATAAAATAAAATAATATTATAGAAGATAAATTAAGTTTATAAAAATAATGAGTCAAGTTACATAAATTGGATTATCACCCGTCGTTTAATTCATATTGAGCCGCCCATATTAGCAGCTTTGAGCGGATGCATTGACCATATTCAACCCATCTTGAGCCCCAAACACCCCTACCGGTTTCTTTGTCTCTTCACCCAAAAATCATTCTCTCTTCATTCGTTCTTCGAGACACTTCCCAATCATTCTTGCCGGAGCTCCGACGTTATCCTCACCGATCTCACATCTCTCACCGCCTTTAGATTCTGTAAGTATTTGGAGATTCAGCTCCGACTTCAGTTTTTGTTTTAGTGATATTTGTTGATCGGATTATTTGATTGTTTGATCATATTGACTTCAATCCGTTAATCTGATTTAGCTTTATTTTTTAATTAACAAGTGCAATAGATTTGGTCTTCGGATCTGTATACGTACTTCTGCTGTCGGCTTAAAGCTTGTATATATTGTATTTCTTCTCTATTTATACGATTCTGACTGTTTCTCGTGTTTATGATTCTATCTCTGTTGTGTAAATTATATTCGTTTTTCTCGAAATTGGAACTTTGTTAGGGTTTGGATAGCCACTGTTCAAAAGCTACTGATCTGTAGATTGAAAAAACATACTTAACAGTGGGATTTGATAATGAAAAGTTGGAGACCCATGAATGAATCCTCGAAGTTCACACAGGCATGCATAGGTGCACACACGCATAGACACACACACCACATAATTTTTCTTCAAGTTTCTCTCTTGATTGTGTTAGAAGTTTGCATGTTTTTAAAGTGCGAGTGTTGGTTCGATTTGGAACAAATATGACTTCAGAGGTATCGAGAAACTTCCATAAGACTAGGAGATGTAATTGATTTGAAAACTTGTTCTCTTAATGTCTTCAATGTTGCCTGTAGCATGCCTTCATAAGACTTTTAAGTTGCACATCTATGTAAAGAGTTGCTTGTTCATACTTGCTAATTTCATAGGATGTTTGGTACCGGAAACTTCTAGAAAAATGTCTTGGTGTTCACTAACACCTACCATATGTATCCTTGCAATTTCTTACTTATTTTCTATACTTCCTTTGGAATAAATTTGTTATTCACAATGTGTGATGCTTTTTTAGCACTTAAGATCTGACTTCTATTTGGTTTGCTTTGAGTTTCTTTAGTTTCAATTTCTGAAAGATGGCTAGTAACGAGGAAGGGGAGGAGACTGCTCCTCGTGGAAATGAGTGGGAAGTCGTATCACTCACACAATCAGCATATGCTGCTGCCCCTGGTCCGAAGCAGGTTGACCCGAATGATGATAATAATTCTAGTGCACAGTATGTAGCTGACACTTCCCAGGCAATGTTTATGTCTGGACACTTTGTCTTTCCACCAAGCCAGCATGAGAATTTGCCAATGGAACCCGATGTTAACGAGATCCATAATGAACAGGGAGGTGAAGATGCTGGTCCAGAACTTGTTGCTGATGAAGGAGGTAAATCAGATAGTTATGGAGGAAGTACAGAAACTAAAGGTTCGAGCACACCAGAATTTCCTGGTATTCAATTTTTTGATGAAAAGGGTAACCGATTGTCTATTAGTGGTGCAGAATTTGAAGATGATGCAGCCCTACAAGGCTTAAGTTCGGTAGACAAAGAGCAGAGTTTCTTTGGCACTGCTAACTATAGTTCATACCAGAGTGAAGAACCTATGGGTCTCTCAGCGGCAACAGAGGAAACTGATGTGCTTGCAGAATCAGTTGAACCCTTTCACCAGGGCGTAGATTCAGTAGCCTCAAATTTGCCAAAGGCTAAAGATGAAGATGATTATGATACAACTAACCTTCCTTGTCAAGCATGGTGGAAAAGACGTGCTGCTTCCCTAATTGCCCGGGCGAAAGATGCAAACACATTCTGGTCTATTTTCATTGCTGCTACTGTTATGGGCCTTGTGATTATTGGTCAGACATGGCAGCAAGAAAGGTGGCAAGTATTGCAAATGAAGTGGCAGGCTGGAGTCCATGTAGAGGTGCGTTGTTGCTGTTTATTGAAAAATAATTAAAATTGGTATTCCCACTGAGTGAGCTTTATTTTGGGTCCAAGATTGCTAGTGAGCTTTATTTTAGAAAATAAACTGCAGAAAAAACCCACCTAATGTCACATTGTAATATGTACCTACCAGCTAAAGTATTACAAAGTCACTCTAGGCAGCGCGGGGTGGGGTGGAGTGGGGGTGGGTTCCTGTGTTGAACCCATGCTACCCTCCCTAGATCAGTATAATAGTAATGTGAATACATACTCTAATTATATGTGTGCACACAACCTCAAAGTATATCATATAATGCTATGGTTATTGGGTGCATTCTCTAAGTGAGGTCAGGAGTTTTTTCTTTCTTTTGTTTGGTTTATTCTTTCGAAATTTTCAAGTCTGACACAATTGAAATCCGTATTCTCCTTTGGTCACGGTAAAATTTTATATATTTAAACCAAATGTGTATATTGAAACTAGTAGTAGTGGATGATGTACCCTATAGTCAATGAATTCAACTGATCCCAACTTTTTCGACATGTGTATTCATATATGTAAAAGATTTACTATTTAAAAAATAATAATTCAAAAGCGTAACGTATTCAATGTAAGAACCTAAAGGTTGAACCCGTCAAATTTCCACCTCTTCGTAATAGTGCACACATCTTCTCGAAATCCTAGATCTATTTTTTAATTGATACCTTCTGAAGGGAGGTGCTTCCTTAATTGCAGTACTTGCCAATTGGCTGACAGTATGGAAATCCTGGAAGTTTACTAGCAAACTAGATATTGTGATTGGGATAACTAAAAGAAGAACACAAGATTGCCCTCGAATTAACTGGATTTGTTTAAGATCCAACTGATAAAGAATCTTCACCTTTATTTGTCAAAAAATGGAGAAGAAGGTATAGATAAATATGTCTTCTTTTTTGGCTGCAGCCTGTTGTCTTAATCAACATTCTAAAATGACCTTACTAGATTTCCTTCCTCCATCCACAAGCATTCAGTCTTTCCTCCTTTTCCTGTATTCATTCTCCATTTCTTTGGGTACCTGCGATCCACCTCATCGGTTAGGCACCATTTTGAAGTTGTTAACATTTAGAGCAGATGGCCTTTGAATGCACACTGAGGCCTATCCATCTATCAAGTCCCTCTAGGTGCTAAATATTCGACATTTGTAGCTTGTTTATCAATCTGGAGAAATAAACCATTAGCAAAGCATTCATGGTTCCTGTTTCTCTTTGCTTGAAATTTATGATGTCTTTAATTGATACATCGGAAAGCCTTGGGAATGGCAAAGAGTAAAAATTAGCACCCAAGGGTGTGGACTATGAGAGGCCAGGGGGCAGAGTTACCTGGTATCTTTGCTGGTGAGGTAGTAGGTACTCGGTGGAATAGTTGAGATACGTGCAAGCTTCCCACCGTTATAACCAAAAAAAAAAAGATTCAAAAAAGTTTCACCAACTCCAATGCCCTAGAGAGAACTGCCAAAATCACTTTAGGAGTTGTATTATTTCATTTGCCTTGTTGACTAGATCAAAGTATTGTTTCTTGATATGGTTCTTTCTTGAGTATGGAAATTCATGGTGCTAGAATAAGTGAACCTGAATCTGCAGAGGTCTCTTGACTTCCTCATTGCTAGTCTTCACCCCTTGTTCATGTCTAATTCTGCTTTGAAGTGCAAAAAAGAGTTTGTCGTTTAACACTTCGCTGTAGATTGCATGTTTTCTTCAAGATCTCCATTGTTGGTTCTGAGATGATAAAAGCTTACACGTTCTGCTTCCTTTTGGTCTAGTCAATAGCTTTTATAACCAGATACGAGAGAACTACAATCACACAAACAGTTCAGTGATCGGAATCTGGGAGTTCCAGGATTATAAAGCTTTTTAATGTGGTATAGGAGAACATTAAACCCTGAAAGTCACTGACATATATGCTGTCAGTTCGGCTTATATTTCTCGATTCAGCTCAATCATCTTGGTTCGCAGAAATGATACTTGGACTTGTATCTTTACTCTATTTAGTTGCATTCTTGGTTCACTGATCTGTGTCCCAATGTTGACAGAGGATTGGCAGGATGTTTGGTCCCCTATCTCGACTGAAAGATGTGATTGTTGGGGGTGATCGCCGTAGTACCTTTATCAGAGGGAGCGCACGAGCTCAACTTTGAGATGATGATGACGAAAATGAGTGAGTGTTGTGTACTAGATATGATGCTAGATTTGCTTTTCAATGTACCTGATTTACTTACTTTTGACAAGGCCTAAAATGCGAATATCTCATGTTTTTATGACGGGGTTGTGTAAGCACGCGCCTGGGAGTCTTGATTGTTGGCTTAAAATTTGGGAAGTCGCAGCAGCCCTGTTTAATGTTGGTTTTCACGCTTGGCACTTTGCACTAGAATCTAGCTACGTTCTGAAAAATAGCTTCCTGAATTTTATACCTTACACTATTGTTCTCAAAAGGTTTAAATTGTATTATTTTCATAATCTAATTTTGAGCCGGTGTAGAACTGTACATCATATTGTACATATCTGGTCTCAGATGGATTGCTGAATTTTAGGTATAAAGTTTTGTGGATTAGCTTCTACTTACTTTTTAGAGTGTATTATGATTCCATGAGTAATTTGTTAAAGCAAAGTAAAGTAAGTCTCTTTTATTTGGGCTTTTATTGCTTTTAAGTTTTAACTAGGAGTAACTAGTAACATCAGTAGATGGGTGCATATATTTCGTACCCCTCTCTTATCTTTCCTTCTCTCTCCAGTTGTACTTCCCCGCTGAAATTTATGCTAGTATTAAGCTGTAAACTTTGAATAATATTCGCTCAGTTTACAGATGCTATTACCAATTTATTGTAGTAAGACCTCCAAGTTAACAGCGATTGTTCTTTCCTTTTCCGATGTCCCATCTTAGTTTGGATATTTTGCCTCCAAATTAAACCTTCGTATTGTGGTATCTCAGGGATAATCACATCCTTAAACTGTGACAACCAGTAGAAGTATTTTTCTACTCTTAGGTCCAAAACTTGTTCGAAATTAATTGCAAATGTTATTGTTTCAGCACTATTTTGAAGTCAAAAATCAAAAGGGGTTTATCACATACCGCTCTACGACTTGACCCACACCAAATGACGTTTGATTTGTGGGGCCTGTTTTTTTCTTCTAAATTATCTCGTGGACCACTGTACAACTTAATTATAACTCATGTCTTCTTCATTCTTTTGCTCTTTGCTCTCTCAATTTTCTTTTTTTTATTATTTAAAAAATTCTTCCCCTTATTTCAGAAGTGGAAACATGTACTCTACAGTCTACTCTAGTTGTTAGAAAATTCAAATAGTTTTAAAAAAGAAAGTAAATGTTGTGTTTTAAATACACAAGTATCTATTTTAATAGCTTATAAGTGGTGTACAGGCCTACGAGTTAGAATTATTATTTTTTAAAGAAAATGTGTAAATATCCCTCTTAACTTTGCGATTGACAGTAGATATACTCCTCGTAAAAAATGGTGCATATATACTCCTGTCGTTACACAAATGACGCAAATATATTCTTTTTGCTCATGAAATTTTTTTTTAGCTTATTTTATTTAAAATTGTCACATGACTTTAAAAAAATAAGTCTACCCATTCTTTTAGTAGATTTATTTTTTAAAGCCACGCGGTAATTTTTTTCTGGTGGGTCGGGTCTAGTTCATTTAAAAAATGGATAGACTTATTTTTTTTAAAAGCCACGAATATACTTTTTTTATACAAACCAGACACTAGAAAAAAAGTTGCCATGAAGTAATTCCACTCAAAAAATATAGGTAGACTTATTTTTCTAAAGCCACGTGATATTTTTTTAATTAAAAAAATAAGCTAAATGACTTTTTTTTAAAAAAAAAATCATCAACGAAAAGAATATATTTTCATCATTTGTGAAACGACAGGGGTATAGATGCATCACTTTTTTATCGAGGGATATATCTCTAAATCGCAAAGTTGAAAGATATATTTGTACCTTTGCCTTTTTTTTTAAAAAAATAATATATAATTAATAAGTTGTGTACTAGGACATGACTTACAATTTTTTTTAAAAAATTTAGACGGGACGTTTTTGAAAAACTGTCGAGTTAATTTAAAAAATGAGTAGACTTATTTTTGTAAAGTCATGTGGCATTTTTAAAAATTAAAATAGGCTAAATAATTTTTTAAAAAGTGTCTGTCAGCGAAAAGAGTATATTTACGTCATTTGTGTAACGACAGAAGTATATATATGTACTATTTTTTATGAGTATATTTAGAGATGGCAATGGATCTTGGACCCGGTCCGGAGATCCGGTGGATCCAGATCCGTTTTATAGGATATGGATCATCAAAATTTGGACCCGACGGATCCGGATCGGACTCGGATCCATTTTTGACGGATCGGATCGGGTTCTGAATCTTGTATTTGAGATCCGTATCCGGTCCAGATTCGATCCGTGGATCCGTTTTTTATTAAATATATCCATAACCTAGAATGTAATTTTATAAGTATTTTCTTAAATTTTTTTCATAATTTATGTATTGGGTAAAGGGTTGAACCAGGATAAGGCACAAGTCACACAGCCATGTAATTTGTCTTTGAAGTTTCATTTATTTTACCTATATGCTCTCTGCAGTTTCCCATACTTTAATTTCTATAAAAAAGAAAAAATTATCACACTTCTTTAAATAACCCTTTCTTGAATCTGCTAGCCGTAAGCTTTAAGTATCTTTCTCTCATTTGTTTGAACAGCAAAAAAAAACCCTGGACTTTTGATATATAACTGACATTGTTTTATGTTGTTTAATGAAGTCAATCAGTAGAACTACAAGTGGAGCATCACTAAAGCCTCCAAAAATTAGCTCAAAGTTGCAACCTGTTCAGCATCACTAATGAAGTCAATCGTCTTTATTTTCTTCTGATGCTAAAACTTTGTTCAGTAGTTTGGAAGAATGGTGTCATGTTTGTGTAGGTTTATTGAATGAACTCAATCTTTTTTTTCAATCAGATTGCGTTTCATTTTGTCATAAAAGTTTTAACATGTGAGAATATTATTCAAGCCAAAAAAATTTACATGTAGATCCAGATCCGATCCGTGGACCCGGTGTATCCGAATTTGAATATGATTTTTATGGATCCGATGGATCTGGATCCAGGTATGAAAAATGAATCTGAATCTGGATTTAGTAGGATCCGATCCGTTGCCATCGCTAAGTATATCTGTTTTCAATCACAAAATTGAGGGGTATATTTACACTTTTTACCTTAAAAAAATAGTTGCAACTTGTAGGCTTGTACACGACTTATGAACTATTAAAGTAGATACTTGTATATTTAAAACACAATATTTACCTTTATTTTTTAAACTATTTGAAATTTCTAGCAACTAGAGTAGAGTACATGTTTCCACATATGAAATAAGAGGAAGATTTTTTCCTTTTTAAATAAAAAAAGAAAATAGAGAGAGCAAAAGAATGAAGAAGACATGAGTTATAATTAAGTTGTAACTCATGTTGGTTTTCATGAGTTATTAATTATTATTTTAAAAAAGAACCGTAGCAAGTAGAATACCAATAAAAAAAAATTGTAACTCGTGGAGTGGTCCACGAGTTATAAAGATAATTTAGAAGAAAAAAAATGAAGCCCATAGATCAAACGTCGTTAAAGTTGCTGCAAGTCGTAGAGGGGTATGCGATAAACCCCTTTTAGTTTATCCCAAATGCCACGACTCCCTTTAATTTTTTGGATTCAAAATTGTGCCATTTACACAAATGACGCAAATATATTCTTTTCGCAGATGGAAACTTTTTTTAAAAATTATTTCTTGATTTTAATTAAAATTGTCACGTCGCTTTAAAAAAAATAAGTCTACCCATTTTTTTAGTAGATTTATTTTTTAAAGCCACATGGTAGTTTTTTCTAGTGGGTCGGGTCTTGTTCATTTAAAAAATGGATAGATTTTTTTTTAAAGCCACAAATATACTTTTTTAAACAAACCAAACAACCCACTAGAAAAAACGTTGCCACATAGTAATTCCACTCAAAAAATATAGGTAGATTGTCACGCCCCGACTTTTCTCAAGTCTTCCCTTAGGCGTGATGACACCTGTGCAACTATCCCTTCCCAAGCGAACCATTAACTTCTTTTCTTCCTAAATTAAACATGTATATAGTGCGGAAATAGTAGAAACATATACTTCTTTAATGAAAGCACGAGTCCATACTCGTGCATCCACCAATTTTCTAGATTCGATGGAGTTTAAATACATGATAAAAACATCAGAATCTTAAAAGAAAACAATCTCATGTGGGGCATTACTCGAGATAACGAAACCTAATTCTTCAACCTACTTAATCAAGAAAGATCATCACCAAATCCGGAGCAGTGAATTGGTGGAACTGTGAGGCTGCGGGACGATCGCTAGCCCTATTGCAGAGCTTTCCCCTTATCACGCTTTCCTGAAACATGTTAGATAAAGAGTCAGCCCTACCATCTGGGGATGAGTGAGAACCTCGCCCTACAATTCAAAGTAACCTCACAATATTCTAAGTACAGTCATATTATGAACATAATAAGCATGTCATGAAAACAGATTTCAGCACTTTCAGTGTACAAGCTAATAAATATTCACACAGGGAATACTTAGTTAACCAGTACACCTGCTTCATCCCATATGACATATTATATATTTATTGCGGTGCGTGCAACCCGACTCAATGCATTTCCATTATAGCTCCGAAGGCAAGTGTATTTGAATAGCCAAGAAGGCAAGTGTATTTGAATAGCCCCAAAGGCAAGTGTATTTAAATAGCCCCGAAGGCAAGTGTATTTAAATAGCCCTGAAGGCAAGAAATGTGCAATGCTATAGCCCCGTAGGTGATAGCAAAACTATTTACATTATCAAGATTTCTATCATCTCGACTGTATGGCTAAACTTATACACACACCCATATATATATATATTGTTATATTTCTAGAAGATTCAAGTAATATACATTTCTTTCAACTTTTCGCTCTTCCCACTTGTAAGGGTTATAACTCTCAAACCGTAACTTCAAATAAGATTTCTTACGCAAAATCGAAGGTAACACGGGGATCTTATCCCTATCCCCAATTTCCTCTGGAAATACTTAGTGTAACTATTAAAAATTCACGCAAGAACAACCCTATGAAAACTGTCTCGCCAGGATTGTTTTATAAAAAGACCACAATCTTAAAACAATCTTAACTTTTTATCCATAAGTCGGATTAATCTCTGTAAAGTCTCAAACTGTCGAGAACAGAGAAATCTAGAACTTTTATTCAGAACGACTTTTCAGATTCCTCACCGACACATTCTGTACTGTTACTTTAACAACTCTCATAAAACTATTTCGCTAGATTTATGTAAAACAAGACACAATCTTAAAACAGTCATAACATTTTATCCGTAAGTCGTATTAATCTCTGTAAAGTCTCAAACTGTCGAGAATAGAGAAATCTAGAATTTCTATTCAGAACAAATTTTCAGATTCCTCACCAATATATACAGTTATTCCGTTATACGTTCTGCCCTCAGGATTTCATTCTATCCGAGGCAGAAACTTTGAACTGCGATAACTCTCAAACCGTATGTCGGTTTTAGCCCCTCTTGGGCTCAATCTGATCATGAAGGAGAGATATACAACCCTATAAATTTCATCCAGTTATAACAAGCATAACTCAGCGAAACAGATTGTAAATTTCATGACTCAAACTAGCTATTTAAATACCCTACTAACAACAATTTCATTATCATTCTTTCAACATCCTGATCATATTCTAATATGTATTGTAACTTAAAAATAAGGGATTTTACTAAGAGTTATGAGTGATAGAACTCACCTTTTGTTGCTTCGTACTGCAAATGAACTTTCAAACTCCAACTAATCCTTTCCCTTCTTGCTCTCTTGGTATTTTTCTGATTTTTGTTCTTGTTGCTCTCTTGGTATTTTTATGATTTTTGTTCTTTATGCTAAGTGATTTCTTTTGTGCCATGTAGAATATATAGTGAGTTGTGTGTGTGTAACTTGTGAGAGGTGGAAGGAGAAGAGGTTGAGGGAGATTAAAGGGGGGGGGGGGCGTGCAAGTGAGGGAGAACAAGGGGGGAGGAATGTGCAGATGGTTTTTATTATTATTATTATTATTATAATTATTATTATTATTATTACTATTATTATTATTATTATTATTGTAACAACAAATTGGGACTTCACATTCTCCCCTCCTTAAACAACATTCATCCTCGAACGTGAATAAAATCGTAACACAAGCACATAGACACACAAACTGCACACATATGTAACACAACTTAACACATTTTATTACCTTACTCAAATAGGAATGGATATTTGATTTTCATCGCGTCTTCGGCTTCCCATATGGCTTCTTTTGTGGCGTGATTTCTCCACAAGACCTTCACAGAAGCAATATCTTTATTCCTGAGGTGTTTAACCTGTCTATCCAGTATTTCTATCGGAATTTCCTTGTATTGAAGCTTTTCATTCAAGACTATCTCCTGGGGTCGGATGACGTGATCTGGATCGTGCAAGTATTTCTGTAATATTGACACATGGAACACCGGATGCACCACTTCTAATTCTTGTGGAAGGGCTAGTTCGTAAGCCACATTCCCCACTCTTCGTAAGACCTCATATGGTCCAATAAACCTTGAGCTCAACTTCCCTTTCTTGCCAAATTGCATCACTCCCTTCATTGGAGAGACTTTTAAAAATATTTTCTTCCCTTCTTGAAATTCGAGATCTCTTTTGCGATGGTCCGCATAAGATTTATGGCGGCTATGAGCTGTTTTGATTCGCTCCCGAATTATCTGCACTTTGTCGTTTGTTTCTTGAATGGCTTCGGGTACGAACAGTTGCGTCTCACCCACTTCGAACCATCTAGTGGAGATCTACATTTTCGCCCATACAATGCTTCGAACGGAGCCATCTGTATGCTAGAATGAAAATTGTTATTGTAGACGAACTTAATTAGACATAGATGGTCCAACCAGTTGCCTCGAAAGTCCAACACACAAGGCCGTAACATGTCCTCCAATGTTTGAATTGCTTGTTCAGCTTGTCCGTCGGTTTGCAGATGGAAAGTCGTACTCAACTTGACCTTTGTCCCGAGGCCCTCCTAGAAACTTTGCCAAAACTGTGAGGTGAACTGGGAACCCCTATCCGAAATAATTTGTAATGTAATCCCGTGTAACCTCACTACTTCCTTTAAATAAATCTGCGCGTACTGCGGCGCCCGATATGTAGTCTTGACCAGTAGGAAATGGGCTGACTTTGTAAGCCGATCTACAATCACCCAAATAGAATCATAACCTTCTCGAGTTTTCGGTAGACCAGTCACAAAATCCATATGAATTACCTCCCATTTTCACATGGGGACACCAATGTCCTGAAGTAGGCCATCGGGTTTTTGATGTTCGACTTTTACCTGTTGACACGTAAGACACCTTCCGAAAAACTCTGCAATATCTTTTTCCATTCCGTCCCACCAGTAATTTGCCTTGAGGTCCCGATACATTTTTGTTGACCCTGGATGAATGGAATACCTTGCGTTGTGACCCTCATCTAAGATCTTCCTCCTTAGGTCCCTTACCTTAGGAACACATAACCTTCTCTTATACCGAAAGGTACCGTCATTTTCTCATAATGTAAACTGTGAAGGTTTTGCCTGTTGAATCCTCTCCCGAAACTTAACAAACTCCGTATCCTCAAACTGACTTTCTTTTATTTCCGAAGCTAAGGTAGATTGAGAGGTATCATGAACCGCCACCCTGCCTTCACCGGCCTCAGTTAAACCAACCTCGAGGTTTCCCAATTTTTGTACCTCACTTATAATACCTCTATTTTGTATTGTCAAGTGGGCCAAGCTGCCTATTGATCTCCTACTGAGTGCGTCAGCCACCACGTTAGCTTTTCCAGGATGGTAAAGAATGTTAAGGTCATAATCCTTAAGCAACTCTAACCATATCCTTTGTCGGAGATTCAGTTCCTTTTGCATGTTTATGTACTGTAAACTCTTATGATCTGTAAATATATTTACATGCACCCCATACAAATAGTGTCTCCATATTCGTAAGGCGAACACCATCGCGACCAATTCCAAGTCATGAGTTGGATAATTCTTCTCATGTATCTTCAATTGTCGAGATGCATACGCAATCACTTTTCCAAACTGCATCAAGACGCATCCTAATCTAATTTTAGAGGCATCACAATAGATTGTGAACCCTTTTTGTCCCGATGGTAAGGTTAGGACTGGTGCAGTAGTCAACAACTCTTTTAGTTTCTGAAAACTTGCTTCACATACTTCTGACCACTGGTACTTAACCGATTTTTGAGTCAATCTGGTCAAGGGAGCAGCAAGACTAGAGAAACCTTCTACAAATCTTCTATAATACCCAGCAAAACCCAAGAAACTCCTAACTTCTGTCAGAGTGGTAGTTCTTGGCCAGTTCTTCATTGTTTATATCTTTTGGGGGTCTACCATAATTCCAGTCCTTAACACAACATGGCCCAAGAAGGCTACCTTTTCCAATCAAAATTCACACTTTGAAAATTTAGCACACAGTTTCTCCTGTTTTAAGACTTGAAGAACTACTCTCAGATGCTCTTCATGTTCTGCAACACTCTTGATGTAAATTAGAATATCATCGATGAATACAATCACGAACAAATCTAAGAATGGTTTGAAGATTCTTTTTATGAGATCCATAAAAGTTGTTGGGGCATTGGTTAACCCGAAAGACATGACCAAGAACTCATATGGACATATCAGGTTCTAAAGGTTGTTTTGGATATATCATTCGGATTTATTTCCAGCTGATGATATCCCGAACGGAGGTCAATCTTGGAAAAGTAGTTGGCTCCTTGAAGTTGGTCAAAAGGATCATCGATTCTTGGTAACAGGTATCGATTCTTGATCATAACCTTATTGAGTTGTCAATAATCGATGCACATTCGTAGCGAACCATCTTTCTTCTTCACAAAAAGGACTGGTGCACCCCAAAGGGAAACACTAGGCCTTATAAAACCTTTATCCAGAAGATCATTCAACTGTTCTTTTAACTCTCTCAATTTAGCTGGGGCTATTTGATACAGAGGAATAGAAATGGGTCTTGTACCCGGAATTAACTCTATAGAGAACTCCACTTCTCTATCCGGAGAAAGGCTCGAAAGATCTTTAGGGAAAACCTCCAAAAAATTATGAACAATAGGGACAATATGCACTTCGGGGGACTCTTTTGGGTATCCATTATATTAGCCAGGTAAAAGTATTCCACTTCATGACTTCTTAATAACTTTTGAGCCCTAAGATAGGAAATACGTCGACTCGTGGGTGTCTCAATTGTACCCCTTATAAAAACTTCTGGTTCTCCGGGAAAAGATAATTTTATAACCTTTTGCCGGCAATCCAACATGGCATAACATGCTGACAGCCAATCCATACCCAAAATAATGTCAAAGTCTACCATATCAAGTAATACTAAGTCTGCTATTGTTTCTCTACCATTTACTTCTAATGGAAATTTTTTAATTACCCGAGAGGCCCAAATTGAGGCCTCCACTGGCGTCATGACCTCAAAGGGTTCACTTAAATATGAAGGTTCCACATGTAGATTCTTATCAAACCCATCGACACATACGAAGATGTAGAGCCAGGATTATATAATACAAGTGCAGGAATACTTGAGACCAACAAAATACTTGTGACCACCGCATTAGATGCCTCTGCCTTATTCCTCTGGGGCAAAGCGTAGAGTCAGTTAGGATTGTTGGAATGTTGACCTCCCTGACTCTGTCGGGACTGGTTGCCCTGATTTCCCTTGTGGGCAGCTGTGGTCGCTTCTGACCTCCCATGAGAAAACTGAGTTTGGGTTCTCTTCTTGCAATCCCTGGCATAGTAGTCTGGTTCTCCACAGTTGTAACAATCTCTCTGTAAGAACCTGCATTATCCAAAATGTCTCTTTTGACAAACCTTACAGACCGGTTTGTCTTTCACTACGCTGGGGTTGGTGGCCGTAGGCGTTGCTACCTTGATGATTGAACCATTTATGCTCTTGGGGCCTGTAATGAGACTGGCCTACTGACTGGCTCGGTTTTGAAGAACCCCTACTACCTTCTTGCCTCTGGTTTTGATTCTGATTAAAGGATCCCGACGATCGAAACTTCTTCTGCGAATTCTCTTATTTTGCTTTAGCATAACCTTCTACCCTCATTGTCATGTCGACGATCTGAAGGTAAGTCCGATCATGGGTTAATGCTACTACCTTCTCTGCCAAGTTCTGGTTAAAACTCTCAACAAACCTTTTGACCTTCTCCCTTTCTTTAGGAACAATGTGTGCATCATATGCCGACAATTTCATGAATTGGGTATCGTATTCTTACACATTGCGATCCCCTTGTTTCAACCATTCAAACTCAAGTCTAAGCGCATTTTTCGGGTGTTAGGCATATACTTTTCAATGAATGTTGCTCTGAACTCCCCCCATTAGGAGCCCTCTTTAATATCTCCCATTAGCATCTTTGCTCTTCTAAACAAGGAGTGGAAATCTTCCGGGATAGAGTTGACTATTATCTGTAGTATGACTCCAATCGGATAATCGAAAAAGGTCGGGTCAAATGATTGCCTCTTCCATTTAGCCCTAAGCAAATCCATACATCGTACGATTGTGTCATCCACATATGTGTCAAAGTCGTCTCTTGGGTCCATCTTACGATCTATGAATTCCTTATGAGCTCGCATTTCCCTTTTCATTTCCATGAGCACTTCCCTCTTGGTTGGGACTCGTATTATAACCACCATCTACAAAAATACTTGTTAGTGAGTTTATCGTTGTACGGTCTTTTTTCCTAATCCGTTTGAAAGAGTTAATACGAGAACCAAGTCTTTGAAAAGACTCAAGATAGGCACGAGGAGAGTATGAAGAAAGTGAAATTGTTTAGGATGTTATCCCGTTAACTTATTACTAAGGTGGCGCGTACACTATCATAATAAGTAACCAGTCAAGCACCTAACTCAAAGAAATTTCCTAGAATCTCCTAACCTGGTTTAGCTCTGATACCAACTGTCACGCCCTGACTTTTCTCAAGTCTTCCCTTAGGGCGTGATGGCACCTGGACAACTATCCCTTCCCAAGCGAACCATTAACTTCTTTTCTTCTTAAATTAAACATGTATCTAGGTGCGGAAATAGTAGAAACATATACTTCTTTAATGAAAGCACGAGCCTATACTCGTGCATTCACCAATTTTCTAGACTCGATTGAAGTTCAAATGCAGGATAAAAACATCCGAATCTTAAAAGAAAACAGTCTCATGTGGGGCATTCCTCGAGATAACGAAACTTAATTCTTCAACCTACTTAATCAAGAAAGACCATCACCAAATCCGGAGCAATGGATTGGTGGAACTGTGAGGTTGCAGGATGATCGCTAGCCATGTTGCGGAGCTTTCCCCTTATCACGCTTTCCTGAAACATGTTAGATAAAGAGTCAGCCCTACCATCTGGGGCTGAGTGAGAACCTCGCCCTACAATTCAAAGTAACCTCGCAATATTCTAAGTACGGTCATATTATGAACATAATAAGCATGTCATGAAAACAAATTTAAGCACTTTCAGTGTACAAGCTAATAAGTATTCACACACCAAATGTCCTCCCAATTTATCCTACGGAATACTTAGTTAACCAGTACACTTGCTTCATCCCATATAACATATTATATATTTATTGTGGTGCGTGCAACCCGACTCAATGCATTTCAAATATAGCCCCGAAGGCAAGTATATTTGAATAGCCCCGAAGACAAGTGTATTTGAATAGCCCGAAGGCAAGTGTATTTGAATAGCCCCGAAGGCAAGAAATGTGCAATGATATAGCCCCATAGGTGATAGCAAAACTATTTACATTATCAAGATTTCTATCATCTCGACTGTATGGATAAACTTATACACACACCTATATATTTATATATATATATTGGCATATTTCCAGATGATTCAAGTAATATACATTTCTTTCAACTTTTCGCTCTTCCCACTTGTAAGGGTTATAACTCTCGAACCGTAACTTCAAGTAAGATTTCTTACGCAAAATCAAAGGTAACACGGGGATCTTATCCCTATCCCCAATTTCCTCTGGAAATACTTAGTGTAACTATTATAAATTCACGCAAGAACAACCCTATGAAAACTGTCTCGCCAGGATTGTTTTATAAAAAGACCACAATCTTAAAACAATCTTAACTTTTTATCCATAAGTCGGATTAATCTCTGTAAAGTCTCAAATTGTCGAGAACAGAGAAATATAGAACTTTTATTCAGAACAACTTTTCAGATTCCTCACAGAAACATTCAGTTCTGTTATTTTAACAACTCTCAGAAAACTATTTCGCCATATTTTTGTAAAACAAGACACAATCTTAAAACAGTCATAACGTTTTATCCGTAAGTTGGATTAATCTCTGTAAAGTCTCAAACTGTCGAGAACAGAAAAATATAGAACTTTTATTCAACACAACTTTTCAGATTCCTCCCCAATATGTACTGTTATTCCGTTATACGTTCTGCCCTCAGGATTTCATTCGATCCGAGGCAGAAACTTTGAACTGCGATAACATCAAATCGTATGTCGGGTTTAGCTCTGCTTGAGCTCAATCTGATCTTAAAGGAGATATGTACAACCCTATAAAATTTCATCCAGTTGTAACTAGCATAACTCAGAGAAACAGATTGTAAATTTCATGACCTAAACTAGCTATTTAAATACCCTACTAACAATAATTTCATGATCATTCTTTCAACATCTGGATCATATTCTAATATGTATTGTAACTTAAAAATAAGGGATTTTACTAAGAGTTATGAGTGAGAGAACTCACCTTTGGTTGCTTCGTACTGCAAATGAACTTTCAAACTCCAACTAATTCTTTCCCTTCTTGCTCTATTGGTATTTTTCTGATTTTTGTTCTTCTTGCTCTCTTGTTATTTTTCTGATTTTTGTTCTTTGTGCTAAGTGCTTTCTTTTCTTTTGTGTCATGTAGAATATATAGTGAGTTGTGTGTGTGTAACTTGTGGTAGGTGGAAAGAGAAGAGGTTGAGAGAGATTAAAGGGGAGGGGGACGTGCAAGTGGGGGAGAACAAAGGGGAGGAATGTGCAGATGATTTTTTTTATATTATTATTATTATTATTATTATTATTATTATTATTATTATTATTATTATTATTATTGTAACAACAAATTGTGACTTCACATTATTTTTCTAAAGCCACATGATATCTTTTTAATTAAAAGATAAGCTAAATATTTTTTAAAAAAGTTTCCATCAGCGAAAAGAATATATTTGTGTCATTTGTGAAATGACAGGGGTATAGATGCATCACTTTTTTAACGAGGGATATATCTACTCTAAATCTCAAAGTTGAGAGATATATTTGTATCTTTGCTCTTTTTTAAAATAAATATATAATTAATAAGTCGTGTACTAGGACATACTTACATTTTTTTTAAAAAATATTTAGATGGGAAGTTTTTGAAAAACTGTCGAGGTCATTTAAAAAATGGGTAGACTTATTTTTGTAAAGTCACGTGGCATTTTTTAGATTACAATAGGCTAAGTAATTTTTTAAAAAGTGTCTGTCAGAGAAAAGAGTATATTTATGTCATTTTTGTAATGACATAAGTATATATGCACCATTTTTTATGAGGAGTATATCTGCTTTCAATCACAAAATTGAGGGGGTATATTTACACTTTTTCCCTTAAAAAAATAGTTG
The DNA here is from genome assembly GCA_034509755.1 of Anisodus tanguticus. NCBI lineage: Eukaryota > Viridiplantae > Streptophyta > Magnoliopsida > Solanales > Solanaceae > Anisodus > Anisodus tanguticus. The sequence goes on along the minus strand of CM067561.1, from coordinate 20,671,561 downwards.
CAACTTGTAGATTTGTACACGACTTATAAACTATTAGAACTGATACTTGTATATTTAAAACACAAAATTTACTTTTATTTTTTTAACTATTTGAAATTTCTAACAACTAGAGTAGAGTACATGTTTCCACATATGAAATACGGGGAAGATTTTTTCCTTTTTAATAAAAAAAGAAAATAGAGAGAGCAAAGAGCAAAAGAATGAAGAAGACTTGAGTTATAATTAAGTTGTAACTCGTGTTGGTTTTTACGAGTTATTAATTATTATTTTTAAAAAAGAACCGTAGCAAGTAGTAAACCAATCCAAAAAAAACTTGTAACTCGTAGAGTGGTCCACGAGTTATAAAGATAATTCAGAAGAAAAAAATGGAGTCCACAGATCAAACGACGTTTGGTGTGGGTCGTTAAAGTTGCTGCAAGTCGTAGAGGGGTATGCGATAAACCCCTTTTAGTTTATCCCAAATGCCACGACTCCCTTTAATTTTTTGTCTTCAAAATCGTGCCATTTACACAAATGACGCAAATATATTCTTTTAGTTGATGAAAACGTTTTTAAAAAATTATTTAGCTTATTTTTAATTAAATTTGTCACGTCGCTTTAAAAAAATAAGTCTACCCATTTTTTTAGTAGATTTATTTTTTAAAGCCACATGGTAATTTTTTCTGGTGGGTCGGGTCTTGTTCATTTAAAAAATGGATAGACTTATTTTTTTTAAAAGCCACAAATATACTTGTTTTAAACAAACCATACAACCCACTGGAAAAAAACGTTGCCACGTAGTAATTCCACTCAAAAAATATAGGTAGACTTATTTTTCTAAAGCCACGTGATATCTTTTTAATTAAAAGATATGCTAAATAATTTTTTAAAAAGTTTTCATCGACGAAAAGTATATATTTGTGTCATTTGTGAAACGGCAGGAGTATAGATGCATCACTTTTTTAACGAGGGATATATCTATTCTAAATCGCAAAGTTGAGGGATATATTTGCACCTTTGCCCTTTTTAAAAGAAATATATAATTAATAATTCGTGTACTAGGACATGACTTAATTTTTTAAAAAAAATATTTAGACGAGACGTTTTTGAAAATCTGTCGAGTTCATATAAAAAATGGGTAGACTTATTTTTTTTAAAGCCACGTGATATTTTTTAATTAAAACAGGCTAAATAATTTTTAAAAAGTTTCTGTCTACGAAAAGAGTATATTTACGCCATTTGTGTAACACGGAAGTATATATGCACCATTTTTTGACGAGGAATATATCTGCTTTCAATCACAAAATTGTGGGGTATATTTATACTTTTTCCCTTAAAAAATAATTGCAACTCGTAGGCTTGTACACGACTTATAAACTAGTAAAATAGATAGGTATATTTAAAACACAATATTTACTTTTATTTTTTAAACTATTTGAAGTTTCTAACAACTAGAGTAGAGTACATGTTTCCACATATGAAATACGGGGAAGATTTTTTCCTTTTTAAATAAAAAAAGAAAATAGAGAGAGCAAAGAGCAAAAGAATGAAGAAGACAAGAGTTATAATTAAGTTGTAACTCGTGGTGGTTTTCACTAGTTGTTAATTAATTTCTTAAAAAAAGAACTGTAGCAAGTAGTATTTTCAAAAAAAAAATTGTAACTCGTGGAGTGGTCCACAAGTTATAAAAATAATTTAGAAGAAAAAAAACGGGACCCATAGATCAAACATCGTTTGGTGTGGATCGTTAAAATTGATGCAAATCGTAGAGGGATATACGCTAAATCCCTTTTAATTTATCCAAATGTCATAACCCCTTTGATTTTTTGGCTTCAAAATAGTGCCCTTTAGGCTCCGGACTCAGAAGTACTCCATACCAAACAAACCAAACTAGTAGTAATAAGAACCATACATGTAAATTCTAATGAAAGAAAACCTGTCAATATAAGTAAAATTAGAAAACCTGTCAATATAAGTAAAATTTCTTTTTCAGCTACAGGAATTCCTCAGTGTGGCGTCTCATTTTAAATTGATCTTGAGGAAAAGAAGTCTATTTTGCTACATATAACGACGACTTCGAGAGAATTTGAGTTTGTAACGTTAACTGTCTCCACATGTTTAAAAAATCAGCAAAAGTATTACATATGAAAGAACAGCAAAAATTAAATAGGAACAGACACTGTACTACTTTTTACTACGTAAATAGCACATTCATAAATAGGTTGGTAATTTAACATGAGCTAGTTGTTGTTGTTGCTAATTCTATGAGATTATCTATAAAATGTATCGAATTATATAATTATTTTAATTTTATGTTCTTTTGAATTTTGTTCAAACTTTGTTAAAGTATTCAGAAAAAGGAAACGAAAAAAGTTGGTAAAAAATTCAATTTAATTATTTATTCAGTTATTTTGGGTTCGCATGAATTATTCTACGGTTAAAATACACAATTTGATTATTCGAATCGCAAGCCTCCTGAACACGCCACTTAGATAGTAGCTCAGATTTTCCTACTACTAGTTAGGGGAAAATATAAAATTAAATAAATCTATTTATTTTATTTACTTTCGTTAGTTACTGCTTCTTTTTTCAGAATGATTTATTATGACTTATTCGCTCTTGTTACAATCATTTTCATACTATTTTAAATTTCTTGTTTGGGTCTGACCGTTTCTCTTGCTTTGTTTGTCACTATGCTTTGTCTTGAGCCGAGGGTCTTTCGGAAACAATCTTTCTATTTTTCAAGGTAGAGTTAAGGTCTGCGTACGCTCTACACTCCCTAGACCCACGTTGTAGGAGTTCACTGAGTATGTTGTTGTTAGATGTTATATTTTTGTTGTTACATTTATTTGATTCTAAAATCCATATTATTAGTAGTAGTAAAATTTGAAAGGCAGCTAGCAAAAGGAATATTATATAGCAATTTCATATTCATTAGATAAGAGATTGTGGATCTATTCTTAGTGACGGGAAGAAAGCAGTCGACTTTCATTATTTTAGTGCTAATCTAATCACAAGGGCCGGCAAACCGGAGACATACGATCACAGTCCCGGCCTTACCAGCACCGGAGGTGTACTAATCATTGAACCCACGAAATCAATTTTCTTTTATGACAAAATAAACCAAGTCTAAGCGGTCACGACATCTTGTTGATATTGATTGAGTTGATCCAATTTGACCATGGTACATTGCTAACATGAGAAAATAGAATAATCGAGAATCTTGAGTAACTAACCAAGCCGCTAAAGTAGCTAAAGTAGCGATAAATCCTGTTATTATTAGTAAAATTTGAAAGTTATTGCAAAACTTGACCCAAACACTGTAAATTCATGGGCTTCTCGGCGGGAAAATTATCTGTCATAAACCTAGGGTTGATTAAAGACCCTGCAATATCTCTACAACTCCGTTTCTTCCTTCACCGGCCACTACAAAAAACCCGGCAATTTCCTTTCTCCGACCACCGGCCAAGGTGTGAGTCTTCAACTGCATATATTATAATGACATCTCTATTTCGTTCATTTTTTTCGTTATTCATTTTTTGTGGAATTTATATTCATTTAACTTGTATTCACTGAAATATCTATAATGTAGATACAGTTAGGGTTTTCGGTAGCACTATAATTGAATGATTTATACTTTTTTTTCCTCGAATTTTCCAGGATTTTGAGCACATAAGAAGATATGAATGAGGAGCAAAATCCACAAACTCCGAGAAGAACTACTAGAGCATCATTATCTAGCACACCAAATCCAAAAAGTTGTAAAGATAAGTTAAAATTATGTACTAAACAACCTTTGACAATAAATGATCTCGCTTATGGAGACGAATCAATTAGTTTAGATGACTTGATATCTAGTTTACCTGGTAGAAGGTCACAAATTAGTGAATTGTTGCGGCTTTTAGGCCCTTTGGATTCACCAATGTTTCCTGTATTTGTATACGGAGGTGCTTCGACTGGGAAAACGAGTACAATTCTTCAGATATTTAAGCATTTAAAACGTCCGTTTGTTTACTGTAGTTGTATAACATGCTATAGCCCAAGGATACTATTTGAATCTATGTTGAACCAGTTATTGCTTCATAGAAGGAATGAAAGCAATCGATATTCAAGTACAAAACGATGTGAAAGGCCCTCCGATTTTGTGAATTTTTTAAAGGAGGCTCTTTGTAATGTGGTGGATAGTTTGAAGGGGAACATGGTGAAATCAAGCTCGAAGAAATCGAGTGGATGGGCTAGGGGAAAAATGGTTTACTTGGTGTTTGATAACTTGGAGCTTGCTCGTGAATGGGACAAGAGTTCCAACATATTGCCTTTTCTCTTTAACCTCAATGATATCCTGAAAATGCCGGAAGTTGGTTTGGTTTTTCTCAGTAATGCCTCACCTGACACTTATTACTCGGACACTGGTTATGTAGAACCCGTTCCTGTTTACTTTCCTGATTATACTGAGGATGAACTTCGTCAAATCTTAATGAAAAAACAGGAAAACCTAAAGCTATATTCCTCATTTCTCGAGTAAGTCTGAATTTTCAATTTGATTTTCATCACTTTGGTGGCTTTATAACAAATTTAACCACTAACACATATTCTGACTTGTTTTATACAGAGTTGTGTTGAGGCCATTTTGTCGAGTTACTAGACGAGTTGATGAATTATCGACTGCCTTCTCAACACTGTATCAGATATATTGTGAACCTCTGGATGATTTAGGCATTGTTCCAAGTGAAGATATGAAAAGAAAACTATTTACTCATCTTCAACCACATATTGGACCATCCCTGAATGAGACATTCAAAGTTGAAAACAGGCTGTCTTCTGAAGCCTCAGCTAAGACAAACAAATGGAAGGGCATTGCCAAGAAAAATGGAGTTTGTGAATCTCCCAGTGAGATAGACTTTCATATGTCTGCTTGTGCCAAATACCTTCTTATTTGTGCTTTCCTTGCTTCAAGAAATCCAGCTACCCTTGACGCATCTTTGTTTGATTCAACTGGAGGTTCTAATAACCGAAAACGAAAGAGGAAGTAAGTAATTCTGAATTATGTTTTTTCTTACATTGCTGTTAATAATTCTAGTTCCCTTCATTTGCTAGACAAACTGCTTGTATTGATAGTTTTCTTCGCATTTATATGAGTGCTTTTGGAAATTTAAGTTTTGAAGAAAGTGGTGATGTTGTCTGATGATTAGGTTTGTTTGTGGATCCTTATTGGCATTTGAATTGTTGCTACTTCTAGTACATCACTAATATCTCTCAAGAATTTGTATGAAACTGTTATTTTACCTCCCTTTTAAAGTTAAAGTGCTTCGCTCGAATCTGATGTAGATCGTATTTTATCTGTCTTAGATTTTCTTACTTCATTTGCCCTTACACGCCTAAAGATATGATCTCTGGTTTTAGGAGCTCGGAGAAGTCAAAAGAGAAAAAGGAAAATGCAGAACAAGAATTGCTCTTGAAGGGACCAGGAACGTTTCCCTTGGAAAGATTATTAGCCATATTTCAGTGTATTGTATCTGTTTCAGAATGCTTACCTGATGAAGAAGCACAAGGAAATGGTGGATTGGAAGGAGAGAGTTGGACTAATGGACTGTTGTCTGATGTTCTTTTGGAATTATCAAGTTTGTGTAATGCTAATTTTATCAGTAAATGCGGAAGTTGCCCCTTGGAAGGCGCTAATCGGTATCGATCTATGGTGTCGGAAGCTATGGCTCTTAAGGTAACCTTTCAAAATCTGTTTCATAATTGTTTAAAGTAAAAAATGGCCATATTTTTAGAAGTTGTTCTCACTTTCCATTGTGGCTCGGTTTTGTTCAACTTTTGCAGGTTGCAAGGAGTCTAAAATTTCCTCTGGCAAAGTATTTATATAGAGGATGATATAGAATATGTCCATTCATGTAACTTACACGAAGCCACTCATGTTAATATGATTTTGCATGTCAAGCAAGAGTAGCATGACGCAGTCAACAGTGTGATGTCACTTAAACCCCAGTGGCATGGTGAATGTACGATTAAGATTCTAGTTATATGTCGAGAGCTAAGTGTAAGTCGATCGGTGTACTCCATGAAGAACAATTAAATAGTATCATCTAATTTTTATAAATATGGAGCATATGACAATACCCGAGTGATTAGTTGCTCTCAATGATTTTTCTTGTATAAGAATCTAAGCCAGTCCATTACTTTGCAGCCATTAAATTATTCAAATTTGATTCCTCTTGAAATCTTATTATTTCTTTAAACATGATCAGGCACATCTGCTATAATTGGTATTATAAAATCATGAAACATGTTATTTTGCCGAAAGGTACTTTTTTGGTCTTCAAAACTAACTCTACAGGTAGCAACCTGATTTTTCCATTTCTGAATACTTCTCTGGAAGAATAGTAGAGGTGCGGGCAACTCTTGGCTACACTATGTTGATATCAAGCAAGTTGTAAGGATGTCTGGTAATAGCTAGGTACTCTCTGGTTTGTTCAATGTGAAATCTTTATAATGCTCTGTAGACCTTGGAATATAAGATTTCTCTCGTGCTGCTCTATGGACTAAAAAAAGGGTCCTCAGGAAAGGGGATATTTTTATTTTTCATCGTTGGGACAATTCCACAGGACTATATTACTCGATACTTTCTTATACATATGTTCCCTCTTTTGAGCATTTCTTGGATGGTGTTGAGGACCGTTTGTGGTCTCTTAAGAAGCTGTAAGTTTAGGAGAAAACTCGCGCAATAGAACGGAAGTGTGATCATGATGCGTAATGTAGTTTCCCAATATGGAAGGGATGCAATATATAGGTCTTTCGAGGGACAGGAAACTCAATGACTCTGATCAAGAACATTTGTTTTTATTTATATTTTTTATATCATGAAGCAAAATTCCCACTTGTTCCCAGGTCATAATTTTATGGGATTCCCAAAATTAGTTGACTTCTGCGGTTAGGCAAGCTTGACTAGACGCTAACTTAAGCCATAGTGCTTGCTCTGTAGCGCTTGTGTATTGGGGTTCCTCCTTTGTTTATAAACTCTTATATATCAAATTCAAAAGGTAGTTTTTGCATATATTGACCTGCATTAGAGATTGATGTAGGAGGGAGAATTATTTCAAAGAGTTATCTGGTACTTGTGCTGGTTGGATGTAGTAGGTACCCCTGGCCGAACACCATGGTTATAAAAAAAAAAATTATTTCCATGACCATTAGGAAGAGGCGATTCTGCTACCTTTGTCTAATTGGATTTGTTCCTACTTAACGTTTCTAATTTTTTGAGGAACTATAGCCTAAGTTACACGGATCCTTTTTTATCTCAATATACCAAGGTAGGAATGTGGATGACATGGGTGTGACTATTTCTAGGGTTCTTTACATACATTAAAAATTAGCAAAAAAAATACATGTACCAACTTTTACTTTCTAAATAGAAAGTAAGATGTCAGTCACCAACGGGAGGAGTATATGAAAGAGAGTACCAACAACTATTCCACTCAAGCGAAACTTCTAATTGAAGTTGCTCACGCTTTTGAGAATAGAATAGATGAGACGGTTGTGATTGATAAAGTAAGGCGAGGTGTGTCGTGTCTCCTTTCACTTTATGGTACTCCGAGGAGTGAACTAAATGTCCTGCTAACATAGGAGCACTCTTACTAAGAAATGGAAGGGCACATTTCTTTCTGTTGGACGATGAGTACTTATATACACCTGTATTGACTATATTTACCCAAGAAATCAAGAATGAGTCCATGTAAACATAGACTGCAGCTAAGTGTGTGTTTTGTACTTATAAGAATATACTACTAATTTTTTCAAAAAAGAAAAAGAAAAAGAAGAATATACTACTAATCGATATTTCTTTATGGTCTCTCTTAGGATTAGAAGATTCTCAGTGACATTTTAATCTATCACCTAATTATAAGGAGACAGTTGGACCAATATTCGAAATTTTTCCTGGAAAAAACAAGGACTGTGGTGAAGTGATTTACCCAAATTAAGAAGATAATGTCTAATCCATGAAATGAGAAGCTTCCTTTAGTTTGTCATTTTCAACTCCCAATAAAGAAAAAAAGAATTCAAGAAAGAACTTGAGGGCTGACCTCAAATAGCATTTGATGCCTGCAGTATCTATCTTAAGTCTTAACTTGCATTTGCAAGAAGAAAGGCTCGATTTCCCAATCAATCGGCTAAGGTTTCGTTCTGTTCGATAAACCTCTGTTACCTTTGACTTTTGTTTTATTTTCAAGAAACCAGAAAACCTCTATATATGGTAGTTGACTTTTGCTCCTCTGTCTCATTCTTCATTCAAGAAAGTCAAAGCCAACTCCTGCCATTGTAACTCCCATCAGTTCCACTGTAATAAAAATAGTTATCTAACTTTACTTGTCTACTTTAGAAAATCAAGAGATAATTTTTTTAAAAAATTATTTTACCCTTAGTAATTAATAAGTCAAATTTTACAATTCCTTTTTTCCAACACTACTTTTTTATGGGACATATGTGAATTGTTGGAAATCATTGCTTAATTAGTTGACTATAATTTTTTTTGATAAGTTTAATTGATTTCAATCATTATGTAATTAGCAATAATTAGAGGTATTATGATAAATTTTCCATTCTATTTTGACTCTTTAATAGGCGTATAAAGTGAATATATATATGACAATTAAAACTAAACGAATGGAGTACTAATTTTTTTTTACTAAACCAGGTTCATATCATGTCTTTAGTAAATTTTTGTGCACCCCTTATTTGGACTACCCTTTATCTCTCTTTAAATGTATCACTTTATTCAATCTTTGAAACATATTACATTTGCCAAAAACAACTACTCCCTCGGTGTCAATTTATATAACTCATTTTTTTTATTCAGTTCCAAAAAGAATGATACATTTTCTTATTTGGTAATAATTTAATTTTAAACTTTACCTTTTACGCTTTACGAGATAATATTTAACCACACATTATCTTTGGCTTATTTTAGACTAAGACTGGCCAGTGGGCCGGGTCGGACCGGTCCCGCCCCGACCCAGACATTTTTTTAAAAAAAATTGCGGTATCGGGACTCGAACCGGGACTGGACATGGTCTCGTCCCGTCCCGTCCCGCCAGGCCCGACCCAGTCCTGGTCCCGCCCTAAACTCCCTCTTTGCACAAATAACAATTGCACCAACGATCATTTTACATTTTCACCGTTGTGCAACGACCATTTTTTGCCTCCCCCTACCCCCTTAATATTTATTTTTAACTCATAAGTTATTATATTTACACTTTAACCCAATTTCCCAACTATAATACCCCATTTTCTCTTCATCTTTCTTACAAATCTTCCTACAATCTCTCTAATCTCTCAATCTATCTCTCTACAAGTCTACATTGTCTACTAAATATTGAATTTTATTTATTCATTTGGGAGTAAAGTTGGCAACTAGCTTGAGGATCTTCCATCGAGCAAAGTTTCAATTTTCAACCTCTCGATTACACGTCGACGTTACGTCGGCATTTGGTACATTCGTTCCTTTATTAAATTATTATTGTCTGTTTATTTTATTTAGCGCACTTAATTTCATTTACTTTAATTATTTATTAATATAATTATAAATTATAATGGAAGGATTTAAATGTATGCTTACAGGTAGGGGTAACTTCTTCTAGTAGGGGCAACAAGGGAAGGGTACTTCTTCTAGTCATCCTATTTCTAGACAGAATCCTATTCCTACACAAGATGATTTTGTTGATACTGAACATTTTCCTGCAATACCATTAGATTTAGACAAGGAGCTATTTTCTGGAACTCAAGAAGACTTTAATTTAGACGATGATCTAGATGATACACCCACTAATGTAGATGACAACACACCCACTAGTGCACCTTCAACTGAAATGCCTCTTATTCCCCCTAGTATGAGACGAGGTCCAGCAAAACGACCATTAAAATCATATGCATGAATATTTTTTGATAGGGACGTAGAGAATCAAGTAGCTAGATGTAAATTTTGTAAAGATGTTTTAAAATTTAAAATTGGAAAAGGTCACGATGGGACGGGGGGTTTAATGAGACACGTACCAAGGGCTCATCCAGCTAGGTATGCCCAATATGAGGCTTCAAAATCGGGTGCGCAAACGCCCGCTCCATCGGGACAAGGTTCACATACTATCCCGGACCAAGTACATGGTCTAATTAAACCCACGACGGGGGGAATTATAGGCCCTGATTACAATAAACATAGAGATAGGAAAGCAATAGCAAAATTAGTTGTTGTGGATGGTTTGCCTTTTTCATTTCCTTCATCTCCTGGTTTTATTCATTACATTAGAGAAATGTATAATCATGCTTTTAACGGATTTCCTAGATCAACTGTTAAGAGAGATGTATTTAAATTTGCACATGAATATCAACAATATTTACGTTATTCATTATATCATTTTAATGGCAAAGTGGCTATCACTTCTGATATAGGTCGTAGTACTAACGACCATGATTATTTAACTGTAACTTGTCATTGGATAGATTATAAATGGTCTATGCAAAAACGTATCTTAGCGTATAGATATATAGATGATAGGTGTCGCGCCCGATTTTCGATCCGCTCCGAGGTCAAAAGCGGAGCACGGACGTGTTCCGGTGATTCCTGGGTAAAAGGGAGTTGAGGAGTCGCCACCTAATTATTTTTTACGGTGAATTAGGACACCTAAATATTAAACTAAGTGCTGCAATGTAAACTCCAATTTTAAGGTCTGCGAAACTAATGAGATTCTAGGTAAGAGTTCTTTATTATCCTAAAGGGAAGGGGTTAGGCATCCTTTAAGATCCGCTAACTTGCGGTTATCCGGTCAAACTCAGGTTAATATTATACTAAGAAAAAATGCATGTTTTTAAAGTATGAAGTAAAAAAAAGATGTTTGCAAATAATTAATGAAAGAGATGCATTTTGTACATGTATGCATTTGTGACAATGATAAGGAGAAAAGCAATTCATTTGTAATGCCAAAGGAGTAATTTTTGGAAATCATTTTTTTGTTGTACAATTAATAAAATGAATAGAAGATGATCATAGTTTGTTTTGAAAATTTTAAATATGCATGCTAAGCCTAAAAAATAAACTAGCGGAGGATTTCTAAGTTTAGACTATCCTATGAATTAATTCTAACTCTACCTATTCTAAGCATCTTAACAATCACATAAGTACAATAAATAATATTACAATACAGAGCGGGATAAAAGCTGAATTAAAGATGGTAAATAAAAATAAATAAACTCCGAGAGCGTTTTGAAAAAACGTAACTTCGGGTTCGTATCCAAAAACAGTGATCGTTTTGGTCACGGAGAGCTCAGACTTAAAATTTGAAAAAACCATTCCAATCACATCGCGGCTGCAAACATATGACTCAGTGGTTATTTTGATTGCCTCGCCTAGTAAACGTGTTGGTATCTCGGATGAAAAGAAAAGATCACTATAATCACGTCGTGGCTGCGAATATATAACCTGTTTGGTTATTTTAATCACCTCGCCTACTAAACATGTTGATCTCGGATGAAATACAAGGTTTAAGTCTCATCATTGCCCAAAAGTTATTTTTATTTCGAAATATACATATTTGGCAATTGAATAATAAAATAAGCATTTTTTATGAAAAAAACCTTTCAAGGTTGCAAATCGGATAGAATGCAAACCTTATTTTTTAGGATTAAAGAAAGTGAATAATAGATAGCCAAATTATTTTTTGAAAGATATTAAAGCATGCATAACGAACCTAAAAAATAGAACAAAGTAACTAGAGGCTAAGTTTGGAACACACAAGACGGCCCTAAAAAAATAAAGCTAGCGGTGGTTTCCAATTCAAACGAGCCTAAGAAATAAACTAACGGCAGTTAGACTATCCTATTCATTCATCTATTCGCTGCCTAATTATTCTAAGCATTCTAACGACAGTACATAATTAAATAATTATTACAAACCGAATAATAATGAAAGACAAATTAAATAATAAACAGAAGCAGCGGCTAGGACGGATGACAATATCATCGGCACCCTATTTGTTTTGAAGTTCCGAGAGCGGGGAATGCAATGAACATAGATGTGGTTCTTCATTTCGGACGAAGTCATGATGAGTCTCATAACGAGACTCTTCGTTACTCCCGATGCATTTCATGTAAATAAAAGAAAAAGAAAAGGATTAGTAGACGGAACGAAAGATATAAACACATGAATATTCCTAATATATATATACACGAAATATACAACATTAAATGTACATAGGAATGAATACTCAAGGCCGTATATTTACATGTCCTCAAGACATTATTTTTTCAGATTTTAGCACATTAAAGTAGCCGAAGAAAGAATATATGCTAACACAACCGGCTCTAAATTTAAACAAGAATAAAAGAGGCAAGGAAGACCAATATATATAAATTATGTAAACATACATGATAAATTCCGTTGAACTCATCTTAATCTTAAAGAAACATGACATTCATAAACTTAAACCAAACGCACATACTATTATATTAAACATGGATAATATATTCCTCTTAAAATTGCACATATTAATCTAGAATATAACATGTAAATATCGCCATTTAAATCAATTAAAGTATACTCATTGTTTGATTTAAAGGCAGCGACCAAACTACAACATACAATAATTTTGAATATCAACAAATCGCTAAGTGTCCTAAGAATATTTAATCAAGCCATAGCTCTTCCAAACACATATTAATCTTACATTATCCGTATTGCATTTAACAATGAACCCAAGATACCTTACTAAAGCTAATGACAATAATTAGTTAACCGAAACATCGAGGCAATATCATCTATCACGTATCAACTCCAAATCAGAAATATCCCAATGACATAAATACAATTATATAAGCAAAATCGTCTCATTATCATATTAATTAATCAAGACTACATTACTTAGCAAAATATCATACTAAATCAAGCATAAACAACACAATCAAATAAGCTTAAAGAAATATAGAAGAATTGGAACGAGTCTAACCTTTTCCGGGTAGCGAACCGAGGCGTGTTTCGACTCGTCGACCCGCTCGGAGAAGTTTGGAATTCTGATTTTTGGATGCTGATTTTTAAAGATTCTGTTTTCTGATTTTGGATGTTTGACCCGACCCGGATGACCTGGCCCGACAGTGACCCGACCCGAATTCGAACCAAAATGAAAAAAACTCAGATATTTTGTGGCTGAATTTAGGGAAAAGAAAAGTAGTATTTTCGGATTGAAAAATTAGGAACTAAAAGAATATTTTCTGATTAAAATTAAGGAACAAAGATGAATATTTTAAACCAAAATTTAGGAACAAAACTGACCCTTTTCGTTTTGATTTTTTTTTTCGGACCTCCAAAGATAGATTTCGAACCCCCAAAGACGGATTTTCGAACCTCCCAGAAATGAAGAACAAGGGGGATATTTATAGGTGGATTCCCCCCCCCCCCAAGAACGAGTTTGAAATTTGAATTAAAGGTAAAGAAAATCTGAATTTTGGAAGCGGATTTTAGGGGTATGGGTATGGTGAAGTGATGGGAGGGGTGTGGTGGTGCCAGGGTTGGTGGCAGGGAGTTGGTGGTGGTAGGGGTATGGGGAGGCGACGTGGGGGTAGGGGTGTAGGGTGGCGGCGGTTGAAGGGTTTTTAGGTTTAGGTTTTCTTTTTTTTTTTGTTTTTTTTTTGTTTTGGGTTTTGGGGTTTAAAGGGGGGAAGATGGGTGATGGGTCGGGTAAGTTGGGTTGGGGTTTTGGGCCGACGGGTGATGGGTTGGGGTATAAGGGAATGGCCGGTTGGGGCTTGGAAGGGTAAGGGAATGGGTATAAAGGGGAAATGGGTATTTAATTGGGGAGTTTGGTTTTGGGCTTGTTTTGGTGTGGGTCGAAAATTGGGGGGGGGGGGGGTTTGTTTTGTTTTGTGGGTTTTGATTTATTTTGGGTGAGGGGAGATTAAATGGGTTAGAAATTGCTTTTGGGTTTAAAAAATATAAAAGGGGTTTAACATTAAAAATATTATTTTTGCAAAAGATGTGATATATTTAAAATAACATAACGATGTGATAATAATAATAATATAATATTTGCGAAATGTTTAATGCTGAATAAAAAAATGGAAATGCGATGCAATTTTGCGAGAATAAAATAACATAGAATTTTCGGATAAAACTTATGATTATGATAAAAAATGCAAATGATAGTAAAAATGCGAATAATAATAATAGTAAGAGAATAATATATATATATATATATATATATATATATATATATATATATATATACGCATGTATGTATATAGATTAAAATTGTTTTGAGGTGTTAAAAAATATTTAAAATTGCAAATAAATTGGAAAAGACGGGACAAAATTGGGTGTCAACAATAGGCACACTGGTACTTTTATTGCAGATAATATTTATCAAGTGTGCCATTATTACGGAATAGCCGATAAAATTATGACTATTACATTAGATAACGCTTCTTCTAACAATTACGCAATTACAATTTTAAAAAATAGTTTAACTCCATCTTTTTCAGATCATTTTCATATAAAATATGTGTACCATATATATAACTTAGTTGTAAAGGATGATCTATCACTTTTTGAAGACATTCTTAGTAAAATACAATTTGCTATGAACTTTATTTTTAAAAATAATAGAATACAACGAAAAAAAGAATATAAAAAAACTTGTTACGATTACCTTATAGAAAAATTCAGAAGAAGTACCACTAGGTGAAATTCTTTATACGAACAACTACTTGTTGCTTATGGCTATAGAAAACCTATAACATTATTTTTTAACTCTCATAATCAAAATCCAGTTGATATGGTTGTAGATAGCGATTGGGAAAAAAATTCTGAACTTATTGTATTTCTAGAGAAATTTTTTCAAGCAATAAAAAAATTTTCCGGTATATATTATCCTACTATTTCAACTATGTTGTTTTATATAGCTATAATATTTTTACTGCTTAATGAATATAAACCAGCTTATAAGGCAGCTATTAAAAAAATATTTATCAAAATAAAAAAACATTTTATTCATATTCCCACTATTTATATTATTGGTGTTGTATTAAATTCGACTATTAAAATAGACGGTACTAAATCACTTATTGAAACTATTTATGATTGTATAGCAGTACTACCGCCTTCAAGTCCCAAAAATCCAAATCACCTACCACTTATTGAACAAACTAAAGAAAAAGTGTTGTTTAGCGTAGAAGACGAATGCAAAAAAATATAGGTTTTACCAATAAGAAAGTGCTAGCAACCTACCGACTTCCATACCATCATCTTCTTCTTCAACACAACCTCACAAAAGACTTGTTGTTTCTGCGGTTAGTATTAAAGCCTCAGAAATAGAATGTGCGGCCGTAACACTACTAACCAAATTAGCGAGTTTGATATTTTTGTTATGCAGGGTTCTGTACCGTACCAAGCAGTTCTCAATGAAGAAGGACGTGAAGACTTGCTGAAATACTGGAGGGGCAATGAAAAGAACTTTCTGACACTTTCAATGATGGTCCTAGATGTTTTGAACATTCAAACGTCATCAACGACGTCTGAAAGCATTTTTTCTGCTGGCAGATATCAAATAGGATAGCACAGACACTCATTAGCTAGAGACAGTTTGGAGATTGCAGTATTATTCAGAGATTGGATACGAGCGGAGCGGAGAAGGTGCGATCAACCGGAGATCAACGAAGAAGAAGACGAAAACTACACCGAAATCTTATCCGAAGGTGGTGGAAGTGACGTGAAGCAGTTTGACCAACAAATACCAATTCCAACTGAAGAACCACGAGAAATTATCAAGAAACTAGAACATGTTTTTTTTCAAAATGTATTTTTTTTAATAGCAATTTTTCTATGTAATTTGCAACTTTTGAACAACACCACAAAATTGCAATTTTGACAATTGTATATATTACAAAAAAATCATATGTCTATTAAATAATGTAAGATACACCAAAAACAGCTTTGTGATATTTTTATTATACTATCTTATTCAATTATTGAGTTGTTTATATATGTTATTTTTTAAATTAAGTGCAAAAAAAAAATGCCGCCACGACCCAATCCAGCCCCGACCCGATTTCGACGGGACTTCGGCGAACCCCACCTGTCCCGATCCCGCCCCAATCCCGCCAAACCGCCCTGACTCGTCCCGGCCCGTTGGCCACCCCCGGTTAGTATAATTTTCAAAGCCAAAACGAAAAAATCTCCACCTCTTCCATCAATTTTTAATTGGCTCTGCAACAAATTCGCGAATTTTTCGTTATCATTTTCTAAATTCTCTCTTTTTTTCAGGTACATTTTACACTTAATTCATTTTTTGTAATTTTTTTTCTTTTCGATTTTGAGTTGAATTTCTCTCTATCCGAATTCTCAGAAATTCTCTGTTCTTGCTGAGTTTCTCGGCTTGGGCGGTGAATTTCTTCTCTTGGTATGTACCCTTTCAAATTTTCTTTTCTTTTCTTTTTGTGAATTTTTTCTAAACCCAATTTATTTGGATGTTATTAACTTTTTTTAAATTGTTTTCTGTGAAATTTGTGTTTTATTTTGATGATGAATGAAGATTTTACCTTTATTGATGTAACTGAGTTCAACTAATTTTGGGATCAGATTAAAATTAGGAGTTTTCGGGCAGTGAATTTCTTCTAAACCCATTTTTTTTTTGAAAATGTTATTATTTGTTGATTGTTTTCTATGATTTTTTTTATTGTTTTCTGTGAAATTGGTGTTTTACATTGATCGTCAATGAATATTTTACCTTATTTTCCTTTTTTGTGAATTTTTTCTAAACCCAATTTATTTGGATGTTATTATTTTTTGATTGTTTTATGTGAAATTGGTGTTTTATTTTGATCGTGAATGAAGATTTTACCTTAATTCATATAGCTGAGTTCAACTAATTTTGGGATCCGATTGAAATTAGGATTTTTTGGGCAGTGAATTTCTTCTAAACCAGTTTTTTTTTTTTTTGAAATGTTACTACTCCCGTTCCAAAAAATTGTACTTGTCACAATGTTTAAGAAATAAAAAGAACTTTTGAAATGTATGGTCCAAAACTGTGATTGTAAATATCTCATAAAATTGAATTGTTTTTAAATAAACTTTTGGAACAAAGTAATAAGGAAATTAAAATAATCTTTTTGGACAGAGGGACAAGTGAGTGACCACGGCTGCTACCTTCGGTTGCACACAAGTTAAACCTGCTCTGTACAATAGCCTTTTTGGACAGAGGGACAAGTGAGTGACCCACAACCGCTACTATGTATTTTTGAAATGTTACTATTTTGATTGTTTTCTGTGAAATTGGTGTTTACGTTGATCTTACCTTTTATTTAGATAGCTAAGTTGAACTAATTTGGGATCCGGTTGAAATTAGGAGTTTTTCATGTAGGAATATTTGTACCCTTTCAATTTTTAACTTCCTTTTTTTTGCTTTCGTCATTTCGGGCGGTGAATTTCTTAACATTTTGGTTGTTTTCTGTGAAATTGATCTTAAATGAAGGTCTTAGTTTTATTTGTATAGCTGAGTTGAACTAATTTGGGATTCGATTGAAAATAGGAGTTTTTTCATGTAGGAATATTGTTGGTTGTATAAAAAAATGGGAGAGAATTTGGTGGTGAAAGATGAGCGGGTCGGGAACCCAGATGGAGCATCATCAGGAGAACCGGTTGAAAACGGGAAGAAGCCAGAAGTGGAAGGAGCCTCTTCTTCAAAGAATGTAAAGGAGAAGGAATTGGTTAGTGAGCAAGAAGAAGAAGGTAATGAGGAGGTGCCATTAATTGGGGGTGGAGAGTGCCGCATTTGCCAAGACGAAGATTCTTTGAAAAATTTGGAGAGCCCTTGTGCTTGCAGTGGAAGTCTCAAGGTGAAATTTCTGTTTTTTTTTTTTTACTCCCTTGTATCTTTGTTGTTAACAAATTTGATCATTTGCTGAATGAGTCAAAAATACACGTACGGTAAAGAAATGGATCTTGGACCTAACGCAAAACCAAAAGGATTTCCCAAATACCATATAAGGAGACCAATTTCATATCCTGCAACTGATGCCTAGGCTTGCTAACAGGAGAGTGGATAACATAATGTGGGGCCCAACATTGGGTAAACCAAGAATTATGATGAGTCTGATTCTGATACCATGTAAAGAAATGTACTTTTTTTTATGAAGATGTAAAGAAATATACTTTGGGTCTAACTTAACCCGAAAAGCTAGCTCATGGGTGAGGATTGCCCTTATTGTTCGTATTTGATCTAAATCAATCAACTATGCCTCAATCCCATACTAGTTAGTGTCGGTTATCTGAATTCTCGAATCCATTTTGCTCATCTAGTGTTTAAAAGATTAATCATAATAAGACATCTTTTTTGCTGGCCTTCAAAACATGACCACTTTATAGCTTGAGATCAGATGTATTTTTCGAAGCTAACATAGTCGGAGTTCCACATTAGCTCTAAAATCGAAATATATATGTTTTCAATTTGTATTATGGCGTATCTGATCCCGTACTCTTCTTAATTATAGACACTTGAGATAATTGGAAGTTAAGTGTCGTTTTTTTGGAAAAGGATATCATTTTTGTTCTCTTGTAATATATATTGTAGATAATGAAGGAAGTTTTGTACCATATATTGTGTGTTGTCAACGAATTTGACCTTTCCCTTGCCGAATTTTTTTGGCTCTGATGCTTAGTTTACAGGAAGAGAAAATCCCTGACATGTTCACCAGAATCTCTTTGACCGTTCAAAGTTACTTCTGAAATTTTCCCCTAATATGACCATCTCTTAAAAAAAAGCACAGCCCGGTGCACTAAGCTCCCGCTACGCGCGGGTCCGGGGAAGGGCCGGACCACAAGGGTCTATTGTCCGCAGCCTTATCCCACATTTTCTCCAAGAGGTTGTTTCCATGGCTTGAAACCATGACCTCCTGGTCACATGGCAGCAACTTTACCAGTTAGTCCAAGGCTCTCCTTCAATATCACCATCTCTTGACTTCCATAAAATTTTGCCTTAGAATTCAGCTTCAATTTTTGTCGGAGTTAACAATCAATCGTTAGCCCTCTGAATTCCTTTGTGTGCTATCAGGGAAAATGATTTCTCTTTGCACGATGATGGTCTTCTCCGTCCTTACCGTTGTTTGTTCATGTCTCCATGTTCCTCATTGGTGATGTATCCTTTCTTAGGCAATTATATGACGCTCCTTAAACAACATTTGCTCCCTTAGGTTGTGGCCATAAACATTTTTTGAACCAAGACGCGAACCTTGCCTCCTATAATGATATCTGGTAGTGTCATCATGAAATTCCTTTACTCACCTGAGAAATTCTTTGATTTTATGACACTACTTAATTATATATTCCGTCAAGATATCTTGGACACTTGGCGCTATCCGTATGACGTGCTGTGATTTTCTTCGTAACAATCATCATCCTAAGTATAGTATAGGGATGCTGATGGTCTGATGTCTTATCGACGCCTACCGAATATTGTCTCTATATATAGTCGCACAACTCTTGGTGTCACAGTTTTCTTTTAATTATACTGATAAATTATGTGATTTGTTATAGTTGTATTTCAAGAGGTCTTGCTGTACATCCTGTTTGCCTTATTTTCTTTCTTCAGTTTGTTTTTTTCCTTTTCCCCTTTAAGTTGGAATAGTAAATCTATCTACGTGCTGATGATTTTAGTGGAAACAATTTACCTGCAGTATGCACATCGAAAATGTGTTCAACACTGGTGTAACGAGAAGGGTGACATTACTTGTGAGATTTGCCATCAGGTATGTCTGTGTTTAGTTGTTTTACATTGTATCTTGGTATATTATGAGATTGGTAAGAGGACTTGTCTATTGAATATAAGCAAGTTCTCATCATATGTCGAAAAAGGAAACTAGCATCTTCGAACAAAAAAGTGCAAGACAGTGTTTTAATGTTAAGTAGTCCATCCATTTCATCTGTTATGAACTGAATCATGGTAGTCAATCTATATATGTTTCATTTTTGTGATATGAGCATACATGTCAATGAGGATGTTTCTTGTCAAATTACCTCAGTGTGGCACTAGACTTTTAGTATTGGAAATATTTTATTTGTCTCGAATATCAACTTATAATTATGATTTTGATGTATTACACACAAGATTTAGTAGATTTGCTTTATTGTGAATAGAATTAACACTTAAGTTTGTCAAAAATGTTTTTTCTGTCTATATATCTTTTAGAGATATTCACTTGTAGTTGTTATATCCTATCTTGTAAGCCTCTGTGAGGCTCAGTAATTCACTATGAATCATAATTGATTATGGATTTTGGAAAACTTGGGATTGAGCTTGATGCTTTTGAATTCTAATATTTTCTCTTGGCCTGCTACTTTATTTATATATTAAGTTCCCATTTTCATTCTCAACATGCAGCCATACCAGCCTGGTTACACTGCCCCTCCTCGAGCTCGACCAGAGGAGACTATTATAGATATTGGGTGAGTTGAACTTTCTTTAGTGCATGTTTCCTTTGTTAGTTATGTCTAAAGTTTTTCTTTTTCTTAGCTTTTCAGTCAGTTTTGTTAAAGGCATGCTTGAGTTGCGCTAAGCCTTGAATTGGGACACAACAGGGGCTGAATTCTCTTCTAGGATAGGTGTGCTTCACCGAGGCACCAAGGTGCTGAGGCATTCACTTAAAGACGATACCAACCAACATGTTTTCTTCTTAATTCGATTAGTTTAGAAGAGTCATAGATGGTATCTTGAAGAGGGGAACTCTAGACAATAAGTATAACGATTAAAACAATGTAGTAATTGTTAAGAGAAGAATACAAAGAGAAAAAATATGTAATATGTGATACCAATGAGAGTATCGGGCCATTAAGGAGGAGGAGGATGCTGGATGAATATACTAGCATTTAGGAACAGAAAATTAGAATTTGGTATAAGAAAACTAGTAATTAAATCTGCATTAGACTCTTAAATCTGCATCTGCATATTTAGGGTGGTCTATTAACTTGATTGACCTGCTTTTGCTTCTTTTTTTGTTTTGTTTTACTAATCAAAATATTTCTTATTCCTTTGCTCATAAAGAAAAGGGCAGCCCGGTGCACTAAGCTCCTGCTATGCGCGGGGTATAGGGAAGGACCGGACCACAAAGGTCTATTATACACAGCTTTACCCTGCATTTCTGCAAGAGGCTGTTTCCACTGCTTGAACCAATGACTTGGTCACACGGTTACAACTTTATCAGTTACGCCACGGCTGATATAATTGTTATTTGTACATGCAGTTATTTTCTCTGTATATATACATGGCTGTGCGTGCACATGTGTGGCATGTGTGTATTTATAGATAAAGTCATTATATTTAGGTTTTTCTTACGTGCTCATTCTAATTGCCGTTTGCACTTAAAAGTTCCAAAAAATGTTCTTTGCCTTTTACAATTATGTATACAATTCATAATGTTATATTGTTACCTGCATGTTTTTATTAAAAATATTAGTTAAGTGGCGTTGGTCACAAGATTCAGCATTTCTTCACAGTTCATTAGTTATTTGGGTTGCTCCATTGTTGTGCAGGGGAGGATGGCAAATCGCTGGCACACCTCTAGATTTACACGATCCTCGCCTTTTTGCAATTAGAGAGGCTGAACGCCAACGTTTGGAAGCTGAATATGATGATTATAATGCTACAAATGCTAGTGGTGTTGCATTCTGCCGTTCTGCTGCTCTAATTGTAAGCATTTACTGCTATTTGTCCCAGAAGAAAAGCTAGAATGCATTTGGACATAGATTTGATTGGAACTTGAAAAAAAAAAGTGTTTTTGAAGTTGAAGTTGAAAATGATATTTGGAAGTTGAAATTGTATTTGGATATGCATTTCACTTGAAAAAACGTTGAAGTTGTGCGGGCGGGAATAATGTTCTACTTGAAACTCATCTTCAAAAACTAACTGAAAAATCATTCTAATGTATAACCAAACAACAACAACAATAACATACCCAGTGTAATTCCACAAAGTGGGGTTTGGGGAGGGTAGAGGTATAAGTTTTGAAAATATTTTTTGAAAAAAAAGAAAAAAGTTCATGTCCATACGGGGCCCTAAGATCACTGCATTTCTGTCATTGCTTCAAGCTTGATTCACCTTGTAGGAGTGGGTGAATGCCTCTTTATCCCTTCCAGTGAGTAGGACAACAATAATCCAAAATGCTGAGATTTATTTAACTAATCTTTTAGGTAAACAAGAGTAGAAGATTTAGGGACACAGATGTTGCTTCTTCCACTATCCTTGTTCATTTGCCTCAAGATTTTCTTTATCTTCTACGTTTCAATTGACTGGGAAGATGAAGAGAAATAGTTTCGTAAATTTCCATGATATGGATATCTTAAAATGTAACTATATGTCCTTATCATCTTGTGGTTGGAGTTGTAGCTGGTTTCAAACATACACATATACAAGTATATATATAACATTTGCGCTTAATACTGATGATCCACATCAATTGTGGCAGTTAATGGCTTTTCTGCTCTTGCGACATGCATTACCTGTAGCAGATGCAGACGGAGACGATGAAGATCCATCTGCTTTCTTCTCGGTAATTTTGGATATCCAATTTACTTCTGTCTGTTTCTCGTAAAAAGATTTTTTATTGCTGCTGGAGATTATAACTCCAATCGTTGTATGGTGTACAGATTTTCTTGCTTCGGTTAATTGGCTTTCTTTTACCTTGCTACATCATGGTCTGGGCCATCAGCATTTTGCAGCAGCGCAGGCAAAGAGAGGTCGGTATTAGTTCTTCTATTTGAAACATTTTAATGTACATTTGCCACTGGAAGCACCTGAATACATGTATGAATGCTCACGCATGGGTTTTTAGTTATAAAGGATTGTAAAGTTCAGTTTTCATGGTTTTGTGAAGCAGGAGGCAGCAGCATTAGCAACAGCACAATTTGCATTTGTGGTACAATCTGGGCAGCCAACAGGTGTACAGTTTGCCATGTCATCAGCAACACCATCTGTCCCTGCATCGACAGACTCATCGTCTGTGCCCGCACCAATGGATCGGGTTTAAAATTGTGACTTATGCATATACCAGTTCTCGTAATGGAAGGTTTCAGCAACGGGCCTCGTTTTTTAACCCTAGATGCTGCGTTGCTTTGTAAGTAGTACTTATTGTGGATATAATAGCAGCATCTGATGTTCAGTTCAAAAACCAACAATTTTACCAAGTTGTATATTACATTCTTTTGATCTTGGCATGTACCTATGACGTTTAGTAACCATTTTCACATCTGGTTAAAGACCAGTTTTGTAACATATGTCTTGTAGAAACGCCTGTTTTTATTTCATTTGGCTAAATTTATTTCACAGTACTGTTGAATATATACTATTATATAAAAAGGTTTTGTAGAAAAATTATACCAATAGATCTTCATTACTTTTGCTTGTTTCAGTTATCCAGGAAGATAAATATGAACATCAGAATATTCATGTAGAAGATATGAACTAAAAACGTACTCGTGGTAAGAGCACTACTTGTGATGTGTGGATCAAGTGCAAGTTACGGGCCTGAATCCTGTTACAGACAAAACGTTTGGTATTCAAGTAGAGAAGAGTAAAAGATTAGGTCTATTATTCATGAGTTTCGTTTGGTATTTAAGTAGTTCGATCAATTATTCATCGAATTTTGAATGGTGCTTTAGTGCCCTCGGAATTTAATAAAGAAATAAAGACCAAAAATTCAATAGCCATAGCATTTGTAATTAAAAATGCCAAATGGAAAGGTATCCATAAATTTGGATATATACATATATAAGATAATCCACAGCAAAGGTGGAAGCAAACATTCTTGTATGAATCCTTTTCCCTTTCTACTACTATTACTATTATACATATGGCTGAATGATCTTAAAATGGGAAAAAAGGAAAAGCATCTATCTTCCTTGAACTATAGAAACATTCTCTTTGCAGTAGAGGTGTGCATGGACCGGGTTGGTTCGGGTTTTTAAAATACCAAACCAAACCAATTATATCGGGTTTTTAAATCTATAAATCAAACAAAACCAATAAAAGTCGGGGTTTTCTCGAGTTTGTCAGTTTTTTCGGTTTTTTTGTTGTTCGATGCGAAGCATCTTGCTGTATTCGCTTGACCAAAAATAAGCCCAAATCTGATGTTAAAATATTAACCCGATTCTAGACGTCTAAAATTATATTAGAAATTTATGCACCATGACCTTGAGCTAGGTTTCTGATTCTAGTTTTCATCAGTTCACTTCTATTGTGGCTCACTTCTCATGTATGACATTTTAATGATTGTTTGACTTCTCCAAATATATGTGATCAGGTTAAATCAATATGCTTTGTGTCATTTCTAACTGGATGTCTTTTAGTTTGTATAATGTCCACATTGGTTGCATATTTTTAATAGTATAAAGTATTAAGAATATTTATAAATTATATATGTATAAAATAATTTAGAAATTGTATACATATATCTAATCGGCTTGGTTTTGGTTTTGGTTTGACTTTTTTTAATTAAAACCAAACCAAACCTATTATTATTGGATTTTTTCTTCCAATACTGAACCAAACCACTAATTAGTTTTTTTTTTCCAATTTGGTTTGTTTATCAGTTTGGTGCGGCTTGTCGGGTTTTTTCTGTACAGCCATAATTTGCAGTATCCCAATGTATCTTTCAAATTTAAGGTTTTAACAAAGAGTTGTTTGTGTGAGAGTTCAAGGAGCTTAAAGTTCCATGTTCTGTCTATATTGTTTTGGTTAACAGAAAAGGTCTAGATTCATTTTTGGGCTAATCCAGTTATATATATGATCTAATTGGGAAAGAATTCTCTATCCATTCTTCGTCAAAATTTCAGGTAGTACAGAGATAAGTTTAATATTTTCCCTACGTATAATATAAAGAATTTAGATACCGAGAAAATGGTTGTACAATTTGGACGAATATTACACTTGTTAAGACACAATTCATTCGCACAGTGAAATTTAGTAAAAGCATCATATCCTACACTTTAGAATGCTCCAAGTTGCATGTGATTTTCCAATATTATAACACTAACTGATCAAATTAGCAAAATAAAGAAAAAGTGGTCTGCCTGGGTAAACGAGGAAAAAAAGGGGAAATTTCAGAAAATACACTTTGCTGACTTACATTGTAAAAATATAGCTCAAAACTTACATTACAAAAATATAGCCCAAAAACACTTTTATACAATGTTATACATTTATATACAAAAAACAGGTACATTATGCATATAGGTGTATAAAAATATATAATAGTGTATAAGAAGGGTGTATACACCCATCACTATTATACAATATTATACACTATTATACACCTACTACCTCTGCACCTACATGTTTCTCCACCACTGACTCAACCACCACCGCCGGTAATTTCATCTCCGCCACATGCGCTTCATCATTGGCTACTCCACCACCACCTCGATGAGTTTTCCAATCAAGGATAGATTATAGATCTAGATCTAGGTAATTTCTGGTCAGCTCTGAACCACCGCAACGAAGACCGCGGCGGCGGAAAAGTGAGTACGCCGCTCAGGCGGTTGGTGCTGGTAGAAGTCGACTCGTTGCACCGACACGATGACAGGAAGGCCGACAATGACAAAGTGGCTTTACAACCACCACCGCCGATGATATTTACTCCTCCATTACCGACGCCTTTTTCGGTCCTTTCATCACTACCGCAGGCAGTAAAGTTAACAGATGAAACTTCGCAGTCGTTTAAAGTTCAATCATCGTCATCGTCAAGTACATCAATCAGAGCAGTAGTTGGAATTTAGGTCAATTTTTGTAAGATTTAAAAAAGTGGGTCAATTTTGATAGCATTGTTACTCTAATTAATATACAACGTAATTATTCTGGAAAAAAAAACAATTTCAAATCTTAAGGAAAAGCTATATTTTAGTTGGGTTTTATTTGAATGAGGGAATATTGGGTCAAAGGCGGAGCTAAAATTTAAAATTTATGATTCTTGAATTTGTCATTAAATTCATAGTTGTCATAGTTATTGGAGTCGCAATTGAATATTTATACATATTTAATAAATTTCATAATACAGATATATAAAAAGGACAGCCTTGAAAAAGCATTCTGTGTTAGCAGGGTTCGGAAAAGGATCGCATCCAAGAGATGTGATGTAGACAACATAACCTAATGCAAGCATTAGTGGCTGCTTCTACGATTTAAATTCATGACTTACAAATCATACAGAGACAAATATATAATCGAAACAAAATTTATTAAGTTAGTGCGAATCCATAACTAATAAGTACTCTCCTTCCGCCCTGGATTGGGCCTGTCAACAAAAAATAAATAGCAAAAGAAAAGCATATTAAAGAACCACATTTAAGTTTAACACAAGAATCCAGGACTGGAGTTGTTTTTTTGCATCATAGATAAGAAAGCTTGAGTTTCTAAAGTGAGATTTCCCGGTGGCATAAAGCTAGTGTTTGATTCTTCTTTTAGGGGAATAATATGAGTAATTTTGCTTTACATACATAAAAGGCTCTTTCTTAATACCTAAGGAAGGTTTGATTAGCAAATAAAACATGTACAATCAAGAACTAAATAGTTAAAGGATTTAACTTATATATACGGATAGCATAAAGTACTTTTATATTATAAAATGTGATTTAATATGTTATATTAGTTGCTTACTAAATTACTAATTATATATATTTTTTATAAGAATTGTGTTTGGGTCAGTTTGTACGCAACTTAATATTCTACTAAATATGTGCTACCTTCATTCAATAAAGATACCTAGTAACTCTGTCCACCAAGATTTGAATAGATGAAAAGAAATTACCTAGCATTCGATTGAAATTTGAACCCTAGTCTCCGTGATTTTTTCCCACTTCATTGACGGCTAGTTACTCCCTCAAATGCAATAGTAATTGCACTTATTATAGGCAATTACTCACTTACATGTAGTTATGTTTTACGTTCTTATTGTACACAAGTTTTTAATTATACTCTTATTTTATAACGGTAGTGTCAGTTTTGTAGTTATTGTATTGGGTAAAGACGTCCCCGGGTGGATTAGCGTATCCGGATATCCCAACGGCTACGAAGTCTTTACACAACTGTCTTCCACTCTCAATAACTCCGTCACATCAACCCTCCTAGATCAGAGCGTAGCGTCGCGTGGGTGCAATGACATCAGCACGCTCACATCGTCATAACTTTAGAGGGGCATAATAGTCTAGTTTTGTCTTATATATGTGAGACTTAAAAGGGAAGGAAGAACACATTGTATCCTCTTGCTCACACTTGTAATCTAAGCTCTATTCTCTCTGAAAGTAATACACGAAAAGAAGCACTTGTTTGATATTATTCCTTTATTATCTTTGAATCATAACTTACTTGTTCATACCATTTACTTATCCATTTACTTATCTGTCACCTAACACACCATAATGGACTCGTAGAGGGGTTCTCCGGATTAGATACAACTCACTTGTCTTTAAACCCTAAAATACAAATCTCTAACTGTATTTTTGGTTAGAATTAATTTTCACTGAAAAACAATTATATTTTACGTTGTTATTGTATACAAATTATTAATTATACTCTGCTTTTATGTGCACTTTAACTATTTTTATTAGGTACTTGCAATCTCTCACCAGCGTAGATATCGAGTAATTCGACCTGCCAAGATTTAGAAAATTGGGTCGAAATCACCCGACATTTTTTATCTCACCTGGGATTTTGAACTCTGGTCTTCATCAATTGTTAGGTTATACCCTTGGCTGCAATTAATAATTGCACTTATTACTGATAGTTACTTGCAATTATCAAAATATATCGTCAATCTATAAAAGTTAAAACTCAATAAGCAATTGGATTCTTAGGACATTTACATGTAAGCAATTGGATTCTTAGGACATTTACCTGTAAGCATTGTGAGATGATGTGGCAAGGCTGACAACAAGTCCAAGTTACCTATATTGGTTCTTGTTTAGAAGACAAAAGGGAAAGCTAATGATACACACGTATGGAAACAAGCGAGAAATATATGCTTGGCTTCTCAAAGATGTTGTTCCAACGCCTTCTATTATTCCTTTTATGACAGCCTTAACTAGCTTCAGCTGCACATTTATGATCTACAATTGAAGCTACGGATTTATCTAGATATTTTGTTGTCTTATTTTTCTTGTAATCATGCATTTATTACATTTTTTTAGCCGAGGGTCTATCGGAAACAATCTCCCTGCCCCACAAAAGTAGAAGTAAGGTTTGCGTATATCCTACCTTCCTCATACCCCACTTTGTGGTATTACACTGGATAGATTGTTGCAATTGAAGCTACGAATTTGATAAAATTCAGTAATTTTGATCCAAATTTTATATTTGTTTTAAGAAATTCACTTATTTATTCTGAACTCAATTAATGTCCTGTCGAACTATTCAGAACCCATAAACTTAAATCCACCTAGGATGATTAGGGTGAATCTAAACTCCTTGAAAATTGAACTAGGAGTTAATTACATGATAGAATATACTGTGTATATCCCTATGATATACACGGTTTCGGCTATTCTTGTACCACAAATCGAAGTATTAAATTATGTTGTATAATTACCATAATTGTAGAACTCTTGTACAAGTAGAATTAGGATTTAGAGGTATAATAGGAATATGATTTTTCATATTTGGAGATTGTAATTTGTATATATACACATTCATTCAATAAGAAGAATCAAGAGATTATTTCTTACATGGTATCAGAAGTCTAGGACTAAAATACTTCCGCTCCTCTCCCAAAATTGTTCTCGGATTCCGACCATACTTTCTCTTTCTTTTCCCCAATTTCCTTCTATAATCCCTCATAAATTATTGTTCTTTCGTTATGTTTACCTCGAAGAACATGTTTCATCATGCCCTTGCTATTTCCAACATCAAGAACTACAGCCCTATTGTTCTTGAGATGGAAAACGTCCAATATACGACGTGGGTAGAATTGTTCAAAGTTCACGCACTCTCCCATCAAGTCCTCTATCACATACTTCCTCCGGCACCTGGTACAACAGATGTACCTACACCCGAGGAGGATCCTAAGTTATGGATAACCCTTGATACTACCGTCCTTCACTCAATTTACTCCACTATTTCTACCGACCTTTTACAGACGATCATTGAACCAGACACTACGGCTATGGCTACCTGGAATAGATTGCGTGATGTATTCCAGGATAACAAACATTCCCGAATTGTCACTTTTGAGCAAGAATTTTCACAAGTCAGCATGGAAGGATTTTCTGAATGTTTTAGCTTATTGTATACGACTCAAGGAATTGGCGGACCAACTCCGTAACGTTGGAGCACCTATTACCAATAATCGTCTTGTTTCACGAATGGTTGCAGGCCTATCTGAGGCCTATAATGGCGTTGGGACTCTACTCTGTCAAAGTAATCCACTTCCACCTTTTTATCAAGCCCGTTCGATGCTCACGTTAGAAGAAGCCGGTTGGCAAAAAAGGAGGCTACCAGCGCAAGTTCCGTTGCGGTGATGACTACATTCGATAACTCTCACAGTTTTGTTGACAATTCGGGTCAAAACCGCAACAACAGTGGGGCAAAAAGGGTCAAAACCGTAAAAATAATTGAAAAATTGCAGCGGCAACAACAGCGGCGGACGGAACAATAGAAACACCGACAATGGTCCTCGGGGTACTGGGCTCCATCCCTCCTGGTCTCAGCCGTGGGGCCCGTGGCAGTGGGCCTGGACCAGCGGACAGTAGCCCAGTCCCGCCTACTACCCTCCCAGTTATTTCCAGGGAAATTGGGCCCCTGTCCAGCCCAATCATATGCCTAATTTCTCGGGTTCTTACGGCAACAACCAGCAACGTTCCGGGTCGGGTCAGCATGCCGGTCTGCTTGGGCCTCAGCCCCCGCATGCCTTCAATGCTGCGGGCTCAAATCCGATCCCGACACCCACCGATATTGAGGTCGCCATGCATACACTGAATTAAATCCTCCAGACGCGAATTGTTACATGGTCACCGGCGCCACTTCTCACATGATGTCCGACCAAGGTACTCTCTTGTCTTATTTTAATTTGAGCAAAAATCATGGCATTATTATTGGTAATGGCAACTCGATTCCAATTCGTGGTTACAGTCATATAACTTTATCTCCCCACATCCACCTCTTATTTTAAAAAATACCCTTCATGCCCCTAACTTAATTAAAAATTTGCTGTATGTCCGAAAATTTACCAATGATAATTGGGTTTTTGTTAATTTTGATCCATTTGGGTTTTCTTTGAAGGATTTGAAAACGGGGATACCTCTCATGAGATGCAATAGTAGGGAAGATCTTTATCCAATCACAACCACCACCGCTTACTCGAGCCAAGCCATGCCGTCGACATTTGCAGCTCTAGCTCCTTCCTTATGGCATGCACGTTTGAGTCATCTTGGGTCGTCAATTATTTCTTCCTTGCATAAAAATAATTTTAATTTTTGTAAGGGTACGCGTAGTACTCCAATTTGTCATTCATGTACGTTAGGAAAACATGTTAGATTACCATTTGTAGCCTCTACTTCTCGTACTTTGATGCCTTTTGACATTATTTATAGCGATTTATGGACATCTCCCGTTATAAGTTCTTTGGGCCATCGTTATTATATTTTATTTTTGGATGATTATTCTAATTTTTTATGGACCTTTCCGTTAGCGAAAAAATCTCAAGTTTTTTCCACATTCTTAAAATTTAGAGCATTCATTCGTACCCAATTCGAACGGAAAATAAAAAATATTCAATGTGATAATGGCAAAGAATATGATAATGGGTTGTTTCGGGAATTTTGTGATTCTAATGACATAGTTTTTCATTTCTCTTGTCCTCATACGTCATCACAAAATGGGAAAGTCGAATGAAAAATTCGTACCGTTAATAATATTGTCAGAACTTTATTGGCCCATGCTTCCGTACCTCTTTATTTTTGGCATCATGCTCTACAAATGACTACTCACCTCCTTAACATACTTTCTAACGAAAATCTAGCATATAATTCCCCACTTAAACATCTTTTCCAACGAGATCATTCATATTCTCATCTTAGGGTGTTTGGGTGTTTATGCTATCATCTCTTTCCATCCACTATAATTAACAAACTTCAAGCCTGTTCTACCCCTTGTGTTTTTGGGTTACCCATCTAATCATCGTGGTTACAAGTGTTTTGATTTATCCTCCAATAAAATCATTATTAGTCGGCATGTGATTTTTGATGAAACTCAATTTTCGTTTCCTAAAGTATGTAGTTTCGTGCCTAGTTCGTATAATTTTTTAGATGACGGGGTCTCACCGTATATTATGCACCATTTATCCGACTTGACCCATGACCAAAATCCGCCAGCCGGCCCACTACCTGCTGGCCCACAACTTCCCGTAGCCACAGTTTCATCTGGCTAACCTGGTGGGCCTGAATCGCGGCCCAATACCATTCTCGGTATTGTTCTGCTGATTCCGCCCAATGTTGGCTCGACTTCATTCCCTATTTCACCATCTGGGCCAAAACAATCTCTACGGCCCATTCCAATTCCATCGTTGACTCTTGTTCCAGTTATTGGGCCAGCAGGCAGTGGGCATGCTGGCCAGTCCGTCCCCGTTCCACACATTGTCCAAAATCCATCCAATTCCTCCTCGAGTCAAGGGCATGTTACTCGTAGTCAAATGGATATTTTAAAACCAAAATGACATTTTAATCTCAATTCTAATGTCCTTAAATCCGCACTCCCGCGTAACCCTGTGTTCGCATTAATTGACCCGAATTGGAAATTGGCTATGACTGACGAATATAATGCTCTTATTAAAAATAAGATGTGGGAGTTGGTGCCCCGTCCTTCTAGTGTTAATATTATTCGGTCTATGTAGATTTTTACTCATAAAGAAAATTCTGACGGTTCTTTTGAGAGGCATAAAGATCGTCTTGTAGGTGATGGTAAAAATCAACTGGTTGACGTGGATTGTGGTGAAACGTTTAGTCCGATGGTCAAACCATCTACTATTCATACTGTTCTCAGTTTGGCTCTCTCCAAAGCATGACACATTATCAGTTGGATGTGATAAATGCTTTTTTACATGGTGATTTTAAGGAGACAATTTATATGCATTAGCCCTTGGGTTTTTGAGATCACAATCATCCTTATCATGTCTGTTTGCTGAAGAAGTCCTTGTATGGACTTAAGCAGGCCCCACGGGCTTGGTATAAAAGGTTTGCAGATTATGTATCTTCTATTGATTTTTCTCACAGTAGGTCTGATCATTCTCTCTTTATATATCATTGTGGTAATTCTCTGGCATACATTTTATTGTATGTCGATGACATTATATTGACTATTTCGTCTGATGATCTGCGCAAGTCTATCATGACACTTCTCATTTTCGAATTTGCTATGAAAGACTTGGGGCCCTTGAGTTATTTCTTGGGGATTGCTGTCACTCGTCATTCAGGTGGTCTATTTTTATCACAAAAGAAGTATGCCGTTGAGATCATTGAAAGAGCTGGTATGTCATCTTGTAAATCTACTTCTACTCCGGTTGATACTAACTCGAAGCTGAGTGCTACATCTGACACAAAGTACGAGGATATCACCCACTATCGCAGCCTTGCATCTTGTAAATCTACTTCTACTCCGGTTGATACTAGCCCGAAGCTGAGTGCTACATCTGACACTAAGTACGAGGATCTCACCCACTATCGCAGCCTTGCAGGGGCACTTCAGTAACTTACTTTCACAAGGCCTTATATTACTTATGCGGTTCAACATGTTTGTTTGTTTATGCATGATCCACGGATTGAGCATATGAATGCGCTCAAACGTATTATACGATACATCCAGGGCACACTTGATTATGGCTTGCATTTGTATCCTGCGTCCGTTTCTACACTTGCGTCTTATACAAATGCTGATTGGGATGGATGTCCTGATGCCAGATGCTCGACTTCTGGTTATTGTATATTTTTGGAGATAACTTGGTCTCGTGGTCTGCAAAACGATAAGCTACATTATCATGATCCAGTGTAGAGGCCGAGTATCGAGGCGTGACGAATGTGGTGTCAGAATCATGTTGGCTGCGTAATCTTTTATTAGAACTACACTTTCCTATTCAGAAAGCTACCTTGATCTATTGTGATAATGTTAGTGCAGTATATCTTTCCGGCAATCCGGTCAAACACCAACGCATTAAACATATCGAGATGGATATTCACTTTGTTCGCGAAAAGGTAGCTCGTGGCCAAGTACGCGTCTTACATGTGCCCTCACGATATTAAATTACTGACATCTTTACGAATGGCCTTCCGTTGATTTTATTTGAAGATTTTAGGGACAGTCTCAATGTACGACAACCGCCTGCTATGATTGCGGGGTGTGATAGAATATATACCGTGTGTATCCCTATGATATACACAGTTTCGGCTAGTCTTGTACCACAAATAGAAGTATTAAATTATGTTGTATAATTAACATAATTGTAGAATTCTTGTACAAGTAGAATTAAGATTTAGTGGTATAGTAGGTATAAAATTTTCCATATTTGGAGATTGTAATTTATATATATACCTATTCATTCAATAAGAAGAATCAAGGGATTATTTCTTACCGTACCAAAACATTTAATTGTAACTAGCCAACCCCTCGTTTTGAGTATTTGCTTTCTATTTCGTGTTCTGAGACTTTCTATATGTTGATACGACGTTTTGGGACAGATTCCGCCCTTCCTGCTTTATGCTTCTCAGTGTCCCATCCAAATCCTATAAGAACAAACCAGAAAGCTCATATCAACAGACATAAGATCCCCTTATTAGAAATGCTTAGTCTCTTATATTGATCTAAAGGGTGCTGATTTTTTTCCATTTTCTCCCATATACCAAGAAGGAACCATGTTTATTACTAGTACTCATCATAAGCATATTGCTCTTCTTATTTGCATAGGATTATTAGTAGTTGTTCCAGAAAAAGTCTGTTCGATAACAAGTTCACAAGTTGCTTTAAGATGCTGCAGAAAACAACAGGGATCTCTATCGAAGAGCCAGCGAATGCTCGCACGATTAGTCACGAAGGAATTGAACACAAATGTCAAGGCAGAAACAGTAAGCAGTAACACATTTGATCCGAATAGCTCGAGCAAACGAAGAGTTCGAAAAGGATCAAATCCCATTCACAATAGGTCTTGACAAACAAAATCTGTTTTAAGAGTTCCTATTTGTGCAAAGTTCAATATGGTAAAACTATAGTATATGCTTGTAGAGCTTCACGTTTTGGACAAGTTCCGTTCTATGTTGCTTGGACTCTCTAAAATGCCACTAAATCTGTGTCTAGTCCTCCAAAAATGCATTACTGTTTGGAAAATCCGACACATGCCTGCCGACATTTCTGAGGAATCTAAACAACATAGATCATGTGTATAGTTAAGACTAGGGAAATAGTAGATGATGGCTTTAATATGAAGATAGGCAAACTACAAACAAACAGTGTTAGTCTCTGGAAAAACAAAGGACCTATTTCCCTTTCTCCTTTGTTTTTTACCTTTTTTCTTTCTTTTTGCACATTTGATGTTTTGATCAGTTTAAGTTCATTACTTTTTGTGTTTGTCTGATAAATCAGTTCTAATTCATTGGTTTCTTTGAGATTTAATGATTTTTGTTTTTTTTTTCTTTCTTCCTTTAAGATTGAACTCTTTCTTTAACCATAGAAGTAAGAAACATACCATGAATTTATTTTGGGCAATATAAAAGTATAATCATGAGTAAGATGATGATTAGTTTATATTACGTCCTACATTGATTGAGTAAGTGAGTTGAGTTTCTTATATGGTATTGGACGATAATCTCCTTATTAATTAGATTCAAGAGTTATATCTGTTGGATATGTAAAGCAGTACGGGAAGTAAATAAATATTATAAGTGTTCGAAAGGATAAACAAATAGCCAATATTCAAAAACTGCCGCAAGCTTGTTGAATCTTGATAACCTGAAATCAAGAAATACTAAATCTGGATTGTTACAACTGTGGGCTGAGTCGAGAGATGGTTCTCTGTCTTTAAGACAAGATTGCCCCGTATATATGCTTTTACGTTAACGGGCAATAGTCTCCCAAGATAAAACAACAACTAATCAACACTACAAAGCAAATAGGTTGATTTTGACTAAGAAAAACAAAACACGAAACGACTTGCTGAAGAACAGAAAAGGAAGGAAGAGTTTTGAGTTTTCTGTTCACTGTTTGTGGATAAAATTTCAGTTGTTCTCTTCTGTTTTTGTCTGTGTATTATATTGTAGTATTTTTCGTTTCTGCAATTGAGCCAAAAGGCTCCAATATATAGCATAAGGGGAGACTTCTTAACTGCCAAGTAATGGCTGTTTATGGCCATTGAAGGAGGGAGTTAATCAGCCAAGTAATGACTGTTTATGACCATTAGTGAGGGAGTTAACCAGCTGGTAATGACTGATGATTTAATGTGCAACGTTCCAAAAACCAACCCAAACGGTAGGCAGAAACTTTCTGCCTTCCGTCGTCCAATTTCATCTTTTCAGAAACTCCAGAGACCAAATTATAAATATTAAACAATTTGGGGGTCTATCAAAAGAAGCCCACGACCAGACGGGCAGGCGGCGGCGGCGCGCGTGTGGGCTTAGCCTTGAATCCAAGAACATCTAGGTCCTCCCTCCTTCAAACACATGGGTTACCCCTTAGGGTCCCAAACCCTTAGCCAATTTTGAGACTTATAAAGAGAACAATTCTTCCTTTTCCCACCGATGTGGTAGATTTGTCCCACACCATATTTTCATGCCTCAAACACCTTACTTCGTGGACCAATATCTCTTTCATTTCTCAATGAAATTTGACGATCCTTGGCCCTACGGTCATCTACTCACTTAATAAATTATGCATGTGTGAAGAGACAAAACCTCCAACATACGGAACCCTAGTGTTTAAGTCATTAAATACGGGTGGACGCACCTCCCCACCAAAGGCAAATTTCCAACAATATCTTCATATGGTATCAGAAATTTATGTTGTTGCAATGTTAGGCCTCGGTAATTCATATTCCAGTTGAGTCTTGAGTATGTGGGGCAGTGTCAAATCCCACGTTGATTGAGGGAATGTATTATAGTTCCTTATATGATATTGAACGTTTATGATCTAGTTATAAACTAGTTTCTGGAGTTTAATTTAGGCCAAAAAAACTGAAAAATTGGCAATATGAAATTTGGGTTATTATGCTCTTATTACCATTTACCTTCATTCATATAACTGAGGGTTTGTTTGGAAAGTCACCTGATAATTGGTATTGGTGTAATTACTAGGGTAGTAATTACAACCTAGTAATTATACATTATTGTTACAATGACATATTTGTTTGTCATAACATAATTACAGTGTAATTATAAGCGTATTATTTGGTTGCACAAGTGTAATTACACAGTTAGTTTTATTTAAAAATAAAATTTAATTATCAAAAATTAAAAATTAATATTTTAAAAAATGTGTCTTTATAAATGATATTAAACTAGGTACTTGCCAACACAATGTTTCTTGAAATATATTAATTAATAACCATATATTTGTAACTAATATTGTAAAAAAATTGACATATATTTTTCAAATTAATAATATTTTATTTTAAAATTATAAAATTAAAAGCAGACTTTTTGTGAGAACGTCATGGATTGGATGTTTGACAGACAACATTAATAATTATAAATATAATGCCATAACATTATTCAAATATTTGACCAAAAAAATTATCAACCGTAAGTGAAAAATTAACAACATGCAATGTGAAATAACAAGTCAATAGTACTAAAGTAAATAAGTTAATATTGAAATTATAATCTAAATTCAAAATTCAAAATTCAAAAAATAATAATTAACACAATACTCTTATGTCAAATTCCAACATTACATAACTGAAGTAAATATAATTCAAAAGAAAGGAAAAATATAAGTCTATAACCTCATCCACAATAACTTCGACATTACTCATTATATGTCAAGTTTTTTAATGACTCGTTCTTTCTAATATTAAGAATTGTAGTTTCAAAAAGTAGAATAATAACACAATTATGCTAAATGAATAAAAAAAATATATGAGTAATTACATGGAATTACAAGAAGTAAAGGTTGGAATGAGAACAAAGGAAATGAAAGATAAATAATATAAAAAGAAAAATATATTTTAATTTTTTTTATAAATTGTTATATAGATATTCCCATTTGATATAAAAAATAAAAGAAGTAAAGGTTGGAATGAGAACAAAGGAAATAAAAGAGATGATTTTTAAAAAAAGAAAAAATACACACTATTTAATCGACGAGAGGAAGATGGACCGGAGAAGAGAAAGAGATGATTTTTTTATATAAATTGTTATATAGATATTCCCATTTGATAGATATAAAAAATAACATCATTTGTTATTATATTGATTTATTCACTTTTTAAAATGTTAGCATTAGTACAAAAAATGCTACATATGACACTAGGTCCTATTCAATTCGAATATTTTTTTGAAAAATCAACTTTATTGATTATGACAACAAATCTGATTGTAAATGGATTTAAAATAGAACACACGCTTTAGTCTCGCCATTTCTACTCTAATTTTAGAGTTAATGGTAAATTAATAACATACATGAATTATCACTTTTTCTCAAATTTCACACCCTAACAACTCTCATTTATATTTTTTGTCCCTGAACTATCACCATTTATGTATTAGAACACATCTCGAAGCTGACTAGACCAACTATTAATTGTTCTCTTTTCTTACCTGAGCTATCATCCTCTATTCAATTAGGTGTATTTTAATATATAGACTGTGATAATTTCGGTAGGAAAAAAGAAATAGATGGCAGTTCAGGTATGAAAAGAGGACATATAACTGGGGTGCGAAATTCACGAGAAAGTAATAGTTCAAGGAATCTTTTACCACTAGCGGTACTTAGCCCGTGTTGTGCACGAGCTCAATATTTATATATTAATAAATTTTATTATTTGTTTCATTTGATAGGAAAATAAAGTTAAAAAATTATAAATTTGACCTTCTCTATTTAAAATCAATATATAAATATATAAAAATTATTATTTTAATATAACGTTCGGTGCTTTTTTTAGTTTTTCTCATAAATAAATACATGCATAAGTTATGTGAGAATTTACGTATCACAAATTCTTGCACCATAATTTTTACATTATTAAAATTTTAGTCCTAGTAATGAATTGTGAAATACATTGAATTTTATTAAAAATTATTCTACATGAAAGAAATATTTTTTGGCTATCAAACACAAAATTAAAAAGAAACACAAAAATAACTATGCATATCCAAAATTAATAATCCCTTTGTCCCAATTTATGTGACACGATTTTCTTTTTGATCTATCCCAAAAAGAATATCACATTTCTATATTTAGAAATAATTTGACTTTATGAGATGATTTACAAACACGTATTTATATAAGACTTATTTTGGATCACACATTTAAAAAGTCTTCCTTTATTTTTTAAACTCTGTGTCAAGTCAAACGATGCCATATAAATTAAGACGGAGAAAGTATTAATAATGGGCAATTCGCACGATGCCCCTATTTTATGGTGGTCTTTAATTTTTGCTCCTCAAATTAGTGGACTTTAATTTTTTTCATTCGCCTAAAAAAATGACCAAAAGTATCCTTGAGGTTGTGGGTTCGAATCTCAACAGAGTCAAACAGAAAAAAATCACAAGGTAAGATTTCATTAGAAAATATGTCTATTCGCCAAAGTTGTATAGAAATTATGCCTTAAGAGGCATAGTTTCTATGTAATTATGACTCCAAAAATACCTCTGAGGTTATGGGTTCGAAACCCAGCAAAGTAAAAAAAAAGATTTCATAAAAATTATGTCTTTCAGCCAAAATTGTATAGAATTATGCCTTAAGGGTCATAATGTTTATGTAATTATGTCTGAAGGTAAAATTTTATTAAAAAATTAAAATTATGATTCATAAATTTTTATTAAATGAGAAGTATGGACAAAAATTGGAGACCCGTACGAAGGCAATTCACCTAATTTTTTTTATTATAAATACAGACGGTGCAAAATGCTATAGGTGACAGTACACGTGTGCTCCAGGTGATGAGTGACATCAGCAGCCCTATGCCTTTTTGAACATTAAAAAAAGGCTCAGATATTGGATAGATTTACGAAAATGCACTATTGCATTTCTATCTGAGTTGTGGACTTACAAAGCAAAATAAAGCAGAATTTGGAAGGTCATTAAGGAAGTGTTGGAAAATATTTCATGCCATTGGTATGCTGATTTAACCTTCTATAGCTGAACTTTCATTCAATCATTTGAACTCTTGATTATTAAGTTCCTATCTTTCTTGCATCTATCTGGAGTCTTGTGCGATAAAAGTGCCACCATAATTTATAGGCAAGTTTTATAGGGCGGTGGTTAGACCGACTATGTTGTATGAGACGGAGTGTTGACCAGTCAAGACGTTGCACACCCAAAGGATGAGAGTGGCGGAGATGAGAATGGTGAGATGGATGTGTGGGCATACAAGGAGTGATATGATTAGAAATGATGATATCCGGGGCAGAGTGGGAGTGACCTCGGTGGAGGATAAGATGCGGGAAGCGAGGTTGAGATGGTTTGGACATGTGCGGAGGAGAGACACAAATGCCCCAGTGCGGAGGTGTGAGAGGTCGGCTATGGACGGGTTCAGGAGGGGTAGAGGTAGGCCGAAGAAATATTGGGGAGAGGTAATTAGACGGGATATGGAGCAGACGCAACTTACTGAGAACATGACCTTAGATAGGTGTTGTGGAGGACACATATTAGGGTAGAGGGGTAGTACTTAGTCGAGCTTAGTCCTACTTACGCCTACAGACGGGTAGCTGTAGTTTTATTACTGTAGGCCCGCTTAGCATATCATAAGAATAGGCGTAATATTGCTTTATAGCCTTCTGTAGTTTTATTTCTATTGGTATGCGTTATTTAATGTACTTGGTTTAGCTCATTTATCTGTGTTAGTTACTGCTTCTTCCTTTTCTTTTCCTTTTCAGGATGCGCTATTATGACGTATTCGCGTTTGCTGTCATCATTTTCATACTGCTTTAAATTTTTTTTAAAAAAATTTGACCGGGGCTGACTGTTTTTTCTACTTTGCTTGTCCTGAGCCGAGGGTCTCTCGGAAACAGCCGCTCTACCTACCAAGGTAGAGGTAAGGTCTGCGTACATTCTACCCTCTCCAGACCGCACGTTGTGGGACTGCACTGGGTATGTTGTTGTTGTTTTTGTCTAGTGAGAGAAGGGCTTGGAGTAACTTGGCGAAGTTAGATGACATGCGATACTCTTCTTACAATAGACCTTGTGGTCCGGTCCTTCCCCGGATATGCCCGGAGCTTAGTGCACCAAACTACCCTTTTATTTATCTAGTGAGACTTCACTTTCTTAATCCATTTACAGTACAAAGTTCAAATCTTTTCTTATGGGGGTACAATAATGGTTTCTTAGTGTAGTTGGAAGGTTCATTAAGGAAGTGTTGGAAAAAATTTCATGTCTGAAGGGAGCTTTGGAGTAACTGGTAAAGTTGATGCCATGTAACGAGGAGGTCATCGGTTCAAGCCGTGGAAACAGCCTCTTGCAGAAATGTGAGGTAAGACTGCGTACAATAGACTCTTGTGGTCCGGTCCTTCTCCGGACCCCGCGCATAGCGGGAGCTTAGTGCACCAGGCCGTCCTTTGGTATGCTGACTTAACCCTCTATAGCTGATCTTTCATTCAATCATTGGAATTCTTGATTATAAAGTTCCTATCTTTCTTGTCAGTTTGATTGATTCATTTGTCAAGTGAAACTTCACTTTCTAAACCTATTTACAATACAAAGTTCAAA
This sequence comes from Anisodus tanguticus, assembly GCA_034509755.1. Lineage (NCBI taxonomy): Eukaryota > Viridiplantae > Streptophyta > Magnoliopsida > Solanales > Solanaceae > Anisodus > Anisodus tanguticus. The sequence continues at coordinate 20,630,675 of CM067561.1, read as the reverse complement.
TCTTGTCTTATGAGGTATCTAATAATAGCTTCTTAGTGTAGTTAAAGTGTGAACGGAGTCTTGGAGTAACGGGTAAATTGCTGTCATTTGACCAGGACGGGTTCAAGCCGTGATAACAACCTCTTGCAGAAATGCAACTCACTATAGCTGATCTTTCCTTCAATAATGTGAATTCTTGATTATAAAGTTCTTATCTCTCTCGTTAGTTTGATTTGATTGATTCATTTGTCAACTGAAACTTCACTTTCTAAACCCATTTATAGTACAAAGTTCAAATCTTGTCTTATGGGGTATAGTAAGAGTTCTTAGTTTAGTTAAAGACCCATTTAGCAGAGTTGGAAATATTTTCATGCCATTGGTATGCTGTTTTAACCCTTTATAGCTTATCTTTCATATGTTCATTTGAATTCTTGATTATAAAGTTCCTATCTTTCTTATCAGTTTGTTTTGATTGATTCATTTGTCAAGTGAAACTTCACTTTCTAAACCCATTTAAAGAACAAAGTTCAAATCTTTTCTTATGGGGTATAGCCTATAGTTTAGTTTCTTAGTATAGTTAAAGATCCATTTAGCAGAGTTGGAAAGGAAGTGTTGGGAATATTTTCATGCCATTTGTATGCTGATTTAACCTTCTATAGCTGATCTTTCATTCAAGCATTTGAATTCTTGATTACAAAGTTCCTAACTTTCTTTTCAGTTTGATTTGGTTGATTCATTTGTCAAGTGAGACCACTTTCTAAACCAATTTACAGTACAAAGTTCAAATCTTTTCTTATGGGGTATTGTAGTAGTTTCTTAGTGTAGTTATAAACCCATTTTCTTGGGTCTCATCTAAGTATCATTTCTTGGTTCAAGTTTCTGTTTTTGTAGCTTTGGTTGGTGTTCTATTAGTTGATGGACTGTTTCTTACTATTTAGGAACTAAGACAACTTATTTGAAATCTTGATTTTATCGGTTGGGTTGTTAAACTTTTGTGTAAAAGAACTGTCAAACTAGTAAAGATTTAATTGACTTCTAGAATCTTAAACAGCATTTGGTATCAAAAGCTATGATGTTTTGAAACCTCCTCAACGAGCAACTTATTGTATAACTGTGCTCTGATCTAACTATGAACTCCTTTTTTTCATAATGGAGGTGATTTGCAGTATACGGTGTGATGTCTGAATGCATGTACTGAAACATATGTGCATTGGCATTCAGTTTCTTTCGCTTTCCTAACTCAGCGTTGAAATAATTTCAGGAAAGCAATGGCAAACAAAAGCTCCGGGGACAATAGGACCAGAACTTCTGTGTCAATCATTATAGTCGCTGGTCTCTGTTGCTTCTTCTATTTGCTCGGAGCATGGCAGAGAAGCGGCGTCGGGAAGGGAGATAGTATAGCTCTGGCAGTCACCAGAAGTGGTCAGAACTGCAATATCCTACCAAATCTCAATTTCGAGACTCGTCATGGTGGCCAAGCAGGTAGTATTGATGATTCATAAACAGAAATAAAAAAATTTAAGCCATGTCATCCTCGTTACACTGATCATACACCATGTCAAGATCAAAAGTGTGCTATGCACTTCCCAAGGCAAAATATGATTTATCGAGAAAGGCATTGTCCACCTCAAGAAAAAAAGTTGCATTGCCTTATTCCAGCACCTAAGGGGTATGTTACACCATTTCCATGGCCAAAAAGTCGGGATTATGTTCCATATGCCAATGCTCCTTATAAGAGCTTGACGGTCGAGAAGGCCATTCAAAACTGGATTCAGTATGAAGGTAACGTGTTTAGGTTCCCTGGAGGAGGGACACAGTTTCCTCAAGGAGCAGATAAGTATATTGATCAGCTTGGTCCAGTAATCCCAATTCAAATTGGAACCGTTCGGACTGCTCTAGACACTGGTTGTGGGGTATGTTTTCTGTTGAAACTTCTCTTATAGCAAAAGGCCCGATTTCGGGATAATTACATTTTTTGACCTCTCAAAAAGATAATAGCCAACAAATGTATATGTTTTGTATATTAAGCATAAATATAAGTATCGCATACATAAAATATAATGTGTATATGTTATGTATATTTCGGCTACTACCCGTAATTATTTCAACCAATGGGCCAATTAAAAAAAAGCCCAAAGATAATTGTGTCTCAGTTCTTGGAGAATATTTCTTGTTATTGTGTTGCCTGTTTTGACTAACAATGCTTTATGGTACCAGGTGGCAAGTTGGGGTACTTATCTTTGGAAAAGGAATGTCATCGCGATGTCATTTGCTCCAAGACTCACATGAAGCTCAGGTTCAGTTTGCTCTTGAAAGGGGTGTACCTGCTGTTATTGGCGTACTAGGAACAGTCAAAATGCCATATCCATCTAAGGCCTTTGATATGGCTCATTGTTCTCGTTGTCTAGTCCCATGGGGAGATGGGGAGCTGATGGTACGAATATTGTGTGGTAGTAAGAATACCTTCTTGATAACAAATTGCTTTTTGAACAAGTCTAGCCTTTTAAAATTTGGGAAGACATCTGATTTTACTTTTCTCGTTTTACTTGTTTTTTGTTATGGTTTCTTGAAATCTTAAACTTTTCGGTAGCAGCTTTTTTGTTGATAGAGTTCTTCGGCCTGATGGCTATTGGGTGCTTTCTGGTCCTCCGATCAATTGGAAGACTAATTACAAGGCCTGGCAACATCCCAAAGAGGACCTTCAGGAAGAACAAAGAAAGATTGAAGAGATTGCTAAATGTCTATGCTGGGAGAAGAAATCCGAGACGGGAGAGACTGCTATTTGGCAGAAAAGGATGGATGCTGATTCATGCCATTCTGCACAAGAAGATTCTGAAGCTACACTTTGTAAATCTGCAGATCCGGATGACGTCTGGTACATCATCATTCTAATTACTTCAGTTTTATATGGTGGAAGTTCACTCATACTTCAAGCAAAAGCTAATGAGAATGTGCTTCTTGCCTCCCATGAGTGGCAAATTTATGCTAGCTTAAACCAGGTTTTCTCTTCTGGTGTCCTAAAAAAATTAACTATGTCATCAGTGCCAAAACTATATAAGACCTTTTGGACTGATGTAAACTTTTTTCCTAAGACGAACTGTATTTCAAGAAGGTCTCAGTATGCGAAAAGATATCTAGAAGTCTCTAAAGAGTTCTGTGATAATCTGATATGGTGGATATTTACCTTATGCTCTTACCATGCAAACTTGTTGGTGCAACGCTGTTGGGTACACAATACAACATTAACAGCTATTAGCATGTCCCCTTCAACCGTAGTGAATAGAGCGTCTGGATTAGCTAATTTAAAGTAGCTAATAAGCATCAAGTGCTGAAAAGCACTTTAGGTGTTGAAGTTGATTTTATAAATAAGTAGTTACGTGTTTGAATAAAAGTGTTGATTTCTATTAAAATGACCGGAATGTCTTCCGGAAAATATAAATTTAAAAGTATTTTTACATAAAAAGGACGTATGACAGATATAGAATAGAGAAATAATTAAAACTTATGTTTTAGGAAGTATATTTTGGAGATTACAAAACATATTAGGGATACAATCATAAAAGCTTTGGTCAAACCAAAAGTGCTTATAAGTTGTAAAACCATAAGTTGGGAATGACTAACTTCAATTTTGGCTTATAAGCGCTTTTGGTGTTTACCAAACGCGTATATAAGTCAAAAAGTGTTTATCAGCTAGTTTGACCAGTTTATAAGCTTTGCCAAACACCCTCTAAAAGGATAAACTCTTCCATTGCATCTAATGTTGCATACATTGCACCGCAAAATCAATATTGAATATTTGTTTTGTGGATTCCGTTATTTTGCTTCTGTTGATCAGGTACAACAAAATGGAAGCATGCATAACACCAAGCAGAGGCAATGGTGATGATGAGGGTCTAAAGCCATTCCCTGAGAGACTTTTTGCTGTTCCCCCAAGAATTGCTAATGGACTAGTTTCTGGAGTCTCCGTTGAGACATATCTGGAAGACAACAAAAAATGGAAGAAGCATGTGAGTGATTATAAGAAAATTAACAAACTCATCGACACAGGAAGGTACCGTAATAACATGGACATGAATGCTGGACTTGGAGGTTTTGCTGCAGCTCTTCAATCTCCCAAGTTGTGGGTTATGAATGTCGTGCCTACAATAGCCGAGAAAAATACCTTGGGAGTGATATATGAATGTGGGCTTATCGGAATTTATCATGACTGGTATTTCTTCCACTCTCGTATGCTCAATTTGTACTTATCTGGTACGCTCTCCGTTTCAATTTGTTTGTCTTAGTTTAACTGGGCACAGAGTTTAAGAAAGTAAAGAAGACTTTTGATTTTTGTGGTCTTAAACTAAAGATATGTATAATGTACCACAATGCCCTTTAGTCTTGTGGTCTTAAACATGCCAATTGAGATCTTGGAATTAAAGAGTTGTCAAATTAGGAAAGAGACATTCTTTTTTTAAATAGACTAAACAGGAAAGTACGATGAATAAATTGAAACAGAGTAGAATTGTGGCTTTGGTAACTTATTAAGGAGAACTGTTTTTCGTTTACAGGAAGTTGCAGTACTCTTGCCACTCGATTTTTGTGGTTGTGATTATTAATCTTGTATTCTCTAGTCTTTTGGTTGTAAATGCAAAGGACCATCAAAGGAAACCTTTGTTCTATATCAATGACTTTGAGAAGAATTAAAGAATTGTCATATGAAAGGAAACCATGATCTAATGTTACTTTCCTTTCTATGTTAGTTTGCGCTCATACTTCTGGTTTAGGTGTAGTAGTTAACATTGAAAGTATATTTATGTCATAGAGACAATCTGTATTAGGACAAATGTACTTTATACACATTCATATTATTATTAATGGAGATTAATATTTTGGCATTTGCAATTATTGAATTATTATTTGATTGTTTGTAATTATTCATTAATGTGCATCCCTTGAGCTTACGTTGTCATTTATAGAGTGAGATATTAATGATAGAGCGTAACTCTTAAAATAGCCTCGACTAATGATCATCGAAAATGGGATATCGATGATATGTGATAAGTCGACATGTGGTCTGCATCACATCCTTAGAGGATCTAGTATGTCTCACCTGCTACGAGTAATGGTTACTTTGGAAGTATTGGTATACCCTGCTGATATATTGTTTGTTATACTTGTCTAAAGTATGATCAGCGTGTGGGAGATATAAGTCCTTAGCTCGAGGTCAATACGCGCCTTGTCTACAAAGTAATGTACTTTGATCCGTCCTAAGCTCAAATGCCTTATAGGTTGAGATACGGCTTATATTGGGTACATTACGATGTGGATTGAAGGTGGTAGTTGAGCCAAGATTATGATTCATTCATCGGATGTATATTCGAGAGAACACTCGGATTTTCAGTGATATTAGGTTGACTAAGTCGTTGGCCAACGCAATAGACATATTTAGAATATGATCTAGTTATCAACTAATATAGATGAGATACAATGATTAAGCCATTTGGATAGACACTTGACAAATCCTAAGCTTGATCGGGTGTGTCGTGAATGAAAGGATTTTATCTTACTACATAAATGTTAAGTTTACTGAATTCGTGTGTTGACACCCAATTTTGTCCCATCTTTTTTCTATTTATTCGCAATTTTAAATACTTTCGGATGCCTCAAAAACAATATATATATATATATATATATATATATATATATATATATATATATATATATATATATATATATATATATATATATATATAACCGTCCATAATCGTATTCATATAAAATTGGAATTTTACAAAGATAATTATCAAGGAGATGAACCTTGGGTATTTCGGGGGTATTTGGATCATATGATATGTGTCATATGATATGGGTCATATGAACTGAATCATATGGGTATTTAGAGAAGGTATTTAAGGTATTTTAATCCTAACCTAAAGGGGGATTTCTGTAAGGACTCTCAATGAAAGAACTTAGAAGAAACTTGAAAGAAAAAAGCCTGTCTTCCTATGGGAGGGGGAGTCTCCTTTTATAGGAGTTTTACATAGGAATAGGAATTTGACTATTCATTTAACTATTCACCCGCATCACTATTCATCCGCGTCACTATTCATCCGAGTGGAGAATCACTGTTCTTCCTTTTGGCATTTTCTCGAATTATTGCGGAGAATCTTTGCTTTTGCTTTTTCTTTTTGAAAGTGGCTTTTTCCTGCACTTTCTTTTGTCGGGCATTTTCTTTTGTCGGGGAATTCCACTCCGGGTATTTTGAATTCTTTTGGCAATTTTGTTCAGAATCCACTATTGCCAAATATTGGACCGTCTTCATTCTCAATCTCTGGTTCTTCTTCTTCTGACGAAGAGCCTTGTTTGGATGAAGATGGTGCAAATTTCATAATTATGGCTTGCATTTCTTCTGGAGTTTTGGCTGCTGCAAGCATTGAAGCCATCTGGGATTTTTGTGAAAGGAACTGGGTTTGCTCCTTTGTTTGTGGTGGTGCCGGTGACCTTTGTGAGGACGTCTGTAAGGGAATGGATTTTTGGGTATCTAACCATTCCTGGACTTTTGGTGGTGCGAGACTTTTGGGTATTTTAAAGCTATCCCACCATCGAATTTTGAACCTTCTTCGGATAATAGGAATTTTATCTTCCGAATAGTCTACGAACCATGTAAAAACCCATGGTAAGTGGAATTTTGTGTGAAAAAGGTGTAGAGGCACAAATCTGTTTTCGTCCTCGGAGGGTTTGAACTGGGATTTAAAGAGGCCGAAGGATTTAGTGACTTCTGGTTTTTGTATGTCTATGGTGGATCCAAATTGTTCCCACCATGAGTTCCACCATGTTGGAAATTGTGATGGAGCACATGAGGTATCAAAATGAAAAAGCCAAGTGTGTCTTAGGCTGATATTTTGGATAAAAAATGAATTGAACCAAGCTTGTTGGTAATCCCAGTAATTAAAAGGAATATCAAAGAATGGTTCATTTTTGTGGGTGTCTGGGAAATTTAGTAGCTGTGACAGGTCATTCCCCCAATCAATAGGAGCAATTACGCTGAGAATTTTGCAAATTGAATAAGATGGATCCGGGTTTTTCTTGAAAAAATTATTTTTAATTGTTGCTGATCCTGATATTTTCAGGATAGCCTGATAAAAATACGGGGTTTTTAAAATATCCCATGATTTATAAAAACACTTTTGTCCAAAATAATTTTGTAATGCTAAAAAAGGGTCTTCATTAAAATATCCTTTTTCAAGAGTTACAATATTTTGAAAAAATGGTTTTACGAAAAATTTGGGAGCGGATTTTTTGGGGACTTGTGGTACCACAAGTTGATTTTTTGAAAATTGTTTTTGAGAAAGGTTTTTTGAAGATTCTTCTTTCTCGGTTTGTAGTTTTGAAAAATCTTTTTGAGAAAGGGTTTTTGAAGATTCTCCTTTCTCGATTTTTATAAAATTTTGAGAGGTTTTTTCCTCTCCCGAGCTTTGGGCAACTTCTTGTTTGGTATTTTGGAGTTGCATCAATGCCTGCTGTACTTCTGGTGAATTTGCCAGGAGTTGTAGGAATTTTTCCGCCGTCATTTCTGGTGTTTTTTGTGCGGATGCAGCAATATTTTCTTTTTCTTCTTTCACGACAATGTCATACCATGATGGTTTTTCAGGGAATTTTTCTTTTTCTTCTTTTGAGGGTTTTTTTGGAGCCATGGAATTTGGTTGTTGTTGTCTGGTAACAACAGGTGTATTTATTGGCGGAGGAGGTAATTCTTCTTTTCTTTTTTGGAGTAATGCTCCGCACATTGCATGGTAACAGTACTGTCCAGATTCTTTCATGTCCTTTCTGGATATTTTTTCTTTGAAACCCGGACATTGCGGCAAAGGACAGTGATAGGACATTTTTCTGATGTATCTGGTATTGGAAGTCTGTGGTTTTTTATAGGGATATTGACAGGATATTTCTGTGCTGTCGCTGGTTTTGTAAACCTGTGGGTTTCTTCTCCTGTTTTCGGATAAACCACTGGCTAAAAAACTGTTAGAAACAATTTTGTAAAAATTATTTTTGAATGCATTTTTCAAAAGTTTTTTATATGCAAAGGAATCAAATAATTTATAGGAACATTTATCGTATTTTGCAAGGGACTCAGAATTTTGATAAAAATTATTTCTTAATTCTCCTAGGTGACAAGAATAATTTTTAATTAAATCAAGGTCTCTAGCTTTAGGTTTTTTCAAGAAAGGGAATTTTAAATTCTTTCTATTGGAATCAAAAGAGATAAAATCATTATCGACTTTATAAGGGGTGATAAGATTAATAAATGGTGTTCCTAAGATGACTGAATTGTGAATGTCTTTTACTAAGACAAACGACGTCGTAATAGAAACTCCGTTAATGATAACAGACGCATTGGTCTGGGAATTGATTTCTAGCTTTGTATTATTGGCGGCCGCTAGAGTTTCCTGGGTATTTTCATGGAATTGATTAGGTACTAAACCTGTTTTTATACAATTCAAATCTGCACCGGTGTCAAAAAGAGCAATAGTAGTAATCCTAAAATTGCACCGGGAATTTAAGGGTTATCGAACAAGGTATTTTTTGGACGTGATCTGTCGTAAGACAGCAAGGAATTCTTGTGGGACTTCTTCAATGAAAGGGTTGTCAGGAGGTTCGCCTGGATCTTCAGAGTCGGAATAGTCTGACTCAGAACTGGATTTAGAATTATCCTGGGTTTTTGAAAGGAGGTTTTTCAATAGAAGAGAGTCTTGATCCTGTTTTTCTTGTAGAGCCTTGATCTCCACTTTGATTTGCTTCACATCCCTCTGGAGTCCTAAAATTGGGGTTTCCTTGGATTCTTGTATCCCTTTACCCTTTTTCAGGATTTTTGTCAAATCGTAGGTATTTTTGGAGGTGTTTGGCAAAATTGAATTTTTGAAATCTTTTTTCTCGTCGGCAAAAGATTTGAGGAGTTTGTTCAAATAATCCTTTTGGTGTTCGACGTCTATGTGCTGAACCATTTCTAACATGAATTCTTGATCCTTGGTTAAAACACAAACGATTTTTCCCTTACCCTTATTGGAATATTCAGAAGAACTTGTTGTAAGCAGTTCATCAATTTGAAGGGCTTTGTTGTCTTCAGAAGACAGAGAAAAGTAGTCAGGTTCTGATTCGGCATTTGAATCGGAGGAATCAATGAGAAGATGGGAAATTTTCTGGGTGACATCGTCATCGAGTCTCAATTCTTGTATTTTTGTATTTACTTTGCAGTATCTCGATGTATGTCCTTTTTTGTTACACTTGTAACAAGTAATGTCCTTGTATTTGGAATCAGCTTTTTTGATATTCGGTTTTTTGAAACGTTGAGTATTTTTGTAAGGATTTTTGTAATACTCTTTGTTGGATTTGCTGAAATCTCTCTTTTTGTAACCTCGAGAAGTACTCTTATGAGATTTACTGTTTTTGATACAATCTCTCGTGCAACTGGAAGAAGGTTTTGAAAAATTTGGATCAAACTGTTTGCAAAAGATTCCAAGTTCGCACTTAGTTTTCTTTAGCTCCAGTTTGAGGTGTTTTTGAATCTTGAGGTCTTGACAGATTTTTAAACCTTCTTGTTGAGTTATACTGACAAGTTGTCCGTATGTAAACTCGCCGTAAGGTATCATCTGTTTTCCGCAATTTTCTTTGATTTTGTTCCTAACCTTTTCTCCTAAAAGGGTAGGTAATTCGGCCAGGAATTTCTCTTTCCAAAATGGCTGGTTGGAATCTTCCCTGAGCATAACTCTGGTTAGGAAGGTATTTTTGTACCATTGGAAATCGCTGAGTTGTTTGCATTTAAGGTTTGAAAGTAATTCGGCGTTTTTGTCTTTCAAATGCGAAGAATCTCCTATGAAATTTAAAGAGATTGTAAGAATCAAGGTGGCTACGGCATCTTGTAGTGGTTCGCCTTGTTCATCAAGGATTGGTAATCCTTCTTCGTCGGTTTTGATGGAATTTAGGATGTCTTCCTTTTGCTGGTCAATGAGATAATTATCCCACCAACCTTTCAATTGACCAGAGAATCCTGCGATGAGCAATTCTGCAATGGTCTTGTCTTGCGTACCGTTTTGGGTTTTGTAGGCATTAGCTGCCATGGTAATTTGTTGGAGGAAGCTAAGAATATTGTATTCGGTCATCCCATCTATGTTCCAATCATAAATGGAAGAGGCATTGAATCGGGATTGAGCAAGGGGTTTTACTATTCCTAGGTCAGGAGCAGGAATAATTTGTAATTGTTGTTGTTGGACCTGTTGTATTGGTTGTTGCCAATCCATATGGTTAACAAAAGATTTTTTGTTTCGGTATCGTTTTGAAGTGCTACTGTTGTCGAAATTGTTGGCAAGAGTAGTGATTTTGTTGGAAGACTGAGGAGTATCAGGAACGACGTGTTCTGTATTAGAACTGTTGGACGTCCCAATTCTACTCAATTGATCCTGGATTGCCTGAATAAATTCAGACTTATTTTGCTGGATATTCTTGACGCCATCTTTGGACACCTGAAAGGGTTTGAAGATAGGCTTTTGGTTTTTTGGCTTTGTCTCTTTAGTCGCGGAATCTATGGTGACTAAAGGATTGATTTTTATATGTTTTTCCACCCGATCAAGTTGTTTTCCTAAGGAATTCAGACTGATATTGGTGAAATTGTTTTGAGCGAGAATGCTCTTGGTATTTGTTTTCTCATCCTCAGCAGGATTTTTGAGAGGGATTGCTTCTACAGGGCAACCGTGGATAATATGCTTGATGCCTTGTAAAGGAGGGTGATTGGATTGGATTTTCCTAGAATCAACTAGGGTTTCCCATTCCGGTGTTTTGTTTCTAGTCGTATGGGATTTACCGTTTTAGAAAAGGGGTAATCAATGGAGTTTTCAGCGGAATAAATTTCAAACCAGTCAAAGAACAATATATTTATCCTATGTTCATTAACAAATTTGTAAAATTCTTCCTGGATTTTTGTCCTAGTATTTGAAAAAGTTTTGAAAAACCAAACTCTTTTTTCTAGGTTGTATTTTTCGTAAAAATCTTTTTGGAGGAATTTCTTGTGTACTTCGAAACCTTTTTGCAAAACGCCAAGTTCGTTTATTAGGTTTTCTGTGAGGGAAGAAAAAGTCGGACTAGTAGGTTCTAGGTCCTCTGTCTTTTCTCTAACAGCTGGATTTTCGTAAACGGGTCTCGGTATTTCGTTTGAGTAATCTACGTTTCGTAGATTGGGTATGTCAGACGTAGAACGTCTAGGTTTCGGTCTGTAGGGAGTATTGATGACTGAAGGGATTTGAGAAACTCTTCCCAAGTCGAGAGTTTCTACTGAACTGGAGTCATCATATCTACTGCTCGTAGATTTTCTGTGGAATGATAGACTGACTCTACCATCCTGGTATTGGGTAATTTCTCTGAGACGAGTATTTGGTTGGGAAGTCTCGAGAGGTTCAGGCTTGACAACACCTTCTAAGATCCATTCGTCTGGTAAGGAAATATCCTTCCATTTTATGGGTCTTGGTATGACGGTGTTAGATCTGGAAAGATCGGTTTGGAGAAGAAGGGTTTCACCTTTCTTACTGTGGTATCTGACTTTTGTCGCAAAAGCTGAAGTCATAGCTTTGTAATGGATACGGTATATTATAGCTACGGGAATCGATCCTTCAAGCATTTGGTAATTGTGAGTCTTGATTTGTAAGACTAGGGATTTTTGGATGTTTTTGTCATTTAAAGAGACTGAAAAATTTGGATAACAGTCAAAAGATATTGGTCCTGTGCAGAGACTAGACTCAACAGAACTCAATAAGGAATCTTCAAAATTTGTGAATCTGGCATCACGTAGAACAGCAAGGATGGAGGTTTTAATCCTTCCTTAGTGAGGGGTTTTATCCCTATTTGGACTAATCCAATATGGATATATTTGAAGTTTCTTTCTCTGTGTTTTCTCAAGGAATTTTGAGAAAGTAATTGGATGGTTTCATAAGGTTGAGATAATTGGATATCTCTTTCCTCGGTTTTGATTGTGAAATCGGTTTTGAATAACTGGTATTTTGAATTTTTGTAAATCTGATCTCGATTTACCTTCGGTATTTCCCAATTATCGATAGATTTGTCAAAATCTTGTATCAAGATTTCTTCGGAGTTTATTATCTTTCTTTGTATCCATGGAAGAAGATGAACCAAAATCACGCGAAGTAGATCTATTAAGAAACGGATCCATGTTATGGAATCCCTGTAACAGAGCGTCTGAACTTATCTCTTTGCTTAGGAATTTACTACCGTGGGTATAACTGCCTTACACTCGAGGACTTACCGACCCTGGACTCACCTAACGCCGAGATCTCCATAACCTCTAACGAGGAATTCAACATCCGGTCTGGATCATATTCTCTCTATATCTACCCTTTATGTCTTTGATACCAAACTTAGGCCGAGGATCTAAAGAGGATAACAGACTGAGAAGGAATCAAGATATAAGGGATTGATAAATTAAAGGATAATTGAAGAATGCAGAGAGTAAATAAAGTACAACTTACAATTCAAGGTTCTAGTTATGGAAACCATGGATCACAAGGTTCTGCAGGAATTTAAATCAAATAGGCGGTTGAACCGGCCAAGTATTTAATGCAGGAATTTAAAGAATTTAAATGCATAAAGTATTTAAAAAGATTAGGCGGTATTACCGTCCATAATCGTATTCATATATATATATATATATATATATATATATATATATATATATATATATATATATCTTATTATTATCATTATTCGCATTTTACTATCATTTGCATTTTTTATCATAATCATAAGTTTATCCGAAAATTCTATGTTATTTTATTCTCGCAAAATTGCATGGCATTTCCATTTTTTATTAAGCATTAAACATTTCGCAAATATTATATTATTATCACATCGTTATGTTATTTTAAATAATTCACATCTTTTACAAAAAAATATATTTTAATGCTAAACCCCTTTTATATTTTTAAACCCATAACCCATTTTATTTCCCAACCCAAAATAATTTCTACTCAACCCAATACAAATTCCCCTTTAAACCAAAACCCACAAAACAAAATCCCAAAACCTTTTCCAAGCCCAATCGGCCACCCCACCTTCCAAGCCCAACCGGACTAGCCCAATCCCCAACTCCTATATTCTCTCCCATATCCATTTCACCCCTAAAAAATAACCCAACCAGACCAGCCCATTCTCCCCAAAAACTCCCAGGCCCAATCGGCCAAACCCAACCCAAAACTCAAGCCCGCGACCCGACCCATCACCCATCTTCCCAACCCTTTAAACCCCAAAACCCTAAACCAAAAAATAATATAAAAATTGAACGGCCCCCCCCAAAATCGCCGCACACCCCAGACCCCCCAACATCACCCCTACACCCCTACCCCACCACTGCCACCACGCTACCCTGACACCGCCGAACCCTCTCCAATTTTTCTCTCTCTCACCCTTCCCCAAAAATCAGAGCAGCAGCAGCAGCTCCATTTCCGTTTCTAGATAAAGCTTGTAGCTTTGTCAACCATGGAACAGAGGGTGTTGCTCCATTTTCGTGCTATGAATCACGTGAAGCCTGCAAGGCCATTAAACGTTCGGATTTTTGAAGGATTTCGTTTGACAATTTCAAAATCCAAAGCCTTAAAACCCCGCCCAAATGAGCCCTAACAAACCCTAAGTTCGTCCTATAAATATTGGCATGTGGAGTCCATACAAGGAGGCCTTTTTTTGGACGAAAAACTCTCGGTTCTTCAAAAGCCAAACCCCAAAAAAAATTGATTTTTCCGTAGGTTTCTTTTTTTACTCCCATTTCTGGTTCCACAAAGACATAAAAACATTTAGTCCCTTGTCCCTTTCAATCGCATAAACAAATAACATCTCCGAGCGGGTCGACGATTCGAAACACGCCTCGGTTCGCCGCCCGGAGAAGGTCAGTAAATTCAATTCCCTCTCGACTTTAGTTTATTTCAGTGTTCTATGTGTTTCTTTTGTGTTGGTTAATTATGTGTTGTTAGATTGGTTTATACTATTTGTCTGTTGATGTTTAATGTAATGTAGAATTTAATTTATTTTTAGTAGCCTAAGTCTGTGTTTTGTTTCTTAAACTAGGGAATAGATTCATATGCTAAGTATGTTGTTAATAGTTTCTTAAGGGAGTGTAAGGATGAATATTCAAGTGATTCCAGGGATGCTTTGTTACTGCAAAGGCTGGTTTACCCACGTAGTTAATCATTAATCCTTTAAAATGTTACGTCAAGCATTATGTGATGTATGTTTCCTGTTTGCAGTGTACTCCCGGACAATCAGTTAATAGTTAGGTTCGCTTAGGAAGTCATTTCATGCCCAGATCAGATCTTACATGTTGCTAATGTGATCATGAGCCATACTATGTCATATTAGGTGTTAAAGATTGATCATTTTCCTCTAATACCTGGTTGGGTTATAAAAGATGATTCCTCAAGTGGAATTCTGAATTTATCTATCTTATGACTGGTTTATCTTGTGTTGTTTCTATTTGTATGAAGGGATCAAAATTTCAGTCTATTTAAACATCATATTAGTCATGACATGCCTATTTCGAAATGTCGCTTATCCAGTTAGGACTCGAGTCATGAATGTGCATGTTTTCTTTATGTCTGTAACCATTGCGATATCCTCTTAAGAACCAGTCAATTCTGCATATTTAAACAATTTATGTGTTCAATGCCACCATGCCCAAATGCTTATCTTGAATATGATCATTCTTTTGTTTTATATTCTGCATGCTCTTTTCAAATTCGTGATTGCTTTGGCCTACTTGTCTGAAGGGAGTTTGTCTAGTGTATGTCTACTTAACTTATATCAAAATGGTTTCTGCACTTTGAAATAATATCTGGAATGATGGTTAGTTCGATCTCATGTCCTAAAATGTGCTCTGTCTCGGCCATACTTCTTTTGAACAGGATGGTATGTTGATGTCCTTGTACATTATGTAGTTTGAGTATAATTATTTGTGGTAGCATCCTGCTTTTGTATGAAGGCAGTATGTTATGTTATCCATTAAGCCCTTGTCTATTCATATTTGGTTTATTTGTTTGATTCTTGTAAGAATGTACAAATATAGGTTTTAAATATTAAGCTTGCTGTGAGACTGTTGGTGAAATGAGTTTAGAGCAGGTCTGCATACAAACTCTCTGATAGGACTTGTGTTGCATGCTTAATTATCCAAGTTGTGTGCAAAAATGTGTATTCGTCTTACCTTAACCTTTAAATAAATTTATGTAAGCATATTTGCCTTCCTTGATAACCTGTGTGTATTCCAGATGGTCTGTCTGCAGTATGCCAACAGAAACTAAGTTTTCTGTTTGAATGGGAATATCCTCTGGTTGAAATTGCTTTTGTCCCTTTTCTTGTGTTAAGCATATGGATGGTATATTTCAGAATATACAAGGCATATATCTTCTGAAGTTTTTCGTGTATATCAGTTTTTATGTGACTAAATGAGTGTCTAATATGGGTTGGCATATTGATAAAGTATGGTAACTGGGCCCTTATGCATCTGGGTTGTTTCTTTCTCTTTTAAATTCAAAAGTCATTATATTGGGCTTGCTTATATGCGCACTGTTTGATTTACCAAAGCCCAGCTGTAATTAATATTGCTTGGCCTGCTTCATATCTGGGCCTGCTAGCTTTGATCGTGTATAACTGTTAGATATAAATTGTGTATATTTGCGTTTAACTTTATATCAGTGCTTACTTTTATTTTTATTATTGATGAGTTTAGGGTACGTTCTAAATCCCCTTTTTGTTTTCCACACCTCCGCGACTGCTTTAAGTCGCTGGGCCCGAGGCCCAACAACCTATTAATATTCATGAATTATTTATTTACATTTTTTTATGTATATATTTTCACGTTTCATCTACTAATCCTTTTTCCTTTCTTTTATTTACATGAAACGCATCGGGAGCAACGAAGAGTCTCATTATGAGACTCATCATGATCATTGCCGAACGGAGATCCGCATTCCCACTCCTTGCATTTTCCAACCTCGGGATTTCCAAACCAATAGGGCGAGATGACATCGTCATCCGTCTTAGTTTTCATTCGTTTTTTTATTCTTTAATTCCGTTCTTTCAATTTTTTGGGGCATGTAATAATTATTTAATGTTGTGTGATTGTTAGGATATTTAGAATAATTAGGCCATGAATGAATGAATAATTAGTGAGTTAGTTAAAACCCGTCGCTAGCTTATTTATTTATAGGCCCGGTTAATTCAAACTTAGAAAATCCTCTGCTAGTTTATTTATTTTTAGGCTCGTCATGCATATTTAAAATTTTCAAAAAAAAAAAAACAATCTTTGACCATCTTTTGTTCACTTTATTAATTGTACAACTCAAAATGATTTCCAAAAACTACTCTTTTGGCATTATAAGTAATTCGTTTTTCTCCTTATTATTAATTGTCATAAATGCATACTTTTTCAACTTTACATGTATTTTTCCTAAATATTATGCTTGAAAACTTGTACAACATACATCCCTTTCATTAAATATTTGCAAACATCTTTTTAACTTTATGCTTTAAAAATGTATTTTTTCCTTAGCAATAATTAACTTGAGTTTGACCGGATAACGCAAGTTAGCGGATCTTAAAGGATGCTTAACCCCTTCCCTTTAGGATAATAAAGAACCCTTGCCTAGAATCTCAATAGTTTCGCACACCTTAAAATTGGAGTTTACATTGCGGCATTTAGTTTAATATTTAGGTGTCCTAATTCACCATAAAAAATAATTAGGTGGCGACTCCTCAATTCTTTACCAAGGAATCACCGAACACGTTGTGCTCCGCTTTAACCCCGGAGCGGGTCGAAAATAGGGCGCGACATCGTGTAAACGTGCTTCACATATTGAGTTCGTCTTCTAGCGTCGTCTAGGAGTTCTGTGTAGACATTAATTTGATTAATGTCGATATGATAAGGTCTGTAGGGTCACACTATGTCGATTGTCAGTTTCGATCTAAGGATGTATTGAGATAGTAATTAAAATGTTTGATTTGAAATCGAGACATTTAAATGAATAATGATTATTTTAATTAAGTCAAAATTGGATTTTGGATTTAATTAAGAATGCACGAAAAATAAAGTCAAGCGCCGCGACGCCCATACCCTAGGGCTGCAGTGCAGTCCACGCGCATGCCGAGCGCCGCGGCGTCCATACCCTAGTGTCGCGGTGCCTCTGCCTCAATTTTTGGGTCAGGCACAAGGTCAAACCCTAATCTGATTTTGATCTATTTTTCAACTATAAATAGAGGCATTCACCTCGTTATTCAACATACCATTTTCTGAAAAACATTCTAAGCCTTAGAGACTTAGAATCAAATACTCTTGAACCTCTGCCAGATTTTCTAGCTTTCCGAAGGAGAAATACATTGAAGCTTGGAGCTTGTAATTGGAAGGGCAATCGTGTGTGTACCTCACAATTGATAAAGATTCCAGATTATTATAACTTGTAAGTAAATGTTTTATGTTACAAGTTTCATTGTTGTATAACCATACCATAAATTATTGTTGGGGTAAGTAAGAAACAAAATTTTTAAACTTTCGATGTGTCTTACTTATGTGTTTTGAACCCAACAAAATCCTACAAACATAACCTTAAAAGGGTACTAAAATCACGATATTTTGGGTGAAGAGGCAAATATAAGAGGCCTTAAATATCAGAAGGTTTAAAGTTTAATTACACATATGCGCCTTTATAAAAAAAGCTAAGTTGTGCGGACTCTTCACTTTCGTTGCTGCACCCGTGTCAGATTATCCAAAAATGCTCTACTTTTGGAGTGTCTGACACATACCCGTCGATTTCTTTGAAGAGTCCGAGCAACATAGCAAAAAAGTTTATTTACACATATGATGAGTTGCACACAACACACCTATATACAACAATATGGGTGTGTTGGTATGAAGGAAAATATTTTAACTGGATTTCTTATTTATTTTCTCGTGTTCGTTATGTAAGCAAAAAATATTATCCTAAAAGCATTTGTATATAATCTAGACAAATACTATGGGAGTTGGGGGTGGGGTAGGGGTGTGGATTGGTGGGTATGGGGGTGGGGTGAAGATGAGGTTTGTTGGAGGTTAGGAGGACACAATCAATGTGGAATGTCACTTGTGGAACTTGTTTTCCCTACTTCCACTAGGGAAGTCATTTTCCTCATTTTTAATGAACTTGTTTTTCACTTTTCATAGAGAAAGTATTTCTCAAAAAATTTGATCAACCGAACATGAGAAATTTATGTTTTCGTCCATACCGAACACACCCTTTAAGTTGTTGCATTTGTTTTCAGCATGAAATCTTTTCTGCTTATCAATCCTGTGCAGGTTACGTTTTGACAAGGAGTTCAAACTGTTGATTTACTTTATTCAGTGATTCTCTCTTCCTGAAATCCTGCTGAAAGCTACCTCTCTGATTATAGTTATATTGTGTTTCAGGTGTGAAGCATTCTCTATGTACCCAAGAACTTATGATCTGAGTCATGCTCATGGTCTTTTCAGTTTATACAAGGACAAGTAAGTGTCTCCTCTTTTTTTCTTCTATTTTTTTTTGGAACTTAAGCATTTCAGTCTGTTAGCCTTCGAGATCAAGACCCTTAGATAGTATTGTGTCTCTTAAGAATGGGGCTGGATGCCAATCTCTTTCATGAAGGTCGTATTGTAGGCTGATTTATGCAAATTCCCTTTCTTTTACGTCCTCATTTAGATTTTGTCCCTATTTTTTGAAGTTCTGCAAATATAACCTTTAGGAAATTACTCTTCCGGAAAACATTAGACTCGGATCTAATGCTTGCTCATATATTTCTCAGTACAAACTAAACATTAGACTGTCTTATGAGATTTACAATAACTACAAAAGAATTTACCGTGGTCTAATGTTTTTTCATATGATTTTTAGTTTGCTCAGAAGAGATTCTTAGATCATGGTCTAACGTTTTCTCATATAATTTTTAGTTTGCTCAAAAGAGATTTGTAGACCGTGATCTAAAAGGTCCATAAGTTGCAAGAAAAATAAAAAGAGGGTCATTTACTAAATAGTTGTGCCAAAAAGGAACAACCGGTGAAAATTTCTGTGTATTGTAAGTGTTAAATATACACACAATATCCATGTGTATATTGTGTATATTGAGTCTTGGATTTGCTCCCATAATGACTCTCGGTTTTGGCTGTTTTAGTCAATGTAATTTATGGTAAATATTTAGTATCCTAGTTTAGGTAATGTTGTAATATAATTAGTAGTGTATTACCATAATTAGTGTATTACCATAAATGTATAGAATAAGATTTTAGGAATAGAATAGGAATAGGATTCTCCTATTATGTAACTTGTATATATAGCCTTTCAATTAATGAAAATAATCAAGGGGATTATTTCTATCATGGTATCAAGACACTAGGTCTTGCTTCCGCCATTACTCTCGGTTTTTGTGCCCTTTCTCGGCCACAACTGTCGTCGGATTCCGTCCCCCTTCACCGGAATTCATGATATTATTAACCTCCACTCTTCCCAAATTTCGCCTCCTCTCCCTTTGTTCTTTCAATATGTCTAAAAACAATTTTCATACTGCCCTTATGGTTTCTAACATCAAGAACAACATCCCTATTGTTCTTGAAATAGAAAACGTCCAATATGCGACATGGGCAGAATTGTTTAAAATTCACGCCATCTCTCATCAAGTCCTCCATCACATAATTCCTCCCGTTGCACCTATTCCCGCGGAGGATCCTTAGTTATGGATTACTCTTGATACTACCGTTCTCCAATGGATTTATTCCACTATTTCGGTTGACCTCTTACAGACGATTAGTGAGCCGGATACCACGGCTATGGCTACCTGGAATAGATTGCGTGACATATTTCAAGATAACCAACATTCACGTGTTGTCACACTCGAGCAGGAATTCTCTCAAGTTCGCATGGAAGAATTTCCAAACGTATCTGCATATTGCAAGAAACTCAAGGAGTTGGCAGACCAACTCCGTAACGTTGGCGCACCTGTGACAAATAATCGTCTAGTTCTACAACTGGTTGCCGGTCTCTCATAGGCCTATAATGGCGTTGGGACTCTCTTTCGTCAAAGCAACCCACTTTCCATTTTTTATCAAGCCCGCTCCATGCTTACTTTGGAAGAAGCCGGTTTGGCTAAAAAGGCAGCTACCGGAGCAAGCCCCGTCGTCCTAATGACGTCCTCCACAAATTTTTCAGATTTTGTTGATAATTCGGGCCAAAACCGTACTCATGGTGGCGGCAAAAATAATCGTAAGAATAATAACAAAAACCGAGGGGGCAAACGCGGCGGTTCCGGTGGTGGTTTCGGTGGTCAGCAGTCCGACAGTGGGCCCTGTCCAGTCAATAATGGGCCTCCTCCCTACTGGTCCCAGCCGTGGGGTCCATGGTAGTGGGGCTGGGGCAATGGGTCGTGGGCCAGCAGCCCCTATTTTCCAGGCCCTTCCAGCAGCCAGTGGGCTAGACAACCTAACTTCCGGCCCAACAATCAGCAGGCAGCTTCTCGGTTCAGCACTGGGTCGGGGCAATAGGGTGGACTGCTTGGGCCTCAGTCCACACAAGCATTCTCGGCAGTGGGCCCCACATCTACTCACACCGACATTGAGGCCGCAATGTACACACTTGGGTTGACGCAACCATATCCAAATTGGTACATGGTCACCGGCGCAACGACACACATGACTTCCGATCAAGGTACTCTCTCGTCTTATGCCAATTTGAGCAACCCTCGTGGTATAATTGTCGGTAATGGTAACTCTATTCCAATTCAGGGTTATGGTCATAAAACTTTGTGTCCCCCCAATCCACCCCTTATCTTGAAAAATACTTTACATGCCCCCAAATTGATTAAAAACTTAGTGTCTGTCCGAAAGTTCACCACTGACAATTCTGTTTCTGTTGAATTTGATCCTTTTGGTTTCTCTGTGAAGGATTTCAAGACGGGGAGTCCTCTCATGAGGTGTGATAGTAGGGTAGATCTTTATCCTATCACACCCGATTTCAGTCTATCGAGTCAAGCCTTGCCATCAGCGTTTGCATCCCTTGCTTCTTCCTTGTGGTATGCTCGTCTTGGTCATCCGAGATCTTCTATTTTGTCGTCATTACATAAACATAATTTTATTTCATGTAAGGGTACGAATAGTACTCCAAATTGTCAGTCTTGCTCTTTAGAAAAAATTGTTAAGTTGCCCTTTGTAGACTCAAATTTTTATACTTTAATGCCATTTGATATTATTCATAGCGACCTATAGACGTCTCCTGTTCTAAGTTCTTTGGGCCATCGGTATTATGTTCTCTTTTTGGATGATTATTTTAGGTTTTTATGGACGTTTCCAATCGCACATAAATCTCAAGTGTTTTCCGTCTTCTTAAAATTTAGAGCATTCATTCGAACCCAATTCGAAAGATAAATAAAAAATATTCAGTGTGATAATGACAAAGAATATGACAATAGGGTGTTTCGGGAGTTCTGTGCTAATAATGGGATCAATTTTTATTTTTCTTGTCCTCATACATCTTCACAAAATGGGAAAGCCGAACGCAAAATTCGTTCCATAAATAACATTGTCCGTACTCTCTTAATTCATGCTTTCGTACCCCCATATTTTTGGCACCATGGTCTTCAAATGGATACATATCTCCTTAACATAATTCCTTTCAAAGGTCTGACATATTCTTCCCCACTCCAAATTTTATATAATAAAGATCCTTCTTATTCTCATCTTTGGGTTTTTGGGTGCTTGTGTTATCCGTTATTCCCGTCCACCACAATTAACAAACTTCAGGCCCGGTCTACTCCGTGTGTGTTTTTGGGTTATCCGTCTAATCATCGTGGTTACAAATGCTTTGATTTATCCTCCAAGAAAATAATCATTAATCGCCATGTAATTTTTTATGAAACCCAATTTCCATTTACTAAAGTTCATACTCCCGAGCCTAGTTCGTAAAATTTTTTGGATGATGGTATATCCCCGTATATTATTCACCATTTTTCGGACATGTCCCGCACCCAAAATCCTCCAGCGGGCCCACTGCCCGCTGGCCCCACTGGTCCGTCATAAACTACCATCACTGGATCAGTTCCAGCGATTGGGCCAGTCCAGCCCAATTCTGGAACTGGTCCAGTTCCCGTGCTGATTTACCGTATTGGGCCAGTAGGCCCACTGCCTGTTGGCCAGTCCATCCCGAGCCCAGATAATTCCCAAAATTCGCCCACTTCTTCCTCAAGTCATAGACCAGTCACTCGTAGTCAGCGGGGTGTTTTTAAACCAAAGAGACATTTTAATTTAAATTCTAATGTTCTTAAATCACCCCTACCCCGTACTCATGTCTGCGTTAAATGACCCAAATTGGAAAATTACTATGACCGATGAATATAATGCTCTTATTGATAATAAGACGTAGGAGTTGGTGCCCTGTCCTTCTGGTATTAATATTATTAGGTCTATGTGGATTTTTGCTCACAAGGAAAATTCAGATGGTTCATTTGCACGGCATAAGGCGCGGCTTGTGTGTGATGGTAAGAATCAACAGGTTTGGGTGGATTGTGGTGAGACATTTAGCCCGGTGGTCAAGCCGGCTACCATTCGCACTGTACTCAGCTTGGCTCTTTCAAAAGCATGGCATATTCATCAATTAGATGTAAAGAATGCTTTCCTACATGGTGATCTAAAGGAAACAGTTTATATGCATCAGCCGTTGGAATTCAGGGATCCCAAGCATCCTCATCATGTTTGTTTGTTGAAGAAGTCCTTATATGGACTTAAGCAGTCTCCACGGGCCTGGTATACAAGGTTTGTTGACTATGTTTCGACTATTGGGTTCACTCACAGCAGGTCGGATAATTCATTGTTCATCTACCGTCGTGGTTCGTCATTGGCCTACATTCTGTTGTATGTGGATGATATCATTTTGACTGCTTCTACAGATGCCTTACGCCAGTCTATCATGACCATGCTCAGCTCTGAGTTTGCTATGAAAGACTTAGGGCCTTTGAGTTACTTTTTGGGGATTGCCGTCACTCGTCATTCCGATGGAATGTTCTTGTCTCAACGAAAGTATGCAGTTGAGATCATCGAGAGGGTTGGGATGTCATCCTGTAAATCTACTTCCACTCCAGTCGATACGAAGCCCAAGCTTAGTGCCACGGCCGGCGTACCCTACGAGGATCCGACCCGCTATCGCAGTCTTGCAGGGGCCCTTCAGTATCTTACCTTCACGAGACCGGATATTACATATGCTGTCCAGCAAGTGTGTTTGTTCATGCATGATCCCAGAATTGAGCACATGAATGCACTCAAACGCATCATTCGGTATATTCAAGGTACACTTGACTATGGTTTGCATTTATATCCTTCCTCCACATCCACACTTGTCTCGTATACAGATGTTGATTGGGGTGGTTGTCCCGACACCCGCCGGTCTACATCGGGCTATTGTGTGTTTCTTGGTCTCCTGGTCTGCGAAGCGTCAGTCGACTCTATCCCGCTCAAGTGCTGAGGCTGAATATCGAGGGGTAGCTAACATGGTCTCGGAATCATGTTGGTTACGTAATTTGCTTTTGGAGCTTCATTGTCCCATTCAGAAGACAACCTTGGTTTATTGCGATAATATTAATGCCATCTACCTCTCTGGTAATCCGGTTCAGCACCAATGCACTAAGCATATCGAGATGTACATTCACTTGGTCCGAGAAAAAATCGCTCGGGTTCAAGTTCGCGTCTGCCATGTACCGTCGAGATATCAAATTGCCGACATCTTTACAAATGGTCTTCCCTCGGTCCTCTTTGAAAATTTTAGGGACAGTCTCAGCGTTCGAAAACCGTCCTCTATGATTGCGGGGGTGTGTTAAATATACACACAATATACATGTGTATATTGTGTATATTGAGTCTCGGATTTTCTCCCATAATGACTCTCGGATTTGCTCCCATAATGACTCTCGGTTTTGGCTGTTTTAGTCAATTAATTTATGGTAAATATTTAGTATCCTAGTTTAGGTAATGTTGTAATATAATTAGTAGTGTATTACCATAAATGTAAAGAATAAAGTTTTAGGAATAGAATAGAAATAAGATTCTTCTATTATGTAATTTATATATATAATTTTTCAATTAATGAAAATATTCAAGATAAGCCTTGCCTAATTGGCTCAACGGTGACTTGAACTACACGTCTCAAATATTTGCTGCTTTCTTCCTTCGGCACTGAAAAAAAGCTAAAAATGATCTGACATGGCTGAGAATAAAGGAAAAGTCAGTGGTATATTTATGTTGCACTATTTCAAATATTAATTTTAGGGCGTTCTAAGAAGATTCAATTTCTACACAACCGTTACAACTTCCAATAATTCAAAAGAATCAAACTATTCAATTATCAAGCTTCAATATGATGGTTTCCTTATCAAACTAATTTTTCAACTATTATTTCAATATATTTCCTTCAATATCACCAATATAATATATATAAGTCAATTAACTTCTTAACCTCGGTCAAAAGTCAATACCATTATATGAAGTGAACGGAAGTAGTACATTTAATTGCTTCTTTTGAATCCCATTCTGAAGATGAACTTTATGCAAGTACAACAACATATCCAGTGAAATCCACAAAGTGGGTCTGAAGAGGGTAGAGTGTACGCAGACCTTACCTCTACTTTGGTAGGTAGAGCGGTTGTTTCTGAGAGACCATCGGCTCAAGACAAAGCACAAGCACAAGCACAAGCACAAGAAAAAATGTCAGCCTCAGACAAAAAATTTAAAGCAGTATGAAAATGCTAGTATCAAAAGCGAATAAGTCATGATAGCACATTTTGAAAAGAAAAGCAATATCAAAAGCGAATAAGCGAATGAATTTTATGCAAGTAGCAAAACTAATTATATAATGCATAAAATCATGGTTTTTTCTTAGACCAGCTTGCATTTTTCGTTGGTTCATCATGTTCGTAATTATCAAGTGTGGCGAGTCTGTTTTGATTATGTGACATAATCCTTCTTTCGATGATCCCTTCTGGTCTCTACAAGTTAAGAGTTTTTCTGATTGTATTACAGTTAAGAGATGTTAAAATCAATAACATTTTTGAGGTTGGCTGGTTTGTCTTCATATGAATTCAATGCTAAAGCAATAGGCTAAGTAAAACTAGGAAAGGTTTACTGAATTGATATAGGCTATAAGGAAAAACAGGTCAGTGATAATGGACGGATTCTGTAAATATTTATTCACTTCGGATGTGGTTGGGGAAATGTTATTAAATTTCCCATGTTTAGTAAGGGTAGCCAAGTCGGTGTAGCGGTAGAGCGCGAGACCGCAAGGTCACGAGTTCGATCCCCTGCATAAACCTTTTTGGTTGAGCCCGTCACACATGGCTTGCCAAGTGTGGTTAATCGGCTGACGTGGTTTGCAGGCTATTGCGTCAGTCCGGGGTTTACCCTGTGCGCACTCGAGAGGGTAGCGGCTGCGGGTTCCTTCGTCAACAAAAAAATATATATTTTGGAGAACATTTTCTTTAGGAAATTAAGTTCCTTAATAACAAAGAAAATAACTTCCCTAATGGGAGTAGGGAAAACAAGTTCCATAAATGACATACCTTTAAGCTCATTGTCTCCTCTCCCCCCCCCCCCCCCCCAATCATGCTAATCTCCACCCCACTCTTGGCACCCTCGAGCCCCCACTCCACCCCTATAGTGTTTTCCTAGATTACATATAAATGTTTTTTGCACAATATGTTTTTGCTAAATTTTACCTTATCAAAAAAATATATATGTTTTTGCTTACTTACCAAATACTAGAAAATAAGTGAGAAAACCACTTAAAAGGGGGCAGCCGGTGCATTAAGCTCCTGCTATGTGCGGGGTCCGGGGAAGGGCCGGACTACAAGAGTCTATTGTACGATGCCTTACCTCACATTTCTGTAAGAGGTTGTTTCCGCGACTTGAACTCATGACCTCCTGGTCATATGACATCAATTTTACCAGTTACTCCAAGACTCACTGTTTTCAAGAGGTAAGTGAGAAAAACACTTATTTTCAAAAAAAAATCGTGGAAAACATTTCCCGTCATACCAAACACATCCTTAAAACGTTTAAGTAATTCTAAGTAACATCAAAATCAAGCATGGGGTCGCCTGTAGTTTATTCTACAAGTAGAGGGAAAGTATATGTTTTTGACTAATCCAAGAGTATTGTTTCTTCTTGTTGCTGCTGTTGCTTTTATTATGGTAAAAATTCAAGAATACAATGGGGAAGAAGCAAAAGTTGCTTTTGTGGTTTTGGCCAAATTTTGTTTTTTAACATTCCTCTGTTGAAGACATTCTCTTAGAGATGGACCGAATATTGCGGCTATCTTATTATCGTGTGAATGTGCTCAATTGTACTTCTGAAACTTTTGATGTATTCTTAGGAGCATTTCTGGTTGATTACAAAGATACAGGAAACGGAAATTACAAGTAACTGCTAAGTATTACAAGAACTGAAATTACAATTGAACAATAAACTGAAATTACAATTGAACAATAAACTGGAACAGTTTTTGGTATGCTGAGTCGAGTGTTTGCACTCTGTCTTTAAGACAATATTGCCCCGTATGTATCATTTCTGCGTCCTGGACAATTGTCTCCCAAGATAAAACAGCAATTGAACAAAGGAAACTCAAGTGTTACCGTGAAGAATTTTGAGTAATGAAATGATGCTGGAAGATAGTAGGAAGGCTTATTTTGTTTCTGTTTATGTGTGTTTGCTTGTGTTTTCGTGTAGCTCAACAATGGTGACAAATGGTCCTTTATATAGTTGAAGGAGAGGCTTAACAACTACCCACATAAGTGTCATTACTGGCCAAGTAATGACAATTATGGAGGTAATAATTCACCAAAATAAATGGTGAATTTGATGTGCAACGGATGGCATTTAGGAAGAGTAATTCAGCCAAAATAAATGGCTGAATTGAGTGCTGGTTGACGTTCTGTTCTCTGCCCAATCTGATATTTTTGAAACTTCAGGGACCAAACTGTACATATAAGGAATTCTGGTCCAAAAAGATAATATCAGAAGAAGCACAACCCACAGCCCACGACCCGTGAACCCGGACCCGGACCGGCGCGCGTGTGGGCTTTCCTCGAACCGAAGCACATCTAGGTCCTCTCTCCTTTAAACACATGGGATACTCCTTGGGGTCCCAAACCCCAAGCCAATTTTGAGACTTATAAACAAAATAATTCTTTCTTCCTCCACCGATGAGGGAGAATTGATCTCAAAACCACACTCTTCCATGCTTCAAACACCTCACTTCGTGGACCAATATCTCTTTCATTTCTCAACGAAATTTGACGATCCTTGGCCCTACGGTCATCTACTTACTTAGTAGATTATGCATGTGTGAAGAACCGGATTCTCCAACATGCGAAACACTAGTGTTTAAGCCGTTAAAGTTGGTCGGACGCAACTCCAGCCAAAGGCAAATTTCCAACATTTCTTTCCTCAGAAAAACAGTCCACACCTTCTTGATTAAAGTATGATTCATTTCTTGTATGGGATCTTGAATACATGTATTATTTACTTCAAGAAAATTAGGATAAAATTGTTGCTATGAAGTCTTAATCCAGCTCCGGTGAAGCCAAAAAGAAATGTTCAATATGCACGTAGTATATTATGTGACATATATCGTTTCTAGTCTATCTCTTTCTATTTCTTTTCTATATATGGAAAGTTCAAAAATCATCATATAATAATCCAGAAATTGCAATAGAAAAGAAATAAGGGAGGTTTGTGATGATTTTTCAATCTTTTCTACTAGGTAATCTAGTATCCTTATGCATGAAGATAATCAATTCGGTCGTTGTGGTCGGACTCTATTATGGATTTCTGACCACATTCTCCATAGGGCCCTCTTATCTCTTCCTTCTCCGAGCTCTGGTTATGGAAGAAGGAACCGAGAAGAAGGTATCGACAACAAATTGGTTTTATTACGGGACAGCTCATGATGTTCATATCGATCTATTATGCGCCTCTGCATCTAGCATTGGGTAGACACATCATAGGAACAACAACAACAAAAAAATCAGTGTAATCCTACAAGTGGGGTCTGAAAAAGGTAGAGTGTATGCAGATCTTAGCCCTACCTCATGAATGTAAAGATGTTGTTTCCGAATAACCCTCGACTCGAGTGCAGCAAAGCAAAAAAAGTTATGAAAGAGGAACTAAAGCAATAAAGAAAATATGACGACTGAAAGATAGAATAATTTCCCTTGGGGATTCCTTTCATTATTCACAATATATATAGTTGTACAAAGATTGATTCATAATATAGTACGAATCCTAACTTACCTTAAATGGTTGATTTCTAATACAGTTAGAATCCTCAGTTACCTTAAATATACATCTATCATAATTACAAAATATACGGTGAATATTCGGAGAATATTCGCTAATACTCCCCCTCAGACGGTGCGGGAGAAGGCCGAATGCTAAGGCTGGATCGGAAGTCGGTGAAGAGCTATCGCGGTAGTCCCTTTGTGAAAATGTCTGCATACTAATAAGAGGAAGGCACGTGTAAAATTTTGACCTGACCACGGGCAACTTTCTCTCGCACATAGTGGATATCCATCTCAATATGCTTAGTCCGCTGATGTTGGATCGGATTATGAGATATATATATGGCAGATATGTTGTCACAATAGACTATAGACGCCTTGCGTAATGGACACTGGAGCTCCAAAAGAAGATTTCAGAGCAAACAGATCTCAGCAACGACATTAGCAACTCCGCGATATTCTGCTTCAGTACTCGAACGGGATAGCGTGGCCTACCGCTTGGCAGACCATGAGATAAGATTATCCCCAAGAAATACACAGTAACCTGAGGTGGAGCGACGGGTGTCGGAGCATCCTTCCCAATCTGCATCTGTGTAGGCTAGCAACTTGGTTGGGGCAGATGGGTATAGATGTAAACCAAAGTCTAGTGTACTTTTAATGTATCTGATAATACATTTGAGGGCGGCAAAATGGAACTCTCGGGGATCGTGCATAAACAGACACAACTGCTGAACGGCATGTGCAATATCAGGCCTAGTGAATGTAAGATACTGAAGAGCACCTGCAAGACTCCGATATAGCGTGTGATCAAAAACTGGCGCACTGTCATTGGCACTAAGCTTGGATTTTGAGTCCATTGGAGTTGGCATAATTTTACAATTTGCCATCTTGGCCCTGTACACTATCTCTTCTGCATACTTACGCTGACACAGGAATATAGTGGTTGCAGATCTGGTCACCGATATACCCAAAAAATAACTCAGCTTGCCCAAGTCAGTCATAGCAAATTCAGTTTTGAGTAGAGCAATGATTCATTCTTCAAACCGTCAGATGATGCAGTAAGAACAATGTCATCGACATATAATAGCAAATATGCAGTGCTGCTACCTCGGTGAAAAGTGAAGAGAGAGTTATCACACCTGCTACATATAAAACAAATCTGCAGAAGATATTTGGCAAAACGATCATACCAAGCGCGGGGTTCCTGTTTCAATCCATACAATGATTTCCTGAGACGACATACAAACTGCGGAACTGTTGGATAAACAAAGTTAGGGGGCTGATGCATGTACACAGTTTCTTTCAAATCCCCATGAAGAAATGCATTCTTGACATCTAGCTGATGAATCGGCCAATGCATGCCCATAGCAATACTGAGAACAGTCCGAATAGTGGCTGGTTTAACAACCGGACTGAATGTCTCACCACAATCAATACCCTCCTGCCGATTAGTGCCATTGGCAACTAGTCTTGCCTTATACCTCTCTAAGTCACCATTGTCTCTGAACTTGTGACGAAATAGCCACATACACCTGATAACATTCACACTGTCTGGTCTAGGTACCAAATCCCAAGTGTTCTGCTTGGTTAAAGCATTAAATTCCTTGCACATGGCCACATTCCAATTTGGTTCCAGTTTTGCTAGTTTTGGATTTTTTTGGAATGGGTGATAAGGTTTGTGTGGAGAGATTGAAGTGAACCTTGGATTTGAAGATCCCGTGTTGTGCACGAGTCTCTATGCGATGAGAAGGCAATGGTGGGGGGTCGGGGCTGTGAGGTTACAGGTTCACTGGTTCTGGACCAGTGGGCAGCAGTGCTGCGGGACTGGGAGGCTGCTGGGGTGCAGGAGGCACGACTGGAGGCAGCATGGGTGGTGTCGGGGTATTGGACCGAGGGCAGGGGTATGTTGGGGTGGTGCCAGACAGTGTTGGGACTGTCGGAATAGTAGACTGCTGTTGGTACTGTCGGAACAGTGGACTCGGTTCATCGAGAAAGATGTAATCGGTGGTCTGAAATTTTTGGAGATTTAAAAAAGGAAATGTTGTCTCGTCAAAGGTGACGTGACAGAAGACGATGATTTTGCGAGTGGCAATGTCATAGCATAGGTAGCCCCGATGATTAGGATATAGACCAACGAAGACACAGGGTAGAGTGCGAGGGGCAAGTTTGTGAGGTGCAGTGGAGGCTATGTTGGGGTAGCATAAGCATCCAAAAATACGCAGGTGATCATATGATGGTAGCCTACGGTATAAGATTTTGGTTGGAGTCTTGTTTTGGATAGTGCTAGTTGGTAAAATATTAATGAGGGATTCTACCATTTTAACAACATAGACCCAAAAAGGCGGTGGTAGACAAGTATGAAACAGAAGGGTGCGAACCATGTTATTGATGGTACGTATAATTCATTCAGTCTTTCCATTTTGGGAAGAAGTATATGGACAAGAAAAATGGAAAACCATGCCTTGTTTATAACAGAAATTGTGAAATGCCGAGTTATTAAATTCACGTCCATTATCACATTGAAATGATTTCATAGATTTTTCAAATTGTGTTTTAATGAATTTTTGAAACTCAAGGAATTTGGCAAAAACTTCAGATTTGAATTTCAGCGGGTAAATCCAGACAAAGTGTGAAAAATCATCTAAGAATACTAGATAGAATTTGTGACTCAAAGAGCTAACAATCGGAGATGTCCACAAATCAGCATGAACAATATCAAAAGGAGAAAAAGTAACATTGTTTGATGACATAAATGGAAGACGAGTATGTTTGCCTAGTGGGCAAGAAAAACAGTGTTGGGCAATTTTCCCATTAATACATTGAATACGCTTAGAAGTCCTAAGAAAAGAAAAAACTGGGTCTCCGGGGTGTCCGAGTCTGTTGTGCCAAGTTAAGGGAGAGATCGCCGCAAGGGATAGAGGTGATTGCGATCTGACAGCGGAAGACTGAGTAAATGGGTAGAGGTCTCCCACACTATTGCAGCGTGTAAGAATTTTCCCCGTATTGAGTTCCTTCACGGAAAATCAAAAGGGTCAAATTCGACAGACACATAATTATTTTTAGTGAATTTTCTAACAGAGATTAGGTTTTTAATGATGTTAGGGGTGTATAGGACGTGGTTTAGGGAGAAAGGCGGGTGTGGATGTTTGGTGTGTGTGTGTTACCGTAACCTTCAATTGGAATGCGATGACAATTGCCGACAGTAATAAATTGAGGACACTTTAACCGAAGTAGTTGAGATAAGTTACCTGATGACCGGGTGAGGTGAGATGTGGCTCCGGTGTCCATGTACCAATTTTCGTCGGGCAGTTGAAGGTTCACGGTGTTGTAGGAACTGGCCCAAATCAGTGGGGGCGGGCTGCCGGGGTATTCTTTGGACCGAGACCGGTGGGCTGCTTCGCCGCGATCTTTGCCGGTGGGCTGCTCGTGGCTTGGGCGCAGGGGCCCAAGAGGCTGGTCGACCATGCAGGCTGCTGGAACTGGGCCCCTGCAGTCGGGTATGGGCATGTAGGCGAGGCCCAGTTCTGCTGGTTGGGCCAAACCTGCTGCTGTCCAGGCCACGGGAAGTATGCACTGTTTGGGCCTGGCTGCTGATTTTTGTGGCCCTTGCCGCGGCCCTTGCCTTTGTTATTATTGCCGCGGTCTCTGCCGCCACGCCCTCCGCCGTGAGACTGCTGCTGATACTGGTCTTGTGGTGGTGGCGGGTTGGTGTTGGCCACCGGTGTTGCCATCCCGTCAACGGCTAACCCCCTTTGATTATGTTCCTCTTGTTTAGCACGACGGGTTTCTTCCAACAAGAGTTGTGACCGTGCCTTGGTGAAACTAGGTAGTGGGTCGGCCTGTTGAATCATCGTTGTAAGTGTATCGTATTCACCTTTCGGTAAACTTGCAACCAATTGGAGTACCATCTTGGTTTTAGAAACAGAATTCCCGACGTTGGATAGTTGGTCGGCTATGAGTTTCAGTTGTTTGCAATATTCGGACATGTTGTTAAAATTCTCGAGACGCGTATTGTTGAATTGCTCCTCCAAATACATTGCCCGAGTATTTTTATTGTCCTGAAAAATTTCTTCCAACCGCACCCAAAGGTCACGTGTCGTAGCACCTGTTTTCATGATGGTACACACCAAGTCTTTAGAGATGGTGCCGTATATCCACTGTTTGACGATGGCGTCAAGGCGACCCCATGTCGATTCGGCAATGTCGGTGGGACGAGGAACAAAGTCATCAATATGGTCGAGCACGTTGTACACACATGCATGAATATATAACAGTTCTGTCCACATGGAATATTGACAGTCTTCTTGATCAAGAATTAGGGATAGAGTTCTTGATGTTTGTAACGGCGAAAGCCGGGTGAAAAGAAGATGATGAGCGTTGAGAGGGGTTGTCAAAAGTGCTAGTGGAGGAACCGGAATTTGTGGGGAAAGACATGGTGGCAATTGTTGCCGCCGGCCGAGATGAAGGGAGAAGGGGGGGTTTCGGCCGAGAGAATTGTTTGGAGAGGAGAGTAGGGTTTAGGCTCTTGATACCATGAAAGATAGAATAATTTTCCTTGGGGATTCCTTTCATTATTCACAATATATATATATAGTTGTACAAAGGTTGATTCCTAATATAGTACGAAGTCTAACTTACCATAAATGATTGATTTCTAATATAATTAGAATTCTAAGTTACCTTAAATATACATCTATCATAATTACAAAATATACGGTGAATATTCGGAGAATATTCGCTAATAACGACTAATAGGGAAAGCAGTACAGAGCATTCAGAAAAGAATAATAACAATAGCAAAATAGTGTGAGAACCAAAACAAAGCAAACAACGGATATAAAAAAAATACATCCTAAGAACAAGAAAAAGAAAAAGAAAAAAGAAAAAAAAACAGAAAGTGGTAGAGTACAAAGAAAAAGGATAAACATCTTCAACCGAAAAAGAAATCAAAATTTATTTTTTTGCAAAAATAATTGTCCTCATGTTATCTAGGTCAAATGTATACTCTCTCCATTTTGATTTACATGACATTTTTGTTGTACTCTGTTCTAAAAAAGAAAACACTTCTTAATTTAAAAATAATTAATTTTATACTTCTCATTTTATCATAACAAAAAGTTTATATAACCATAGAAATGTTATGGCATGCTTAAGGCTATAAATTTCAAAAATCGTATAGCCACACAAATGCTATGACATGTTTAAGAACACAAACCTTAAAAAGTGTCTTAAACACTATGCTATTTAAAATGTCACATAAATTAAAAAAATATGGAGTATATGTTATTATTTCTTTTGAAATTGTAGTCTTAGGTAAATTTCAGTAAACATCCATCAATTCACATCATCACCTGTCACTTTGAATAAGAAAACACAAGTCATAATACAAATGTTTATTTAATGAAAGGCCCCTCTAATGGATCTAACCGATTAATTTCCGTGATGCTCATGTCATATTCAAATCAATAATAATCTATTGAAGATAAACAATAGACAAGCTTGCAATGTTCTGTCAAGAAGAGACCAGAAATAACATCATGTACCCTCTCCATTCCAATTTATTTTGACATAGTCTGAATAGGTACAAAGTTTTAAAAGAAAATGAAATCTTTTAAAATTATCACTTTAAATATGTCATAATATTTGTATAGCTATTAAACTTTTGAATCTTATAGTATAAATATAACATAACATTATACGGTTATAAAAGCTTCTCATTAAGGATGAAATGAGAAATGTAAATTAATTATTTTCAAATTTAAAATATGTAGTAATTCTTTACAAAATGAACTAAATAAACATACTAACACATAAAATAAAACAAAAAATACAATATTAATGACTTACATCCACAATATCATATAGAATAATAATAATAATAATAATAATAATAATAATAATAATAATAATAATAATAATAATAATTTTGGACTCCACTTTTAGCCAAGACACCAGTTGGAGTAATTAAACGAAGGTACATATTAGTTGAAGAACATGGAATAATCTGATTAAATATTAAGTCACATGCAGTGTTCTTTACTACTATATCAGATTTTACCTACGGTGCTGCCAAATGCTATCAGCCTATCGTCAAAGATTCTCCATTCCCGAGACTCGAACCTAAAACCTCTGTATGTCGAGATCCCAATTGTCCGTCCGACCACGCCCCTCAGTGGTCATGGAAGCATCTTGATACTCATGTAATTGTCAACCAATCTCAGAGACATGTCATTCGTGGACCGGAGAAATCACATGGTGTTCATGGCTCCAGTTTGGTGAATCTTATTCAACAGGCCTTAGCCATGATATCCTAAGATTTTAACCAACTAAACAACATACTATCACATCACAAAACAATGCTATGGTAGAGAATACTCAAGAAAAAGATATCACTCGATTGATACAAACCATTTGCCAAACAATCTTTAATCTCTCTCCTCTACCTACAGCTAATTATGGGAAACCAGATTATGACTAAAAAGGAAAAGACATTATTTGCCCCCTTTTCTTTTTTCAACCTCAAAAAGAAAACCAGTAATACAACAATATATATGCAAAAAACATATATAAATATATACAAATTACTGAGAAAGGCTAATACTGGGTAAAATTGCAGTGGTATACACTTTAAACATGTACTAATTTGTCAGTCATCCTTACAATCTTTATCAGGCTGAGCTTCATAACCCCCTTCCGGTCTCCTCACGAGTGCATATGGCATATACGTACCAAGTATCCTATCCCACGTCACAAAGAAAGGCTGTGAAAAGTTATACTTGCTTCCGTAAAGTTGGTGATGAATATCATGGTACGCCGAGTTGTTTTTAAAGACAATATGGAACAGATTTCCAGGTAGCCATAGTCCACAATGATCATCAACCGTCTTGATGGTAGCAAACGAGAAAAAGAAGATGGATGCTCGAGGAGACATGCCTGAGAAAAGAAAAGCTAGGGCCCCACCGATAGTGTCGAGTATCAGACCCTCTAAAGGGTGATTGTATAAAGCTCCAAACGCGTATGGAACGATTAGCCGGTGATGCTGAGAATGGATGTGCTTGTATAAGAACTTGTTTTGATGCATGTAGCGATGCATAAAATATTGCCAAGTATCTAAAACCATCATGGCAACAAATAATTGCCTAGCAAGAACAAGGAAGCTAAGTAAGCCAGCCTGCTGATTTCCATCAGAGTCACCATCATTACCTGTGACCTGTTCGAAAAAAGTAAAGTTCAGTGAACAAGAATAAATGATCAAACTTGACCGTCCAGAAATGCATTTTGATATATAAACACAAACAATGAGGAAGTCTGGAAAAGATAGAGGAGAGAGCACAAGTGGAACAAGATATTAAGTGGGCCTAAAAATACACAAGAAAACCACTTAATTGTGGAACGACTTAGAGGGTATTTGGCTAAGCTTATAAACTGGTTAAATTAGCGTTTATAAGCGCTTTTTGGCTTATCTGCGCGTATGGTAAACATCCAAAGTGCTTATAAGCCAAAATCAACCAAAAATTATAAGTAGATCATCCCAACTTATGGCTTTTCGACTTATAAGCACTTTTGGTTTGACTAAGTTATTCACTATTTTATTGGCTATTTACAATCAGCTAACCCAAACGGGCTCTAAGAATGGTTTAGGTTTTGCAATCGGGTAAGGGACTTTCTAAAAGCCAAGGTCCAGCAACAATCTCCGAAGCATATGATGTTGGACTAGATATTCGCTTAAAAGAATATAAGCAAGCCAACCAACAATTGGCTGAACTTATCGACGACAAAAAAGACGAGGTTTCCGTTGGAAGGTCCCTGACGCCCCGAGTCAAATGGAATTGAAAAGACTTTTTTGATATTTCAAGGTGGCATCTCGAAAGTGCCGCTGCTTGTATATGCCAGAAAAGCTCGGGTGAGATGTATGCATTAAACTGTAACTGTGTAACTAAAGAAATGGAAAACTAGGCTAATGATCCTATAAGCTAGGACCAATAACTCCAAATTTAGTTTGAAACCAGTCAACTGCCTCATTTTGAGGTCGTGGAAGTTGAACAGAATGTAGACATATTATAAAACAGAAGAAACTATTAGTATTAGACAAACTGTAAAGATCATTGTATGTCATCATTAATGGAGTATGACCATTCCATGCTCCCCCACCAGAATCTGGTTCTGCTGCCATATCCCGCTTTAGGTATAGTATTGGTTTCAAAAGATGGTCATAAGCTGCAAAATTTGTTTCCATAAGCCCAAGTAATATGATTTTTGTATCCGCCCACATACCAAAATCTGTGTTCCCTGTATTTGGAAGAGATTACCCTTCTCGGACACTTCTTTCCTCCTACGAAATTTCCACAACCATTTGATTATTAAGCAGGAGTTATGTACCTCCAAGCTCCTGATTCCCAATCCACCTTTTTTTTCTCTCATTACGAAGTCCCAGTTAACCAGATGAAAGGCTCTCATTTCCTTATTTTCCGTCCAACCCTGGAGGCCATTTCTTTTAATAGATTGAGCAAGTCTGACCAACTTATCAGTGCCTATTCAACATGAAGTGTTAGTAGTTGAGCACCCCCAACATCTCTAGACGTGTACACCCCGAAAAGAGAGAGGAACCATAACTTCTAAGAAAACAGTGAGGAACCGTAACTTCTACTCAACTTAACATAATCTATTCCGCAAACATAAAATCAATTCTTCTCCTTTCTGCACACGACACCTATCACCAAAGACAAACAAATTCTATTGAGCCACTTTCCCTATTTTAGATACTAGTAACAAACTAGTGACCTAACCAGCAGCTTTCAACCAAAACTATTCTGCACATTTTGCTTCTAATACTTGCATGAAATAGTGTTATTATGACTGGTCTGTCTTCCCTTTCTCTTCAAATTAAGGGAATGAGCTGCCAGCCTCAGCATTTTAAAATATATTAAGAAATTAAACATATAAATTCAGACAAAGAAGGCACTAGTGTTTCATGGGTTTATAAAAAAAATTGATACTTCATAAAGAACAATTACAATAACTATCTATACCAGCTACATAGACAAGTGATATATCTAGCCCTCTATCAGCCAAAATCTGTAAACAGTGGGGTAGACATCAATAAGAAGTCCACCATCCTGTCCACAAACTATGCTGCAATTAGCCTTAATCATAAATGTCAAAAAATGCCTAAAATACCCTCTTAATAATAAAAAATGAAGCATCGCCATATCCCAACCAATGCCAAATTTCAAAATGAAGAACTATTATCCCTCGTAACAGTCTCTTCCAAGCTCACCACGGGAAATGAAATATACCATGCAGTTACATGTTGCTTACACCAAACTTAAATCCAAAAACTCAAAGATCAAACGGAAGTTTTAAACTTCCGACCGCAGCCAAATGTAAACCACCATTACAAGGTCAATCAATCAATCAACTATGCCTTGACCCCAAACTAGATGGGGTTTAACAGTTTGAGTCATCTATATGCATTCCGCTATCTATATGCATTCCGCTATATCTGGACATTTTTCTTTCCAATGCTAATTAAATATCTGTCAAGGCAAATAGCCACCAATAAAAGGTGACAAAAAGCACAAGGAGTTGCTAAGAAATTCGCAAGAAAGAAAATATAGCTAAGAAACACATTTCAATTGTAACAATACAGAAATCACCATTTCTCTCCATCTCCAAAAATAAGAGAACACCAGAAAGAAATTTGAAACGACTGAACTTTGCAATAAAAACTCCGCCGTCCTGCAAATGACTAAAAATTATGCAGCAATAAAACTAATTGTAAATGTTTTGAAAACCCCCTAAAGATCCTCCGCATATTCAAATAAAGAAACAATGAACAGTGCCAAATTCTAAAAAACAGTAAACTATTCACTCTCATAACGGCCACATCAAATTCCTCTTCCACCCACCGCAAGGTATGAACATAACGTGCAAGTATAATTGCACATCGCTTGCACTAAGCTACATATTTTAAACCTAAATTCAAGGAACAAAGGAAATTCCGAACTACGATCAAAACCTTATAGCGGCCACCAGTAAAAGGTCAACCAATCTATCCATCAATCAACTATGCTTCAATATCAATTAGAGTGGTCATAATTACCCTCCATATCCAACTGATCTAAGAAAATGAGCGGTTCCCATCCAATTCAGTGTATTTATTATAGCTAAACTATTTTTTTAATTTCACAGTCAATTTACAACAAGTTTCCTATATTATCCAAGACTATCCCTCTTATTTCTCTCATTTTTAATAATCGTGGTGTACGGTCAGCTTGCATGCACCTCGACTAATTCCATCGGATACCTAATACGTCCCACTAGCAACAAGCACACTAGCAACAAGCACCAGGTGACTCTGTCACGGGAAGAAATTGTTGGAAATTTGCCTTTGGCGGGAGTTGCGACCGACCAACTTTAACGGCTTAAACACTAGTGTTACGTATGTTGGAGAATTCGGTTCTTCACACATGCATGATCTACTAAGTACGTAGATAACCGTAGGGCCAAGAATCGTCAAATTTCATTAAGAAATGAAAGAGATATTGGTCCACGAAGTGAGGTGTTTGAAGCATGGAAAGTGTGGTATTGAGTTCAATTCTCCCACATCGGTAGAGGAAGAAAGAATTGTTGTGTATATAATACTCGAAATTGGTTTGGGGTTTGGGACCCCAAGGGGTATCCCATGTGTTTAAAGGAGGGAGGACCTAGATGTGCTTCGGTTCAAGGAAAGACCACGCGCGCGCCGCCGCCGCCCACCCGTCCGGTTCCGGGTTCCGGGTTCTCGGGTTCACGGGTTCACGGGTTCACGGGTTCACGGGTTCATGGGTTCACGGGTCGTGGGCTGTGGGCCTTCTGATATTATCTTTTTGGGCCAGAGAACTTTCTTTCAGATGTACAGTTTGGTCCCTGAAGTTTTTCAGAAAATCAAAATTTCGACGGTCAAAACAAACGCCAAAGCACTCAATTCACCATTTATTTTGGCTGAATTACTCCTCCTATAATGGCCAATTCCGTTGGTCTTTTCACCATTTAATTTGGTGGCTTTACTACCTCCATAATGGCCATTATTTGGCCAATAATGGCTGTTATGGAGGCGACTAAACAGCCCTCCCTCACCTATATAAACACCCCTACACCATTGTTGAGAGACACGAAAAATATACTAGCTATATACACGAAAATACACAAGCAAAACAGTTTCTTCCTACACCTTCCTTGCATCATTTCTTGCTCAATATTCTTCAAGGTAGCATTTGAGTTTCCTTTGCTCAAGTGTTCCATTCTTTGTTTTATCTTGGGAGACAAATTGTCCAGGGACGTATAAAGGATACAAACGGGGCAATATTGTCTTAAGGACAGAGTGCCACACTCGACTCAAAGAAAAACGAAAAAGCGCTTTTTCATTTTCATCTTTGTAATTTCCGCTTTTCTAGTTGAATTGTAATTTCAATTCTTACATTAGCATTGTTTGTAATTTCCGTTTCCTGCAACTTTTGTAACAACCAACAACTTAAGACAATATTTGCTTATCGAAACTCGCTATAACATGGCCGGAAATATGTCCGATGTTGCTTTGCTCTATCTCGCGCCTCTCGAGGCAATGTTGTCGCCTTCCCTACCAATGCCGCTATCGCTCAAGGCGAACACCGCCGCCTTTGCCTTTCTTCTGTTCTGCTTACTTCTCAAGGCGAATAACACCGTGCCTTCCGGCCATCGGAGCTCCACCCTCTTCTTCACACCACCATGATCGCCCCGAAAAATTCATGGGATCGAAATTCAAAAGATGGCGACAAAAGATGTTGTTTTACTTAACGATTATGGGCATGGCCCGGTTCCTTACGGAAGATCCTCCACAAGCCGGGGATGAAATGGACTCTTCGCCCAATGAAACGGGTGAAGGGGGCCTTGGTATCCATGTCATTAATGGCATGAAGATGGTTCGTGACGCATGAAATCATAGCGATTTCATGTGCAAGAACTATATACTTTGAATCGCTTAGCGACCCTCTCTACACGGTCTATTGCACCGTTGGCACCGCCAAAGAGCGTGGGAAAAAGCGCAAAAGAAGTACAACGCACAAGATGCGGGTACTAAGAAGTTCATCGTTGGGAAATTTCTAAAATTCCAAATGGTGGACGAAGAAGACAGATGATGTCCCAAGTTCGGAATTTCGATGATTCTACATCACCCGGATTTGGAAGGACCGAAACCAAACGAGCGATTTTTGGTTGCATCGTTGATTGAGAAGTTACCTCCTTCATGGAATGAGTTTATGAGTTACTTGAAACTCAAGACAAAGGAGATGACCTTTGAAGAGCTTGTTATCAAACCGCAAATCCAGGAAGATAATAAGAAGACCTTGCCAAAGGGTAGACAACCCGCTTTGAGACGAAGGCGAATGCGGGAAATTTGAGGCCAAAGGGAACTCAAGCAAGAAGCGGAAGTTCCGGAAAGACGGCAAAGCCCCCGCAGCGAGAGATGTTCGGAGGTAATTGTCATCACCGTGGGAAACCCGGTCATAGGATCAAGGAATGCCGCAAGCTCAAGACCGAGCAACAACAAAAGCCAAGTCAAAAGGCAAGGCTCAAGCAAACGTCGTCAAGGACACGCTCCCGGATGACATGATCGAGGAATTCTCTGCGGTGGTGCTAGAAGCCAACTTGGTGGAGAATCCGATGCGATGGTGGGTGGACACGGGTGCAACAAGACACATCTGTTCCAACAAAGATGCCTTCTCCACGTACACTCCGGTCTCCGAGCAAGAAGCGCTTCATGGGCAACAACGCTTCCTCGGACGTGCTAGGGGTTGGAAAGGTGGTCCCGAAGATGACTTCCGGCAAGGAACTCACTCGAAGGAAGTGATGCACGTCCCGAGATATTAGAAGAAATCTAGTTTCGGACCTTTATTGGTTAATGCTTTGGTTTTAGGCTAGTGTTTGAATCAAATAAATTTGTACTCACTAAAAATGGCACATTTGTGGGGAGGGGCTTCGTCTGTGAAGGCCTCTTCAAAGTGAATGCCATGTCCGTAATGCGTCAAGGAAATAAAGTTGAGTCTTCTTCTTATTTGCTTGAGTCTTCTAATTTATGGCATCATAGATTAGGACACGTAAACTACAAGTCTATTCAAAGGTGGTAAAGATGGAGTTGTTGCCTTCTATCGACATAAACCCTCAACATAAGTGTGAGGTGTGCGTAGAGGCAAAACTCACCAAGCTTCCTTTTCGATCCGTCGAAAGGAATACCGCTCCTCTAGAACTTATTCACACGGATATATGTGATTTGAAGTTTGCACAAACTAGAGGGGGAACAAGTACTTTGTGACATTTATAGATGATAGCACAAGGTATTGTTACCTTTACTTGTTGAAAAGTAAGGATGAAGCCTTTGAAGCGTTCCGACGTTACAAAGCGAAGTTGAGAATCAACTTAGCCTACGGATTAAATCCATTCGTAGCGATAGAGGGGAGAATATGTAGCGCCTTTTGAGGAATATTGTGCCCAAGAAGGCATTATTCATCAAACGACGGCTCCATACTCACCTCAATCAAACGGTGTGGCGGAACGTAAGAACCGCACATTAAAGGAAATGATGAATGCCTTGCTTATCAATTCCGGACTTCCCCAAAACATGTGGGGAGAAGCCGTCCTTACCGCTAATACGATTACGAACGAGTCCCACATAAGGGTAAGGACAAAACTCCATATGAATCATGGAAAGGAAAGAAACCCACCTACAAGTATTTTAAGGTGTGGGGTTGTCCGGCAAAGGTTGAAGTACCTAAGCCAAAGCAGTTAAGATTGGGCCTAAGACCGTAGATTGCATATTCATCGGATATGCAAATAACGATAGTGCTTATCGCTTCTTAGTGCATAAGTCGGATATTCCGGATATCCACCAGGGTACAATAATGGAATCAAGGAATGCTCTATTCTTTGAAAGTACCTTTCCTAGAAAGGAGAAAGACATAACCTCTCGCAAGCGAAGTTATGCACAAAGCTCTCAAGAACCGGAGTCCTTGACTGCCGGATCTAAATGGTTCGATCTAGCGAATCTCGAGGTGGTGAACATCCGAATCTAGTGTTCCGTTTCTCGAACTTGGAGACTCCGAGAGATGGATCTAAGGCGAAGTAAAAGGGCCGGGAAGGATAAATCCTTCGGTCCCGACTTTGTAGCTTATATGGTTAATGATGAACCTAGGACAATTGCTCGGCGTTGTCAACTCCGAAGCACCGCTGCGGAAAGAAGCTATTGAGAGTGAAATAGGCTCAATTCGCATAACCATACGTGGGAGTTGGTTGATCTTCCTCCGGAAATAAACCGTTGGGGTGTAAGTGGATACTCAAACGGAAATACAAAGCGAGATGGGTCTATAGACAAGTACAAAGCCAGGTTGGTAGTCAAGGGCTATCGGCAAACGAAGGCTTTGACTACTTTGATACCTACTCCCGGTATCCCGATGACATCCATACGGGTATTCATTGCGATCGCACTTGTGTGACCTTGAAATACACCAAATGGACGTCAAGACAAACCTTCCTAAATGGTGATTTGGAAGAAGAAATATATATGGACCAACCCGAGGGTACGTGGTTCAAGGACAAGAGAAGAAAGTCCGTCGACTTGTCAAATCTCTGTACGGCCGAAACAAGCCCCGAAGCAATGGCACGAAAAATTTGATAGTACTCTACTATCGAAGGGTTTCGCCATTAATGAGTGTGATAAATGTGTCTACATGAAAGGTAATTCGACTCGTTTGTTATGATATGCCCGTATGTAGACGACATGTTAATCACGGTGAAGCGATCCTAGGGTCATCCTAGAGACTAAGAACATGTTGAAACAATGCTTCGACATGAAGGATATGGGTATCGCAGATGTCATCTTAGGGATTAAAATCTCTAAAACGTCCGACGGCCGGTCTTATCTCGGTCTCACTACATCGAGGATGTTTTGAGAAAGTTCGAGATGATAGACAGGTTCACCGATAAAGTCACCAATGGATTCAAATCAAAAGCTTGATAAAAATCTTGGTGCACCCGTATACCGGAGCGATATGCACAGTGATCGGTAGTTTGATGTATATAACAAACCGCACCCGACCCGATATTGCTTAC
Organism: Anisodus tanguticus; assembly: GCA_034509755.1. Taxonomy (NCBI): domain Eukaryota; kingdom Viridiplantae; phylum Streptophyta; class Magnoliopsida; order Solanales; family Solanaceae; genus Anisodus; species Anisodus tanguticus. The sequence goes on along the minus strand of CM067561.1, from coordinate 20,587,244 downwards.
GCAATCAATAAGTTGGCTAGGTTCACCCGTAATCCAAGTGATAATCACTGGAAGGCGTTGAATCGGGTATTACAATACTTGAAATACACGTTAAATTACGGTTACACTATTCGAGATATCCAAATACTAGAGGGTACAAAGATGCAAACCGGATATCGATATAGAGAACACCAAGTCCACCAAATGGGTATGTATTTACAATTGGTGGTGGGGGCCGTGTCTTGGAAATCCTCTAAGCAAACTTGCATCGCCCGATCCACAATGGAATCGGAGTTTATCGCTTTAGACAAAGCGAGGAGAAGAAGCCGAGTGGCTTCATGACTTCTTAGAGGATGTTCCGTGTTGGAACAAACCCGTACCTTCGGTAATGATCCACCGCGACGACGGTCGGTCGGCTCTAGGAAGGGCACGGAATGCTATGTACAACGGCAAGTCTCGTCATATTCGACGGAGGCATAAGATCGTTAGGCAATCGATCACCACGGGTATAATATCCATTGATTACATTAAATCAAAGGATAATATAGCGAACCCATTGACAAAGGGCTTACCCAAAGATCGATGACTTGCCTGTCTGGGGAATGGGCTTAAAACCCAAAATATAAGGACCGATATACGGCGGTAACCCAACCTTACTAACTGGAGATCCCGTAATTTGGTTCAATGGGAAAACTAAGTTGTAAAGGTTCGATTGATCGCTTCGGTGGAAGTATGAGCACTTCGGATAGTGATTTCGAAAAGAAACACCAAATCCAAAGCCGTTCCGCGATAGACTTTAAGTGCTATCTGCAGGTGTGGGTAAAGGTTAAGTTTTCAAAACTCGTAATGCTCCTCAACAATTGAGGTTAGGTTTGGGAAACTTTTAATGGTTCCTAACACTTGTGAAGTGGGGTATAGCAGGATACCTTGTAGGAGACCACCTATTTAAGTGCGAGGACGGCCGCCTCAAAATGAACGCACTTAAGAATCCAAGACGTTGTCCATGGCCAAAACGGACAAAACATTACGAAGAAGAGAGTAAGGGAATTTGTTGTGTTGGTACCATTGACTTGGCTTACACTAAACACCGACGGTTCAAGACATCACGTTCACCGCGCAATAAGTAAGTCCGATGGTATTCGGTATGGAAGGTTCAAAGTGAAGCTACCTCTCCTTATGCAACATCGGTCCGTGAAATATTGTTTGGAAATGGAAAAGGCACCATGTGAGTGCGCCAAAATCTCTTTCAAGAGGGGATTGTTGGAAATTTGCCTTTGGCGGGAGTTGCGACCGACCAACTTTAACGGCTTAAACACTAGTGTTACGTATGTTGGAGAATTCGGTTCTTCACACATGCATGATCTACTAAGTACGTAGATAACCGTAGGGCCAAGAATCGTCAAATTTCATTAAGAAATGAAAGAGATATTGGTCCACGAAGTGAGGTGTTTGAAGCATGGAAAGTGTGGTATTGAGTTCAATTCTCCCACATCGGTAGAGGAAGAAAGAATTGTTGTGTATATAATACTCGAAATTGGTTTGGGGTTTGGGACCCCAGGGTATCCCATGTGTTTAAAGGAGGAGGACCTAGATGTGCTTCGGTTCAAGGAAAGACCACACGCGCGCCGCCGCCGCCCGCCCGTCCGGTTCCGGCTTCCGGTTCCGGTTCACGGTTCACGGGTTCACGGGTCGTGGGGCGTGGGCCTTCGATATTATCTTTTTGGGCCGAGAGAACTTTGCCGAAGTGCGGTTTGATCCCGTGTTTCGGATGTACGCTTTGGATCGAATTCTTTCGGATGTACGAGTTTGGTCCCCGAAGTTTTTCGAGAAAATCAAAATTTCGACGGTCAAAACGAAACGCCAAAGCACTCAATTCGGCCATTTATTTTTGGTGAATTACTCCTCCTATAATGGCCAATTCCGTTGGTCTTTTCACCATTTAATTTGGTGGCTTTACTACCTCCATAATGGCCATTATTTGGCCAATAATGGTCATTATGGAGAGGCGACTAAACAGCCCTCCCTCACCTATATAAACACCCCTACACCATTGTTGAGAGACACGAAAATATACTAGCTATATACACGAAAATACACAAGCAAAACAGCTTTCTTCCTACACCTTCTTTGCATCATTTCTTGCTCAATATTCTTCAAGGTAGCATTTGAGTTTCCTTTGCTTAAGTGTTCCATTCTTTGTTTTATCTTGGGAGACAAATTGTCCAGGGACGTATAAAGGATACATACGGGGCAATATTGTCTTAAGGACAGAGTGCCACACTCGACTCGGCAAAACAGAAAAGCGCTTTTTCATTTTCATCTTTGTAATTTCCAGTTTTCTAGTTGAATTGTAATTTCAATTCTTACATTAGCAGTTGTTTGTAATTTCCGTTTCCTGCAACTTTTGTAACAACCAACAGAAATCACCTAATGTTTTTTCCTTTGATGGGATTTGAATAAAAGACTTCATGATTTTCAACTCACTTCATTGACGACTAGGTCACACCCTTGGATAATCCCTCTTATTTATCTTGACTTTGAATAAGGAAAATTAAAACGAAAACAATAAGAAAGCTAATTAACCCTCTTCGAGAGGTAACAATACAGCAATCACAAATTCTCAAACTCCAAAAACGGTAAAGTCAAACAGAGATTATGCAATAAAAGGTATAATGGGGTTACGAACCGCGAAGAGAATTGTAGCAACAACACCCTGAACAACCTGCTGAAGAAGAACCCCTTTAACAACCTCTTTTTTTGAAACCAAATTCTTCTCATCTTCATCTTTCTTTGTGTGCAATCTATATTTCTCCATACCCCCAAGCAAACAATACAATCCTGAATATAACCAATACACCACTATTGGCACAATTGTACCCAATATTTCATCTGATACATGTAATCCTCCTCCTCTACCATCATCATTGTCAATACTCATTATAACAAGATTCTTGAAAATTATGGAAAAAGATTCAAAATTTATGCAATTAAAACTAGATTCTTGAAAACTATGACAACAAGATTCAAACTTTATGCAATTAAAACTAGATTCTTGTAAAACTATGGAAAAGGATGCAAACTTTATGCAATTAAAATTATATTCTTGAAAACCATGAAGAAAAATTGAAACTTTATGCAACTAGATTCTTGAAAACCATGAAAAAGGATTCAAACTTTATGCAAATAAAACTTAAAATTTATGTATCTTGTGAGAGTTTATTTATAGAAATAGGAGGATTTGGAGCTAGGGTTTGTGAAGAGGGTGGATTGAAAATTGAAAAGGAAGGAATTCAAGAAAGAAAAAAAAAAGAGTAAAGCAAAGGAAAAAAAGAAACCTAATGATGATCAATATCTGGTTGTACTGCGTTTTGAAGTATTAATAGAAGTGATATATTTGTTATCATCAAAAACATATATGAGAAGTAGTACTAGTATTTAATCTCGAATGAACAGAACAAAGTGTAATACTCCTAATAGAACTATAGAAGTATGTTTTCTTACTTTACAAAATTATATAAAAGAAAAAAAGATTTTTTCCTTTGTGGGTCCGACAGAGGGAGCAAGTATTTTTCCCGTTTTAATGTGATTGAACTAATAAATGGTGCCAAAATAATAAATTACGGAGATGTTTGGAGGATACAGGTGTACATGTGGCGTATACGATTAAGGATATATATGATAGAGTCAAGAACATGGTACAAACAGTGGGAGAAGACTCGTAACACTTTTCAGTGATGATAGGGTTGCATCAGCGATCAACCCTTAACTCATTTTTATTTGTCTTGGTGATGAATGGACTGACACGGTAAATTCAAAGGAAGTTATCATGGTGTAGGTTGTTCGCAAATGACATAATCTTTATTGATGAGACTCGTAGCGGAGAAAACGCTAAGCTGAAAGTTTGGAGACAGACTCTAGAATCTAAAGGGTGAAAGTTGAGTAGGATGAAGACAAAATATTTGGAGTGCAAGTTCAGTAACGTGAACGACCATGAGGCAGGCGTGGAGGCGAGACTTGGTACTCAGGTCATTCAAAATAAAGGAAGTTTCAATTCGGGTCTATTATCCAAAGGAATGGAAAGATTGATGATGATGTTACACATCGTATTGGTGTAGGGTGGATGAAATAGAGGCTGACATCCGGAGTCTTATGCGATAAGAAGGTGCCACAAAAACTTAAAGGCAAATTCTATAAAGTAATGGTTAGACCAATTATATTGTATGCGGCAGAATATTGATCACTCAAGAACTCTCAAGTTTAAAAGATGAAAGTTACGGAAATAAGGATGCTACAATAGATGTGTGGGCATACAAGGAGATATAGGATTAGAAATGATGATATCATGGATAAAGTGGGAGTCACTTCGGTCGATGATAAGATATGGGAAACGAAACTGAGATGATTCGGGCATGTGTAGAGGAGAAGCACATATGTCCCAGTGCGCGGGTTGGCTAGGGACGGTTTCAAGAGAGGTAGAGGTAGGCCGAAGAAGTATTGGGGAGATGTGATTAGACGGGATATGACGCATGTGCAACTTACCGAGGGCGTGACCTTAGATATGAGGTTATGGAGGACACATATTAGGCTAGAAGATTAGTAGGTAGTTGAGTATTGTCCTACTTACACTTTCATACTAGTAGTCGTATTATTATTATTGTAGTTTCTTGTCCATCTATTTATGTTATTTGTTGTTTGTATTTCGACTATCGTATTACTTCGTGATAGTTACGACTTCTTTTTTGCAGATAGTTTATCATGCTTTTTTGTCGTATTTCTCCTTAGCTTGTTTGCACTGATTTTAGTTGCTTGTCCTTGTGCCAAAAATTTACATGAAACAACATATCTACATCCCAAGATACGAGTGAGGTATGCGTACATTCTACCCTCTTCAGATTTCACTTAGTTAAATTTTACTGAGTATGTTGTTGTTTCTCTTTCACCAAAAGTCATTAGGTTGCAACATGAATTAATAAAAAAAGGAAGATGCATTTGTTCTTTCTTAAAAAATATTTTTGTTGTGTGAAAATTAGCAAAAGAGATGTCATGACGAAATTAGAATTCTATATTTAATCAACCTAGCATAAAGTTCTAGCTATTGAAGTGTTGATTTATAGCTACATAATATATAACGTTTATTTTAATCACAATTTTAAAAAGCTATTTTTATTTTTACATTTTGTGCGTCAAACAATCACAGACGAAGAGAGTATTATTTCGTGCTTCGTTGAGACTGAGGGATGCATTCTAAATTTGGAGCCCCCTCCCCCCTCATTTCAAATTTTCAATTTATCATACATAGTTTAATTTGACACGAAATTTAATAAAAAATAAATTTTTTAAAACTTATAATGTTAAATATGCCATAAATATTTACGTAATTATAAGAAGTTTGAAATTTATGATCTTAAATATGGTATTAATATATTTGTGACTATAATTTCTTTATTAAATATAAAAATATATTATTATTTTTAGAATAAACAACAATAATAATGTACTCAGTGTAATTTAATAAGTGGAGTTTGGGAAGGGTAGAATGCTTGCCGATCTTACCTATACTTTTGTAGGGTAGATAGATTTCTAATATACCCTTGGCTCAAAAGAAATATAATAAACTCATAATCTAGAAAAGAAAAGAGACAACAAAATAGCAAATGAACAACACAAATATAGTACTCCCTCGGTCCTAATTTATGTGTTATAATTTTCTTTTTAGTCTGTCTCAAAAAAAATGTCACTTTTCTATATTTGAAAATAATTTAACTTTATAGAATAATTTATAGCCACACAAATATTTAAGACTTATTTTAGGTCACAAATTTTGATAATTTTCCTTTTTAAAAAAAAAAAATCCGTATTAAAACAATTGATGCCATATATATTGAAACGGAGGAAGTAACAAATATCAATACACATTAGTGAATAAAAAATTACGCTATACCTAAATTATTATATTACTAAAAGTACAACATTAATTGAAAGGAGAATATAGGACTAGGGGTGGACATAAAACCCGTTGAACCGAAAAAATCGAACCGCGCCGGTTCGGTTCGGTTTTCATTCGCTTTTTAAAAAAATTGGTTCTTTAAAAAACCGAATCGAATCAGGATTAAATAATTCAATTCGATTCTTTAGAGTTTTTGATGAACTGAACTGAAAACCGAGGGCAAATTTGTAATTAATCTTATTTTTTATTTTATGTTAGTGATATCTCTTGAATCATAGCCATTGAAGTTAATCTATGAAGCTTTTATGGAAGTCAAATGAGGCATGAACTTAATTAGCATATCACAGAAGCATTTACATAATATGTAGGGTGAGAAAGTAGTTGTAAATTTGTGCAATTTTAAATGGTCATAACTCTGCGCTCGGATATCCGTTTTACCTGATTTTTTTATTTTGCGTATTTTTCTAGACGTGGTCGGTCAAACCGTGGCGGTTTGGCGCATCCAATTTTTAGAAAATGTCCGTTTTTCCAATCAATTTGTGTTTTTTCCCAAATCGATTTCTAATTTTCCTTTTCTTTAGTAAAGATCTCACGATATACAATAGATTTCAACGTCGAAATTTTGTGGTAATGTAGGTGTAAATGTCAATTTCAGTGTTGGAAATTCAATTTGTTTTTAAAAAAAATCCCCCGACCCGTTTATTTTATTTGTGTTGGACTTTTATTTTGTGTGGGATATAAACTTTAATTTGGAGTTTTTTTTTACATGTTTTAAGAATATATGTGATGCAGACTTTATATTTTTGGACTTTAAATTTGAATTGAAAATATCGATACGTTTGGCAATATAAACCGTTATATCATTTTTTTTTAAAATAAAAATAAAATTTTATTCAATTTATATTTTTTGATACAAAAGCAAACCGAATCGATATATACCTATTCCTATACCTGACAAGGAAGTGTAAAGTGGGTAGCCGACCTTAGATGACATGCCAAACAAACATAGGAACAACGCGAAACCATCAACATCGCCAGTTTCATGTTAAAGGCTAGTGGTTTGATGCGACTTTAAATATGGGGGTACCTAAGTTGCTTGGCTTCTATTGACTTTTGAGTTCGTAATTATCAAGCTACCTTGTATTTGGGGTAGTATGAATTTGACTTCAATTATTCTCATTCTTACTATTATTGTATGCCTTTTTCATGTACTACTCCTACGTATAGAGGGACTAAAAGTGCCGATATGCTTCAACTACTTGAAAATTAATATGATAGTTTCAATATTAGAAGGGATAGAAATCAAAGTTTATCAAATTTAGAGTACTAAAACTGCAAAAACAATAATAACATACTCAGTGTAATCCCACAAATAAGAGGACAAAAACTTCAATAATGTTAATTAATCATTGCACCTATATTATGAACCAGTTTTCACTTTTCAACACGTGTATTTCCAATTATTTTATACAAACATTTTAAAAATCACATAAACATTAAAAAATGTGAGTTATAATTCAAGAATTTGACGTCAAAATTCTTAAATATTTTCCTCAATTCGGATACTGATCAACTTGAGTTTCCAATAACTATTGTAATTTTAAATAGTATTGGGAAAAAAGTCAATTCGGTGCACAAAGCATCCCACGTTAGCAGGATTCATGAGAGGATCGCACCCAAAGGGTGTGATGTATAAAGAACCTACCCTAATGAGTTTTTTTTTAAAAGAAAAACTAACCAACTCTATATATACAAATAATCAAAATACCTTGTTTAAAGGAGAAAATAATTAGCTATCAAACTATAATTCGTTTGCCCAAATAAACTAATTAATGATGGATTGAATTACACCCTGGTTTGAGCGAGTCTTTTCGACTGGGCAAAGTATGTTCATATGTTTTCCAACTCCACCCACAAACACTACTAAACATATTTGACGAACTTTCCCACAAAAAATATTATGTAGATGACTTTCAATTTTTTAATAAATTATTAGTTGTTGGTACTCTATGTACTTTATAAAGCAGTACGGGAAGTAAATAACTATTACAAATGTTCGAAAGGATGAATAAATGATCAATCTTCAAAACTGCCGCAAGTGTGTTGTGTCTTGAATCTTGATCACCTTGCAAAGCCAATATTGAGAACTGCCGCAAGCTTGTTGTGTCTTGAATCTTGATATCCTGAAATCAAGAAACAACTAAATCTGGATGGTTACAACGTTGTGTGTTGAGTCGAGGATAGCACTCTATCCTTAAGACAAGATTGCCCCGTATATATGCTTTTACATTAGCGGGCAATAGTCTCCCAAGATAAAACAACACTTTAATCTCAACACTACAAAGCCAATAGGTTGAGTCTGTCGAAGAAAACAAATATGACTCGACTTGCTGAAGATATGGAAAAGGAAGGAAGAGATTCTATCTTCTCTTCTCGTTTGTCTCTATGTATATAGTGTGTCTCTGTTGTGTATATCTTGTGTATATGTGAGGGTTTGCTCACTGTTTTCCAGTCACGAATTGCACAGATTTTTGCCACTATTTTGGACAGATTTCGGCCACTGTTTTGTGCTCTTTTGTGACTGAAAAACGTTGTTGTTTTCGTGTGTTTTCAGTGCTGTTTTGCAGTGCATTTTCTGCCTGCTGTGCTGCCTATTTGCTGCCCTCGAATTGAGCCAAAAGAGGCTCAATATATAGCATGGAGGAGGGGCTGTACCACTGCCCAAACATGGCTGTTAATGGCCATTAGGAGGGCATTAAAACAGCCAAGTAAAGGCAGTAAATGACCATCAAAGAGGCTGAATTATGGACATGAAGGAGGGTGATAATAGAAGAGTTAATCAACCAAGTAATGGCTGATTAATGCCTCAAAAACCAGTCCCAACGGTAGGCTTTCTGCCTTCCGTCACCTTCCCAGAAACTCTGGGGATCAAACTGTAAATATTGAAACTTCAGGGACCAAACTGTATATATGAAAGAATTCTGGTCCCAACTGTACATATGAAACTTCAGGGATCAAACTGTACATCTGGCAGAGTTCTCTGGTCCAAAAAGATAATATCAGAAAGTCCGCACATCCCACAGCCCACGACCCGTGACCCGAAACCCGAGCCCGAGACCGGACCGGACGGGATGGGTGGGCGACGGCGGCGCGCGTGTGGGCTTAGCCATGAACCCATGCACATCTATGTCTTCCCTCCTTTAAACACATGGGATACCCCTTGGGGTCCCAAACCCTTTACCAATTTGAGACATATATAGAGAGCAATTCTTCCTATTCCCACCGATGTGGTAGATTTGTCCCACACCACATTTCCATGCCTTAAACACCTTACTTCGTGGACCAATATCTCTTTTATTTCTCAACGAAATTAGACGATTCTTGGCCCTACGGTCATCTACTCACTTCGTAGATCATGCATGTGCGAAGAGACAAGGTCTCCAACATGCGGAACACTAGTGTTTAATTCATCAAAGATGGGTGGACGCATCTCCCCGCCAAAGGCTAATTTCCAACAATCCCCTCTATGAAAGAGAGATTGTGGCGCACACACAAAGTGCCTACATTTCAGCAATCTTTCAGCGAAAAGATATTGCATCAGGAGCGGTAGCTTTCGCTTTGAACCTTCCCTAGTTGAATACCATCGTACTTACTTACTGCGCGGTGAACGTGATGTCTTGAACCGTCAGTGTTTAGTGTAAGCCAAGACAACGATATCAACACAATAACTCTTCTTATTCATTTTCCTTCTTACGTTTCTGTCCGTTGTGGCCATGGACACACTTGGATTCTTAAGTGCGCTCATTTGAGACGGCCATCCTCGCACTTAAATAGGTGATCTCCTACAAGGTATCCTGCTATACCCCACTTCACAAGTGTTAGGAATCATTAAAATTTTCCCCAACCTTAACCTCAACAGTTTGAGGATCATTAAAGGTTTGGAAGCTTAACCTTTACCCCCCATGCAGGTAGCACTTTAATGTCTATCGCGGGAACAACTTTGGATTCATGTTTTCGTACAGAAATCATCATCCGAAGTGCTTCTTGCTTCCACCGAAGCGCTCAACTGAACCTTTTGCCGCTTAGTTTTCCCATTGAACCACATTCTTGGGATCTCCAATCAATATGGTTGGGTTTCCACCGCAGAGGTTCGTATTGTTTGGGTTTTCAGCCCATTCCCCTAGACAGGTAGAACACTTGATCTTTGGGTAGTCCCTTAGTTAGTAAATAAGGTAGTGACGCCCGTGATGATCAACTGCCATACGGTCTTATGTCTCCGACAGTTATGTCCAGACGCCGTCATCCGTGTCCTTCCTGAAGCCGATCGGCTAGCCACAGTGTATAACTGCTGAAGGCACGGGTTTCTCCCAATAAGGGACGTCCTCTAAGGTGTCATAAAGTTACTCAACTTCTTTCATGCTTTGTATAAAGCGATAAACTCCGATCCCATCATGAATCGGTCGATGCAAGTTTGCTTAGAGGATTTTCCAAGACCCACCATACACATTTACTTGTGGATTTGGTGTTCTTCGAATCGATGTCCGCTTTGCATCACTTGTGTTCTCCCGAACCGCCGGACATCCGAATACTATAATCTGTAGATAAGCGAATAATTCAGATATCGTCATATCTGACTTAACGCCTTCTATTGATCATGTATTAAGATCATCAGTGAATCTTAGTTCAATTGATCTGCTTTGTAGGACGATACCAGATCGGTTGCAGTGTGTACAATACATTGAACTATATGTGACCTGAGCATATCGTTCCTTGTTTATGGGTGCACCATGATTCCAATCAGCTCTATGATTCATATCCATTGGTGGCTTCAACGAGATCGTCAACTATCGACCGATCCGTTAGAGGTCTTAGAAATCGAATTCCTAGGATGTCATCTGTGATACCCATATCTTTCATATCGAGACTTTGTTTCAATATGACTTTTACTTTCAGACTGTTGGTTTTCCAACTGTTGGCTTTCTAACTTCGAGTCAATGTTTCGTTGTCGATTCATTGTTTCGTTTTATCTCGAAACTTTCAGGACCAAAATGTAAACATTTCAGGGACCAAAATGAAAGTTCGGGAAGAAGCCCAATAGTCCAACAAACCAACTCTGATCCTCTTCTTCCAACTCTCCAGTTGGGAAGGCAGTTTCAACATCTATGCCATGCAAAACTGCAATGGCCCAAGATGTTAAGCTACTCACAGGGGAGCACTTGTACAAGTAGCCGAGTCTTTGAACTCGTCAGTAGATCCATCTACTTTGTACTCACTTTTGAGTATCCTTTTCCACAACCCAAAGGTTATTTTCCCGGAGGAAGATCAACCATTATGCAAGTATGATTCTATATGAGGGAATCTATTTCTCTCTTTATAGCTTCTTTACAAAGCAGCGCTTTTGGAGATGACAATTATTTGTTAATTGTCCATGATTCATTCTCAACCATACACGCTAGAAGGACTGGAACAAGTCTTTGTCCCCTTCTTTGCTCCGTCTCGGTTCAACAACTAGAATCCCTGAGTTCTGCAGATCTGGAATATTAAGTTCCGGATAGCCAACAACTTTCGAGTCCTGTAGATACGGAACGTCTAGTTCCGGACAGTCAGGCCCTCGCGGGTTCTTGTTAACCTTGAGCAATTACTCATTTTTCCTATTTCAAGGAAAGTTATCTTCAAAGAATTCAGCATTCTTTTACGCCAAGAGGCGATCAACACTACTGTTATTTACAGATCCATTGGATATGCAATCTACAGTCTTAGGTACAACTTGACCTATTTCGGTATTCCAACTTTTACCAAGCCACCCCATATAATTTGGGCGTATGATTTTGAGCTTGGATAACACCATTGGACTGAGGTGAGAAATGAACAGTCGTTTAATGAACGATGCTTCACATTCTCCCCCTCTATCACTACGAATTTCGCAATCCATAGGCTTAGTTGATTTCCAACTTCTGCTTTGTAGCGCTTATCCGCTTCAACAACTTCATCTTTGCTTTTTCAATAAACAAAGGATTCCATACGTTGTACCATCATCAATGAAGATCACAACGTACTTGTCTCCCCCCTCTATTTTGTATAAACTTCAAATCACCCAAGTAGGTGTGACTAAGTTCTAGAGGAGCGGTGCTTCTTTCGCTATTCCCTTGACGGAATTTGGAAAGGTGATTTTGCCTCTTCGTCTACCTCATATTTATTTTGAGGGTTTATGTCGACAGAAGGCAACAATCTCTACATCGTTAGCTTTTGAATGACTTGCTATTTAACGTGTCTTAATCTATGATGACATAGATGCACGGATTACAAATATATCATTCATTTGGCTACAGACATATTGTACCATTCTTAGTTATTACAGACCTGCTGGACTAGTCTCAAACCAGCTTGACCAACAGCGTCCCTTAACCAAGTTTGGAACATGTATCACCTCTTTTCAGAGTGATCTCATTCCTTGAAGTCCTATTGAGGACAACCTCTCCAACCCCTTTGATTTTAGAGGTGGCGTTGCTTCACATGAACAACCTCTTGCCCGTGGTTAGGGCGCAACCGGATCATATGTGATCTCGATACTCTGGCCCACTCTAGTTGCTTTGGCAGACTGAGCGTCCAATTTCTTTACTGCCTTTCTTTAGGCCTTCAGATCATTAAGACATGGAAACTCTGGCCCACCTTACTAGGTGTCCATTACTTTTCCTATGAAATGAATTCTGGCACCACTCCAGTCGCCCGGAGGCTTTGTATGACTGAGTGTCTAATATCATCATATCAAAGGAATTTTGGCCCACTCCAGTCGCCCGGAGGCTTTTTATGACTGAGTGTCCAATATCATCCTATGAAGGATCTTCTGCCAAGTATGACAGGTTCAACGTCTTTAGCTTTTAAACTCCTTCCGTTAAGATTGGTGCCTAGATAAATCTTGGCGCTTACTTAAAAGTGGTAACAGTTTTCGCACAGTTAGTGGATCTTTCTCCATCGTATGTGCGAACATACTTTACACACTTTAACAATTACACTTAAAAGAACAGATCTTTTAAAGTCGTTTACAATCCAATCTTTAAACGGGAAAGAAGATAAGATTAAACTTCTGATTTTAAAGCGTAAGGAATATAAATTATTTTCATATTCCTCCTTACTTTAATCCATTTTTAATCAGACATCATTTAATCTTTATTCTTGACAAGTAAGAAAAACTTCTTATCCCAATTTCGGATTCTGGCTCACTTGAGTCACTTCATCAAACTGAGTGTCCAGTTCCTTCTTACCATTATTCGGATATTTTGTCTGGGACAGATATAGGCCTTCTGCTGCAAGATAGAATAACATCTTCAGTCTTCTCCTCTTGTCCCAGCTTGACATCCTCGTGCTCTCGTGAGCGCTTGTTCCCACCGCCTTGGTAGCGGTGACACCATGAACACGTTCATCATCATCACTCTCTTCTACCAGAAAATCATTGCCATATCCAGATTTGGTCACACAACCTTTGACCGACATCTTTCGAACACTAATAATAATACAATACACTCTTTTCTTAAGTTGTTGGTACTCTATGTACTTTATAAAGCAGTACGGGAAGTAAATAACTATTACAAATGTTCGAAAGGATGAATAAATGATCAATCTTCAAAACTGCCGCAAGTGTGTTGTGTCTTGAATCTTGATCACCTTGCAAAGCCAATATTGAGAACTGCCGCAAGCTTGTTGTGTCTTGAATCTTGATATCCTGAAATCAAGAAACAACTAAATCTGGATGGTTACAACGTTGTGTGTTGAGTCGAGGATAGCCCTCTATCCTTAAGACAAGATTGCCCTGTATATATGCTTTTACGTTAGCGGGCAATAGTCTCCCAAGATAAAATAACACTTTAATCTCAACAGTACAAAGCCAATAGGTTGAGTCTGTCGAAGAAAACAAATATGACTCGACTTGCTGAAGATATGGAAAAGGAAGGAAGATATTCTATCTTCTCTTCTCGTTTGTCTCTATGTATATAGTGTGTCTCTGTTGTGTATATCTTGTGTATATGTGAGGGTTTGCTCACTGTTTTCCAGTCACGAATTGCACAGATTTTTGCCACTATTTTGGACAGATTTCGGCCACTGTTTTATGCTCTTTTGTGACTGAAAAACGCTGTTGTTTTCGTGTGTTTCCAGTGCGTTTTCTGCCTGCTGTGCTGCCTGTTTGCTGCCCTCGAATTGAGCCAAAAGAGGCTCAATATATAGCATGGAGGAGGGGCTGTACCACTGCCCAAACATGGCTGTTAATGGCCATTAGGAGGGCATTGAAACAGCCAAGTAAAGGCAGTAAATGGCCATCAAAGAGGCTGAATTATGAACATAAATGAGGGTGATAATGGAGGAGTTAATCAGCCAAGTAATGGCTGATTAATGCCTCAAAAACCAGTCCCAACGGTAGGCTTTCTGCCTTCCGTCACCTTCCCAGAAACTCTGGGGACCAAACTGTAAATATTGAAACTTCAGGGACCAAACTGTACATATGAAAGAATTCTGGTCCAAACTGTACATATAAAACTTCAGGGATCAAACTGTACATCTGACAGAGTTCTCTGGTCCAAAAAGATAATATCAGAAAGTCTCCACAGCCCACGACCCGTGACCCGCAGCCCACGACCGGGCGGGCGGGCGGCAGCGCGCGTGTAGGCTTAGCCATGAACCCATGCACATCTAGGTCTTCCCTCCTTTAAACACATGGGATACCCCTTGGGGTCCCAAACCCTTTACCAATTTGAGACATATATAGAGAGCAATTCTTCTTATTCCTACCGATGTGGTAGATTTGTCCCACACCACATTTCCATGCCTTAAACACCTTACTTCGTGGACCAATATATCTTTCATTTCTCAACGAAATTAGACGATTCTTGGCCCTACGATCATCTACTCACTTCGTAGATCATGCATGTGCGAAGAGACAAGGTCTCCAACATTCGGAACACTAGTGTTTAATTCATCAAAGATGGGTGGACGCATCTCCCCGCCAAAGGCTAATTTCCAACATTAATCACTATTTGTTCACAAACAAAAAATGACAAAAGTCAAAATAAGTCACGTTTATTGAATCCATAGGAAAATAAAAAGAGCAAGACCCAAGGAACATGAACAATGAAATTTTAGAGGTGACTAAATGATAAATCAAAATGTAAACTCATACCAATTGTCAGAGAAAGCTTGGAAAGTATATTTTCTTGTGGTAAATATGCAGCTTATGGGTGATTACCCTACAATTATATTAATATAGAAAACGGATGCAAACACATCGGCAAAGTCGAAGAGTGCTAATCTTTTCACATCATAGCAAGAAGCATCTAAGGCTTTTTCTGCTGGTTTTGGCACGTCTGATGGTGATAAAGAAGCCAATCTCGAATCAAAATCAAGGCAATTGTATTACAATCAGTGAGGAGATTCATTTTTCTTGTATTAGCATAAACTTTTACGCAAAATCGTAGCAAGATAAGTGTTAAAAGTCTCACATCGGATATGGAATGTGAGCATGGACTCCTTATATGGACTTGGACAATCTTCACCCTACAAGCTAGTTTTTGGAGTTGAATTAGACCCAAAATCCATTCTTTATAATAAAAAATTTGTTAATCAGCTATAAAATTGACAAAACATTCATAAATACAACGAAAGAAATATATTTACCTAATTTCAAACGTGTACGTTAATTCCTTGTGCAACACAGTGAGCTTGTGTGCGTGATCAAAAGAACAATGTTTTAAAAAATAAAGGATAAGAAAATATAGTTCAAAGATCTGCGAGAAATTTGGTATGAAAATAAAAAGTAACTCCCACAAACCAGCTTATAATTTCCGTCCTAATCGATTCTTTACTGAAAGATTGTATGAATACTATACTGAATTGTGTCTATAAAGATAAATAAATGTGCTACTGCCTAGTAGTAATCATCACTCTTCCCAATTAAATGTCGCATACGTTATAGGAAGACCACATACATTGTATATTATTTATAAGAAAAAACACATCGACTAACTTATGGTTTTTAATCGTTAATAGCAAGTTATTATATGCACCATATATAAATCTGCTGAGTTTTACAGTAAACCTTTTACTGTTACATATTTTAACTCTCGAGGAATGCTAACAAATAATTTATGAATGATTAATTAATTGACAAAGAACCCTTTCATCTCCATAGGGCGTAGATGAATCTGGTACATATTGAACAATTCATTATATCGTAATCCAACTTTCAATAAGGGGTTTTTCACTTTTAGATAAATATGATTAATTTTCAAGACTAAGAATCTAGACTAAAGTAAGAAGAAATTTGGTTCTGCCTTAATAAGTTCTTCAGATAAAGTTATTCAACAATTCAATGTATTCCCTAACTACTTGTTTTGTGACAAACAAAGTTTCAGTTGTCTTTATCAAGCCACATGAAAGGTTTGAACTTACTTCCATCTTTGTTAAACCACTAATTAAGTCGAGAGCTTCAATTTCAACTTTATTTTAGTTCCGATAAGCAAACTGTATTAAGCATTGAAATCTAAGAAAAATGATACATAAACTAGAATATAATTAGATTAAGCCAGATTAGAAAATCAAGAAAGAATTTGCAAGGGTAATTAAATTATGGGTTTCTATGTATAAGAATGCGAAGGAGATCTAACCAACTAAAAAAAAGTTAGGATAGTTGTAAACCCTTACGCAAGCAATGTCAATCTATTATCACAATTTAGCGTGTATACAATAATACAAATTTAGTTCCGAGCTTATCAAGGTTACAATAGTTCACTTCTTGTTCCAAATTGATGTTTACTTTGCATTATTTTCAGTTGTTGTTGTTAGATTATATATGCATATGTTTTTTAAAAGAAATTATTTACATGTAAATTTCAGTGAAATAAATTACTTCTTCAATTGAATTCTTGTATGGATCATGCATTAGCTCATATTTAATAAACTATAATTGATCATAACCTACAAGTTATGAGATAATTATAATGTCTTCTAAATATCACAAGACCAATTAAATGTGCTAAGTACTAAAGAAATCAGGGTCATGGAATATCAATATTAGAGTTGAACTAAAACATGTGGTGACCATTTACATAATTTCGTCCTGTACATAGATGAACCATGTTATTAAGCAAAAAACTATTCCAAATTAATGGATTATAGACACACAATTCATTATTGGTCATTGCATCGTAGGTAGTGGCCTGCCACTATAAAAATAAAAATAAAAATTGCCGGCTAGTTATTTCCAATCATTAATTTGTCTCCTTAATCAACTAAAGGTTAGCCATTTAAGTTAAGTTTTAAAAGAAAATTTATAAGACCTAGAAGTTTGTTAACGAGATAGGAACATAATTGAACCAATTTGCTATTATCAAAATTATTTTTAACTTATTTCTAATAGTTCAAAGGGTATTATTAAACCAAAAATCAAATAAAAGTATATTATTGTTCCAATTTTAATAGTTCTGACCTTCTAGGGTACCCTTTTCCGTACATAAAATTGTAAAGTAAATAAATTAACATGTTAAATTTCATTTCACTCAAATTCTATCATATCATACATGGAATGAAAGAAGTAAGAAACGGAAAAAAAATCAATGCCAAAGTTCACTCAATTTAGGAGAAAAGGACCAAATCTGTCCCCTATCTTTGGCTTTAGACTCAAACTAATCTTTACTTTTTTCACCTCCTTCTTTGCAAAATGGTGCACTTTCAATCCTAAGCTTAATTGAGGTCAGTTTTTTTTAAAATAAATTCAGGTGTACCTCACCTCATATCTTTTCTCTTAACAAACAAGAGTTCCTCTTTCATATCATGCTTTATCTGTTGCTTGTTTCGCCGTTCAAGATCTTTATCTTCACTAAGACTCACTTTAATCTACAAATTATAAAGAAAATTTGTAGTAATCAGCTTCTAAAAAATTACATTAGAACATCATCTTTCCCTATGTTGCTTGGAAGCTCAAAGAGGTTTGATCCAATGTTTGGGGAGAAAGGTCGTAAAATCTCCCAACTACGAGAAAAATACACTAAAGTTTTTTTTTTAGAAAAAAGATACAAGAAACAACATCATTATTCATCAAGGAAGGATGTGCCTATTTGTTTTTGTATTTAGAAAAGACCGAAGTACGTAACCTTGACAATAATTGTACAGCCCAGATAAAATTGATCTAAAAATGAAGAGTATCTTTTTTGAAAACTATTCTCATACTGCCAGATATAATAATTTCATCTTTTTTCTTAATTTCTTTTATGGAAGTATCAAGACGTGCCTAATAAAATACTTGAGCCGAATTTAGGATTTTGAGAACATAGCTACACCACAAAGAAAAAGGAGAAACATGTACTAAGTGATAATTAATCTCCATTAGATAAATAACTCAATATTCAATCAAGTGAACCATTCAATCTTCTTAGAGCATGGACGTCAACAAATAGTATTACACACAAAATACTTAATTTTGCGGAGACACCGAACTCACTTGCACCATAATTAACTCAATAAACTTGCCCCTGAAAATCATCTAGCTCGCCAAAGAGGAACCTTTGTTTGTTGAGAGGAAAAATATGAGGTGAGGTGCACCTAACCTTGGTTAAGATTAGGACTTAAAGTGCACCATTTGATAAAGATTTGAGGACTATTAATACTCAATGTGAAAGAACAAGGATTACTTTAAGCCTAAAGCAAAAGATAAGGGACAATTTTGGTCTTTGTTTCTCCTAAAGTTAGCAAAAATTGAACGTTGGCCTTGTAGTTTTCGTCAGCATAACATAGAACAATGGAAGCCAGTAGAACTCTTCTCAGAGCTCTGAATCCTTTCAAAATCAGACCAAAATTTTGTGGGCCATTAACAGTTCGATGCTCTTCCTCTTTTTCCTCTATCAAGATTCCCACTGGTTCGTTTTTAAGGGTTGATTTCTCTTTATTTTATGCTTTAATACTCAATACACTTAAAAAAATGTAATCTTGGCACACACCCACTAATTTTTAGCTTGAATTACATACATATAGGGTGTGTTCGGTATGAAGAAAAATATTATCTTGAAAAGTGTTTTCTAGGAAAATAAGTGAGTTTCTTAACTATTTTCTTGTGTTCTGTATGTAACCAGAAAATATCAATCTAAAAATAGTTGTATATAATCTAGACTAATATTACGGGAGGTGGGGTGGGGTGGGGTGGTGGCGATGGGGGCTACGGTGGTGGGGTGAAGATGAAGTGTATTGGAGGGAGGGGAGGATACAATCAATATGGATTTCTGCTTTTTTATTATGCTTTAATTCCCAGTACACTTAAAGATGTAATCTTGGCACCCACCCATTAATTTTTAGCTTGAATTACTTACATATAGGGTGTGTTTGGTATGAAGGAAAATGAGAAAATGTTTTCTAGGAAAATAAGTGGGGTTGCTACTTA
The DNA here is from genome assembly GCA_034509755.1 of Anisodus tanguticus. Taxonomy (NCBI): domain Eukaryota; kingdom Viridiplantae; phylum Streptophyta; class Magnoliopsida; order Solanales; family Solanaceae; genus Anisodus; species Anisodus tanguticus. The sequence goes on along the minus strand of CM067561.1, from coordinate 20,567,901 downwards.
TTTTCTTGTGTTCGATATGTATGTAAGCAATAATTATTATCCTAAAAGCATTTGTATATAATCTAGACAAACACATGAGAGGTGGGGGTGTGGGGTGGTAGAGATGAAGGCTATGGGGTGAGGTGAAGATGAGGTGTGTTAGGAGGGTGGGAGGAAACAATCAATATGGAATGACACTTGTGGAATTTGTTTTCGCTCCTTTGAATTCTCAATTTTAAGGAACTTATTTTCCTGGAGAAATATTTTCCAAATTTTTTTTACCAACCAAACATGGTAAAATTGGAGAAAATGTTTTCCTCAATACCCAACACACCCATAGTTGAAAATTTTATAAAAAATATATACTTTTATACTAACTCTGCATCAGTTGGCATGGAAAATAGTAAGTAGAGTAATATCTTGGATTCAATTGTGCAGTCTATAGTGTAGTAAAGTTGAATGTCTTGGTGGGGCAGGGAAAGAAACGGGGAGGAGAGCATATGATGGTTTGCTGTTGGATGCAGCAAATACACTTTTGCAATTGACCAATCCAGTTGAAGAGACTTATGCTGCTATTGGCAAGAAATATGGTATGTTAGTTCCTTACTTTTTGTAATATTCCACTCCTCAAGCACCAAAAGAAAATTATTATGTTTCCTTTTTCCAATCCACTTGTTTGGGGTGAGGCAGAAATTGGGGGTTTTTTTTTTGTGCGTGTCTGTCCTGTCAAGTTTAACTGGCCTATAATGTAGAGCTTCACCTTATTGATGATTGTATATATAGCTTTCTCCATGTATCTTTGCTGTTAATTGGCATAATGAACTACACTTCTGTCAGGACCGGGAACTCGGGTAGCGCGGAATTTAGCCAAGCATCATTTTAATGGTAATAACAAAGACAATGCAAGCAGATAATAATGGCAAGTTAAGCAAATAAAGGAGGCACAAATTTAACGTGGTTCAGTCAATGTGACCTATTTCACGCGGTTCATTAATTTGTGCCTTCTTCATTTGCTTAACTTACCGTTATTATCAACTTGCATTGTCTTTGTTACTGTCAGTACAAGGCTATTTGGCTAAATTCATCTCTACCGGGATTCCAGATCCTAACTAATTGGTATCAGACCCAAGTTAATCTGGGTTTTGTCCTAACAGTCACCATGATTATAACAAAGACTGAAAGTGAGAATAATTTAAAGCTAACGAAAAGTGGATTTTAGATTAAGATTGTTCGTATCACATGTGTCCCAATAGGCAGTTGTTTTCTACGAATGTTTCTGTTGAAACCTCTTCTTTGGAGTGACTTTGTGGGATTATTAGAGTATTTACTCTAATTCTGTACTCTCTTTGTATACTTCTCATTATAGTAAATTTCCTCTTCTTATTTATGAACGTAGGTCAAATTGACCAAACCACTTTAAATTCTTTGTCTCCTATTATCTTTTTATTGTCATTATAACGCTACTCTGTCTAATTCTTCACTACTCGGACATCCGATCCTGACACCTTCTATCCCACTTTATATGAACTATTACTATTTGGAGAATTAAATAGCTTTTTTTTAACTATTAAAATTTTTCTTAATTAATTGTAATATTATATTATTTCTTTGTAATTTTTCAATATGTAAATTCTCTTCCAAATTGAGGAATTCAACCGAAGTTTTAGATGCCTTGTCTCTTGTATTCCTAATCCTGTCATTCTTTTTGGATGGGAATATTACTTCTCCATATTGTTTTTACAAAGCTACGGTTGAGTTGTTGCGAATTTGTGAGCTGTGACTTACTTCAGTTCAAATTCAGAAGTGCACGTGTTGTACCTTTTCTTGAGGCAATTTATTGCAAGAAATGCTTTCAAAAATTGCAATGTATGATGATACAACTACAAAAGGCTTAAGGAGATTTATTTTCTCAAATGAAAAGAAACATTAGTAGTGCTTCGTTCTGGTTTATCTATTAGTAGGTTTTTCGCTGCTTCAGAAGCGGCAGACTTTCTGACTGTGTCTACCTTTCTATCAAATCAATATTTTAGCAGAACACAGCCTTGTTAATTAACCAAGAATTAACTATAAGCTAAATGATCAAGTATCTACATGAAGTCTTAAATTATGCAGCAGAAAACAACAACAATTATGTGAACCAACGTTAGAATAGTTTCCCTGGAATGTTGAGTGAGCCTAAATGTGTTTCCTCAGCCTTTTCTTCAACATCCAGTGAAGAAAAGGTCCAGAGAACACATTAGTATCTCTACGTTTCTTCAGAAAGATTGCTAAATATACTTTATCTAATTATAGGGCTGACAACTTCTCCAGCTGAAATAAAGCAAGGTTTTAAAAGAGCTTTTGCTGCTCCATGGCCAGAAAAGCTTCGTTATCAGGTCATTATGCCAATGTCACTTAATTGGAATTCATGCCGTTTGCCACATGTGAAAAATCAGAGGGTCTTTTGATTGGGAAAATCCAACATGCCTGATATGTATTAAGTAGTTGTTATTTATTAATATTCTCGTGTTATATGTGTTCTTTTCTTGGTCGTACCCTTCCTTGTGAGGGGCTTTCCTCTCGCTGGGTTTCCCGGTGCAAATATTAGCCCATTTTAGCTCATAATGGCTTAGTTCTTCCACATAGCATTGCAGAAATTATTAGCCAAACAGATTGATCGTTCGGAAATAAAGTAATTTGACCGTTTCCTTGCCTTAGTTGTGGACAGAGCACCTTAAATATGATACGGCATAGATAAAGTTATGCTGGTATACTGAGTTAATTTGGATACAAAGATGAATAAACTCTCGGAATACTAATTACTTGTGGAAAGTTGTCCTTTCTAAAATGTACTTTTTCAGTGTATTCTGCATATCTGTATGAATCGGCAGAGTTATTGAGTAATTTATGTGGTTTTTCTTTATGAAGCAAAAAAGTTGCAGGCAGTGCACCTCCATTTTTTTTCTCTTAGTCATTCAAAAAGTTCTAGCATAATGTCCAGTCACTGAATTATTGAAACGTCGTAAAACTGAAATTGTTGGTTAAAAGTTCGTATTTTCATCATAGAGTTTACAGTTCCTTTGGTGTTATCAATAAACTGAAGATTATGTACAATTGGCAGGATGATGGCCGACCTTTCTGGAAGCTTGTTGTTGCGGAAGCAACTGGTTGTAGCGATGATACTTATTTTGAAGAAGTATACCAGGTCATTTTCGGGCTAGTAGCTATTCAGATGAAGTCTAAAATCAGCTTATTTTGAAAAAGTGTTTCTTTCAAAAAAGTACTTTTGGTGAGAAGTAGTTTGTGTTTGGCTAATCAATTTGAAAAGCACTTTTGAGCGGCAATTAGTGTTTGCCAAACTTTTAAAAAGTACTTCTAAAAAGTGTATTTTCTCAAAAGTACTTTTGGGGAGAAGCTACTTTCTTCAACTTCTGCTTCTACTCAAAAGTACTTTTCTTCTCTTAAAAGCTTGGCCAAACACCTCAACTTTGAAAAGAAAAAAAACAAGCACTTTTGGACTTGGAGAAGCTTGGCCAAACAGGCTATTAAAACACATTATAGATATTGGAAGCTATTAATGACTGCATTTACCTGAAGTATGTGCTTTTATCAGCACTATGCAAGTGGTGAGGCATGGCATCTTCCAGCTGGAGCCTATGACACCATATCGATTCTGAAAAGTTCTGGAGGTTATCAAGTATTTCCTTTACTTCGCTTCTGATATAAGATTTACATATAGAAATTTTCTTGCCATTTGTTTCTGAAGTACTGACCCTTGAGACAGTCAAACTGGCCGTTGTATCCAACTTTGACACCCGGTTGAGGAAGATATTGAAAGATTTAAACGTGTTTGATCTGTAAGCATCAATCCTTTCTTATATTTTTCCCCTTGTTAAAGAACAGTTTGAGCTTAAACTACTTTATGTCGGTCATCAATTATGTTCCTTGGTCTTGAATGCTAGTACCTCATTGCATAGCGAATTAGATGGTCTGTAATATGAGCCTTGAAACAGTTAGAAATAGTCGTATGAATTTAAGCCCTTTAAGTTTACTTGAGCATTCTCATCTGCGTGAAATGGCAGTGACTGCTTGAAATTTTAAAGATGCTTCATTTATCTGTTACTTTTTTGTGCTCTCTATTCATAGATTTGATGCTGTCATCATATCTTCAGAAGTTGGATCTGAAAAACCAGATATTAAGATATTCAGAGCTGCTTTAGGTATGTGGTTCATATAATTGTATATCTTTCATTAACATGACGATAGAAGGTATCTCTACTTTAGCCTCTTTTTTTTTCATTTGGTATTTTGATTTACTTCCTTAACAACTCTTCTTAGTTATGTTATGACCCTGAACTAGGCTTATCAAAACTATAATATGATATTAACACAATCGTCAAATAAACATGAAACTGGCTATAAGTAGTTGACCTTATCATGTTCTGCAATAGTGTAGATCAGATCTGTGTGGAAGCAACAAAAACTGTTCATGTCGGAGATGATGAAAATGCTGATAAAGCAGGAGCAAACGCTGCTGGAATTGACTGCTGGTGAGTTTCCGAGTGTCTTGCTATATTCATTTTTTCACAATTTCCATAGCAAATGTCTAACGCAACAAAGAGTTGGTGTTAATGCTGTAGTTCCTCCAGCAACACCGTTAGTTTTACATTTTAAATCTGTTGAATATCAATTATCACCGAAAGAAAGTCTTCTGTTACTTTTACCAATCATACAAAGAGCATCAACGTGTTGTATGGTTAAGAAATTTTCCGTTCATAAAAATATGCCTTTCAGGCTTTGGGGTGTAGACGTGAAGTCATTTGCGGAGATACAGAACCGCATTCTAACAGCGCCATAGCTTCCATTCGGATGGTAAGCAAAAGAACCTCCTTTCCTTTTCCTTTTTCAATTTCCATTTCATTTTCTTGTTAAAATGGGATCTCCTATTAATATATGTCACTTATATCTCACTGTTGTTTCCATAATTTGCAGATAGAACTTGACTTCAACCATTACTTTTAGAGGGAAGCTTCAAAATATTTGTTATTTTTGAGTGATCATTACGTTATCGATTAATCACCTACGCTTCACTTTTAGTGGAAAGTTAGGTTGTAGGGGCTTTTAATAAGCTTCAAGAATCCTGGTAATTCAGGAATGAATATATATACTGTGGCCTACTTCATCTCCATTTCTATGACTAGAAAGTAAGACTATATATTTACTATGAATTCATTTCTTCTTTAACACCTACAAATGACTTTCTTGATACTATTATACGCTTTCTGTAGGTCAATGATCATCATGTGTAAACTTTTTCTCTCGTTATAAAATGTTAATGATCAAATTTGCTTACGATTAATTTTCTTCAATATTCTAAACAAGACTATAGCCTCCTACCAGACATAAATCCGAACTGGTTCATTAATACTTTCGTAGTGACCCTAAATTATGTTCTATCACGCTTTCCCAAAGTTTCATCCTATGACTCATAAGGTTAATGTTATACTAAAACACAAATATTTGTATCTCTTTTGTTCTTATATATTATTACTCTTTCTCCACTCATAGGACATCCTACCACTTCTTAAACAAAACTACTCCAACGCCTTTATACATTTCAAACATCTATAAGGATACTATTTGAATCACACACCTTTTCTAATTCATATTTCATGACACCATTTACTTTAGTAAACCTAATTATACGAGTGCAGCTAAAGGTTTCATCATGCGCAGATCATTGCATGATTGAACAAAATGGCATCTCCATTAGTCCTGGATTTCGTATCAATTTTATACACATCACTTGAATTAAGTCTTTATTAGTCCTCCTCCTCTCAAGTATGCTAGTTTATACACTTCTTTCCTCTTTTCATGATCTAGATGGTCCATCAAAATGATATTATAATCCCTTTTTATATTCCATGTAACACTCTTTTCTTTTTACTTAGCGTTCAAAACTAGCATATTTTTGAAATTCATGACTTGTTCATCTTTCTAGTCATAGGAATATCATGACTTGCTCAAAATCACTAGTTCAGAAGTCTTACTTTTTAAAAAAAAATTCAGACACGATCAAATAAGTTCACTTCAAATGAAATGGAGGGAGTAGTTGATTTCAAAATCCTAATTTTTAGTTGCTCCATAGTTTCAAATATAATAAATTATTACAACTTTATCCGGGACAAGGTGGGAGTGGCTTCAGTGGCAGACAAGATGAAGGACGCAAGGCTGAGGTGGTTCGAGCATGTGAAGAGGAGGGTCGAGGATGCGCCAGTTAGGAGGTGCGAGAGGTTGGCTGTAGCTGGAGTTAGGAGAGGTTGATGTTGATCGAAGAAAAAATGGGGGAGGTGATTAGACAAGACATGAGACAACTTCAGTTGACTGAGGACATGACCTTGTATAGGAAGATATCTAGGATTAAGGTAGAAGGCTAGTAGTAGGTAGGTAGGTGTGGGGAGAAAGGGGTCGAGTTTTCCTCTTCCCCTATTTTCCTTTTAGTAGTAGTTGTCAGATATCACATTGTTTTATTTTCTTGATGGCTATTACTGTATGTTTCCACATTTATTTTGTATCTTGTTATTTGCTTTCTCCTTTCATATATTTTTGCGACAAGTGTTTTTCTTTTGAGTCGAGGGACTACCTGAAACAACCTCTCTACCTCACAAAAGATAAAAATAAAGTCTACGTACATCCTACCATCCCCAGACCCCACGTCGTGAGACCACAATGAGTTTGTTGTTGTTATCGTTGTTGTATTACAACTTTATCCGAGGAAAGTGTAGATGTTGATCAACATCCTACTTTAGTAACTTCGCGCCTTTGTAATGGTATATACTCAACTCATTAATTCAATAATTTTCAAGTTACTTATTAATTTAATCCCCAATTGAGACAAAGTGCATATGGTGCACTTGGCTGTTGTTTTTATGCAAGGAAAGTGTAGGTTTTAAGATTGTTAAGGAAATAACACAGCAAATGGAAATCAAAATAAAGCAGCGAAAAGGGATTAAAAAATATAGAAGCAGTTGAAAAATTTCATACTTTATTGAATAATTCCCTCATTAAATAGCCGATATACAAATTGAAAGTAGGTCAAATAAGTGAAACAGAAGCAGTCCTATTTGATATGCGATAAAACAGAATACGGCTAACAGTTTCTATAGAATAGGAATACTAATTTGACTAGGAGTCTTAACTAAAATCTGCAGAAAAAATAAAACAGGCATATGTACATTCCTTAAAGCAATTTTTAACACTCCTCCTTGCTTTAGGAAATGCAAACTCCAATTCTCTGCCTTAGAAGCTCGAACTTGCTGACTAGAAGCAGCTTAGTAAACATGTCTGCTAGCTGGTTTTCAGACTTGCAGTAGACTAGAGTCACTTCTCCCTTTTGCTGCACTTCTCTCACAAAATAGAACTTGATGTTGAAATGTTTGGTTTTCCCATGAAACACCGGATTGTTTGAGATAGCAAGTGTTGCCTGGTTGTCGACAAAAATCTCAGTACTTTCCTTCTGTTCCATATGTAAATCGCTCATGATCTTTCTAAGCCATAAGACTTGGTTTACTACGGCTGTTGCTGCTATGAATTCTGCTTCTGCAGTGGATTGTGCAACAATTTCCTGTTTCTTAGATGACCATGAGAAGATTCCTGAACCTAGGCTGAAACAATGTCCGGAAGTACTTCTCATATCAACAACGGATCCAGCCCAATCACTATCCGAGAATCCAAACAACTTGAAGCTTTGACACTTCCTAAACTTTACACCATAGCCAACAGTACCTTTGATATATCTTAATATTCTTTTTGCTGCTTTTAGATGCATTTCACTTGCACAATGCATAAAACGAGATGAGAGACTTACAACAAATAGAGTATCTGGCCTTGCTGCAGTGAGGTACATTAAGCATCCGATCAAGCTTCTATAATAACCTTCATCAACTTTGTCGGCTCCATCTTCTTTACAGAGTTTCTCTTTTTGATTCATCGGCGTGCTCATCGACTTGTATTCCTCCATTTGAAATTTCCTTTGATTATCTCTTCTGGCAAATGAACACTTCACGTTTACTTTGCTTGATCTCCATTCCAAGAAAATAAGCCATAAGACCAAGATCTGTCATTTCAAAAACTTGCATCATTTCTTCTTTGAACTCCTCAAGCAGCTTTTATTATTTCCTGTCACCGGAAGATCATCAACATAAAGAGACACAATAAAAATATAATTCTTTTTAGGGAAAAGGGTCAGATTTGCCCTTCAACTTTCGATTAAGGATCATATTTGCCCTCCGTTAAAGTATGGGGTCAAATATCCCTCCACGTTAGCAAAGTTGTTATATATGCCCTCTGGTGGACGGAAATCCCATGTGGATGCCACATGGGCAAAACCATTTAATTAATCCCGGACCCGAAACCCCGACCCACGAACCTGTTACGGGTTCACATAAATAGTCCCGACCCGGTCGATCCCAAACCCCTAAACCTATCCCAAACACCAAATCGATCCCAAACCCCCCACCGACTACAACCCTAACGTTGATCCCAATCTCCCGGTGCAAATCCCTTTGCGAATCGTGTTTAGGGTACGAATTTTCTTAACTTTCTGTGTTAATCGATAGTGATATGGTATTATTTATCTGCGGTGTTCGAATTTCGTCAACTTTTTTTTACCCGATTCCGATTTCATTTGTTCGACGATTTTTCCGATGTGTTTTTTCCGACGATGTCGAGTTCATTTGTTGTGTTTTTTAGCAAAGTTTGTCCGATTTGTTATTTATATCGACGATGTCGAAGACGATTGAGTTCACTATTTAATCTAGGGTTTATTTCGAGTTCAGCCCTCATTCTGCATGTGTGTCATCCTGTATGTATATTGTTAGTTTAGGGTCGGGAAAAGTGGTATTAGATTTGGTTGTTGAAATACATGTGCATGTTCATTGTTTTTTATTTGAATGTCTTTCAAAGATATCCTTGAAGCTAGAATGTTTATGAACCTTTATGCCTTGGCTGAAAATAAAGGGTTAGTATTGTTGAAAAGTGACAAATCTAGGGTTAGGTACAAGTGTGTTGAGGGCTGTCCTTTTAAATGTTCCATCTGTAAATGTAAGAATGGACTTGGGGCTTCAGTTAAAACATTGGTCAATGAACACAACTGTCAACCAGCCTTTGAATGCAAAAGAGTAGGTTATAATACAACAACTTATTACTTCCAAAAGAAGCTACAAAATAATCCAAAAGTGAAGGTCAAAGAGATGAGGCCAGAGCTAAAAGTAGCCTTTAATGTTAATGTTAGTCATCAGATTCAAACACCACACATGCAGAATGGTGCTGAACTCGGCATGAACCCTAGATTAAACAGTGAACTCAGTCGTCGTCGGCATCGTCGATATAAATAACAAATCAGACAAACTTCACTAAAAAACACAAAAAATGAACTCGGCATCGTCGGAAAAAACACATTAGAAAAATCGTCGAACAAATGAAATCGGAATCGAGTAAAAAAAAGTTGAAGAAATTTGAACACCACAGATAAATAATACCATATCACTATCGATTAACACAGAAAGTAAAGAAATTTCGTACCCTAAACATGATTCGCAGAGGTATTTGCACCGGGAGATTGGGATCGGCGTTAGGGTTGAAGTCGGTTGGGGTTTGGGGTCGATTTGGTGTTTGGGATCGGTTTAGGGGTTTGGGATCAACCGGGTCGAGACTATTTATACGAACCCGTAACGGGTTCATGGGTCGGGGTTTCGGGTCCGGGATTAATTAAATGGTTTCGGCCCATGTGGATCGCATGTGGCATCCACATGGGATTTCCGTCCACCATAGGGCATATATAACAACTTTGCTAACATGGAGGGTATATTTGACCCCATACTTTAACGGAGGGCAAATATGATCCTTAATCGAAAGTTGGAGGGCAAATCTGTCCCTTTTCCCTTCTTTTTATGTTTTACATAAAGGGTGGATTCCATTTTTCAAATCCCAGGTTTAACGTACTAAGCTCTTGGCACTTGTTTTGAGGCCATAAAGAGCCTTTTTTTTTTAGAAGATATGCTTTATCTTCATCACCATGTTTCAATCTAATTGTGTCTAATCTTGCAAAAGGAGAAAATGTGTCAGAATAATCAACATCATAAATTTGTGCATATCCTTTAACTACAAGCCTGGCCTTGTATTTGTTGATGGAACTATCCACATCTAACTTTGTTATGAAGACCCATTTCACTCCAATGATTTTTCTATCTTTAGGCTTGTCGACTAACGCCCATATTAAAAAAATTTCATACACCAGATGAAGCAAAGAGACAGCAGCATATTATACACAAAAGTTAGAAAATAAAAATTCTGCAACCACTTTCTACATCCCTCAGTCCCCTAAAACAGGAACCATCTAAGCAACTAATGGGATACAACACAACAACAACATACCCAATGTAATCCCACAAGTGGAATCTGGAGAGATGGAGAGGGTGGAGAGGGTGTTGTCTACGCAGACATTACCTCTACCTTGTGAAGGTGGAGAAGTTGTTTCCGAAAAGACCTTCGGCTCAAGTAAAGCAATTCAAAGCAGGTTTGAAAAGAAAATACAGTAGTGAAGAAGCCAAAATAATAAAAAAAATAGTAACAACAACAAATATATACGATAATCGAAGCAAAGGAGACAACATGTGATAATAAAAATCGATGAATAAGGAAACAGTTGAGTAATAATAATAACACTGATAAGGAAAACTAGACAACGCTCGACTACCTACTAACCTTCTACCCTAATCCTTAACCTCCATATCCTCCTAATGAGATAAAGAAAAAAAAAACAGACCAGGTTCTTAAAAAATGGACCAATAATCAACCAAGGGATGCCAGATGATCGTCGTTCTCTGATCACTGTACAACTCAAGCAGCAGCAGAGCCAAAGAGACTCCAGTCATGCACTTTGAAACTAGACACTGCAAGTTTAAAAACCTCAGCCATCGGCATAATTCCAGACTGTGCAGCAGGTACGGCCGTGCCTGCCCCGACTGTGCTAGCACTCTCACTCAAGGGGCTACAATCACAAAGGTAAACAAAGAAAATGTTAAAAAAACAGCAAGCCTAGTTGACTCGATAGCGCTTTAAGAATAGCAGGTGTAATCATCCCAACTTACTTTATTACTAGAGGCTCATATGCAGTTATCAGAACATCTGTCCCAACTTCCTTAAGGCGAATATTTGCCAGGTACACCTGAATGATACAATGATCAGATCTCATCTTGCAATGGGAAGGGGGTAAGGCGTTGGAAAGGGAATTTATAAAACTTACCTTAACTAAGTTCTGTGCTTCCCTCCCTTGTCTTCCCTTAGAAACTGCCTACGAATTGAATAAGGTTGATCAGGATGAAATGATAAATTTTATCAACTAATAAAAGCAATTTATAAAACTAGCTGGCTAGCATGTCGATGACTCTCATCCTTGTTGAAAATTCTAACAATCTTCACATCTACTTTCGTTTCTCCAGAAAATCATTTCATAGCAAATGCAAATGAAGAAAGATACTTTAGCTTTACTAAAATATGTAAGTACATGTTAAAAGTTGAAAAAAAAGAGAGGGAAGTATGTGGCTAGAAACTAAATCCTCTTCTGGAACATGCATTTCCGAACATCTATCATACAACATGATAGAGGAGCATCATTCCTAAAAACTTCATGTGAGGTCACTTAATGAAACTATAACATGTAAAAAATAAATAAAAAATGTGGAGCTGATAAAGGGACTAAGCTCATCTACCAGTTGTATTCAAAGCAAATTCAAGTCATGAGTCATAATCTTCAGAAACTTATACACATGGATCTACCAACTTTGTCAAGAAAACTACAAATTCTAAAACCTGTTCCATATAGGAGCACAAACTACGGAATTTAAAGAGAATGGAGGATTTCTAGGGAGGCTAAATAATCATTAAGCAAACATGATGCTTCAGCCTAATGTTATGGTAACTTGCGAAATTCCGATGAGGGATTAAAACAGCTTTTGTTCCCATCAAAACTATGTCATACACACGAAGATCCATAGAAATAAGATACCAATTGAAAGTTGAGATCATACATAAATGCCGAGCACTTCTAACATACCATTTTAACAATAAAAAACGCACTAACTAACATACCATTTGACCAACAGCAGTGGTGATGGCAGCAGGCATGTTTCTATAGCACAATCCAGGGGCCTCAAACACTACTGACTGCTCAGTGATCTGTAGTTATAAACCGAAAAGATCAACAAGATAATATCTGTAATCGAATAGCTTATAAATGATTTGGGCTTAACCAATTATTGAACACTGCAAGCTTCAGAGACAATGTACGAGAGAATATCTCACGTTTCATGTAAAAACTTCTCAGTTAATGATTGTAAATACAAGAGCAATTAGTTGGCAAGGTACTACTGGATCTTGAAGAAAACTCATCTGAGAGTTTTAATTACGTTAACCCAAGACAAGGAGATAATACCAGAATAGTGACTTGAAATCATAAAATTCTTTTGAAATAAATGGAAATGAAAATAGAGAACTAAACAGAGATATAAGGAGAGAATCCACTGATTTAGTACTAGCAATACAAAGCGGACTAGCAACATCTTACAGATAATTCAGTTTAAATCACTAATTAGCTTAAGCTCTAGGAAAGATGCATTATTCATATGAGAAAGATGATGTTGGAGATATATAGACCGATATAAGTGAAACACAGAGCACTCTAGGGGGAAGCAGTGCCCAACTGAAAAAGGCAAATGTTGATTTCAACCGTTTGCAATGACGTAGTGGATTTTTCCTTAAGTAGCTTTCTTCCTGGTTTTAATAGGACCAGTTAATTGAAATAAGAGAGGATAAATTTCATTTTACTCTGCATTGCTTACCGTTTTTTAAAAAGAATCATTTCACTCTGCCCTCTGTGGATCAGTGTTTCAAAACGGACTACCAATGCCTGAGGAGTGCAGGAAAATTCACACATAGAACTAGAGAAACACAAAGTAGTTGGAATCTTTAGGATAATATGCTAGGTTTTAATACCAAACAACTGATACAAATTATGTTCCACCTAAGTCGTTCAGTTTTGCAGTCCTCCTTTTTATAACTACTTTCTTTTTTGGATAAAACCCTTGTTCCATTCAAAACTGTTTGTTCAATCAATCAATAAACCGTGCCTCAATCCAAAGTTAGATTGACTATATAAATTATTTGTACCCGTTATGCTCAATTTTAAATTATTTGAGCAATCCAAATGAATTGAAAAAAAAAACTAACAATAAGTAACAACAACAAGACCAACAATCCATATGAACAAATCAAATAATGATAGTCATTGGCGGTCATGTCCTCTACAATTAGTTCATTAAGCATATCTATTCACTACCTCGAAAAGCAGAAACAAGACTAAGTTATCCCAAAACAATTGATCTTCTCAGTAGAAAGGAGAAGAAAAAGAAAGAACTTACTGTAGTTCCCTCAGCATCTTGTTCATTGGCAAGGTCTTGAAGAAACCAGGTGGCACTTCCACTGTCTGCTACATCCATCTTAAGATCCAGAATCTCAACTATCAAACTCTCATCGCGCGCAGGGTCCACAAACACCTCCTGCAATTCAAACAATCAAAGTACAACAAATTTCAACACGAGATTAGAAAGAAAAAAAAACAATAAAACACTATCCAAAATTTGTTTTAAAAATCCATTCTTTTCTTCCTAGATTAAACTTATACTATAAACAAAGGCAACAAACCTCGTACTCCCTCCGTCCCAAATTTGCTTCTCGAGATGCAAACTATGTGAACTTTGAACAACACTTTATAATGTTTTTTGATCATGTTAACACGAGAAGAATGCAACTTGGACTACTTTTCGTATAGTTATTGAATATCTAAATTATAATTGATCTAATCTAATTTAACTTCAAAGATCAGTCAAACTGACTCTCAAATAGGGAAACGTAACACCTATTTTGGCACGGAGGGAGTACAATCTTAACAAATTTGAACAAAACATAAAAAGAAACACAATAAAAAATCCAGAAATTTCATCCAAGATTAAACTTTTACAAGGGAAATTGCAAATGGGGTGTCTCTAATTTGACCAAAAAAAGTAAAAAAGAAAGAAGGCAACAAACAAACCTGATGATCAGGAACTTGACGCACATTACTAACATCCTGCAAAACAAATGAAATTCAATTACACCCTTAACAACTTTCACTTCATGGGCAATTGCAAAATCATATAAAAATTATCAATAACTAGCTCCTTTATGTTCCTAACAAATTAACTATCTTTAAACTTCCAAAATCTATCACACCCAATAATAACAACAATAACATAGCCGGTATAATCCCACAAGTGGGGTGTGTGAAGAGGTAGAGTCTAAGCCGACTTTACCCAGCAAAAATAAAGCATGTCAAAAAGGAAAAAATAACTGCAACAAAACAATACGGGTAACCGAAAAATAAGAAACAATAGATAATATCAGAAAATCTATCACACCCATCTTCCTTTATTCGAATTACTGTACATCATATCAAGAAATAAAGAAAAAGAAGGAACCTGGAAACGGCGAGGGAAAGTAGTGGAAATAGCACCACCAAAGAGAGGATAGACAGTACAAGAATCTTCAGCCATGTTGGAAAATAAATCCTAGAATCAGTACAAGAATGTTTTTTTCACAGTACTATGTACTAGGAAAACAATGTCAGTAGAAAGAACTAGAGAAGCCCAGAATTATATATATGTATGTATGTACAGTACTAGGTGCTTGCTTTGAACGCCATGTTCAATTTTTGTTTTCAAGTGCGATGAAGTTGCAAAAAAAAAAAAAGAAAAAAAAAAGCGAAAAGATTAAAAAAATAATATTAGAGCCAAGTTTCGATCCTGGACCGGTGGGTTGCTTCTGCTGCGCCACTCTGATGACTTTTTATCAGTTGAATTTATATGTTACTAAATAAATGTGTGGCATAACATTAGTACTTATCGTCACTGTCACCAATGTGAATCTTTTCCTTACAAATGTGTATGAGTTAAATTTCACCGTTTCTTCTTTTGGCCTTTTTTTTTATTTCATTAAATACTCGATATTTAGTAGGTATATAAATTGTTTTAATATATTAAAAATGAAAAAAGTGAAAATAATGTTTTAGATGTTTTTAAAATTTCAAATACAACTTCATGTTATATTTGGAATTTTTAATAACCAAATGCTGATTTTTAAATGAAGTGAATTTTTTTTCAAAAAAAGGTGAAAGATTCTCATGACCAAATGGATATTTATTTACAAAATCAGATTTAGTTCAGATTCCATATTGTTTATCATTTTTAAATAATCATTAATAAACTTGTTTAACTTATCAGAAAACATATGTGACAAAAACATGAAAACACATAAGTAACTAAATTTACTAGTACTATATTCTCATTTCCAATGACAATTGTACAAGAAACAAGTTATATTCACAATTTTGAAATCTAAAAAATAAGGAATTCCCCTTTTGGATTAAAGAAGAAAAAAATATATGAAATTTGTATTTTATACCAGACTGATGTGCAACCTTTTCTAGTAAAAAATGTCATATTACTAAAAATTATTGAGTCATTTCTGACTTTTTAAAAATTCTGACGACAATTGCTACTTTTGCTTTAAGGCTTTTATTTAAACATAATAATTTTCTTGATGTATTTAAAATATGATCACAACTTAAAAAGAATATTCTAAGCACACTTCTTCAAAGGCAAAAGACACGGTTTCCATCCTAAATTTGTCCCGAAAAATTGAGTTCACACTTTAATTAATCGAACGACTTTTTACCCCTACATATGTAGAAAGTAATTTTTTAGCACTCTGTAACTTGCATTTAATTGGCAAATTAGAAAAATATCATGCATTTGAATATATTAAGCAAAGTTGTGAGTGAATAGACCTTATTGTGAAGTCGAAACAAAACAAAAAAGGTCACCCTTTTCTTTCTTCCTCTTCTCTCCATATTCACTCACAACTTTGCTTAATATATTCAAATGCATAATATTTTTCTAACTTGCCAACTAAACGCAAAAAAATAAGTAAAAAATTACTTTTTTTTTGTTGAAAATATTTTAAAATATTTTCCAGCGAAAACATTTCTGTCATATCAAACACACCCTAAATAGTTGAAATTTTCTTTTATAAAAAATATACTCCCTGTTTTAATTTTCTTTTCCAGTGCATATATAATTTGAGACTGAATTCTGTAATTACTGAAAAATATACCTCTTGTTCTATTTCAAGTTCCCAATTAGGTGGATTACTTTTACTTATCACTCAATCTTCCTCTTATTATATACCTCACCATTTTCATAACCCTAGTCCTCAATTTTTGTGCTTTAAAAATCTCAACTTTATTCAAGAAATCATTAGCTCTAAATCTAAGTAATCCATTTTCAACTTCTGGGGTTGTATATTATACAATAAAAATGAAATCTTTAAATCTCATTTCACTATTTTCAAAACCCCACTGCTTATTTTCTTGATTTCTTCACTATTTACAATAATTAATTCATTACAAATCTCAAATCTTTATTTTTTAAGTTTTTTTCTTCTTTCTTGGTTTGTACTATGTTCTTGAAAAAGGGTTTTTTCTCTTCTCATTTTGCACTAGTTAAATTATAGTTTTAATTTTATTTTTTTTTAAATTGTTTTTCTGGGGTTAGGTTTTGTTAGATATAAGTATTGATATAGGGATGAGTAGTAATCAGAAGAAGAGGAATTTCCAGATAGAGGCTTTCAAGCATAAAGTAGTGGTTGATCCAAAATATGCAGATAAGACTTGGAAAATATTGGAGCATGCTATTCATGAGATTTACAATCACAATGCTAGTGGACTCAGTTTTGAAGAGCTTTACAGGTCCAATTCATTTCACTTTTTCTTGTTTTTTTACTCCCTATGTTAACTGCTAGCTTATGAATATTACTTATTAACTTTGATACATATGAAATTGACTGCTAGCATATGAATATTACTTATAACTTTGAAGGGGAGCCTTGGCGTAAATGATGAAGTTGCCTCCATGTGACCAGGAGGTCACGGGTTCGAGCCGTGGAAACAACCTCTTGCAGAAATGCAAGGGGGTTAAGTCTGTGTACAATAGACTTTTGTGGTCCGGTCTTTTTTCGGATCCCGTGCATAGCGGGAGTTTAGTGCACCGGGATGCCCTTTTTTATACAGCAACAACAACATACCCAATGTAATTCCATAAGTGGGGTCTAGGATGGGGAGGGTAGGATGTACGCAGACCTTACCCCTACCTTTGTGAGGTAGAGAGGCTGTTTCCGATTACTTATAACTTTGATGAATCCTCTAATTCTGGATTAGTTGAGCATTGGCTGAAATTTTGTGTAGGCGTAAAGAAATTCACTAACAACTTGTTTGGATGGGTGTTACTTATTGTATTGTATTGCGTTGTTAGTTTAAATACAATATTTGTTTTAATTGTTACTTAAATTTTATTGTATCATATTGGTAAATCCGTCGTTATGTAACGACGAAAAGTTTTATGTAACGTCCGATTTGGTGTGATCGCGTCGTTACCTTATTTTTATTCCTCGTATTGTATAGGTGTTAAGAAATTCACTAAATAGGGATGATAACATTAAGGGCAAGCGCTCGAGGACGGAGATAGTCTTCAAGTTACGGGTTCCGCAGAACCCAGTAGCTTTGGCTTAAATTTTATATAGGTGTTAATAATTCCACCTAAATATGTACGAAAAATAAATTCAGAACCTAGTGACTAGCACTTGAGGTCACTGTCATACAATACAGAACCTATAAAGTTCAAATCCTGAATCTGCCTCTCTAGTGATGCGCTATCCCAACATCCCTATGTAGTTTTAAATGTATGGGAATGAAATAGTCCTGAAAAGAGTGGAATTTTCACGAAGAATTTAAAAGTCAACTCGTACTAGTTTGGCATTGACGAGTAGTTGATTGATTGGGTTGAGTTATTAAGCATGAGTTAGTTAAATCACCGAAGGACTAGTACCTAGTCTGATTATTCAGTTTCCTACCCTTGTTAGTAACTCAAGTTTCTTCAAGACCAAGAAAGTGGAGAAAACATATGCAGATTCATTTAATGCTTGCTTGCCCTATGTCTGCAACAAGCTAAATTGTTAGGTAGTAATGAAACTGTGAACAGGAAATGCTTAATTGGTATCTAGTTACTTTTTACCTGTTAATACATTTGTTTGTGTTTGAGCTTTGTGCTTATCCTAAAAGCTAAGTTGCTCGGACTCTTCATTTTCATTGCCGCATTCATGTCGGATTCTCCAAAAATGCACTACTTTTGGAGTGTCCGACACGCACCTGTCAATATTCTTGAAGAGTCCGGCAACATAGCCTAAAAGAAAGGTTATTTGAATTCTTGGCTATGTTTAAGATACCATAGGTCACATGAATATCTAGTATTTGTTATACCTTTCTATCTATTCGTATGATAAATTGGACCCTTATTAAGTGATTCTTAGTGGGCCAAACTGCATTTTGTCTCTAAAATACGTAACAACTACTCTTCTATTACACTGATAGTATATATAAAGCAGAAATACATTTCATGTGTGCATGTGTCATGTCATTATTCAATAAGTTAGTTTTCTTTTGAGCCGAGGGTCTATCGAAAACAACCTCTCTACCCCACAAAGGTAGAGTTAAGGTCTGCGTCCATCCTACCCTCCCCAGACCCCACTCGTGGGACTACACTTGGTATGTTGTCCTAGTTTTCTAGGAAAAGGATATAGTATCTCATAACACAAATTGATGTCAACGTCATTTGTGTTTCCCTATATAGATATTCCAAATATTGTTATTATTGGAAGGGTAGTAGGTAGTCGAGCGTAGTTCTACCTACGCTTACAAAATGATAGTGTAGTGTTATTACTGTAGGCTCGATTAGCCTATCACACTTATAGGCGCATTATTGCTTTATATTCCCCTGTAGTTTGATTTCTGCTGCTATGTGTTCTTTAGTGTACTTTGTTTATCCTATTTAGTTGTGTTAGCTACTGCTTCCGGTTAATAGAATGCTCTACCATGACATATTCGATTTTATTATCTGCATGTTCATACTGTTTTAATTTATCGTCTGAGTCTGACCGTCTCTTTTTCTTTGCTATGCTTTGCCTGTGATTATGCTTTCTCTTGAGCCGAGGGTCTCCCGGAAACAGCCGCTCTACCTACCAAGGTGGAGGTAAGGTCTGTGTACACTCTACCCTCCCCAGACCCCATGGTGTGAGATTTCACTGGGTATGTTGTTGTTGTTATTATTGGAAGATGTCATTTGAAGAATTTATATATAATCCTTTCGCGTCTTTAATACCTCAATATGCCTAATTTAATATTTTTAAAGATGGATATATACTATCTTTGTTTAAACTGATTCTAAAACTTGTACCCAGCCATTGATACTTGACCTTGTAAAGTTTTCTCATTTGTCTTCTTCATTCAAAAGATAATTTGAGCCTATAGGAGCTTAAGTAATCTGTTCGGGGGTTACCTTGGTGATGATATTTTCTTTGACTTTAGCTAAGATGTGTAATTTTCTAAATGCAAGAGTAGCGCCTGAAATGTGAGGTTACAAATATTCGTTATACTAGAAAATTTTGTTGTTCAGAAAGAGTTCTTGAAGTCTGGAAACTAGAATGAAATAAAATATTAATTTGGACAAAACAAAGAACTTTGTGGCATCCAGAACTTTGGTTTAGCGGTAGGAGTGCAGTGCATGATGTGTGGGTAGGCGTTTGAGCCCTGTCTTAGACAAAAGCCTGCTATTTAGGCGGAGAAGGATAGAGGGGCCGGCCCATTATCAACCGAGTTCCAAACCGTGTGCCAGCTAACCATAGGAGATTTGTCGATCTTAAATAAACGCAAAGAACTTTGTAACAATGCCGTGGAGCCAGAAAGGATGATGTTCTTGAAGCTTTAGACCGTAATGATGCTAGAAATACCAGCATATAGCATTGGACAGTGGTGCAACTATATATAACAGAGAATGGAATTAGAAAACAATTTACTGATCAGATAGAAATGAAACTGAATGGTTCAGATACTCATACAAGCCAAAGTTGCTTTTTCATTGCACATATTTTAATAACCTTGAGCAGTACAATCATATTCTTTAGTGACTCCTCTGTGCTGGTGTAATGTAGAAACGAAGTAATCACTAGTCTTCTTCTGTTCTGTATGCTGAGCATATACAGCAAAGCTTTTTAAGATTTTGTCACGTAAATGAGTGTAGTATTAGCAATTTGTCCAAACCAAATTCATTGTGGTATTGGCCTTTTGTAAACCACAGACCAATCTCGAACCTTTATGGCTTTTACCATGAAGGGAATTAGAGCTTTACAGTAGACAAAAATAATTATTTTTGCCCTTCTATGCTCTTCTTACTGATGCAAGTAATTGAAATTTTTGAGTCGTGTCTGATTTAACATGTGAAAATTGATCAGAAGGTATATATGTGAACTTCCATAATAGGCGTGTGTAGATCAATGTTATCTTTTCATCAAGCTATAGATCTTGTCAAACAACCTTCCTTCCTTACTGATTTTGATAATAAAAGGGAATTGGGAACTGAAACCCATTCTATTCTGATCGAGTCCAAGTCGTTCCAGTACTACTTTGCTCATAAATTCGTATTTTCCTGTTGAGGTCAATTTAGTGATGTATAATAAGGGTTATCACTTTACGAGTGAAGCCAAGTGCTTTAGAGAAGTGTGCGCTTGGTTTGCAAAGTGCTCTCAAGAAGAAGTGGTCAGTTTCCTGAATCGGAGTTGAATTAATGTCCATGTTATCGTTCATTGAATGCTGAATAGTTATTTTACAACTTGATGATTACGTTGAATCTATACAACTTTGGTATTTTATTATTTGTCGTAAATTGTGCATTTCACTTCAAGAAGTTGCTTCACAATTTTCGCTTCCAGCCCGACGGACCTTAGTCATTTTTTGAGCTTTTCACTTTAAAAACACTTGACTAAATGTCACAGTTAACCATAATCATGGCAAACAGACACTGCACTGAGGTAAGTGTAACTATTCTTTTGGTGGGGTATCTAGATTCAGAAGTTCAAAATCTAGAAGAAGTTTGATTACAGTCTCAATTGTAGCAGGTAAGTACTTTAAAATATATTATATTTTGAGGGAAGACTTATGATCTTACGACTTCTTTGGTGGCCAATGATTACAAAATAAAATATGATTCCATTTCTATGGTAATGGTTGTTATTCTCGATTCAACATCGCAATTCCAGTATGCATTCTATTTAGCTGAAATGGCAAGTTTTCATTCATTTGTCAAGCGGGAAGAATCTTCAATCTGTTAAAGGATGGAATCAAGAATAGGCTATGAGATGACCTTTCTATCCTCAGCCTTTTCCTGAACTCTTTGATCTGAATCCTGACCAGATAACTTTTGACCTTCCCCATCAATTCTCGTCATCTGCCCCTACTCCCCCTTGACAGGTAGTCTCGTTCCCTTCCCACGTTCCACTAGTCCCTCTGCCTATTAGAATTCCTTCTACTAATGCTTTCCATTCATCTACATACCCCACCTTCATATCTTATGCTACCTATTCCTCTTCTATATAAAGGGTTTACAGTTTTTTTGTGTTTCAGTCATTTATACTATTCTCGTTTCATTCAAATTCTATTTAGTTGGCACACCAAAATCGAGATAAAAGGGTTCTGGTGCATCAAAAGTCATTTAAATGTGTAGTAATTCCTAGAACGAGACCAATTGAGTGTGGAGTTTATACTAAAGTAACATAATCTTAAGTTCACAATTCATCTTTAATAAAGGTTATTCAATGTGTATTACTAGCAAAGCTAGTAAGGAAATTTCCTTCAGGGATTATAAGGTGGCCTTTGAACATACATGCTATTTGCAAGTATTTCATTACTTGCTTTACAATTTTGTCCATTATTTCAATTGAAATAGATAATTTAAAGTTAAAAAACTAGTTTGAGGAGTATCTCCAAGTGAAATAATGATTTTAACCCACAAACTTCAATGTTTTCCCCTAGTGTCCAAATACAATTTCAATCAGCTTCCAAATACATTTTTTAACTTCAATCAAATATCCTCCAAACTGGCAATATCAATAAATTCAGGCATCTATTTTGCAGCCCTCCAGGTCTCTAGGCGATGAGAATACATCTCAATTCTCATGTGTCAAGTTGGGTCTTGTGATGCTTTAATAACTTATATAGTTTATTAGGAGAAATAATGCATAAAGATGAGCAATAAGGTCCGCAGGTAGGATTGGATTTTTTGACTCTTTCTCGAAAAGCTAGCAATGTTAGAATTCAAAATCTGGCAGGAATCCAATGCTTAGAGTAGAAGTTATCAGAGGAAACGGATTGCAATTGGGCCCAAGTTCAGTGATTCACAATTTCATTGTCTTTATTTATTTTTCTGTAACTTGAATAGATATTTAAACTGGAAAGGCTGCTTGGTTATGGGATGTTTTTAGTTTTTGACTGAGGGTAAAGAAAGAAGAAGATGTCTGTTGGTTCTTTTCATGGAGAAATCATCAGGCTAGCAGAGGCATGTGCCCCTTCTTGCTGTTCACTTTATTCTTCCTTCTGAACTGAAGTTATTAGATGTCTTAGGGTGAGGTAGACTTTCCTGAAGCCTAATTTTTAACACTCATCACATCATTGACTCTTTTGTTTAGTCTTATCTGTTTGCCGTTATTGATATATAATGACACCTTTACAATCTTAATAATCTGTTGCTTTGTGACATCCTTCACCTTTTTTTCATTACCGTTTCCAACACTCTTTTAGTTTGTCGCTTTTTTTTTGTTGTATATACTTGAAGACTGTTTTTGATATTTGGATATCTTCTGTCAACGCAGAAATGCTTATAATATGGTGTTACACAAATTTGGTGAGAAGCTATATTCTGGACTTGTATCTACAATTACTTTCCACCTACAACAGATCTCTAAATTCATAGAGTCCGCCCAAGGTGATTTATTCTTGGAAGAGCTGAATAGGCAATGGAGAGATCATAATAAGGCAATGCAAATGATACGGGACATTCTGATGTACATGGACAGGACCTTCGTTCCAAGTACCCATAAAACCCCTGTTCATGAGCTCGGGCTGAATCTTTGGCGGGATAACATAGTACGTTTAAATAAGATTCAGACGAGACTTCTGAGTACGCTTCTTGAACTTATACTTAAAGAACGGGATGGTGAAGTAATTAACCGGGGACTGATGAGAAATATAATTAAGATGCTAATGGATTTAGGACCATCTGTGTACCAGGAAGACTTTGAAAAAACTTTCCTTGAAGTATCAGCTGATTTTTACAGGGCTGAGTCTCAGAGGTTCATTGAATGTTCCGACTGCGGAGACTACCTTAAGAAAGCTGAAAAACGTTTAAATGTAGAAATTGAGAGGGTGTCACACTACTTGGATCCAAAGACTGAAGTGAAGATCACTAATGTGGTGGAGAAAGAGATGATTGAGAACCATATGCCTAGGCTTGTCCATATGGAAAATTCAGGATTGGTGAATATGCTTCTTGATGATAAATATGAGGATTTGAGAAGAATGTACAACTTATTCCGTAGAGTTCCTAATGGTCTTGCGACAGTAAGAGATGTTATGACTTCTCACATCAGAGAGATTGGTAAACAGCTCGTTACCGATCCCGAGAAGCTGAAAGACCCTGTTGAATTTGTCCAGTGTCTCTTGAATGAGAAGGATAAATATGATAACATAATAATCTTGGCATTCAACAATGACAAGACTTTTCAAAATGCATTAAACTCGTCTTTTGAATTCTTCATTAACCTCAATCCTCGTTCTCCCGAGTTTATTTCATTGTTTGTGGATGAAAAGTTGCGAAAAGGCCTCAAAGGAATCAGTGAGGAAGATGTTGTAATTATTCTTGACAAGGTGATGATGCTCTTCCGCTACTTGCAAGAAAAAGATGTGTTTGAAAAGTACTATAAACAACACTTGGCAAAGCGACTGCTTTCAGGAAAAACAGTTTCGGATGATGCTGAGAGAAGTCTGATCATTAAGCTGAAGACAGAATGTGGTTATCAGTTCACTTCCAAATTAGAGGGCATGTTTACTGACATGAAGACGTCTCAGGACACGATGCAAGGATTCCATACAGCATATGGTGCTGAGTTGGGTGATGGCCCTGGCCCCTCATTGGTTGTCCAGGTTCTCACGACGGGATCGTGGCCTACTCAACCTAGTGTCACCTGCAATTTGCCAGCTGAATTGTCAGCTCTGTGTGAGAAGTTCCGGTCGTATTACCTTGGGACCCACACCGGTCGAAGGTTATCCTGGCAGACAAACATGGGCACAGCTGATTTAAAAGTGACGTTCGGAAAGGGCCAGAAGCATGAGCTCAATGTCTCTACTTACCAAATGTGTGTCCTTATGCTCTTTAATAATGCTGATCGGCTAATGTACAAGGAGATTGAACAGGCCACGGAGATCCCTTCATCTGATTTGAAACGGAGCTTGCAGTCCCTAGCATGCGTCAAGGGAAAGAACGTTCTCCGGAAAGAACCCATGAGTAAGGATATCGGAGAGGATGATGCATTTTTTGTCAACGACAAATTTACAAGCAAATTTTACAAGGTCAAGATAGGAACTGTAGTTGCACAGAAGGAATCCGAGCCTGAAAAGCAGGAGACACGTCAGAGGGTGGAAGAGGATAGAAAGCCCCAGATTGAAGCTGCTATAGTAAGGATCATGAAATCCAGGAAGGTATTAGATCACAACAACATCATTGCTGAAGTTACGAAGCAATTGCAATCTCGTTTCCTGGCAAATCCAGGGGAGATCAAGAAACGGATTGAGTCACTTATCGAGAGAGATTTCTTGGAAAGGGATGATGCTGATAGACGATTGTATCGCTACCTTGCATAAGAAATGTGAGCAAGTCATAATTAGTGACTTTCTCAAGCTTCTTGGTAGAATTAATATGATGATTATTGGAATTTTCTCTACGCCCTTTTAGTTTCTGTAGTAGTAATTGAGTTTCAATGAATGTAGTTATTTCGGCGGACTACATGCATATGCATTTGCTCTGAGAGAAAGATTACAAGTACCTTAATGCTCACTAAAAAACTTCATGGAATGAGCTATAACCTGCTATGTTAAGTCTCATGCATTTGCTTGTTTCATCCTTCATTTGTGATTTGATATCTGGTTTTGGGATTTCACTGACAATGTAAATATTTTCAAACTATCAGGTCATCTAAAAGGTAATTAGATTAACTATTCATAATCAGTGGAATTATAAACTTAGGGGCTGTTTGGTTCAAGGGATTAGGTGGGTTATCATGGTTTAAATTTTCCAATTAATTTTATCCCATGTTTGGTTGGAGGTATCAGCTAAAATCAGTATGGCTAAAATTGGTACTTATTCTTTATAGAAGGTGGGATAAGTTATTCAATTTACAGTCTTAATCTAGATAACTTATCCCATATAAAAGGTGAGATAAGTTATTCAAGTTATAGTCTTGATATTAATCTTGTATAGGTACGTAAGCAAAGGAAAATGTGTTCCGTATAAAGGAAAATGTTTTCCGTGGGGGTGGGGGTAAAGGTGTGGGGTGATGGGGATGGGAGCTATGGAGTTAGGGGTGAAGATGAGGTGTATTGGAAGGTGGGGAAGACACAATCAATATGAAATGCAATTTGTGGAACTTGTTTTCCCTATTTTCACTAGGAAAGTCATTTATCTCATTTTAAGAAACTTATTTTCCTAGAGAAAATATTTTAATTTTTTTAACCAATTGAATATGAAATGATTGGAAAACATTTTCTCTATTTTCCTTCATACCGAATATTCCCTTGATCTTTTCATTGAGATAAAGGCATAAACGTTAGGAAGAATATATAGAAGTAGAATTGGTTTCTTAGCATTTAACCCCCCCCCCCCATAAGCAGGGGCGGATTTAGAGGGTGCCGAGGGTGTTCACCCGAACATCTTCGGCAAAAATTATAGTGTATATATATCGGGTATATTTTTGTGTGTTTATGTACATACATTAATCTTTGAACACCTTGAACAAATGCAAAAGGTTGGTTCAAAAGGTCCACGGTGTTCAAAATTATCTATATTGTCCCAGGTTTGATTCCTAGGGACAACATTATTTTTATGTTTATCTTCTTCTTCTTTTTTCCGAACACCCTGAGTGAAAATCCGTTAGCAGACTTAAAGGACCACAACCGTTAAGTGCGTACTTAAAAGGACTATTTTGAACATATCCTCAATCATAAGAGTGAATAATTTGCTATAGTTGTTTCTTAAGAATCTCCTATAAAACCAGTCAACGTTCTTCAAATTAGTTTTTGATCTTTGTCAAACTGATCTTTACAGAATAACCAAGAACAAAATAAGGAAGAACCATGATGAGTATAGTATGTCTTACCACGACAATTATCTTTATCCCCTTCTTTTTCTTTTGGATTATTTTTCCTATTTTTATGCAACAACAAAAATATTTTCTTCCTTTCTATTGTATCTGTTGAGGAAGAATAATAAAACCTGAAGTAAAAGTAATTAAAAGGTGAATAAAGTAGTTAGTAAGTCACTTAGGAAGTTAAGGTAGTTAGAAGGTGATTAAAGAGTTTGTTGAAGGAGAATCTTAGACTATATATATATATATATATATATATATATGGAGGTAATGTAAATATAATCACTTACTCAAATGAATAAGAACTCATAAATAAGTCTTCTTCTTCTTCTTCCTCTTCCTCTTTCCTTTCTTTCATTGTTGTGTATGTTTACTGTTTTGTGTATACATTGTATATTCAGTGTATATCACTGACTTGATTGAATAATCCAACATGGTATCAGAGCCTCTGGGATTTACAAAAACCAAATCTGAAGGATTTTGCAGTTCTTGATATCTGAAATATACCAGGTTCAACTTTCTGAGTCTTCTATAATTCTGCTTCTGACTTCTGAGTTTCTGTAATTTTTCTTCTCTATCTGATTCCGAGTCTCTATTAGTCTTCATCTTTTATTGAATCTTATGATCTTGTGGTCGTCTTCATCACAATCTCTTGAATATTTTTGCTTCTTGATTAAAAACTCTATCTCTAAAGAGTAAAATTACATCAGTTGGAAAGTATATCTCAAAAAGTTACAGGAAAATTCTGATTTGTTACATCATCTTGAATAATATTTTCTGGTCTATAATATATCTAAACTACTACCATGAATACTCAAAATCCTCAAAACAACACTACTGAAAGGGATAATGCAGGAACTACAGTAGGAGTTACTGCCTCCCTAGATCACAATCATCCTTTATTCCTCCAATATTCGGATGTGAGTGGAGTGTCTCTAATCTCATTTCAGCTACTAGGATCTGAAAATTATGTCTTATGGAGTAAGTCCATGAGGATTGCATTGCTTGGAAGAAATAAACTAGGTTTTGTCAATGAAAAATATAAGAAGGAACATTATGAAGAAGGATGGTGGGATCAATGGGATAGAGTGAATACTGTGGTATAAGCTTGGCTAATGAATTCAGTGTCAAGCAGTCTACTAAGTAGTGTGTTATATGCAGATACTGCTTATGAAGTTTGGGAAGACTTAAGGGAAAGGCTTGATAAGGTAGATGGATCTAGAACATATGATCTTCGTAAAGAAATAGCTACCTTAACCCAAGGCAATTCCAGCGTCTCTGAATATTTTTTCAAACTGAAAACGTTATGGGTGGAATTCCAATCCTTGGTACCCCCTCCTAGTTGTGGCTGTCCTAAATCTAAAGACTTTATAGAATATCTACAAAGACAAAAGTTATACCAATTCTTGATAGGACTAAATGAAAATTATATGCAAGCAAGAAGTCAAATCTTATTAATGACATCATTGCCTACTGTGAACAAAGCCTACTCCATGATAACTAGTAATGAAAACCAAAAGTCAATCACTACAAAATCAGTTGGCCTGTTAGGAGTTGGACTTGGTAGACTCAGTAGTCATGACCCTACTGTCATGTATTCCAAAGCAGGCCCTAGTTTTCAGAAGTTTAAGAAGAATTTTAACCTGTTTTGTAAAGTATGTAGAATGAAAGGACACACAAAAGAATCTTGTTATAAAGTGGTAGGGTATCCTCCAATTTCAAGTCCAAGAGAAAGGAATATGTTGCTCATAATGTCTATGCTACTGAGGAATACAATGGCACTGAGAAGATATACAGAACAAGTGATATGAATGACAAGTCATCTAGTGTAGGCACAAATCCAAGCAACTGGCAAGGTCATGGAGCATCTGTATTTTCCAAGGATCAGTATGAACAAATAGTTCAACTGCTGAATCACAACACAACCAAAATAACACCAGAACCATCTATTGCTTAGTCTATAGCCAATGCAGCAGGTATGGATATACATAAAGCTTTACTTGTATCTAACATTGTTAAGCAATGGATTATAGACATTGGAGCTACAAACCATATGGTATCTGACATAGAAATGTTAACAAAAGCTACAAGTTTGAACACCCAATCTAAAAAGGTGCATTTACCAAATGGAGAAATGGTAAAAGTTACTCATATAGGGTCAAGTAATATATCTGACAGAAGCACCTTAAATAATGTGTTTTATTTGCCTCAGTTTAAATACAATCTGATGTCTGTATCACAACTAACCAAAGAATTGTAGTGTGCAACCATCTTCTACCCTGACTCCTACCTATTTCATGATCTCTACAATGGGAGGGTGAAGGAGATTGGTAGGGTGCAAGATGGGCTATACACTCTAATAAATCAGACATCATCAAGTCATCCAAATGAACAAGTCAAGCTTGGACTAAATGTGAAAGATAATAAAGAAGTCGTTGCACTATCAGAGGAAGAAATAAAGTTAATGCATAGGAGATTTGGACATATATCTAGTACTGTTCTAAGCAAAATAATAAGAGCTAAATCTGATGTTATACTTAGAACTATAAAGAATTGTAATGTATGTTCATGTGCCAAACAATGCAGACTTCCATTTCCTATCAGTATTAATAAAA
The DNA here is from genome assembly GCA_034509755.1 of Anisodus tanguticus. NCBI lineage: Eukaryota > Viridiplantae > Streptophyta > Magnoliopsida > Solanales > Solanaceae > Anisodus > Anisodus tanguticus. The sequence goes on along the minus strand of CM067561.1, from coordinate 20,538,877 downwards.
GTGTTTCTAGCTTTGATCTTGTTCATATGGACGTTTGGGGTCCTTACAAAGTACCAACCCATAATGGGAGTAAAAATTTCTTAACAATTGTAGATGACTTTACAAGAATGACTTGGAATATACTTACTAAAGCTCAAATCAAATGTGTGTGTAGTACTTCAACAATTTCCCGCCTATGTACAGACTCAGTTCAACAAGACTGTTAAAATCATAAGAACTGATAATGGTACAGAGTTTGTAAATGATGTTTGTACTAATATCTTCTTAAAACTAGGTATTATACATCAAAGATCATGTGCTTACTCACCTCAACAAAATGGAGTGGTTGAAAGAAAACATAGACACATTTTAGAAATAACTAGAGCAGTAAGATTCCAAGCTAACATTCCATTAAAATTCTGGGGACTGTGTGTTACAACTCATGTGTACTTAATAAATAGGCTACCCTCATCAGTTACATGTGTTTCACCCTATGAGAAACTTTACATGAAAACATCTTCTATTTGTCATTTGAGAGTATTAGATAAACTACAATCTAATGTAAGGACTTGTGTTTTAACGGGATATTCTGAAACACATAAAGGTTACATATTATACAATCTGCAAAACAACTTATTCTTTGTAAGTAGAGATGTGACCTTCAGGGAAACAGAATTTCCCTTCAGGACAGCAACACCAGAGAAACAGATTTTTGTGCAGGACACAAGTGGTGAAGGAAAAGAGATATACTCAACTACAAAGAGAACTATGCCTATGCAGATTTACATACAAGAAGGGTCAAGTCAAAGAACACATACTCCAGAAAGTAACATTGAACCAACAATATCTGAAATAATTCAAAATAATATAACACAAATACAACAACCAATAATATCATAAACAATCCAAAATGATATAACACACATACAACAACACTTACCACATATCAATTTACCTCGGACATAAATACATACTACAAATACAATGTCTACTAGAAGATCTAACAGAACAAAACAATCACCAATATGGCTTAAAGACTATCACCAACAAGTCAAACAACACACCTTACTCTATAGCTAATTACATATCCTATGAACCAATCTCTACAAAATATAGAGCATACCTCACATCAATCTCAGAGATAACATAACCAAAGAATTATACTGAGGCATCCAAGGATCTTAGGTGGGTGAAAGCAATGCAAGCAGAGATAAAAACACTGCAAGACAATCACACATGGAACATAGTAGATTTGCCAGAAGGAAAAAGTACAATATGTTGTAAATGGGTCTACAAGATCAAATACAAAGAAACTGGTGAAATTGAAAGACTCAAAGCTAGATTGGTTGCAAAAGGCTATAGTTAACAAGAAGGTATAGACTACCAGGAAACCTTAAAATGGTTACTGTAAGGACTATACTATCTATAGCAGCATCCAAATACTGGCACATTCATCAAATGGATGTATATAATGCCTTTCTACAATGAGATTTATATGATGAAATCTATATGGAACTACCACAAGAACTTTAAACTCACAGAGGCTCTAATTCAAATGGAGTTTAAACAGTCACAATATGATCACTCATTATTTACAAGGAAAACAAGAAAAGGAATAATCTTGGTACTTATTTATGTGGATGATATGATGATTATAGGAGAGCACATGAAACAAATAGAGGAGACAAAACATGCCTTACAACAAGCATTAAAATGAAAGATCCAGGAGAGCTAAAGTACTTTCTAGGTATAGAATTTGCAATATCAGACAAAGGGATTCTGATACACCAAAGAAAGTATACTTTAGAACTAATTGCTGAACTAGGGCTGGCAGCAGCCAAACCTATCAATACTCCTATTGATTGCAACATGAAGCTTACTACAAATGAATATGATGATCACTTGCAAAAACAACAGGACACATGTAAAAAGAAACCAAAATCAGGAGATGACCTGCTGGAAGACATCAGTATGTATCAAAGACTGATAGGGAAATTACTTTATCTAACTGGTATAAGACCAGATATAGCCTACAGTGTACATACTCTGAGCCAATTTCTACAACAACCAAAAAAATCACACTTGGAGGTTGCACTCATGATAGTTAGGTACATCAAAATGCAGCCTGGACAAGGGATATTATTGTCCAGCAAGACTCAAGAAACTGTAACAGCATATTGTGATGATGACTGGGCTGCTTGTCCTAACACCAGGAAGTCAGTCACTGGTTATCTGGTTAAACTAGGAGAATCACTGATCTCATGGAAATCTAAGAAACAATCTACAATATCAAGAAGCTTAGCTGAATCAGAATATAGAAACTTAGCAAGTACAATGGCTGAGCTAACTTGGATACTTGGCATACTAGGAGAAATTGGGATCAACATTAATACACCAGTAATAGTATACATAGATAGCAAATCTGCAATCCAGATTGCTGCAAATCCAGTATTCCATGAAAGAACTAAACACATAGAAATTGATCTACACTTCATAAGAGAGAAGATATAGAAATGAATAATAAAACCAGAATATATTAACACTTCAAATCAACCTGCAGATATACTTACTAAAGGATTGAATATAATTCAACATTACTACCTATGCTCGGCTTGCCTAATATATTTCCAACACCCAGCTTGAGGGGGGGTGTTGAGGAAGAATAATAAAACCTGAAGCTAAAAGCAATTAAAAGGTGAATAAAGTAGTTAGTAAGTCAGTTAAGGTAGTTAAAAGGTGGTTAAAGAGTTTGTTGAAGGAGAATCTTAGACTATATATATATATATATATATATATATATATATATATATATGGAGGTAATGTAAATGTAATCACTTACTCGAATAAATAAGAACTCAGAAATAAGTCTTCATCATCTTCTTCTTTCACTGTTGTGTATGTTTACCGTTTTGTGTATACACTGTATATCCAGTGTATATCACTGATTTGATTGAATAATCCAACAGTATCAAACCTTTTTTCTTCTTAGGTTTACTTCTTTCAGGAAAAAGAAACACGACTCTATCAAATCCAGAGATCAAAATTAATCTATGTGTAATAACACTATAACAACAATATATGTAGTGTAATTTTATAAATTTGATCTAGGGGGATAGAGTGTATACAAACTTTACCCGGTAGAGAGGCTATTCTTAGCTCAAGTGCATCAAATCAAAATACAACAATAGTTATGAACGAAGAAATACGGCAATGGAGAAAACATGACAACTAAATACGAAAAGCAATACAAAGCATACATAAAAAGAAGAGTAACAACATTTATATATGTTAACAAATATATTAAGAAAAAGCAAGAAACTACATTACTAAAGCTAATACTACGACATACATGTGCTCTAAACTACCATCTAATCCAATCTCACGGAAAAGCGAGACAATGCTCAACTAACTACTAAGTGTTAAGGTGCAAATTAAATAAAAAGAAACCCTTATAAAAGGTCACACGCCCAGTGGGACTCGAACCCACAATCGCTTGATTAGAAGTCAAGCGCCTTATCCATTAGGCCATGGGCGCCGTTGTACGTCCTTCAAATGGATACGGAAGTTATATATATATATATATATATATATATATCAGATTATTCGAAGAGTTATTAACCAAACTAATGAAACCCAAAAAATAAACTAGCAAGAATAAATTGCCAACACTAGTATAACACCCATTACAAGAAAAAAAATTAAATCTACGAGACATTAAACATTTAAAAAATATTTTAAAAGGAAAACTATCATGCTTAAATCTACTATGTAGGAATCCTAACGCATACTAATTTATTAGATTAATAAAAGGGCCCTTAGTAAGATTTAACTTGACTCTTTTTCGAATCATAGTTTATTAGTTCTGAGCACTCATATATTTATATACCACCTTCTCGGTATCTTATAAGCCTATTACAAATTATGCTATTACTATATCATTAATCATTATACATAAAAATCTCACTTAAAAAGGTGCATGATAAACAATTTAAAAAATCCTTCGAATACTTCAGTCTTTATTTGCTTCATTTTGTTGTCAAACGAATATAGTGGTAACCATGAATCATAGTCAACTTACCTAAGTTTTTTTACCAAAATAATGTCAAATATTGTTAGTTACATTAATGAATAGATTTATGTTATCTCAAATCACAAGTACCATGCGTTGGTATATACATTTGATAATTAATTAATTAAATCATCTATATTAAGCTTTCTCGTTATGTTTTCTACTTGTTGATCTAGATATCTATAAAAGCAAGAAATTGAATTATAACACACTAGAAATAATAGAAATATAGTTTAAATTCAAGAAGCCAATGATTGTTGGATAAATATTATCAAATTATGTATAAGCGAGCGATTGCCCTTCAAATTTCTATTCGAATAATAAATTACAATTTGTCCAGTGGACTATTGATTTGCTTACATTTATGATTTATCCACTTAGAGATCTAAGGGTCAACAATTTTTTAACCAAAACAACCTTCTAAATCAAAGTTAAACTAAAGTATTAATTAATATTTTTCTCCACTTATTAGCAGCGTTTGTGTAGACTAGAATCTTGCTCAAATCATTCTCTGTTTTTCTTTATCCACAAATAAATCAAAGATATATCATTCTCATGGTTTTATTTTTATTTTTTATTTTTTATTTTTTATTTTCATGATTTTCTTTAAGTTCTATTATTTTCACTACCAAGTCTAAAAAAATCGTTAAGTTTCCACCCCGGTTCCAATCTCTTTCAAATTAAATACTTAACTTCTTAACTAAATTAAATCGCATAGTAATATATCTTTTCAGATTTTTTTAATAGGCTAGTTCAGTGGTGTATGCAGGATTTTTTTGTAAATGATGTCGATATTTTAATATAGGTGATGCACAGTTATCGCAAAGAGTTCATCTAAACCAGGGGCGGATCTACGTGAAGGGAACAAATTCACATGAACCATTCATCCGTCCCTAAATTGTGTATAGCACTAGTATTTTCATGGTTGAAAGAAATAATCTCTTAATTATTTTCATTAATGAATGTAGTATATATACAAGTTACAATCTTTAAATATGAAAAATTCTATTCATACTATACTTCTAAATCCTAATCATACTTGTGCAAAAATTCTACAACTGTGGTAAGTTTGTACACTAGTTTATTTACAATCCTAATCCTATTTGAGCACGGTACCGTGCTATATTCTATCACACCCCCGCAGTCATAGCGAGCGATTGTCGTACGCTGGGACTGTCCCTAAAATTTTCAAATAAAATTGAGGGAAGACCCTTCGTAAAGATGTCAGCAATTTGGTATCTGGGGGGCACATGTAAAATGCGTACTTGTCCACGAGCTACCTTTTCGCGAATAAAGTGAATATCCATCTTGATATGTTTAGTGCGCTGATGTTGGACCGGATTGCCTGAAAGATAGACTGCACTAACATCATCACAATAGACCAAGGTAACTTTTTGAATAGGAAAGTGTAATTCTAATAAAAGAGTACGCATCTAACATGATTAAGATACCACATTAGCCATGCCTCGATACTCAGTCTCTGCACTGGATCGCGATAATGTAGCCTGGCGTTTCGCAGACCACGAGACCAAGTTATCCCCAAGAAACATACAATAACCAGATGTCGAGCGTCTGGTATCAGGACAGCCACCCCAATCAACATCTGTATATGACACAAGAGTAAAGATGGAAGAAGGATATAAATACAAGCCATAATCAAGTGTGCCCTGGATATATCGTATAATGCGTTTGAGCGCATGCATGTGCTTAATCCGTGGGTCATGCATGAATAAACACACCTGCTGAACTCCATAAATAATATCAGGTCTCGTGAAAGTAAGATACTGAAGTGCCCTTGCAAGACTGCGATAATGGGTGGGAGAGGGTATGGTGTGCCTGGCGTAGTACTCAGCTTTGGTTTGTTATCAACCAGAGTGGAAGTAGACTTACAAGATGACATACCAACTCTCTCAATAATCTATGCGGCATACTTCATTTGAGATAAAAATAGACCACCTGGATGACGCGTGACATCAATGCCCAAGAAATAACTCAAGGGTCCCAACTCTTTCACTGCAAATTCAGAACTGAGAAGTGACATGATAGGCTTACGCAGATTATCATATAAAGCAATCAATATAATATCATCTAAGTATAATAAAATATATGCCAGAGAAGTACAACGATGATATATAAAGAGAGAATGATCAGACCGACTGTGAGAAAATCCAATAGTAGATACATAATTTGCAAACCTCTTATACCAAGCCCGCAGGGCCTGCTTAAGCCCATACAAGGACTTCTTCAGCAAACAAACATGATGAGGATGATTGGAATCTCGAAAACTCAAGGGCTGATGCATATAGATTGTCTCCTTAAGATCACCGTGTAAGAAAGCATTCTTTATATCCAATTGATGAATATATTATGCTTTTGAGAGAGACAAACTAAGAATAGTGCGAATGGTAGCCGGTTTGACCACCGGACTAAACGTCTGACCACAATCCACGCCAACCTGTTGAGCTTTACCATCACCTACAAAACGAGCCCTATGCCTCTCAAAAGAACCGTCTGAATTTGCTTTATGAGTAAAAATCCACATAGACCGAATAATATTAACACCATATGGATGGGGTACTAACTCCCACGTCTTATTTTCAATAAGAGCATTATATTCGTCAGTCATAGCCAATTTCCAATTCGGGTCATATAGTCAAGACACAGGGTTACGTGGTAGTGGGGATTTAGAGACATTAGAATTGAGATTAAAATATTGTTTTGGTTTTAAAATACCCCTTTGACTACGAGTAACTGACCCTTGACTTGAGGTAGATTTGGGTGGATTTGGGCCAATGTACGGGACGGAGACAGACTTTCCAGCAGGGGCGGAAGCCGATCCTGGAGTGGGTTGGAACACTGGAACAATACTGAGATCGGTCCTGGGCCGTGTTTCTGGCCCACTGGGAAGTATCGGCGGAACAGTGGTAACGAAACTGTGTGGGCCAGCAGGCAGTGAGCCTGTTGGCGTATTTTGGTCACGGGACAAGTTCGATAAATGGTAGATAATATATGGTGAGACCTCGTCATCTAAAAAATTATACGAACTAGACACGGGACTACTCACTTTAGCAAACGGAAATTGAGTTTCATAAAAAAGTACATGGCGACTAATTATGATTTTATTAGACGATAAATCAAAATATTTGTAACCACGATGATTAGATGGATAACCCAAAAACACACAACCGGTAGAACAGACTTGAAGTTTGTTAATTGTAGTTGACGGAAAAAGTGGATAGCATAAACACCCAAAGACCCTAAGATGTGAATACGAAGGATCTTATTATAGAGAATTTTAAGGGGAGATTCATATGCTAACCCTTTTGTAGGAAGTACGTTAAGCAGGTAAGTAGTCATTTGTAGTGCATGATGTCAAAAGGAAGAGGGTACGGAAGCATGGGCTAATAAAGTTCGGACAATATTATTAATGGTATGAATTTTCCGTTCGGCTTTCCCATTATTTGAGGACGTATGAGAACAAGAAAAATGAAAAACTATGTCATTAACATCACAAAATTCCCGAAACAATCCATTATCTTATTCCTTGCCATTATCACATTGAATATTTTTAATTTTTCATTCGAATTGGGTACGGATGATGCTCTAAATTTTAAGAATGTGGAAAAAACTTGAGACTTTTTGGATAACGGAAAGGTCCACCAAAAATTAGAATAATCATCCAAAAATAATACATAATAACGATGGCCCAAGAAATTAAAATGGGAGATGTCCATAAATCACTATGAATAACGTCAAAAGGCATCAAAGTACGAGAAGTAGAGGCTACAAATGGTAATCGAACATGTTTTCCTAACGAAAAAGAAGAATAAAGTGGAGTACTACGCGTACCCTTACAAGAAATAAAATTATTTTTATGCAAACACGAAATAATAGACGATCCCGGATGACCCAAACGTGCATGCCACAAGGAAGGAGCAAGGGCGGCAAAAGTAGACGGCATGGATTGACTCGTGGAAGTGGTGGTAGTTGTGATTGGATAAAGCTCTCCCCTACTATAGCATCTCATTAGAGGTACTCCCGTTTTGAAATCCTTCACAGAAACCCAATTATCAGTGGTGAATTTTCGGACAGACACCAAATTTTTAATTAAGTTAGGGGCATGAAGGGTATTTTTCAAAATTAAAAGTGGATGTGGGGGAGACAAAGTTGTATGTCCATAACTGCGAATTGAAATTGAGTTGCCATTACCAACAATTATATCATAATTTTTGCTCAAAATTGAATAAGACGAGAGAGTACCTTGATTTCACGTCATACGAAAAGTAGCTCCGGTGTCCATATATCAATTAACGTCCGGGGGATTTAAGTCAAGTGTATGCATTGCGGCTTCAATATCTGTAGGTGTCGGGATCAGATTTGGGCCCGCAACATGGAAGGCCTGCGGGGGCCGAGGCCCAAGCAGGCCTGCCTGCTGTTCCGGCCCATTACTGTACCATATTCCACTATTTAGGACCGAGAAACTAGGCCTGGAATTTTGCTGGAACTAAGCCCAGTTTCCCGGATAAAGAGTAGGCGGAAAATAAGGGCTTTGGGCCAATGGCCACTGGCCCAGCCCCACTTCCAGGGGGCCCACGACTGGGGCCAGTTGGCCTGCGGCCCACTGGTGTAGTTTCCACTGTTCCGTCCTCCGCCGTCGTTACCACCGCAATTGCTACCACTGTTTTTGCTATTATTTTTACAATTTTAACCCTTTTTGCCACCATCGTGGTTATGGTTTTGGCCCGAATTTTTGGAGAATAAGTGAGGGTCGTCTGACATGGTCATCATTACGATGGAATGTGCTCCGGTAACCATCTTTTTAGCCAAATCGGCCTCTTCTAACGTGAGCATGGAACAGGCATAATAAAATGGTGGCAGATGATTACTTTGACGAAGTAGTGTTCCAATTGTCGCGCCCGTTTTTCGACCCGCAGGGGTCAAAGCAGAGTGCAACGTATTTGGTGATTCCTGGGTATGATTAAGGAGTCGCCACCTAATTATTCTACGGTGAATTAGGACACCTACATATTAAATAAATGCTGCAAAATAACTCCAATTTTAAGGTCAGCGAAACTAATGAGATTCTAGGTAAGGGTTCTTTATTAGCCTAAAGGGAAGGGATTAGGCATCCTTTAAGATCCGCTAACTTGCGGTTATCCGGTCAAACTCTGGTTAATTATTGTACCAAGGAAAATGCATGTTTTAAAATATAAACTTAAAAAGATGTTTGCAAATAATTAATGAAAGGGATGCATGTTGTACAAGTTTTCAAGTATGATATTAAGAAAAATACATGCAAAGTTGAAAAAGTATGCATTTGTGACAATTAATAATAAGGAGAAAAACGAATTACTTATAATGCCAAAGAAGTAATTTTGGAAATCATTTTGAGTTGTACAATTAATAAAGTGAACAAAAGATGGTCAAAGTTGTTTTGAAAATTTTAAATATGCCTGACGAGCCTAAAAATAAATAAACTAGCGGAGGGTTTCTATGTTTGAATTAACCGGGCCTATAAATAAATAAGCTAGCGACGGGTTTTAACTACCTTACTAATTATCCATTCATGGCCTAATTATTCTAAATACCCTAACAATCACACAAGCATTAAATAATTATTACAGACCCCAAATAGAAATAATGAAATTAAAGAATAATAATGAATGGAAACTAAGGCGGATGACGATGTCATCTCGCCCTATTTGTTTTGAAATCCCGAGGTTGGAGAATGCAAGGAGTGCGAATGCGGGTCTTCGTTCGGCAATGATCATGATGAGTCTCATAATGAGACTCTTCGTTGCTCCCGATGCATTTCATGCAAACGAAAGAAAAGAAAAGGATTAATAGACGGAGCATGAAAATATATACATAAAAATGTAAATAAATAATTCATGGAAGGCAATATGTTGTCGGGCCTCGACCCAACTGGTTAGGTTCAAATGCGCAGGTATAGGAAGATAGGCCCATCACACACATCTTTCGGATTTAAAAAAAAGGGAGGAAGGGAAGGCAAGCCCAATATACACATTGTTCTAATCCCCTCAATTTCCAACAAATATACAAGCCCGCATTTAGCATATTTATCCATATAAAGGACTGATATACATGAGATATTCTGAAATATGCATGATATACTTGGGGCATTTCATTTCTAAAACTCAATAGATCTGGGGAAGGAAAGACCAAGGTAATTTCGGATCACAAAACGAAAAGTAGAACCCATGAAAGACACCTCAGGGTACGAAATAGTTGGTAAACTAAGCAAGATGGAGAAAAAGTCCAAGCATAAATAGGGAGACATACACATGAACCTCACTGCAATTTATACATATAACCAGTAGATCAAACACATGGGCATGCTTAATCCTAAATTTGAATGGACAGATCCAGAATAGAATGTTCTAAAAAGAAGCTTATAGGGATGAACACATACATTAAGCTAACTAGCTTGCTTCAAAAATCCTTTAATTCAGATACATATTTAAGACAAACATGTATAATTACTATGTGTGTTCAGAAAAATAGCAAAACAAGAAACCAGTTTATGCATTATCCTCCCATAACAGAAATAGGTACAGGAAAGAATACAACATGCTTAACCATACTTAGAAATATATGGGAAGGATCGGATAGTCATTTGCAGGCCATTACTCCCCTAACACAAGTGTCTTTTACACAACTTATAAGGTGAGACATATACTAGACAATTTGAGAGATGACATAGGCTAATATGAAGATATTCTCCAATTCAGATATGCAAGACAAATATATAAACAGTCCAGCAGGCATATGAGGCGAAGTGATGAACAAGTGCTCATTTCAGAGTAGCATCTTGAAAGATACAAAATCACTAGGGTGAAAGATACAAAATCACTAGGGTAGCAGCAGACGAAATTCTAAGTACACAGGGTCAGTAGTGACAATCTGGACATACAAAATCATCCTCACACAACTAGTCGATCATTATAGTCTTGCCATTACTTAATATGAGGCTTAGATGACTCAAAAATCAAGCACGGTCATATATTCGGGACTGATCTAGGCTAGACATGATCCTATGTTACTACTACTCATGTAACCTCAGATATGTGAAAGAAACATATTATAATCACACATCTAGATATTAACTGCCACAAATCATAATAACAAGCATCACATTTTATTTATCGGACTGATCATTCAAGTAGCCTATTTAATAATCTTGCTAGACAAGTACTAAAACAGCATATACATCACATCATATTAAACATGAACCTAATCAAAGCATATCTAAGCACCAACAGTTGACTAAACAGACTAGCAAATCCATCATACTCAAACAGGCCATAAACAACTAAACTACTACATAATTAACACAAAAAAAAGCAAAAAAAATGCAGAAAATAAAATTAAGAGGAGATGTATTTACTGACCTTCTCCGGGTAGCGAACCGAGGCGTGTTTCGAATCGTCGACCCGCTCGGAGGAGTTTGTTTATGCGATTGAACAGAAAATGGGCGTGAATGTTTTGTATCTTTGCCGAATCAGAAAATGGGAGTAAAAAAGAATAGTCGATTTTTTGGTTTGGTCTTTGAAGAACCGAGAGTTTTTTATCAAAAAAAAAAGCCTCCTCAAATGGACTCCACATGCTAATATTTATAGGACGAACTTAGGGTTTGCTAGGGCTCATTTGGGCGGGATTTTTAGGCTTTAGATTTTGAAATTGGTCAAACGCAATCTTTCAAAATCCGAACGTTGATGGCCTTGCAGGCTTCACGTGATTCATAGCACGAAAATGGAGCAAACACCCTCTGTTCCATGGTTGACTTGTAGCTTTGTCTAGAAGAGGAAAGGGGAGCTGCTGGTGCTGCTGCTCTGGTTTTTTTTTTTGGGAAGGGTGAGAGAAAAAAAAGATGGTGAGGGTTCGGCGGTGTCAGGGTAGGGTGGTGACGCAGGGGCAGAGGTGTAGGGGGTGTAGGGTGTGCGGCAATTTGAGGGGGGGTCTGGGTGTGTGAGAGATATTTTTTAGGGTTTTGTTTGGTTTAAAGGGTTGGGGCGACGGGTTATGGGCCGGGTTCGGTATTGGGCTGATTGGGATTTCTGTTGGGAAGCTTGGTTTGGGCTGTTTTGGTGGGTTTGGGTATAAGGGAATGGAATGGGAATTTAATTGGGGGACTTTGGGCTTGGCAGAGGGTGGCCGGTTGGGCTTGAAAGGGGTGTCGGGTTTGGGGGGTAAAGGAATGGGAATTTAATTGGGGAACTTTGGGGCTTGGGTGTTGGGCCGAAAATAAAGAGGGGGAGTTGTTTTGTCTTTGGGTTGAGTAGAAATTATTTTGGGTTGGGGAAATAAAATGGGGAGTTGGTTAAAATAAAAAGGAGTTTATTATAAAAATGGTGTAAATTATTTAAAATAACATAACGATGTGATAATAATAATAAAAATATAATATTTGTGAAATGTTTAATGCTTAATAAAAAAAATGAAAATGCGATGCCATTTTGCGAAAATGAAATAACATAGAATATTTGGGTAGAATTATGATTTAAACTTTTAAAAAGGCAAATGATAGTAAGACATGTGAATAATAATAATAATAATAATAATAAATAACAATAGTGATATTGAAAATAATAGTATATATATATATATGTCTATATCAAAATTGTTTTTGAGGTGTCCGAAAATATTAAAAATTGCGAATAAATCGAAAAAGACGGGACAAAATTGGGTGTCAACACCAACGCCATTATAGTTCTCAGAAAGGCCTGCAACCATTTGAAGAACAAAACGATTATTGGTAACGGGCGCACCAACGTTGCGGAGTTGGTCTATCAATTCTTTCAGCCTTTTACAATAGGCTGAGAAGTTAGGAAAATCTTCCGTGTTGACATGGAAAAATTCCTGCTCAAGAGTGACAACACGGGAGTCGTAGTGTCGAGTTCAATAATCATCTCCAAGATATCTGTAGAGATTGTGGAATAAATCCACTGGAGAACGATAGCATCAAGGGTTGTCCATGACGTAGGATCATCCTCGGGGGTAGACACCTTCTCCTCGCCAGTTACCGAGGGGATTATGTGATGGACGACTTGATGTGAGCGTGCGTGAACTTTGAATAATTCTACCCACATTGCGTATTGGATGTTTTCCATCTCAAGAACAACAGGGATGTGGTTCTTGATGTTGGAAACTGTAAGGGCGGGATGAAATATGTTATTTGACGTAGACATAACGAAAGAACAATATGTGAATTAGGGACTAGGAAGAAATTTTGGGAATAGAGGAGGAAAAGTGCACGGAAATCGAGAAAGGGTTCACAGAAATGAGGAGAAGTGTTTTTGGGAGAAGGTAATTTAGACCTAGACTTTTGATACCATGAAAGAAATAACCCCTTGATTATTTTCATTAATGAATGGGGTATATATACAAGTTACAATCCCCAAATATGGAAAATCCTATTCATACTATACTTCTAAATTCTAATCATATTTGTACAAGAATTCTACAATTATGGTAAGTTTGTACACTAGTTTAATTACAATCCTAATCTTACTTGAGCACGATATTCTACAATGGTGAAGTATGTATATTTCTCCAAGTTTGCTTTTCCGGCGGGTTAGAAGATAGGTAGAGGAAGTTAAAGCAGCTTGTTCAGTAGCTGCGCAAATCTCAATTCGTAAGTTATCTATAAAAAACTAAAATTGTGTTGCAGGTAGAATTTCAAATTATAACTGCAAAATATAAGCTTCAAGTTATAACTGCAAAATATAAGCTTCTTAAATGGCTAACTGTAAATTAACGATCAATAATTACAAGAAAATTAGTGGAGAAAACTCATAAAGAAGATTATGTTGGAAATTTGCCTTTGGCGGGAGCTGCGTCCAACCATCTTTAATGGCTTAAACACTAGTGTTACGCATGTTGGAACCTTCGGTTCTTCACACGTGCATAATCTACTAAGTAAGTAGATGACCGTAGGGTCAAGGATCGTCAAATTTCATTGAGAAATGAAAGAGATATTGGTTCACGAAGTGAGGTATTTGAAGCATGGAAAAAGGTGGTAAAGAGCAATCCTCCCTCATCGGTGGGGGAAGAAATGTTTGTTTAGTTAATAAGTAGTTGGCTTGGGGTTTGGGACCCCAAGGGTATCCCATGTGTTTAAAGCAGGGAGGACCTAGATGTGCTTCGGTTCGAGGATAAGCCCGCCCGCCCGCCGCCCGCCGGTCTGGGCTCGGGCTCGGGGCTTCTTCTAATATTATCTTTTTGGACTCAGAATTATTTCAGATTTACAGTTTGGTCCTTGAAGTTTCAAATAAGTCAAAATTGGGCAGATAACTTTCTGTTGGATATTGGAACGTCAACCAGCCTTTATTTGCACTCAATTCAGTCATTTATTTTGGCTGAATTACTCTCCCTAAAGGTCAATCCGTTGCACATCAATTCACCATTTATTTTGGTGAATTACTACCTCCATAATTGCCATTACTTGGCCAGTAACAACAATTATGTGGGCAGTTGGTAAGCCTCTCCTTCAACTATATAAAGGAGTCTTTGCACAATTGTTGAGACACACACAAAAACTGAAACGAATCAGATTCTTCCTACAAGCTTTCTAGCATCATTTCATTACTCAAAATTCTTCAAGGTAACACTTGAGTTTCCTTTGCTCAATTGTTCATTTGTTGTTTTATCACTCGACTCGGCATACCAGTTTCTTATTCCAGTTTACTGAAATTCCAGATTCTTGTAATTTCATTTTGTTGTAATACTTAGCCGTTATTTATTTATGTTTCCTGCACCATTGAATCCAACAGATTATCTATAAATAATTAGATTTTTGCTTCTTTTCTATTATATTTATATACTTTTCTAACATTGCATGCGATTCTCAATTTATTTCCATTTTGTATTTAGTATATGTTACTAGCTCTTTCTGATGATTGTTGATTTTATTAATATTCATAATAGTACTACATAACATTCCCTTATTACAAAAATGAAATATCATATAAATCCAAATGTATTATAGTAATGGAATGTAAACCATTACAATTCAATTAAATGCAAATCTTATTGGCTTCGTACATCATATAAAGTTTTTTTCTCAAAGGTGCTGTATTGTGTTTGTGCGTATCAGAATCTGGAAGGGTAATGGTATGTGATATTGGACTTGATCTCGAAGAAACTTAATGCAAGGATGCCTTAAAGTTTTTTGAAGTTCTTACCTCGGTCAAATACTGAAAAATCACTTTGATTTTTAACGATTTGGTTGAAACATTCTCAATCCTGATAGCCGCAACTTTTAATGAAGTATTGAGAAGAAAAAGTGCAGTAACAAACACAAAGAGATAAAAGTTATTCATGTTGAACTAAGAGCAATATTTCTTATGTATTGTTGACTTTGCTTTTATGATTCATTGTTTATATAGTGGTTCAAACTTTTTTTATTATCTCATCTGAGTCAACTTACCTAAGTTTTCTTCCTAAAAAAGTGTCAAATATGGTTTGTTACATTAATGAATAGATTTTTGTTATCTCAAATCTCAAGCACTGCGCGTTGATATATCTATATTTGATAATCAATTAATTAAATTATCTACGTCGAATTATCTCGTTACATTTTCTATTTGTTGATCTATATATCTAAAAAAGCACGAAATCAAACTACGACACACTAAAAGTAATTGAAATATGATTCAAATTCAAGAAAAAAATGATTGCTGAACAAATATTATCAAATTATGTATAAGCAAGAGGTTGACCTTCAAATTTCTATTCGACTATTAGAATTCAAATACTATTTGAGGTCAAAATAACTGCGTTCAGTTTGTTCACTGGACTGTTGATTTGCTTACATCTCTCCACATAGAAATTTTAGAGTCAACAATTCTTCAACTAAAACAATCTCCATCACATACTATAAGATTTTTACTTCTTTTCTATTATACTTGTGTTATGATGGCGATTAAGTTGGTCGTTGGAGGGTTTACTATGAACATTATTAGTGCATATGCGCCGCAGGCGAGCTTGAACGAGGAGGAGAAGAGACGCTTTTGGGAAGATTTGGACGAGGTGGTGGGAGGTATACCACCCAATGAGAAGTTATTTGTAGGAGGGGATTTCAATGGACATATTGGAACACTTCCGGGGGTTATGACGACGTCTCGCTTTTGGAGTTTGCTAGAGCTTTTGGGATGGTGATAGCCAATTCGAGGTTCCTGAAGAAGGAGGAGCATTTGGTGACTTTCCGTAGTTTGGTGGCTAAGACTCAGATAGACTTTTTGCTCTTTAGGAAGGTTGACAACGGTCTTTGTAAGGACTGCAAGGTTATTCCGAGAGAGTATCTTACAACCCGACATAAGCTTTTGTGATGGATTTGGAAATCAAGATGGAGAAGAAGAGGAGGGTTGTGGATGACAGGTTAAGAATCAAATGGATGAGTTTGACCATGGCTAGTGCAAAAGAGATGGGGGAGAGGTTGATGGCCAATGGGGCTTGGGGGAGTAGTGGGGATGCGACTGGTATATGGGACAGGACGGCCAGTTGCATTCGGGAGGTTGCTAGATAAGTGCTAGGGGTCTCGCGAGGTATCCGTGGTGGGCATCGAGGGGACTGGTGATGGAAAGGAAAAGTTAAAAGAGAAGGTGGAAGTGAAAAAAGCAGCATATGTGGATTTGGTAGAAAGTAAGGATGAGGTGGAGAGGTGGACGAATAGGGAATTGTATAAGATGGCGAGGAAGGAGGCAAAGCTAGCGGTTTCGATGGCAAAAACGACGGCTTTTGAACTTCTGTATGTGGAATTAGAGGAAAAAGACGGGGATAAGAAGTTGTATAGACTAGCCAAGGTGAGGGAAAGGAGGGCCCGGGACTTGGATCACGTGAGGTACATCAAGGACGAGGATGACAAAGTACTGGTGGAGGATGCACATATTAGGCGAGGTGGCAGTCTTACTTCCATAAACTCTTGAACGAAAAAGAAGATAGAGACATTGTGCTGGGAGATCTGGAGCAATCTGATAGGTACTGGGATTTTGGGTATTGTATAAGAATTAAGGTTGAAGAGGTTCAGGGTGTTGTTCGCACGATGCGCAGGGCACGAGTGATCGGGCCTAATAAGATCCTAGTTGGATTTTGGAAGAGCGCAAGCAGGACAGATTTGGAGTCTGACGAAGTTGTTTAACGTCATTTTTAAGACAACGAGAATGCCCGAATAATGGAGGTGGAGTACAATGATTCCTTTGTACAAGAACAAAGGTGACATCCAGAGTTGCAATAAATATAGGGGTATCAAGTTATTAAGTCACACTATGAAAGTTTGGAAAATGGTCGTGGAGATGATCTGTTTATATGGATTGTTGTTCTTGTTGTTACTTATTGCTACCTTTTTTCAACTCTTTTTGGGTTGGTCAAATATATTAAAATTGAGGGTAAGGGGTACAACGAATTTATATAGCCGAGCATATTAGTTTATTGAGAACGATCGATTGATTAAACAAACAGTTTTAAATGGAACAAGGGTTTTATCCAAAAAAGAAAGTAGCTTTAAATGAAACAAGGGACTGCAAAACTAAACGAGTTAGGTTGAATATAATTTGTATCAATTGTTTGGTATTAAAAACTATCATATTGTGACTCTTGTCCAACAACAAAAACAACATACCCATTGTGATCCCACAAGTGGGGTCTGAGGAGGGTAGGATTGTCCTTACCGCTACCTTTGTGAAGTAGAGAGGTTGTTCCCGATAGACCCTCGGCTCAGAAGAAAAGTAGCTGACGCAGGATTGTAAGAAAAGAGATAGCAAAATAGCAAGATACAAAATAAATGTGGCAACAGATATACACATCAAGGAATAATATATTACGCGATAACTAAATACTACTACTAAAAGGAAAAGAGGAGAGGAGGAGACTAGCCCTCTCCCTCCCCACACAGAACGCGACAACACATTGTGACTCTTGTCCCTTTTTCAAATTTCAACTACTTTGTGTTTCTCTAGTTTTATGTGTGAATTCTCATGCACTGCGTAAGCGTTTGGTAAACTGTCTAAAACACTGATCCACAGAGGGCAGAGTGAAATGAATTTCTTTTATGATTTCAAGTAGTTTAGTGTCATTATACTAGTATTATCTCCTTGTTTTGGGTTAATGAAATTAAGTACTCCGTTAACTCTCAGAGGAATTTTCTTTCAAGGTCCAGTAGTACCTTTCCAATTTATTGGTCTCGCATTTACGCTCATATAAATGGGAAATTGATTGCATGAAATGTGAGATACTGAACTTGTGCATTCCTCCTGCATTTTCTCTGAAGCTTCCAGTTCAATAATCGGTTAAGCCCAAATCGTTTATAGGTTGTTTGGTTACATTATACGTAGCATCTCAGATATTATCTTGTTGATCTTTTTGGTCTATATCTACAGATCATTGAGCAGTCAGCAGTGTTTGAGGCTCCTGGATTGCGCTATAGAAACATGCCTGCTGTCATCACCACTGCTGCTGGTCAAATGGTATGGTCGTGTTTTTTGAATTGTTAAAATGGTATGTTAGTGTTATTTTAGAAGTGCTCAGCATTTATTGATGATCTCAACTTCAATTGGTATCTTATTTCTATGGATATTCATGTGTGTGACATGGTTTTGATGGCAACAAAAGCCGTTTTAATCTGTGGTAAGTTACCGCGAGGTCATATACTATTAGGCAGAAGCATCATTTTTGCTTAATGACTATGTGGCATCTCTAGAAATCCTAAGAACCTCCAATCTCTTTACAGTAAACTCCGTAGTTTGTGTTCCTGTATGAAACGAGGTTTAGAATTTGTAGTTTTCTTCACAAAGTTGGTAGATCCATGTGTATAATTTTCTGAAAATTAGATATGTCGTTGTTGACTGATGAACTTAATGACTAAATTTGCTTTGAATACAACTGGTAGATGAGCATGGTTCCTTTATCAAATCCACATTTTGGCCATCTTCTCTTTAACTTTTACATGTACTACATTCATTAAGCGACCTGGCAAGACGCGCACATGAATTTTTTTTGTTGGATAGGTAACTTAGTAATGGTGCTTCTTTTTCATGTTATATGCCAATGTTCCTAAATGCAAGTTCCGAGAAGAGGATTTAGTTCTCTAGTCTCATACTTCCCTCTTTTTTTTACTTTCAATCATTTACATTTGCATGAAATAGAAATGAAAGTAGATAAAAAGATCGTTAGATCTCCGAAAACACAAATTTTCAACTAGGTTGAGAGTCATCGGCATGCTAGCCAGCTAGTTTTAATACTTATCATTTCATGTTGTCAAACTAATCCTGGTCAACTTTATTCAATTCATAGGCAGTTGCTAGTTGTAATATTTATCATTTCATGTTGTCAAACTAATCCTGGTCAACTTTATTCAATTCATAGGCAGTTTCTAAGGGAAGACAAGGGAGGGAAGCACATAACTTGATTAAGGTAAGTTTGTAAATTCCCTTTCCACCCCTTACCCGATTCAGTGTTAACTGCAAGATAGATCTGATCATGTCCCATTCAGGTGTACCTAGCAAACATTCGCCTCAAGGAAGTTAGGACAGAGATTCTGATAACTGCATACGAACCACTAGTAATTAAGTAAGTTGGGACGATAACAGCTTACACCTTGGTGTTTTTAAACCTATAAATTCAATTAGGCTTGTTGTTTAACATTTTCTTTGTTTACCTTTGTGATTGTAGCCCCTTGAGTGAGAGTGCTAGCACAGTCGGGGCAGGCGTGGCTGTACCTGCTGCACTGTCTGGAGTTATGCCAATGGCTGAGGTTTTTAAACTTGCAGTGTCTAGTTTCAAAGTGCATGACTGGAGTCTCTTTGGCTCTGCTACTGCTTGAGTTGTACAGTGATTGGAGAACGACGATAATCTGGCATCCCTTGGTTGATTATTGGTCCATTTTTAAGAGTTTTTTTCAGTATCCCATTAGTTGCTAGATGTTCCTGTTTTAGGGGACTGAGGGATGTAGAAAGTGTTATGGTGCAGAATTTCTCAGGCTTCTGTAGAGTGTGCATAGGGATAGGTTTTTGTATGCAGCAGCAGACTACATGGTGGATTAGTTGAAGTACGCGTAAGTTGATCCGCATACAACCATCTTAGTCAGGAAAGGGAAGAAGAAAAATAAAGACATTTTGATGTTATGCATGCTATATTTGGAGAATGATCTTATATCATTATGTAGAATGAATGAATGAATTCTCTATCATATTATTGGAAATGAGTACAAAGAATAACTGATAATCCGCTTGCCAAAGCACTCTTTCTATCTGAAAGAATGATAATCCAGTGCACAAAGCATCTTGCGTTAGCAGGGTCTAGAGAAGGGCCGCACCCTTGTACAACCTAATGCAAGCATTAGTGGTTGCTTCCTGAAGGCAGGGTCCTCTAGGAACTAGGGTACTTCAGCTTGGCTAAGAAAACCCCGGACATCTTCACATAATTCAATTGAACTGCATCCAGCTTCTTTCTTCCCACTGAAAGAAGAAGATCCCACCTCTTTTTCTAATTTACCTTCCTTCACCTCTAGCATGTCGCTCACCTCGGGCAATATCCCAGCGATGCCATAAGTACCGTTCAGAAGTAGTGAATCAGCAGGGTGTTCGCCAAATCTCTGTTCAATCTCTTTCTTCACTTGTTCTCCCAACTCAACACTACCATGGACTCTGCATGCTGCTAGTAACGCACGCCATGCAGTAGCATCCCCTTCAATAGGCAAACCTTTTATTAGTTCTCGTGCTGTTTCAAGTAATCCAGCACGGCCTAATATATCAATCAAACATCCATAATGCTCGACTTTTGGAGTCAGGCCATATTCCAGCACCATTTTTCTAAAAGAACTAATCCCCTCTGCGACCAATCCTCCATGGCTACAAGCACTAAACACCGCCAAGAAAGTCACTTCATTAGGCCTAAAACCTTCATCCTCCATTCGATGGAAGAGTGCAATCGCAT
The DNA here is from genome assembly GCA_034509755.1 of Anisodus tanguticus. Lineage (NCBI taxonomy): Eukaryota > Viridiplantae > Streptophyta > Magnoliopsida > Solanales > Solanaceae > Anisodus > Anisodus tanguticus. The sequence goes on along the minus strand of CM067561.1, from coordinate 20,517,879 downwards.
CCTTTGCTTCCCCGTTTACCCCGTAACCCATTATCATTGCTGTCCAACACTTCACATCTTTAGTCTCCATATTATCAAAAACATTAACTGCCTTCACAAGCAACCCACATTTAGCATACATATCGATCAACGATGTGCCATAAACTGGATCCAAAGCTAATTGCTGGTCGTCTACAAAGTTCTGAATGTATAGACCCATACTGAGAGCTCCAGAGGAAGCACAAGAAGAAAGCAAACCCGCCAAGGTTGACGAATTCGGCTTCAACTTTTGAACCTTCATTTGCCTCAATAGAGACAATGCCTCTTCTAGCAAGCCATTTTTAGCATATCCATCTATCAAACAGTTCCACAAGATAACATCTTTCGGATAAGCTTCATCAAATAAACTTCGACTCGAACTAATGCAACCAATCTTCCCATACATAGATATCAATGCAGTTAACACCTTCAAACTACAACAAAATCCAATCTTTATACAATAACCATGCAAGGATTCCCCTACCAAACCAATCTTTAACTCACCAATTGCAGACAAAATGCAAAGCATCGTTGTGGCATTAGCAGACCCCACAAAGGTAGGAGTAAAGTCTGGATACATCCTACCATTCCCTGATCCCACTTGTGGGACTACACTGGGTACGTTGTCGTTGTTACCATCACTATGTAATTTTATAAACAAATCCAAAACAGCATAATAATCATGTACACAAAGATAACCACCCATCAAAGTGTTCCAAGAAACCAAATCCCTCTTAGGAATTTCATCAAACACTTGGCGGGCACGACGTATTTCCCCACAAACACAATAAAAATTCAAAAGGGTATTCTTTAAATCAAAAAACAAATCAAACCCACATCTCAAAACAACTGAATGTATAGCTTGACCAGTCCATTTTTCAAATAAACGTATACAAGATCTAAGTCCAGAAATAAAAGAAAATTGATCAAGAATGACACTTTTACCCCTCATATAGTTGAAAAAAATAATACCCTTTTGTGGGTCATCACTAATTGAATAGCTACGAAGCATAGTATTATACATATAAAGATTTGGGTTTTGTATGTATTTAAAAATTGAAGATGTATAGTTTGTATATTGGATTGAACATGCAAGAAGTTTGCTTAATGTGAAAGGAATTTGGTCTTGGCCAGTTTTGACCATTAAGGCATGAAATTGAGTGATTTCAGTGATTTGTTTGCATAATTGTAATTGAGAAATGAGGTTTTGATAATTTGAAGAAAACATAGAATAATGTCTTGTTATAATTATTGATGATAAATGGTTAAAGTTTTGTCTTAGATATGAAAAAGAGGAATTAACGGCTATGTTCATGAGACCAATTGTAAAGCTAGATTACGCGATAAAGGGTACACACAAGAAGAGTAATTGGTGAATTTATAACAAACTTTGAGAAAGATCCCAAACCACTAGTACTACTTCAAAAAAACTTAGCTGAAGTATCACTTGTTGTAAGTTTTTTATTTGAAATTTCAGGTGTTTGTGTTTTTATCTGAACTATCAACAACTATTTATTAAAGCACAATTCGAATAATATTTGATGATGCATTGTGTATACTCTCTTTTTTTGTTTCAAATGATGTTAAATGGCACTCTACGCGGATAATTAAAGTAATCAATCAAAAAAATTAAGAGAATGATAAAAATATACTTAAAGTGTCATTTTTTTTGCGAGTTTCCTACCTGAACTATCAAGTGCGTCTGTTTCCCACCTGAACTATCACCAACTATTTATCAAAACATACCTCGAATTAATGTATCGGTTGTCATGTGGACAAAATTATATGGGCAAATTAAGTTGTCACGCGCCTTTTGGCCATTTTATTCAAACACTTGGTAGTCATCTTCAATGCGTGTTTTGATAAATAACTGGTGATATTCAGGTAGGACATGCAAACACATGATAATTCAAGTAGAAAACTCGCAAAGAAATGATACTTCAGGTGTGTTTTTGATAATTATCTCTTTTTTTAATAACCATAGTGTTCGATCTAACAATTTGATCCCTCGTTTCGAGTAATTACATTCATTTTCACGCTTTGAGATCTCCCACGAGTTAGTATTATGTTTTGGGACTTGTTGATACGGCTCAGGTTGGGACTCGAGGGGTTGAGTGAGTTTTGATATATTTTTTAGCTCAAAATCCATATTGTGCGGATCTAAACTTGGTGCACTGTAAATGTGATCACCAGATTGCAATTGTGGAAATGTAGGAGTTGACCTCAGTCGCTTTAAAAAAGGTTGCATTACAATTGCAAAGTGTTGTTTCGCGTGTATTTCGACTAATTTTATAGATCACCTGCTATCTTCTACTAAGGTATCAGATAACTTTATTCACCTCAATGGTTGAACAAATGAGAAGAACTATTTTCAAAGGCCATAAAATCATATAGATTAGGAGTTGTTGCCACTTCCCTAGGGTAAAATTAATTAAATCTTTATTCCTTTTCCTTTGAAGTTTGATGCAAGAGTTATTTCTTCCCAGTTCCACCCAATCCGAAGGCGAGTTTCAGAGTATAAAATTAAATAATTTAAAGTTTAATTTCAATTCGTACATTGATGCCTTAATTTTGTTTAGAATAAAACTTACATAGTCAAAACCTTGTAAAAAGTTGTGTAAACATATATTTCTAGTCTTAATAATATTCAAGAAATGAAAAAGGTTACAAATTAAAATATTTGATTTCATGATACAATGAAAGGTTACAATTTCTATAGCTTTCATTTAGTTCTTCTCAATAAGAATTTTATTTATGTTGGGCTTGACTTTAATTTTGATTCAAAGTTAGAATAGCTTGGTCTTGAATTCTCATCTAAAAATTGAATTTGAATTAATTGCCACGAATATTTGTATGATTTTCATAAATGGCAAATTTAGATCCATGCTATGAATAATAAATCTTTAGCTCAATTGCATTTTAAATCTTGATTTATATTTTTTTTAATCTTTATCCTGAATATTTTAATGTCTTAGAGGAATCTTTGAAGTGTTATTCTTTAGAGATATCTCTTGTAGCTTGAAAATACTTATAGTCCTCTTTTCGGTTATACACTTCTTTGTAGTTGTGGAGAAGAGACGAGTTATGATGAGAACAAACTTTTTCACTTAAATTTAAGTGGTGGACTTGAGTCACCGACCAAACAAATTGAAACAGTAGTAAGATCACATTTAATTGGTCAGATCGTGGCATATGTACACGTGGTACAATCTGATCCACTTTATTTTGATTTTCATATTAAGTCATTTGGTATGTGACATAATCCATTGACTGCTCCATTTGACTTGGGATGTCACATCATGCGGAAACGGAATAGAACTCTCTTCCCTGATTTGACACTGATTTGGTAGATGCGGTTGTTCCGCATTATAGGTCTTATCTCACCCTTCCAATTAGACGTCAGGTGCTTTAGCAAGAAAACCCCATCAAATCTTCCTAAGTTATGGAAGTCAATTGTTAGGGCGGCCCTATTATCTAACACTCGACAAAAGATATAAATCTGGGCCCATAGTACAAGATCGTATTGGTAAAAACATACCAAAGCAAAGATTATTTGACCAGACACATGACAGGCACAGAGAAGACAATAGTCAACCTCAATCAATCAATGTCTGAGTGAGCAGGAGCGCATCCATCTTATCCACTGAACTAGCTAGAAGCTATCGCTTCGGGTCGAAGCACTAAAAGAAAAGGACCGGAAAATGTGGTGGCATAGGAACCACGGGAACCCTACTAGTAAAGGGAAAATGGAAGTGCGCTCCTGTGCACCAGCAGAAAAGCTGGACTAGAGATCAAAGAATCTGAGAAATTGATCCTGAATCCGATATATAAATACCAGACAACTGTGATCCGGAAGAATATATCCGAAAGGGCCAAAGTATCCAGTTCACCACGGAGCATTTGCTTGAATATACACCACCTAAAGAAAAAAATTCAAACCCATATCTACTCATACATAGTGTATACCTATGTATATCCATGTATAATCTTGATATACATGATTATACACTGATATATAAAATATATACAGAACTATTTATGGGATAAACATAAATATACACACATTTCACACATCCTCTATTGCAACATCACCATAACAATATATCAAAAAAAAAAAAAATCCACCATTTTTACTAGATTAGAATGAAAAAAAGAAGAAAATCCACCATTTATATTTATACTGCAATCACTTTTTGAAACCCCCACCCCACCCCACCCAAACCCGAAAAAAGAAAGAACAAGAAATCAGAAATCTGTAGTTATTTTTCCTTCATTTTGAGCTTGCAAGATAACCTCTAAAACAAGTTACTATTATAACAAAAATACTTTTCAAAAAAAATCTAAAGCAAAAGGGAAAAAATGTGCATTCCAATGCAACTAACATATAATCAACTGAAAGACATTAGCTCACGTTCATCAAGGGTTTGCTTCTGCCTGAAAGACATTAGCTAAGGCGGAACATATATACATTTCTTAAATTTGTTAGTATATTTTATTTATACACTCAATTATAATATATTCAAATTGATTATATTCAAATTGAGTATCAAAATATAGGATAAAGTATTTTTATTAGGCACTTCTAATTCAATTTTAAAAAAAACTTCAACACATGTTCTCAAACATCCATTACGTAGATGAGTTATCACTTAAAATTTGTCACCTCCTTTAATAATACACATTATACTCAACATGCCGTAAAACTACAAGCCTTTCCAATTGAGGTTGATCTGTATGATTAAAGGATGTGACATATTTTATGTAGTTAACTTATCCGCGTAATGGACGTCTGATAATACGTGCAGATGTTTTTTTAAAAAATTTGTGTCGGAAGTATCTAATGAAAATACTTTGTTATGCGTTGAGGTGCTCAATTAAAAAGGTTGTAGTGCGAATGTCTAATGGAAACACTTTATTATGTGCTAAGCTATTCAATTGAAACAAACTTTAGTTTGAGTATCTAAATAAAATATATTGACAAATTTAAAGAATTGTCAATGTATTTAACCAATTTCTAATGAATGATAATATCTTCATTTAAAAGGAGAGCATTCAAATAATAGTGTCTGATTTCATGGCTCAATCCCGCAATTTATAGGTCACACGGGTTAGTATAATCTCTTCATTATTGAAGACAATCGATGGTCGAAATGAGTGCCACGATCGACCACTCTATTCTTGAAACGTGTGCATAAAGAGCCAATCATATATATTTTGGCCAAGAGTTAGAGAGTATATATAACTTGATTCTCTTTTATATAATTCATCAAGTGGTTGCTCTGTACTCTGCGTAAGGAACCAAAATGTCACAAATGTCACCTAGTCACCCATGACTCTTCTTTCACAAAATTCCAACAAACGAATAACACTAGTAACAACTTTTAACTTTTTTCAAAAAATTTACATGAGGCATGAACCTTATACATTAATGAACAACATGAAAACCCATATTGCCAATCAATAAGGTATAAGTTTGGGTTTAAGAAAGGGATATTAACACTTTTAGTCCCTCAAACATCAATAAAAAGGGACAGCCCTGACAGAATATACCGTGATATACACGGCATATACAACAATGCATATCACGGTATATCACTACTATTTCGGACAGTTTTGGCTGTGATATACACGTCATATACAGTTGTGTATATCACAGTTTATGGAGCATATTTTAGTAACTTTAGTTTGTATTTAATTAGCATTGTACACTTACCATAATTGTAGAATTATTGTACAAGTAGAATAAAGTTTTAGGAGTAGAATATGAATAGGATTTTCCTATTATGAAAATTGTAAATTGTATACATACTCATTCATTAATGAAAATAATCAAGGGGATTATTGCTTTCATGGCATCAGAAGTCTAGGTTTTTCATACATCTCCTCTTGTTTTTTCGCAGGCTCTCGGTTTCTGGGCCTTCTTCTCGGTTTACGTGCCCTTTTTCTCCCTTCTCTTCCCAAATTATTCCAAATCCCTACTTCACCTTTTGTTCTTTTGTTATGTCTAAGAATATGTTTCATCCTTCTCTTACTGTTTTCAACATCAAGAACCACATCTCTATTGTTCTTGAGATGGAAAACGTCCAATATGTGACGTAGGCAGAGTTGTTCAAAATTCACACAATCTCACATCAAGTCCTCCATCACATTATTCCTCCCGCTACCCCTACTCCGCGGAGGATCCTCATTTATGGATTACTCTTAATGCTACCGTCCTTCAGTGGATTTATTCAACTATTTCTATCGACCTTTTACAAACGATTATTGAGCAGGATACTACCTCTATGGCTACATGGAATAGATTGCATGATATATTTCAGGATTAACAACATTCCCGCGTTGTCACCCTTGAGCAAGAATTTTCCCAAGTTAGCATGGAAAATTTCCCGAATGTTTCAGCATATTGTAAACGTCTCAAGGAGTTGGCGGACCAACTCCGTAACGTTGGGGCACATGTTACCAATAATTGTTTTGTCCTACAAATGGTTGCAGGCCTATCTGAGGCCTATAATGGAGTTGGGACTCTACTCCGACAAAGTAATCCACTTCCCCCCTTTTATCAAGCCCGTTCGATACTTACTTTTGAAGAAGTCGGCTTGGAAAAAAAGGCAACTACTAGCGTAAGTTCCGTGGCGATGATGACCTCATCCAATAACTCTCATAGTTTATTGAAAATTCAGGACAAAACCGCAACAACAGTGGCGGCAAGAAGGGTTAAAACCGTAAAAATAATTGCAAGAATCGCTGCGGCAACAATGACGGTGGCCAGAATAGTGGTGGCACCAACGATGGGCCTCGGGGCAGTGGGAAGCAGCCCAATTGGTCTCAACAATGGGCTCTATATCAGTGGACCTGGGGCAGTGGACCGTGGTCCAACAGTGGGTATTTTTCTAGCAGCCCTTACCCGAGTAACTGGGCCCAATTCCAGCAATAGGCCAGGCCTAGTTTCTCGGGTCCAGCTTCAAGCGACAGGCAGTTTTCTAGGCCGAGGCAGTAGGCCGGTGTGCTTGGTCCTCGGCCTCCGCAGTCATTCTAGGCAGTGGGCCCCACACCGACTCCGACAGATATTAAGGTCGCAATGCATACACTTGGGTTAAATCCTCCACACCCGACTTGGTACATGGACACCGGGGCCACTTCTCATATGATATCCGACCAGGGTCCAATTTGAGCAAAAATTATGGCATATTTATTGGTAATAGTAACTCAATTCCAATTCGTGGTTACGGTTATACAACTTTGTCTCCCCGCCATCCACCTCTTGTCTTGAAAAACGCCCTTCATGCCCCTAACTTAATTAAAAATTGATGTTTGTATGTAAATTCACCATTGATAATAGGGTTTTTGTTAATTTTGATCCTTTTGGATTTTCTGTAAAGGATTTCAAGACGGAGATGCCTCTCATGAGATGTAATAGTAGGGGATATCCTTATGCTATCACGTCCGTGTCCAGTCTCTCGAGTCAAGCATTGCTATCTACTTTTGCAGTTATAGCTCATTCCTTGTGGCATGAACGTTTGGGTCACCATGGGTCGTCCATTCTTTCTTCATTACATAAATACAATTTTATTTCTTGTAAGGGTACGCCTAGTACTCCGATTTTTCATTCTTGTTCTTTAGAAAAACATGTTAGATTTCCATTTGTAGCCTCTACTTCTCGCACTTTAATCTCATTCGATATTATTCATAGCGATTTATGGACATCTCCCATTTTAAGTTCTGTGGGTCATCGTTATTATGTTTCAAGTTCTGTGGGTCATCGATAATTTTGTGCAAATAATGGCATAGTTTTTCATTTTTTTTGTCCTCATACGTCTTCACAAAATGGGAAAGCCGAACGAAAAATCCGTACCATAAATAATATTGTCCGAATTTTATTGGTTCATGCTTCCGTATCCCCTTCCTTTTGGCATCATGCTCTACAAATGGATACCTATCTTCTTAACATACTTCCTACCAAAGGATTGACATATTCACCCCCTCTGAAAATCCTTTATAATAAGAATCCTTCTTATTCACATCTTAGGGTCTTTGGGTACTTATGTTCCACTATTTCCATCAACAACAATTAACAAACTTCAAGCCCGTTCTACCCCTTGTGTATTTTTGGGTTATCCATCTAATAATCGTGGTTACAAATATTTTGATTTATCATCTAATAAAATCATAATTAGTCGTCATGTTATTTTTGATGAAACTCAATTTTCGTTTGCTAAAGTGAGTAGTTCCGGGCCTAGTTCGTATAATTTTTTAGATGACGAGGTCTCCCCGTATATTATCCACCATTTATCGAACTTGTACCGCACCCAAATTCCGCCAGCAGGCCCACTGTCCGCTGGATCTACAATTTCATCCCCTTTGTCCAGTAAGCCAGTCCCTCCCGTCTCGAGTCCAGCAACTGGGCTGAATGTCCACCCCAGTTATGCCCATGCGTCTGTTTCCAGTCTCGATCCAGCTTCCCATGTTGGGCCAGCAGGCCCATTGCCTGCTGGCCAGTCCGTCACCCATCCGATTTCCCCCAAAATCCACCCAATTCTTCCCTGAGTAGGGGTGGGCAAAAAACCCAGAGAATCGAAAAAATCGAACCAAACCAAAATTCAATTCGGTTTTTTCACCGAACCGAATCAGGATTTAGTGATTCGATTCGGTTTTTAAATTTTGGATACGAACCGAACCGAACCGAAAATACTGAATTAAATATATAATTATTCTTATTTTTTATTTTAGGCTACTACTATATCTTGAATCATAGCCATTGAAGTCAATCTATGAAGCTTTTATGGAAGTCGAATGCGGCATGAACTTGATTAACATATCACGGAAGCATTGACATAAAATGTAGGGAGAGAAAGTAGTTGTAAATTGGTGAAACTTTAAATGGTCATAACTCTGCGCTCGAATGTCCGTTTTCCCAATCAATTTGTGTTTTTCCCCAAATCGGTTTCTAATTTTCCTTTTTCTTTAGTAAACATCTCACGATACACAATAGATTTCAACGTCGAAATTTCATGGTAGTGTAAGTGTGAATGTCAATTTCAGTTTTGGAAATTCAATTTTTTAAAAAAAATAAAAAAATCCTCAACCCAACCCGACCCGACCCGGCCCACTAGAAAAAACCGATATAATCTGATACGTTCTGCGATATAAACCAAGCATATCAGTTTTTTTTTTAAAAAAGTTGTATTTGATTTTTTTTTTTTAAATGATTTTTATTCGATTCATATTTTTCAGATACAAAATCGAACCGAACTGATATACGCCCACTCCTACCCCCGAGTCACAGACCGGTCACTTGTAGTCAACGAGGTATTTTTAAACTAAAAAGAAATTTTAATCTAAATTCTAATGTTCTTAAATCCCCTACCCTGTAACCTAGTGTCTGCGTTAAATGACCTGAATTGGAAATTGGCTATGAACGACGAATATATTGCTCTTATTGAAAATAAGACGCGGGAGTTGGTGCCTCGTCCTTCAGTTGTTAATATTATTCGGTCTATGTGGATTTTTACTCATAAAGATAATTTTGATGGTTCGTTTGCGAGGCATAAGGCTCGTCTTGTAGGTGATGGTAAGACTCAGTAGGCCGGCGTGGATTGTGGTGAGACGTTTAGTTCGGTGGTCAAACCGGCTACCATTCGCACTGTTCTCAGTGTGGCTCTTTCAAAATCTTGGTCAATTCATCAGTTAGATATGAAGAATGCTTTCTTACATGGTGATCTTAAGAAGACCGTTTACATGCATCAACCCTTGGGTTTTCGAGACCCCAAATATCCTCATCATGTCTGTTTATTGAAGAAGTCCTTGTATAGGCTTAAGCAAGCCCCTCGGGCTTGGTATAAGAGATTTGCAGACTATGTTTCCTCTATTGGGTTTTCTCACAACAGGTTTGATAATTCATTGTTCATTTATCGTCGTGGTATTTCCATGGCTTATATTATATTATATGTGGATGATATTATCTTGACTGCCTCTTCTGATGTTTTGCGCAAGTCTATCATGACAATGCTCAGTTCTGAGTTTGCTAAGAAAGACTTGGGGCCCTTGAGTTACTTTTTGGGGATTGTTATCACTCGTCATACATGTGGGTTATTCTTATCACAAAGAAAGTATGCCACTGAGATCATTGAGCGAGCTGGTATCTCCTCGTGCAAGTCTACTTCCACTACAGTTGATACTAAACCTAAGCTGTGTGCTGCGGCTGGCTCAGCTTACGAGGATCCGACCCACTATCACAGTCTTGCAAGGTCTCTTCAGTATCTTACTGTCACAATACCAGATATTATGTATGTTATACAACATGTGTGTTTGTTTATGCATGATCCCAGGATTGAGCACATGAATGCACTCAAACGCATTATTCGATACATCCCGTGGACATTTACTATGGCTTACATCTATATCCTTCGTCGACGTCTACACTTGTCTCGTATATAGATGGTGATTGGGGTGGCTGTCCAGATACCAGACGCTCCACGTCTGGCTATTGTATGTTTCTTAATAATAACTTGGTCTCCTGGTCTGTGAAGCGACAGTCTACATTGTCACGTTCTAGTGCAGAGGCCGAGTATCGAGGGGTAGCCAATGTGGTCTCTGAATCCTGTTGGTTACGTAATCTTCTCTTAGAACTTCATTGTCTCATTCAGAAAGTTACCTTGGTTTATTGTGATAATATTAGTGCCGTCTACCTTTCTGGTAATCTGGTTCAACACCAGCGTACTAAACACATCGAGATGGATATTCACTTTGTTCGCGAAAAGGTAGCTCATGGACAAGTTCCCATCTTCCATGTCCCTTCCAGGTATCAAATTGCAGACATCTTTACTAAGGGTCTTCCCTCGGTCCTTTTTGAAGATTTTAGGGATAGTCTCAGCGTACGAAGACCGCCCGCTATGACTGCGAGGGTGTGACAGAATATACCGTGATATACACGGCATATACAACAGTGTATATCACGGTATATCACTAGTATTCCAGACAGTTTTGGCCGTGATATACACGACATATACAGTTGTGTATATCACGGTTTATGGAGCATATTTTAGTAACTTTAGTTTGTATTTAATTAGCATTATACACTTACCGTAATTGTAGAATTATTGTACAAGTAGAATAAGGTTTTAGGAGTAGAATAGGAATAGGATTTTCCTATTATGAAAATTGTAAATTGTATATATACTCATTCATTAATGAAAATAATCAAGAGGATTATTACTTTCAAGCCCGGTGCACAAAATATGTCCGTTTATATAGAGTACAGCTCAAGTCCATGATATATAGGTTACACGGAGATGACTTTACCGTTGCTCTAAGGCTTGCCTTCTTCCTCAAACATCACTACATTTTAATTTTGGTCCTTCTGATTTTTGATTAAGCACTTTTAACATTCAATTAGTTGATTAAGTGGCAAACCATTCAATTATAGATGTATTATGTTAAATTTGTATTATTACTTCATATTTGAGGGTGATATATATACTTCTAAAGATACTCATGATATCACATATTTCCAATATAAAGGGACAAAAAATATACATTTTAATTAATTGAAGGATAAATATGTTTAGTAAAATATTACGAGGATCAAAACCAGAATTCATCAATAACCGAGAAATCAAAAGTGCAATTATCTCTAAAAACATGTCTTAGATTTGAGCATCTCTTTATGTCTTCTTCTTTCCTTCTTTTTATACATTAATAAAAAGATTAAGGGATTTCTCCTTTTCTTTATACAAATATCATTTTTCTAAATGTTCGATTCTCAACAAATTAAACACATTATTAGACGAATGAAGAAGACTAGACCATAAATTTGAGATGCTAAGTCACATTTCTATTGAGATAGTTTCAAGAATATTAAGTTAAATAGTTCTAGAATAAAGTATCATTCGTCTTATATTTACTTTCTGAAATAAGTAGCTAAGTTTCTAAATGTGAACAATAGTATATTTTCTTATCGGTAGTTGAAAGCAAAATTGACGATGGATTTAATTTAGAGAAATGAAAGATCTTTTTTTCTAAAAAAAAAGCGACTCTTTATTATTTATTTTTATTCAAAGTTGGAATATTAAAGTTCTTTATAACCATTTTGATTAGTCATGCAATCAAACTAAAATATACATTTCTTCCTCTTTTGTGTTAACTAATGTTAGCAATGATTTTAACCGTAGCTTATTCTTATCTCTTTTTAGATTAATATAAATCCAGTAACAAAGATTGATGTTAATTCCAACATTTGATAGTTAAATAGTATTCTCAATCTTATTAAAAATTGTCAAATTTAAGAATTGTGTTAGTATGGGTTCTCTATTGTATACTTCTTGAGGTAAATCCTTTTGAGGACCCTACATGAACACAAAATACTTCGCCGACGTAGCTATTTTTCCCTCAAAAGCTCAAATATCCTCTATAAAAGTTTTTGAGTCAATACGTTTGACTATTCTAAGTTGAAAAAAATGAAGAATTTTTCTATTGTTAAAAGAATTATAATAACCTTTTTTCTAATTGGACTGTCATTGTATAGATCGTCCCTATCCTTAGATCATGCTAATATTAATGGTTGCAAATAACGAAATAAAAGCATATTATTAGTTATACTATTTTATCCATGATTAATTTTCGTTGCCTTTATTTCTATTTCCATTTTCTTTTTATTTATTTCCTAACCTTTTTTACTTTAATTTATATTCATGAAATTTAAAATTTTCCGCAAGAAATATGCCAAAGGCAGCCTAAGAATAATCTTTTGCCAATTACTTATTGTTCCTTTTTTTTGGTGATGAATCAATGCAAGTTTTTCTCATGAAAAATTTCATTGTATTACCGTGATTTTCCAAGCAAAATATTAAATGAGGTAGCCGCTCCTTCTTTCCATTTTTTTTTTTTGGTTTCTCACTCAATCTTTGATATTCAATTTGGGGTCTGATTAATTTAGATTTGCGTCGCGTAAAGATTATTAAAGGGAAATGCTCCCTATAAAAAAAAATCATTCCCAAAGCTCAAAACCGATACCTCAATGGAGAAATCCTATTTGTCCACCACAACTTTCGGTGATTTAATTTTGACAAATATAATATTTTTGTCTGACAAGTCAATTTAAGTAAAAAAGAAAAAGAAAAAGGACAAAGCTTGTAATGTGTATGAACCTCGTTGCATTTCTAATTTTCTATAATATATTACTAATTCACAGACTTTTTGTGCATGCAAACACAGATAATCTACATAATTAATTGGCGTAGTAGACACATTAATCGTATTGCCTAATTTAATAAATTATTATAGTCAATACATAATAAATATCATTGGTAATTGAAGTTGACGAATAAAAATATTACTAAGTTGAAAGATTAATAATTGTCTATTTTATTTTTAAAACGATGAGCCATCTTCCTCAACTTAATATTTGAGTAAGAGATGTGCTACTGAATTAAATAAACGATTTGACGTATATGAGAAGAGTTTAAGTTAGGTATATCATTAATGTAACGGATTTTTCTATTAGTTGAGCTAGAATTTAAATTTATGAGTTCTAAATTTTAGGATAGCAACATGAAGTGTTAGTAATTGGATTCTAAAAATATTTTTTGTACATATTTAGTAAATTTTCTTAATACAAATATATAGTTTGAACTACCGTTACTGAGTCCGATTGAACCCGTATATCAACTTCTAGCTATGCCCTGAAGTTTAATATCATATCATCTTTACTTGTTGCAGCATATAATTATCTTATTTTGAAGAGCAGACGGCTTACTCATTGATAATGTTTGAATAATCTGATATAGTGGTCTTTACATATATATCTTACCACAATGTAATTTTGTTCGGTCGGATTCAAAATTTATATTTAATGAATATAATTTTAAAGAAATTTTAGCATTCTACTCATTGTACAATTAAATTATGAGTTCAGATTATTTTTTTATAGTTAATAAATTCTTACTTACATATCTATACTTTGTTTTGAAAATTATGAATTCAAATAAATAAATTTTTACATATATAACTATATTTTATTTAAAAAATTATGAATTCAGATAAATCCGTAGCGAAAATGCTATAACCGCCCTTGGTCCCTATCAACTATAAACTAAATGACAGAAACCAGTAGCATGGAGATATTTGAATATGTTGCTGGCTAAATCATGCATATTGACACGCAGAGACGGATCTATAATGCAATCTATCAAAGTTTACATATGTATTAATAAATTTATTAAAAATTTATAAAATTTTAATTATTATTATATATTAATTTTAAATAAATATAGAAATTCATAAATTTGTAATTCTGAATTCTACTTATTTTATTGGTAATTATTTGCAGAAAAGGATGGTCCCATGCTCATCGTTTATTTCGTAATCAAATGATCAATTTGATGGACAAGTAGATCTCTTAGGTTGGACCAATTTGATTGTGGGTCCAAAACACAAATAGAAAAACTTAGTACTTACATTACTACAAAATCTAACTTACTACTTTCATTGTCCAATTTTGTTGGAAAATTTTCATTTATTGAAGGTCAATTTGACAATCTTTTTAGCTAAATTAGAAATTAATTAATTTTTTTATATTAAAATTTAAACATTAAAAATCATAGAGAAAAGGTACTATGTACTTCCTTCGTCTTAAATTATTTGTCGTGTTTTTTTTTCTTACACGCCCCTTAAGAAAATATTATTAATTAGAAGGAGTTTTTACTATTTTATCCTTATTTATATTTTAAGATATACTATCTCTTTATTTAATATTTGCTTTATTTATGTATCATCTCTCGATAATTAAGGTGTTTGTAGTCTTCGAGAAATTACTAATAAGGGTAAAATGAAAAAAAATGAATTTTGTCTGAAACTTTTAAAAAAATAAATAATTTAAGACAATTATTTTTAAAAAGTATGACAAATAATCTGAGGGGAGGAAGTAGTATGTATTGCAATTTTTCTATATCAAAATAGTGAAAGGGCACATTACAAGTTTGTAGTTTAATCTCACTATGTTTGATTCTAATTTCTAGGTAAAAGAAAAGTAACCACCTTTTGAGATAAAGAGTGTATTCATTTAGGCAGCCAAATTGTGAAAAAACAACCAACAGTTTGGGATTTGCAGTGTGACTTTAATTTCCTATATGTTTAATATATTCTTTCACCCCTCCAATATTGATAAAATATGCATATACATAAATTGAAGTTTACATATGAATTACACTGAATTTATTATTGTTATTTTAATTGCTTCCTTTTTCTGAATTTAAAACTGATTGTATATCTGAATATCATATACAAGTGAATTTGAATTTCAACTTCTTCCACCAAGATGTTAGAAATGTACTTTTATCAGAGGGCGCAGCAAGAGGGTAGGAAGCCCATTTGACAAAACTCAATTATTTTGGTTATAACTATGTATTTATTTTAAGAAATTTATTTAATTTTAATAAATTATTAATTTAGAACGTAGTAATTCAAAATGACTAAAATCTCAAACTCATAAATTTCAAATCCTGACTCTTCCTCTACGTTTATCTGATTCTTTCTCAAAACGAGAATCTTATAATTTTATAATTCTTACTGTTACTTCTGTATTTTATCTTTCTTAAAACTGCTTTGAGATGAGTTACTTGAGCCAAGGGTCTTTCGGAAACAATCTCTCTACCTTCACAAGGTAAACTAAAGTCTGAGTACATTCTATCATTTTCAAACCCACTTATGAGATTAAACCAGGTATATTATTGGTGATTTCAATGCAACACATGTTTGAATTCCTTTTCGGGAAAATAAAATAAATTAGTTGACTCAACATAAGAAATTTACTTCCACTCTATCTATTTAGTAAGTTAACTCATGTATCATGACATGCATTATGGTACAACAACAATATATCCGGTATAACTCTATAAATGGGATATGAGAAAAGTAGAGTGTACGTAGACCTTATTCTAATTTTGGAAGATAGAGAGACTGTTTTTGAAAGACCCTCGGCTCAAGAGTCATGCATTAAGGTATGAGTGAAGAAGATTAATTTGTATATATAAGATGAAAATATATTTTATATTTATATACTAGCAGATATTGAATTCTGATTAGTTGGTGTAATCTTGCTTACGTAATTATTACAAGAGTTCTGACATTTCATATTAGAATTAAATAACTTTTTTAGTTTAATCATTTTGATATCTAAAATTTTACTCATTCGGTTAATTAAATATTTGTCCCTAAACTCACTAGGGAAGTTAAAGCGGTTAAATGAAGACTTCTAGTTAGGGCGAGTGATTTCACCCATTAGACAATATTTCTATTAGGCGGAACTCAATAATTTTAATTTATATATACAAATATTAATTTAGAATTCAATTATTACTATCTGAAATCATCATTTTAAAATTGAGAACTCATAAAATTGAATATATGGCTTCGCCTATAATCCCTATATGGTTAGAATAAAATACTGTTTTATTCAAATAATTAGTTATATAATCTATAGTTTGGCGGTAATATGCAGTTTCTCAATTATTTCATTTGCCAGCTACAGTAACAGCAACACCTTACTGAACAGAGAAGGACCAATAATCACCCAACAAAAAAACAAAAACAAAACACCATTTTTTTCCTCTAAAACCTTTAGCAACTGTTCCATCTTATGGCCTTTACACCATGCCTTCAAGCTTTTATTGCACAATTTTTAACTTTTTTTTCTTTTAATTATTCTAATTAAATACTACGCTTTTTTGTAATTTTAGTTGGCTAGCCGCTAGCAAGCTCAAATTTGCATCTTATTTGCTACTACTGCAGGTTGGTATTGTTTTCTATATTTGTTTTTTTTTAATATAAAGACTTGATGTTTTTGGCTGTTTTTTTTTTGTGGGTAGTTTCTTATTTGCATTTTTTGTTTTTATTTCAAGAATTGGGTATCCGAACGTCTATGGGAAATAACCTCTCTAGCTTCTAAGATAGGAGTAATCCTCCCCAAACACTGGGTATGTTGT
Source organism: Anisodus tanguticus (assembly GCA_034509755.1). NCBI lineage: Eukaryota > Viridiplantae > Streptophyta > Magnoliopsida > Solanales > Solanaceae > Anisodus > Anisodus tanguticus. The sequence goes on along the minus strand of CM067561.1, from coordinate 20,500,885 downwards.
TGTTGTTGTTCAAGAATTGGGTATATTTTAGTTCAAAAATGCAAGCTTTGGTGTTTTTTTCCCACTGGTTCGAGCTTAGTGTGGAGATTTGACAGATGGGGTTGTTGTTATTTTTGGAAATTTTGATTATTTTTTACTTAGTGATAATTATAGATAATCTTTTAGTACTACAATCTTGATTGCAAAAGTAATATGTGTACAACTAGCTGGTGATCTTTGTGAAACATTTGGCTCTTGCAATGTGGATATCTGATCTTTCCTAATTGATAACTTTTGTTGATTTGTTTACTGAAATGGGGATGGTTTTCTTGATTATACAACAACAACAACAACATACCTAGTATAATCCACCAGGTGGGGTGTGGGGAGGGTAGAGTGTACGCAACCTTACCCCTACCTTGTGAAGGTAGGAAGGCTATTGTCCGATAGACCCTCAGCTCAAGAAGAGATGAAAGACAGCAGTAATAATAGGATGGTTGTCATGATTATCTTATTTGCATTTTTTTTTATTTCAAGAATTTGGTATAATTTAGTTAAAAATGCAAGCTTTTGGTGTTTCTTTTCAACTGATTTGAGCTTATGGTGGAGATTTATCAGATGGGGTTGTTGTTTATGTTTGGAAATTTTGATTATTTTTACTTAGTGATAATCATAGGGAATTTATTTTTAGTATTACAATCTTGATTTGCTGGAGATCTTTTAGAGGTTCTGCTTCTATGTATTTGTGATACATTAGGCTCTTGCAACGTGGATATCTTTTCTTTTCTAATTAATGACATTTGTTGATTTCTTCTCTGAAATGAGGATGGTTGTCTTGATTTTCTGCAGTTCAGCGTAGTACAGAATTTTGTGATTTTCTTTAGCCTGTTTGGCCAAGCTTTTGGGAACCAGAAAGTGTTTTTTCTTCTTCAAATAGTGCTTATTTTAGATATTTAAGGTGTTTGGCCAAGCTTTTAGGAAAAAAAGAATTTTTTTTAGTAGTAGCAGAAACTGTTTTTCAGAAGCTGGAAAAAATAATTTTTCGCAGGAGCACTTTTTGTACCTTGCCAAGCATAAGTTGTTGCTCTAATATCAGCAAAAGTACGTTTCAATTGGATTAGCCAAACACAAACTGTTACTCTCCAAAAATACATTCTTGAAAAAACACTTTTCATAAAAAGGAGAATTTTGAAGCTTGGCCAAACAAATAATCTTTGTGGATAGTTTGATCCTTTTGCAAGTCAATTTTGTTGGAGCTTTTCAAGACTTCTTTGTTATGGTATACTTATAAAAACATCCAACTCTACTATGTCAAATAACAGATTGGATAAATTATCATGCACTCTTTAAGTTGTGCCTGATGCATATGCACCTTCTTTTATAAATAATTGATTTCCTTATCGTTTCCCCCATTGGAAACCATTTTTTGAACTTCATCTTCATGAAATATCCTCCTTTTTCAGTTATGGGCATCTGCCGAAATAATGCTTTAGTTCTTGTGTAGAAGAGCAACAACATTTTAGTGCAGACAAAGCATTTCTCTACTGTAACGCGCTTGAGCTGATAATGATTTGAGTCACCACAAAATAGTGGAATTTATCCTCTGAATCATCTCCTTTTTCACAATGTCCCCTTCCATTACATTAATTGTTCATGACTTCTTCTGATATCCATTCAAGCTCCCATGTGACACCGTACTCTTTTGATACAGGTTGTTTTTTAGTCCTTTGTAGCTTCAATATTTCTTCTTGTTATTCCTGGTCATGCCTTGGCAATCACAAAGATAATTGTTCATTCACTCTGGTAGCATACATTAGATGCCACATTAGTCCAAATAAAGGTGCCCAAGATAGCAAAGAGATAGGATAGAATTGTGCTTCTAGGAGAGAAGACAGATGATGAAAGAGAAGGGAATTTTCCATTTGTATAAAGAATGATGCGAGCGCTTAATATTTAGAATATGTTGCATTATATGATCTTGATAGTAGAAGATTTAGTATGACTGTCCTAACTATGCAGTACAATAAGTTTGTTTATCTCTCTGTAAAAATAAGGGGGAAAAGATCAATTCAAATGTGAAAGAATAGGATGTAGAGAAAATCAAAGGGGAAAAGTGAATACGAAAGGGTAAAAAGACGACATGACCATTTTTGCATCCAAAGCTAATGGAAAGAAGAGCGAGGACAAATGGGAGGATATCCTTAGCCTGATGATAAAAAAAACTGAACCAATGTGGGACATGATAGTGGATTAGGAAGTTAAATTCAAATCCACTTGAATCAGCTTCTTTCTTTGTCCTAATTACAAATGTAGGCTGCGAGTTGTAATTCAACATCGTACACAAGAGGCAACTATGGGTATATACCTATAGAAGGGACCAAAACAATTACTTTATGGTGTCATGAATCATTAACAAAGATAAAATACTTAATGAGTATGAGTGGTGTCTTTGATAATGTTATAGCCGCATATGCATGTGGAGAGGGAATCATGAGGGGAGTGAAGGAGTTCTCAAGATTCATTTGGTTCACAGTTAAGAATCATAGTCGAAGGTGTGGTAACCTTGAAGGAAGAAATTCCCAACTTTCTTTTGTAATGTTGTTAAGCGTGCCACGATACCTTAAATGCTTGGGAGAGATGAAGGACAAGCATGTGGGGAAGCATGTTTTTCGGAGATCTATTCAAGATTGGAGTGGGATGAAGTGGATGGTTTCCTTCAGAAGATATGTATATTGCTATATGTAGTTCAGAAAAATGACAACATATCATTTTTTTGGTAAGGAAAAATGACAAAATATCATGGAAATGGTAAGAAGCAAGTGCTTTCTGATGAATTCATACTATAATACCTGCTCAGTGGAGGTGATACAAGGACCATGTGGAAGTCAATGTGGGATGGTAAAACAACTAAAGGTGGGTTTTTCAAATGGTATGCATTGTGCGATCCTAACCTAATGTCAGATAACTTGAAGAAGAGGAGATGTATTATAGTAAGTTAATGTTGCATGTGCTAGATGAGTGGAAGCAAGTGGACCATCTGCTACATACTACATTAGAACCTTGTATAAAGTGACCTGCTTCTCTTGGTTGGTAGCCATTAATGCTTGTCTTGGCTCATGAAAACCTTCAAAGAAAGGGTATCTTTCTATGTAGCAGATGTCAACTATTTCGGAAGGATGCAGAAACCATAAACCATTTGTTCATTCATTGCAAAGTAACAACTCTACTCTGGCACGCATTTCTCAACTTGGTAAACCTAGAATAGGTTATGCCAAGTAACACCTGACAATTGCTATATTGTTGAAGCAGCGGTAGAAAGAGGAACACAAGAGCACAGTGGTGGAAGACTATCTCAACGTGCATATGATGAACAGTGTGGAGGGAAAGAAACACTAGAAATTTTGAAGATAAGGCAAGCAGAATCCAACATAGATCAAGTTTAATTGTATATTTCTCTTTTGGATGCAAGGAGTAGCTTATAAATGATGTAGAATCAATTCTTAGCCTCTCAGAATCCCTATATGCTTAGAAAGGGATTCCTTTTTTGGTTTTTGCTCAACCTCTAGTTACTTCAGCACTTCTTTAGTGCTGCTTTTATAATTCAATATTTCTCTGTCAAAAAACAAAAGCTACGTTACAACGTTGTAATAGAATTATGTGTTATTATATTTCACGTTAATATGGTCATCTAAAAAAATGGAGAATTATGTGACAAGCTGGTATGTGGAAAATATGGATGTTAGGAAGAGGGATATATGAAAGACAGTTCCCCTTGCGTGTTTTGACCAATTTGGGTGTAAAGGAAATATAGAACATCTGAAGGTGTAGAAAAACAGGATAGAAAGTCAAAGAAGATCTTTTGTTTCATTGGTATTATGGTGTAAGAGGAACCTTCTTGTTTGTGTAGATAGATGGGTGGATCTCCGGAAACATAATGACACTATCTTGGTGTGATATTCAGTGCAAAAATCTTGACTTTATCAAAAAAAGGAGTTCATTAATTAGAGTAGATAAGCTATGCTCCTGGGAAATGGAAAGATATCAATTTCATCTTAATACATGGTCCAAAGAGATATGAGTGCCTTGCACAGAAAACTGATGTTTGCTTTCTTTATCCTGGAATTTTATTGTTGAAGTTTGATCTTTTAATTTACACAATACACAGTTAGCAGACTTGTAACTTTTTTACTTCCATTTTTAATTCTCAGGTGATTTGTTCTCCTTTTCTGAGAGATCGTAAAAGTAGTAATACAAGTTATAGCCATGGCATACTGGAGCTTCATGGAGATATTTAATGTACTTGCAGTAAGCTAAAATGAAGACCACACAGGTTCTTATGTTTATATCTTAATAAATTCCCTTTTGATTTCGTCAGATCCTTCATGTCTTTTTCTGGTTGCTTTATGGAATTTCACTTTTAGAGGTGTACCTGTGGCGTACACTAGGGCGATCAAGGATATGTATGATGGATCCAAGACCAGGGTACGGACAATAGGAGGGGATTCAGAGCTCTTCCCAGTGACGATGGGGTTGCACCAGAGATCAACTCTTAGTCCATTCTTATTTGCCTTTGTGATGGATGGCCTGACGCGACAAATTCAAGGGGAGGTGCCATGGTGTATGTTATTCGCAGACGACATAGTCCTGATTGATGAGACTCGCAACGGAGTGAATGCTAAACTGGAGGTTTGGAGACAAACTCTGGAGTCTAAAGGGTTCAGGTTGAGTAGGACCAAGACAAAATACTTGGAGTGTAAGTTCAGTAACGGGAGCGACCTTGAGACAAGCGTGGAGGTGAGGCTTGGTACTCAGGTCATTCTGAAGAAAGGAAGCTTCAAGTACCTCAGATCTATTATCCAAGGGAATGAAGAGATTGATGACGATGTCACACATCGTATTGGGGCAGGGTGGATGAAATGGAGGCTCGCATCTGGAGTCTTGTGCGATAAAAGCTTGCCACCAAAACTTAAAGGTAAGTTCTATAGGGTGGTGGTTAGACCGACTATGTTGTATGGGGCGGAGTGTTGGCCAGTCAAGACTTCGCACATCCAAAATATAAAAGTTGCGGAGATGAGGATGTTGAGATGGATGTGTGGGCATACAAGGAAGGATAAGATTAGAAATGATGATATCCGGGACAGAGTGGGAGTGACCTTGGTGGAGGATAAGATGCGAGAAGCAGGGTTGAGATGGTTCGGGCATGTGCAGAGGAGAGACACAAATGCCCCAGTGCGGAGGTGTGAGAGGTTGACTATGGACAGGTTCAGTAGGGGTAGAGGTAGGCCGAAGAAGTATTGGGGAGAGGTGATTAGATGGGATATGGTGCATGTGCAACTTACCGAGGACATGACCTTAGATAGGAGGTTGTGGAGGACACGAATTAGGGTAGTAGGTAGTCGAGCGTAGCCCTACTTACGCTTACAAACTGGTAGTTGTAGTGTTATTATTGTAGGCCCACTTAGACTATCATACTAGTAGGCGCAGTAGTACTTTATAGTAGTGTTTGATTTCTACTGCTATGTGTTCTTTAATGTACTTTATTTATCTTATGTACTTGCATTAGTTACTGCTTCTTTTTCAGAATGTGCTAGCATGGCTTATTTCTTGCTTTGCTTGTACTTATGCTTTGTCTTGAGCCGAGGGTCTCTCGAAAACAGCCACTCTACCCTCCCCAGACCCCACGTAGTGCAGTCTCAGAGAGGTCGTATTTCTTTGGGTTGGTAGTAATGGAATGCTTTCATTACTACCAACCCAAAGCACTACTACCGAGATCTGCGACGATGCTCGCCTCAGAGTTTTGATTCAAAGGTGTGAGAAGTTCATATACAGTGTGGACTTCACTGGATATGTTGTTGTTGTTGGCAATGCTATCTACCACATACACTTGTGGCTTATTGTATAAGACTGCGTAATCTCCGGTCTATAATTAGGCTGTTCATTTTTATCCTGTAGTAGTTAACTAGTTATCAATGTTCTTCTTATAGTAATCATATGAATAAAGTTCTGAAAACTGATAAATTTAGATATTCGTTTTTGCTATGGAATTCTTTTAATAAGATGTTCAAATATGTAACTTTTTTTCTTAAATTGTTTATTGTAATAACTGCAGGGTCTACAAAACACAACTGAGAAACAATCTTCAACCCAGGCTTCTCATGAGGCCCAAAGTGACCAGCAGAACAATACAACGGATACAGCTGTAGCAGATTCAGGTTCAGTTTCTGCATCAGGCAATGACAACCGAAAAGTTTCACGTGAAGATATTGAGCTAGTAAGATAGTTCGATGCCTTTCGGTGATCTAATTTACAAAATAGTCAGCAAATGTGTAGATTATGTATGTTTAAGTATAAATATACATAATATACATAAATAAACATATAATATACATAATGAGTGTATGTTTTGTATATTTTGGCTAGTGCTCATAATTAATTTCGGTCGACGGGCCAAAAATGAAAAAAACCCTTCTTTTTTCAGATACATACTTTTATACAAGATAGTGTGTGTGTAAGGGAAGTTTCCGTTCCCTGTAGCACCTTGTTCTTTAACTTTATTATGAAAATGGTGATGTAGGTCCAGAACTTGATTGAACGTTGCTTACAATTGTATATGAATAAGGATGAAGTGGTTAAAACACTTCTTAATCGTGCAAGGATCGATCCTGGATTTACAACTCTTGGTATGTATATCAAGAATAGAGTTGATTGTTAGGTATCAGTTCTCAGTCTTTTAAACCTTTTCATACTGAACACAGTTTGGCAAAAATTGGAAGAGGAAAATGCGGATTTCTTTCGGGGCTACTACATTAGGCTTAAACTGAAGAAACTGTTAAACAAAGCCCAGCAGTGGGCTCAGCCCATTCTCGGCCAAATTAGTTACAAAACAATATTGTATATATGGTATATATATTTGGAGTATATTGTAGTGTAAAGGTTACCTTAATTAGTGTTATACACCTACCATAATTATATAGTTAGAATTATGGTAGAATAAGGATTTAGAAGTAGAATAGGAAAAGGATTTTCCTATTATGGAAATATGTAACTTGTATATATAGCTATTAAATCAATGAAAATAATCAAGGGGATTATTTCTTTTATGGTATCAAGAGACTAGGTCTAAACAAAAGTTTTCTTCTCTCAAACTTTTTGTATCCTTGGCGAGAACCCCCCCCCCTCCCTCGGGTTTTTCTCTCCAAATATCTCGTCTTCCGCTCCCAAAAACCTCTCTTAAATTTATCCTCCTTCTTTGTTCTTTCAAATATGTCTAAGAACAATTTTCACCCTCCCTCACGCTTCCAATATCAAGCTCGGTGTCCCTATTGTTCTTGAGATGGAAAACGTTCAATATGCAACGTGGGCGGAGTTGTTTAAAATTCACGCTATCTCGTATCAAGTTCTTCATCACATAATTCCTCCCGCTAGACCCCTTCCCGCGAGGATCCCGAGGTGTGGATTACACTTGATGCTACCGTTCTTCGGTGGATATACGCCACTATTTCGGTGGACCTTCTACGAACGATTATGGAGCCCGATACCACGGCTATGGCCGCATGGAATAGATTGCGTGACATATTCCAAGACAACCAAAGCATTCCGTATCGTCACACTCGAGCAGAAATTCTCTCGTTCGAATGGACGTATTTCCGAACGTTTCGCATATTGCAAGAAACTAAAGGAATTGGCGGATCAACTCCGTAACGTTGGCGCACCGAATAACAAATAATCGTCTAGTTCTACGGTTGGTTGCGGTCTTTCGGAGGCCTATAATGGTGTTGGCACTCTCCTTCGCCAAAGCAACCCTCTTCCCGACTTCCATCAAGCCCGCTCCATGCTTACGTTGGAAGAAGCCGGTTTGGCTAAAAAGGCGGCTACGGAGCAAGTCCGATTGTCATGATGGCATCCTCTCCTAATCCTTCGAGGTTTTGTTAATAATTCGGGCCAAAACCATAATCATGGTGGCGGCAAGAATAATCGCAAGAATAATAACAAAAACCGCGGGGGCAAACGCGGTGGTAATGGTGGAGGTTCCGTAGTCGGCAAAACGTCGGTGGGTCCCATCCAGGAACAAGGCCCACCGCCCCCATGGGCCCGGCGGTGGGGCCCATGGCGATGGAGCGATGGCGGTGGACCGTGGGCCGGCGGCCCATACCAAATAGGGCGAGAAATTCCAGCGGCCGGTGGGGCGGCCAACGATCCGAGGCCCAATGCCCGGCGGTGGCGGCCCACGGCCGGTGGCCCGGCGGCGGCGGTGGTAGCGATTACGGACCGAGCCCGGCTCGGCAAGGAGTTCTTGGACCCCGACCTCCGCAAGCCCATCATGCGGCGAGCCCTACTCGGACCGATATCGAGGCCGCGATGCACACGTTGGGATTGACTCAACCCGACCAAAATTGGTACATGGACACCGGGCCACTACTCACATGACTTCCGACTCGGTACTCTCTCATCTTATTCCAATTTGAGCACCCCTCGGGGATAATTATTGGTAATGGCGAGTTATTCCAATTCTAGGGTATGGTCGAAAACGTTGTCTCCCCCCAATCCACCACTCCTCTTGAAAAATACTTTACATGCTCCTAAATTGATTAAAAATTTAGTGTACGTCCGAAAGTTCACGAATGACAATTACGTTTCTGTTGAATTTGATCCTTTCGGTTTCTCGTGAAGGATTTCAAGACGGGGAGTCGTCTCATGAGGTGTGATAGTAGGGGGATCTATATCCTATCATGCCGGTTTTCGTCCATCGAGTCCAGCCTTGCCATCAGCTTTTGCAGCCATCTCTCCTTCCATGTGGCATGCTCGTCTGGGTCATCCGGGATCTTCTATTTTATCAGTATTAGATAAAAATAGCTTTATTTCTTGTAAGGGTACGAGTCGTACTCCAATGTGTCAATCTTGTTCATTAGGAAAAAGTGTTAAGTTGCCATTTGTAGACTCCAATTCTCATACGTCTATGCCATTTGACATTGTTCATAGCGACTTATGGACATCTCCTGTTCTTAGTTCAATGGGTCATCGATATTATGTTCTCTTTTTAGACGATTATTCTAGATTTTTGTGGACGTTCCCAATTGCGAATAAATCACAAGTGTTTTCCGTCTTCATAAAATTTAGAGCATTCATTCGTACTCAATTCGAAAGAGAAATAAAAAATATTCAATGTGATAATGGGAAAGAGTATGACAATAGGGAGTTTCGAGAATTTTGTGCTACTCATGGGATAAATTTTCGGTTTTCATGTCCTCATACATCTTCACAAAATGGGAAAGCCGAACGCAAAATTCGTTCCATAAATAACATTGTCCGAACTCTCCTAATCCATGCCTCCATACCTCCGTATTTTTGGCATCATGCACTACAAATGGCCACTTACCTTCGAACATAATTCCGTCTAAAGGTCGACATATTCTTCCCCTCTCAAAATCTTATATAATAAGAACCCTTCTTATTCTCACCTTCGGATTTTTGGGTGCTTGTGTTATCCACTATTCCCATCCACAACAATTAACAAACTCCAGGCTCGGTCTACCCCGTGTGTGTTTTTGGGTTATCCGTCAAATCATCGTGGTTATAAGTGTTTTGATTTATCCTCCAAGAAAATCATAATCAATCGCCATGTCATTTTTGATGAAACTCAATTCCCGTTTACAAAAGTTCATACTCCCGAACCTAAGTTGTATAATTTTTTGGATGACCAAATATCCCCGTATATTATTCGAATTTTTCGGACAACTCCCGTGCCCAAAATCCCCCGGCGGGCCCACCGCCCGCCGGTCCCACGATATCATCGCCCCATGTCTGTTCCAGATGGCTGGAGCAGTTCCGAAATTGGGCCGGTTCAGCCCACGGTTCTGGAACTGGTCCAGAAACCGAGAGCCCGGTTTTTACCGATTTGGGCCGGCGGGCCCACCGCTCGCCGCCATCCGTCCCGAACCCGGAAAATTCCCAAAATTCACTCCATTCTTCCTCGAGTCATAGACCGGTCACTCGTAGTCGGCGGGGTATTTTTACACCTAAAAGACATTTTAACTTACATTCGGATGTCTCTAAATCCCCTTGCCCCGCAATCCGGTGTCCGCATTAAATGACCCTAATTGGAAAATTGCTATGACCGATGAATATAATGCTCTTATTGATAATAAGACGTGGGAGTTGGTGCCCGTCCATATGGTACTAATATTATCGTGTCTATGTGGATTTTTGCTCACAAGGAGAATTCGGATGGGTCCTTTGCTCGGCATAAGGCGCGACTTGTTGGTGATGGTAAGACTCGGCGGTTGGTATTGATTGTGGTGAGACGTTTAGTCCGGTGGTCAAACCGGCTACCATTCGTAATCTTGTACTTAGCTTGGCTCTTTCAAAGACTTGGCCGATTCATCGGTTGGATGTCAAGAATGCGTTTCTACATGGAGATCTCAAGGAAACGATCTATATGCATCAGCCGTTGGGTTTCGAGAGATCCCAACCGCCCTCATCATGTCTGTTTGTTGAAGAAGTCCTTATATGGGCTTAAGCGGTCTCCACGGGCACGGTATACACGATTTGCGGATTTTGTTTCGACTATTGGGTTCACACACGGCGGTCGATAATTCTTTGTTCATCTACCGCCGTGGTTCATCATTGGCCTATATTCTCGTTATATGTGGATGATATCATCTTGATCGCCTCCTCCGATGCTTTGCGTCGGTCTATCATGGCCATGCTCGGTTACGAATTTGCTATGAAGGACTTAGGGCCGTTGAGTTATTTTTTGGGGATTGCCGTCAAACGTCATTCGGGTGGCTTGTTTCTGTCTCAACGGAAGTATCTTTGCCGAGATCATAGAGAGGGCCGGGATGTCATCCCGTAAGTCCACTTCCACACCGGTTGATGCAAACCCAAAGGCCGAGTGCCGCGACGGGTGCACCATACGAGGACCCGACCCGGTATCGCGATCTTGCGGGGGCCCTCCGATCTTACCTTTACCGGACCGGATATTACATATGCGGTTCGGCGGGTGTGTTTATTCATGCATGATCCCGAGTTGAGCACATGAATGCAATCAAACGCATCATTCGGTATATTCGGGGGACACTAGACTATGGGTTGCACTTGTATCCGTCATCTACATCCACACTTGTCTCTTACACGGATGCGATTGGGGTGGGTGTCCGGACACCGACGGTCGACTTCGGCTCTTGTATGTTCCTTGGCAACAACTTGGTCTCATGGTCGGCAAAACGTCAAGCAACTCTGTCACGCTCCGGTCTTAGCGTAATATCGAGGGGTAGCGAATGTGGTCTCCGAGTCATGTTGGCTACGTAATTTGCTTTTGGAGCTTCATTGTCCCATTCGAAGGCAACCTTGGTATATTGCGATAACATTAGTGCCATCTACCTTTCGGGTAACCCGATTCAACACCGGCGCACCAAGCATATCGAAATGGACATTCACTTTGTCCGTGAAAAGGTTGCAAAGGGTCAAGTTCGCGTATGCCATGTCCCGTCTCGTTATCAAATTGCGACATCTTTACAAAGGGTCTACCGGCGGTTCTCTTTGAAGATTTTAGGGACAGTCTCAGCGTTCGAAAACCGCCCGCTATGACTGTGGGGGTGTGTTAAACAAAGCCCAGCAGTGGGCTCAGCCCATTCTCGGCCAAATTAGTTACAAAACAATATTGTATATATGGTATATATATTTGGAGTATATTGTAGTGTAAAGGTTACCTTAATTAGTGTTATACACCTACCATAATTATATAGTTAGAATTATGGTAGAATAAGGATTTAGAAGTAGAATAGGAAAAGGATTTTCCTATTATGGAAATATGTAACTTGTATATATAGCTATTAAATCAATGAAAATAATCAAGGGGATTATTTCTTTTAGAAACAAATCATCTTGTTCAATCATTTGCTTGAGCACCAATATCATCTAATGAAATATCATGTGCCTCCGAAGGTTCCATTGACTCCGATTCAGAATGGGATAAATACCATGCCAGGTAATTTTATTTATCGTTACTGCCATTTCAATTTCATAGCCTTTTTTTATGTTCGTCTTTCCCCCGTTTCATTTTCTGAAAAGGATCCCCTTCCCTCGGGAGTGTAGGGTCTGCTTCAGCTATGACACATTATTTTTTATTGCCTTTCATAAGCTTAAACTGTACTCATCCGTTTCAATTTAAATGTCTTAGTTTGACTAGGCACAGAGTTTAAGAAGATAAGGGAAACTTTTGAATCTTGTCATCTTAAACTAAATATGTGTATAATGTACCAACATGCCCTTTGAATCTTGTGATCTTAAGCATGCCATGCGAATGTTGGAATTGAAGTGTTATTAAATATAGTGAGACATTCTTTTTAAAACAGACTAAAACGAGAGGAAGCATAATGAGTTAATACAATAGAAGTAATTGCACTCCTTCCATTTCATCCTTCTTCCTTTCTGGAACAACGTTAAACTATCGTGGCCTTTCAAAGTGGACTTGAGCTACTTTAAGAGAGCATGAACTTAGTGTTATCTACAGAGCTTTTGAACAATATTCTTGTATGTTTTATTATCATTATTTTTGATTGCCTCTTGTTTTCTGAGCAGTCAACAACTTACCCATGGGATACCCCGTCCTACAGCAACCTCCACATCCGGCTGCAGGCCAACCTCATTTTGATCCTATGGGCATGTCCAGTTACCATGTGGTTAATGGTGTGCCTGCGCCAAGCAACTATCATCCAATGCTGATGAATTCTGGAAATGAGTGAGAATCAATTTTTAATAGGCTCTAAATTCCCTATTAAACTTTAAAATGTGAGACTAGAACTCTAGAAATTCATACACACTTCCCCAGTAGACCTGTGTTCCCTATTAGGGTTCATGTTTTTCTTATTTACTCACCATCTTATACTTGCATGTGCCCAAAGATCTTGAATTCGACTCTACTCCGTTACAAGTGAATATATTTCATGCTTCATAGAATTTGGTGAGAACTCTAACCACTTCTCATCGTTTAACTAGCACTGAAGGTTCAAATGGATTTATATCAGTGTGGGTTGGTGAAAGAAATTACTTTTTTTCTGCACAATTCCTCGTACTTGTGTTTTGTTGTTGCCCATGTCTGGTTGTTAATTTCCTTAATCAAGGAATGAGGTGCTTTTTTCTTTTCAAAGATGAAAAGACAATCAATCTAGTGGAATAAAATGTTTTGGGGCTTCAATTGATGAAAAGTTATCTCTATTTGTTAAATAAGAGAAATGGTATGACAATGGCACTTTACATTTTCCTATCTGTTGACAGTATGGTGGTAGAAACGAGTGCATCGGATGTAGCACCAGCTGTTCCACCTAGCAATGCCATGTCATCTATGTCTGATATGCCTGTAAGCCCTGCATCAGTGGCTTCCAGTGGCCACTTCCCCTTCACTGCTTCGGAGATTTCAGGGATGGGAATTGACACCTCAGCCCTTGACACTTCATTCCCATCTGATGTAGCAAGTTCAGTAGGATTGCAACTTCCGCCAGATAACGGGGTTGGTAATTCTAGAGATTTGCTAAGATCCTTGGATCAGATTCCTTGGGATTTCAGTCTTGCGGATCTAACAGCAGACTTGTCAAACTTGGGAGGTAACTTTCCTCATACATGATTCAGAAATTTATACTCCTGGAAAGAAAAATCCGACATTGTTGAAGTGTGTAACCATCTCATCTAAAAGATTACACGTGCTGACCTGATTTTTTTCATGGTCCAAGCACGTGGAAATTCTTTTTGATAATGGGATGGCGGCGAGATTCGATCCCAGGACTTTTGTCTGGCTCTGATACCATGTTGAAATGTGTGACCATCTCATCTAAAAGCTTAACTTTTAATATTTAATTATATTCTCGACAGACATCATCTTTAAAGAGGTTGCCCCAACTCGGCTTACTTCTGTTGAGTATCTTTTTGTCCAAGGAATAGTGTTGCTATTTGCCGGTTCTAAGCATTGTTCTTTGAACTTCTTTAATAATTTTGTTGGCTGCATAAGGTTCATTTATTCCTTTACTGCTCGTAGCATTTTCTAGCCGCCACCCCCCCCCTCTTTCTCGTATATACATGATGTCATCTTTTTCTTCCCTCTTTGATCGGATTAATGGTAATTTTGTCTCCAATACTAATTGCAGATCTAGGATCTCTAGGAAACTATCCTGGTTCCCCGTTTTTGCCTTCCGATTCAGATATTCTGCTTGATTCTCCAGAACAAGAAGATATAGGTGAGAATTTCTATTTTCTTGCCCGTGTAATCTTATGCTTTGATACAGAAACAAATTGAGAAGTTAGAAAAGCATTAGCTTTGAGGATCTCTACATTTATGTGCTCTTTCTGAAAGTTATTTAGATGGATATTACCGGCTGAGGTCTTTTTATAGTCGATACTCTTGTTCGTTACTTTGAAATCTTGTTGGAATCTGACTCTGATCTTTGTCAATGCAGTATGGCTTTCATGCCTTGTGTGACATGTTTTAGTTGTGAACATTTGGTGCCACATTACTGTATTGCAAATGTCTGACTAGCCTGATAAGCCAGATTTAAATGTTGATACATGATTGCACCATGGCCTTAAAATTTTTAGTTTTTGCATTTGCATATTAAACTAAACATCATGTATTACACAATCAATACGTACGTTAATTCAAATTTCTTCTTTTCGTTTTTGAGATACATTCTCTCGTTGATTCTAATTAGTATCATGTAATACACATTTTCTGTGTGTTAAGTTTCTTGAGATAAAAGATGAGTTAAGAACCACAAGTTGGAAAACACGTCACATCCAAATATAGACAACATTTAAAAGAATTTGATTTTTCAATCAGCCAATATATTCGATGAAGAGGTATAATCCACATTTTTTCGTTCATCTACCTTGACTTTGACCTTACGATAGATTGATCTATGCAGTGACAGTGATACCATCATCGTAACCTTTGAAGGGCTACATTGTTTTGTCTATTGACCTAATGGTAGCTTTGTTGTTTGCTTTGCATTCCCTTTTTTCTTTCTTTTTTCCTCAACCCCTTGTTCAACGAGGGTATGAACATTTATTACAAGACTGATGTTTTTTGTCGGAAGCAAGGCATGACGAGAAAATTGTACCTGTCTTAGGATCATGAATAATTTTCTTGGGCAGGAAGATTTCCCTTAGTTTATAGATGACATGACTCTAGCCAAAGTTTTTATGCTTTGCTTCGGGTATAAACTAATTGTTCTCATGCTTTTGGTTTGGCTTTGTTTTAGTTGAGGAATTCTTTGTTGATGTTGATGTTGATGTTGATGTTGATGCCGCCCCAGGGCCTGCAGCAGGCCCTCAATCAGATGAAGATAAGTCCTAGTTTTAGCTGACACGAACACGTGCTTAATTCTTTAGCCAGAATAAGGAGTTTGGCGTAAAATGATGGTAAACCGAGAGACTGATCAACTGAGAACCTTGATTTACCCATTTTATTTATGTCTGTAGTTATTAACCTAACTTTTCTGGTGCCAAAGGCCTACTTTTCTACTTACCATAAGCTCTAAAGGAAAAGTCACCTCGCATTATTCTTATACCGATCGAGCTGTACTATTTTCTATTCTAATAGATTTTACTCCAATTGCTGGCACGACTTCCTGTTCGATTGAAAAGGGGATATATCTTAGCTTTGAGTTATCTTAGGTGGATCTTTCCTTCATGTGTAGAAGCAAGTCAGGATATGTTAGTTTCATTCCTTCTGATAATATTAAGCTTGTATCTTGGATATTGAACATTAGCAATCAGAAAAATATGTTAACCAACTGTTGTACCAATCACCTCAACAATGATTCTATGCTGTTTTGAATGTCTAACTCTGTGAAAAATGTTATCACTAGTCAAAATATGTGAAAACTGTTACAGTTACCAGTTTAAAAAACAAAGTGTGAAAAATGTACTATATCATGTGGTAAATGCAGCTTATGTGAATGCGAATTTAAACTTTAAAGAATACAAGATAACTTTGTTAGATTCACCGTTTTCACATATGTGTATGATTATTTGTTCTTTTTAAGGGTGGTCAACGGGGCGGGTGCGGGGCGGGACCCGACGGGACGGGGGTAGGGCGGGACTGGTCCTCCGGTGGGATTGGCGGACTGGGCTGGCGGGATCCGCCGATGTCCCGTCCCGTAGGAAAAGGGGACTGGTATTATCGGGGCGGGACGGGGTCGGGTTTTTCTGATTTTTTTTTTGCACTTAATTTTAAAAAATAACATATATATAAACACCTCAATAATTGAATAAGATAATGTAATAAAAAAATCCCAAGACTGTTTTTGTGCCTCTTATATTTGTTGGTCAAATTGCTCGACGTCGAATTTAACCTTCAAATTGCTCGACGTTGATATTTGTTGGTCAAATTGCTCGACGTCGCTTCCACCTCCGTTGGATAAGATTTCGTTGTAGTTTTCGTCTTCTTCGTTGATCTCCGGTTGACCGCACCTTCTCCGCTCCGCTCGTATCCAATCTCTGAATAATATTGCAATCTCCAAGTTGTCTCCCGCTAATGAGTGTCTATGCTCTCCTATTTGAAATCTGCCGGCAGAAAAAGCGTTTTCAGACGCTGTTGATGACGCTTGAATGTTCAACACATCACGGGCCATCTTTGACAGTGTCGGAAATGTCTTCTTATTCTCCCTCAAATATCTCAACAAGTCTTCACGTCCTTCTTCATTGAGAACTGCTTGGTACGGTACAACACCCTGCAAAATAAAAACATCAAACTCGCTAACTTGGTTAGTAGTGTTACCATTATACATTCTATGTCTAAGGTTTTCAATACTAGCCGCCGAAACGTCACGTCTTTTTTGAGGTTGTGTTAAAAAAGAAGAAGATGGTATGAAAGTCGGTTGGTTGCTAGCACTTTCTTGTTGGTAATGCCTATATACTTTTTTGCATTCATCTTGTATGCTAGACAACACTTCTTCTTTAGTTTGTTCAATAGGTGGTGGGTCATTTGAATTTTTTGGAGTTGGAGGTAGAAGTACTGTTATACAATCATAAATAGTTTCAATTAGTGCTTTACAACCGTCTATATTAATAGTTGAATTTAATACAACACCAATAATATAAATAGTGGGAATAGGAATAAAATATTTTTTTTAATTTGATAAACATTTTTAATAGGTGCCTTATAAGCTGGTTTTTCCATATATTCACTAAGTAATAAAAATATTAGAGCTATATAAAAGTAATAAAACAACATAGTTGAAATAGTAGGATAATATATACCGGAAAATTCTTTTATTGCTTGAAAAAATTCTCTAGAAATACAATAAGTTCTGAATTTTTTTCTCAATCGTTATCTACAACCATATCAGTTGAATTTTGATTATGGGCGTTAAAAAATAAAGTTATAGGTCTTCTATAATCATAAGCAACAAGTAGTTGTTCGTATAAAGAATTCCACCTAGTCGCTACTTCTTCGGAAATTTTTCTATAAGATAGTCCACAATCGTGACAAGTTTTTTTATATTCTTTTTTTCGTTGTATTCTATTACTTCTAAAAATAAAATTTATAGCAAATTGTATTTTATTAAGAATGTCTTCAAAAAGCGATAGACCATCCTTTACAACTAAGTTATAAATATGACACCCACATTTTATATGAAAATGATTTGAAAAAGATGGAGTTAAAAGATCTTTTAAAATTCTAATAGCATAATTATTAGAAGAAGCATTATCTAATGTAATAGTCATAATTTTATCAGTTATGCCATAATAATCGCAAACTGAATAAATATTTTCTGCAATAAAAGTACCAGTGTGCCTATCATCTATATATCTATACGCTAAAATACGTTTTTGCATAGATCATTTATAATTTATCCAATGACTTGTTACCGTTAAATAATCATGGCAGTTAGTACTACGGCCTATATCAGACTTGATAGATACTTTACCAGGAAAATGATATAAGGAATAACGTAAATACTGTTGATATTCATGTGCAAATTTAAATACATCTCTCATAACAGTTGATCTAGGAAAATCGTTAAAAGCATGATTATACATATCTCTAATGTAATGAATAAAACCAAGAGATGAAGGAAATGAAAAAGGCAAACCCTCCACCGCAACTAATTTTGCTATTGCTTCCCTATCTCTATATTTATCGTATTTATGGCCTACAATTCCCCCGTCATAGGTTAATTTGACCATGTACTTAGTTCGGGACAGTATGTGAATCTTGTCCCGACTGAGAGGGCATTGGTGCACCCGATTATTCTGCTAGGTATTGGTCCCACCTAGCTTTGTGAAAGTTTTGTACATGTCTCAATAAACCTCCCGTCCCACCCTCACCTTTTCCCATTTTAAATTTATAAACATTTTTATAAATTTGACATCTAACTACTTTATTCTCTTCGTCCCTATCAAAAGAATTCATGCATCTGATTTTAATTTTTGTTTTATTGGGCCTCGTCTCATACTAGGGGGAATATGAGGTGTTTCAGTTGGAAGTGCCCTAGTGGGTGTGCCATCTAGATTAGTGGGTGTGTCATTTAGATTATCTTCTATATTAAAGTCTGGTTAATTTACAGAAAATATCTCGTCGTCTAAATCTAATGGTATTTCAGGAAAAAATTCAGTTTCATGTGTGTCATCAACCAAATCATCCTGTCTAGGAATAGGATGACTAGAAGAAGTACCCATGCCCTTGTTACCCCTACTAGAAGAAGACTTACCCTTACCCTTAAACATACCTCTAAATCCTTCTATTTTAATTATGCTAATAAATAGTTAAAGATAATGAAATTAAGTGCGCTAATTAAAATAAAGAAACAATAGTAATTTAATGAAGGAATGAATGTACCAAACGCCGACGTAACGTCGACGTGTAATCGAGGTTGAAAATTGAAACTTTGCTTGATGGATGATCCTCAAGCTAGTTGTCAACTTCACTCCCAATTTTTGAACTTTGATGTAGTTATACAAATGGATAAATAAAATTTAATATTTAGTAGACAATGTAGACTTGTATAGAGATAGATTGAGAGATTAGAGAGATTGTAGGAAGATTTGTGAGAAAGATGAAGAGAAAATGAAGTATTTGTAGTTGAAAAATTGGGTTAAAGTGTAAATATATTAACTTATGGGTTAAAAATAAATATTAAGGGGATAGGGGGGAGGCCAAAAATGGTCATTGCACAACGGCCAAAATATAAAATGGTCGTTGTGCAACGGTCATTTTCGCAGAGAGGAGGGATCGGGGCGGGTCAGGCGTAGCAGGATTGTAGCCAAAATATAAAACGGCCGTTGTGCAATGGTCATTATTTCAAAATCGTAAAATTCAAAGTAACATATTGGAAGATTAAAAAAGCAATATATGAAATTTAAAGCAATATATAATTTTGAAGAGACGAATTATTAACCTTGAATTAAAAATAAAAAATTTAATCAGAGTTAATATTGACATTCAGAAGGAATAGGACTTTGATTTGAATTTCACGTTTTCATGTTTGATATTTGTATTTTCTGTAATGAATATGCATTTGTTGAACTGAAAATTTGAGAAGTAATATTTGTTGTTATTTCGTTATGTTTACGTCAAAGAACATGTTTCATTCTGCCCTTATTGTTTCCAACATTAAGAACCAAATCCCTATTGTTCTTGAGATGGAAAACGTCCAATATGCGATGTGGGCGGAACTTTTCAAGATTCATGCACGTTCGCATCAAGTTCTTCATCATATCATTCCCTCAGCAGCAGGCAAGGAGCCTGCCCCAGAAGTTGACCCGATATTATGAACTACTCTTGATGCTACCGTTCTACAATGGATTTATTCCACTATCTCTACGGACCTCTTGCAAACGATTCTTGAACCCGATGCTACGGCGATGGAAACTTGGAATAGGTTGCGTGACATCTTCCAAGAAAAAAAACTCCGTGTTGTTACTCTTGAGCAGGAATTTTCTCATGTTAACATGGAGGATTTTCCGAACGTCTCAGCCTATTGTAAAAGGCTGAAAGAGTTGGCGGATCAACTCCGCAACGTTGGTGCGCCCGTTAGCAATAATGTCTTGTTCTCTAGATGGTTATTGGCCTATCCGAGGCTTATAGTGGCGTTGGAACTCTCCTTCGTCAAAGTGATCCTCTCCCGCAGTTCTATCAAGCCCGGTCCATACTTACCTTGGAAGAAATCGGCTTGGCTAAAAAGGCGGTTACTAGTGCAAATCCAGTCGTCATGATGACCACGTTTGATGCTACTCTGTCATTCTCCGAACATTCAGGCCAAAATTGCCACAATGGTGGCGGCAAAAATGGAAAAATTGGAAAAATAATCGAAAACATAATGGCGGAAACCGAGGTGGATATAACGGGGGTGGGACTCGGGGAAATGGGCCGCAAACCCACTAGCCACAACCCTGGGGTCCGTGTCCCTGGAATTGGGCCGGCAGTTCTTGGCCCACTACCCCCTATTACCCGCCTTCCTCTTTCCCGGGAAACTGGGCCCAATATCCCAACCGACCCTGCAGTTCGGTCCCCTATAAGTTTCGGGGCCGGGGCTGCAAGCCGGTGTGCTTGGGCCTCGGCCTCCGCATGCCCACCATGCAGCGGGCCCCACCCCTACCGATATTGAAGCCGCGATGCACACGCTTGGAATAATCTCCCGGACACAAATTGGTACATGGACACCGGCGCTACTACTCACATGACATCCAACCAAGTTACTCTCTCATCTTATTCCAATTTGAGCAACAATCGTGGCATAATTATTGGTAATGAAAATTAAATTCCAATTCGTGGTTACGATCATAAAACTTTGTCTCCCCCCCCCCCATCCACCTCTTTTCTTGAAAAATGCCCTTCTTGCCCCTAACTTAATTAAAACTTTGGTGTATGTCCATAAATTCACCACTGATAATTGAGTTTCTGTTGATTTTGATCCTTTTGGATTTTCTGTGAAGGATTTCAAGACGGGGATTCCTCTCATGAGATGTAATAGTAGGGGAGATCTTTATCCTATCACGCCCACATCCGGTCTCTCGAGTCAAGCCTTGCCATCTACTTTTGCAGCTTTCGATGCTTCCTTATGACATACACGTTTGGGTCACCCTGGGTCATCTCTTGTTTCTTCCTTACATAAAAATAATTTTATTTCTTGTAAGGGTATGCGTAGTACTCTAATTTGTCAATCTTGTCCTCTAGGAAAACTTGTTAGATTACCATTTGTAGACTCTACTTCTCGTACTTTAATGTCATTCGATATTATTCATAGCGATTTATGGACATCTCCTGTTCTCAGCCTTACCTCACATTTCTACAAGAGACAGTTTCCACGGCTTGAACTCATGACCTCTTGGTATGGCTGGCCAGTGGGCCGGGTCAGCCCGGTCCCGCCCCGAACCCGACCTTTTTTTTTAAAAAATTGCGGTATCGGGACTCGAACTGGGACGGGACATGGTCTTGTCCCGATCCGTCCCAGCCCGCCCCAATCCCGCCAGGCCCGACCCGGTCCCGCCCCGATCTCGTCCGAAACTCCCCCTTTTGCACAAATAACTGTTGCACCAATGACCATTTTACATTTTGGTCGTTGTGCAACGGCCATTTTTGGCCTCTCCCTCTCCCCCTTCCCCTACCCCCTTAATATTTATTTTTAGCCCATAAGTTATTATATTTACACTTTAACTCAATTTTCCAACTATAAATACCTCATTTTCTCTTCATCTTTCTCACAAATCTTCCTACAATCTCTTAATCTATCTCTCTACAAGTCTACATTGTCTTATTTATTCATTTGGGAGTGAAGTTGGCAACTAGCTTGAGGATTTTCCATCGAGCAAAGTTTCAATTTTCAACCTCTCAATTACACGTCGGCGTATGGTACATTCGTTCCTTCATTAAATTATTATTGTCTATTTATTTTATTTAGCGCACTTAATTTCATTTACTTTAATTATTTATTATTAATATTATAAATTTATAATGGAAGGATTTAAACGTATGCTTACGGGTAGGGGTCATGCTTCTTCTAGTAGGGGCAACAAGGGCAAGGGTAATTCTTCTAGTCATCCTATTTCTAGACATAATCATATTCCTACATAGGATGATTTTGTTGATACTAAATATTTTCCTACAATACTATTAGATTTAGACGAGGAGCTATTTTCTGGAACAAAAGAAGACTTTAATTTAGACGATGATCCAGATGATACACCCACTAATGTAGATGACAACACACCCACTAGTGCACCTTCAACTGAAATATTAATAAATAAATATTACGTTTTATTATTATCACATCATTTTATTTTGTCTAGCATACAAGATGAATACAAAAAAGTATAGGCATTACCAACAAGAAAGTGCTAGCAACCAACCGGCTTCCATACCATCTTCTTTTTCAACACAACCTAAAAAAAGACTTGTTGTCTATGCGGCTAGTATTGAAAGCCTTAGACATAGAATGTTTAGTGGTACCACTACTAATCAAGTTAGCGAGTTTGAAAGTTAGAACTGACACACGTGCCCATTTCGTATAGGTTAGAGCCATTTTTTAAAGTTCTCACGCGCTTGAAGGAGGTGTTCTCACGCAGTACTCCACGTCAATAATAAAGGTGCAAAGAATTACTTTAAAAAAGTTTAGAAGGGTAATAGGATCCCCACAAAGATAAGGTGTGTCGCAGCAACTTTAGGTATAATTCAGGGAGGTAATAGTGTCTTATCCCTATTTAAATTATTAATTATGGAACTTATAGTACTTTTTACGTAGTTTCTAAATATGTAAATTTTATTTTAAAATATTTAAAGATTTTATGTTCTAACACACTGTCAAAATTAGAAAAATTTACTCTCAAAAAGCGAAAAGTGTTAATCTTTTCGGGACGAAGGAAGTAATTTAATTTGTTAGTATACCAAGTTGCTTAACTTATTAAGTGAATAACACATAAACATGCCCTTTAACTTGGTGCGAGATGACAACTATGACCTCAAATTTTATCAGTGCACAAGTAGGCACTTAAACTTGCCAAAAGTCGAACAGTGCACAGTGCAATGTGTGACTTGATTTAGTTCTTTTTCCAATCGATAAAAAGTAATATCGGGCATTGTACGACTAAAAGAGTAAGGATTAGATTAAATATAAATCCTCGAATTTTTTAAAGGATTTTTATTATTCTAATCCTTACAAAATTTATATGAACTCTTACCATAAATAGAAGATAAGAATAGAAACAACATTCTTCATTATTTTCTTTTTCTCTATTATTTCCTTTTGTCTTCTTTGGATGTGTTATGCTCGGGTAAAACTAATTATATATTTTAAGTATGGTTTTTGAAAATAAGATATTTTACAATTGCAATAATTGCTCAGCAAACAAGCTACCTATACGGGTGTGTTTGGTATGGAGAAAAATATTTTTTTAAAATGTATTTCAATTTTTTTATATTCGGTTGGTCAAAATTTTTAAAAATATTTTCACCAACCACCCCACTGTTTTAACTCCACCCACCCACCACCCCACTTTCCCTCCTCCCCCCTCCCCCTTCCCGAAGTTTTTATTTCAGATTTTTTATTTACTTTTATAAAGAATTATAAAAATGAATCTTTTTTATTTTACTTTTATAATGAATTATAAAAAAAAAAAATCTTACCCCGCACCACCACGCCCCTACACCTCCCGCCCACCCCCACACCCTGCACCGCACCCCCACTCCCTCCAATTTTCTATTTCATATATTTTTTACTTTTATAAAAATAAGTCTTACACCATGGGGTGGTGTGGTGAGTTGGGTATATTACTATATTTCAATAAATGTTTTCCCCTAATCAATTGAACATAAAAAAAAAAAAGAAATTTATTTATTTTCCAAGAATATTTTTCTGAAAATCATTTTCCTCCGTACTGACACACCCTACATCTCATCCTTTTTCCTCTGGGTGTAGTTTAATGTTTAGACTGTTTATACTCCTTAGAAACATAATGACCAATATAGCAACAACAGTCACAAAAGAAATCAATATTTTTATATTTAATAATAATTTAATTTTAAATTTCTCATTTCACATTTAATAAGATGATTTATAAACAAACAAATATTTATGATTAGTTTTAGACCACAACTTTAAAAGATTTTTTTTTTTGAAATTTCATGTCCAAATAATTATCATCACATAAATTCGGACGGAGGAAATATGAAACATGGTCATGTGAGGGTACAAATCAAATCCAATCCAGTATGAAAATTGAACGAGAAAAAATGAAGCAGAAGGCATTTATTTAACAAAGTCATGAAAAAAAAAGGGTCAATGATGCTAGCGGGAGAGACTTCACTCCATGTCAAAAGCATAATTAAAAGATGGGAAAAGCGACGTATTTGTCCTTCTATTATTAAAAAAGGTTTAATATAGTCCTCCATTATATTATCACTCTATATATGTTTATAATGATATACTATCGATCGATGTATACTTTTATCATGTATATAATTTAATATAGTTTTATCTAATGTTTGGTTGTAAATGAATCATGTATAACTTAATACATCAATTGATGTATTATTTTATACCACCAACCAGGGGTGGAGCTATGTAGGCATCGTGGGTTCATCCAAATCCCCTCGGCGAAAAATTACATTGTATATACAAGGTAAATTTTTTTTTATGTATATGTAGTAGATGTTGAACCCCCTTAACCTCTTGGTGTTGTTACTTCTTGATATTTCTGAACCCCCTAGATGAAAATTCTGGCTCCGCCACTTCCACCAACAATACGAAATAACTAATCCATATATAACTTATACAAGGATAAAGTACCAAAAGAACAAAACTATCTTTATCTTTTTCCTAGAAACCAATGAATGTCAATCATTCAAGGATATAATTGTAAACTCATTACTTTGTAGTTTAAAATTTAAATAATTATTTTAGATAACATCTTTTATATCCAATTTTAGTGCAATGAACCAAACACGGATAAAAATTAAAGACCAACCCGTTTAAAGGGAAAACACTGCAATTTCTTCATCCACACGTTGCGAAGATATGTAACAAATCTAGAATTTTATGACATTCATTATCCTTCCTATATAATTGATGCATACAGCCTATGGTAAGCTAAAATTAAACTTCAATTAATGTCTAGGCGAAATTCACTGTTAAACATCAATTGGCGAAAACGTTACTTGAAAAAAGTGATTCTTTTGGTATGATAATCAAAGACCCATTGTGATTATTAAAAGTAGAGTAACAAATGCAATACTAAGTAGAATAATTATGTTTAAGGCCAAGGTGTTGGTGATTTTGGACAATGATGGAAGAAGAAGAGTTGGAGTAATGGTAAATTGGCAAGCCATTTTGGGTAAAATGGATAGGGTTAACGGAGGTAAATTTGAGTCACTTTTATAATATTAAAGACATACATGGACTGATAATATAATAATAAAAATATATATATAAACCAATAATATAACGGAAGATAATATTAAATATTTATCAATAGTAGAAGCGCAAATATGACCTTTTCCCCTTAAAGGAATATAAGAAAGTCGAAGATAAATAAAAGCTAAGTTTTGTACTTTGTCTTCAACTTGAAAAAGTGATTAACCTATTTAATGCAACTCTATAATATTATTTACTGTAGCTTCATTTCCAAAAATAGTTCTTTCCACTTAGTTTTGCCTGAATTATAACTTTTTCCTAAACGTCACAGTGCTGTATATTCTGTTCGTAAAAATACAATACCAGCAGGTTTTTACTAGGGATGGCAACGGATCGGATCTGGACCGGATCCTACTAGATCCAGATCCAGATCCGTTTTTCATATCTGAATCCAGATCCATCGGGTCCATAAAAATCAGATCCAAATCCGGATCCACCGGGTCCACGGATCGGATCTGGATCCACATGTAAAAAATTTTGTCTTGCTAAGAATGTAACCTTGCTAAGAATTTCTTTTGAACTGACAAACGATTTTTACTTAGCTAATAGTTTACTGTGTTTCAATTTTGAAATGATCATATGAGATATTTTGTTCGTTGTCTCGTTTTGATTGTGAGCTATTAATTGAAAATGTTAGACAATGACAATAGTTGTGAAAAATGCTGACTAGTATTTCCACAATGCAGAACTTGCATGTGCTTGGAATATTCACAAATGAAGTGAATATAATTTTAACTACTTGTCTATGGAGATGTTAGTCATTCACTAATATAACATTGATTTTATTATCGAAGTTACCTCTTTATTTTTTGGTTTTTGAGTTAACGCGAGGATAAATTAAACTTGTTTTGAGAATTAAACTTGCAAGAATGTGCTTAGCAATTTTAAGAAAATACTTATAAAATTACATTCTAGGTTATGAATATATTTAATAAAAAATGGATCCACGGGTCGGATCTGGACCGGATACAGATCTCAAATACAAGATCCAGATCCAGATCCGATTCCTCAGAAATGGATCCGGGTCCAATCCGGATCCGTCGGGTTCAAATTTTGAAGATCCATATTCTATAAAACGGATATGGATCCACCGGATCCAGGATCCACCGGATCCAGGATCCACCGGATCCAGGATCCACTGCCATCTCTAGTTTTTACAGAATACATTATACCACGTAGCCATGCAAGCTGGAAAGGCAAACCTTGTATTAACATCTGTTACGTACAGTAGCTTTTAATGATATTATATTTGTACCGAGAAAAAAATTGGCTCTTATTGTCGCGATCATCACAGATAGTGAATATATTTATATATATATATTCACCGTATATTCTGTAATTAATATTTTAGTATCCATTATGACTACAATTGTATACACTATATATTCTACATGGTATCAAGAGCCAAAAATTCCTAACCCTATTCACCCCCCCCCCCCCTTTCTTTCTTCTCTTCCGACGCCAAATCCTTGGTTCGAAGTATAGGGAGAGAGGGAGACCACTGAAGCCTCCCTGCCATCATATACTACACGCATACCGCCGGTATACCTATGGTATACTACTGATATACAACCTCATTACCTCTCTTTCTCTTCAGCAGGTCGTATACCTCTGGTATATAGCTGATATACAATAGTTCTACACCCTTTTATTTTCCTCTCTCCAGTAGGCCGTATACCCTTGGTATACAGCTAATATACAACAGTTCTACACCCTTTTATTTTTCTACCAAATTTCGGATACCCTCATGGCGTCACCCGCGGCCCACATATCTTCTTCCGCTTCCTCTTCCTCAACACCCGATGTCACAAATCCTCCTCGTGGAAATTGGGCCAACAATACAAACGGACCACTGCCCTGGCCACTGTGTGGTAACTAGGCCTCACCTTCTGGCAACGTTCTAGTGGCCCAGGCCCAGTAGTTTCAGTGGGCTCAGCCGAGGCCCATCATCCTGGTAGCCCATCCAGCGGCTCGCCAAGCAGGCCTATCACATATCAACCCATCAGCCGACGACATGCCTTACCCCAACGGCAATAGGCCAGGCTTTCGGTTCTTTCAATAATCAGCAGCCCGATGATACATGGTATATGGATACGGGTGTCATGTCTCACCTCACCAACAATTCTGGTAATCTTCTTCAACTGCGCAACTTAAATACTCCTCAAACTATTATGATCGGAAATGGTCATCACATTCCAATGGGTCTGGCCGCACACTAACTCCACCACCGCAACCCCACTACTCCCTTAAACACGTCTTATATGCCCCTAACATTATCAAGAACCTAATCTCTGTTAGAAAATTTGTCACTGATAATTTTGTATCTATTGATTTCGACCCGTTTGATTTTTCTGTAAAGGACCTACGTATGGGGAAACTTCTTACGAGATGCAATAGTGTGGGGGACATCTATCATTTCCTATCCACGTCCGCTGTCAGTGTCAATCCTCCCACATCTCTAGCTGCCATCTCCTCCTCAACATGGCATAGTAAACTTGGACATTCCGGAGCTCATATTTTTTATTTTCTTAGAAATCGCAATTTAATTAAATGTAATAAAGGGAACCTTGCCCAAAATTGCTATTCTTGTCATCTAGGAAAGCATATTAGACTTTCATTTACGTCATCGTCGAGTATTACTTTTTCTCCCTTTGATATTATTCATGCAGATTTATGGAACTCTCCTATTACTAGCAAATTGTGTCATAAATATTATTTAATACTCTTGGATGATTTTTCTCACTTCCTATGGGTCTATCCGCTCCACTTTAAATCTCAGGTCTACTCCAAGTTTCTGGAATTTCGTACGTATGTTAAAACACAATTTGAGAAAGAAATAAAAATGTTTCAATGTGACAATGGTCGTGAGTTTAATAATTATCTCTTTCATAAATTATGTGCGGCTAATGACGTGGTTTTCTGTTTCTCCTGCCCCATACTTCCCCTCAAAATGGTAAAGCCGAACGAATTCTCCGCACCATTAACAATATGATTCGTACATTACTTTTTCATGCCTCTCCTCCCCCCCCCCAACTTTTGGGTATATGCATTAAAAATGGCAGAATACCTTCTTAACATACTACCTACACGTAAACTCCAAAATAGGACCCCTACCGAGTTCCTATTTCGTTGAATCCCTACCTATGATCATCTTCGGATTTTCGGTTGTCTCTGCTATCTGAATATTGCCTCCACCGTCCCTCACGAATTAACACCCTGTTCCACTTCGTGTGTCTTCTTGGGGTTCCCGTCAAACCATAGGGGTACCTATGCTATAACATGTCCACGTGCAAAATCATAGTCTCACGTCATGTCACGTTTAAGGAGAACGTCTTTCCCTTTGCCAACATCCACCAACTCTGATCCACTGATTACGGATTCCTTGATGACTCGGACACCTCACCTCTAGTCCAAAATGCACTACAATATCCGCAACCTCCGACCGTACCGCCACCACCACCACCCAATCCGGCAACCCCACACATCCCGTCATACCACATCCCTGCCTCAACCTGTCCGTCGACTCGTACCCCAGCCCCACCCATCCCGTCGACCAGTGCCCCCGCCCTACCCACACTCTCTCGAAACTCTCACCCCACTGCCCCTTTCTCCCGTCGGTTCACCCATCATGCTGCCTCAGCCCACTGCCCCACCACCGTGCCCATCGCTCTGCCAGTCCCCTCCCAACCAAACTGCCCTGACACCAAGCCAGTCATCACCCCATCCCATTGCCCAACCAGTGCCCATCCCATCACATCGAATGGAAACCCGTGCACAATATGGAATTTTCAAACCAAAAGTTCACTTTAACCTATCCACCCAAACTATCTCACTTATTCCTAAAACCCAAAATTAGCCAAACTTGACCCAAATTAGAATGTGGTCATTCGTGAGGAGTTTAATGCGTTGACTAATCAGAACACTTAGGATCTTGTCCCAAAACCAGATGGGGTGAATGTGATTCGGTGTATGTGGCTCTATCGTCACAAATTCAGAGATAGTGGTGAGCTTGAACACCATGAGGCAGTACTTGTGGCCAATGGTACTGGTCAGCATGAGGGGGTTGATTGTAGTGAGACTTTTAGTCCGGTGGTCAAACCAGCCATCATTCGCACAGTGTTGAGCATATTTATGGAGAATAATTGGCCTATTCACCAGCTTGATGTCAAAAATGCTTTCTTACATGGGGATTTGAAAGAAACCGTTTATATGCATCAACCGTCTGGCTTTGTGCATCCAGAGGTTCCTCATTATGTTTGTCATCTTCGTAAGTCATTTTATGGTTTGAAACAAGCCCCTAGGGCTTGGTATGAGAGGTTTGCTACATACATCATACATATATGGTTCGTGTGCAGCAAGAGTGATCATTCACTCTTTATTTTTCATCGAGGTACTGACACGACTTATCTTCTTTTATATGTGGATGTTATTGTTCTGACAACTTCTTCTGATACACTGAAACACGAGATCATTGTTCTGCTCAAGTCCGAATTTTCTATGATAGATTTGATGTAGTTGAGTTATTTTTTTGGGATATCAGTGACCAGATCCGCACATACCATGTTCTTGTGTCAACGTAAGTATGCAGCGAAGATTGTCTACACTAAAATGGCAAATTGCAAGATCATGCCCACTCATGTCGACTCAAAGTCAAAACTCAGTTCAGATGATGAGGATCCGGTCAACAACCCCTCTCTTTATAGGAGTCTCGCAGGTGCTCTTCAATATCTCACATTCACTCGGCCCGATATTTCATATGCAGTTCAACAAGTGTGCTTGTTCATGCACGCTCCTAGGGAGCCTCACTTTACATCTCTTAAGTGTATCATTAGGTACCTTAAGGGCACTCTTGACTATGGACTACATCTATATCTCTCCGCATCGACTAGGTTGCTCTCTTACACAGACGCCAATTGGGCAGGTTGTCTGGACACCCGCTGCTCTACTTCTGGATATTGTGTCTTTCTGGGGGATAATATTATTTCGTGATCTGCCAAGCGGTAAGCCACGCTTTCCCGTTCGAGTGTAGAAGCAGAATATAGAAGCGTTGCGAACGTTGTTGCTGAGCTATGTTGGCTCCGAAATCTACTTTTTGAGCTTCATTGTCCCTTACGTAGGATATTTTTTATTTACTGTGATAACATATTTGATGTCTACTTATCTCATAACCCGGTTCAGCATCAGCGAACCAAGCATATTGAGATGGATATTCACTTTGTTCGTGAGAATGTTGCAATGCGTCACGTTAGGGTGTTGCATGTTCCTTCTTCGTATTAGTACGCAAATATCTTCACTAAAGGGCTTCCTCGGCAACTGTTCCTAGACTTTAGATCCAGTCTCAGCGTCCGGTCTCCTCCCGCTCTGCCTGAGGGGGTGTGAAGTGAATATATTTATATATATTCACCGTATATTCTGTAATTAATATTTAGTGTAATTATGTAGAGTAGAGATCATTATTCCATTAGGACTACAATTGTATACACTATATATATTGTATTAATGAACGGACTCCACTCAAGGAGATTTACACTATTCTACAATTACAGAAGATTGGATTCCGGTCATCCATATAGGTTAATCCAAATTTATATTAAAATAATTTATAATTGTTATACATTTATTATAAAATAATAAGAAAAAGACGTAACTGTTAATTAATGGAGCAAGTCTCCCATTGCTTTCGTAAACCAGCGGGGACAACCAAAGGTCACAAACAGTTGCGTCGTCACTTATTAGCGATAAAAAGGAAGAGTTTTTTTTTTCAAAATTACGAAGCGTTCTCTTTCTCTCGATCACAAAAAGGGAAAATACATTCCTTCCCCTCTCTCCCTCTCAATCCGGAAAAATTGAAAAATCTTCTCTGAAACGTGTTGCAATCCAACTATAATATGTAAGATTTAGATTGTAAAATCTTACAGTATAATTCATGTTTATTACACACGATTGCAATATTGGATTAGTGAAATGAATATAATGTATCCCGGGTAATTCGTGTTTATGGATGAATGACACATATCCCACTTCTAAAATTAATGGTTTAGATTTTATTAACTAAAGTAACATTCTAACTATGGTTGAAAATAAATATTCATTTGGAAATCACATAATTCTAGCAGCAAATTACATCATCCGTAAGAATATTATAACCATCAATTTCTTCCCCTAAGCCATAGTAAAACTTTAACCATAATGGCGCAATGAGAAATTTTTGAATATATTTGAAGACCTCTACGTCAGTAAAGACTATTGAGCATTGATAAACTTTGCGATATACTCGAGTTGCATTTATGGATTAAAGTCTAAAAATTAAATAGTCATTGTTTTTATTAATCCGCCTTTTGGTGACGAGAGATTTGGCATAGACCCCTATATTGTAAATTAAAATTAAAAAAGTGAATACACAAAGGAGCGGAAAATAAAACCTTACCTCTACAAATATTAAGAGGTGAACCCTAGGAATTCAAAAGTGGGATAAATTTTGGACTTGCACCTTAAATTAAATTAATTCCGAGCACAGATTGATTGTCCACACTCTACCGATTGTAGACTTTGATTAATTGTTGATCATAAGTGAGTATTGGAGGAATGAAATTTGCGCTATAGCTAAGGTAAGTTGAGGTTTACTTACTAAAAAGGGAGTTCTAGTAAAAGCTATGTGCTTTATGTATTAAAAAAATGCCTAAGTAATAATCTTTGTAATTTAAGTGTTTAGTCCACCCTATTTATACTTAGTTCAGTCTTGAAAACCAGCAAATAACAGTAATGCATGTGTTGTATGTAACCTTGTGTGATTTGTATGCTATATGACTCAGCTGATGTTTTAACTTTTACTATTTGCTATGTGCAATTGTTTGTTATATACATGTTATTCATGCGATGACATTTAGACGGCAGAGCTAGCCGAGCTCTCCTTGCGTGAGTGGCATGAGGATTAGGGTTAGCTACTCCACACTCGTAGAGGCTATTGTTTGTTTGGGAGACAGGATGACATGCGTGTTGCCAAATCACACGTACGCAGGGTTACTATGTGCAACTCTTTTTCAGAAAAATTATTTTATCTTGAGATAATTTAGTTTTCTGTCTCAGCTTCAATTATCAACTTATACCAGTTTTCAGACTATATATATTGTGCATGCTTACTCATGAATTACATTTTAATGCGAGAAAGTCTTGTTCCATCTTTTCTAGGAGTGGTCGCATGAGCGATCTACTTTCATTTCTTGGACGCAGATACAATACAACTGACAACATTACAGGTCCAACTAGTTAGGCTCAGACTCCAGCTCAGCTTACCTCCGTTATCTACTTTAGTGGGAGTTCATTCTTTATTATTCTATTATATACTTTTCAATATTTCGGAGAATGCCCCGAGGAGGTTTTCAGTATTCTTAAGAGGCTCATAACTTCACCTATATGGATTTCAATCTCAAATTTAAGTATTCAGCTTTAGACTCAATGATTGAATAATATCAGTGACGTTAAGTATTCAGTTTTACACTCGAATGATTGAATAATATCAATAACTTCACTGTTTTTAGTTTAAAGCAGACAATTCAATCAAGTTATCTTACCGTCAATCAGATACAATGGTTTGCTCGATGATCGGTTAGATTCAAGTGTCAATTACGTCTCACCCCAGTTTTGGAGCGTTAACTGGGGCGTAATCGATCAACAGACTAAGAGAAAAGGTTCCTATCTCAAAGAAGAAACTGTGGCTCAAGTTCAGGTGTTTCAACTGCCGGAACAAGGGACTCTTATGTGATTATCTCGAGCCTAAAAAGGCACATGGCCTTATTATCAATTTTAATAGTGATGTAAATTCAATAAAACTTATCTAGGTGGGAAAAAAAATTCCAATAGAGCCTATGGAAAGTTCTGTAAATTCAATAAAACTTACAAGTTCAATAGTAATTCAAGAATTTACAAGATACTACCTTCCAGTCCTCCGATTAGAGGGGAAAGTAGTGTCACGCGATGTTTCTTCCTCCCTAAAAGGCCGAGTTGATGCATCTGCTATGCTAGGTAACCTTGAAACACTGCCCTTCCCTTTTCTGGCATTTGGACCGATCTCCTCTATCATGTACTTCCAACCATCGATAGGCCTCCTCCGACTAAATATATGGGTTTTAATAAAACTGGCAATCTGCATAATGAACATTTATGCATATCATTAGAAACAAGACCAAACAATAGATCACAATGTTTCACTATCCAATGTCAGAACCTTATAAATCAGATAGTGAACAGAATGACAGAGGTATGGGTGGTACATGTTAAAATGAACACATGAAAAGATATAAAATTTTAAAAAAAAACTGTTTAGCATAGCCAAAAAATGCTATTTTTTAATAACCGCAGAATCTGGTCAGCTTGCGCTCACCTCAACTAATTGCACGGGGCACATGCTACCTCCCACCAGCACATGTACTGGATAACTCTGTCCACCAAGGCTTGGACAGATGAAAGAAATCAACTAGAATTATACATCCGCTAGGATTTGAACCTAAGACCTCATTAGGGGTGGTAACTGGGGCAGGGCGGGTTAGGGAAGGTTAGGGCAAACCTTTAATGGGGTAGGTCAGGGAAATATTCAAATAGGGCAGGGCATGGCAGGCATGGCAAAATAATGTTTTTGAAATTATTTAATGGGTTAGGGCAGGGTAGGGCACAGTTATGAAATGATAAGCAGTTATTAGTATTTACCCATAATATTAAGGTATAAGAGATTTCAAACATAACAAAATCACACCCAAAACAAATAGAACAATAATGTGCTTACTTAAAAGGCACATTGTACACACAATAGCCATGAAAATTGCAAAATACTTTGACAGGTAATTGTGGGCAAAAACAGCACTTCAAAGTTACCATTATCAACAACCACAAAAAAAAACTTTAGAAAGATGAATAACCATACTCTTTTACACATTAAAGTGAAAAATAAAGAGGAGAAATGAATGATGACATAAATGAGGCGGGGCGGGGCAAGGCTTAGCGGGGCGGGGCATATTTTCTAAAAAATGCTAAATGAGGCTGACTGGGCGGGTCGGATCCTTAGCAGGGCAAGACTTGCCCCGCCCTAACCCGCCCTAACCTGCCTATTGCCATCCCTAGACCTCATGGTTCTCAACCCACTTCATTGACCACTAGGCCACACATACTTGGGTGCTAGGCAAAAGATACTTGAAATGAGGTCTATCCGCCATAAGGGAAACATGTAGCTATTTTCCTGTCTACAAATAACTCACAAGTCACAATCAAGTACCATAAAATCCTGGAATTGTGCAATTGACGAGGATGTGATTGAACTGAGCTTAAAGGACATGAAATAGGAGAATAGAGTATCTCTTCAAGCTTATATACGTATATTGTTAGAGAGTGAAGATTTGGGAAGAAAGACACAAGGCGTCAAGCCATCATGCTACTGATCAAGGTATCCACCAGCCACCGATCTTATTGATTAATAATATACTAGGATTATAAGGCAAGGTAAACATGCTCGGTCAATGATGTAAAGCTAGGGTAAAAAACAGAACGTGGACCTGCTATAAGAAATGACTAGCTCCAAAAAGAATGTTTACCACCAGAATGTGGACCTCCAAATAAAATGAACCCAAAGGGAGTTTCAGAGGCTATATTTGGCCGAAGAGATTTGTTTAGGGCACATGCCTACACTTCACTAGTAATGGAAGGAGACAAGAACAAAAAGTTTGTCCCCTTAATGTACACTGCTCAGAGGGACATACCACATTGGTGGCATCCATATATAAGAGGGAAGTAGTAAGAAGAAGATAGACCAAGGAATGTGGTATGCAACTTAAGGAAACCTCTATGCAGAGAGATCTATTGAGAGACCACAATGTAAAGGTATCCCAAACAAGAAAAAACTGAGTGAATAGAAAGACCAATCCGGAGGAAGATGCAGTATTGGCTCTACAATATCAGACAGTTTTCCTTTTGCATACATTAAAGGCTGCTGGGAAATTATTAGGTAAAACATTCTGGTAGCCCTCCAACATTTTATATAGCAGAAGGTTTTAACAGAACAATCATTCGTGCCTTGCCCCGAGAACTATTGGAGCGCCTGGTAGAGGAGATGGTAAGCTTTTTTATCTTGCTCGGTTTTTCTTCTTTTTCATTTCATAATTGTTGCGAAAGTGACTTATCCAAAAACTAATATTATGAAAGTGATGGCTAATGACTGAAATTCTATCGCTCCTTCAGGTTCAATGTCAGGGTGCTCAACAGAAAAATACTTACTTCTAGTTTGACTCTTGTAAAACTTCGGGCGAGCAAGCTGTTTTTGCTAATAAGTAGCACAATCTTGCCCTACTTGGTCTGTGCAGTTAAAAGGATTTTGATACCTCTCTTATCAAAGGAAAAAAAGGAGGATCTTAGCAAACTAATCTGCTTTTGGAACAAAGACATATGTCTAAACCAAAGTGTTTTTTTTTATAAGGTTGTCTAAACCAAAGCTTACTGATTCACCAGAACTAACAAGTCTGTTCAGCAACCATGCTTGAATTTATAAAATCGAATTTTCTCCACAAACCTGGAATTTGTTGAATGCAATTCGGCGTTCAAATTCTTGGACTAAGATATCTTCTTCTCTTTGTGACATCTCCCATATATTCCCATCTTGTGTTTTTGAAGTTGTTTCCCAGCCATCAGGTTTGTTTTTGAACTCAGAAGTCATGTTTGAATTGCTTAAATCATCATTAGGTGAATCAAAAATCCTGCATTTATGCACACAACGAAGTGAAATTAACAAGATATGGAAGGTTGTCATGGTATCAATCTTAGCCTCACAAGTTATTTATCATCAAACTATGATGATGTTACACCCCCACCCTCCAACTACCCGAAGAAGTGGAAGGGAAATACGACAAACGAAAACAGGAAACAAAATCAGACACCTAAATCAACAAACAGCATAGTTTAAAAAACAGTATTTTTTTATGAATTAGTAAAAAGAGTATTTAAATCAACCAACAGGATAGCTAAAACAGGCCTTTTTATGTATAAAAAGTAATTATGTACCATCTTGCTTGATCATATGTCCGAAATCATCATGATATTTGAGAAAATAGTAGATCTAACATTCCAAGAATGAAAAAAAAAAAACATAAAATCAGCATATTCTAATGCCATGCTACTCGTCTAAACTATTGAAATAAGTCTATAGCTGCAACTCTACTACTTATGGTTTACTTTCATCATCTGAAAAACTTCTCTGTCTCGCCAAAATGAAGATATGTTTTCCCTTATGGGATGTGTTGAGATTCTTGTATAGGAAAAAATATCCAGAATAGGAAATATACAAAACCTGAGACAGGTCTAGCCCTTGGCATTGGGTTTAACCAAATGGCTCGTACAGTACGTGTATATCCAAAAAAAATCAAAAATGTCTACATACAATAGATCCACCTCTAAAAGAACTATTAAAACTCACATCACATGCAAACTAGTTAATTATCTGACTATGAATCAATTCAAATACACATCAAATAAGCAGAGTCAAGTTTATCAATCAATGATCAACTATGCCTCAATCCAAACCGTTTACAGTCGGATATATGAAACACTACATCCATAAGCACAGTCACTCACCATAAAACTACACATCAATCCTACTTATTCCCAAAAAAAAAAAAAGATAAACAGCTATGACTCAATCCCAAATTATTTGGCGGCGGCTATCAGGCTATGAGTTCTCTATATCCACAAGTACAATCAATTTTATCAATCAACAATCAACCACGCCCCATCCCTTACATGAATTCTCTGAATCCGTAAACACAGTCAATTATATTTATCAACAATCAATTACACCTCAATCTCAAGCTACTAGGAAATCCTCTATATACATAACATAGTCAATTACAGTCAAGGGGCAATTCTGCCTCAATTTCGAACTAGTTGGAGTTCGCAATATCAGTCTTCTATATCCCATAAGAACAGTCAATTATATCAATGAATGACCTATTACGCCTCAATTCCAAACTAGTTGGGGTCCATGTATCCTCTATGTCCATAAGCATAGTCCACTATTAAATATAGGAAAAAACACGTGATATAACAATTTAAGCCCATTAATTAACCATTTTAGCAATACTTTTAAATTATTACAAAAACACCTAGATTTTCATTTTATAGCAGATTTTTACTTGAAGTATGTATGACTGTATGCATGTACAACGACTTGTGTATGTATGTATGCATATGTCCGCTAGTGTATGTATGATATCTTTTGGGGGGGGAAATGTTGCTATTTTCAGAAAACTCAATAATATCGCAATAATTTGTTATTAGAGGTACAGATAGTGTTATTTATGAAAATTCCCCAAATATATTCATGAACTTCAAGCCCAAAGCCAAAAAAAACATACAATTCAAAGACATAATTTTTACAAGGAAAAATAGTGCAACTTTGAACAAAAACAAGGAGAGCGTACTCTGAGCAACTATAAGAAACTTCTCAATATCATCAGCAGTGCCGCTACCACCTATAGATTTTCATTTTATAGCAGATTTTGCCTTGATGTATGTATGTATGTATGTATGTACGACGGCTAGTGCATGTATGTATGTATGTAAGCTACTGTCTGTGTGTATGTATGATATGTTTTGGAAAAAAAACTGTTGCTATTTTCTGAAAACTCAATAATATCACCATAATCGTTATTAGAGGTGTAAATAGTGCGATTTATGAAAACTCCCCAAATATATTCATGAATTTCAAGCCCAAAGCCAAAACAAAAGCATAAAATTCAAGGAAATAAGTTTTACAAGGAAAAAAGTGCAACTTTGAACAAAAACAAAGAGAGCATACTCTGAGCAACTATCGAGAAGCTTCTCAATATCATCAGCATTGTTGTTACCACCAATAACTACACCTCAATTCTTCTTATTCCAAAAAAAAAAAAAGAATAAAAGACTATGCCTCAATCCCAAACTAATTTGGTTCTCCTATGAGTTTTCTATATCCATAAGCACAGTCAACTTTATGAATCAACATTGTCTACATGAATCCTCTACATCTGTAAATGCATTCAATTATATTGATCAATGATCAACTACACCCCTAATCACAAATTACTAGGAAATCCTCTATATACATAGCATAGTCATTTACAATCAACGAACAACTCTGCCTCAATATTAGTCTTCAATATCCCATAAGCGCAATTGATTATATCAATCAATGGCCTATTATGTCTCAATTCCAAACTAGTTGGGGTCTATGTATCCTCTATATCCATAGACATGTCTACTATAAAATATATTCATGAATTTCAAACCCAGAACCAAAAAAGGGCATAAAAATCAAATAAATAACATCAAAAAGTGCGAAAAAAATTGCAACTTCAAACAAAAACAAGTAGAACATACTCTGAGCAACTATCTAGAAGCTTCTCAATATCATCACCATTGCCAATAGAATCTCCAAGCTTAGCCTCTTCCATTTTCTCAATCTCCTTCAACCATAAACCAGCATGTACTCTTTGCTTCTTCAACCTATAATCCCTCTTTATATTCTCCAAACTATAAAGCGAACTTTCATTTTTCTTCATTTTTATTTCCTTTTCATTATCACTACTACTATTTTTGCCCTTTCTTAAATGCCAATTCTCATTCATGTCCTCCACAAATGCTTTAGTTTCCCCATCAACTTCCGGAACCCTAGGGTTAATTTCGGCATTTCCAGTGGCGTCGTCGTCGGGAAGTGCGAAATTTACGTCGGTTTCCCATGGAGCTCGATTTTTGCCGGAGAGATCGTCGGGAAGCCATGCGGTTTCCCATGCGTCGTTCCACTCGTCGTTGCCGCTTTTGGTCGACAAACGGCAGCGGACGGCGGCGGAGATGGTGGTGTTTATGAGGGGTATTTTGGGAAAGGTGGATGAGAGTTTGCGGATTGGGTTCATTGCGAAGGGCGGTTAGATATCTCTTTTTGTAATTCAATTATATGTTTTACAATGCAGCACTCTACCCTTTCATACCCTAGCGTGATTTTACAATACCAAAATAAGCAACAAATATATAATCTTAGACAGACATTAGGAAAAAAAATTAAAACAAATGTGCAAGAAAATAAGTAAAAAGAGTATTCACGTAGCTATTTATATAATATTCCTTAAAAAAATAATTATTCATAAAAAAAAGTAATTTAACTAAATTACCTATAATCAAATAGGTAATAAGTGAATACTCTTTTTTTATAAAAAAAAATTAAGTAGACACTCTTTGAAGAGGATGGAGTAATAAGATAGTGCACACTTTAATTATCTCTCTATTTAATTTTAACTTTTTAGTGCATGGACGGACAAATGAATATAATGTTGTTGTATTTTTCTTTTATAGGTTTTCATACTAATCTTCTTTTTCTCTTCCAGTTTGTAAATAACAAAAGAAAATTAATATGCATGCAGTTGTAAAATACTTTAATCGGATTTATGAAATAATCTTTACGACGTATACAAAATATTACTATGATTACTATATCTAACTCTCTTAGATAGTTAGATTCATTTCTATCATTAGAGTATAAATTTAACATTTTCAGAATTTTCTGCTTGTTTAAAATAAATTAAATAATTTCTACAACACAAATGAAAGGTTAAAAAGAAAGAAAAATTGAATCCATTGTCCCAAATTCATTGCATCAAATTATATGAATCCTTGGGAATTTTTTCTCTGCACCTATTCGTTTCCTTTACCCTTTATTCTCTTTTTTCCTTTTCTTACTTCCCTATCCATTTTTTCTCTGGACCTATTGGTTTTCTTTTCCCTTAAGGGTGTGTTTGGTAAAAAATATCGGAAAATATTTTCTTTAGAAAAATAAATTCCGCAAAAATGAGAAAAATGACTTTCCTAATGAAAGTAGGGAAAACAAGTCTCCGAGTGGCATTCAACCAACTACCCCACCACAACCCAACCCCCAACCACCCCACCATCCTATGCACCCCCCACCCCCAACTACCCGACCACCCTATGCACCTGTAATGACCTGTTTGGTCGTTTTGGACTTGTTTTCCCAAAAATACCCTTTTCGTAGCTTTATCTTAGTTTTTATGACTTGCGGGGATTGGTGGCATGGTTTCTGAGGTGATCGGGTGGGTGTCTAGTTCTTTTTGATAACTTTGGAAAATTCTAAGTTAAGAGAATAGTGGAGTTTGACTCATAGTTTACTTTTGAGTAAACACGCTCTTTTCACAGTTTTGTAAGTTTCACTAGCTCCAGAACGACGTTTATGACTTAGTCGAGCCTTTGGTTCGGGTCCCGAGGTAGCCGATGTATTTGTTGGTAGTTTTGCTCTATGGTACTTTATAAAGCAGTACGGGAAGTATTTAACTATTACAAGTATTCGAAAGGATAAACAAAGATTCAATAATTCAACATGGAATCTGAAAATTACAATAGTTACACAAGTAAAAAGCTGGAAATTCCGGTTTATAGAAAACGGAAAAATATAAATTGGTTTTTTTTGAGTCGAGTGTAGCACTCTGTCCTTAATACAATATTGCCCCGTATGTATCCTTTATACGTCTGGACAATTTGTCTCCCAAGATAAAACAAAGATGGAACCCTTGAGCAAAGGAAACTCAAGAGCTACCGTGAAGAATATTGAGTAACGAAATGATGCTTGGAAGTTGTAGGAAGAAAACTATTTCGGTTGTGTATTTTCGTGCACTATTTTTCTGCATCTGTTTCGTATTTTCGTGCATATGTCTTAGTGCTCAACAATGGTGTAAGGGGGTGTTTATATAGGTGAGGGAGGGGCTGAAAAAGCGCCTCCATAATAGCCAAATAATGGCCATTATGGAGGTATTAAAGCCACCAACATAAATGGTGAAAGACCAACGGATTTGGCCATTATAGGAGGAGTAATTCAGCCAAAATAAATGGCTGAATTGAGTGCTAACAAGCTGCTTTGACTGTCCGGATTACGGAAACTTGAGGGACCAAACGCACATCTTGAAACTTCGGGGACCAAACTGTAAATCGAAAGAATTCGGTCCGAATCGTACATCTGGAAACTTCGGGATCAAACGTACTTCGGCAAAGTTTTCGGCCCAAAAAGATAATATCGGAAGACCCACGACGACCCCGTGACCCGAGAACCCTCTCGAGGCCGGAACCGACCGGACCGGACGGGCGGGCGGGCGGCGGCGCGCGCGTGTGGTCTTTCCTCGAACCGAAGCACATCTAGGTCCTCCCTCCTTTAAACACATGGGATACCCCTTGGGGTCCCAAACCCCAAACCAATTTCGAATCTTATATACACAACAATTCTTTCTTCCTCTACCGATGAGGGAGAATTACACACAATACCACACTTTCCATGCTTCAAACACCTTACTTCGTGAACCAATATCTCTTTCATTTCTCAATGAAATTTGACGATTCTTGGCCCTACGGTTATCTACGTACTTAGTAGATCATGCGTGTGTGAAGAATCGGATTCTCCAACATACGTTACACTAGTGTTTAAGCCGTTAAAGTTGGTCGGTCGCAACTCCCGCCAAAGGCAAATTTCCAACAATCCCCTCTTGAAAGAGATTTTGGCGCACTCACATGGTGTCTTTTCATTTCCGGCAATATTTCGGCGGACCGATGTTGCATAAGGAGAGGTAGCCTCGGCTTTGAACCTTCCATAGTTGAATACCATCGGACTTACTTACTTGCGCGGTGAACGTGATGTCTTGAACCGTCGGTGTTTAGTGTAAGCCAAGACAACGGTACCAACACAACAAATTCCCTTACTCTCTTCTTCGTAATGTTTTGTCCGTTTTGGCCATGGACAACGTCTTGGATTCTTAAGTGCGTTCAATTTGAGGCGGCCCGTCCTCGCACTTAAATAGGTGGTCTCCTACAAGGTATCTGCTATACCCCACTTCACAAGTGTTAGGTACCATTAAAAGTTTCCCAAAGACCTAACCTCAACGCGTTGAGGATCATTACGGGTTTTGAAAACTTAACCTTTACCCATACTGCGAGATAGCACTTAACGTCTATCGCGGGAACGGCTTTGGATTTGGTGTTTCTTTTCGAAATCACTATCCGAAGTGCTCATGCTTCCACCGAAGCGATCAACGAACCTTTACAACTTAGTTTTCCCATTGAACCAAATTACTTGGAATCTCCAGTTCGTAAGGTTGGGTTTCCACCGTATTGGTCCGTATATTTTGGGTTTTAAGCCCATTCCCCAGACAGAGCGAGAACACTTGATCTCTGGGTAGTCCCTTAGTTTGTAAACAAGGAAGTGACACCCGTGATGATCAACTGCCATACGGTCTTATGTCTCCGACGGATCCCGACGATATGTCCGACACCGTCATC
This sequence comes from Anisodus tanguticus, assembly GCA_034509755.1. Taxonomy (NCBI): domain Eukaryota; kingdom Viridiplantae; phylum Streptophyta; class Magnoliopsida; order Solanales; family Solanaceae; genus Anisodus; species Anisodus tanguticus. Next base: position 20,458,166 of record CM067561.1, on the reverse strand, counting down.
CGTGTCCTTCCTAAAGCCGACCGGCTAGCCACGGTGTAGAATTGCTGCTGAAGGCACGGGTTTCTCCCAATAAGGGACGTCCTCTAATGAGTCGTGAAGTTACTCAACTTCTTTCATGCTTTGTATAAAGTGATAAACTCCGATACCATCATGAATCGGTCGATGCAAGTTTGCTTAGAGGATTTTCCAAGAACCACCATACACATTTACTTGTGGCTTTGGTGTTCTTCGGATCGATGTCCGGTTTGCATCACCGTGTTCTCTCGAAACCGCTTGGACATCCGAATACTATAATCCGTAGATAAGCGAATAATTCGGATATCGTCATATCCGACTTAACGCCTTCTATTGATCATGTATTAAGATCATCGGTGAACCTTAGTTCAACCGATCTGTTTGTTGGACGATACCAAGTCGGTTGGAGTGTGTACAATACATTGAACTACACGTGACACGAGCATATCGCTCCTTGTCTATGGGTGCACCATGATTCCAATCGGTTCTATGATTCATATCCATTGGTGGCTTCAACGAGACCGTCAACTATCGATCGTCCGTTAGATGTCTTAGAAATCCAATTCCTAAGATGTCATCTGTGATACTCATATCTTTCATATCGAGACTTTGTTTCAATATGATTTTCACTCTAAGACCGTTGGTTTTCCAACTGTTGGCTTTCTAACTTCGAGTCAATGTTTCGTGATCGATTCATTGTTTCTTTTTATCGAGACTTTCGGGACCAAAATGTTAACATTTCGGGGACCAAAATGAAAGTTCGGAAGAAGCCCAACAGTTCGACAAACCAATTCGATCCTCTTCTTCCAACTCTCCGGTTTGGAAGGTGTTTCAACACCCATGCCATGTAAGATTACAATGGCCCTGGATGTGAAGCTACTCACGAGGGATCACTTTTTACAACCCAAAGGTTCTTTTTCCGGAGGAAGATTAACTATTACACACGTATGGTTCTATATATGGAATCTATTTCTCCCTTTAGCTTCTTTCCAAAGCGGCGCTTTTGGAGATAACAATTATTTGTTAATTGTCCACGGTTCGTTCTCAACCATACAAGCTAGAAGGACCGGAACAAGTCTTTGTCACCTCTTTGCTCCGTCTTGGTTCAACATCTAGAATCCCCGAGTTCTGCGGATATCGGAATATTAAGTTCGGATAGACAAAGAACTTTCGAGTCATGAAGATACGGAACGTCTAGTTCCGGACGATCGAGCCCTCGCGGGTTCTTGTTAACCTTGAGCAATTACTCCTTTTCCTTTTCCAAGGAAAGTTATCTCCAAAGAATTCGACATTCTTTGACGCCAAGAGGCGATCAACACTCTTGTTATTTGCGGATCCGGTGGATATGCAATCTACGATCTTAGGTCGAACTTGACTGTTTCGGTAGCCCATCTTTTACCAAGCTACCCCTCATAATTTGGGCGTACGACTTCGCGCTTGGCTAACACCGTTAGGGCGAGGTGAGAAATGAACATTCGTTTAATGAACGATGCTTCACATTCTCCCCCTCTATCACTACGAATTTCTCAATCCGTAGGCTTAGTTGATTTTCAACTTCTCGCTTTGTAGGCTTCAACAACTTCATCTTTGCTTTTCAATAAACAAAGGATTCCATACGTTGTACCATCATCAATGAAGATCACAACGTACTTGTCTCCCCCTCTATTTTGTATAAACTTCTAATCACCCAAGTAGGTGTGACTAAGTTCTAGAGGAGCGGTGCTTCTTTCGCTATTCCCTTGACGGAATTTGGAAAGGTGATTTTGCCTCTTCGTCTACCTCACATTCATTTTGAGGGTTTATGTCGACGATAGGCAACAATCTCAACATCGTTAGCTTTTGAATGACTTGCTATTTAACGTGTCTTAATCTATGATGTCATAGATGCACGGATTACAATATATCATTCATTTGGCTATAGACATATTGTACCACTCTTAGTTATTACGGACTGTTGGACTAGTCTCAAATCGATTTGACCAACAACGTCCTTTAACCAAGTTAGGAACATGTATCACCTCTTTTAGAGTGATCTCATTCCTTGAAGTCCTATTGAGGACAACCTCTCCACCCCTTCTACTTTAGAGGTGGAGTTGCTTCACATGAACAACCTCTTGCCCGTGGTTAGGGCGTAACCGGATCATTTGTGATCTAGATACTCGGCCTACTCCGGTTGCTTTGGCGGTGGCGAGTGTCCAATTTCTTTCTTGCCTTTCTTTAGGCCTTCGGATCATTCGGGACACCGGAAACTCGGCCCACCTTACTAGGTGTCCATTACTTTTCCTATGAAATGAATTTTGGCCCCACTCCGGTCGCCCGAGGCTTTATATGACTAAGTGTCCAATATCATCATATCAAAGGAATTTTGGCCCACTCCGGTCACCGGAGGCTTTGTATGATGAGTGTCCAATATCATCCTATCAAAGAAATTTTGGCCCACTCTAGTCGCCGGAGGCTTTGTATGACCGAGTGTCCAATATCATCCTATGAAGGATCTTCTCGTCAAATAATATGACGAGGCTCAACGTCATTAACTTTTAGACTTCTTCCGTTATGATTGGTGCCCGAGATAATTCTTGGCGCTTACTTAAGAGTGGTAACAGTTTTCGCACAGTCAATGGATCTTACTCCCTCGTATGTGCGAACATACTTTACACACTTTAGTAATTACACTTAAAAGAACGGATCTTCTTAAGTCGTTTACAAAATTCAATCTTTAAACGGAAAAGAAGATGAGATTAAACTTCTGATTTGTTAAAGCATAAGGAATATAAATTATTTTCATATTCCTCCTTACTTTAATCCATTTTTAATCAGACATAATTTAATCTTTATTCTTGACAAGTAAGAAAAATACTTATCATTTAATCCTTATTCTTGACAAGTAAGAAAAATACTTATTCCAATTTCGGATTCTGGCTCACTTCAGTCACTTCATCAGACTGAGTGTCCATTTCCTTCTCACCATTATTCGGATCCTTTGTCTGGGACAGATATAGGCCTTCTGCTACAAGATAGAATAACATCTTCACTCTTCTCCTCTTGTCCCGAGTTGACATCCTCGAGCTCTCGTGAGCGCTTGTTCCCACCGATCTTTGTAGCGGTGAGACCATGAACACGTTCATCATCATCACTCTCTAGTACCAGAAAACCATTTCCATATCCAGATTTGGTCACACAACTTTTGACCGACATCTTTCGAACACTAATAGTAATACAATACAAATATTGTCTTAAGTTGTTGGGAGTTTTGCTCTATGGTACTTTATAAAGCAGTACGGGAAGTATTTAACTATTACAAGTATTCGAAAGGATAAACAAAGATTCAATAATTCAACATGGAATCTGAAAATTACAATAGTTACACAAGTAAAAACTGGAAATTCCAGTTTTATAGAAGACGGAAAAATATAAATTGGTTTTTGCTGAGTCGAGTGTAGCACTCTGTCCTTAAGACAATATTGCCCCGTATGTATCCTTTATACGTCCTGGACAATTTGTCTCCCAAGATAAAACAACAATGGAACCCTTGAGCAAAGGAAACTCAAGAGCTACCGTGAAGAATATTGAGTAACGAAATGATGCTTGGAAGTTGTAGGAAGAAAACTATTTCGGTTGTGTATTTTCGTGCACTGTTTTTCTGCATCTGTTTCTGTATTTTCGTGCACTTTGTTTTTCTCGCATCATTTCTCGTATTTTCGTGCATATGTCTTAGTGCTCAACAATGGTGTAAGGGGGTGTTTATATAGGTGAGGGAGGGGCTGAAAAACTGCCTCCATAATAGCCAAATAATGGCCATTATGGAGGTAGTAAAGCCACCAACATAAATGGTGAAAGACCAACGGATTTGGCCATTATAGGAGGAGTAATTCAGACAAAATAAATGGTGAATTGAGTGCTTGGCAACCTGCTTTGACCGTCCGGTTCTGGAAACTTGAGCCCAAAAAGATAATATCGAAGACCGCACCCGCGGCCCGCGGCCCCGCGGCCCCGCGACCCCGAGAACCCGGAACCGGACCGGGCGGGCGGCGGCGGCGCGCGTGTGGTCTTTCCTCGAACCGAAGCACATCTAGGTCCTCCCTCCTTTAAACACATGGGATACCCCTTGGGGTCCCAAACCCCAAACCAATTTCGAATCTTATATACACAACAATTCTTTCTTCCTCTACCGATGAGGGAGAATTACACACAATACCACACTTTCCATGCTTCAAACACCTTACTTCGTGAACCAATATCTCTTTCATTTCTCAATGAAATTTGACGATTCTTGGCCCTACGGTTATCTACGTACTTAGTAGATCATGCATGTGTGAAGAACCGGATTCTCCAACATACGTTACACTAGTGTTTAAGCCGTTAAAGTTGGTCGGTCGCAACTCCCGCCAAAGGCAAATTTCCAACAGTATTTTGGGGGCTAGGTTGTGAAATTGTGGGATTAGAACTTAAAAGTTGACTTTAGTCAAACTCGAGCCTTAGAGACCTTTTTTGGAAATTCTGTGTGCGCGAGCAAGTCTAGAATGTATTAGAGAGGAAGAATGACGGGCAAAGATCGATACAATACATAAATGGAAATGTGAACAGAAGAAGGAATGAAAGGAAATTTGAAGGTGGGAGAAGAACGTTAATAAAAAAGATGACTGTGCGATGAGAAGTTGGGTTGTAAGCGAATAGGGATGTCATAATTGAAAATTGTTATAGTGATGTTTCAATGATCAAGAAAACCATAAAAAGAACAACTTGATGAGGTTTTTGGGAAATAAAATGTCAAAAGAAGGGGTTATATATTTGATTATTGTTGCAAATATTGTATTTTTTTACCTAGTTTTAAGGGGTTGCACTATCTTAATAAATAATAAATTGAAATTGATTTGTGTTAAGTACTCCTACTACTTATTAAAGATGGTTTATGACCCTCTGTATTTATTAAGATTAAGATGACTTAATTTAAATATTAAGATATTGTATTAAGAATAATTAAGATCGTTTATTTTCTAAATATATAACTTTGTCTTTATAAAATTAATAAGTATAAATTCAAATAAAATATTTCATTAATTTAATACGATACTTTTAAGAAATTATATGGCAGTTGGTGATGATGATCGTTGTGGGTGTTGATTGGGGGATTGTGGTGCTGGTAAGTAGTAGCTAGTACTAGTGGTAATAGTGGCAACATTAGTGATTAACTGCGGTTGGTGCAAGCTAGTTATAATAGTGGGGGTGACAATGATATCTAATAGTAGTTGTGAATGTTGATAGTGGTTGACAATATATAGTGGTGACTGGTAATGGTGATTGTCGATAATGAATGGTGAATGTAATGGTGGTTATGATTGTGAACCGTGGATAATTGTGGTAATGTTGAATATGATGTTTGGTGGTTGTTGGTGGTATCGATTGAGGATAGTGGTTATGAATGATTGTAGTTGATAATGATGGGAAGTAACAACAATTAGCAATGAAAGTGAATACAATAGTGATGAATTGTCATCCTTGTAAAGATTAGCAAATATACATCTTAATAATTGTAAAACTTTGCTTCAGATCTTAGTTATTCAAATATATCCAAAATTAGCAAATATACATCTGAATAATTGTAAAACTTTGCTTTAGATCTTAGTTATTCAAACATATCCAAAATCATTAAGTGGTTGTGAAATTGAAAATATGCACTCAGGGGTTGTTGATAGCTAGTTAGGAAGCAAATTATTCATGTATTAAATTATGTATAAGTAATACAACGTTTGCTAGCCGATTAGGAGGTAAGTTATTCATGTATAAAATTAGTATAGTGTTTAGTTTGAAATTTAGAAGCCCGCATAACTAATACATGTATAAGTTTCGAGGAAATATATGTATTATCTTATGTGGAATAAAAGATAGAATAACTAATACATGAATAATTAGACTCTATATAATTAAACTCTGCATAAGATAATACATAGATTAATTAATTCATATATTACTAATACCTGCATAACTCTAATCAGCTACCAGACAACTCTCAATGATCAAGATCTAAATAATTAAGATTCAAATATAAAAGACAAACATAATTAATAAACTAAAATTTGAATAATTAAAATTAAGATCATTTATTAAGTATAAATAAGTGAGGCCTTAGTTGTGACAAACTACTCGTGTATACTAAAGAAGTAGAAAGATAGAAAAGAATAATGTTTTTTGATAAAGCTGAAGTCATCGGGAGAAATGATTTTTTGGCCCTTTACAATTTGTTTTTAGTTTTATGACCATTTTACAAGAGATCTTTACTTTTTACACATAAGAGATTTGAAAAAAATACATAAGAGATTTTAAAAAATTATTTTCTTCTATTAAAATTATAACAGTGCAAGAGATCTCATTTCCTCAAAGATTTTCTACCAAGTAGGATAAAATATGTTTTCTTGTTTGGGCAGAAGTCATTTCCTTTTCAATTATTTTAACGGGTTATTAAAGGAATTCAATCCGGTGAGTCCTTTCATTGATATTGCTTGCAATATATACATTAGTTACATGCATAATGTAAGGCTAGAAATTAGGGAAGATATTGACTAATTACAACAAAATATATGCTAACCTAATCTAGAAGAATTACATTGAATAAAACAGATATACAAGAATCATTTTCATATATTCTATCACACCCCCGCAGTCGAAACGGGAGGTTCTCGTACGTTGAGACTGTCCCTGAAATCTTGAAATAACACCAAAGGAAGTCCTTTTGTGAAAATATATGCTATTTAATAGCGCGAGGGGACATGTAGAATCCGTACTTGTCCACGAGCAATTTTTTCACGAACAAAATGAATATCCATTTCGATGTGTTTAGTGCGTTGATGTTGAACTGGATTTTAGAGAGGTATGTGTCACTAACATTATCACAGTAAACTAATGTAGCCTTATGGATAAGACAATGTAGTTCCAAAAGAAGGTTGCGTAACCAACGTGACTTAGAAACCACATTGGCAACACCTCGATACTCAGCTTCAGCGCTGGAGCGAGATAGTGTGGGCTGACGTTTAGACGACCAAGAGAGCAAGTTATCAGCAAGAAAGACACAATAACCAGAAGTGGACCTCCTGGTATCTGGGCACCCACCCCAATCTGCATGTGTAGGAAATCAGAGAAGTTATTGAGGAGAGATAAAGATGCAGTCTGTGATGAAGTGTACCCTAAATGTAGCGCAGGACGCGCCGGAGAGCATGTGTGTGTTCATCCATCGGATTATGCATAAATAAGCATATCTGTTGTACCGCATATGAAATATCAGGTCTCGTGAATGTGAGATACTGTAGATCTCCTGCAAGGCTGCGGTAATGAGAAGGATCCTCATAAGGAGTGCTTGACTTAGCACTGAGCTTCGGTTTGATATCAACCGGAGTGGGACAAGGCTTACACAAAGACATGCCAGCACGTTCAATAATTTCTTCTGCATACTTTTTCTGAGATAAAAATAGACCTCTTGCATGACGAGTGACTGCGATACCCAAGAAGTAACTTAGGAAACCCAAGTCTTTCATGACAAATTCGGAGCTGAGAAGTGTCATGATAGACTTGTGAAGAGTATCAGAAGAAGTAGTGAGAATGATATCATCCACATATAGAAGAATGTAAGCCATATCATTGCCTTTTCGGTAGATGAATAGAGAGTTATCAGACTTGTTGTGAGAGAACCCAATTGAAGAAACGTAATCAGCAAACCGTTTGTACCAGGATCTAGGAGCTTGCTTGAGCCCATATAACGATTTCTTCAGAAGACATACATGATTAGGACGTTCCGGGTCCCTAAAATCCAAGGGTTGATGCATGTACATTGTTTCTGTCAGTTCACCATGTAAAAGTGTATTCTTAACATCCAACTGATGAATGTGCCATGATTTAGAGAGAGCAAGACTGAGCATAGTGTGAATGGTTGCCGGTTTGACAACCGCGCTGAAAGTTTCTCCACGCAAACATGTTGACCTGCATCATCACCTAAAAGACGGGATTTATGCCTCTCAAAAGAACCGTCAGATTTTTCTTTATGTCGGAAAATCCACATAGAACGAATAACATTAACATCAGACAGGCGGGGCACTAAATCACACGTCTTATTTTTAATAAGAGCATTATATTCATCATCCATAGCCATTTTCCAATTCGGGTCTTTGAGTGCAGACACGGAGTTACGTGGTAAAAGTGATTTTATGGCATGAGTGAGGAGGCTATGATGATATTTTGTATTTGATTTAAAAATACCATGTTGGCTTCTTGTAATGGGTTTGTGGTCTGAACTAGAAGTGGGCTGGAAAATAGGTGGAAATGAACCGGACTGTGTAGGTTGGATTGGGGCTGGGACTCCGACGGTAGGCTGAAAAGTGGATTGAGAGGCAGTCTGGGATGGACTGGGTAGTCCGGTAGAACTGATGCCTGGTGAGCTAGGATGCTGAGGACTAGGTAGCAGAGATGTGTGCTGTGGTGTTTGGGCTGACTCATTTTGGAGAGGTGTTGGCTTATTTTGAATGTGGTGAATCACATAAGGGGAAAAACCCGTCATCTAGAAAATCATATGTTGAGGAAGTGGGGTTATGCAACTTTGAACACAGGAATTGGGTTTCATCAAATAAAACGTGGCGACTAATGATAATTCTATTTGAAGACAAAACATAGCATTTATAATCACGATGATTTGATGGATAGCCCAAAAAGACACAAGGTGTGGAACGGGGTTGAAGCTTATTTATCGTAGTGGCAGGGAAGAGGGGATACCATAAGTAACCAAAAACACGTAAGTGGGAATATGATGGGTCTTTTTGGTACAAAATATTTAGAAGAGATTGATAGGAGAGGGTTTTACTTGGTAAGATGTTAAGGAGATATGTTGTCATTTGCAATGCATGGTGCCAAAACGAAGGAGGGAGTGAAGCATGAGCCATCAAAGTTCGAATGATGTTGCTAATAGACCGGATTTTTCTTTCGGCTTTTCTATTTTGGGAAGAAGTATGAGGACAGGAAAAATGTAAAGAAATTTCTTTTGCTTTACAAAGACTCAAAAAACGGACCATTATCATATTCTCTATCATTATCACATTTGATATTTTTTAACTCCCGTTCAAATTGAGTTTTAATGTAGGCTCGAAAAGTGATAAATGTGGAATATACTTGAGATTTTTTGGAGATGGGAAAAGTCCATAAAAAATACAAAAAATTATCCAAGTATAGCACATAATATTTGTGACCCGAAGAACTCAAAACTAGAGATGTCCACAAATAACTATGCAAAATATCAAAGGGCATAGAAGACCATTGTGCCCAAGGGTTTGGCTGCCACTGTTGTTGTTGTCCACGACCGGCGCCACTGCTGGTGTTCTGCCCGCCATATAGAAAATCATATGTTGAGGAAGTGGGGTTATGCAGTTTTGAACACGGGAATTGGGTTTCATCAAATAAAATGTGGCGCCTAATGATAATTCTATTTGAAGACAAAACATAGCATTTGTAACCGCGATGATTTGATGGTTAGCCCAAAAAGACACCAGGTGTGGAACGGGGTTGAAGCTTATTTATCGTAATGGCGGGGAAGAGGGGAGACCATAAGTAATTGAAAACACGAAAGTGGGAATAGGATGGGTCTTTTTGGTACAGAATATTTAGAGGAGATTGATAGGCGAAGGTTTTACTTGGTAAGATGTTAAGGAGATATGTTACCATTTGTAATGCATGGTGCCAAAACGAAAGAGGGAGTGAAGCATGAGCCATCAAAGTTTGAATGATGTTGTTAATAGACCGAATTTTCTTTCGGCTTTTCCATTTTGGGAAGAAGTATGAGGACAGAAAAAATGAAAAGAGATTTCTTTTGCTTTACAAAGACTCAAAAAACGGACCATTATCATATTCTCTACCATTATCACATTGGATATTTTTTAACTCCCGTTCGAATTGAGTTTTAATGTAGGCTCGAAAAGTGATAAAGGTGGAATATACTTGAGATTTTTTGGAGATGGGAAAAGTCCATAAAAAATTCGAAAAATTATCCAAGTATAGCAAATAATATTTGTGACCCAAAGAACTCAAAACTGGAGATGTCCACAAATCACTATGCAAAATATCAAAGGGCATAGCAGTAGAGTTATGAGAATCAACAAATGGCAATTAAACATGTTTACCAAGAGGACATGAATGATAAAAACTAGAGTTTCTTATTTTAGTACATTCTATCAAATTATTTCGCCTAAGGAAGTCTAAAACATGTGCTCCCGAGTGACCTAAACGGTCATGCCAAAGGGAAGATGATAAAGCTGCAAAAGTGAATGGAGAAACGACTTGATTTGTGGTGGTGGTGGTGATGGGATATAGCTCGCCCTGATTATTACATCTCATTAGTGTCATCCCCATCTGAAAATCCTTCACAAAAAACCCAAAGGGATAAAATTCAACAGAAACTTGGTTATCAGTAGTAAACTTTCGAACTGAAACTAAGTTCTTAATTAAATTAGGGGCGTGAAGGATATTTTTCAACATTAATGGAGGGTGAGAGGGTTTTAATTTTTCACAACCAAAACCACGAATCAGAATAGAATGGCTATTTCCAATAATTATACCATAATTTTTGCACAAATTAAAATAAGACGAGCGAACTTTACGCGGATGTCATGTGAGATGTCGTCCCGGTGTCCATATACCAAGATGGATCGAGTCGATCAAGGCTAAGTGTGTGCAGGGCCGATTTAATGTCTGTTGGACTTGGATCGGTTGCGTTAAAAACTTGTTGTTGAGGCCTTGGCCCAAGGCTGCTGGGCTGCTGCTGCGGTTGCCCAATTATAAGTTGGGTAAGGGCATGGAGGCATCGACCAAGAAGACCATTGTGCCCAAGGGTTTGGCTGCCACTGTTGTTGTTGTCCACGGCCGGCGCCACTGCTGGTGTTCTGCCCGCCGCCGGAGCCACTGCCTCCACCACCGTTGCCTTTGCCAGAGTTCCGGCCACCTCCGCCGGAGTTTTATTATTTGTCTTGTTGTTTCCCTTGTGTCCACGATTATTATTATTATTGTTTTGATTGCTATTGTTGTGATTACCATGAGAGGGGTTTTGGTAATCGTCTTCGGAATTGAGGAAATTTACAACAAGAGCAGCTGAACCCGATTCACGGGCTACACGTTGGAGAATTGTCGATTCCTCTAAACCCAATTTGGATTTTACAGTTTCAAAGCTAGGTAAAGGGTCATGTTGTTGAATATGAGTTACAAATCCAGCATATGCCTCCGTTAAACCTACAATAATTTTAAATACCAAACGAGTACTATAGACAGGGGCATCGACATTGGCCAATTGATCGGCGAGGAGCTTGAGATGATTGCAATAAGCCGTAGTGGTCGGAAAGTCTTCCATGTTGGTGTTTGTAAACTGGTTTTCAAGATGAACTGCATGAGAATGTTTATTGTCTTGGAAAATTGCGACAATTCTTTTCCAAGCCTTCTCGGCCGAGTCATCGTTCACAAAAATTGAGTGGAGAATATCTTGTGATACTGTGGCATACATCCATTGCAACACGACAACGCCAAGACGGTGCCAAAGGTCAGGGTCAGCGGCCTTCGCGGCATCAGCCGCCTTCTTAGCCTTCTCATCCTTAGAGGAGATGATATGATCAAGAACATTGTGGACTCTTGCGTGAACTTTGAATAGGGCTGCCCAAGAGTGATATTGGCTGGAATCATTGTCCAACGTAATTGGAATAATGGATTTGTCGTTGGTTATGGCCAATGCTGGATGAAATTTTGGTTGATCGGTCATGGTAGACGGCGATCGAGGAGGAGTTGTAGCGGAAGAGATGATTGAATCTAGGTTAAAAACAGGGAAAGAAGAAGAGGTGACCTAGTCTGATACCATAAAGGAATTCAATCCGGTGAGTCATTTCATTGATATTGCTTGCAATATATACATTAGTTACATGCATAATGTAAGGCTAGAAATTAAGAAAGATATTGACTAATTACAACAAAATATATGCTAACCTAATCTAGAAGATTTACATTGAATAAAACTATGGTTGGCCAACGGGGTGGGGTCGGGCGGGTCCCGCCTGGATGGGGGATAGGGCGGGACTGGCGGGATCCGCCAATGTCCCGTCCCATTCCTGGTCCCGTCGAAAAAGGGGACCGGTATTATCGGGGCGGGACGAGATTGGGTTATTTCCAATTTTTTTTGCACTTAATTTTAAAAAATAACATATATATAAATACCTCAATAATTGAACAAGATAGTGTAATAAAAACATCTCAAGGTTGTTTTGTGCCTCTTATATTATTTAATAGAAATATGTTATTTTGTAATATAATTGTCAAAATTGCAACTTTGTGGTGTTGAAAGTTGCAAATAACATAATAAAATTGCAATTAAAAAAATTACATATTTAAAAACGCCTTTTCTAGTTTCTTTATAATTTCTTGTGGTTCTTCGGTTGGATTTGATATTTGTTGGTCAAATTTCTCGACGTCGCTTCCACCTCCGTTGAATAAGATTTCGTTGTAGTTTTCATCTTCTTCATCGTTGATCTCCGGTTGACCGCACCTTCTCTGCTTCGCTCTTATCCAATCTCTAAATAATACTGTAATCTCCAAGCTGTCTCCCGCTAATGAGTGTATGTGATCTCCTATTTGAAATCTGCCGGCAGAAAAAACGCTTTCAAACGCTGATTATGACGCTTGAATGTTCAACACATCTCGGACCATCTTTGACAGTGTTGGAAATGTCTTCTCATTCTCCCTCCAATATTTCAGCAAGTCTTCACGTTCTTCTTCATTGAGAACTGCTTAGTATGGTACAACGCCCTGCAAAACAAAAACATCAAACTCGCTAATTTGATTAGTAGTTGTACCACCACACATTCTTTTTCTAAGGCTTTCAATACTAGCCGCAGAAACAACATGTTTTTTTTGAGGTTGTGTTGAAGAAGAAGATGGTATGGAAGCCGGTTGATTGCTAGCACTTTCTTGTTGGTAATGCGTATATACTTTTTTGCATTCATCATGTATGCTAGACAACACTTCTTCTTTAGTTTGTTCAATAGGTGGTGGGTCATTTGAATTTTTTGGAGTTGGAGGTGAAAGTACTGCTATACAATCATAAATAGTTTCAATTAGTGCTTTACAACCGTCTATTTTAATAGTCGGATTTAATACATCACCAATAATATAAATAGTGGGAATATGAATAAAATATTTTTTAAATTTGATAAACATTTTTTAATAGGTGCCTTATAAGATGGTTTTTTCATATATTCACTAAAAATATTAGATCTATATAAAACAACATAGTTGAAATAGTAGGATAATATATACCGGAAAATTCTTTTGTTGCTTGAAAAAAATTCTCTAGAATACAATAAGTTCTGAAATTTTATCCCAATCGTTATCTCCAACCATATCATTTGGATTTCGATTATGGACATTAAAAATAAAGTTATAGGTCTTCTATAATCATAAGCAACAAGTAGTTGTTCGTCTAAAGTTTGGTTGAGTTGCAGAAAATATCCCGTTGTCTAAATCTAATGGTATTTCAGGAAAAAATCCAGTTTCACCTATATGTGTGTAATCAACCAAATCATCCTGTCTAGGAATAAGATGACTAGAAGAAGTACCCATGCCCTTGTTACCCCTACTAGAAGAAGTCTTACCCTTAAACATACCTATTAATCCTTCCATTTTAATTATGCTACTATATAGTTAAAAATAATGAAATTAAGTGCGCTAATTAAAATAAAGTAACAATAATAATTTAAAGAAGGAATGAATGTACTAAACGTCGACGTGTAATCGAGGTTGAAAATTGAAACTTTGCTCGATGAATGATCCTCAAGCTAGTTGCCAACTTCACTCCCAATTTTTGAACTTTGATGTAGTTATATAAATGAATAAATAAAATTTAATATTTAGTAGACAATGTAAACTTGTAGAGAAACATATTGAGAGATTGTTGGAAGATTTGTGAGAAAGATGAAGAGAAAATGAGGTATTTATAGTTGAAAATTGGGTTAAAGTGTAAATATATTAACTTAGGGGTTAAAAATAAATATTAAGGGGGTAGGGGGGTTGGGGGGGAGGCCAAAAATGGCCGTTGCACAATGGCCAAAATATAAAATGGCCGTTGCACAATGGCCAAAATATAAAATGGCCGTTGTGCAACATCCATTTTTTTGCAAAGGGGAGGGATCGGGCGGGATCGGGCGGGATCAGGGCGGGTCGGGCGTAGCGGGATTGGGGAGGGACGGGCCCGGGCAGGATGAACTCGGGTCCTGTCTCGGTTCGAGTCCCGTTATCGATTTTTTTAATAGCGGGGTAGGGGCGGGACCGGAGTGGGGTCGGGGCGGGATGGGGGCGACCCGCCCCGTTGGCCAGCCTTAAATAAAACAGATATACAAGAATCATTTTCATATATTCTATCAGCTATTTTATATTATTGCTCCAATCAGCCATTACACATTGTTTTCAATATTAAATAAATAAATATTTTAATCTAACACTAATCCAATTTGCTAACATTGTAACTGATCTTTAACGATTTTTTTGTTATAAAATAATTCTCACCTACATACAACACCAAAAAATGTTTTTCTAAAACAATACTTTATATAGAATAAGTTATGTTTTCGAACAATATTTTTCAAAGAATGTTCTAACAATCTAAGATTTGGGAAGCATGATTGAATTGTAAATTGGACCAATTTTTAGATAAAAATAAAATAAAATGAGTTGAGATGAAGTTTATTGCGGTAAAAATGTTATTCGCCTGTCCCCATTTATAATTTTGACTATATAATATTTATACCGCATAATTTCTACGTTATAGACCTTTAGGATATACATTTATGTCAATTTCATACCTTGAACATATACACCAGTAAAAATAGTTGAATTACATTGTTATATACGATTTAAATATACAACATGTGTATTGTATACTTTTTTAATGTACATTCACTCTCTTTGTGTATTTCCTCTCCCTTTCTATTCTTTGCCTTCTTGCTGTGACATTTGTGTTTGTTTCAGAAGTGTCTCTTTCGATTTTATTTTAGCACAAAACGAGGAATCATGCTCTTTGTGATGGCTATCGAAATGGTTCTTTCTAGTGTGGCTCTAATTGAGGAAAAACTTTTTTCTTTTGAGAATTAAAATGTTTCTTCTGGTGCTATTTTGGGGTTCATATCTTAGTTTGCTTTCCTTGAAATTTTGGATAATTGAATAAAGCTACTAGAGTTTCACTAATTTTTTCAAGAAACTCTTATCGTATTTCTTGCTATTGTAGATTATAATTTTTTTAAATATCTCCAAAATATTGTATAATATATGTATAATTAGTAAGTATATGTTGATTTTTATATTTATTATATATAAATTATACAACAATGATACAATTTCTATACACATACTGTAGGGATATATATTCTATACATTAATGATACAACTTTTATACATATGCAGTATTGATACATATTCTATACACATACTGTAGAGATACATATTCTATACAACAATGATACAATTTCTATTCACATACTGTAGGAATACGTATTATATACAATAATATTACAATTTATATACGTATGATACATTTTTATACATATACAATAGTGATACATATTCTATACTACAATGACACAATTTCTACACATGCTGAAAAAAAATCTAAAAATTATCATTGACAAAAAAAAAAATTTATTAATAAGTGCAATAATTTTTTCAGTTAAACAAAATAATATTATATATAATTATGCATAAATACAATATTAGAAGAACTAGCTAAAACAGAATTTTCAAAAGTAATTTCTAGCGTGAAAGAAATAAGTTCATGATTTTTGGAGCAGTACCATAAAGAGAATTGAGTTGCAAAATGATTGTTATTGATTCATTTTCTTCTTAGAAAAATTGACAATGAAGTTCTAATACAAAAAAATAAAAATAAATTATTTTTCTATTAAATAGTTGTGCCAAACTAATATTCAATTTTTTTAGGTTGATATGAAGGGCAGAAGACCTGTTGAGCTTAATGGGCACAAATGAAGATCTGTTGAATTTTATTTGGGCTAACAAATGGGTTTACAACATAATTGGGCCATCCGGAAGTCATTAGTTTGGGCCGGATGGCCAATTATGTCCTTACCCCTATTAGTTTTCCCCAAGTTTAAATCTGCTATTTGGGTCACTATATCACAGATAATTATTGGGCCTGACGTTAAACCCATCTCATTTTCGATATATTGTAGCCCATTAGGGTTTGGGTTAGACGAGTTGAAATATAAAGTACTAGTTGAAAACCCTAGTTTTTGATCCTCTCCGTTCGTGTTCACTTCAGCAAATCGACGACGACACCGCTGGTGACCGGAAAACATGGTGCACGTCAACTTTTATCGTAATTGTAAGTCTCCGTTATTATAATTAATTTAATACATATCATATTTATGTTATTTATTTATTAAACGTTTGATGTCTCAATAATCATGGTTGTATCGTATGATTTTGGTCTGGCCTGTTAATTTCTCAACGTTTTTTTTAATAATTAATAGGAATTTAAGCAACTTATAGTGTCTACTTTGATGGTTAATAGTTTAGGTGTTGTTAATAAGTTACTTTAAAGCTACTTAGAAGTTAGATCAGTGTTGATAAATTCAATCAGTTAAAAGTTAGGAAGCTAAAGGACTATGTCGCTTGGACTCTAAATTGGTGTCGCACCGGTGTCGTATCTTTAAAAAATGCACTAATTTGGAGGATCCAACACAACACGTCGACATTTTTGAAGAATCCGAGAAACATAGCTAAAGGATCTAAAAGGCAATACCACTAGTACCAATTTGGGGGGAGTGAAACGGCTTTTTCTTTGACTTAATTTTAAACAGATTCTTTTAGTATTTTAAAAAAAAATTACATATTTGAAAACTACATAAAAAGTACTATAAGTCTGCATAATTAGTAATTCACAATATATGAAAGAGCTGGGAAAAATCATAGTCAAAGTAAGAGTTGTTTGATTCCCTAAATTGGTCAACCTTCAATCAAATTGGAACGGAGAGAGTAGTTGTTAGAGATTTGTATGTCAGTGCAAGGAGGGATGTAAAAGATTTAGAGAATCTCTAGTTTTAGAGAACCCCTAATTTGTTTGAGGACAAATCATAGTATTGGAACAAAATGTGCCCAAATTGGGATTGATACCTGTTTTTGTATTATTGTGTTCTTAGTAATTTTAAAAGGTTGAGTTCTTATGTTGATTTTATTGCGTCATTGTATTGGAATGTCATTTCTTCATGATCACAGCTAAAAATCAGTGACTCCCATTGATTCCTTTTAATGATCGTCAAGATATGGACTTAAAATACAGATGCATAAAGTTAAAAGGGTTGAGATTTTATTGCTTTATGCCGTTGTATTGTGGAACGTCATTTTGTCGTGATCACAGAGGAATCAGTGACTTGCATCGATTCCTTTTAATGATCGTCAAGATATGGACGATTGTTTAGCTGTTCTAGCAAATTATAGTTGTGTTTTTTGGTGTGTACCTCAGACGGGAAGACCTTTAAGAAACCTCGACGTCCCTATGAGAAGGAGCGATTGGATGCAGAGTTGAAGCTTGTAGGAGAATATGGACTGAGGTGCAAGAGAGAGCTTTGGAGAGTTCAGTATGCTTTGAGTCGTATCAGGAATGCTGCAAGAATGCTTCTGACACTAGATGAGAAGGACCCACGTCGCATTTTTGAAGGTGAAGCACTGTTGAGGAGGATGAACAGATATGGGTTATTGGATGAGAGCCAGAACAAGCTTGATTATGTCTTGGCTCTTACTGTGGAGAACTTTCTTGAGCGTCGTCTCCAAACCCTAGTCTTCAAGACTGGCATGGCTAAGTCAATCCACCATGCTAGAGTGCTCATTAGGCAGAGGCATATCAGGTAAAATTTATTTCCAGTTTTAGTGGCAAAGTTTATACAAATGAGCTTAGTCAATTTTTTACAGAAGTGAATACCTTTATTAGAATTGGATTAGAATGCAATAATATACTTGATAGTTGAACAATTTACTGTTTAACAATTTTTCTAGGAAATGATTTATGAGTCTTACTTTTCCACTAAAGAACTTACATAAATATGATGTTCAGGGATTTTCTTAATGTAGATGTGCTCTCCTCAAAGGTTCTCGGTGAGGTCTTGTACTTTTTTTTAGTGAAGTCCTTTTGAGTTTTGACTTTATGGTTTCAGAGCATATCCCAAAGTCTCACCAAGATGCTTAACTACGGAATGAAAAAGTCTTTAGTTGAAAAATTCAATGTTCTCACAGCGATTTTGTGAGAGACAATTTGTGAGAGGCAATGTATCAGCATAATACAGTATGTCAACAAGGATATGTTATCTGTTGTGTGTAGAATTGACTTTGCTTCATAAACTAGGAATCTGGTTGAAGTGTAATATTTTGAGAATCTAGACTGTTTTCTTGAGAAGTTCTTGTTTATTCGCTCACTGTAATTGATGTTGATCTCAAAGTGGTTCGAGTTTCTAAGTCTTGTTAGAAGCTAAATTTGTAGTTATTGAACTCCAACCGGTAGTTTTTTTTTCCTTTTAACTGGATGAAGCAACAATTTGATGTGTCATCTATTACATTATTTGTTAATGTGCTGATAGTTTATCCCATGAAGCTTGAATAATCATATATTTTTTATCGGGTATGGAGCTGACTCCATTTTATCACTAATCTCTCTGATTGGTGCTTTCCACATTTTGCGGATCAGTTATCTATGAGTTATTGGTTCGTTATTTACTTCTGTGAACACAGCTCCTACTTAATACTCCTCACTCGACTGCTCACTTAGTTTTCTTCAGTTCTCGTTCACTTTGCGTTCCCACGTACTAATGTTTTGTTGTTGCATTACAGAGTTGGTAGACAGGTGGTGAATGTTCCTTCTTTTATGGTGAGAGTGGACTCCCAGAAGCACATTGACTTCTCTCTTACTAGTCCTTTCGGTGGTGGCCGTCCTGGAAGAGTGAAGCGAAAGAACCAGAAAGCTGCTTCAAAGAAGGCATCTGGTGGGGATGGAGACGAGGAAGATGAAGAATGAGCTCTGATGTTTATTTACATTCGGATGTCATACTTTTGCTTATGTAGTACTTTCTTGTTTTGTGTTTCTGCAATTTTTATGTACCTTTCATATGTTAGAAATGTTTTCAACAGAGGTTGGGAGAATTTTGAGTTTGGATTTCACATCTGTTTAAGTACTCGCCAAGATTTGGTCTAAATGTATTATTGAATGAGCGGACATGATATTAAGAGCAGTTATGCCTTGGATGGAAGATTAGATTCTCATCTTCTCCCTTCTTCATTAGAGAATGAGTTGGGGTTTGCTTGAATCAGTTCCCCCACACACAACAGTTCGCAATAGTTTATTACTGGCTAGCTATATCAATCGTCTATTTTACAGTCTTTTTGGTATTTGATGCTTGCACTTTATATGTATGGTTGACAATAAAGCTGTACATATATAGAAGCCTTTTGAGTTTTGATGACCAAACTAATAGCAAAATGGAGGTGCATCTTGGACTTTCTTGCAAGTGTTGCTCATATTGATGTGAATAAATAAGGCCATTAAAGTTATTAATGCTCCAATGTTTCACTTGCGCGCTGCAATTGTGGTACATACATCTTTTTAATTCCTCATACACCGATCACTCGCTAGTATTTTCAGGTGTGTAGCAGTAGAGCGCGGGACCGCAAGATCACGAGTTCGATTCCCTGCATAAACCTTCTTGGTTGAGCCTGTTACACATGGCTTGCCAAGTGTGGTTAATCGGCTGACGTGGTTTGTAGGCTATTGCGTCAGTCCGGGGTTTACCCTGTGCGCACTCGAGAGGGTAGCGGCTGCGGGTTCCTTCGTCAACAAAAATAAAAAAAAAAATAAATTCAATTGGAATAACATGAAGCTGACATACTATGAAGGAAAATAATAAAGCTACCTATATGAATCAGCTTATTAAGCTTCCACCTTCATCTGTGAGAATCAAGTTTTGAAGAAGAGGTGATGGAAGAAATAGAAAGTCCTTGGAATGGTGATATGGCAAGGCCATATGATGTCCACTTCACAGAAATATCAGCCACTTGGATTGGTGTTTGCCACGTTGGAGGGTCATAACGGACGAGGGGTGTTTCTGCACCAATTTTACAACGTCCAGGGTAATAGTGGACCGAAAGTATAACAAAAGACATAACTGATCCTTTTCGCATAGTAGATGGTATTTTTGATATTTTCCCCTATATTTAGTTACATAGTTTATATATTTCACATTAACTTCGGTTAAAAAGATGATAATTTTAAATTTAAATTTAACGTGAAAGACAGTAGGTTAAATAAGATAGTTAGTTTAAGTCATTTTCAATAGTTGAAGACTTTCTTTATCATTTTCCATACTAGAAAATGCCTAGATGAAATTTCTCTATTTTATGTCCAAATAAAAATTTGGGTCATTTCTCGATTTGTGTGTGTCATTCTTGTCCAGAGTTCATGTTAATCTTCTCTGTATCCTTTCATTTTTATTAGATGTCCAAATGAAAATGATAATGTAAAAGTATGATTTTCCTCTATTACTCCCTCTGTCTAAAAAAGAATGTCTTATTTTTCTTATTAGTTTGTCCAAAAAATATTGATACATTTCTATATTTAGAAATAATTTTAATTTATGAGATGATTTACGACCACACAAATATCTATAATTTACAACTATACAAATATCTAAGACTTGTTTTAAATCATATATTTATAAAGTGTTCATTTACCTTTTAAATTTCGTGTCAAGTCAAATTGAGACAATTTTTTTGGAACGGAGGAGAGAGTAATTGTAAATAGCGGTCCAATTAACCCCTCCCTTAAAAGTAGCTAGAAGGCTAAAAATTTGATGTGAGAAAGGACATACCGTAAGTCCATAACTCGCCCCATGAACCAGAGTTGACTATCTACAAACGGATCGCCATTTCCACATTTACTAGGAGAAAACACTGCAAAATTCTCTCCAAATTTAAAAAAACATGTCTAGAGACAAAAGGGTCTCGATGTTTTTTTCCTTCATAATCATTCTCAGCTTGGTTTCAACGAGTACCTATGCATTTGAACCAGAATTCGGGTCGACCCGGGTTGTCTTTCAGGTTGATCTTTATTTACATTACAGATGTACTGAAGCACTGTAATTCACTTTTTTTCTGTTAAAATGTGTGGTTTCAAGTGCATTCTTGTAATTATTACTCCTTCCGTCCCCATTTTTGTGATGTACTTTTGTATTGTATAATGAGAGTAGAAGGAAAATGGAAAACTTTTCTTGATCTGAGGGATATTATTGTGACTGCCAAGAATGTTAACTTTCATGTTTAATACATTATTAACTGTTTGAAATTCGTGCTGTTTAGTTAATTTTGCTGGTATACTTGGTTGAAATCAAAGGAAGATTCAGGAACCTATAGCCAATGAATGCGGTTTATTCGATTTCCTAATTGAGAGAGAAATGATAAAGAAGTACGACAAAAACGGGGTTATTGTTCATGATGGTAAAGATGAATGGTTTATTAAAAAAGTAAACATGCATGTGTATTGCACCTTCGATCCTGGGATGCTCCCTATGCAGCCCATTGTATGCCAACCTAAAGAATGGGGTTCACCTTGGGAAACTTAGCTACTCAAGTCCTTCTAAGAAAGTCAAAGTAAAGGTGAATGGAATTCTGTTCTACAACTACAATTGCATTCACTACTACTTTGTGCCAACAAGTATGAAATTTAGTAAAAATTAATATGCTTGAAAATTGTTAAAGAAATATCAGTCACCCGAGGCCAGCAGGCGTGCACCCCCGATGAAATGTTGTTTTAGTTATGCTTACTAAAGAAGTAGAAGGAGTTGATAGACTTTTCTTGATTGGTGTGATGTTAAATCTAATTTGTTGGGTATTTGATTGTCAAGAATGTATATATTCGTGTTTGATTATTAGTTGCTAGAAATTCACACTGTTTAATTTATTCTGCTGGTATATTCGGTTTCACGACGTTTAGTTAGTGGGGCAGAGTATCACTGTGTCTACCTCTACTTTGTGGTAGTGAGTTCGAACTTAGTATAAATATATACTTTTATGAAGATTGGTAAAGAATATATGTGGTTCAAGCTGAGGGGCTGTGCCAAAGCGCTACATGTTTCCCCAGTTGAATTGTTGTATTAATATACTTTAAAACTTTGGATAAGAATTTCTGTGTGATATTTGGCATGCAATGACTCATATATAAAAGAAACAGAACATGGAATCTTCATTTGTTATCTGTAGCAAGTATATTTGTACATGAAAGAATTTGAAGGATAATGTGGTACTTTTTTTTTGGTTAAGCGGATATTCAGTTTAGTGGGTCGGATACTGTCATTGCAAAGAATATATCTTGTTATTAGCTATCAGAAGTCTCGCTGCTACTTGATTCTGCTATTATATTGGATTTTAATGTGGTTTTTGACTGATTTTAGCTATATGGCAGACGAATTATGGAGATATTGAATTTGGTTTCTACCCTAGTGTTGCGCCAAAGACTGTTGACCACATCTTCAAGCTCGTACGCTTGGGAGGCTACAATACTAATCACTTCTTTCGGGTAACTGCTAGTAATTAAAACGTTGTGCTTTGTCAAGCCTGGAATTTAATGATAAGAATCTTAAAGACATCTGCAGGTAGATAAGGGTTTTGTTGCCCAAGTGGCTGATGTTGCTGGGGGGAGGAGTGCACCTATGAATGAAGAACAAAAAGCGGAAGCTGGAAAAACTGTTGTTGGTGAATTTAGTGAAGTGAAACATGTTAGAGGAATCCTTTCAATGGGAAGGTAATATTTGCTGATTTTCTTAGTTAAAGATAGCCATATCTATAGTATGTCACAACTTACAACCATAGTATAGTTTATTCTTTTTGGCTGCACTGTTGTTCCTATATATTGCAATTTCAGCTTATAAGAAATGATCATCTGGAGCACTAGCAAGGGTGGCTCAGTTGGTTGAGCATGGGGCTTCCAGAATGGAGGTCTCAGGTTCGAAACCCCCTGCATAGGCAGGGGATTTGCCTTCTGGGTTGAGCTCGTCGCACGGAGCTTGCCTAGTGCGGGTTATCTCTCTTGTGTGGTTTGTGGGATATTGCACATGTGCGGGGTTTACCCTGTGCGCACCCGAAGGGTAGCGGCTGCAGGTTCCCTTGTCATAAAAAAAAAGTTCATCTGGAGCTAAGTGCATGATATAGTCTACTATCTTATATTGGGTGACAGTGCTTGTTAAGAGGCTGTACAATATAACTTCTAAAATAAAGATAGACTTTGACAGGAGGGTCAAATGGGTGGGTTGGGATGGTTTTGGTGCAAAATGGGCCGAACTAATAATTGAGTGGTTCAATGAGCCGACCAAAACTTACTTGCGCTGAAATAATTGGAGCACAATGGGCTAAAAAGCGGTCATAACCCAACCTGCCCAATTCTTTCTAAGTTTTAATTAATTTGTTTGTTCATTTATAATTTTTTAAGTACCTTATATAACTAATTTTTTCCTTATTATGGCCATATATAACATACAAAAATAAAAAGTGTATTTCTGGAAATATTTTGATAAGGTTTCTATGGCTCAATTTGGGCTACATATTAGCTCAATTTTTCAATGAGTTGAAGTAGGTTAAAATGGACCGAGCTAATAAATGAGTGGGTCAATCACCCGCCCAAACTTGAGCGGGTTGGCCGGTCATGTTTTCATGGGCTATTTTCCACCCCTAGACTTGGAGATGCCGAAATAGGAATTTGCTAGCACATTGGATTTCGTCTTTTCCCACAAATGGTCATGGTCTATACTAAAGATTGACAGAGGTGTATGCAGATATTGTCTGAGATATGTAAATTAAGATTAAAGTCTATGGATATTACATGCAATTAAAAATCTTTTCTATTCTGTAGCAATATACCTTCAATGCACTTTCTGATTTTACTGCTATTTCATTGTGCACCAATAATGACTTTGGCTGAACCTTTCTCATCTCTGCTTTGCCATAGGTATGATGATCCCGATAGTGGTGGCTCATCATTTTCAATGCTCCTTGGAGATGCACCCCACCTTGATGGTAAGGTATGTGCTCAAAATCCAAGCTATCACAGTGAATAGAGAAGGATTTTCTCTTTGTTATTGAGAATCTTACACTGTTTTTCATTTTTGTCAAATAATTCAGTATGCAATATTTGGCAAAGTTACGAAAGGAGATGAAACACTGAGAAAGCTTGAGCAGTTACCTACTAGGCGTGAAGGGATCTTTGTAATGGTATTATTTCTAGTTCAATTACTTTCTTTTCATTATTTTCATTTGAAACAGGTTTAAAATTATCTACTTTGCTTGAAAGAAGTATATTATGCAAGGTATCTCGACTATGTTAATTGCTAAAGCCATAGTTTTATGAACTTAGTCCTTTTGAAGCCTACTTTGTAATGCTTTCTGTGTCATTTGACAAACAACACTTAAAGCACATCATATTTTTACGAAAGTATTCATAGGAGGAAGTTGATTTATGTGATGGAACATATGCATTTGTTTGTTGGTTGATCTTGCAACGGTTGGACCTAGGGGTTGTGCTGGAGATTTTAGTTTAAACTTGTAGATACGATTTAAAAGTTTCAAAAAAATTTCATTTATTATGTCATGATTGTCCATATATATTGAGTAAAAAAAAGGACAGCCCTGTGCACTAAGCTCCTGTTATGCGCGGGGTTCGGGGAAGGGCCCTACATTTCTGCAAGAGTACATAGAATAATTGGCCCTTTAAGTTTCTCAAATCAATTTTGTTGCCAACACTCAATAGCCATATACTGCAGACATCACAACTGAGATTATTTCCTAAGAGGAGGTCCTATACCTTGATGCTGCAGTAAATGTGGCTTGCACATGCTAAAACTAAGGGGAAAAAATCTTCAACCAGCACAGTGAAATCCCCCATTATTAAGCTGCTGGAAAATATACACGCCGTGTGGGTGTTTTTTTGTTGTTGGGGGGGGGGGGGGGCTTTATTCAAGTACTTTTCTGCTCTCTCCATTTATGGGTTTTCAACTTAATGATGCAGAAGATGCTGAGCAATTGGTTAGTTGTTGTCTCTAGTTTATGAATTTAAAGATACTGTAACCAGCTTTTGGAAAATTTTCTTAGTGATGTATCCTGCACCATAAAAGATACTCTTTTTGTATGCTCATTCATTCTCTTTGATTTTTTTATGTTTTTCTTTTTCTTTTTATGAAGTATTATTTACTTCATTAATCCTGCACCATAAACCATAAAAGCTCTTATCTTTTTACTGAATAGTCTTTGTTCTCATTATTCAGCCAACTGAACGCATCACAATTCATTCAACATATTATTATGGTAAGACGGCGTTATAACTTTTCACTTCTGTTTTTAATTCTTGTAATATCCACATCATTACGTGACATGTAACTTGCGTTGAAACCACAATACCTACTTAGCCATGGTCATTACACCTCATGCATTTAAAAATAGGCAAGTTGCCCATTTGGCCGGTCGGCCAAAAATGATTGCATTGGCTAGCTAAATATACAAAAGAATATACACTATTATGTATCAAAAATGTTTATTTTTGTATATATACATTAATATACAAAAAATATACTTTTGCTGGCTATTATTTTGGTGGGCGGCTATTTATGTCAGTTTCTCTTTTAAAAAGAAATTGCACTTGTCAAAGACTGAGCATGTATGCATGAATTTGGTAGTCGCTCAGATGGATATATGGTTCTCCTTGGAAATAGATCAGAAGGTGTTCATCTCACAAGACATACTATACCGAGAACTCAGAATTTCCCTATTTAGGCAATGGACGGACTCACCCCTTTTTTTCTGGTCAAGGTGGAACTCTTTTGGCTCACAAAGTCCAAGCGCTGGTGTCTTTGGCTTTAGACCACTCGTTAGGGATGAAAACCCTTATTTTAAACTATTTGAGAGAACACTTAGATCCCTCCTAGATGGGCATTTATCACCTTTATGGCATTTGCCATTTGCCACTCCTGGCAAATGGGAAATATGCATGACTGATTCTGGAGGCCCATACCGTAGATAGCAGGAGTTTGGTCCTAAAGCTATGTTAGGACTCTTCAAAATGTCGACGGGTGCATGTCGGATCCTCCAAAAGTAGTGCACTTTTGAGGATCTGCACAAATGCTGCAACTTTTTTGGAGAGTCCGAGTAACATAGCCTAAAGCATAATTCGAGATACCATTGTTTCTGGTACAGAAGTTCCTATAAAAATGGGAAATGCCTTACCTTTGAGTGCGGTTTGAGCTATTGATTACGTAATTGAAAATAAATTCTTGGAGTGAGCATCTTGAGCTTTTCTAGGTGAAGTTTTACTTGTATTCACCTGAGATCAATACTATTCTTGGAAGAAGTAGGCAATATCTACCAAAGAAATCTAGGTTGTTTGTTTGCTCCTCGAAACTGTATTACAATAATTTCAATATAATAAGGTATTCCATGAAAGCAATAGAGGAAGGTATGCTTTTATGGAGAATCGAGTAAGGATCTCATCTGTAGTTATAGACAAAATGCATGTTGGTTAATGCAGAAGTCATGCTTTCTTATAAAGTTCTTACCTTGTATCTCTTCCATCTTATGTCTGGATATGTTCTTTTGTTTTGCCTTAGACACCAACATGGAAACTTGTGAAAAAGAGAGGTCGTTGCTAAAAAGAAGACTTTCTGCAGCTGCTGTTGAAATAGAAAGACAGGTACTCATGATATAATTAACTAAACTATATTACACAGAGAAACCTTGATGTTCTATTGAACCAACAAAAAACAATTCTTTTTTGCAGAGGATGAAATGCTTTCCTTGATCAGGTGGGAGAAGATAAGAGTTTCAGTGACACTCTTATGTAAGCTATATATCATCTTCTTCTTTATACTGAGGGAGCGTATCACGTAAAATGGTACAGAGAGTATTATTACATGTAGATTGTGCGCCAAAACTCATGAAATTAGAACAGTCCATTTGTTAGGAATGTGTCTTATTGACCATATTTAATCATTCAATGGAATTGACTTCTATTGTAGCCTTTTTTGTTTGAAATTTCATTCTTAGTGAAAGACTACTCCCATTGATTTGACATCTCCGCTAAGCACCATAAGTACCAACTATAGAATAATTTTGGTACTTCGGACCTTTTAGCGTGCATGTTAAATATCTTACTAAATTTCTTAAATTACGTGCCCAGTCAAACCCTATCACATGAAGTGTGGCAGAAGTAGAATAAACTTGCCTCTCAGCTTCACTAGTAATGTGCCAAATGCGTTTTGCCGCATTCATAAATCACTTATGTTCTTAAGCAGGCTCCACGTGAATGGTTCACTAAGTTATATATGATGCTGAAAGAGTATGGTTTCAATCAAACAGTCATGGTTTTAGTACCACGTCAAACAAGAATTGTGTGTGGTGTGTGTGTGTGTGTGTGGGGGGGGGGGGGTATAAGAGGTTGCCTGTGAAGAACATCATCTCCTCTATGTAGTTTACACTCAGTCCAGATGAAGATGATTTGGCAATTTTCTCAAGTTAAGGTGTGTAAATGACTTTTCTGAACAAGTTTAAGGGGCAACTTGTGTATTTTCCCTTTACTTTTTGCTCAGTGATGTTCTCATGGCACTATTAGTATATGTTGATATTGTGTTAGCAGGAAACAACACAGAAGCTTGTGACAGCTTCAAAAGATTCCTCGACGATCGTTTCACATTAAAACAATTTTTAATGCGAAAGCGATTATTATTTTCCTTGTATATACAATATTATTTCCCAGCGAAGGGTGTTCGTTTCGCATTATTATTTTCCTTGTATATACAATATTATTTCCCAGCGAAGGGTGTTCGAATGAACCTCTTTCACCCTAGCTTCACCTCTGCATGTGCATTGTGGATAAATTCAGGACTATAAGAAACATAGTATATGCAACTAGCTAAAAGATCATGTTAATTCATTATATTGATACCTAACGGAAACAACCTCCTTACCCCCACAAAAGTAGGAGTAAGGTCTGCGGTACATCATGTCTTCTCCAAATTCCATTTTGTGGGACCACATTGGGTTTGTTGTTGTATTGGAAGTATCAGAATCCTAGCCTTGTGGATAGGCAGCATATAATGAGGTAGCATGTGGTGGCCAATAACATGCAATTAGTGCATGAATTTTCTATCTAGATTCTACATTGCTGCCTTCTGTTCTTTAATAATCTAAAGCATTTCTTCTAAAAAAAGTGTTTATGCTACGGCCTGCAAAACTACAGAACGAACAGACATTTGGATGTAATTTCGAGGTTGCTTGTGTAAATTTATGATTAAAACTCACTTTGTATATAAGACTAATTAATGGTGGCAAACTCTAATCATAGACATTTAACTCCTGAAATTTTGGAAGCCTTAAAGTACTGGACCCCTTTTGGCTAATAATTTCCTACTTTTTTTCTTTTGGGACCTTACTAAATAAATAAGAAAATTATGAGATCAGCTAATTATATATAATTGATAAAGAAATGACATTGAAGGAAATAAAAGAAAAATAACAGGATTGTCATGAAAAAGAGTCACAGAAGAAGTAACCTTGTGTCCATATTAGATTCTCCTTGTAACGTGTGACGGACCGATGAGAGCAAGTTATAAAGAAGCATATGACATCTTAGACGATGAAAAAGGAAAATGAGGAATACTAAAAGATACTTCACTAATTTACATAGTACATATGCTTTTGGACCCCAAGTGACAAATCTATAGTCTATTAAGTTAAAAGCGGACAGTACGTGCCATGAGCTTATACTATCATGATAACGTTTTGGTTGGTAAAAAAAAGTTCAGGACTTCTATTCTTTGCAATTTTTACTATCTAATGGTTAAGCATTGTAGATTTTTGTATTTCTTCTTCATTTTTGTAAACGTGCCATTTAATTACTACATAGAGGGAGAAATACTTAATTGGACAATAGCGAACAAGTCCAAGAAATTACACCCAATGACCTTGAATATGAGTTGTCTTGAACTTTCAATCTTCATTCGACCTATGAAAAAATCTTTAAGGTGAAAAGTCAATTTTTGTCATGAAGTAAGCAAAATCAAAGTTCAAAAAGCCTACCTCCAAGACCATTCTTGTAAATCACCCTAACAAGTCCAAAGAATAATAAGCATTGGTGCCATGTCAGGAGATTAAGAATTAAGAAGCACTCTCTATAGGCAAGTAGCATTACATATTGGATTATAATTTGATTTCAGAATAATCATAGGATGATTATGGATAGTGTGTATATAACATGTTCTGGCCTGTAACATAAAATTATTGCACTAATTATCTTCTAATCTCGAAAATGATGGCATGTGTCAAGTGTCGACGGCTTCTTTATTACTTCAATAATAGCAATGTGTTTTTTTTTAATAAGAGAAAATAAGGTAGCACTGCCTCCATTTTCATTTTATGTACTAAACGACTGACGACTAATAGTATTACACAGTCGATGTGCCAAAAAGTATCACCAGTTGAAATGATTGGTATCTCTTTGCTCTTAATTAGATGCGAAGAATCCTTATGCTCAATTAGTTAAGGACGCACAATAAAAAATTATCAAAATTCAGAGTGTAATAGACGAATTGAAAGAAGAAAATTTGCATTTTGAGTTCTCCCACTATTAAACTTAATTAGTGCAAAATTGAAGATGTATTAATTAATTATGATTAAGTGTTAAAGAGTTATGTATAAACACATATCATGTCGTTATTAACTTGATGTAAACAATAATCATCTCGGACCCTTGTTTTCTTCTACTGTCCGCCTCTCTGTCCTCTTCAATTTCCTCTTCTTAAAATATGTGCTTCATAAATACTTCCTTTTCTCCAATCTTTTAGTAGAATTTCTTCATCCGATTTTCTCTTTATTGTGTGTGTAAATATAAACTAAACCGTCATTCAAATGCAAAAGAATAGATAAATTAAAGAAAATGGTGACACCATGAGAAAAAAATAGAATTTTCAACCGATTTTTCTTTGAAAATTCATTGAAATTATATACGTTATAACTATTTTCAATGCTTCACGTAAGATTTCAAATGATAATATTCATAGGAAATTCTAATTTTTCTAATAGTGTGTGAAGATATAAGTAGAAACTAAATCAAAGAATGTTTTGTCAATTGAACAAGAACCTTAAGGAAGAAAGACTCTTCTCTCTCTGTGTATATATACACATTGGTAGAGTAAAGATTTTTTTACGCTATTAATGAATTTTAACATATGATAGTAGGTTGATTATCATTTTTACTATATAGATTAACAATTAGTAATGTTTATCAAATTTGCATATAATAGTTCTTATACCGTTTTGTACATACACATTGGTAAAGTAAAGACTTTTTTATGCTATTAATGAATTATAACATATATATGTGAGCAGGTTGATTATCATTTTTACTAGATAAACAATTATTGTTTATCAAAATTTACATGTAATAATTCTTATATCTAGATATAACTTAAAACTTAACATGTTATTATTTCCTCCGTAGATATCTGAAAATGCTCCTTAAATATTCCAATCGGTAGACACTTAGTTACTTGTACAACATTGTAATACCCCAAAGATAAAAAATAAAAGAGAGAGAACATCAAAAGAATTATATTTTTAATCTAAGAAGGACGAGAAAAAGTCGCCATATAATTAAAATCCCTAATTCATCTCTGACGAATTTTAACCAAATGCATCAAGCTATAAATCCGTTTTTAAAGTATTATTTTTTTCAAATATTTAATTGAAATGTGGTTGCTGATCAACCCATGGCCAGAATCCAGCTGATTAGTCATCAATTCCAAAGTACATGTTGGATAAAGTTTCTTCTTTGACAGTTTGGTCCACTAATTTCATATTATTGCACTGTAGCATTTGTTGCCTTGAGATATCTAGCTTGATAATTTCAGAGCTGTTTTCACTTCTAGTACTGCATATTGAACCTTGATCTGTTTCTTTGTTGAAGTTGATAGATTCTGTTGGCCCCTCTCCGCTTTTCAGTGCCATTATCTGCAACCAGTATAGATTTAATTGATATAAAAAAAGAAAGGTTGTTGATGAAGCATCGGAATGTATAGTGTAGTCAAACGATAAATAAAGCAAATGAAAAAGTTATTCGAGACGGTTCGATATTTGTATTGATAGGAGATGTATAGTAGATATCTTATGATATAGTTAAAGTATGTACAAGCGAATCAGAACACCATTATAAAAAATAATAATTAAAAGTTGGTGTTTGTATTGATAGAAGACAACAAATAATATGTGTGGTAATGGACCCACCACTAATATTACATTAATATAATAAATAAATAAATAAAAAGTTGATGATGAATCTCCAAAATGTATAGTATCGCCTGACGATGGATGAAGTAGGTGAAAAACTTATTCGAGACTATTCGGTATCTATATTGATAGGAGATACATCGTAGATATTTTATGATATAGTCGAAGTAAGTGCAAGCTGATCGAAACGACCATTATTACAAAAAAAGTTGGTGCTTGTGCGGGTAGAAGACAATAAATATTCTGCCCAGAAATGGACCTACCACTAATATTACATTAATATAATAAATAAAAAACAAAGGTTGATGATGAAGCATCAGAACATATAGTATCGCCTAGCGATTGATGAAGTAGGTGAAAAAATTATTCTAGACTGCTCATTATATGTATTGATATGAGAGTAGTTATTCTATAATATAGTCGTCAAGCTAATCGGAACACCATTAAAAAAAAAAGACAAAAGTTGATATCGGTGCTGATAAAAGACAATAAATATTTTGTGCAGTAATGGACCTAGATTGATGCCGCTGTGTGCTCAAGCCCCCGCTATTTTTAGTCAAATGCAATATTTTGTTAACTAATTTGTAATAACATACAAAAATCTATTGACTGAGCACACAATCTCGAAAAATCAATTCTAAATTAAAGACTTTGAACACCTATGATTAACAAAATTTATTCCCGTTACTGATTTTATAAAATAATTGTAGTGTGCGTAAACTGATTTGAATATTACCATAAAAGAAAAGAAAGGTTGATGTTGTTGTTAATTGTGAATAGAAGCAGGAATTATGAGGATGTGTTCCCCTTTTCCAGAGTTTATTGATCCATTTTTAAGTCATCATGAGAAGTAAATCAACTGAAGAGAACATGGGCAAAAGATTGTTTTTGGCTCTGAAAATCATGGTTTGAATTTGAAATCCAAGCAAAGAGAAAAGGTTCAAAATTTCACCAAATGGATGTTGATATAATTATTGGAATCAAAGCAGTACGAAAAGTAAATAAATATTACAAGTGTTCGAAAGGATACACAAACAGCCAAGATTATAATTGACGCAAGCTTGTTGAGTCTTTAATCTTGATAACCTGAAATCAAGAAACAATAAATCTGGATTGTTACAACTGTGGCTGAGTCGAGAGATGTCTCTCTGTCTTTAAGACAAGATTGCCCAGTAGATATGCTTTTACGTTAGCGGGCAATAGTCTTCCAAGATAAAACATCAACTAATCAACACTACAAAGCAAGTAGGTTGATTCTGACGAAGAAAACAAACATGAAACGATTGTTGAAGAGTGGAAATTTAGAGGAAAATGATGAACTATTCTGGACTGTTCTTGTTCAAGACTTGTCTCTCTCTTTTTATGTGTTCTTTTCTCTTGCTCCGCTCAAATCTGTTTTAGGTCTCAATATATAGTGTTTAGGAGGAGGAGAGGTGTTAAGAGGTCCTTTAAGAGATGTAGTCATGGCCAGAAAAGTTTTGTACGTTTTGTAGTAAGTGCAAAACGTTTCAGATGGTTAATGCTATAAAAATGTTGGCTTTCTGGTAGCATTCCTGAAACTTCAGGGACCAAACTGTAAATACTAAACAGTTTGGGGTCCAAAGATAATAATCAAAAGAATGTCAGAAGCCCGGACCGGACAGGCGGGCGGCGGCGTGCGTGTAGGGCTAGCCTCGAACCCAAGCACACCTAGGTCCTCCCTCCTTCAAACACATGGGTTATCCCTTGGGGTCCTAAACCTTTATCCATTTTTGAGACTTATAAAAAAAACAATTCTTCTTTTTTCCACCGATGTGGTAGATTTGTCTCACACCATATTTTCGTGTCTCAAACACCTTACTTAGTGGACCAATATCTCTTTCATTTCTTAACAAAATTTGACGATCCTTGGCCCTATGGTCATCTACTCACTTAGTAGATTATGCACGTGTGAAGAACCAAAGACTCCAACATGCGGAACCCGAGTGTTTAAGTCATTAAAGATGGGTGGACGCAACCCCATCAAAGGCAAATTTCCAACAATAGACCATACTTGCTGATTATAATAAACAGAAATAGAAAGAGACATATCATTATTGTTCAAGTTTTAAGAAAGACTAGACACCCTTTCAAACTTTTTCACCTTTTATCCATAAAGTCCCAAGAAAACAAGTTGTTTTTCATAGAAGTGGAACATTGTTATATTACAATAATTAGAAAATCCAATAATAGTACTCTCAGTTTCAATTATGTGGTTGCATACTTTTCTTTTTAATTCATTGCAAAAAGATTGTTATACTTTGATTTTATATTAAGAAATAATTTAACTTTATTTTCTTTTATTTTATTTTTAATTAAATAATTTATAAACACATAAATACCTTTATCTTGTTTTAAATCATAAATTTTAAAAGTACTTTATATTTTCTTTCAAACTCCATATTCAGTCTATCACCGCGGCATAAATTGGGAAGAGGGGATAACTCTTCTTTTCATTTTATATGATGGTGCTAGAATGCTCAGGAGATTTCAAAGAAAGAAAGAAATGCATTTAAAATTGGTGATCTTAAACAAGCAGTGACATTCTCACAACTATATGAACATGTCATCAAGAATAAATTGAAAAGTTAAATTAAAGAATTTATAAATATAATTAAAAAAAAAGTGTCATATAAAATAGAAGAGAATCATACCTCTGCATGAAGCTTGTAGTTGTGAGCCCGGAGAGCATTATTTTCTGCCTTGATAGCATCAAACTCTTTAGAACATCATAATTCTTCTCCAATTGCTTGGTTTTCCATCTTGCCCTCCTATTTTGGATCCAAATGGCAAGTTGCCTTGGTTGTAGGCCTAGAGATCTTGCTAGTTGAATTTTCCTATCTGGCTCAAGTTTGTCCCCACTAACTCAAAGTTCTTCTGAAGTGTCTTCACTTCACTTGTTCCATGTTAAGCCTTCTTATCTTCTTTTTCCATAATAATGCCTCATGATGTGTCCCAACATCAGACAAAACATCTTCCTCTTCATGATTTTGATCATCACATTTATTGGAAATGACATGGATCTTTTCTCTAGAAATGAAGCAACACCAAAAGATACCCTTAGATCACTCAAAAGATATCTACATATAAACCTCCTTAACACATGAGATTTGTTATTTTGAAAGGATTTAAGTTATATATATAGCTGACAGGATTTATGTTATATATATAGCTGACAATGTAAAGAATTTATACACCATTAGACCAATTTAATCGGTTGTAGTAGGTTACTCTTCTATTTTTTCAATTATCATATCAGACTTGCTATGAAGATTACTTATTGTTCTAAGTGAAGTCAACCTGATAGTATACAAAATTTGTACAATTAGTAGTGTACATAACTTAAACTCATCTTAAAAATAAGACGAATTACCTATTACAATAGGTAAAAGTGATGTAAAATTTTCTTACGCTAATTGGGTATATATAACTTAAACTCAAATAAGTAGTTCATTCTAAAAGCTTTAAAGAAATATCTGAATAAAGAAAATAAAGATGGAAAGAAAAAAGATGATGATGAAACCATGGAAGTCTTGATAATTGTCTTCATAAGGATCATGTAGCATGAAATTTGTTGGGAAAAAAACCATTTCATTATTGCAAGAAGTCATGACCTTAGAATTTTTTTGCCACAATTCCAAAATATTTATGACTTTGAATCATGCTTGGGAGGACGAGAACAGATCAAATTAAAAGCGATAGAGGGATCAACAATTCTATTCAAGAAAATGGAGAAAATATTAGAAGGATAGAGATATAGTACTTTCTTTTCTAGTACTAATTTTCAGAGAGAAGAAAATGAGAGAAAGATGCACCCTATTATATACCTTATCAGCTTCATGAGGGAGATAGGTGTCATCTGACACTATTTCGTCTTAAAAGTTTACTAATTTACTAATAAATTATTTTCTTATGTTTTTTAGTTTTACTGATTGCGAAATTTAAAAAGATAAGAAAGTTTTCTCAATTTTGTTATCTTAAACTAAAAATATTCCTATTCTATCAAAATATTATTTGTTAGTCTTAAAGATTCACGGGTAGGATACCATTGGAATTAAATAATTACTAGATGTACAAAGTGATATTTTTCATGAAACAAACTAAACGATGACATAAATTAAAACGGAAAAAGTATTAAATTAACGCACTTGAAAATAATGGAAAACAAACAATTGAAAGAGAGAAAATATGGTTCATAATATATGGTTTTAGGAGAAAAGAAATAAATTGGGTGGCATGGGGACAATAATAAAAAAATAATTGAGGCCTCTAGGTAAGGAGTCACCTTTATTAAGGAGCGCTTTGCCTCCCAATATAAAACTTTTCGACATAATCTAAATTTAATTAAATCACAATACATATATCGAACCTCGGATGGAAAATAAAAAATAACTCATAAGTTAGAACTTTCAATTTCAGATGGAGGGTATGTCCTCAATTAGGGACTTGAACTTCAAGAAAAGTGTCTTGCATTAGTGCATATGTCCAACTCCTACCGTCTCCCAATTTACATAACGGTATTTAACTCAATATGAAGTTTTAAGATTTTCTTTGAGATTGATATAAAATACAAAATATTACATAAATTTAGGATAAGTATAAATTAATTATTTTTAAATAAAAATATATAATCTATTTTTAAAACAGACAATAAATAAACAACATATATAGTCTCTTAATTTATGTTGTTCTATTGTTGTCAGTAAGAAGTTGCTTTAGGAAAAAGAAAATTGAGTTGGTCATGTCCTATATTTCCTTTGGCCATTTTCAATTTCCAAGGACATATATATATATATATATATATATATATATATATATATACACTTTATTTTTAATTTTTATGGTTGGTCGGGGGGCGAGAATCTAGGGGGTAGGTCCTATAGGTAAAAGTGTATCAAAAATGTTAATCAAGAAGAAAAAGTTGAGTCGAGATATGACTCTCTTTCTTTAAGATAAAATTGCTCCGTATAGATGCTTTTATGGTATTGGACAATTGTCTCCCAAGATAAAACAACAACAACCAACAATACAAAGCTAGTAATGTTAATTCTGGCGAAGAAAAAAAATATTGAACAGATTGCAAAGAGCGGAGAGGATTTTCTGGTTTTGTTCATGTTTCTTTCGAGTGTTTGAACTAAATAGTAATGTTCAATTTATAGGTGAAGAAGAGGGCAAATTATGACTGTTGAAGTCAGATCCGTTGCAACGTTTCCGAAATTTTCAAGGACCAAAGTGTAAATACGAAACATTTCAGGGACCAAACGAGAATTTCGGAAGAAAAGCCCGTGACCACCCATGACCCAAGACCGGACCGGACCGGGGGGCAGCGGCGCGCGCGTGGGGCTTAGCCCCGAACCCAAGCTCACCTTTCCAACCTTTTGCACTTCAGAGGTAGCGTCGTTGCCCATGAACAACGTTTTGCCTGTGATTGAGGCGTAAGAAGAGAATACACTCTTGTCAGAGCAGATGTGATGGGTTGCACCCGTGTCTATCCACCATTGCCTTGGATTCTATATCAGATTTTCCTCCAGCACTACAACCGAGAAATCCACAATTATGTCGTCAAGGTTCGAAGTACCACCCTCGTCTTGTACAACGTTAGCCTTGGCCTTTTTCTTCTGTTCTCGCTTCAGTTTGCGGCACTCTTTGATAACATGGCCAAGCTTTCCACAATGATGGCAGTTTCCGTTGAACCTCTCTATAGGTTGACTTTTGCCGTCTCCCTGAAACTTGCGCTTTTTGTTAGCGTTTCCCTTCGAATCAACAAGATTCGCTTTTGCCTCCATTTGCTGCTTTCCCTTAGATATAGCCCTTTTATTGTCCTCATGTATTTGCAGTTTGATGATAAGGTCTTCAAACCCTATTTCTTTTGTCTTTAGTTTGAGATAACTCATGAACTCATTCCACGAGGGAGGCAATTTCTCAATCAAAGATGCAACAAGAAACTGCTCGTTTGGCTTCATTCCTTCCAAATTCAGATGATGAAGAATCATTTGAAACTCATGGATTTGGTACATCACTGATTTACCATCCACCATTTAAAATTTCAGAAACTGTCCAACGATGAATTTCTTAGTACCCGCATCCTGTGCGCTGTACTTTTTCTCGATTTTTTCCCATAACTCATTTGCCTTTACCGTCTTCACGATGCAATACACAATATAGAGTGTATCCGACAGGCCATTCAGAATGCAACTTTTGCACATGAAATCACTATGATTACAGGCATCCAGTGTGAAATTTAAGGCATTTATGACCTGGATATCTTCGCCCACTTCAGTCGTTGTATTAGACTGAGTGTCTATTGCATTCCCACCAGAAGGAGGATCTTCTGTCAGAAAGTGTTACAGGTTCAACGTAGTAATATAGAACATCATTTTTTTTGCCATATCTTGAAATTGGTACCCAGAAACTTTTCTGGGCGTTCGCTTTTGAAACTGGCAGGAGCAGAACCATTGGCAATGGTTGAATAAGACATCTTTCGAACACTTAGAAATATATTGTCTTAAAATATAGGTAAAAGTGTATCAGAAAGGTTAATCAAGAAGGAAAAGCTGAGTCGAGAGATGACTCTCTTTCTTTAAGACAAAATTGCCCCGTATAAATGCTTTTACGGTATTGGACAATAGTCTCCTAAGATAAAACAACAACAATACAAAGCTAGTAATGTTGATTCTGGCGAAGAAAAAGAATATTGAACAAGTTGCAAAAAGAGAAGAGGATTTATGGTTTTGTTTATGTTTCTTTCGAGTGTTTGAACTGAATAGTAGTGTTCAATTTATAGGTGAAGAAGAGGGCGGATTCTGACTGTTGAAGTCAGATCCATTGCAACGTTTTCGAAATCTTCAAGGACCAAAGTATAAATAAGAAATATTTCAGAGACCAAAAGAGAATTCCGGAAGAAAAGCCCGTGGCCTGTGACCAGGCAGGCGGCAACGCGTGCGTGGGGCTTACCCCGAACCCTAGCTCACCTAGGTCCTCCCCCTTCTTAAAAATTAGGTCACCCCTGGGGCCCAAACCCTTACTCAAAACTATAGTTAATATAGT
Source organism: Anisodus tanguticus (assembly GCA_034509755.1). Classification (NCBI taxonomy): domain Eukaryota; kingdom Viridiplantae; phylum Streptophyta; class Magnoliopsida; order Solanales; family Solanaceae; genus Anisodus; species Anisodus tanguticus. The sequence goes on along the minus strand of CM067561.1, from coordinate 20,419,718 downwards.
CCTCAATTCTTCAATATTCAACCGATGTGGGAGTTCTATTATTTGGCCAAACCAATCCATCTATTTGGGTCTCAAACACCTTACTTTGTGCATCAATATCTCTTTCAATCCTCAGCGAAATTTGACGATACTTGGTACTAATATCATCTATTCATTTAGTATATTAGGCATGTACGAAGAAATAATTTTTCCGACATGCGGGGCCCATGTGTTTAAATCATTAAAGATGAGAAAAATTTAATCCCATATAGTTAAATTGTTACACATGCCTAATATACTAAATGAATAGATGATATTAGTACCAAGTATCGTCAAATTTCCAACAAGTCGTACAAATAGGTAGGGTTGCCACTAAGCTCCCCAACAAGTATCCTGCATTAGAACTAAGGACTTTCACATCCATATTATCCTCTCCTCTCACCATCATAGACCAGAACCAACAAGCTAGTTCTTTCAATTTGTACTTACAAATGGACGAAATCTAGTGCTAGAGAGCTAAGAATGAAATAAATTATTATAAATATGTATTTTAATTTTTAATATGTATACATATTTCGAGTCGAATCAATAAGTTTAATCAACTAAAAAACTCGTCAATTCTAAATTCGTCTCTAGTTATACTTCATGAGATTCAGTGGCAGAGCTATAGAAAATTAAAGAAGGGTATTCAATTGAATCCCATTGTTCAAAAATTATACTGAGGATAAAAACAAAATCATTTGTACTCATATATAACTGAATGTAGAAATAGACAGTGTGATCGTCTCATCTAAAATCTTAAGCTGTTAGAGAGGTCACATCTTTAGTTGTTTAATTATATTCTTAATACGTCTTGTCATATGAGGGTTTGATTTGTTTTTTAATGAGCTAAACACGTGTGGACTTTTTTGGATAAAATTATGATCAAACCTATTTGAGCAACATCTAGATGCAAGAACGAGAATAGAGAGCAAGTAATCTAAAGAGCTCCAGCTTGCTGGTGAAAGGTTCTTGCCTGTACCCTAGGGTCGCAGGTTCGAATCCCCTCAATGGATATCGTCCTCCGGGGCATATAACTTGTGGTAAAGCCTGCGCGCTAAAAGCCGCGCAGTCATGTTGCAGTGTGGGTTCGTTCCCCGCCAAGCCGAAAGAGGGGGTCAACCTTGTAGCATTGATCCGTTGGACGCAAACAGACACTGACCACGGGGTGCACATCCCGCAATTTACCTGATGGTGAGGTGCTGAAGGACCGGTTCTATCATCCCCAGGAGTCTAGTACCAGTACTTGTGCAGGTACTAGCGATAGGGAGGCACAAGTCGCCTCGAGACCTGGGTTAAATAGAGAGCAAGTAATAATAAATGTCATGTACATGACTATAGCTAGCTAGCTAGCTAGACTAGTTCTTACAATATGACTAATTTGAGCATAGAACATTTATGATATTGAATATCTGAAAATATCTTTGACGTGGAAGAAGGTACATAGAATAATTGTCATGACAAAAAAAAGAGCGTATAATAAGCAATATAGGTTCCATGTATTTTGTGTAAGATTCAAAGGACAAGCCCATGCATGAGAGTACCCAATTGTGTAAGCAACATTGTAAATTGTTCAAAGACCATACAATACTTAAAATGGTTAATTGATGTGTACTATACTATACTCCCATTAAAATTATGTTTGGAGGTTGCAAGTCTCCATCACCACCAATACCATATTAATTTGCCTAATCTATGTGACAATTTAAAAGCCAATTTTGCCTTCTTTGAAAATTTCCTTCCCTTTCCATTTTCATTATATCCTTAATTCCCATTTGTTTTTTAAAAGAAGAAAACTTTTTTTCTCATTACATCAATGGAGGCAGGGGAAAAGGACGCTTGGAATGTGCAACTGAGTTGTAGGTATTCAGTTAGTCCGTTGAACTGTTTCGCTCGTTACGGTCGACATTCTTACACTAATCTTCGCATGAGGCTATTGCGAATTAGTTCAATGTACACCTTATCCCTTTAGACTTGGTCAAAGGGAGTCGGAGACATGCCCAGTATGAGACTCGGATGCAAAGACATGATCCCTATTCGGCAAAGCTCTAGGCCGTAAATTATGACTCAATCGGGAGCAAGTTAAGCCGTAGGTAGAGCCTTAGGCTTGAGATCGTCCTACGCATGTCGTTAGGTGATGATAGTGTTGGGATACAATTGTTGTAGGGAACGGGAAGTAAGTAGCTATTACAATAATAGAAAGGATAAACTAACTATTACAATAAACTGGAAATCAAGAACTTAACCGATTGCTTGTGTGATTCGCTGAGTCGAGTGATGACACTCTTTCTTTAAGACAAGATTGCCCCGTATATCTCCTTTTACGGTATTGAGCAATAGTCTCCCAAGATACAACAACAACTTTAACAAGTGAGCAAATGAAACTCAAGTGTTACTCTTGAAGAACTTTGAGTATAGTGACTTTCCTAGAGAGAAAGAATATGAAATCAGAAAATCTGGAGAATTTTCTAAGTGTTGAGTGTAGTTTCAATTGAGCCAAAGGCCTCAATTTATAGTGTAAGTAGAAGACCCCTCAACTAGCCAACTAATGGCCTTCAATAGCTATGTAATTGCACTTGATTGAGGGGTTACATTCAGCCAAATAATGGCTGAATTCATGTGGCATGTAATGGAGAATCAATGCTCCAAAACCAGTCCAAACGTCAGATTTTTCCAACTTCCCATCGCAGCATTCTGCCTCCGAAGCGCCGCGGCGCTGTGAATCAGCGCCGCGCGGCCCTTCACGGCTCCGCGGCGATTTCCGACTCGTTTCATTTACACTTTGTACACTTCTTCCTTCATTTACCAACGTGGAATACTTTGTCGTTTGGCCAATAACCGTCCATAATTCTATGTCTCAAACGTATTACATACGTATCAATATCTCTTTCACTAAGAAAATTTGCGATACTTGGCACTACGTGTGCACGTGTGTGAAAACGACGTTTCCGACGTACGGGCCCAATAGTTCGAGTCATAAATTAATGGGATATACTTATTTCCACATTTAGTAAATTTCCAACAATCCCCTCTTGAAAGAGGTTTTGGCGCACACACATGGTGCCTTTTTCTAGCAATCTTTCAGCGGACCGATGTTGCATCTGGATAGGTAGCATACGCTTTGAACCTTCCATAGTTGAATACCATCGGACTTACTTACTGCACGGTGAACGTGATGTCTTGAACCGTCAGTGTTTTGTGTAAGCCAAGTCAACGGTACCAACACAACAACTTCATCTACTCAGTTCTTCGTAATGTTTTGTCCGTTGTGGCCATGGACACTTCTTAGATTCTTAAGTGCGTTCATTTAAGATGACCTGTCCTCGCACTTAAATAGGTGGTCTCCTACAAGGTATCCTGCTATACCCCACTTTACAAGTGTTAGGAACCATTAAAAATTTCCCCAAACCTAACCTCAACCGGTGATGATCATTAAAGGTTTTGGAAACTTAACCTTCACCCACACTGCAGATAGCACTTATAGTCTATCGCGGGAACGACTTTGGATTTGGTGTTTCTCTATAGAAATCACTATCCGAAGTGCTCATGCTTCCACCGAAGTGATCAACTAAACCTTTATAGCTTAGTTTTCCATTGAACCTAATTTCTGGGATCTTCAGTCAGTAAGGTTGGGTTACCACCGTATTGGTCCTTATACTTTGGGTTTTAAGTCCATTCCCCTAGACAAGCAGAACATCTGATCCTTGGGTAAGCCCTTTGTCAGCGGGTCTGCTATGTTATCCTTTGACTTTATGTAATCAATGGATATTATACCCGTGGTGATTAGATACCTAACGGTCTTATGCCTCCGTCGAATATGACGAGACTTACCATTGTACATAGCATTCCGTGCCCTTCCTAGAGCCGATTGGCTATCGCAGCGGATCATTACAGAAGGTACGGGCTTGTTCCAACAAGAACATCCTCTAAGAAGTCATGAAGCCACTCAGCTTCTTCTCTTGCTTTGTCTAAAGCAATAAACTCCGACTCCATCGTGGATCGGGCGATGCAAGTTTGCTTAGAGGACTTCCAAGACACAACCCCACCACCAATTGTAAATACATACCCACTGGTGGACTTGGTGTTCTCTATATCGGATATCCAGTTTGCATCATTATACCCCTCTAGTACAGCTGGATATCTCGAATAATGTAACCCGTAAGTTAGCGTGTATTTCAGGTATTGAAGTACCCGATTCAACGCCTTCTAGTGATCATTACTCATATTACGGGTAAACCTAGCCAACTTGTTGACTGCATATAGGCTAGTTCTTACAATATGACTAATTTATGCTAGAACTGCTCTATGTGATCAACATGTCGTCTACATACATGCATATCATAACAAATGAGTAAGAGGTACCTTTTATGTAGACACATTTGTCACACTCATTAATGGTGAAACCTTTCGATAGTAAAGTACTGTCAAATTTTTCCTGCCATTGCTTCGGGGCTTGTTTCAGCCCTTACAGAGATTTAACAAGCCGACAGACTCTCTTCTCTTGCCCTTGAACCACATACCTCTCGGGTTGGTCCATATAAATTTCTTATTTCAAATCACCATTTAGGAAGGCTGTCTTTACATCCATTTGATATATCTCAAGGTCACGCAATGCTGCGATCGCAATGAATACTCGTATGGACATTATCCGAGATACCGGGGAGTACGTGTCAAAGTAGTCAAGACCTTCTTTCTGCTAATAGACCTTGACTACCAACCTGACATTGTACTTATCTATAGACCCACCTGCGTTATACTTCCTTTTGAGTATCCATTTACACCCCAATGGTTTATTTCCCGGAGGAAGATCAACCAACTCCCAAGTATGGTTATGCAGAATGGAGCCTATTTCACTCTCAATAGCTTCTTTCCAGAGCGGTGCCTCTGGAGTTGACAATGCTTCGGTAATTGTCCTTGGTTCATCATCAACCATATAAGCTACAAAGTCAGGACCGAAGGATTCCTGGCCCTTTTACTTCGCCTTAGTTCCATCTCTGGAGTCTCCAAGTTCTGAGAATCTAGAACACTAGATTTCAGATATTCAGCCACCTCGAGATCCACTAGATCTGCACCATCTAGACCCGGGCTGTCAACGACTATCAGTTCCTAAGAGCTTTGTTCATAACTTTGTTTGCGAGAGGTTATGTTTTTTTCCTTTCTAGGAAAGGTATCTTCAAAGAATTGTGCATTCCTTGATTCCATGATTGTACCCCCGTGGATATCTAGAATATCTGACTTATGCACTAAGAAATGATAAGCACTACTGTTATTTGCATATACGATGAATATGCAATCTACAGTCTTAGGCCCAATCTTGACCTGATTTGGCTTGGGTACTTCGACCTTTGCCAGACAACCCCACACCTTTAAATATTTATAAGTGGGTTTCTTTCCCTTCCATGATTCATATGGATTTTTGTCCTGACCTTTATGTGGGACTCTGTTAAGAATCGTATTAGCGGTAATGACAATTTCTCCCCACATATTTTGGGGAAGACCGGAATTGATGAGCAAGGCATTCATCATTTTCTTCAATGTGCGGTTCTTACGTTCCGCCACACCGTTCGATTGAGGTGAGTATGAAGCCGTCGTTTGATGAACAATGCCTTCTTGGGCATAATATTCCTCAAATGGCGCTACATATTCTCCCCTTCTATCGCTACGAATGGATTTAATCCGTATGCTTAGTTGGTTCTCAACTTCTGCTTTGTAACGTCGGAACGCTTTAAAGGCTTCATCCTTACTTTTCAATAAGTAAATGCAACAATACCTTGTGCTACCATCAATGAATGTCATAAAGTACTTGTTCCCCCCTCTAGTTGGAGCAAACTTCAAATCACATATATCTGTGTGAATAATCTCTAGAGGAACGGTATTCCTTTCGACGGATCGAAAATGAAGCTTTGTGAGTTTTGCCTCTACGCACACCTCACACTTATTTTGAGGGTTTACGTCGATAGACGGCAACAACTCCAACTTTACCAATCTTTGGATGGACTTGTAGTTGATATGTCCTAATCTATGATGCTATAAATTAGAGGACTCAAGCAAGTAAGATGAAGAGACTTTAATATTATTGCTTTTACGTAATACAAACATGTTGTTCACTTTGAAGAGACCTTGACAGATGAATCCTTGTCCCACAAATGTTCCATTCTTAGTGACTACAAATTTATTGGACTCAAACACTAGCCTAAAACCAGCGTTAACCAATAAAGGACCTGAAATTAAATTTCTTCTAATTTCAGGAACATGCATCACTTCCTTCAGAGTGAGCTCCTTTCCAGAAGTCATCTTCAGGACTACCTTTCCTACCCCTAGTACGTCAGAGGAACCGTTGTTGCCCATGAATAACTTCTTGTTTGTAACCGGTGTATAAGTGGAGAAGGCATCTCTGTTGGAACAGATGTGTCTTGTAGCACATGTGTCCATCCACCATTGCATAGGATTCTCGGCAAGGTTTGCTTCTAGCACCACCGCTGAGAACTCCTCAATCATGTCATCCAGAAACTGATCCTTAGCATTGGCCTTCTCTTGTTGCTCAGTCTTGAGCTTGCAGCAGTCCTTGATCATATGACTAGGTTTCCCACAGTGGTGACAACTTCCTTTGAACTTCTCCGCTGCTTGGGTTTTGCCGTCTTTCTGGAACTTCCACTTCTTGCTTAGGTTTCCTTTGACCTCAGCCAGATTTGCCTTTGCTTCAGCGGGTTCTTTACCCCTAGGCAAGGCCTTCTTATTATCTTCCTGAATTTGGAGTTTGATAATAAGTTCTTCAAAGGTCATCTCCTTTGTCTTGAGCTTTAAGTAGCTCATAAACTCAATCGATGAATGAGGTAACTTTTCAATTAGTGATGCAACCAAAAACTGCTCGTTTGGCTTCATACCTTCCAAATCCAGGTGATGTAAAATCATTTGGAATTCCTGGACTTGGGACATCACTGTCTTACTATCCACCATTTGAAATTGCAGAAATTTCCCAACGATGAAATTCTTAGTACATGCATCTTGTGTGTTGTACTTCTTTTGTAGCTTCTCCCACAACTCTTTGGCAGTGCCAACGGTGCAATACACCGTGTAGAGAGGGTCTGACAAGCAGTTCAATATATAATTCTTACACATGAAATCACTATGACTCCATGCATCAAGAACCATCTTCATGCCATTAATGACATGGATACCTAGGCCCCCTTCACCCGTTTCAGAAGACGAAGGGTCCATTTCATCTCCAGCTTGTGGAGGATCTTCTGTTAGGAAACGTGTCATTCCCATAACAGTCAGATAGAATAACATCTTTTGAAGTTTGTCCCCATGAACTTTTCATGGCGTTCATGGTGAAATCCAGCGGGTGGAGGAGCGGCAACATTCCCTTGAGCGGAAGCAAAGGCGTTGGATGAGCCTTGAGCAATTGGAAAGGCATTAGCAGTTCCTTGAGCAGTGGGGAAGGCAGAGGGATTGCCTTGAGCAGCAGCAGCAAAATCAGAAGCATTTTGATTTATACTAGTCATCTTTCTAACTTAGTTACTTACAATAAAATCTTGTCTTAAAATTGTTGGGATACAATTGTTGTAGGAAACGGGAAGTAATTAACTATTACAATAATAGAAAGGATAAACTAACTATTACAATAAACTGGAAACCAAGAACTTAACCGATTGCTTGTGTGATTCGCTGAGTCGAGTGATGATATTATTTCTTTAAAACAAGATTGCCCCGTATATGTCCTTTTACGGTATTGAGCAATAGTCTCCTAAGATACAACAACAACTTTAACAAGTGAGCAAAGGAAACTCAAGTGTTACTCTTGAAGAACTTTGAGTATAGTGACTTTCCTAGAGAGAAAGAATATGAAATCAGAAAATCTGGAGAATTTTCTAAGTGTTGAGTGTAGTTTCAATTGAGCCAAAGGCCTCAATTTATAGTGTAAGTAGAAGACCATCAACTAGCCAACTAATGGCCTTCAATAGCTATGTAATTGCACTTGATTGAGGGGTTACATTCAGCCAAATAATGGCTGAATTCATGTGGCATGTAATGGAGAATCAATGCTCCAAAACCAGTCCAAACGCCAGATTTTTCCAACTTCCTGTCGCAACATTTTTCCTTCGAAGCGCCGCGGCGCTGTGAATCAGCGCCGCGGCCCTTCACGGCTCCGCGGCGATTTCCGACTCGTTTCATTTTACACTTTGTACACTTCTTCTTTCATTTACCAACGTGGAATACTTTGTCATTTGACCAATAACCGTCCATAATTCTATGTCTCAAACGTAATACATACGTACTAATATCTCTTTCACTAAGGAAATTTGCGATACTTGGCACTACGTATGTGGAAACGACGTTTCCGATGTGCGGGCCCAATAGCTCGAGTCATAAATTAATGGGATATACTTATTTCCACATTTAGTAAATTTCCAACAGATAGTACTCAGAATTAAGTTCGGGGACCATGTGTCTGGAGCATGCTCTGAGCTAGTCGTATAAGTATCACAAAAGCATAAGTTAATTGATCCTCTGACTTTTGTCGCGCGAGAAATAAACAACAACAAACATACCCGGTGTAATCTCACTGGTGTGGTCTGAGAGGGTAGGGTGTACGCAGACCTCACCCTACCTCGTGAAGGTATAGAGATAATTTTCGATAGATACTCGATTTCAAGAAAAGCATTTCAAAGTAGTTTGAAAAAGAAAATACGAAAATGAAGAAAACATATTGCGCGAGAAATAAAAAAAATATAAAAAAATCTTTTAGTTTCCATCTTAGTAGAGACAATCGGGAGAAGCAAAACGGAATCCGGATTTGGCTGAAAAAGAAGCAATGCTATGGATACCATGCCCGATCACCATCGATAAAGAAGAATCTTTCTAAATCACTTCGTGTCAGCGGGGCCTTCAAGCATCCGAAATACGCCGGGATTGAAAATTACATAACGTTCCTGATAGAAAATGACGACTCCTTCAGAAAAACAAACTTATTCAAGTTCTTTTTTCCAAAGAAGTCTGACCGCCCGACGAGTCATCTACTTAAAAGGGCCCGGACCGGCTACTGATCATCGCCTTGGTAAGCTATTGCCTCACCAACTAGCTAATCAGACGTGAACCCCTCCTCGGACGGATTCCTCCGTTTTGTTCTGTCTTATCACATTCATTTTCCTTCAATTCTATTTGAATTCCAGCTGTATAAATAGAAAGATGTTAGGTCAATCTAGTATCAATATATTTCTTTATTCCATACTTGTTATATGCTAATCAATTAAATTGGTTGAATTGTTGTTCATAGTGAAAGAGTCTTAGTGGCTAGAAAATTGCCAAGTAGATTCCCTCCTTTTGATCCAGTGAAAACTCAAAACTAAAAAGAAACCACAAAAATCTCTTATCTTAACTACGAAACCAACAACTCATCCTAACAAACAACCATGTCCATGGCCACCACCGCCACAACCTCCTCCACCACCACCCCACTCCTCTCTCCAACCACCACTTCCCTCCACACAATTACTAGAATACCCTTCATCTTCACCACCCCAAAATCCAACAAAAAACCAATCACCAAGCTCCACGTGTCCTCCAATCCAATTGCTTCATCATCCACCACTACATCATCCAAACCCAATCAAGAATCCATCTTTTTCGATGGTGGAGCTCACTATGGAGACCTTGCAGCTAATCTTCTTCTGGGTTTCACTCTTTTTTGGCTCCCATTAACACTAGCTTCAGTTTTTAGAGCTTTTTACTTGAGGTACAGGTTTACAAACTTGAGGGTTACTGTTATTTCCGGGTTAACAGGTCAAGACCGGAGCGATTTCTCGTATAAAGTGATTAGAGATGTTCAGGTTGTGCCAAGATTCATTGGTGAATGGGGTGATGTGATCATCACATTGAAGGATGGAACTGTGGTGGATTTGAGAAGTGTTCCTAAATTTAGAGAGATTGCTAAGTACTGTCTTTGTATGGCTGATAAAGATTCATCTGGGGTTTTGAAGGAGACTGATGATGGGCCTAAAGGCTTTTGAGAATATATGGTTAGTTTTTTACATTGTTCTCTATTTTTAAAAGGGTATGTAATATAAGGTTGTAACTGTGATAATGGTTTTAGTATATGCCTAATTGATTTGTATATTGAGTTTGGAATTGTTTGTTTTAGTTGCTCGTGTATCTTTCTCATGAGCCGGGTCTTTCAGAAACAGCCTCTGTTTCCCACAATAAGGTCTATGTACATCCTTCGACGTACCCTCCCCAGACCCCACTTGTGAGATTACACTGGGTATATTATTGTTGTAGTTGCTCGTGTATCAAATTTCCTCAATTTGTTTGGTGATTGTTATGTTAATGGACCTATATCCTGCCTCGATTTACTTGTGTCTTATGAGGTACGTGATATCTACGTGTATAATTCGTGCATTCCTTAGAATATGCTAAAATTTAGCGAATATTGCACATGTGAAAGGGAAACCCGGTACACGAAGCATCTCGCGTTCTGCAGGGTTTGGGGGAAGAGCCACATCAGTAGTTGATTTCACGGCTTGAATCCATGACCTATAGGTAGAAAAATGTTTCTCCAAAGCTCCCCTTCAAAAAAATGCAAGTGTGCAGGTTTACCAATTTGAGGGTTACTATAATTTCCAGGTTAACGGGTCAAGACCAGAGCGATTTTTCGTATAAAGTGATTAAAGATGTTCAGGTTGTGCCAAGATTTATTGGTGAATGGGGTGATGTGATTATCACTTTGAAAGATGGAACTGTTGTGGATTTGAGGAGTGTTCCTAAATTTAGAGAGATTGCTAAGTACTGTCTTTCTATGGCTGATAAAGATTCATCATCTGGGGTTTTGAAGGAGAGTACTGATGATGGGCCTAAAGGCTTTTGAGAAATATGGTTAGTTTATACATTGTTCTCTATTTTGAAAAGGGTATGTAAAGTTTTCAATTGCAATTAAGGTTGTAACTGTGATAATGGATGGTTTTAGTATATGCCTAATTGATTTGTATATTGAGTTGGGAATTGTTTGTTTTAGTTGCTCATGTATCTTTCTTTTTAGTACAGGGTCTTTCGAAAACAACCTCTCTACCCCATAAAGTCAGGGGTAAGGTCTGCGTACATCCTCCGACCTACCTACACTGGGTGTATTGTTGTTGTAGTTGCTCGTGTATTAAATTTCCTCAATTTGTTTTGGTGATTGTTATGTTAATGGACCTTTATCCTGTCTTGATTTACTTGTGTCTTATGAGGTAAATGATATCTACGTGTATAATTTGTGCATAACAATCCTTAGAATATACTAAAAATTAGCAAATAATGCACATATGAAGGGGCAACCCGGTGCATGAAGCATCTCACATTCAAGCAGGGTTGGGGGAAGAGCCACATCAATAGTTGATTTCACGGCTCGAACCCGTGACCTATAGGTAGAAAACTTTAATGTTTCTCCAAAGCTCTCCTTTAAAAAAATGCACGTTGTGCAGGTTTACCAATTTTAGGGTTACTACAATTTCCGGGTTAACAGGTCAAGACCGGAGCGATTTCTCGTATAAAGTGATTAAATATGTTTAGGTTGTGCCAAGATTTATTGGTGAATGGGGCGATGTTATTATCACTTTGAAGGATGGAATTGTTGTGGATTTGAAGAGTGTTCCTAAATTTAGAGAGATTGCTAAGTACTGTCTTTCTATGGCTGATAGTGATTCATCATCTGGGGTTTTGAAGGAGACTGATGATGGGCCTAAAGGCTTTTGACAAAATTTGGTTAGTTTTTTACTTCGTTGATTTTATACATTGTTTCTTTGTTTGGAAAAGGGTATGTATGTAAAGTTTTCAATTTGCAATTAATGTATTCAACTTTGATAATGGTTTTAGTATATGCCTAATTGATTTGTATATTGTTTCTTTTAGTTGATGTTAATGGATCTTTGTTTTGCCTTTATTTACCTGTCTTATGCAATCCTGCATCGACTACTTTTCTTTTGAGCCGAGGGCCTATCGGAAACAACCTCTCTACCCCCACAAAGCTAGAGGTAAGGTCTGCATATCCTACCCTCCCCAAACCCCACTTTGTGGGATTATACTGGGTGTCTTGTTGTTATTGTTGATTTACCCGTGTCTTATAGGTACATGATATCTACACGGATACTTTGTGCATAATAATCTATAAAATATACTAAGAATTAGCAAAAACTGCACATGTAAAGGGTCAGTCCGGTGCTCGAAGCATCTCGCGTTTATGTAGGGTTGGGGGAGGAACTGCACCCCAAAAGGTTGTAGACAGTCTACCTTGACGCAAACATTAGTGACTGATTTCACGACTCGAACCCATGAGCTATAGGTAACACAGAGACAACTTTACTGTTGCTAAGCTCCCCTTCCAAAAACTGCACGTGTGTTTATGAGAATTGTACTCGTATTATTCGTATTGGGAAGCTACTCATAACAAATCGATGTAAGAAATGGTTAATGTCGGGGTCAATGATTCGGAGACTCTTATTCCTTTCGGGGTTAACTGTTCAGGACTGGAGCGACTTTTCATATAAAGTGATTAAAGATGTTCAGGTTGTGCCAAGATTTATTGGTGAATGGGGTGATGTCATTATCACTTTGGAAGATGGGACTATTCTGGATTTGAGGAGTGTTCCTAAATTTAGAGAGATTGCTAAGTACTGTTTTTCTATGGCTGATAAAGATTCATCATCTGGGGTTTTGAAGGAGACTAATGATGGGCCTCAAGGCTTTTGAGAAAATATGGTTAGTTTTTGGCTTTTTGCTTTTTTGATTTTTATACATTGTTTCTCTGTTTTGAAAATGGTATGTACGTAAAGATTTCAATTTGCTATTAATGTATTCAACTCTGATAATGGTTTTAGTATATGCCTAATTGATTTGTATATTGAGTTGGGAACGCACTGGGAATGTTGTTGTTATTGTATTGAGTTGGGAACTGTTTCTTTTAGTTGATGTTAATGAATCTTTATTTTGCCTTGATTTACCTGTGTCTTATGAGGCGTGTGATATGTACATGTATACTTTGTGCATAATAATCTATATAATATACTGAGAATTAGCAAAGACTGCACGTGTAAAGGGGGCAGTCCAGTGCACGAAGCATTTCAATAGGGTGTGATGTAGACAGCTTACCTTGACTCGAGCATCAGTGGTTGATTCCGTTGTTCGAATCCGTGACCTAAAGGTCGTAAGGAGACAACTTTACCGTTGCTCCAAAGCTCCCCTTCAAGAAACTGCATGTGTGTTTATGAGAACTATACTCATATTATTCGTATTGGGAAGTTGCTCGTTACAAATCCAAGAAAGAAATGGTTAATGTCGCAGTCAATGACTTTATTCATTGCAAAATACAAAAGTGACTTGATATGAGTGCTTTTTGTTCATCTGAGTTATACAAAGGCTATATTATCACAGTTTAGCTCTTGCATTAAGCAGTAAAGTTGACCACTTCATGTCATTTTTTAAGATGTTTTCAAGAACCATCGAGAGCCTTGAGCTCTGAAGTTGTTCTGATTTAATGTTATTACATGGCACGGCTTACTGAACTTCTATTACATTTGGCAGAATCAATGTTGTCGATGACAATGTATCAACAGGGATGTCAAAATTCTCTTATTGATAAAAACTTTAAGTGATAATAAAAAGGTGAACCTCCCTGTATTTTACAATCACTTGGAGCTAGAAGAAGGGGAGACTTGGAGTAACCGGTAAAGTTGTTGTCATGTGATCAAGAGGTCACGGGTTCAAGCCATGGAAACAATCTATTGCAAAAATGTAGGGTAAGCTACGTACAATAGACTCTTGTGGTCCGCCCCTTCCCCGGACCCGGCGCATAGGCGAAGCTTAGTGCTGTCATGTGATCAAAAGGTCACGGGTTCAAGCCGTGAAAATAACTTTTTGCATAAATGCAGGGTAAGGCTGCGTATAAATAGACCCTTGTGGTCTGTCCCTTCCCCAAACCCCGCGCATAGGCCGAGCTTAGTGCACCGGGCTGCCTTTTTATTTTTGGAGCTAGAAGAAATATGATTCTCCACAAAGGGGAAAATCAAATTGAACAAGAGCCTTATTAAGGAGTTTGAGCATTGTTAAATGGTTCTTTGAGGTTATGGATTCGTTTATTCCTTTGAAGAGGTTGTAAATCAATAGAATTTGGAAGGATGAAAAGATTTATTTCAGTAGAAGTGGAACATCTCGAGAAATTATAGTAGGACCGTAGTTAAGGGAATTAGATACTTGTGCCAGACAAAATCTATATCTGATTCATAATAATATGAATAAACCGCTGTATGCTCAAAATGAAGGAATAGTCATAAAGGCCTATGTCATCTTTCTTCCATTTTCATCAATTAGTAACTCATGGTCTCTCTTGTGCAAGTATGTTTACATTCCATCTCTTTTTCTCAATGATCTTCCTTTCTTTTTTAGAAGTTGCATAACTCGGAGAGCCTGTCGTTGTTATAATCGAAGGAAATTTCTTTGATATTTATTGATGAATGATTTACCATATATATATGGTTATAATAATATTTACTTTGATACAAACTAGGTAATTAATTAACTTAATTACAAAAGGATTATAATTTTATCTAAAATAGGAGATATACAATTAATGAAAGAATATTGAGAAATATTCTATTACACCCCGCAGTCGAAGCGGGAGGTTCACGAACACTGAGACTGGCTCGAAAATCATCAAATAGTATGTGTGGAAGTCCTTTGGTGAAGATGTCGGCAATTTGATAACTTGAAGGAACATGAAGGACACGAACTTGACCACGAACCACTTTTTCGTGAACGAAATGAATGTCCATCTCAATGTGTTTAGTGCGTTGATGATGGACGGGATTGCCGGAAAGATATATTACACTAATATTATCACAGTAGACCAGTGTTGCCTTTTGAATTGGTCAGTGAAGCTCAAATAGAAGGTTATGGATCCAACAAGACTCAGAGACGACGTCGGCGACACCTATGTACTCTGTTTCTGCACTGGATCGGGATAGTGTAGGTTGCCTTTTGGAAGACCAAGACAATAGGTTATCTCCGAGAAAAATGCAATAACCAGACGTGGAGCGTCAGGTGTCAGGACATCTGTCGCGCCCTATTTTCGACCCGCTCCGGGGTTAAAGCGGAGCACAACGTGTTCGGTGATTCCTGGGTAAAGAATTGAGGAGTCGCCACCTAATTATTTTTTATGGTGAATTAGGACACCTAAATATTTAAACTAAATGCTGCAATGTAACTCCAATTTTAAGGTCTGCGAAACTAGCGAGATTCTAGGTAAGGGTTCTTTATTATCCTAAAGGGAAGGGGTTAGGCATCCTTTAAGATCCGCTAACTTGCGGTTATCCGGTCAAACTCAGGTTAATTATTACTAGAAAAATATATGTTTTTACAAGTATAACAGATTTAAAGATGTTTGCAAATAAATAGTAAATGCTGCATTTTAAAAAGAAAGATACATGTAGAGATTTTTTTAAATATGCATTTGTATGGTATTTAAAGAGAAATACATGTAGAGTTGAAAAAATATGTATTTGACAATTGATAGTAAAACAAATTATTTATAATGTCAAAGAAGTAAAATTTGGGGAATCAATGAATTGTAAATTGACAAAAGATAAACTTATTCGGTATGATTTAATAAAGCAAATAAAAGATGACAAAAGTTGTTTTGAAAATCTTGAATACGCGTGACGAGCCTAAAATAAATAAACTAGCGAAGGATTTCTAAGTTTGAGTTTAACCGAGCCTACAAGTAAATAAGCTAGCGACGGATTTCAAATCTTAAACTACCCTATGAATTAATCCTAAGTTTGCCTATTCTAAGCGTTTCAATAGTTACATAAGTGCGATAAATAATATTACAATACAGAGCGGGGTAAAAGCTGAATAAAAAGAAAGTAAATGAAATAAATAACTCCGCGGAACATTTGCCTTTATTTACTTTAATTCCTGCAAGCTGTCAAGAACAAATGGTTAGAAACAGTTAAATACAAATAACTTCATATCCGTATTCAAAACAGTGAATGTTTTGATCATGGAGGGCTCAGACTTAAATTTTGAAAAGAACATTCCAATCACGTCGTGGCTGCAAACATATGACTAATGTGGTTTATTTTGATTGCCTCGCCTACTAAACGTGTTGGTCTCTCGGGTGAAATAGAAAAGATCACTATAATCACGTCGTGGCTGCGAATATATAACCTGTTGGTTATTTTAGTCACATCGCCTACTAAACATGTTGATCTCGGATGAAATAAAAGGTTTAAGTCTTCATCATTGCCCATAAGTTATATTTCCATCTTTTCAATCGTGGAGGTCTCAAAATCGACGGATATTTTTCATCGGCCGGTGTAGTATCGTGTTCGAATCAAAGAAAATTAAATCAAAGCATGGCGAAGACGCAGAAGAGGCGCAAAAAAGAAGCGAGAGTCAATTTTCAAAAGATGCGGTGTTTAGTTTAAAACAAAAAATGGTAAAGACAAGAAAACAATGAATCAAATCGGGCAAAAAATCGAAACAGAAAAACGATTGTCCGAACGTACGCGGTATTTGTTCGAAACAAGTAAAAATAGTAAAACAGTAAGATATCCGTTGCACGAATGTTTAAAACAGTAAACTGAAAAACAGAGAAATAAAAAGCGTGGCCTCGAATTCAATTTCATCGGCCAGTATAGTATTTGTTCAAATCAGTAAAATTAAAATGAAACAGTAAACAGTAGGCAGCAAGCAGGAACACAGAGGCAGAAGAAAAAAACAGTTTCCAAAAATGACGCGGTGTTTAGTTTAAAACAGTAAAATATCCGTTGTCCCGATACTTAAAACAGTACTGAAAAATAGAGAAATGAAACGAAAGAAAAGCGCGGCCTCGAATTCAATTTCGTCGACCTTAATGCAATATTAATAAAACAATAAAACAGTAAAAGAAACGAGCAGTGAGCAATTAAAGTATCCGACCCAAGTTCTGAAATTCTGGAAATATCCAGATCGGGTCGACCCGACCCGAATCATTGATCCAAACCCGAATCAAATTTTAATACCAAATTCAGATAACCAATAACAAGAATATGAAATGCAAGAATTTCGGAAAATATTCAAACCGGGTCGACCCGATCCGCATCAGCGACCCGACCCGAATCGGAAGCTCAACCCGAAATCAAATATTCACAAATTTTAGATAACCAATAACAAGAATATGAAATGCAAGAAATTTGGAAAACCCAAACCGGGTCGACCCGACCCGGGTCAGTGATCCGACCCGAATCATGTGTTCAACCCGGAATCAACTAATTTCATCAATTTCAGATAACCAATAATAACAACAGCAACAATGCAAGAAATTTGGAAAATCCAAATCGGGTCGACCCGACTCGAATCATGTGTTCAACCCGGAATCAACTAATTTCATCAATTTCAGATAACCAAACATACAAAAATATGAAATGCAAGAATTCTTGAAAATGTTACCCGGCCCGGGTCAGTGACCCGAATCGGTATCCAAAATCAGAGAATCAAAAGTGGAGAACAAACCTTTTCGGACTTGATTCTTGAATAACAAGGAGGGCAAATGCTTACCATCAAGAACACAACAAAATATTTATATATTGAATCGTTTTCCAAAAATCCTCCGAAAATTCCTTTGAAAATCCTCCCAAAATCTGTCCAATCTCCCCTAAAAAATGAAGAACAACATGGGGTATTTATAGGTAGATTCCCCCTTAAAACGAGTTTGAAATTCAAAATAAAGGAGCCAAAATCGCGGATTTGAGGGGCATGGGTCGCGGATTTTCGGGTGTCGGCGTAACAGAGGGGGGTCGGTGGTGTCAGGGGTCGGTGATGGCAGGGGCGAGGTGACCGGCGAGTGGGGTCGGGGGCGTGGGGTGTGTGGCGCCGGTTCAGGGGGGGTAGGGTTTAGGTTTTTCTGATTTTTGGGTTTTTTTTTTGTTTTGTTTTTTGGGTTTTGGGCTGGTTCGGGTTTTAGGCCGACGGGTTGGGGGATTGGGCCAGCCGAGTGGGGGATTTAATTGGGGAGTTTGGGCTTGGGCGATGGGGAATAAGAAAAGGGGAGTTGGGCTTCGGTTTTTGGGAAAAAGGGAAAGGGAATTGGGTTTGGGAGATTTGTATTGGGTTGGAAAAATGAAATGGGTTAGAAATTATTTTGGGTTTAAAAATATAAAAGGGTTTTAACATTAAATATATATATATATATATATTTTGTAAAAGATGTGAATTATTTAAAATAACATAACGAAGTGATAATAAAAAATATAATATTTGCGAAATGTTCAATGCTTGATAAAAAATGGAAATGCGATGCCATTTTGCGAAAAAATAAAATAACATAGAATTTTTCGGATAAAACTTATGATTATGATAAAAAATGCAAATGATAGTAAAAAATGCGAATAATAATAATAATAAGATATATACACATATATGCCTATATTTTAAAATTGTTTTTTAAAAGTGTCAAAAATATTTAAAAATTACGAATAAAATCATAAAAGATGGGACAAAATTGGGTGTCAACAACATCCACCCCAGTCAGCATCAGAATAAGCAGTGAGACCAGTGAGTGAAGACTTATATAGATGTAATCCGAAGTGAAGTGTACCTTGGACGTATCATAAAATACGTTTGAGGGCATGCATATGTGCTTCCGTCGGACTGTGCATGTGCAAGCAGATTTATTGAACGACATAGGATATGTCTGGTCTCGTGAATGTGAGGTATTGTAGGGCCTCAGCCAGTCTACGATAGTGAGTCGGTCTGAATATGAAGGGTCGGAATCAACGCTGAGCTTGAAATTGGTGTCTACAGGCGTGTGGGATGGTTTGCAAGATGTCATGCCTTCACGGTCAATGATCTATTCGGCGCACTTATTCTGACATATAAATAGGCCGCATGAATGTCGAGTGACATAGATGCTCAAGAAATAACTTAAGACCCCCAGATCTTTCATAACAAACTTAGAGGAAATAAGAGACATAATGGACCGGCGAAGAGCATCAAATGATGTGGTGAGGATGATGTCATCAACATATAATAATAGGTAAGCCATGTATGTACCCTTATTGTAGATGAACAGGGAATGATCAGATCTGTTATGTGAAAAATCGATAGAAGAGACATAATCGGCGAACCGCTGGTACCATGCTCGAGGAGCCTGTTTTAGTCCATAGAGCGATTTCCGCAACAGACACACATAATTCGGATGAATAGGATTCCTGAAACCAATACGCTGATGCATATATACCGTTTCATGAAAATTCTCATGTAAGAAGGCATTCTTGACATCAAGCTGATAAATGGGTCAAGACTTGGATATGGCAATGCTGAGGACGGTCCGGATGGTTGTAGGCTTTAAGACTGGGCTGAACGTTTCATTACAGTCTACTCTCACCTGTTGAGACCTGTCATCACCTACAAGACGAGCCTTGTACCTCTCAAAAGAACCATCAGATTTCTTTTTATGTCTAAAAATACACATAAAACGAATAATGTTAGCATCAGGTGGACGGGGTACTAGGTCCCACGTCTTATTATCAATAAGAGCATTATATTCGTCAATCATTGTGGCTTTCCAATTAGGGTCGGACAAGGCATCCTTCGGGTTACGAGGGACAGAGGAAGGGATAATTGAAACGGAAAGGTTAAACAGTCGTTTAGGTTTATAAATTTCGTGCATGGCACGGGTTTCCATAGTTCGAGAGTGTGTCTCGGGATGCGGGATGGGAGAGGGGTTTGACGCGGGACTACCGGGAAGAGAAGGAAAGGCAGGGGTGACGGTACTGGCTGGCCAAACCTCGATTTGCTGAGAGGTAGCTGTGGAATCAACCCGAGGCGGGCTGTTCTAGGCCACCGTCGGCGGAATTGGGTGGGCATCTAGTCCCGGACTGGCAGAGGTGGTGGAGGCTGCCGGGGTCTGGGATGGTGGAATATTTAAATGATGAATTAGAAAAGGGTTTAGGCCATCATCTAGGAAGTCATAGGAATGTCGAGGTGGCGAGTGTAGAGAGGCAAATAAGAATTGAGACTCATCAAATAAGACATGACGTGAAATAATAATTTTACGGCTTGACAAGATCATAGCACGAGTAACCACGATGATTGGCAGGGTAACCCAAAAACACACACGGGGAAGACCGGGGTTGGAGTTTGTGTGTGGTCGGATGGAGGGGGTAACAAAGATATCCAAAAATATACAAGCGTTGGTAGGAGGGGTTTCTACGAAACAGAACTTTGGTGGGCGACTGTTGAGCTAGAGACTTGTTTGGGACTATGTTTAGGAGATAGGTGGACGTGGAGAGTGCGTAATGCCAGAATTTAGGGAGAATTGAGGCGTGAGCAAGTAGGGTACGAATGAGGTTGTTTATGGTTCAGATTTTCCGTTCGGCTTTACCATTTTGGGAGGATGTGTGAGGGCATGAAAATCGAAAGGTAAGACCGTTTTTGGAGCAAAACTGTTTGAATTAGTTATTATCAAATTCCCTACCATTGTCACATTGGAAATATTTAATGCTCTTTTCAAATTGTATTTTTTACAAAAGCACTAAATGAAAAAAAAATGGGGTAGACCTGGGATTTATTTCCAATTGGAAATGTCCGTAGAAAGTTGGAATAATCGTCGAAAAACTACACATAATATCTATGGTCAGCCGTACTCAAAATAGGGGATGTCCACAAATCACTATGTATGATATCGAAGGACATTAAAGTATTAATTTGTGGTTGCAGAAAATGGTAATTTGACATGTTTTCCAAAAATGCAAGATGCACATATAGGAGTCCTAGAAATACGATTGCAATTAATAAAATTATTTTTCCTAAGAGAGCGTAAAACAGAGTCTCCCAGATGTCCTAATCTAGAATGTCATAGAGAAGACGAAAGAGCAGCAAAGGTTGATGAAACTGAGGCTGGATTGTTAACGGCGTTTGAAATAGGGTAGAGATCTCCGGTGCTGTCACATCTCATTATTCGTCTCCCTGTCGTAAAATCCTTAACAGTAAAACCAAAATGATCAAAGTCAAGGAAAACCCAATTTTCAACTGTGAAACGTCGCACGGAGATTAGATTCTTAATGAGTTTAGGGGCATGAAGGACATTTTTTAAGATTAGTGGTGGATGTGGTGGGGATAAGAAGGAATGAACATAACCACGGATGAGAATGTCTTGTCCACTACTAATAATAATATTTTGATTTAAATTACTCAAATTGAAATAAGACAAGAGAGTACATTGTGATGCCGTCATGTGAGATGTGGCGCTTGTGTCCATATACCAATTTTCGTCTGGAGTCGATGCATAAGTCGATGGCGGGGAGGTCTGTGTTGTGTAGGCCTGTTGTGGATGTGGGACAAGTATGCTAGGTTGGGCCTGTCAGTTCTGAGGTGGAGTCCACGAGGATGTCGGATACTGGCAAGGAGGGGAGGCCACAGCGGGTAGGCAGCTCATGGCGGAGGTTGATGCCACTGTCGCGGTTGCTGCCGGCTGTTTTCGGCCGGCGGGGACTGCCCCTTCTCGCCGACGTTGTTGCTGGAATTTCTTTCGCCGCGGCTCTTGCCGGACTGCCTGCTCCGGCGGTTGTTACGGAAGGAAGTGAACTGTTGCGAGTCTTCTAACCGATGATTCTTGTTACCGGAACAGGAGGCCCTGACGGTGGCGGTGAGGGCGGCATCGGCAATGCTGGCCCGAGTGGTTTTGCGCTTGATTTTTCGGGTTTTCTCAAGGATGAGCTTCGAACGGGACTCATAAAATGATGGTAACGGCGTGCATTGCTGAAGGATGGTGGCAATGCCGTCATATGATTCGTTCAAACCTGCAATAAGTTGCATGACCAATCGCTAATTAGTGACTGGTGCGCCGACGTTAGAGAGTTGGTCGGCAAACATCTTGAGTTATTGACAATAAGCAGACACGTTTGGGAAATCGTCCTGATGAACGTCCTTGAATTGATTTTCAAGGTATAACAATCGTTGAGTTTTGTTGTCGTGGAAAATACTTTCCAAACGTTCCCACGTTTGGCGGGCAATGGCATCTGTCTCAATGATGGTGTGCAATAGATCATTAGATATTGTGTTGTATATCCACTGGAGGACGACTGCGTCCAGACGAGACCAGAGTGCATCATCAGAAGTCGAAGTTGATGGTATGTCTGTGGACTTCGGCGTGAGAGGGATGATGTGGTCGATAACTTCATAAACACGATAATGGATCTTAAAAAGCTTCGCCCACAAAGAGTATTGACCCTTTTCCATCTCAAGAGTCACAGGGATGAAGCTTTTAATGTTGTTTACGGCAAGTGCAGAATGGAATTTGATTTTGTCAGTCATGAAAGAGGAAATTTAGGAGGAAGATGGAGGGAGAATGACTGGAAAAACTAGGGTTCCGTCGTGGGAAAAAGACGGGGTGGGCGGCCGAGAGGTCGGTGGCTAGGGTTCCGACGTGGGCTAGGTGCCGACGTGGAAAAAAAAGTTGGCGACTGAGAAGGTGTATCGGCGGCTAGGTTAGGGTTTGTAGTTTTAGGCTACTAATACCATGAAGGAATATGTTCCTTGATGTTTATTGATGAATGATTTACAATATATATAAGGTTAGAAGAATATTTACTTTGATGCAAATTAGGTAACTAATTAATCTAATTATAAAAGGATTATAATTCTACCTAAAATAAGAGATATACAATTAATGAAAGAATATTGAGAAATATTCTATTAATAATATCTCTCTTTCTGAATATCTACACCTTTGTTTTTAAGGTGCGGTGTTTTAAAATAGGAGCAGATTTAGCCTTTTTCAACCATAGATGTCGGGGTGAAATTTGTTCTAAATCTTCTTATTCTACAGTGACGACTATAATAAAAAGGTGGAAGGAAAGCAACTTATTCTAGAAAAATTTACGTGGCATGATTAACTATTAGTACCTAATTATATTTAGTAACTATAGTTTATTTTAATTACATCACATAGCTAAAAGTTATATGTTAATTATCATCCGTAGTTATACCAAAATATATTAAATTTATGACTTGTATTTATCTCTCACTCTTCTCTTCTCCCTCACCTCTCTCTCTCCGCCGCCGCCCCACTATCTGAGTAGCGACGACCACCAACGATTTTCAGATCTCATCGTTTTCGGTCGTTTTCCGCCGGACACCACTACTCGCCGGAAAAGCCGATCCCAAATTAGAAAAATAGTGACACCATGCTCCCTCCAGATCTGCACTGTCACGACTGCCAGCGCCTCCCTCCAGATCTCGTCGTTTTTCAGTCATTTTTCGCCAGACACCACTGCTCGCCGAAGTGATTTATCATTGTATCTTCACCGTTGGATCAATCAAAACACCGATGGATCAATGGAGCACCAAAACACTGAAAATCTATCAGTTTTCCAGCGTGTCAGCTCAGATCTAAGCTTATTTATTTTTTTATATTTTAAATTAAAGTTTATTTTATTTTCTTGTATTTCAGATGGGGGTGTATTTTATTTCTTGTATTCAATATTTAAATGTATTCGTAAAATTTTTAGTGTAAAATTCAATATTTGGGAATGTATTTTATTTCTTGTATTCAGCATTTGAGTGTATTTGTTAATTTTTTAGTGTAATATTCAATGTTTCTTTATGTATTTTTTACTTGTATTTTAAAGATCATCTTTTTGTAATACAAATAAATAAAGTGAATTTGAATACAACTTTGAATATTATAAATTGAATATAGTGTAAAAGTAACTACAAATGAATACAACTGTGTTATATCCATCTGATTTGAATACAATAAAATCTTACTTAATACAACCGAAACTGTAACTACACAATATAATTATGAAAAGTATAACTATACCTTAAAAAAAAATCTAAGTATAGTCATTTATGTAAAGTTTCACTTTATTTTATTATACTTAGTAGTTTGGAATTATCCAACATTTTGTGCTTACCTACAGATTCTAACAAACTAAAAAGGACTCCAGAAAAATGCTGGACATGCCGTCAATGTGTTTATATAATTGAACCCAAGTCTCTCAACTAGTTGGGATGTAAATATGCCGATATGATTAAACTATAGTAACACCTTCAATCATGACCATTGACATATATTGACGTTGTATGACAGATCTGACTCCCACCACTATACTTTCTTTCCATTTTCTCAGGTATACAACTTGAATGAGTGTCACTCCTATTTAATTTTTAACGAACTAGATTAAATTTATTTAACAAGCATTTTAATCATAATTAACAAATAAGTTTTGGAAAGCGATCTCTAATTTTGGTATGAAAAACAAATCTCTATAAATTTAGGCAAGAAAATCAGTACCAGTAAATTTGGAAATGAATAACTCTTTTCGTCCTAAAATGACTCTTTTCGTCCTAATTTAAAGGATATAATTATAGAAATGCGTTACCTATACCTATTTTTTGCCACATCTAGATTATATTAATTTCCCTTGAGAAGTCTTTCTCATTAATACAAAATATATATAGGTGTACAATGTAGAACCCTTATACATTAGGGATCCTAATTCTATCATAATTACATAACACCAAATATGGTAATTATAGTACAAAATATACACAATATACTATACACGGCTAATACACCCCCTCAGTCGGAGCGGGAGGAGGCCAAACGCTAAGACTGGATCTGAAGTCGAGGAAGAGCTATCTAGGAAGGCCTTTGGTGAATATACCCACATACTGATATGAAGAAGGCACATGCATCACCCTAACATGACCAAGAGCAACCTTCTCACGAACAAAGTGTATATTCATCTCAATGTGTTTGGTTCGCTGATGCTGAACCGGATTATGAGATAAATATATGACGGATATGTTATCGCAATAAACCAAAGACGCCTTACGCAAGGGACATTGCAGCTCCAAAATAAGGTTTCGAAGCCAACAGATCTCAGCAACAACATTAGCAACGCCTCTGTACTCTGCTTCTGCACTCGAACGGGATAGGGTGGTCTGTCTCTTGGCAGACCATGAAATGAGATTATCCCCTAAGAACACATAGTAGCCGGAGGTGGAGCATCGCGTGTCCGGACAGCCTGCCCAATCAGCATCCGTGTATGATAACAAACTGGTCGGTGTTGAGGGGTATAGATGTAATCCATAATCAAGTGTGCCCTTGACATATCGAATGATACGTTTAAGGGCAGTAAAATGAGACTCCATGGGGCATGCATGAATAAGCATACCTGCTGAACAACAAAAGTGATATCGGGCCTGGTGAAAGTAAGATCCTGAAGTGCACCTGCAAGACTCCTGTAGAGAGTGGGATCTGACACTGGGTTACCATCAACAACACTAAGCTTTGATTTCAATCAATGTGGACATGATCTTGTAGTTTGCCATTTTAGCCCTGTACACTATCTCCTATGCATACTTGCGGTGACATAAAAATAGAGTAATTGCAGAATGAGTCACGGATATCCCCAAAAAATAGCTCAACTTCCCCAAGTCAGTCATAGCAAATTCGGTTTTAAGTAGTGCAATAATCACATCCGAGGAGGCAGTAAGCACAATGTCATCCACATATAACAATAAATAAGCAATGCTACTACCTCGATGAAAAGTAAAGAGAGAATTATCACACTTGCTACATATGAACCCAATTTGCAGAATGTACCGTGCAAAACGATCATACCACGCTCGAAGGGCCTGTTTCAAACCATATAGTGACTTACGAAGACGACATACATGTTGAGCGGCTGCTAGATGAACGAAACCAGGCGGCTGATGCATATAAACAGTTTCTTTCAGATCACCATGTAGAAACACATTCTTCACTGATGAATAGGCCAATGCCTACCCATAACAATACTCAGAACTGTGCGAATGGTAGCCGGTTTCACAACCGGACTGAATGTCTCACCAAAATCAATATACTCGTGATGATTAGTGTCATTAGCCACAAGTCTAGCCTTATACATTTCTAAGTCACCACTGTCTCTGTATTTGTGACGAAAACCACATGCATCTGATCACATTCACCCCCTCCGGTCTAAGAACCAAATCCCAAGTGTGTTGTTTTGTTAAAGCATTAAACTCCTCACACATGGCTGCATTCCAATTTGGGTCTTGTTTGGCTAATTTTGAGTTTTTGGGAATCGGGGAAATGGTTTGTGTGGATAGGTTAAATTGAACTTTAGGTTTGAAAATCCCGTGTTGGGCACGGGTTTCCAAATGGTGCGGGGGCAGTATGGATTTTTGGGCTGGTTACCATCTGGATCACAGTGTGGGAGTTGGTCCAGGGACTGGTGTGGTGTGTCGATTTAGTTGCTGGGTAAGGCTGTAAGTCGGTTAATTTCTGGGTTCGACGAAGGGTGGTGTGAAGATATCGATCTGGGCAGATCGATATGGGGTGAAACGGAAGATGTGGGGTATGATGTCGGTGGGGGGTTGGGTCGGTGTTTTGAGAGTGGTGGTATGGGGTGGGTTTCCGGTGGCTTGAGGGGTTGCGTGGTTGGCATGGGATGATGGAAGTGACACATTGAATGTGACAATGACTGGTGGTAAAACCGAGACGGTGGGCTGATTGCCGGTGATGGCAGACGATGACATTTGTGACGGAGAACAGTACGGTGATAGGGACACAGATATACGGTCGGTTGTGGTGGCTATAGGTGGCAGAACCACAGAGAGGCGGTCGGCGGTGTCGGTAGTGGCTGGCAGATGTGGTGTTTGGGTGGTGGACTGACACAGTTCGCTGAGAATGACGGGGGAGATGTCGGACTAGTCAAGAAAGACATAGTCCATTTTTTGAAATTTTTGAATATTCAAAAAAGGGAAGGTGGTCTCGTCAAACGTGACGTGACGAGAGACCTGAATTTGACGAGTGGACATGTCATAGCAGAGATAGCCCCTATGATTAGACGGGAAGTCGACGAAGACACATAGTGTGGTTCGAGATGCTAATTTGTGAGGGGCGGTGGAGGAAAGATTGGGAAAGCACATGCAACCGAATATCCTAAGGTGGCCGTAGAAAGGGATCTGACGGTACATAATTTCGGTTGGGGTCATATTATGAAGGGTGTTAGTAGGTAAAATATTTAGAATGTATTCTACTATTTTGACTGCATAGACCTAGAAGGACAGAGGAAGGGAGGCATGAAACAGTAAAGTACGAACCATGTTATTTATGGTGCGGATGATACATTCTGCTTTACCATTTTGAGGCGATGTGTGGGGATATGAAAACGAAAAATCATGCCATTGTTTCTACGGAATCGGTGAAACGTGGAATTATTGAATTCACGATCATTATCACATTGAAAGGATTTAATCCATTTTTCAAACTGTGTTTTGATAAAGGTACAAAACTCAAGAAATTTGGCAAACACTTATGATTTAAATTTGAGTGGGTAAATCCAAATATAATGAGAAAAATCAACTAACAAGACAAGATAATATTTATGACCTAGTAAACTAGAGACATGAGATGTCCACAAGGCTAATATACTATATATAGGTTAGGCTAATATACAATATATATATATATATATATATATATATATATATATATATATATATATATATATATATATATACAACAATATAGAATCCGTATATAGTAGGAATCCTAATTCTACCATAATTAGGACATATGTACTTCCAACATCTACTCGCATATGATCAGAAATAAAAACACAATTAAGTACCACTCCTATTTTACAAAACATAGATTTTCCGCATTAAATAAGCTAATTAATAGGAAGGGAAAACTTATAAATTGAACTTAAAACTGTATGAAACGATATATTACACACAAAAAGGTTGCAACTTCCAAAGCACAAAGCTTTCGAACTATTTAATTCGGAATTATGGAACCAGGTTCTGTTCTAATATCCAATCTTATAGATGCATTTAGATTTTAGATGTACCTTTTAGTTAAACCACTCGAACCGATTTATCAAATAGTTACAAGAAAATTTTCTTTCTTCCTTATTCCAAATAATTTTCTTCTTCAAAAAAAAATTACTTTGTGAGATAATTAATTGAGTGACTACTTAAAAAGTTGAATCTACAAATTCTAAATCCGCAACCAGAGATAGTTATAATAGTACGTAACTAAATTGGACGAAACAACCTAGACTAATAATTATTTTTATCCTTAAATAGATAGTATTTTGATATTTTCCCTCCGGCGTGATTCGAACTCCAGACACGAATGACAGGGGCGTACTCAAGATTTTGTAGTAGTGGTGACACTACTAGTTTGTGGTTACAAGAATGTAAGTACAACAAATTTTGGTGACACTACTAGTTTGTGGTTACAAGAATGTAAGTAAAACAAATTTAACAGAGGCTACAATGGGATTCAAACTCCAAGTGTAGCACTAAAGGGCCATTTGTGCACCCTTTATCAACCAGTTAAGCTACCAAATCTTTCTGAATGAAAGCACACATCAAAATATATATATATATATATACAGACTATTTTTCCCGAGGTTACCAGGTGCACGGAACCAACCTACTATAAAGGTAGACCCGGCCCTGCGGCGGACCATAGGTGGCACTGACCGTCGGTGATGGTACTTTACCAACTGAGCCAATCATTCCGCTGGCATCTCGCATTCACGCCCCGTTTGACTGCCGCTCGGGATATAGTTGTAGATAGGTTAGTCTTAGGGGAATCCTCACTTGTCAGCTAGACTAATATGAATATTGATAATGAACGATGAGCAGAAGCAACACCACCAGCAAGGCAAGACCCCAGGGAGGGCTTCCTTCTTGGCGCATGGACTCGGACAACACCGGCTCTCTCAGACTTCCAAGCATGGTGTATACCATGAGAACAACCAACATAGGTATCAAGAAAAGCAACAACCTCATATTATTCTTCGAACGTTGCTCTTGTACCTCATAATCTGAGTAGCTCGCCAAATACATCAACAAAATTACAAGCCCAAATACAACTATCAACGGCAAGGGAGGTGTTGATGCTGATTCTATTGTTTGGTCTCTCCAACTTATTCCTCTTCTCTCTCTTATCAACCAACCCATCTCAACCTTATATTATATATTATTATTATGTAAATTTTTTCCCTTCTATAGTTTTTTCTTTTTAAGGATTGACATGGAGAATGTGCTTATTTATAGTGGAAGTGCGTTATCCTCTATAGATATAGACTCGCAAACCGACTTCACTTTTGGACTCATGCTTGCATATTTTTTCAGATTTTAAAATATTAACCCCTCAGTCTCAATCTAAATATCTTAATTTGACTAGGTAAGAAGTTTAAAAAATAAAAAAGAATTTTAAATTCTATGATCCTAAATTAAAAATGTATGCAATATATTAAAATGTTTTTTAATATTGTGATTATAAACTTGTAAGGCAGAAATTTTGACTTGTCAAACTTATTAAATATAATTTTTTTTAAGACATACCAAAAGAATAAAAAGAAAGTAAGTCACTCATTAAGACGGAGGGAGTATGTACTTTTTTACTTACAGGGTATGTCAAAGTTATATCCGCATTACCGTGTAACTATCCAATGAATATAAATTTTGATAAACATTAAAAGGTATAATCTGAAAAAGTAAAACGTACACTATTAGTTACACCTAAATCATTAAAAGGTCACCAGTCTAGAAGAGGCTAGAGCCATAATCGGTAGGCTCAAGCTCAACTAGTTAGGATGTACATATGCTGATACGATGCATCCTCAGTAACACTTCAATCATCATGGTATTGATTCGTTAGCCAATCATGGCTAGTGACGTATATTGACCTTATATGTCCAGTGTCAAAGTGTAGACTTTGCTCTCAATCGCTATTGTTCCTGAAGAATATCAGCAACAATAAAACTTAATCCTAAATTAGTTAGAACAATAACATACCTAGTGAAATTTCATATAGTGGGATTTGAGGAGGATAGACGGGGACTTCATCCCTACTTTTGGAGGTAGAATTTGTATTCTTGAAATATATTGGACATGATGTCAATGTGTTGATATAACTGAATCTGTTTTGAATTACAATGGCCTATGATGGAAGTGTGGTCACTTCAGGTACACTGGAATTGTAAAAGGTGAGAAAAGGGTTAAACTACTGAACAGTCTACATAACTTACAAAATTATGATATGTTAAATGGACTTCTTCTTCTTCTGCACCCTCCGCAACTTCCTCCACTTTGAAAGATGAAATAATTTTCCTTCGGGATTCCTTTCATTATTCACAATATATATAGCTGTACAAGGTTGATTCCTAATATGGTACGAATCCTAACTTACCTTACAAAGGTTGATTCCTAATACAGTTAGAATTCTAAGTTAACCTTAATTATACATCTACCATTATTACAAAATATACGGAGAATATTCTGAGAATATTCGCTAATACTCCCCCTCAGACGGAGCGGGAGGAGGCCGAATGCTAAGGCTGGATCGGAAGTCGGTGAAGAGCCGTCGCGGTAGTCCCTTTGTGAAAATGTCTGCATACTGATAAGAGGAAGGCACGTGTAAAATTTTGACCGACCACGGGCAACCTTCTCTCGCACAAAGTGGATATCCATCTCAATATGCTTAGTCCGCCGATGTTGGACTGGATTATGAGACATATAGATAGCAGATATGTTGTCACAATAGACTATAGACGCCTTGCGCAATGGACACTGGAGCTCCAAAAGAAGATTTCGGAGCCAACAGATCTCAGCGACAACATTAGCAACTCCGCGATATTCTGCTTCAGCACTCGAACGGGATAGCGTGGCCTGCCGCTTGGCGGACCATGAGATAAGATTATCCCCTAGAAATACACAGTACCCTGAGGTGGAGCGACGTGTGTCGGGGCATCCTGCCCAATCTGCATCCGTGTAGGCTAGCAACTTGGTTGGGGCAGAGGTGTATAGATGTAAACCAAAGTCTAGTGTGCCCTTAACATATCTGATAATACGTTTGAGGGCGGCAAAATGGGACTCTCGGGGTCGTGCATGAACAGACACACCTGCTGAACGGCATATGCAATATCAGGCCTAGTGAATGTAAGATACTGAAGAGCACCTGCTAGACTCCGATATAGAGTGGGATCAGAAACTGGCGCACCGTCATTAGCACTAAGCTTGGATTTTGAGTCCACCGGAGTTGGCATAATTTTACAATTTGCCATCTTGGCCCTGTACACTATCTCTTCTGCATACTTACGCTGACACAGGAACATAGTGGCTGCAGATCTTGTCACCGATATACCCAAAAAATAACTTAGCTTGCCCAAGTCAGTCATAGCAAATTCAGTTTTGAGTAGAGCAATGATTTCATTCTTCAACCCGTCAGATGAGGCAGTAAGAACAATGTCATCGACATATAATAGCAAATATGCAGTGCTGCTACCTCGGTGAAGCGTGAAGAGAGATGTATCACACCTGCTACATACAAAACCAATCTGCAGAAGATACCTGGCGAACCGATCATACCAAGCGCGGGGTGCCTGTTTCAATCCATACAATGATTTCCTGAGACGACACAC
This sequence comes from Anisodus tanguticus, assembly GCA_034509755.1. Taxonomy (NCBI): domain Eukaryota; kingdom Viridiplantae; phylum Streptophyta; class Magnoliopsida; order Solanales; family Solanaceae; genus Anisodus; species Anisodus tanguticus. The sequence goes on along the minus strand of CM067561.1, from coordinate 20,388,231 downwards.
AAACTGCGGAGCTGCCGGATGAACAAAGCCAGGAGGCTGATGCATGTACACAATCTCTTTCAAATCCCTATGAAGAAACGCATTCTTGACATCAAGCTGATGAATCGGCCAATGCATGCCCATAGCAATACTGAGAATAGTCCGAATAGTGGCCGGTTTAACAACCGGACTGAATGTCTCACCATAATCAATACCCTCCTGCTGATTAGTGCCATTGGCAACTAGTCTTGCCTTATACCTCTCTAACTCACCACTGTCTTTGAACTTGTGACGAAATAGCCACATACACCGGATAACATTCACACCAGTTGGTCTAGGTACCAAATCCCAAGTGTTCTGCTTGGTTAAAGCGTTAAATTCCTCGCACATGGCCGCATTCCAATTTGGGTCCAGTTTTGCTAGTTTTGGATTTTTTGGAATGGGTGATAAGGTTTGTGTGGAGAGATTGAATTGAACCTTGGGTTTGAAGATCCCGTGTTGTGCACGAGTCTCCATGCGATGTGAGGGAAGTGGTGGAGGGTCGGGGCTGTGAGGTTGCTGGTCCACTGGTTCTGGACCAGTGGGCATCAGTGTCGCTGGTGGCGCAGGTGACTCGACTGGGGGCTATAGGGGTGAGCAGGGAGCTGGTGGGGTGGTGCCGGACGATGGGACTGTCGGAACAGTGGGCGCTCTTTGTTGGTATAGATTTTGGATGACCGGGGACGACTTGGTTCATCGAGAAAGATGTAATCGGTGGTCTGAAATTTCGGAGATTTGAAAAAGGAAAGGTTGTCTCGCCAAAGGTGACGTGACGGGAGACGATGATTTTGCGAGTAGCAATGTCATAGCACAAGTAGCCCCGATGATTAGGAGATAGACCAAGGAAGACACATGGAAGAGTGCGAGGGGCAAGTTTGTGGGGTGCGGTGGAGGCTATGTTGGGGTAGCATAAGCATCCAAAAATACGTAGGTGATCATATGATGGCTGCCTACGGTATAAGATTTCTGTAGGAGTTTTGTTTTGGAGTGTGCTAGTTGGTAAAATATTTAGAAGAGATTCTACCATTTTGACAAAGATAGACCCAAAAAGGCGGTGGTAGGCGAGGCATGAAACGAAGTGTGCGGACCATGTTATTGATGGTACGTATAATTCTTTCAGCCTTTCCATTTTGGGAAGAAGTACAGGGACAAGAAAAATGGAAAACCATGCCTTGTTTAGAACAGAAATTGTGAAATGCCGAGTTATTAAATTCACGTCCATTATCACATTGGAATGATTTAATAGGTTTTTCAAATTGTGTCTTAATGAATTTTTGAAACTCGAGGAATTTTGCAAAAACTTCGATTTGAATTTCGGTGGGTAAATCCGGACAAAATGTGAAAAATCATCCAAGAATACTAGATAGAATTTATGACCCAAAGAGCTAGCAATCGGAGATGTCCATAAATCAACATGAACAATATCAAATGGAGAAAAAGTAACACCGTTTGATGACATAAAGGGAAGACGAGTATGTTTGCCTAGTGGACAAGAAAAACAGTGTTGGGCAATTTTCCCATTATTACATTGAATACGCTTAGAAGTCCTAAGAAAAGTAAAAACTGGGTCTCCGGGGTGTCCGAGTCTGTTGTGCCAAGTTGAGGGAGAGATCGCCGCAAGGGATAGAGGTGCTTGCGATCAATCGGCGGAAGATTGAGTGAATGGGTAGAGATCTCCCACACTATTGCGGCGTGTAAGAATTTTTCCCGTATTGAGTTCCTTCACGAAAAGCCAAAAGGGTCAAATTCGACGGACACGAATTATTGCTAGTGAATTTTCTAACGAGATTAAGTTTTTAATGATGTTAGGTGTGTATAGGACGTGGTTTAGGGAGAAAGGTGCGTGTGGATGTTTGGTGTGTGTGTTACCGTAACCTTCAATTGGAATGCGATGACCATTGCAGACGGTAATAAATTGAGGACACTTTAGCGACGTAGTTGAGATATGTTACCGACGACCGGGTGAGGTGAGATGTGGCTCCGTGTCCATGTATCAATTTTCGTCGGGTTGTGAAGGTTCACGGTGGTGTATGCCCGGCCCAAATCGGTCGGGGCCGGTGGCTGGCTGGGCTTGCGGAGTCTTTGCTGCGAGTGCTATTCTTCTTTGGATTGCGATGGGGGCTGCTGTAGCTGTCTTCTTCTTGGGCCGCCATCGGTGGGCCTTGCTTTCTTCTGCCGGTGGGCTCGCACAGTGGCCGGGGCATGGCCCAAGAGGCCGATCGACCAAGGCTGCTGGAACCCCAGGCCCCTACGGTCGGGTACGGGCATGCGGCGAGGCCCGGTTCGTTGGTTGGGCCACCTGCTGCAGTGCTGCTTCTGCTTGTCCGGTGGTTGGTCGCTGCTCCCGATCCACCGGGTGCGTTGGCCCTTTCCGCGGCCCTTGCCTTTGTTGTTGCGACCTCTGCCGCCACGACCTCCGCCACTCTGTCTTCGCCGGCTGCCGGTCGCAGTGTGTTGCCATCCGTCAACGGCTAACGCCTTTTGATTATGTTCATCTTGTTTAGCACGTCTAGTTTCTTCCTACAATAGTTGTGAACGTGCCTTGTTAAAACTTGGGAGAGGGTCGGCTTGTTGAATCTAGGGCTGGCCAGTGGGCCGGGCTCGGGTCTGGCGGGCCGGGTCTGGCGGTGTCGGGGTCGGGGCGGGACGGGAGAAGGGGCGGGGTCGGGTCCGGCGGGCTCGGCGGGGTCGGGTCCGGCGGGACGGAGCAAGTCCCGTCCCGATCCTGAGCCCGACGGGCTCGGGTCGGGGCGGGCTCGGGTCGGGGTCGGGCTCGGGTCGGGATCTGGCGGGTTTTTTTTTTTTTTTAAAAAAAAATAACATATGTATAAAAAAAACTCAATAAACAAAACAAGATAGTGTAATAAAAACATCCCAAGGTCATTTTTGTGCCTCTTATATTATTTAATAGACATATGATTTTTTTGTAATACAAATACAATTGTCTAAAATCTAAATTGCAACTTTGTGGTGTTGTCCAAAAGTTACAAATTACATAATTAAATTACAATTAAAAAAATTACATTCTCAAAAAAACCTGTTCTAATTGCTTGATGATTTCATGTGGTTCTTCGGTTGGAATTGGTATTTGTTGGTCAAATTGATCTACGTCGCTTCCACTACCTTCGGTTAAGATTTCGTTGTAGTTTTCATCATCTTCTTCGTTGATCTCCGGTTGACCGCACCTTCTCCGCTCCGCTCGTATCCAATCTCTGAATAATACGCAATTTCCAAGCTCGTCTCCGGCTAATGAGTGTCTCGTGGTCTCCTATTTGATATCTCGCTGCGAGAAAAAGCGCTTTCGACGCGCTTGACGACGCTTGAATGTTCAAAACATCTCGAGCCATCATTGAAAGTGTCGGAAAGGTCTTCTCATTCCCCCTCCAAAAGGTATTTCACAAGTCTTCATGTCCATCTTCATTGATAACTTCTTGATACGGTACGCAGAACCCCGCAAAACAAAAATATCCAACTCGCTAATTTGGTTAGTAGTAGAGGTACGGCCGCACATTCTATTTCGAGGCTTTCAATACTAGCCGCGAAACAAGATGTCTTTTGTGAGGTTGTGTTGAAGATGAAGAAGATGGTATGGAAGCCGGTAAGTTACTAGCATTTTCTTGTTGATAAAATCTATATATATTTTTGCATTGGTGTTCTACGCTAGACAATACTTCTTCTTTAGTTTGTTCAATAGGTGGTGGGTGATTTAGATTTTTGGGACTTGGAGGTGGTAGTACTTCTATACAATCGTAAATAGTTTCAATTAGTGATTTTGTACCGTCTATTTTAATAGTAGGATTTAATACTGAGAACCAATAATATAAATAGAGGGAATAGGAATAAAATATTTTTTTATTTTGAGAAACATTTTTTTAATAGTTTGCCTTATAAGTTTGGTTTTTCCATATATTCACTAAGTAATAAAAATATTAGAGTTATATAAAATAACATAGTTGAAATAGTAGGATAATATATACCGGAAAATTCTTTTGTTGCTTGAAAAAATTTCTCTAAAAATACAATAAGTTCGGAAATTTTTTCCCAATCACTATCTAAAATCATATCAATTTTGCCTTTTTATTATGAGAGTTAAAAAATAAAGTTATAGGTAATTTATAGTCATAAGCAACAAGTAGTTGCTCGTATAAAGAATTCCACCTAGTGGATACTTCTTGTGGAATTTTTCTAAAAGGTAGTTGGCAATCATGACAAATTTTTTTATATTCTTTTCTACGTTGTACTTTATTACTTTTAAAAATAAAGTTTATAGCAAATTGTATTTTACTAAGAATGTCTTCAAAAAGTGATAGACCATCCTTTACAATTAAGTTATATATATGGCACGCGCATTTTATATGAAAATGGTCCGGAAAAGACGGAGTTAAACTATTTTTTAAAATTGTAATTGCGTAATTGTTACTAGAAGCGTTATCTAATGTAATAGTCATAATTTTATCGGTAATTCCGTAATAATCGCACACTTGATAAATATTTTCTGCAATAAAAGTACCAAAGTGTGCACTGTCATCTATATATCTATACGCTAAAATACGTTTTTGCATAGACCATTTATAATCTATTCAATGACAAGTTACGAGTTAAATAATCATGGCCGTTAGTACTACGACCTATATCGACGTGATGGATACTTTGCCATTAAAATGATATAATGAAAAACGTAAATATTGTTGATATTCATGCGCGAATTTAAATACATCTCTCTTAACGAGTTGATCTAGGAAAACCGTTAAAAGCAGGATTATATATATCTCTAATGTAATGAATAAAACCGGAGATGAAGGAAATGAAAAAGGCAAACCCTCCACAATGCAACTAATTTTGATATTGCTTCCCTATCTCTATGTTTATTGTATTTAGAGCCTACAATTCCCCCGTCATAGGGTTAATTTGACCACTGTACTTGGTCCGGGACACAAGATCGGTATGTGAACCTTGTCCCGATGGAGCGGGCGTTAGCGCACCCGGTTTTGAAGCCTGGTATTGGGCATACCTAGCCGGATGAGCACTTACTACGTGTCTAATTAAACCCCCGTCCCACCGTGACCTTTTCCGCTTTTAAATTTTAAAACATTTTTACAAATTTTACATATGGCTACTTGATTCTCTACGTCCCTATCAAAAAATGTCCATGCATCTGATTTTAATGGTCGTTTTGCTGGACCTCGTCTCATACTAGGGGGAATAGGAGGTATTTCAGTTGAAGGTGCACTAGTGGGTGTGTTGTCATCAACATTAGTGGGTATATCATCTAGATCATCGTCTAAATTAAAGTCTTCTTGAGTTCCAGAAAATAGCTCCTGGTCTAAATCTAATGGTATTGTAGGAAAATGTTGAGTATCAACAAAATCATCATGTGTAGGAATAAGATGACTAGAAGAAGTACCCTTGCCCTGGTTGCCCCTACTAGAAGAAGCACCCTTACCCTTACCCTTAAACATACCTTTTAATCCTTCCATTTTAATTATGATAATAAATAAATAATTAAAGACAATAAAATTAAGTGATCTAATCTAAATAAACAGACAATAATAATTTAATGAAGGAACGAATGTACCAAACGCCGACGTAACGTCGACGTGTAATCGAGAGGTTGAAAATTGAAACTTTGCTCGATGGAAGATCCTCAAGCTAGTTGCCAACTTCACTACCAATTCCCAAATGAATAAATAAAATTGAATATTTAGCAAACAATGTAGAATTGTAGAGAGATATATTGAGAAATTAGAGAGATTGTAGGAAGATTTGTGAGAAAGATGAAGAGAAAATGAGTTATTTATAGTTGAAAAATTGGGTTAAAGTGTAAATATAATAACTTATGGGTTAAAAATAAATATTAAGGGGTAGGGGGTTGGGGGAGGGGGGGGGCTAAAATGGCCGTTGGTGCAACGGCCATTTTTGCAAAGGGCGAGGGCGGGGGTCGGGGTCGGGGTCGGGGCGGGCTCGGGTCTCGCGGGCCAGGGCGGGCTCGGGTCTCGCGGGACGAGACATCGTCCCGTCCCGAGTTCGAGTCCCGCCCCCGTAATTTTTTTATTTTTTTTTTTGGGCGGGGTCGGGGCGGGACCGGGGCGGGCTCGGGACGGGCTCGGGTTGGAGTCGGGCTGTCCCGGCCCACTGGCCAGCCCTAGTTGAATCATTGTTGCGAGTGTGTCATATTCACCTTTTGGTAAACCCGCAACAAGTTGAAGCACCATCTTGGTTTCTGAAACAGAAGTCCCGACGTTGGATAGTTGATCGGTTATGAGTTTCAGTTGCTTACAATATTCGGACATGTTGTTAAAATTCTCGAGGCGGGTATTATTGAATTGTTCTTCCAAATATACGGCCCGAGTATTTTTATTGTCCTGAAAGATTTCTTCTAGCCGGACCCAAAGTTCACGTGCCGTAGCACCTGTTTTCATGATAGTGCACAATAGGTCTTTGGAGATGGTGCCGTAGATCCATTGTTTGACGATGGCGTCAAGACGACGCCAGATTGAGTCTGTAACATCGGTGGGACGAGGAGCAGATTCGTCAATATGATCGAGCACGTTGTATGCACATGCATGAATGTAGAATAGTTCCATCCACATGGAATATTGACAGTCTTCTTGGTCAAGAATTATAGGGATAAAATTCTTGATGTTGTTAACGGCGAATGCCGGATGAAAAGAAGATACTGAACGTTGACTGGGGTTGTCAATTGTGCCAGTGGATGAACCGGAATTTGGGGGGGAAGACATGGTTGCCGCCTGCCGAGGGAAGGGAATTTTCTGGTTTGGCCGAGAAAGAGAGGAAGAAAGCAGAATTTTTTTTTTCTGCGAAATCAGAAAAAAAATTGCTAATTTCGGCCAAGAATAAGGAAGAGGAGAGATTTAGGTTTTAGGCTCTTGATACCATGAAAGATGAAATAATTTCCCTTTGGGATTCCTTTTATTATTCACAATATATATAGCTGTACAAGGTTGATTCCTAATATGGTACGAATTCTAACTTACCTTACAAATGTTGATTCCTAATACAGTTAGAATCCTAAGTTACCTTAATTATACATCTACCATTATTACAAAATATACGGAGAATATTCTGAGAATATTCGCTAATACACTTCAAGTAAATCTGGTACGACAATCCAGAGAAGACCATGAAGACGCTTGTCCATTGCTTTGTCGACAATGGATTGCCACTTAACACAGATGACACGACTATGCTAACAAACTTGCGGGTCGTGGTGATGGTTGTGTTAGTCAGAGAACCAAATCGGTTAATGGTTAGAAAAATGAAGTTCTGGCCAACAGCACCACATAGACAGTATATAAGAATGTCCCGCGCTGCCTCTGGATGCTGCTTGCAGAATTGAACTGCCTCAAACCCGCTGGCATTTGGCCAGCCAAACATGAAGATCATATTGTAAATGGTACCCCATAAATTCATTCCTAACATAATATCCCAAGCAGATGTCTTAGGGTACCTGGCAAAATAGAAGAATTTTGTTAGTAAGTACAAGTAAATGATTAAATTTTCATCTACCAATGACATTTGGCACATCCCTTAGCAAATTCGAGGAGAAAAATATATGTTACAAAAGAATGAACCGTCAAGCGTATGGCCACATACATTAAACAAAGAGTTCTTTCAACTAGCACAATATTTTGGTTAAATCCCTCGTAAGATAACAGTACTCATGCAATTTCTTCTATTCTTGATCAAGTTTCATCAAACAATCCAACACTTCCCGAACTGTAATTTCCTAGGATATCCACATGAACATAGAATATATTCATTTCAACTTGCATGAATGAGGTGGTTAAGTGGTCCTAGTTTTTATTACAAAGCCAGGCAAATGTATTCTTTCAGGATATGAAATACTTTCACCACCTTAAGGGATACCAGACCCGAAATACCTCTGAAGGATGATACTTCAGCCTCCTAAAACTCTATAGGAGTTTTCAGAATTCACAACCTAGATGTGTCTCTTTTGACATTGATCTACCTGATGGGCAGTCAATGCCACAATCAGAAATTTATTTATGGGGCAAGTCAAAAATCTTCAATAAATTCGGACGACTCTTCTTTGTAAGTTCAAATAAAAACAATTATGATTTAAAGGTGTACAAAATAAAATTTTGAAGTATATAAAACACAAAAAAAAATTGTGCTCATGGAGTGCAGTGACCAAAAATGTAAAGTCTCGTGAAATCTTCCCTCCTTGCCTTCCATTATACATCAGAAAGTGACTTATAAGCTTCATAACCTTCCTCCCATTGGTTGTCCATGGAGTCCATTATCAAGTCTATCCACGACTTCTTGCACTAGTTTTTTCCTGACACATTACTAATCCTCCTAGCGTAGATCTACATGTTATTAGCAATAGTCAAACCTCTTGTAAACCACCCGCCCTAAACCTCGTCTCCAAAACGAACCCTTTAATGCTAAACCCTTCCTAAACTCTAAAAGACCAGAAGGCTGGGGATGAGCACCATGAAAAAACCCAAAAAGGCCCATAGTAGGTGGAGAGAGTAAAAGCACTTGAGCACCATGAAAACCTTCCTATAAGCAGCTTCCCATGTCTTACATAGCTAGGTCGCTTGTCATTCCTCTTTTCAGCTTTTGACCATGCCAAAGTTTCATTTCCTTGACAATTATAAACATGATTTGCAAACATAGAATACTCATAAGGAAAAAAACCTTTATGACATAAATGCCGGAGAAGAGAAGCTAATGAGCAAAATAATATTCGCCATCAAATACTTAAACTGCTACACTGAATGCCACACCACCATCGAATATTTGGTAAAAACTGTACGTCCCAAATTGGCCTGTGCTTTGCTTTCTTGGCCCCGTAAGTTTATTCCCAGAAACCCAGCTTGAGATGAGTATAAATTGTGTAGTTGAGAAAAATCTGTAAGTTACTTTGGAGTATAGAGTGTTATTAATCTGTATTCCAAAAAACCAGTAAACAATAATAGTTGAATAATGAACAGAATCAGTGTTGGAAAAATAAAAATATTTTTCAGAATATAATCGAGCCCACTTAGTTCAAAGTGTGTCATTAAGGAAATTATTCCCCTCACAGTACTCGAGGTTGATGGAATATCCCCTCCCAGGATAGAACGATTATCTTACCAGAATAGTAGTACTCCAAATTCCGGTAGCGGCGAACCACTCAACAGTAGTATATCACACGAATTTGTTTATGCAAAAGAAGAAGAAGTTTGTGTTGTTCAGAAAATTCGTAAGTAATATTCTGAGGAATCAAACGAATTTATAGCCATGGAAGTATTGTTTCTGAAGGTTTGCAACCTTTCTGAACAGCCACTGAAAATGGTGGGAAATTTAAATAAGGAAAAGAACTCGGGTCGCGGGTCAGACACGCGGATCCGGCCGGGTCGCGGGTCAGGGTCACTAACGGGTAGGATTGGATAAGTTAATTAATTTAATTAAATAATGATTAATTAAATAATTAAAAATTAAAGAAAATTTGGTCCAAAAAGATTATCAATTCATTTGACCAAATCCAAATCCGAATCCGAATCCGAATTCGAAGCCGAAGCCGTAGCCGAAGCCGAAGCCGAAGCCGAAGCCGAGCCGAGCGAGCGACGACGACGGCGCGAGGGGTCCTTGCCCCCTCAACCCTTTTACTGACAAGAAGGAGTAATTCTACTTATAAGTAGAAGAACTTTTCTTTCCACTACCGATGTGGGACAACTCCCACTTTTCTTTCCAATCATTTCCCATTCACCAATATCAATACCCAACAATCCCCCACATGAATGGGGAATGGCTATAATATAAAAGTGCGGACAAGTGTGATATACAAGCGAGAATTGACTACATCTGGATAAGTAGGTTTCCCTTTGAACTTTCCGTAGTGAACTTATATCGGATATACTCGATCAATCGGTAGATTTGATATCTTTGAACCGTCGAACTTTGTTGTATACCTAGACAACATAAGTCACACAATCAACCCTCAACCGTTTATGGTTCTCACGGTTGTGTTCGTTTCAGCCATAAACGGTACCTCTTCGGGTCCAGCGGGAGCATAGGTTGCAAATGCTTCTTTTGTAGCGCAAACATGTCGAGTGGCACCAGAATCAAGCCACCACTCCTTTGGGTTTTCAACCAAATTGCACTCCGATAGCATTGCACACAGATCATTCATATCATCATTCTTTTCCACCATATTGGCTTGTCCTTTTCCCTTGTTCTTTTTCGGGAGACGACAATCTGGGGCTTTGTGGCCAGCTTTCCCACAATTAAAGCAGTTGCCCTTGAACTTTTTCTTATTGGAATCCTTCTCCTTTCCAGAAGGCCTCTTCCTTTTCTTGTTCTTTTTCAGAGCAGCATCTTCAACGATGTTTGCCCCTTCAATTGGTGAAGTCTTACGGTACCTCTTCTCAGCGGTTTTGTTATCTTCCTCGATCTTGAGACGAATCACAAGATCTTCCAACTTCATTTCCTTTCTTTTGTGCTTAAGATAATTCTTGAAATCTTTCCATGAGGGCGGCAACTTCTCAATCATTACGGCCACTTGGAATGCTTCATTTACTACCATACCTTCAAAGAATAAGGTCATGGAAGATAAGTTGAAGCTCTTGAACTTGGGTTCCAACGGTTTTTTCATCCACCATTTTGTAGTCTAGGAATTTGGCAACCACAAACTTCTTCAAGCAAGCATCTTCAGTTTTGTACTTCTTTTCAAGTGCACTCCATAGTTCTTTGGAGGTCTCTCTTGCACTTAGACGTTGTACAAGTCATCTTCTAAGGCACTCAAAATGTAGCCTTTGCACAAAAAATCAGCATGTTTTCAAGCCTCAGTAACCATGAACTTTTGGTTGTCAGGCATGTCGGCGGCAGGCACGGGAGGGTCCTCACTGGTGAACTTTTGCATACTAAGGGTGGTAAGCCAAAAGAACATTCTTTGTTGTCATCCTTTAAAGTTGGCACCGGTGAACTTCGCAGGTTTCTCAGCCGGTGGCACAGCGGTACGGGTTGTAGGAGTAACACGGTGCGGTGCGAAATTACGAGAGGTAGTTCCGGTCTAAATTGCCATTATTCGTTTGTCACTTCAAAATCGACAAACCTGTTTTAGTTAATAAAACCAGAATAGCAATTCAATCACAGACTTAAACGATGAAGATTTTATTTCTTCAAATTGCAGTATAATTATGAAACTTTAGTATTCCAACGAATTTTTTATATCATCGAGTCAGAATACTAATATTCATATGGAGTAGAAAACTGCACAAGTTTTAATCTCCAAACCAGAATGCAGCAACGATGAAGTTTTTATGTTCTTCAAATCGTTGTACAAGTATGAACTTTAATATTCCAACAAAGTTTTTATGTCTTCGAGTCAGAATATGAAATTTCACACGGAGTAGAAAACCACACAGGTTTTAGTCTCCAAAACAAAATACAGATTAATCTAAAAATATAATTTCCTTAAGATTGTTATTAATCGTATTCCAAAAAACCAAGAAACAATAATAGTTGAATAATGAACAGAATCAGTGTTGGAAAAATAAAAATATTTTTCAGAATATAATCGAGCCCACTTAGTTCAAAGTGTGTCCTTAAGGAAATTATTCCCCTCACAGTACTCGAGGTTGATGGAATATCCCCTCCCAGGATAGAACGATTATCTTACCGTAATAGTAGTACTCCAAATTCCGTAGCGGCGAACCACTCAACGGTAGTATATCACACGAATTTGTTTATGCAGAAGAAGAAGTTTGTGTTGTTCAGAAAATTCGTAAGTAATATTCTGAGGAATCAAACGAATTTATAGCCATGGAAGTACTGTTTCTAAAGGTTTGCAACCTTTCTGAACAGCCACTGAAAATGGTGGAAAATTTAAATAAGGAAAAGAAATCGGGTCGCGGGTCAGGGTCAGGGTCACTAACGGTTATCAATCAATCAGATCATTTGACCAAATCCCAATCCCAATCCCAATCCCAATCCCAATCCCAATCCCAATCCCAATCCCAAATCCAAAGCCGTAGCCGAGCCGAGCGAGCGACGACGACGGCGCGAGGGGTCCTTGCCCCCTCAACCCTTTTACTGACAAGAAGGAGTAATTCTACTTATAAGTAGAAGAACTTTTCTTTCCACTACCGATGTGGGACAAATGCTTATTTTATAAAGCAAGAGGGAACTCCCACTTTTCTTTCCACTACCGATGTGGGACAACTCCCACTTTTCTTTCCAATCATTTCTCATTCACCAATATCAATACCCAACATAGAGGACGAAAGCTCATTTTTTAATTTTGAATGCTTCTCAATGAGAGCAGTCAACTCGAGGCAAAGACAAATACAATGAGTTGCGGTTGACCTAGAATACATGCACATCATAGAGCTATACCAAGCACTCGCAAAATAATCGTGAAGTGAGAAACTACGATTTGCCATGTTCAGAGTATGATAACGTGACAAGCCGGGTAAAGGATCCATATGATCCAACCAAAACAGCTTTTTAACAATCTTGCTAAGATATTCATTAAGTGAGAAACATGGATTTGAACTGTTCAGAGTGTGATTAAGGTGTATATCACCCCCACCACTAAAATAGATATATAAATAAGACCACATATTCTCTGAAAAAAACTCCATGGATATCATCCACCAAAAGATGAACATTAATAAGACCACAAATAACGAAACTACCTTGCTTTAATCGAATCCTGAGTAGCATTGGTGAAACCATCAAAGGTCAGGTTCAGGAAGCACAGCCCGTATCCAACTGGAGCATTGGGGTGCTCCAACTTACTTATAGTTTTTGAGCTAGTCTGAAGACAAACCAAGCATAACAGAAAAGGTAAGTGGTCGTGCTCAGAAACATACTCTGTTTTGCTCATATAATCACAAGCAAATCCAGAAACTACTGGGATAGACACGAGAGAATGGGCACCTTTCTCTTCTGTCTATTTTTATAATTAAAAAGACAGGAGAGAGAGAAATGGTCATTGTATTTCAGACGTTGTAAGATAAAATGTCACCTTTAAAAGTGCAAACATTGATACTCCACCAGCAACAAGCAGTGTGCACACATACTCCGGAACTGTATATCTTATGCCATAAACTATTGCGCCCATGAGCAATTCTGCAAAAATCATCGTAACTGTATATGTCAGTTAAAGACAGCTCTATGAATAAAAAAAATTTTAATCAGTAACATACAAATATATATCAACTTCAGCATTTCCACGACAAAAACATCTATAGTAAAGGAAGCAAGAATTTCTGGTTTCCAGCAGCATAACAAACTAAATAACATTGCCAGTTCTTTTACTCATTTATATAAGCACGGTGCACAGCTGTATCTATAGATAAGCCTCCATAGCAACCACTAAATAGTCCTATACACGGTGTCCTCAGGGAGGTCCAAGAGCTTTCTGTTAATCTCTTTTTAGTCCAACAATATTAGTTCTAACTCAATAGAGATGCTATGTCACCATACCACTCTTCCATGTTGTCTCCAAATATAAACTGCTTGTTTCTACCAATTTGACCTTCAATCGTCAAGACTGTCAGATACAATTATCAGGAAGACCATGAGGCAATTCAGTACATTTCCTTCTGGTTCACTAAACCCACATTCTCTACTCGATCTGTTTTTCTCCACCACTCCTGCTTCTCTGAATATCTACATATCACATCCTCTTAGCAAACTAGGAAATACTTGAAGTTGAATCCTGGCAAAGACCAATAATAACTGGAAACTCGCCATATTTACCGGCTATTCTTTCAACGGTCATGGTCGCATAAATATGAGTACAGTATTTTCATGTCGATGAAAATGTTTGCTAGTGCATATATATTCCTTTTCTTTTTCTCTTATTCCCCAAAAAAGAATAAAAGAATACATATGCTCATCGACATGAAAATATTAATTTCTCACTGAAGCCATATCAATCCTCTCTCGAACTCTCACATGAGTATCCTTTTATTATCAATACAAAAACATATCGTCCCCTATAGCTTTCCGCTGATCTCTTTTCCCTATAGCTTCGCATATCTCCTTATTAGCCAACAATTATTTTTAATCAATAATTTGACAACAAAATTAAAACCAAACGGAAAGATATTTATTATAACTTAAAAAAGAATCTTGTTAAAGGTACAATACCAGGAATCATTTTTTATGATTTTTCCAGGACCTGCAAAGGCAATTGACCTTATCAGTTTTCGAAGTAAAGAGGCAATTATTTAGAATCAAATATGTTAGACTCGCTATAATCAAAGCCAGCAAAGATTATGGACTATTAATGCTCCGCATAAAGAACATGCATGATTTTGAGTCTAAACTCAATGATAGTGGGGACTATGTTGGACATTTTCTAAAAAATATGACAACATGTATTAGGTGTAATAAACAAAAGTATGTACTTTAGGATCTATCGGAAACAATTTCTACCTTTCAAGGTAGATGTAAGGTCTGTGTATACTCTATCTTTTTCAGATTCCACTTATGAGATTACACTGATATGTTGTTGTTGTAAACAAAAGTATGCACTTTCTTGACAATTTAAACTTTTTGATGAGGTGGTCTTACAATTGAATATTAAAAAAGTTAAATGGAATTGATGGAACGTGCCGTGCTAAATATTACTAGTAGTATTGATAACCAATAAAAAAAAGGAAATTACAGTATAGGCTTACTGTGTTGAATAATGACGAGACATTGCCTTTACTATGCCATAAAGGTCAGTTTTTTTGAGTTTTTGTGCACCTTTTGTCACAATGTATTTGGAACTTGTGAGCTTGAGACAATTTTTAATTTTTCACCCCTTTGTTTATAAGGCATATATTTACAAATGGACCTGAACAGAGCATAATGTATATAGAGGATTCGTATAGCGGATCCTAGCTGCTTCGGTATTGAGGTCTTGTTGGTTGATTGATTGAGTTGTATAGTGATTTATATATACTAGTTAATGTCTTTGTGTTTGTATTTGGGTTTTAGGTCAACGAAGCGGTTTGGCCCGAACAAGGAGAGGTTTGCACACTTGGCTTTTCTAAACCTGGCACAAAATATAGTATGTCTGATATGGTCATTTATGAGTAAGTTTACAGCATTCTAGTTTTGGATGTTCACATGTTTCTTGGTCATTGTATATATGCTTGCATTAGCACTGACTAGATGATTAGTTAAAAATTCAGTATGCTTTTTCTGCAGTGATAAAAAGTTAGTCAAACGGAAACAGCGGTGGTGCTCCCTGGTGGAGTTACTGGAGTGCTGGCATTACAAATACTATAGGACCAGCAATGGGGATTGAAGCTCTAAAGTATATTTTATCCTGCACAGGTATGTCTGATTTCCGTGGATTTTCTTTTTCTTGTGAAATATAAGACATAGTTCTAGAATTTTCTTAAATAAGATTTAGGACCTGTGCTATCATCAATGAATGTCACAAAGTACTTGTTCCCCCCTCTAATTTGTGCAAACTTCAAATCACATATATCTGTGTGAATAAGTTCTAAAGGAGCGGTATTCCTTTCGACGGATCGAAAAGGAAGCTTTGTGAGTTTTGCCTCTACGCACACCTCACACTTATGTTGAGGATTTACGTCGATAGACGGGAACAACTCCAACTTTACCAACCTTTGGATGTACTTGTAGTTGACATGTCCTAATTTATGATGCCATAAATTAGAGGACTCAAGCAAGTAAGAAGAAGAAGCTTCAATATTATTATTTGTGCGTAATATAGATATGGTGTTAACTTTGAAGAGGCCTTCACAGACGAATCCTCTTCCCACAAACGTTCCATTCTAGACTACACATTTTTTGGACTCAAACACTAGCCTAAAACCAACATTAACCAATAAAGGAACTGAAATTAAATTTCTGCTAATCTCAGGAACATGCATCACTTCCTTCAGAATGAGCTCATTTCCAGAAGTCATCTTCAGGACTACCTTTCCTACCCCCAGCACGTCAGAGGAAGCGTTGTTGCCCATGAATAGCTTCTTGTTTGTAACCGGTGTATATGTGGAGAAGGCATCTCTATCGGAATAGATGTGTCTTGTAGCACATGTGTCCATCCACCATTGCATGGGATTCTCAACAAGGTTTGCTTCTAGCACCACTACTGAGAACTCCTCAATCATGTCATCTAGAAACTGGTATTTGATGACGTTAACTTGTGCCTTGGCCTTCTCTTGTTGCTCAATCTTGAGCTTGCGGCAGTCCTTGATCATGTAACCAGGTTTCCCACAGTGGTGACAGTTTCCTTTAACTTCTATGATGCTTGGGTCTTGTCGTCTTTCTGGAACTTGCATTTCTTTCTTGGCTTCCCTTTGGCCTCAGCAGATTTGCTTTTGCCTCAGCGGGTTGTTTACCCCTAGGCAAGGCCTTCTTATTATCTTCCTGAATTTGGAGTTTGATAATAAGTTCTTCAAAGGTCATCTCCTTTGTCTTTGAGTTTTAAGTAACTCATAAACTCATTCCACAAAAGAGGTAACTTTTCAATCAGTGATGTAACCAAAAACTACTCATTTAGCTTCATACCTTCCAAATCCAGGTGATGTAAAATCATTTGGAATTCCTGGACTTGGGACATTACTGTTTTACTATCCACCATTTGAAATTTCAGAAATTTCCCAACGATGAATTTCTTAGTACCTGCATCTTGTGCGTTGTACTTTTTTTGTATTTTCTCCCACAACTCTTTGGCAGTGCCAACGGTGCAATACACCGTGTAGAGAGGGTATGGCAAGCAATTCAATATGTAATTCTTACACATGAAGTCACTATGACTCCATGCATCAAGAACCATCTTCATGACATTAATGACATGAATACCTAGGCCCCCTTCACCCGTTTCAGAAGGCGAATGATCCATTTCATCTCCAGCTTGTGGAGGATCTTCCGTTAGGAAATGTGTCATTCCCATAACAATCAGATAGAATAGCATCTTTTGTTGCCATCTTTTGAAGTTTGATCCCATGAACTTTTCAGGGCGTTCATGGTGAAATCCAGCGGGTGGAGGAACGACAACGTTCCCTTGAGCGGCAGTAAAGGCGTTGATGAGCCTTGAGCAACCGGAAAGGCATTAGGAGTGCCTTGAGCAGTGGGGAAGGCAGAGGGATTGCCTTGAGCAGTAGTAGCAGAATCAGAAGCAGTTTGATCTCTTCCAGTGATCTTTCTTACGTACATACAACAAAAAATCTTGTCTTAAAATTGTTGGGATACAATTGATGCAGGGAACGGGAAGTAAGTAACTATTACAATGGTAGAAAAGATAAACTAACTATTACAATAAACTGGAAATCAAGAACTTAACAAATTGCTTGTTGATTTGCTGAGCCGAGTGATGGCACTCTATCTTTAAGATAAGATTGCCCCGTATATCTCCTTTTACTGTGTTGAGCAATAGTCTCTCAACAACAACAATAACTTAACAAATGATCAAAGGAAACTTTGAGTATAGTAACTTTGCTAGAGAGGAAGAAGATGAATTCAGAAAATCTGGAGTATTTTCTAAGTTTTGAGTAATGTTCTTCAATTGAGCCAAATGCCCCAATTTATAGTGTAAGGAGAAGACCCATCAACTAGCCAACTAATGGCCTTCAATAGCCATGTAATGGCACTTGATTGAGGGGTTACATTCAGCCAAATAATGGTTGAATTCATGTGCCAAGTAATGGAGAATCAATGCTCCAAAACCACCCTAAATGTCAGATTTTTCCAACTTCCCGTCGCAGCATTCTGCCTCCGAAGCGTCGCGGCTCTGTGAATTAGCGTCGCGGCTCCAGTGACTGGCCATCCAATTAGCGCCGTGGCGCTGCCAGGGAGGCGTCGCGGACCTTCACGGCTCCGCGGCGATTTCCGACACGTTTCATCTTACACTTCGTACACTTCTTCCATCGTTTACCAACGTGGAATACTTTGTCATTTGGCCAATAATCATCCATAATTCTATGTCTCAAACGTATTACATACGTATCAATATCACATTCACTAATGAAATTTGCGATACTTGGCACTACGTGTGCACGTGTGTAGAAACGATATTTTCGACGTGCGGGCCCCAATTGTTCGAGTCATAAATTAATGAGATATACTTAATTCCACATTTAGTAAATATTCAACACTTTTTTTCGCACAATCATAGGAATAAATGTTGATGCTCTTTGCTTTTAGGACGTTACTGTTTCTAATTCCTAATACTTGCAAAGGGTGTTGTACCTACATATCTTAAAATGAATTATGTTGGACTTATGTTGCTATCTACAAAGGTATTAGAGTGGTTTAAATAACATACCATGATCCCCCCATCCCATATTAATTAACCCCACGTCGTTTGCCAACCTCACGAGCTGCCACCAATTATTTATTTAGGCTTAGTCATTTAGGTAGTTTACTCACATCCTACATGTATTGTTCTACCTAATCTTGTCCACCATTAAGATTATTAATCAATCCCACACATAATTAATTTCTTGATCCAAATTAACTTAAATCTTAATGACTTATAAAACCTTCATATATTCAATGTCCTTGTTGACACCCAATTTTGTCCCACCTTTTCTGATTTTATTTGCAATTTTGAATGTTGTTGACACCTCAAAATAATTTTAATATATATATATATATATATATATATATATATATATATATATATATATATATATATATATTATTCTCAATATCATTATTTATCGTCATTATTATTATTATTTGCATTTTTTATATCATAATCATACTTTTATTCTAATATTATATGTTAATTTTATTTTATCAAGAAAAAAAAATGTCATCGCATTTTTATTTTTATTTTAGCACCAAGCATTTCGCAAATATCATATTTTTATCATATTGCTATATTTACAATTTATAAATTTTGCAAAGCTTTTTTATTTTAATTTTATATATATATATAAAATAAAACCCCTTTTTATATTTTAAACCCAAACCCCCTATTTCGGACCCCATCCGAGGCCCAACCGAAACACCCCAAATCGGCCCACCTGGACCGGCCCATTCGGCCAAACACCCATTTCCTTATCCCCTTTAAACCCAACCCCAAATAAAAAACCCAAACACCAAAAAACCATACACCCCTTTACCCAAAAAACCCCAATCGACCGCAACCCCCCATGCCCCGACCCCACACCTCGCCGGTCACCTCACCACCACTAACCTCTGACACCCGACACACCCCATACCCCTATCCCCTAAAATCCGCAACCCATACCCCAAGAATCCGCCCCAAAAATTGGATTTTTTGTCCCTTTTGTTTGAAATTCGAACTTGATTTTATAGGGGAAAACCCACCTATAAAATCCCCCTATGTCTTCTATTGAGGGGGACCGGAAAAATGAAAAAAAGAAAAGAGATTTGGATCTTGTTTTTGTAGAGTCCGAATCGGAAAAAAAGAGGGATTTTTGGGGAGGTCTTAAGTCCGAAAAAAGGGGGTTCGGAAAGTTGCTTTTTTTGTGGTTTTCGGTGCCTTTTGTTGGTGTTTTTCGGTACTTTTTGTTGGTGGTTTCCGGTCGGTTTGTTGGTTTTATTTCGGGCCGATTTTGAGATTTCACTTTTTCGATCGTTGTTTTGGTTGGTTTCTCTCTGTCGGAGTTCTAAAAAAATAAAAAATCAAGAACAATCCAGGTCAGGTCGGGTCATTACTCTATCTCGGTTACTGTTCCGATGGGTAAAATTTTTAGATTTTTGTTGTGTTCGATATTCTGTTGTTGGCTATCTGAAAATCTGAGAAAAACTAATTTGGGTCGTGACTTTGATTCGGGTCGGGTCATCGATCCGGGTCGGGTCTACCCTATTTGGGTAAATTTCCAGATTTTTATTGTGTTCAATATTCTGTCGTTGGCTATCTGAAAATCTGAGAAAAACTAATTCGGGTTGTGACTTTGATTCGGGTCGGGTCTACCCGATTTGGATAAATTTCCAGATTTTTGTTGTGTTCAATATTCTATTGTTGGCTATCTGAAAATTCAAAAAAAAATGATTCCGGGTCGGGTCGGGTCGATTTGGGTACATTTCCAGATTCATATGCTTGATATTTTATTGTTGGTTATCTATAAATCAAGAAAAAATTTGATTCTGAATCCTATTTCGGGTCACTGTTCAGGATCCGGGTCGGGTCAAATTTCAGAATTCGGGTCAGACATCTTTAATTGCGAACTGTTGCTGTTTTTGGCATTTAACATCCGTTACACAGCTATTGAAATTAAATTCGAGGTCGTGTCTCTTCGGAAATTGTTTTCTTAGTTTCTGTTTTCTTTACTATTCTACTGATTTAAATGAATAATGCACTCTGGCCGATGAAAAAATATCTGTCGATTTTTTAGGCCTCCACAGTTGAAAAGACGGAAAATAAAACTTTTGGGCAAGGATGAAACTTAAACATTTTTTCATCCGAGCGACCAACATGTTCGGTAGGCAAGACAACTAAAATGACCAACGAGTCATATGTTCGCAACCACGACGTGATTGGAATGATCTTTTCAAAATTTAAGTCTGAGCCCTCCGTAATCAAAACATTTATTGTTTTGGATACGGATCCGAAGTTTATTTATATTCAATTATTTTCTAACCGTTTGTTCTTGAGAGCTTGCAATGAACACATTTAAAGAAGGCAAAATACCCCTCGGAGATTACTTATTTTGTTGTTGTTTTTACTTTCTTTAATTCAGCTTTATTTCATTATGTATTGTAATAATATTGTACTCGTGAAATTATTGAAATGTTTAGAATAGGTAGACTTAGAATTAATTAATAGGGTAGTCTAAAACAGGAAACCATCGCTAGTTTATTTATTTTTAGGCTCGATTAATTTTAAAATCGGAAATTGCTAGTTTATCTATTTTTAGGCCCGTCGCCCATAAAATTCACCTTGCATACATTTTTATCAATATTCATACAAATGCATACTTTTTTTTAGCTTTACATGTATATTAATGCCATACAAATGCATACTTGTTCAAAATGCATCATTTTATTAACTTCTTGCACTATTATTTTTATACTTGTAAAAACATGTATTTTTCTTAGCATAATAATTAACCTGAGTTGGACCGGATAACCGCAAGTTAGCGGATCTTAAAGGATGCATAATCCCTTCCCTTTAGGATAATAAAGAATCCTTACCTAGAATCTCATTAGTTTCGCAGACCATAAAATCAGAGTTATTTTGCAGCATTTAGTTAACATTCAGGTGCCCTAATTCACCTTAGAACAATTAGGTGACGACTCCTCAACAAAGCATTTTTAACCAATCCAGAGGGAATCGACGTCCGTCGCGAAGCCCGCGGTAAAAAATGAGCGCGACAGTATGGCGACTCCACTGGGGAATATCAGGTTCTTAACCATAACAAATGCAGGTTAATTATTATTGCGTTTTATTTGCTTCTTAGTTGATTTACTGCTTTAAATTATTTTCTTTTGAATATTTGTATGTTTAACTGCTTTAATTGCTACTTTCTTTACTTCTTTTCTTAAATTGGCATTCCGCTCATATTTCTTCCACTTCGAAAAATTGACACTATCACACATTACACGCGAGGTGTGTTTTGCGCACCCGCAAATTCTTTCAAATTACCAAATTTTAGGAGAGTTGGCATATGTGCGGAGTGTCCGGACCATCCGGTGGCCGCGTAGCCTTCTCACTCGAGTAGTCCGCTCGGGAACCTTGAGTCTAGTCAGCTAAATCTTAGAAAATTTAGGATAGAGCTATACCACCATTTATCTTAAGTCATGCATACATACACCTTAGGTGGGTCGATACTTGGCATCGACTCCACAATTAAGAAATCCACCAAAATTGTCGACAGGTCTCACGACCCAACGGCCCATCAACATATTATGTGTAGTGTGATAATGATAGACTAATTCAAACCTAATCATGACATGCCGATATTGGAAAATGTACATACGTTTTGTCTTCATTTCCAACAAAAGCATTGCAGTTTGACAGCTTGGATTAATCAGTCATAATCTCTCATACTTGGCGTTTAGGCTCACCTCTGGCATAAGAGAGGCCCGTGCATGTTAGGACGCACATTTAATTCCCACATAATTTGTTTGCTATTTTTCTTCTTTTAACTCTGTACATATTATTCAATGCAATAATTACCTGCTTCAATTCTATACGTATAATGCCATGTAGCTCGCAACTCTGGGCATGAACATTTGTCTTTCGCACTTTTGGGCTATCGCACTACAATCAAGACTTCTACTGTGGCAAGTCATATCTTTTGGTCCTCGGGACAGAACTTGTGTCACTGCCAGAGGATAAAGCGTTCTTGAACATCAAGACTCGGACCTTGTGAAGCAATCAGGGGAGTCTTTGACCATATTGCAACACTCCTACATTTTATTATTTTTTGCGACTTTCCTACTTTCACCCATGTCTCTCTTTTTTGCAGGAAGACCGTCCTCACAAACAGTCGAGAGTGGTCGTTATAAAACATCATCCCTGAAATACTCCATGAAAAAAAAAGTCTCTACAAAGATGACCGGGAGATACTTTGACTGAAAGAAGTCATCCAACCTCCAGTCCGAACAAATCAATCAGGGGAGTCTTTGACTATACTATCACACTTCCACATTTTATTATTCTTTCTGTGACTTTCCTCCTTTCACCCGGTGCTCTTATTTTTGCAGGAAGATCGTCCTCGCGAACAGTCGTGGGCGGTCGTTCTAAAACATTATCCCTGGATATACTCCAGGAAAGAACAAAGCAAAAGGTTTTCACAAAGATGACCGAAAGATGTTTTGATTAGAAAAGTCAACCAACACTAGATTCAATGAGTCATCACTCTAGTTTGTCTATACTTTTGTTTTTTTTTTACATATTTGCAAATTCAATTTATATGCTTAATTTTCGTTACATAATTCTTTTGTATCATACATTTTACAACATATCCTCACGAACTACGAGTGTCTGATTCTCACTATACAGTGTGATACGTAGGTAACCCTTCTCGGGTTTGACACCACTAAAAAAAGTCAATCTAGACCTTGGGGAACGCTACCCAACTAAAGTAGAACGAACTTGTCTAAGGGACGCACTTCCTAGTCCATCTGAAAAGGGGACGCACTTCTCCGCATCCACCTTAGAAAGGGACTATCTGGTTTACCAATCTTTTCATTCATCCTATAATGGACAATCATTTTTTTCATTACATTCATCCTATTGTGTGGATAATCATTTTTTCATTGCGTTCATCCTATCGTGGACAATTATTTTTACCTTGCATTCGTCCCATAGTGGACAATCATCTGTTTTATACAGTTTTTACTTACTATCCTATCGTGGATGAATTCTTTTTCAAGCATACATTTTTATAACCTGTCTGCACGAACTACGCACACCTGATTCTCGTCAAATATGAGATACGTAGGTAGCCCTACTTGGATTTGGTACCCTTTATTCAAAAAACAAAAACAAAAAAAAAAACAAAAACAAAAAAAAAATATTGGTTGATACCAACACAGTTAGGGGCATAGGAAAGAACAAGTAATAATCTGTATAGTGGAGAAGACTGACTTCGCGGTAAACCATAGATTCTTTTGGTACCTCTCATCCACACCTGTAGTGACATTTGAAAAATTGTCTTGCATGCTTCCAAGATATGAACAAAACCAACCTTATCGTTTCATGTGCATTGTGTGGTGAGTGTTAGAATAAGTTCAATTGCATTGCATTGTGATCTAGAACTTGGCTCGAATGTTTGTTGAGGCGAAATCCTGAGTAACACTTGGTAGAGGAAAGGATCGTAGGCTTTCTTTGATCCGTTTGAGCCTTTCCAGTGTACCAAATAACATTATCCGTAGTACTTCCCCTTTGAGCCTGAAGCCTATTTTTTTAACAACCACATCTTATGCCTATACCCTTTCTAAGTGCGTACACGTACTATCCCTCTCTTGGCCCGACCTCCTTGAGCGCATCAGAAATGTGCAAATTGCTGAAAAAGTTGAAGTTGCAATGTTCCCAAAAGAGGAAGAGAAATCAAAACAAAAGGACGACTTCACACAAAGAAGAAGTCAAAAAGCCCCGACAATATAAAAAAAAAGGAAATAACTTCGAAATGGGGAAAAAGCTTCAAACGAAATATTCAAAAGAAGTCTGTACAAAACAAAGGGGGCAAAGAGAAGCAAATCGGCATCAAGGCACACAAGCGCAGACATATTCCAACGCTCAAGGAAGGATTAGTCACTCCTTACCCAAATGATATCCTTTTCTTTCCCCAAGCCTATATTACAAACCCATAATAAGCCCTACATGATCATATACAGAGGGTTCTCACATTAGTGGATACTCACATGACGGTCAAGCCTATGGTATCACACTTAAATGTATTGAACATCTTTCTGAGGGTGAGTGTACTTCTCTAGATGTCCCAAAGTTTAAAATACTGAAATACATGTGAGAAAGGGACTTTCTTTTAGTAAGGGCATTTGAAACATGATGATGCATATATGTCGAAACCTTAGCTTGAAGCAAGTGTCGATACTCAGGTATGTCTGAGGTAGCATCTGAAGCTGTAGGAATTACCCTGGAGTCAGTCTCGGTTATACAGAAAGCAATAACGGGAGCCCCTAAGCACAATACTAATTGTTGGTACCAACTGAAGTCAAAATATGATTCTGTCTTTTTCATATTTTCAAATATATATATATATATATATATATATATATATCAAAAACCTAGCAAAATATATTGCATCATTTTTTTCAAATTCCTTTTTCCCACAGAGTCTCGGATAAATAACCCAGAAAACCCTTACAAATTCCTTTTGACATGAACTACGTTATGACCTGATTACCTCGGCGGGATACGTAGGCAGCCACATCGGCTTCGGTCCCATTTTGGAAAACTTCACAATCGCCATTTTGCTTGCAACGAACTACGTTATGACCTGATTTCCTTTGTCAGAATACGTAGGCGGCCTATATCGGCTTCGGTTATACCATTGGAAATTTTCTTCCATTATCTTGCACACAACGCAATAGGCTCACATGATCGCCTTAATAGGACAAGCAAGTTGCCCGCACAAACTCGATTTTGTCCAGTTGGAAGTTCAGCATCTTCATATATACCAGAAACTGGGGCAAATTTTAAGGGTTCACTGCAAGAATATGCCAATGGACTTGGAAAAATGCCAGACAACTAAGTCTTCAATCTAAACCAGTCTGAGCTTGCAAGCGTCAAGGGAAAAAACTACAAAGTCAATGCGAATCAACCGCCCCCGCCCCCAAACTCACAAATTTCTTTGAGTGTAAGTCTTCAGGTTGACAGAGGCAGAGAAGCCGCAGCATGTGTGTTTAATTTGGCAAAGAACTCCGGCATCGCAGTTTAGGCCCTACAAGGATCACGTTCCTATTGGGTGTCCGTACAAAAACATCATCTTGACCTACAGGGTCCCAACTGCTATGTCCGTACAAGGACGGTATTTCGACTCACAAGGTCATATTCTCATCCTTATCCATTCCTTTTACATCGCTTATGTCCGTGCATTAACTTTTAATCTAGATTGATGACATAACAATTCAATCTTAGGGTCACACTTTACATCACGTCTAAGCAACGACATCATTATATTTCGTCTATGCAACGACGACATTTGCATCACGTCTAAGCAATGACGTCATTTTACATTTCATCTATGCAACGACGACATCTGCATCACGTCTAAGCAACGACGTCATTACCTTTCGTCTATACAACGACGACATATGCATCAAGTCTAAGCAATGATGTCATTTTACATTTCGTCTGAGCAACGATGATATCTTTGCATCACGTCAATACAACGACGTCATTTCAGGCGCCCACCTCATAATGCGGGTATTTAATTTTAGTCAGGCGCCCACCTCCTAATGCGGGTATTTTAATTTCAGTAGCCCACCTCATAATGCGGGTATTTTAATTTCAATCAGGCGCCCACCTCATAATGCGGGTATTTTAATTTCAGTCAGGCGCCCACCTTCCAATGCGGGTATTTTAATTTCAGTCAGGCACCCACCTCTTAATGCGGGTATTTTAATTTCAGTCAGGTGCCCACCTTCTAATGCGGGTATTTTAATTTCAGTCAGGCGCCCACCTTCCAATGCGGGTATTTTAATTTCAGTCAGGCACCCACCTCTTAATGCGGGTATTTTAATTTCAGTCAGGTGCCCACCTTCTAATGCGGGTATTTTAATTTCAGTCAGGCGCCCACCTCATAATGCGGGTATTTTATTTTCAGTCAGGCGCCCACCTTCTAATGCGGGTATTTTAATTTCAGTCAGGCGCCCACCTTCTAATGCGGGTATTTTAATTTCAGTCAGGCGCCTACCTCATAATGCGGGTATTTAATTTCAGTCAGGCGCCTACCTCATAATGCAGGTATTTAATTTCAATCAGGCGCCCACCTCCTAATGCGGGTATTTTAATTTCAGTCAGGCACCCACCTCCTAATATGGGTATTTTAATTTCAGTTAGGCGCCCACCTTCCAATGCGTGTATTTTAATTTCAGTTAGGCACCCACCTTCTAATGCGGGTATTTTAATTTCAGTCAGGCGTCCACCTTCTAATACGAGTATTTTAATTTCAATCACACCTATGCAACAGCGTCATCTACATAACGTCTAAGCAACGACGTCATCTCATCACGCATATGCTACGGCATCATCTGCATTGGGGAGGTACTTTGAACGTTGTTCCGCCCTTCCCCCAGTATCTCGCCACATCTGCAACCAGTGTCATCATAAGTCGACACTGGGGCAATGTTTCTTGAATCTGCACCATCTTTTGCAACTTCTCTCCCCCCTCGGGATTCTATTTCTTCCCACGCAACCCTAACCTTCCCTCGAGTCCCGATGATCATGACAAAATTGGTTACTCAGTCAACTTTTTTGGCCGAAAACTCTTTCATCATCTCCGGTCAAAGAGGGGTATCTGTTGACACCCAATTTTGTCCCACCTTTTCTGATTTTATTTGCAATTTTGAATATTTTTGACACCTCGAATAATTTATATATATATATATATATATATATATATATATATATATATATATATATATATATTGCATTTTATTGTCATTTGCATTTTTTATATCATAATCATACTTTTATTCTAATATTATATGTTAATTTTATTTTCGCAAGAAAAAAAAACGTCATCGCATTTTTATTTTTATTTTAGCACCAAGCATTTCGCAAATATCATATTTTTATCATATTGTTATATTTACAATTTATAAATTTTGCAAAGCTTTTTTATTTTAATTTTATATATATATATAATAAAACCCCTTTTTATATTTTAAAACCAAACCCCCTATTTCGGACCCCATCCGAGGCCCAACCGAAACACCCCAAATCGGCCCACTTGGACCGGCCCATTCGGCCAAACACCCATTTTCTTATCCCCTTTAAACCCAACCCCAAATAAAAAACCCAAACACCAAAAAACCATACACCCTTTTACCCAAAAAACCCCAATCGACCGCAACCCCCCATGCCCCGACCCCACACCTCGCCGGTCACCTCACCACCACTAACCCCTGACACCCGACACACCCCATACCCCTATCCCCTAAAATCCGCAACCCATACCCCAAGAATCCGCCCCAAAAATTGGATTTTTTGCCCCTTTTGTTTGAAATTCGAACTTGATTTTATAGGGGAAACCCCACCTATAAAATCCCCCTATGTCTTCTATTGAGGGGGACCGGAAAAATGAAAAAAAAAAAAAAGAGATTCGGGTCTTGTTTTTGTAGAGTCCGAATCGAAAAAAAAGAGGGATTTTTGGGGAGGTCTTAAGTCCGAAAAAAGGGGGTTCGGAAAGTTGTTTTGTTGGTGGTTTTTGGTGCCTTTTGTTGGTGTTTTTCGGTACTTTTTGTTGGTGGTTTCCGTTTGTTTTGTTGGTGGTTTCCAGTCGGTTTGTTGGTTTTATTTCGGGCCGGTTTTGAGATTTCACTTTTTCGATCGTTGTTTTGGTTGGTTTCTCTCGGTCGGAGTTCTAAAAAAATAAAAAATCAAGAACAATCCAGGTCAGGTCGGGTCATTGCTCTATCTCGGTTACTGTTCCGACGGGTAAAAATTTTAGATTTTTGTTGTGTTCGATATTCTGTTGTTGGCTATCTGAAAATCTGAGAAAATCTAATTTGGGTCGTGACTTTGATTCGGGTCGGGTCATCGATCCGGGTCGGGTCTACCCGATTTGGGTAAATTTCCAGATTTTTATTGTGTTCAATATTCTGTTGTTGGCTATCTGAAAATCTGAGAAAACTAATTCGGGTCGTGACTTTGATTCGGGTTGGGTCTACCCGATTTGGGTAAATTTCCTAATTTTTGTTGTGTTCAATATTCTGTTGTTGGCTATCTGAACATCCAAAAAAAATTGATTCCAGGTCGGGTCAGTTTGGGTACATTTCCAGATTTATATGCTTGATATTTTATTGTTGGTTATATGTAAATCAAGAAAAAAAATTGATTCTGAATCCTGTTTCGAGTCACTGTTCAGGATCCGGGTCAGGTCAAAATTCAGAATTCGGGTCAGACATTTTTAATTGCGAACTGTTGCTGTTTTTGGCATTTAACATTCGTTACACAGCTATCTTGCTATTTTACTAATTTGAATAAATACTGCATTTAGGCCAATGAAATTAAATTCGAGGTCGTGTCTCTTCGGAAATTGTTTTCTTTACTGTTCTACTAATTTAAATAAATAATGCACTCTGGCCGATGAAAAAATATCCGTCGATTTTTTTGGCATCCATAGTTGAAAAGACGGAAAATAAAACTTCTGGGCAAGGATGAAACTTAAACATTTTTTCATCCGAGAGACCAACATGTTCAGTAGGCAAGGCAACTAAAATGACCAACGAGTCATAGGTTCGCAACCCCGACGTGATTGGAATGATCTTTTCAAAATTTAAGTCTGAGCCCTCCGTAATCAAAACATTTACTGTTTTGGATACGGATCCAAAGTTTATTTATATTCAATTATTTTCTAACCGTTTGTTCTTGAGAGCTTACAAGGAACACATTTAAAGAAGACAAAATACCCCTCGGAGATTACTTATTTTGTTGTTGTTTTTACTTTCTTTAATTCAGCTTTATTTCATTATGTATTGTAATATTATTGTACTCGTGAAATTATTGAAATGTTTAGAATAGGTAGAGTTAGAATTAATTAATAGGGTAGTCTAAAACAGGAAACAATCGCTAGTTTATTTATTTTTAGGCTCGATTAGTTTTAAAATCAGAAATTGCAAGTTTATCTATTTTTAGGCCTGTCGCCCATAAAATTCACCTTGCATACATTTTTATCAATTTTCATACAAATGCATACTTTTTTTTTAGCTTTACATGTATATTAATGCCATACAAATGCATACTTGTTCAAAATGCATCATTTTATTAACTTCTTGCACTATTATTTTTATACTTGTAAAAATATGTATTTTTCTTAGCATAATAATTAACCTGAGTTTGACCAGATAACCGCAAGTTAGCGGATCTTAAAGGATGCCTAATCCCTTCCCTTTAGGATAATAAAGAACCCTTACCTAAAATCTCATTAGTTTCGCAGACCATAAAATCGGAGTTATTTTGCAGCATTTAGTTAACATTCAGGTGTCCTAATTCACCTTAGAACAATTAGGTGACGACTCCTCAACAAAGCATTTTTAACCAATCCAGAGGGAATCGACACCATCGCGTCGCGAAGCCCACGGTAAAAAACGGGCGCGACAGTCCTAATCATGTGATATAACACTAGTCCCCCACCTTTTTATACACGCACCAAATTTATTTTCGATCCCCCTCGTCACACTTGTTACGTCTAAAATTATTTCAGAGTTTTATCCTTTTATATACTAAATCCTTGATGTGCATACCTTCATATAACAAAATTTCCTCGGCCTCAAGTTTACTTGCATACGCCTAGCTGTTCAAACCATCGTCCGAAATTACAGGATGTTACATGGTGGGTCGGATGGGTGGTGAAGGATGGGTGCTCGGGGTGGGTGGTGGGGTTGGTGGGGCTTGGGTGAGTATTTTTCAAAATCCCCACTCCCCATCCTATCCCACCCCCATAATATTTTGCTAGATATATAAATGCTCTTAAAATAATATTTTCTTTTACTTACTTTCTAAACACTAGAAAATAAGTAAGAAACTCACTTGTTTTCCAAGAATATTTTTTTAGAAAAATATTTTTCATGGAAATCATTTACCTTCATACTAATCACACCCTTAGCCTTTAACAACAACAACATACCCCGTGAAATCTCACAACGTGGGGTCTGGAGAAGGTGGAGTGTACGCCTAACACGTGAAATCCTAATGTCCCTAATTAAATAGGTATTGGGATTTGGTCACCTAACACTTGATAAGGGTAAATATGAAAAAGTAAGAATAATTATTTCTTGATTTGATAAGTGGACACTCTTTTTGAACCTAAAAATAAGGCTAAGTGGACACTCTTTTTATCCGAAGGGAGTAATTATTAATGTTATTAATTTCTAGTATGTTCATAAATTAACCATTTAGATGATGGTCTTTAAAGAAGACAAGTGGATACGTAGATTCAATTCATTAAACTTATCTACAGTAATTCTTTTATCTCTAAAAGATTACGTGATTAAGCATCCTCGATTATGATTCAACTTACATCTAATTGTGCGCAACTAGGGGTGAGCACGGGTACAGGGTACCCAGATATCCGACCGGAACCGACACTAACGGGTAGGTTTCGGGTAGATACATTATAATAACGGGTAGGGTCCGGGTAGTAAAATTAGGAACCGATCAATGTCGGGTCCGGTTCCGGTTCCGACAAATAGAGACAGGGTACCCGGACCCGATACCCGGAACCTATAAAATATTAAATATTTTTACTTTTTAGAGAAACATTTGGACCACTTTTAACTTTCTCCAAAATTATTTGTTGCACGCCTGCACAATGATTTTCCCCACCCCAAGACGCAAAAATTTCAGTTTTTTCACCCCTTTATTCTAGAATGCTTTTTGTGCCCTAAGAAAAAAACACACAAAACTCTCTCAATAGCGATGGCGTTTTAGCTACACCACCGAGCTTCATCATCGTCGTTGTTGAAGCTTTCTCTCAGGTACTTTCATCGTTGTCGTCGTTGAAGCTTCACCTTTACCTCTTTCTCTCCCTTGGTTGTGTTCACGTCGTTCCTAAAATGCATATGGATTCATATCTAACTCTTCAATTTCTTTTTAATATCCTATGCTTCTGTTCTATTTCAGGCGATACTCATCTTCAATTTGTATTACTTTTTGATTTGAAATGTAAATCTATTTTTAAAATTTGTGTATATTTTTGTAGCTCTGAAGATGAAATTTAGAGATTTACTAGTATAAGAAAGCTTTTCTTTTGTATCGAAGAGCCTATGAACACAAAAATAAGTTTAATTCAGATATTTCCAAATTTATTTTGAAATCAACACGTTCAATTAATTGAGTGTCAAATTTGGCTTACAATTTTAGGTTTTGGTTACAGAATTAGCTTTTCTACAATGAATAAGTTTTCTGAAACTTCTTATAAGGATACTAAAAACTCCGATTGCAGGCTAAAAAACTACTGGATGAAATTATTTTAGAACTCTTTTTTATTCTCATAGGCTAACAATTGTTGCTTAATCTGTGTTTTTTTATTTACAGGGTACCCGGGAACCTACCCGGACCTTGCGGGTCCGGGTAGGTTCCGGGTAATGATTGCTACGGGTAGGTTCCGGGTAGTAAATTTAGGAACCGATCTTTTACCGGGTAGGGTCCGGGTAGTTAAAAAATGTTAGGGTACCCGGACCCGCTCACCCCTAGTAAATAACATGAGTTCTCATTTGGAAGGGCATACCCCTTAATGGACCTTTTTCCTGGTACCCCTTAATGGGCCTTTGTCTGTCAATTTGGCGAGGTAAAATTGATTAAACTAAACAGTGAATACAAAAATATACTAATTTGTTGTGTCAAACGAAAAGCTTTTCTTCTCTATTCGCAAAACAACCAAATCTTATATGTTAAGAGCCCCACATCGGAAATGGAATGGAAACATGGACTCCTTAAATGGACTTGAACAATCCTCACTCTACAAGCTAGTTTTTTGGGTTGAGTTAGGCCCAAGATCCATTATTTACATGGTATCAAAGCCAGACCCATTCCAACTCTTTGTTCACCGATGTTGAGCCCCAAATTATATTGTACACGCTACAGTTAACGAGGTCTGGGCGTGCAGGGGAGTGTTATGAGTCTCACATCGGAAATGAAATCGGAACATAGACTCCTTATATGGACTTGGACAATCCTCACCCTACAAGCTAGCTTTTGGGGTTGAGTTAGATCCAAAATCCATTCTTTACCCTAGATAACAACAAATATATAACGTCCTAATTAATATATGTTTCTTAGTGTACTTTTACCAAAATGAGACCATCATATTATGTTCTTCCTAGTCCAAAGTGCTAGCGGCAGCACGGAAGACAAATGATATTTATATATTAAATAGTTAATAACATAACCATTTGTTAAAATAATGTATCCACAGAATGTCAACAATTTTTTAATTGAAATATACATCGAGTTTTAAATGCTAAAAGTTAATTTGTGCAAAAAAAAATCCTTTGTATCTCATTGGCTTTTCTCTGTCTTTAGTATGGCTAAAATGCAACATATAGATTATCCAGCCCAACCCACGGACTACCTCAGCAGATTAACCAAATGGGCTATATGAGGCCCAAATGCGCACGTCGTTTCAGAATTAGGGTTTCAGACAGGCCTATTTAAACTGCTATTCACCTCTTGTTTGGTTTTTTGATGTTTTGAATTTTGTAACTATTTCGCACGCATCTCAGGGAATAGGAAGTGACACTTGGCGTAGATTCCACCGTTGATCAGTTCAACGGTCTGGATTTTCTAATTAATTCTATGGTCGACGGTAGCAAAGACCGACGATGCTATGATTAGACCAATAACAAGTTTTCGCATTTTGATAGGAATCTGTGTAGCTGTTTCCTGCGACTACATTTTTAACTATTTTGGAATTTACATTGATATCTAAACTTGCTAGCTATTCCAATCTTGAGCTGACTGAATAAGGAACTCATATGTTGCCATGGAATCCAACTGTTCCCAATTAATTTTTTGACCAAATTGATGTAATAAATTGAACTAGAGCAGTCACCAAAAAAGTGTTTTTTTACTATATCAAAAGACATTCTTGTTTTGAAGATTAAAATCTTGCTCACAAAGAACTATGTAAATAAAAAAAGTCTAAAACTATGTGAAACTTTTTAGCATATTGATTTGAAATAACATCGGACTCGAAAGATTGGGCAAATTGATGAAAGAATGAGCTGGATAAGTATGGCCCTAAATGAAGTTAATAGATACAAATATTTTTAGTTTGGAACAACAACTTAATGAATGTTCACTTGTGTTTATCTACACTGTGTAATTGAGAAATTGTATGACTACGCTTTCAAGGAATTAACAACAAAAAAAGGAGCTTATTTTGAGTATGAAGTTTGGCCAAATCTTTTAATAGTTAAACGTTAAGTGAAGTTACTGTTTAAGCAAGATTTTTATACATCTTCCATTTCTTTATTTTTAAATTCTATTTTTTTTTACATTTTAATCAAATGAATTTAACAAACTTGATGAAATACATTTGTGAACTGAGTGTTACATGTTTTTTTTATCCAGTTTGTTGCTCAAAACCACTTTTGTAAAGATTGACCATATGTAAATTGTTTCTATAACATGAACATTTCTCAAATTTGTCCAAACACAAATTGCTACTTTTCCAAAAAAAAGAGAGGGTATTTTCCATCCATAGTAGATTTTGATAGTTTGTCCAAATGGCATCTAAATTACCCCTCATTTAAAAAATTCGTAGTCTTTGCTAGAAGTGTGTTTTATTAATCTTGAGTTAGTTAAATTGAAATTATTAATGATTTGCTCAACAAATAAACACATCATAATCAAATCGATTTTTTTTTTTTTGGTATTCATGGGTATTTTCTAGGGGTGAGCACGGGTACAGGGTACCCAGATATCCGACCGGAACCGACACTAACGGGTAGGTTTCGGGTAGATACATTATAATAACGGGTAGGGTCCGGGTAGTAAAATTAGGAACCGATCAATGTCGGGTCCGGTTCCGGTTCCGACAAATAGAGACAGGGTACCCGGACCCGATACCCGGAACCTATAAAATATTAAATATTTTTACTTTTTAGAGAAACATTTGGACCACTTTTAACTTTCTCCAAAATTATTTGTTGCACGCCTGCACAATGATTTTCCCCACCCCAAGACGCAAAAATTTCAGTTTTTTCACCCCTTTATTCTAGAATGCTTTTTGTGCCCTAAGAAAAAAACACACAAAACTCTCTCAATAGCGATGGCGTTTTAGCTACACCACCGAGCTTCATCATCGTCGTTGTTGAAGCTTTCTCTCAGGTACTTTCATCGTTGTCGTCGTTGAAGCTTCACCTTTACCTCTTTCTCTCCCTTGGTTGTGTTCACGTCGTTCCTAAAATGCATATGGATTCATATCTAACTCTTCAATTTCTTTTTAATATCCTATGCTTCTGTTCTATTTCAGGCGATACTCATCTTCAATTTGTATTACTTTTTGATTTGAAATGTAAATCTACAAGACGGGTTTTGTGCCTCTCAAATGTACCATCAGATTTTTCTTTATGACTAAAAATCTACATAGACCGAATTATATTAGCATCAGGGGGACGGGGCACCAAATCCCACGTCCTATTATTAATAAGAGCATTAAATTCATCATCCATAGCCATTTTTCAATTTGGGTCATTAAGGGCAGACACAGGATTACGGGACAACGGTGACGTGGCAACATGGGTGTGAAGACCGTATTTTTTGTTTGGCTTAAAAATTCCGTGTTGACTTTGAGTGACAGGTCGTTGGGACAGAATTAGAGTTGGGTCAGACGAGAATGACGGACTGCCCGACAGTGGGCTGATAGTGACTGGATTATCGGGTAGTGGGCCAGGGGACGGTGGGCTGCCCAAGTTGGATGGTGGGCCGAGACCTAGCGGACTGCCCGCCACTGGGGTTCTCGATAGTGGGCTGCCAGCGAGAGGCTTAGTTAGGCCAGCAGCCGCGGGGCTCGGTAATTGGGCCGAGACACCGGACCCGTTCGGCCTGTTTGGGAGGCTAATTTATGGATCAAATACGAGGGTATGCTATCGTCAAGCAATTCATAGGTAGAAGGCCCGAAACAATGTAATTTGGCAAAAGGGAAA
The DNA here is from genome assembly GCA_034509755.1 of Anisodus tanguticus. NCBI lineage: Eukaryota > Viridiplantae > Streptophyta > Magnoliopsida > Solanales > Solanaceae > Anisodus > Anisodus tanguticus. The sequence goes on along the minus strand of CM067561.1, from coordinate 20,352,948 downwards.
TTTGTTTCATCAAAAATTACGTGATGACTTACGGTGATCTTATTAGAGGATAAGTCGAAACATTTGTAACCACGATGATTTGACGGATATCCCAAAAAAAATATGGAGTTGACCTGGGTTGAAGTTTATTGATGGTAGTAGAAGGAAAGAGAGGATAGCATAAGCACCCGAAAACTCGTAAATGAGAATATGATGGGTCCCTTAGATATAAAATTTTGAGTGGGGATTGGTAGTCTATTTGTTTGCTTTGAAGTATGTTCAAAAGATAGGTTGCCATTTGTAACGCATGATGCCAAAAGGATGGTGGTAGAGACGCATGGGCAAGTAAGGTTCTAGCAATATTGTTAATGGTTCGAATTTTTATTTCTGCTTTTCCATTTTGAGATGATGTATGTGGACACGAGAGACGAAACGACAAACCATTAGTTTTGCAAAAATTCCAAAAAGGCCCATTATCAAATTCTCTACCATTGTCACACTAAATATTTTTAATATCCCATTCAAATTGAGTGCGGATGTATGCTCTAAAGGATAGAAATGTGAAAAAAACTTGTGACTTTTTAGACAAAAGAAACGTCCACAAAAAAATTAGAGTAATCATCCAACAATAGAAGATAATATCAATGGCCCGAAGAGCTCAAAACGGGAGATGTCCAAATATCACTATGAATAATATCAAAAGGCATAACAATACGAGACTTAGAAGCAACAAAAGGCAACTTAACATGTTTTCCAAGAGAACAAGAGTGACAAACATGAGAACTACGAGGTCTAGTACACTCAATAAATTTATTTTGTTTAAGGGAAGCAAAAACAGGTGCTCCCGGATGACCCAAACGTTCATGCCATAAAGAAGAAGCTAAAGCTGCAAAAGTGGATGGTAATTTGGCTTGATATGTAGTTGTAGAGATTGGATAAAGCTCGCCTCGACTATCACTTCTCATTAAACGCATCCCCGTTTGAAAATTCTTCACGGAAAACTCGAAAGGATCAAATTCAACAGAAATTCAATTATCAGTGATAAATTTTCTAACTGATATCAAGTTTTTAATTAATTGCGGTGCGTGAAGGACAATTTTCAAAATTAACTGTGGGTTCGGGAGAGACAAGTTTGTAGTAACATAACCACGAATTGAAAATGAATGACCATTTCCGATAATTATACCATGATTATTGCTCAAATTAAAATAGGACGAGAATTACCTTGTGAGGATGTCGTATGAGACGTTGCACCGGTGTCCATGTACCAATTTGCGTCAGGCGGAGTAGGCCCAAGAGTGTGCATCGCGGCCTCGATATCTGTCGGGGTCGCCACTGCCGAGTGGGCCTGCTGCCACTAGATCGGTAGTGGCCCAAGGATTCCTGCGCCGGATTGCTGGACCTGCTGGCTGGTTCGCTGTGCCTGGGCTGCTGGCCTGGCCCAATTCCGCGGGGGAATGGGCAGGGAGGCACGACCCAAGGCCACTGTCAAGCCCAAGGTACTGACCCACTGCCCTATTGGACTGGCGGCTACCACTGGGCTGGTTGTTACTGTTGGCCGCCACCACTACTGCCACCTCCACCGTAGCGGTTGTCATCGCATATTCCACCACCAAGGTTTTTGCTCCCGTTACCGCCATTTCGGCCCTTTTGGCCACGATTTGGCGGAAAATTTTCAAATTGTGACGAATTCTCATCGAACGGAGTGGCAATCAAGGCGGAATTTGACACGATGGTTGTCTTCTTGGAAAAACCCGTTTCTTCGAGGATGAGCATAGAACGGGCTTTGTAGAATGGCGGCAGAAGATTGCTTTGACGGATGAGTGTACCTACTCCACTATATGCGTCAGTAAGGCCGACAAACATTTGTAACACGAGCAAATTATTTGTTATCGGCGCCCCGACGTTCTTGAGTTGGTCAAACAGAACCTTGAGGCGTTGACAGTATGCAGACGCATTGGGAAAATCTGCTATATCCGTGGTGGAATTCTTATTGTCCTAGAATATGTCACGTAAACATTCCCAAGCTTCCATAGCTGTGGAATCAGGCTCAAGAATAGTATATAGTAAATCACTCGAGATTGTGGCGTAGATCCACTGGAGGACTGTTGCATCAAGGGTCAACCATAATTCCTTCTCATCATCGATCTTCGGCACCTTCTCCTTGCCTTTTTCCGATGGAATTATGTGATGGATAACCCTGTGTGAGCGAAAATGGATTTTAAAGAGTTCCGCGCATGTCACATAATGAACGTTTTCCATCTCAAAAGTGATGGAGATATGAGATTTGATGTTGGAGACAGCAAGGGCTGGAGGCCAGCGGCGCAAGGAAGAAGGGGGGGGGGGGGGTGACGGTATTGAGAGAAAAGTTTAGGGTTTAGGATCTTTCCCTGGAATATGATATCATGTAGGAATTATTCTTCCTTGATTTTATTCATTAATGATTTACAATATATATAGTGATATAAAAATATTTACTTTGCTACAAACTAGGTAACTAATCATTCTTAATTACAAGAGAAATATAATTCTACCTACTATAGGAGATGTATAATTAATTACAATGTACAATTAATTATTGTGAAAATATTCTATTAGGTTCAATAAGATTTGATTTGTCAGGTCTGGTCGATTTTCAAAGAATTATTAGTAATATTTTTAATTTAATATAAATATTGAGTACGATTAAGTTTTTACCTAATTTATTTGTAGGCCAAATTTGTGTACAACTCATTCCGGCAAGACCCTCCAATACTTGGACACGTTTAGGAAGATACTGTATTAGGTAAATAAACTTTTGTTATTAAGGCATGTTTGACAATGGATTAAACAAGAATTTTGAAGGCAGAAGTAGTTTAATTATGAGATGTTTTGGTTTGACAGGTTCAAAGGGTAGGGACTAATAGAAGAAATATTTTCCCCAATCTATTCTTTCATATAGGGCAAATTATATACACAATATACAATTAATGATTAGAAGAAATCAAGCCTCTAATCTTCCTAATTGATAACAATCCCTATTAATCTTCCTAATCACTAATCCCTAATAATCTTCTTACTTCTTACCATATATACAATGATACTATATTAATAATAATATCAATAATGATAATATTCTAACACTCCCCCGCAGTCGAAGCTGGAGGGCGGCGAATGCTGAGACTGTCTCGAAAATCTTCAAATAATACCAGCGGAAGTCCTTTTGTGAAAATATCTGCGATTTGATGACGTGTTGGGACATGTAACACTCGCACTTGTCCGCGAGCCACCTTCTCACGAACAAAATGAATATCTAACTCAATATGTTTAGTGCGTTGATGATTGATTGGGTTCCCTAAGAGATAGATAGCACTAACATTATCACAGTATACTAGTGTGGCTGTTGGAATAGGGCAATGAAGCTCAAGTAACAGATTTCTAATCCAATATGATTCAGACACAACGTTGGCACCAATACGGTATTCTGCTTCAACACTTGAGCGTGATACTGTGGCTTGTCTTTTGAGGACCATGAGATTAAATTGTCACCGAGGAAGATATAATAATTGGAGGTGGAGCGTCTGGTGTCCGGACAACCTGCCCAGTCTGCATCCGTGTAAGTGACAAGTTTGGAAACGGAGGAAGGGTATAGATGTAATCCATACTCGAGAGTGCCCTGAATATATCGCACAATGCGTTTTAGAGCATGCATATGTTCCTCAATTGGATTATGCATGAATAGACACATTTGTTGCACTGCATAAGTAATATCAGTCCTGGTGAATGTGAGATACTGCAATGCTCCTGCTAGGCTGCGGTATAATGTTGGATCAGCAAATGGTTCGCTTGAAGTGACACTCAATTTAGACTTTGTGTCTACCGGCGTTGCCGAAGGTTTGCAAAAAGATATTCCAACTAGTTCCACAATCTCATATGCATGCTTCTTCTAGGAGAGAAATAATCCACATGCATGTCGTGTCACAGCAATTCCTAGAAAGTAGTGTAGTGGACCAAGATCTTTCATAGCAAATTCGGAACTAAGCTGACATGATATTCTTGCGAAGAGAGTCGGAAGATGATGTTAGGATAATGTCATCCATATATAAAAGAAGATAAGCAATGCAATTAGCCTGATGATAAATAAACAATGAATTATCGGATCGGCTGTGCGAAAAAACCATGTGTGACACGAAGTCTGTGAACCACTTATACCACGCCCTGGGGGTCTGCTTCAGGCCATATAATGATTTGTTGAGTAAGCACACATGATTGGGATATTTAGGATCTTTGTATCCCAACGGTTGGTGCATGTAGACAGTTTCATTGAGGTGTCCATGAAGAAATACGTTTTTGACATCGAATTGATGAAGAGGCCATCATTTTGAGAGAGACAGGCTTAAAACTGTTCTGATAGTTGCCGGTTGACCACTGGACTGAACGTCTCCCCACAATATACACCACCTTGCTGTGTCTTCCCATCACCTACAAGACGGACCTTATGCCGCTCAAAAGTTCCATCATAATTTTCTTTATGACTGAAAATCCACATAAATCGAATTATATTAGCATTAGATGGACGAGGTACTAAATCTCACGTCCTATTTTTAATCAGAGCGTGATATTCATCATCCATGGCCATTTTCCAATTAGGGTCTTTTAGAGCAGACATTGGGATACGAGGCAACGGTGATTTCGAGACCTGGGTGTGTAGGCTATATTTGGTATTGGGTTGGACAATTCCATGTTGACTACGGGTGACCGGACGAGTGGCATGGCCAGTGGACTGGACGCCACTGGCCGAGATCGAGGAAGTGGGCTGGACACCACTGTCCAGTGGGTTTTGGCATAGAATGGCAGTGGGCCGGGTGTTCTGGAGTGGGCTTGGAGCCTTGAATTGGCCCAATTGGTCAGTTGGTTGTGGCTGTGTGGGGAAAGGATTACTGGGCCTCAGAACCGAAGGCCCAGTCTGCTGTGATGAATTTTCACGCGGCTGGGCCTGTGTTCTTTGGTCCAGTGGGCCCAAACAACTCAAATTTTTGGCACTCTCCGTGGGTACCGAGCTGTGGAAAAAATGTGTTAGATACGAAAGCTTATCATCATCCAAAAAATCATAGGTATGTGTCCCGGTTTCATGTATCTTAGCAAATGGAAAACTTATTTCATCAAAAATTACGAGACGACTTATAATTATTATTTTGGAAGAAATATCGTAACATTTGTAACCGCGATGATTAGTAGGATATCCCAAGAAAACACATGGAGTCGATCGGATTGGAGTTTTGTGATTGTGGTAGATGAAAAGATGGGATAACAAAGACAATCAAACACTCTTAAATGATCATATGAGGGCTCTCGTAAATAAAGCATTTTTAGAGGAGCTTCGTAAGACATGTTTTTATGAGGAAGGATATTCAACATGTAAGTGGCCATTTGGAGTGCATGATGCCAAAATATTGGGGAAAGTGAAGCACGAGCAAGAGATGTTCTAATAATATTGTTTATGGTTCTAATTTTGCGTTTCGCCTTCCCATTTTGTGATGAAGTGTGAGGACAAGACAGACGAAAATTTATACCATTTGTTTTGAAAAAATTCCAAAACTGTTTATTGTCAAACTCCCTCCCATTGTCACATTGAATATTTTTTATATCACGTTCAAATTGAGTTCGGACGAATGCTCTAAATGTGAGAAAAGTGGAAAACACTTGTGTTTTTCGACAAAGGGAATGTCCACAAGTAATTAGAGTAGTCATCTAGTACGAGTAAAAAAATCTATGACCCGAAGAACTCAAAACAAGTGATGTCCAAAGATCACAATGTAAAATGTCAAATGGCATAAGAGTGCACGAAGTAGAAGAAATAAATGGCAATTTAACATGTTTACCAAGCACACAAGCATGACACCTATTTAGAGTCCGTGTTTGGGTATAAGAAATAAATTTATTTTGTTTAAGAGAGGCCAAAACAGACTCTCCCGGATGTCCCAAACGTTGGTGCCATAAAAATGGTGCCAAGGCTGCAAAAGTGGATTGAAACTTGGACTGTTGATTTGGTGGATTTATTGGATAGAGCTCCCCCTTGATATCACATCTCATGAGAAGCTTCCCTGTTTGAAAATCATGCACGAAAAATCCAAAAGGGTCAAAACTAATAGATACCCAATTATCCGTAGTAAACTTTCTAACAGAGACCAAGTTTTTGATTAATTTAGGAGCATAAAGGACATTCTTTAAAACAAGTGGTGGGTTTGGTGGGTGGCAATTTACTAGAACCATTATCTTTTATTGGAATTGAATGACCATTTCCGACATTTATTCCATTATCATTGCTCAAATTAAAATAAGATGAGAGATTACCTTGAGAGGACATCATATAGGACGTCACACCAGAGTCCATATACCAATTTGAATCCGGTGGATTAAGTCCGAGAGTGTGCATTGCAGACTCTAAATCTGTTGGGTGGGCCACAGCCGAGTGGGCCTCCTGCCATTGGGTCGGTAGTGGCCCATTTGCCACCGAACTCGCTGCCGGAATTTGCATTCCGCCGTGGCCCGAACGCCGAAAGTTGGGGCGGTAGCCACCGGGCCCGAAGGCCGGCTCCGGCCCGGTTCCGGTTGGGAATAGATTGGGCGGTGCAGCCCACAGCCATTGCCAGGCCCAGTGGCCTGTCTCGCCACTGTGCTACCCCTGTTGTCCCCCGGAGTTGGTTCTGCCGCCTTGTCCACCACCACCACCACCGCCGCCGCTAGAATTTTTATTTCCACCATTTTTGTTATTTCAGTTATTACCATTCCGGTTTTTATTACCATTTCGTCCTCGATTTTGTTGTTTAAAATTCATGGAATTATTATTGGTGGCAACAAAACTCGAATTTGGAACTATGACTGCCTTTTTCGCGAACCTCGCCTCTTCAAGGATTAACATGGAACTTGCTTGATAGAATATGGGTAGTGGATTACTTTGGCGAATGAGCGTTCCCACACCACTATAGACATCGTTAAGCCCCGCAACCAATTGTAGGACTACTCGGTTGTTGGTGACTGACGAACCAACATTTTTAAGTTGGTCTGACAAAATCTTCAGGCGTTGAGAATATGCCGATGCATTTGGAAAATCCGTCATATCTATGGTGGAGAATTCTTGTTCCAATGTCGCGGCGCAAGAATTTTTATTATCTTGAAAAATGTCCCGCAGCGATCCCAAGCCTCCTTTGCAGTGGAATCTGGTTCCATTATTGTGTGCAACAAATCTGAAGAGATTGTTGCGTAAATCTATCAAAGAACTGTGGCATCAAGAGTTTCCCACAGTTCCAAGTCATCATATGTCAGCGATTCCTTCCCTTTGTGATTTGCCGGTGGGATTATGTGATGAATAACCCGATGAGAGTGGCAACATATTTTGAATAGTTCTGCCCATGTTGCATAGTGAACATTTTCTATCTCAAGAGTGATGGAAATATGTGTTTTTATGTTTGAAACGACTAAAGCTGGATGATAAAGGGATTTAGATTCAGACATTGTTGGTTTAATGGAACAAAAATGAAGAACAATAATGAAGAGTAAAAAAAATATTCAAAAATTTTCGGTCAAGAAGGGTTCTGGACAAAAATTTGAGAAGAATGAAGGAGAAAGAAAAAAAAATTATTTTCAGCCAATGGTAGGATTTTGGACGAAAATTGATAAGAAAGAAAAAAAATTGGATCTTTTTCTTAGGCTTTTGATACCATAATAGAAGAAATATTTTCCCCAATCTATACTTTATATACACAATATACAATTAATGATACTACATTAATAATAATATCAATCATGATAATATTCTAACAGGGACAAGTGTAGGTAATTAGAGTAGTGACCCACACGTTATCAAAATGGACACGAGTTTGTCACTTTGTGGACAATAGTTTAATTTAATTTCAATTAAGACGATGACTTTTCCATTTAATTTCCTTGTTTGCATCTTCATGCCACTAGCAAATACACTAATGTTTGACTTGTAAATAACCGATTCGATGTTTTGTCGAGTTAAGCCGATCCAATGGCTACTTTTAGTAGGTAAGTTATAATTTTTCACTTTATTTGAATTAAAGAGTTTGAAAATGAAAATATAATTTTATTTAATTATACTTTTTGCAAGGAATATTTGGATTGATGTTCATATTTGAATGTACAAAAGTGAGTTGGAAAACAACTTATAACATGTTTTTTAAATTTGAAATACAACTTCAAATTAGATTTAAAATTTCATGAACAAACACTTATTTTTAAATAAAATAAAACAGAAACAAATGAATAATTTTTATGTCAGACGGGTCCTAATGTAATGCATATTGTTGATTTTGGACTAAATTCCTACAATTATCTTAAAAGATTTTCACCGCTTTAAAGAGTATTTTTTACATTTTTATGAAGATAATATTCAAGCATGTGCGTCCATCGATTATATTATTGGATACTTCATATTTGTTATTTTCCACCAGCATAAATATCAAGTACTTCCGTTCGAGGTCTATATACATTAAAAAGAATCACAACTCCATCAGTTCTAAGTTATGCGATACTCTTTTCTTTTTAATTAATTAAAAAAAGAATGACATCTTTTTATATTTAATAGTAATAATTTAAACTTCTTATTTTACCTTTAATAAAATGCTTTATAGACACACATTTTTCTATGGCTTCTTTTCACCACAAATTTTAAAATTATTTCTTTATTTTAAAATTTGAGAAATTGATATAAATAGCCGCCCACCAAAATTATAACCAACAAATGTATATTTTTTAATATATATTGATGTATTATATACATAAGTATACATTTTTGATATAGTATTTATTTTTTTATTTATCTGACTAGCAAATATAGTTATTTCTGATCGACCAACTAAATGGTAGCCTTTAAATTCTGTATCCAATCTAACATCATCCAATGAATTGAAAAGTAATATTTTATAGCTGCTAAGACCTAAATTTAAAATCTCATAATTCTCACCTACTCTATTAATTACTAAGTCACATCCTTAAATACAAATATCCTATGTTTTCTATATATTTAATTTTTTCCTTATTAATTCTTATTATGAAATTTTGTACTGAGCACAAATATTCGATATCTGTAAAGAGTAATAGAAAACCAAATGTACGCAATGTTAGTCCAGATAGCTACAAACAAAATTTCTAGAACATTATCTTTATCAAACAGAACAATAAAATAAAATAAACAAAAAGAGAGTGTAGTCCATCATTTCTATGCGTTTTCACATTATTTTCCACAAAAAAGAACACATTTTGCTCTAACTTTTCCCAACCACTTTTCATATGTACATATGTTAAAGTTTCTTGAGATTCGGAAAATCCAAGGAAATTTTGTTTTTTTGAGGACATATTTTGGGGTCTGTCCAATTTTTGCTTGATTATTTTTATTTTTCTTACAGATTGTTTGTCTTGATGGGTAATTGCTTTGGTTCATCCGCTAGAGTTGATACCACTTTCAGCTCTCATAACATTTCTGGTACTTACTTGCCCTTTTTAAATTTATTCTTGTTCTTGCTACTTTGCTAGCGGGCTGGCCTTGTGGTCCGGGAAAGGACCGCGCATAGCGGGAGCTTAGTGTACCGGCTGCCTTTTTTTTCTGGCTACTTTGCCAAACTTTTTTTGGGATATGAATAAAATTAAAGATTGTTTTTTTTTTGCTCATCTTATTCTGCTTTGATATGGGTTTGGTTTTGTTTTTGCTCTTTCTGCTGTTTGTGATGATCTTGAATGGTTTTTAATTAGTTTATGAACAGCAGCAACAATTATCATAATCCCTCAGGGGTTATTTGTATGAATCTTGAATATTCATTCATTTTCATTTGGCCTGCTTTGATTCTCAGATTCTTAGGTAGATTAGAACTAATTATAATCTGTACATGTTGTACTAAGAGGCGGAGCCAAGATTTGAAGTTTATGGGTTAGGGATTTAGTTATGTTAAGTTACTGGGCTATAAGTTAATAATTTGTACATAGTCAATGAATTTCTTAACAAGTACTTGATTTAGACCAAAGCTACTGGTTTGGCTGGACCGTAAAGTATAGCTCCGCCCCTGGTTGTACTGAGGTACGAATCTCTAGACACCTAAAATGAAAGCTTGAATTTATTAGTTACTTAGTTAGTGAAGTAAAAAAGAAACTAGTTCAAATTACTAGTCGATGGGTATCTTCACAAGACGGATGAACTCTCTTGTTTCCACAGCCTAAAAATCACTTCGATGCAGAGATAGATCTTTTGGTATGTAAAAACCCTAGCCGTCTCTAGTCTAGTTAAAAGACCTGTTTTTCAACACCCATAATGGTGCTTATATAGGCTAGTACCAAGGTTTTAGAGGGAGGACTAACTAATGGGTTTAACGAGCTAATTAGCACCCCTTATGGGTGGACCCGACCCAATAACAATTTTCCAACAGTTAATAATAAGTACTACCTCTTTATTATGGCTTTGGGTTAATAAGTGAGAACTCAATGTTTTGGTGTATAAAGCACAAATCTTTTAGCTTAATTTGATTTGAGAAGATGATTAGGTATGGGATACCCGTCGCTTATGACTGCTCATTGATAATTTTTTTGAATTTTATATTATATACCATTGTTTGCATTGGCGACTTCTGTGTTTTGGTTTAGAGGAGACTGGGGTTTCTTGTTAGATATTTTGAGCTTCTTTCTCTCTGTTTGTTTTTGGAACTCGTAGATGGTTTTGTTCTATAAATGATTGCTTGCGCTGAACAATGAGCCTTTGAAATGATTGTCACCTGCAAGATTGCAATTCTAATGCCGATTGTTAAGCTGAGTACATTTTGTAGGTCATGTCCAGTTAAAGACAGTATTTGCAACTTCGAACGTTAATTGAAACCTATATGATGGCGAATTCTCTGGTCTGTCATCCCATATACTACCATAGAATCTGAAAGGAAGACTTTACTGCAGTTTTTGTTGTTATACGATGTCTCAGTTGAGATTGTTAATGACATGTTAAAGTGAAGTTTTTAGAATAAAGCTTATAGACTTGACTGAATTTGCAAGGAGATGGTTACATAATGTCAAAATGAAAGCTTATAGGAAAGGGAAAATTCTTATTTGCAGCTTAAGCTGATCAATGTGCCAATCGAAAGCCCTTAAGTTGGAGCTAACACTGCATATTTAATGCTCGTGGAATAGGATGATTCTTTTTTGAAGGTTATGGGTGATTCATTTTTCTCCCATATGGAATGAGTGATTCCCTGACTTTAGCATTTGCGCATGTTACATGTGATTACTGTGAAGATATGTGAGTTTATATGTCACTCGTATCTCTGTTGACGAATGCATAACTGTGGTCAATTGTTTTCTCAAATCTGTACGGTTATATGAATATCACTTATTAACAAACAGTTATACGGATATCTTTCTTCTGGTTGCTAAGTTTTGTTTCGCATATGAGATTTTACTACTATATAGACCCGCTGCTTGTTGGTAAATCAAATATACTAACTTTAGTTGTTTAGTGCATAACTGCTGGCAATCACATTTTTTGTCCAATCTATATAGTTATATGAGTATACTTTCTACTGGTTATTAGAAATTTGAGTCTTTTATGGGTTAAATTATGATTAGATTGTTAGAAAATGTGACTGAGCAATGCAATTTTCTACTATTCTGTCTTGCAGCTTCTGAAGCCTCTAGGATTCCCAGCCGAAAAAGCAATTCTTCTGTTCTATCAAGTCTAAGTATTCCATATTATAGTCGGAAAAGCAGCGTTGATACGCTTTCTACCCCGAGATCCGAAGGCAAAATATTGTTTTCTCCTAATGTTAAGTCCTTCTCATTTAATGAATTGAAAAGTGCAACAAGGAACTTTAGACCTGACAGTCTTCTTGGTGAAGGAGGATTTGGTTATGTTTTTAAAGGATGGATTGATGAACATAGTCTTACTGCTGCAAAGCCTGGTTCCGGAATGGTCATTGCAGTTAAGAAGTTGAAGCCAGAGGGTTTTCAAGGTCACAAGGAGTGGGTGGTATGTTCCATATGCAGGTTTCCAACTTAAATAACTCATTATAGCCTAAATTTGAAAAGTGCTTTTCAAAAAAGTACTTTTGGTGCGAAGCAGTTTGTGTTTGGCTAATCAATTTGAAAAACACTTTTGAGCAACAATTAGTGTTTGGTCAAGCTTTTAAAAAGTATTTCTAAGTGTATTTTCTCAGAAGTGCTTTTTAAAAAAGTACTTTGGGGGAGAAGCTACTTTTTTCAACTTCTCAAAAAGCTGCTTCTACTCAAAAACACTTTCTCTTCTCCTAGAAGCTTGGCCAAACACCACAACTTTTAAACAAAAGCACCTTTTTTGGGGGGAAAAAGGCACTTTTGGCCTTGGAGAAGCTTGGTCAAACAGGCTATTAATCTTGTTGGTGTAGTAATTCATGGAAAATGCTTCGCAGACTGAAGTTAATTACCTTGGGCAACTTCGTCATCAAAACCTGGTTAAACTCGTTGGGTATTGTATAGAGGGAGATGACCGTCTATTGGTGTATGAGTTCATGCCTAAGGGAAGCTTGGAGAACCATATATTTAGAAGTACGTCAGCTCACTACCTAAGCTTTCTCTCTTCCCTTTCTTTGGATTTGCCATGCTGTAGCAATTTGATCTGTGTACATCTCTTTACCACCTTATTGCTGCATCTCCGAGTGATTCTTTGCTACCGACTTTCTTGTCATATATCACAAGTCATAAATTCGTCCTTCGAAATTTTCTGAATTAGTGTTGAAAGAGCTATACCTTTTTCCCTCACAAGATTAACATTTAGTCCTTCTGGATACCTGAGATTGTTTTTATCTACTGCTGCAAGTTTTAGGGTCTTAGAGGCTGTTTGCTAGTAATGGCATGAGAGAAAAAGTTAGAGACCAAAAAACTAAAAGGAAGCTGAAGAAATGTAAGCAGGATGTATGAGCCATTCTGGTTCTATATTCTGCCACTTTAAAGTTGTGGAATTACAGGCACTTGCCTCAATTCTTACTTTGATTATGTTGAGTTGGCTTCATTATTTCTTTCCATGAAACATTTTGTCGGTCTTCTTTGCAATTAAGTAGTTAAACAGTGTTAACGAAACTTGGTTAACTCTATGATGATTGTTGATTCAATTCATGGGGTGTGAGTTACAGCCCTTGCATGAAATGGATAATATCGAACATCCAAGTGATGACTTGTATTATATGTGGATTTATAAATTGGTGGTAATTCTTGGAATCTTGTTTAACAGGAGGGCCTCAGCCTCTGACTTGGTCAACAAGAATTAAGGTGGCTATTGGTGCTGCAAGAGGCCTTGCTTTCTTACATGATGCTAAAGAACAAGTTATATATCGGGATTTTAAGGCTTCTAATATTCTCTTAGACGGGGTAGGTATTAAGCCCTTTCTTTAAATATAACAGTGTCGGGTTCTTTTAAAACTAGTGAAAGCTTAATATCTTTCTGTGTTCTGTAACTGCAGGAATTTAATGCAAAGTTGTCTGATTTTGGTTTAGCCAAGGCGGGCCCAACTGGTGATCGCACTCATGTCTCCACTCAAGTCATTGGTACACAGGGCTATGCTGCTCCAGAATATGTTGCTACAGGTTGATATTTGGCATTTCTGCATAGCTATTTTGTGCATAACAATTAGATTGTCCTTGAGAGAGATCCGTTATTATAGTATTTACAGTTTAAAACGTTGAAAAAACAGTGATTCTGGAATAAAATCTTGCTGCATGGTTCTCGCAACTTCTGCAGATTCAATTATGGTAATGTTTTTCCTGTTGGGTGTTGGGTGTCGGGTGTCTCTCACGAATTACAGGATAAAATGCTATCATAACTTTGTTATGCCATTTTCAACTTGAACATCGATAAAACGTAATCTTGTTGGACATATATTGTAAAACTTTTTCGTGTGAAAGTACTAAGAGTGTCGCCAGTCACCAATTTTAGCAGTCCCTAACCTTAAACAACAAACCAACAACAACATACCCAGTGAAATCCCACAACGTCGGGTCTGGGGAGGGTAGAGTGTACACAGACCTTACCTCCACCTTGATAGGTAGAGCGGTTGTTTCCGGGAAAAGATTTTACCAGTCCCTAGCCTTACGGAGGAGAAAAGAATTGATTGTGTCACAAGTGATGATAACTTTACGCAGTCACTTTGCAAAACTAAGTATGATAATTATGTTCTTTAATAAATCTGATTGATGAAATTCTGTTCTAGACTTTTTGGTTGTTATTTTGAACTTGCTGTCCGCCAGGTCGATTGACATCAAGAAGTGATGTATACAGCTTCGGGGTTGTATTGCTTGAACTATTATCAGGGCGCCGTGCACTCGATAAAACAAAAGTTGGCGTAGAGCAGAATCTTGTGGATTGGGCAAAACCATATCTAGGGGACAAGAGGAGGTTGTTCCGAATTATGGACACTAAACTAGAAGGCCAGTATCCTCAGAAAGGAGCATATACAGCTGCTAACCTTGCTTGGCAATGTCTAAGCAACGAGCCCAAGCTAAGGCCGCGTATGTCTGAGGTTTTGGCTGCTCTTGAAGAGCTTCAAGCACCGAAAGGCGCTAACAAAGTCTCTCGGATTGAGCATCGAGCCACTTCCAGTTCAGTTCCAGTTTCTCCATTTAGACATCGTTCATCGCTCAGTGTGACACCCTCTGCCTCTCCATTACAGGCCTATCATAAGTCTCCACGTGGAAGATGACTCTGAGAAAATAAACTTATATTTGGGTTGTCACTGTAAAGTTTTCCTATATGAAACAAATTTTGTTGTCTAATTTTCATGTAAAGTGTTGGAATCAATGAATCATGACTCTAACCTACTGATTAATAGAGTTAGCTCTTCTGGTCTTTGGCTGCAATGAGTCTTGTTTTCAATGTGGCATGTCACCTTCTCTGTCAATATAAACAATGCAATGGGTTTGTTTCTTGATTTATTATGGCCATCATCCATCATTCTAAAAAGCAAGACAGTTAGTGCAGAGGCGGATTCAGAATTTGAACTTTATTGATTCGAGTGCGGAATTCTACCATGACTCATTTGATAGTTTTAAGGTCAAGTATTTATGCTTATTTAGTAAATTGTTTTAACACACATAGGATACGAAGAAAGGTACTATATTCTAATGAACTCAAAACTAATCCTCTGCATCCGCACTCAAGTTAGTGAGGTGGGTAGTGGGGTTTAACCGCCACGTCCTGTTCAGTTTGCCGCTCGAAATGATATCGGTTCAGAAGTTCTCTGACTCTATATTTCCGATGTTATTAAAAGTCATCATTTCGTGTGAAGTGGGTAGTGGGGTTTAATCGTCACGTCCCGTTCAGTTTGCGACTCAAAATGATGTCTGTTCAGAAGTTCTCTGACTTTATATCATCTGATGTTATTAAAAGTGATCATTTCGTCGCTTAAAGTTAGAAGTCATGTATTATTTTCATGGGTGAAGTCAAGCACTTTCTCAGAAATGTGAAGTGATCTTAATGAGAAACAATATGTACTTTGAATCTTAACTTTGAGGAGTTAGATCAATTTTGGGATTATTGTATATGGTTCTATGGGACTCTAAAATAAAGTTTTTCTTATTTGTAATTTGATCATTCTACTAGAAAGAAATTAATGCCAGGGGCAATATTCCCAACTAAAAATGACTCCGGTAATTGTCCTTACTAAAGTTTGAGGGCGTGAATTGTAACATGCCTTTAACTAAGATAATACCATATGAAACTTCAAGGTATCAATAGGAACTATTGAATGATACACTTTTCTATTTTACTTTGCAAATATCAAAATTTACCTATATATTTCCTTTGTTTAGCTTATGTGATATAATTTAACTAGACATAAAATTTAAAAACAAAAAGAAAAACTTCTGAAATTTATTTTAAATGTGTTACGAGATTTGTGTGGCTATAATAGTGTGCCATTAGGGCCAAATGAGTAATCGAAGTTTGAAATTAAATTATTTTTAAATATATAATTATTCTATTCCTTTTGGAATGGGTGAATAATATAAAAATAATGTTACATGAAATGAAACCAAAAATTATAATTCGTATCCGTCTATAAAAGAATAAATAAAGAATTTACTTTTAATTTTACTGTTGTTAACATTTGTGAAATCTTTTATGCAATATCTTTAAATAAATCAATAATCCACCTTTTATCATAGACTCGACCTCGTAATATGTTTCCTCATCCACAACCATGTCCCAACTTTCACCTGTTGTTCTTTTACTATATTGTGCACCTTGCTATTTTTAAAGTGCTCCTCTTCCCATGTCGTTGACCACCCTCCACAAATAATTTTAATTAGGCTTCAATTATTTTCTTGTTTTGATTAGGTTTTTAAATTATTTTTTTTGCATCTTCTTGAGCTGTACTATAAATTCTTTGTAAAGGGTTGATATCACGGCATTTTTTTCTTATGACAATCGAATGGATTCCCTTTTACAATTGAAGTTTCATTTTAACAAAAACTTCTAGTCATTTTTTTTTTTTTTTTTTAAGTAGGATCCATAAAGTTCATTTTTCAATTCAATTATTACAAAGAGTCACAGAAGTACCCAGCATTAAATTTTTCCCATACTAGATCAATATTCCCCCACTGCCCTTCTCGGGTTCATCCTTGGTGCCCCTTCTTAGTGGCCTCCTTCTTTGCATGTTTCCCTCCTTTCCATGATTGCCCTTCTTCTTTTTTTCTTTCTTGGGCTTCCTTCGCAAGTGTTCCAATCTTGCAGTTTCCAATATGCATCATGAAAGACATGACTTGGCCATTTCCGTCCCAAACTTCTGATTATTGGATATTTGTTTCAACATTTTTCGTTGTTGACTGATGCATGCGAAAGTCTCCCCTTAATTACCATGAACTAATACCACCAATTTTTTTTATGGGCGTGTTTTATCACCGTTTGTTTTGAAATAGTCTCCACATTCTGTTGGAAATTAGCCTTTGGCGGGAGTTGCGACCGACCAACTTTAACGGCTTAAACACTAGTGTTACGTATGTTGGAGAATCCGGTTCTTCACACATGCATGATCTACTAAGTACGTAGATAACCGTAGGGCCAAGAATCGTCAAATTTCATTGAGAAATGAAAGAGATATTGGTTCACGAAGTAAGGTGTTTGAAGCATGGAAAGTGTGGTATTGTGTTCAATTCTCCCTCATCGGTAGAGGAAGAAAGAATTGTTGTGTATATAAGACTCGAAATTGGTTTGGGGTTTGGGACCCCAAGGGGTATCCCATGTGTTTAAAGGAGGGAGGACCTAGATGTGCTTCGGTTCGAGGAAAGATCACACGCGCGCCGCCCGTCCCGTCCGGTTCCCGGGTCTCGGCTCTCGGGCTCTCTGATATTATCTTTTTGGGCAAGAAAACTTTTCCAGAAGTACAGTTTGATCCCAGAAGTTTCCAGATGTACGGTTCGGACCAGAATTCTTTCGGATGTACGGTTTGGTCCCCGAAGTTTCCAGAACGTCAGAATTTGGACAGTCAAAGCAGAAACGCCAAGCACTCAATTCAGCCATTTATTTTGGCTGAATTACTCCTCATATAATGGCCAAATCCGTTGGTCTTTCACCATTTATGTTGGTGACTTTACTACCTCCATAATGGCTATTATTTGGCTATTATGGAGGCAGTTTTCAGCCCCTCCCTCACCTATATAAATACCCCCCTTACACCATTGTTGAGCACAAAGAATAGCACTAAGAATAACACTAAGAACAGTGCACGAAAATACACAACCAAAACAGTTTTCTTCCTACAACTTCCAAGCATCATTTCGTTACTCAATATTCTTCACGGTAGCTCTTGAGTTTCCTTTGCTCAAGGGTTCCATTGCTGTTTTATCTTGGGAGACAAATTGTCCAGGACGTATAAAGGATACATACGGGGCAATATTGTCTTAAGGACAGAGTGCCACACTCGACTCAGCAAAAACAGTTTCCATTTTTCCGTCTTCAACAAAATTGTAATTTCAGTTTTGTGGTTCAATTGTAATTTCGGATTTCTAGTTGAATTATTCAATCTTTGTTTATCCTTTCGAATACTTGTAATAGTAATATACTTCCCGTACTGCATTATAAAGTACCATAGAGCAAAAACTCCCAACACATTCATCACAAAGATTCTTAAAGAATACCAATTTAGATATTTTGAGGTTTTAGATTAATTCTCTAAGATTGCTATATATCTTTCTTACTCGGTCATGAACTTTCTTTCTCGTTATGCTCTTAGTTTTGTTGCTAATTTTTTCATCAATAGATTTTGCATCTTTATATTGGGCCTGTGCTTGAGTGTGGGCATCCATATGTAGTAAAAATATGAAAAAATAGCACTGTATTAAGGTTAAAGATAGTAAAACCAAATGAGTTAAAGCATTTTAATGACTTTCTAAGGTGCTATATACTTTGTTATGCCATCACTTGATAGTTGATGTAAAAAAATTTAGTCGTCTATCTATATTACATTGTTACATTGACGTCTCGTCTCATTAAAAAATAAAAGTCACACAGCAGATTCATATACGAAATAAACTGGAAATCTCGTCTTTCTAAGTAACAAAATGGTAAAACATTCAAGAGTTGATGAATCCCACACCCACTCTGACTACATTTTCATTCTTTTCGGGTTCTGCTCCATCATGAGAGTAGCTACCAATATCATTATTTTGGGATAGTGCTATGGTGTCAATGGTTGATTCGATCGTTTATCTTTTAAATAAATTTATAATATGACAATTTTATTACTCTAATTCATAAAATCAAAACTAGGCTTCTCAAAATCATCGTAATCATCTTGGTTTTTTTTTATATCGATAACTTGATTATTTTCGATATAGTTTATTCAAGGCAGATTGAACAAAATATCTTTCCACTAATGCTTTCATTCTCCTAGCTATGTCTGGTAAACAACTTTTCCTTTTCTCCTACATGGTTGTTGAGACACACTAAATAGTCATGAAAAAAATAAATGTCATATGTGTGTGAAGGATATTGAGATAATTTCTTCATGTAAGAGGCACAAATAGAAGTTAGAGCATCATACCCTAAATATTTGCATACGACTTTGGCAAAACTCTCTAGATATATTGTTGTTATGAATCAAGAAACATGAAAGACGTCCAGAATAGAGATACATTTCACTATTATATAGTATTGTAAAAACAAATTATGCAAAACGAGAAATTTAAAGCACACTATTCGAGAATATTAATCAAGATGAGGCTCAAAAACTAAATCTCTACTAAAAATTAAGTATCTAATAAACGAAATTTAAATCATACAAGAGTAAAAGAATCTCACTAAATTGAAACTTGCTATTCAATATCGGTGAAATACCTTATGTCTTGCTACTTAAGATTACGAAACTAATAATTTAGTTTCAATAGGAGTATCATAATTTATTTAGGAGTTAAGACTTTGGGTGTTAATTACATATTGACTTATAGCCTTTCCTATCACCCCAAGCGTGCAATTGCTTTGTTATTTTTAATTTTAATATATAAAATATATTTACACATACATATTTATTGCTATGATTTACTATTTTATTCTTGTTTATTATTTATAAAATTTTAAATATATTTTAATTATTCGATACTGTTTAAATTTATATAAAACATGTATTTTCATTTTTTTAAAAACTAATAATTGATTCGATACGATTAGATTAAGTCGATTTAACTTATTTTAAAGGAATCATTGGCACCCCTAGATAGTGGTGTACTTTAATTACTTGCATGTTACTCAATTTTATTGTGCCTCCCATGGTTATTACTTAACTTAGCTAGCAGCTTACTAGTTTCCATAGAGGTGTATTTTTATCTTTTTATTTTTTTCATTTTCCTCTTAAAACTGTCCCTGACTTCTCAAAGGTCTCTGTTCCTACTATTAATTGAATATCCTGCAACAAGCCTTGCTTAGCTATATTTTAAAGAAGTTATACCATAATTTTTCATTTAATCTATTGCAAATAAACAAAAGTTGATTTCTAGTACCACTAAAAATATAATGATTTCCTTCGATGTAGATCCAGTTCAGAAAATCTTATATTTTGATAAAATTTGTTACTACATTGTTTATACAAAGTAGTCTAAGTCATCTTTTGTATAAACAATAACAAATTTTATCAAAATAATAAAAGAAATCCTCACTTAATAAATAAAAAAAGTAATAACATGTACCAATGTTAAGGAATAAAAATAGTTGACCAATTGAGGAACACTAATTTCTCAAAGTAGAGAGAGCTATAACTTTTCTTCTCAAAATGAGTAAAGGTGATTTTTCACCCTCTATAGTGTAGAAAGCTAGGATTTTTTAAAAGTTTTATTCAAACAAGTGAGTGGAGAGTAGGGCGCTTGAAGAGTAGCCTTAGAACAACGGTAAAGTTGTCTTCGTGTGATTTATAGGTCACGAGTTCGAACTGTGGAAACAATCACCAATGCTTTGCATTAGGTTAGGCTGTCTACATCACACCTCTTGGGGTGCGACCCTTTTCCGGACCCGCTAACGCGAATGCTTTGTACCCTTTTTATAAAAGTTGCTTCGATTACTATTCAAAATTTATTCTTTCTCCAAACATTTAGTCAATCATACTATCCTTCTACAATAAGTAATTTTTCTTTTATTTTATGTGCTTTAATTTGCCTGAGCGTTAAATTTTAGAAAGTAAGAAAGACTTTTGAATCTGTGATCTTAAATAAAGCATGTATATAATTTATTAAAATATTCTTAAATCTGGTAATCTAAAACAATTGATCATGTGGTTATTTAAAATTAAAGAGTTACTAAATATAAAAAATAATATTTTCTTAAATAGACTAAAAGGAAAATAAGATATATAAACGGATATAAAGAGAGTACTTACTACTTTTAAAATAATAAACACTTCTAAATGTCCGAACTTGGCCAAACAAGCTATTAATCTAAACGCTTACTTAAAGCAAGCAAGGACATCAGTAAGAAGACTTTTACGGATGCCAAACAAATGTAGTGTAATTCTAATCTATCTGACTATTTCTAGCAACTCTACATGTAGTCAAGCTATGTGATAGATGTATAAAAATTATGAAGTAATTAAATGGAAGTAGAGTTGCTCTTAACATCATATTGTAAATGAAAATTCTATGTGATTTCACAAATAGGCATGAGTAAAATTAGTTGCTATTCAAGGAGCATGTATATTATCGTTATTTTCCCATGTTTATTGTGTTTAGCCAAATTATTTGAATAGGCTTTTGTTGCTTGACCAATCTTTTCCATGAGTATTTTTTAGTACCAAATTAAATAAATAATATGGAGATTCACTTTACGATTAGTATTAATTAAATGAATATATAATAATAAATAAATATTAATGATATTAAAAAATTTAAATTGTGTCCATGCATATAAGTTAAATCTTGAAAACTAATGAGAATTGTTATCAACATGAGAGTAGCAAAGAATATTGAACTCTGGATACAACTATAGGGAGTACTGCGTGGACATAATCGATCACAATGTGGCCATAAGTCGAAAGCCAACATTTTGAAACGAGATCAGAGATTTACACATTTAGGGTGGTAGTTTAAATTTGTTCTCGCTTTTAATATTTATGTGGAATTGGTCATTCTAAATTTAAGGAGAAAATTTTGGACTAAAATATCTTTAAGGATGGTAAAGAGACATTGACAAGACATATTCATCAAAATTATATTGGTGATCAACTATGGCATGCAAGCCGTGACAGACTTATGATTTATGAATTTATATTATATTAAACTAACTCTTATGTTGGATTTCACACAAATCGTATCAGGTCGTCATGATTTAAAAGTTATAAATAAAAATAAAAAAGATAAATATAAAATACATTTCAGAATGGTGACATGCAAGCTAATCATGCAAAATTAGTATGACTTCATGAGCTCATGTTATATTTAACCTAGTTATTCTATTGGATCGGATTACTCATAAATCATGCCAAATTATCATGATTTTAAAGCTATCATGTCGGATCGTCATGATTTAATTCAAACCTACAAACAAAGAAGAAAAAAAATATAATTCAGAATATTATATAATTTGTAAAATTAGAGGTGAAATAATATTAAAGAACTAATATTTTTTTGGCAAATAAGTATCACATTTTGGCAAATAAGTATCACATCCTATTTATCCCGTTAGATTACCCACAAATCATACTATTATGACATGCACAAATTAAACTTATATTGCATGAGAAAATATGTTAATTTCCTTGCTGAAGACGTTGTTAAGCCCTAAATTTTAATTCCAATTTCATTGCCCTTATTACGAAAGTCTAAAGTTTATCTTTTTCGTAAAACAAAAAAACAAAAGTCGCAAGATATACAAAACAGGAATAAATATTAAATAGCAGTCCCGTGCGGATTACCTGACAATTTTTTGGAAAATGCCTCTTCGATTTTCTTTATTGGGCTCTGAATATGTTCCAATAATTTCAATTTAATTTGTTGCAACTGTCTTACCTGGTAGAGACACATCTCAATCATTTTAGCGTAAAAGGATCTTGCTTTTGAAACAAAAAACAAATAAAAGTTTATTTGCATACATCATTTTCTAAATTATACCACAATGAGACGAAAACTCCCCCACTAAACAAGGTAAAAGGAGAATGATATCTTACGCACAGGCGGACATAGGATTTGAAGTTTATAAATTCCTACAATAATTTCAAGTTAATACAATAATATTGATTGAATTCATAATAAAATATTTATAGATATTTAATGAATATTTTAATATACATAAACAAAATCTAAACAAAAATTACTGAATTCACGTAAACTAGTAACTAGTCCTCTAAATCCTCCCTCGTCTTATAAATACTTCATGCATTCCTTTAAAATCTTGATCATTTACCTCTTATAATCCTATGGCTTCAACTCATAGGGGTGTCCACCATGGAAAGCTTTTTTCCCCCTAATTATCATCACATTCTGCTTTGTTATAGATAGTACATCTGCCGAAGTAAGTACTCCCTCTACCCAATTAGTAGCCACACTTTCCTTATTTGATTAATCTGTCTCAAAAAATGATATTTTTTTATATTTATAAATAATTTAATTTTTAGATTCTTATTTTATCATTAATAAGATACGTTATAGCTAGCCACAAAAAATGTTAATAGCATATTTTTAAATCACAAGTTTCAAAAGTATTTATTTCAATTCTAATTTCTTAAACTTGACGCTCAGTCAAATACCACTATAAATAATACGCGTATTCCGATAGATTTCATTTGGAAATATGCTCATCCGAAAACTATTTCTGACTTTTTTCATAGGAATCCCAGATTTCCGACGGGAATGTCTGTTGAAAAACCACATATTTTTAGTATCGATGTTGAAGTGTGTGACCAGTCATCTCAGCTAAAAACTTAATCTGTTAGAGATATCACACTTTTATTTACTTAATTATATTCTCAACACATCCCCTCATGAGCGAGCCTGATTTTTTTTCATGGGCTAAGCACGCGGAATTGTTTTGGTAATGAGTGACGGATGAGACTCGTACCATGACATTTGCTTGCTCTAATACCATGTTGAAGTGTGTGACCGGCCATTTCATTTTGTAAGATTATATTAATCCCCCCTTAGGAAGTCTTTCTCACTAATACAAATATATATAGTGTGTACAATTTGAAATCCTAATACAATAGGGATCTTATATCTACCATAATTATACAACACTAAATATTACAGAATATATGGACCATATTTAGTAATACACATTAATACACCCCCTCAGTCGGGGCGGGAGGAGGACGGACGCTAAGACTGGATCTGAAGTCGAGGAATAACTGTCTGGAAGACCTTTCGTGAAGATATTCACATACTGATACGAAAAATGCGTTTCTACATGAGGATTTGAAAGAAACCGTTTACATGGACCAGCCACCTGATTTTGTCCATCCAGCTGCCCCTCAGTATGTATGTCGTCTCCGTAAGTCACTTTATGGTTTAAAACATGCCCCTAGAGCGTGGTATGATCGTTTTGCACTAGGGTTGTCCAACGGGGCGGGCGGGTCTTGGCGGGACGGGACACGTCGAGACGGGGAGGGTCGGGACGCGGGCTTCGGCAGGCCGGGATAGGCGAGACGGGAAGAGGTCCCGTCCCGTCCCACATCCCGCCGGAAGAGGGGCCGGGATTTGGGGGAACGTGTCGGGATCGGGATTTGGGGTTTGTTTTTTGCCACTTAATTTACAACAGTAATATATTTAAACACTTCAATAATTGAACAAGATAGAGTAATAAAAATATCCCAAGGCTGTTTTTGTGCCTCTTATATTATTTAATAGAAATATAATTTTTTTGAAATACAATTTCAAAATTGCAACTTTGTGGTGCTGTTGAAAAGTTGCAAATCACATAATAAAATTGTAATTAAAAAAATTACATAGTTAACCATACTTTTTCTAATTTTCTCACAATGTCTTGAGGATCTTCGGTTGGAATTGGAATTTGTTGGTCAAATTGTTCGACGTTGCTTCTTGTTCCCTCGGACAAGATTTCGTTGTAGTTGTTGTCTTCTTCTTTGTTGATCTCCGGTTGACCGTACCTTTTACGCTCCGCTCAAATCTAATATCTGAATAGAACTGCAATCTCCAATGCGTCTCCCGCCAATGAACATCTATGCTCTCCTCTTTGAAATCTTCCAGCATAAAAAGCGCTTTCAGACGTTGTTGATGACGCTTGAATGTTCAACACATCTCGGACCATCTTTCTAGTGTCGGAAATGAATTCTCATTCTGCCTCCAGTATTTGAGCAAGTATTCATGTCCTTCATCATTGACAATTAATTCATACGGTACAACACCGTGCAAAACATAAACATCAAATTCGCTAACTTGTGAAGAAGTTGAATCACTAAACATTTTATTTCTAAGGCCTTGAATACTAGCAACAGAAACTGCATGTGTTTTTATAAAGTTGCAGCGAAATAGTAGAAGATCGTACAGAAGCCGGTTGATTATTTGCACTTTATTGTTGGTAATACATATATACGTGTGTGCATTCAATGTGCATGCTAGACGTAACTTTTTTCTTTAGTTGGTTCGTGAGTTGGTTCTTCAGTTGGGTCTGTAGAAGTACTTCTATACAATTTCTAATAAATCGTTTCTATTAGTGTTTTACAACCGTCTACTTTAATAGTCGGATTTAATACCGCACCAATAATATAAATAGTGGGAATATGAAAAAAATATTTTTTTAATTTTTTAAACATTTTTTCAATAGATGCCTTATAAGTTGGTTTTTGCATATATTCATTAAGTAACAAAAATATTAGGGCTATATAAAATAACATATTTGAAATAGTAGGATAATAAATACCGAAAATTTCTTTAGTAGCTTGAAAAAATTTCTCTAGAAATCCATTAAGTTCTAAAAAAAAATCCCAATCATTATCTACAAGACTACAAGCATATTTCTTGGGTTTTTATTACGGGCGTTAAATAATAAAATTATAGGTTGTCTATAATCGTAAGCAACAAGTAGTTGCTTATAAAGAGAATTCCATCTAGTCGAAACTTCTTGTGCAATTTTTCTGTAAGGTAATCCACAATCATGAAAAAAATTTCAAAAAGTTTTAGGTCATCCTTTACAACTAAATTATAATATGACACACACATCTTATATGAAAATGATCGGAAAAATATGGATTTAATCGAACGTTTAAAAGTCTTATAGCATAATTATTAGAAGTAGCATTATCTAATGTAATAGTCATAATTTTATCATTTATTCCATAATAATCACAAATTTTATTAATATTTTGTGCAATAAAACTTCCAGTGTGCCTATCATCAATATATCTATATGCTAAAATACGTTTTTGTATAGACCAATTTTGATCTATCCAATGACATGTTACCGTTAAATAATCATTACCGTTAGTACTACGGTCTATGTCAGAAGTGATAGTCATTTTGCTATTAAAATGATACAATGCATAACGTACATATTGTTGATATTCACTTGCAAATTTAAAAACATCTATTCTAACGGTTGATCTACGAAAACCATTAAAAGCAGGATTGTATGTTTCTTGAATGTACTGAATAAAACCAGGAGAGGAAGGAAATGCAAAAGGCAAACCCTCCACCGCAACTAATTTTGTCATATTTTCCCTATCTTTGTTTTTATCATATTTAGGACCAAAAGGTCCTCCTGTCGTCGGGTTAATTTGACCCTGTACTTTGTCGGAGACACTATGTGAACCTTGTCCCGACTCAGATGACATTAACACACCCGATTTTTTAGCCCGGTATTCATCCCACCTAGTTGTTGCTCGCATTGTACATGTCTCAATAAACCTCCTGTCCCACCTTGACCTTTTTCGGTTTTAAATATATAATTATTTTTACAAATTTTACATCTAGCTAGTTGATTCTCTTGGTCCCTATAAAAAAAATACCATGCCATTGCACAACGATCAAAATCAAAATTTGATCGTTATTGCAACGGTTAATTTTCAAAGGGGGGAGGGGGGGGGCGAGCGGGGCGGGACGATCCTAGGCCCCGTCCCGAGTTCAAACCCCGACACCGACATTTTTTTTATGAGGATCGAGGTGGGTCGGATAGCAGGATGGGCCAGGTCGGGATCGGGCAGACTCGGCCCACTGGACAACCCTACTTTACACAATACATTATGTGGATTGGATCATCCTAGTAATATTAACGTGTATTACTAAATATGGTCCATATATTTTGTAATATTTAATGTTGTATAATTATAGTAGATATAAAATTTATATTATATTAAGATTTCACATTATACACACTATATATATTTGTATTAATGAGAAAGGCTCTCTGAGAAGAGATTAATATAATATTACATCATATCAGAAATCAAAATCTAAATACTAATTCTTTGGTTTCTGCGATTTCGTCCTTTAACCAAGATCAAAAAGTATTTGTCTTTTCCTTCTTATCCCATCTTGTCAGAAGAAAACTCAGAAGCACATCACTTTCTGCCTTTGTTTACTTTTCCCTTACCCAAAGAAAAATCAGAAGTAATATCAGCGTAAGATTGTATTAATATAATATTACATCATATCACACCGTTTTTTGTTCTCTTTTCCCTTTACCCGAGAACAATTAGAAGCACAATTTTTTTATAGTGTTGTGCTTCTGAAGTAAACAAAGGCAGAAAGTGATGTGCTTTTGAGTTTTCTTCTGACAAGATGGGACAAAGAAGGAAAAGACAAACACTTTCTGATTTTGGTTAAATGGACAAAATCGCAGAAACCGAGGGATGAAGAAATAAGGTTTAGATTTTGGCTAGTAATATCAGCGTAAGATTGTATTAATGTCCCTTAAAGAGTTTTTTTTATTAATATAAATAGACATAGTATGTACAATGTGGAATTCTAATACAATAGGGATTCTATATCTATCATAATTATACGACACTAAATATTACAGAATATATGTACCATATTTAGTAATACACGTTAATACATCTAAAAGTTTAAATTGTAAAAGAGACCACATTTTTATTTAGATAGTTATATTCCCACCAGATATATGTGTACATAATTTGAGATGGAAGGAGTAGAAACTAAATCATTTCACTAATTTAATTTGTTCCTTTTTTTAACAACAAAAATTCAAGTCATTTTCATGACACTTAACTTCTCCACTTTTTGCATATGCTTGAATGAATATTCAGTGGTTAATAATGGGGGTGACAGAACAAACAGAAGGTCAGCTATTGGTGAAGTTTTGATTAGTCCAAGAACAATAAACAACTTGAAATTAAGGTGGAAATTCTTGGCTGGATTTGATATTACAGCAACCCCAGCAGTTGCAAATGGAGTAGTTTAATTCCCTTCATGGAATGGGAATTGGTATGCAGTGAATGCAATAACTGGAGGACTCATGGCAACAGAATCTTACAAGGCTCACTGGATTGCCCCCACCAGGGGTTGGGTTTCCCCTGATTTTCATGTCTTCTGAGGATTTTCCTGACATAATTGTGTTTTTTACTTCTAAAGGAAAACTAATCCTCTTCTTGGAGGAAAAAATTGAACTTCTATAAATCACTATTTGTTACATAATCATACAATATCATCCATATATAGTCATTAAAAGAGTACTATATATAGAGACAAATGCATATCATATCCTACAACAAGCTGGGGTGCATGATGAAAATTCCAGTGTTGGATGTGAGCTAGGGCAATGTAGTTATGTGAAGGAACCAGGGATAACACCTCCAAACCCAATCCAATGAATTTAATAGCTTGGAACATAAGAGGTCTCAATAAGTTGTATGAACAGAAGAAAGTTAAGAAATTCTTACAGATAAATAATGTTGCTCTTATTGCTATACTAGATCACAAAATAAAAGAGAAGAATATAGATAAGGTGATGAAGAAACTAGTAGATGGTTGGGACTTGGGAGTGATGCTCAAATATTAATTTGTGCCCAAGAGGAAGAATAGTGGTGCTTTGGAACCCTACAGTGATTCATTTTACTATGGTCTCCATGAGCATTCAAGCAATACATGGGGTTGTTTTGCTAAGGAGTTTACAGAAGACTTTTCATTTCACAGCAGTTTATGGTCTTCATACTGTGGAAGATAGAAGAAGCTTGTGGCCAGACTTGACATCATTCAGCAATCATGTCATGGTCCACGGATGGCTATAGGAGATTACAATGCTGTAGCTGCTCAATAAGATAGACAAAATGGGGTCCCTGTACAGGAAGCTGAAATAAAAGACCTTAGAGAGTACCTACAAAATTCTGGAAATACTGAACTTAAGACTACTGGGTGGGAGTTTACTTGGACAAAATAATAATGTCCAAACCAAGTTAGATAGAGCATTGTTAATGCTGAATGGATGATCCAAATGTCACAGCTTGAGGTCAATGCCTTAAAGCCTGGTTGTTCTGATCACACTCCTCTGAGTATGCACTTAGGGGATATAATTCACAGGAGGCCTAGACCATTTAAATTCCTAAATTGCCTAGTTGATCATCCCAATTTCACAGGGGTATTAGAAGATGCTTGGAGGGCCCCTCAACAAGGGTGGAATCTGTATAGCATATGGCAAGGGTTGAAGCAGGTGAAGCATGGATTAAAGCAACTCAATATGCAAGAATCCAATAGTGTTTCTGATAGAGTGAACTCTCTCAGAAATCAGCTTGGTGACTTGCACAACTTAAGAAGGGAGGACCCACAGGCAGGAATGCTAACTACAGAGAAAGATACCCTGATGCAACTGGAGAAGTGGACTCTGATTGAGGAAAGTATTCTACAGCAGAAATCCATAGTAAAGCGGCTCAAATTAGGAGATGCAAACGACTCTTTCTTCTTTGCCTGTATGAGGAATAGAAGAGCTCAGAATCACATATATAGTTTGGTGAATGATGCAGGCAATACCATCCATGATAAAGAGGAGATTCAAAATGAGATTTTAAGCTTCTACAAAAGTTTGTTGGGATCAGCTAATGATCATTTACCTGCTCTAGATCCAAGAGTAATGAAGGATGGTCCTATACTTGATAGAAACCAACAACTTAAATTACTAGCAGATGTCCAAGCTGAGGATGTCTGGGATGCTCTAAGAGATATTGAAGATTCAAAAGCTCCTGGTAGTGATGGACTGAATGCCTTATTCTTTAAGAGGGCATGGCCGATAATTGGTGAGGCTGTAACACATGCAGTGCTTGATTTCTTCTCTACAGGTAACCTTTATAAAGCTATAAATTGTACCATTGTTACTTTGATCCCTAAGGTGAAAAAACCTTCTAGAGTCACTGATTTTAGACCCATTTCCTGCTGTAATATCCTGTACAAACTTATTTCCAAAATACTTACCAAGAGACTACAAAAGGTGATGGATTATCTTATTGATAGCAGTCAATCTGCCTTTGTTCCTAGGAGGGTAATTACTGACAATATAAATTTTTGGGTCATGAGTTGGTTAAGGGTTATGGGAGGAAAAGTATTATCACCTAGATGTATGGTCAAAGTTGATATGAGGAGAACATATGACTTAGTGGAATGGCAATTCCTGGAATAAGTTCTTTATTGTTTAAACTTTCCTCCAAAATTTGTAAAGTGGATCATGACATGTGTAACCACTGTCTCATATTCAGTAGTATAAATGGATATCCCACCCCTCCTTTCCCAGCTAAAAAAGGTTTAAGACAAGGTGACAGTATGCCACCTTTTCTCTTTGTGCTTGTTATAGAGTATTTCTCCAGGAACTTCAAGAAGCTGAGAAGGATCCCTGACTTCAACTTTCATCCCAATTATGAGAGGTTGAATATCATTCAGTTGAGTTTTGCAGATGACATGTTGCTATTTAGTAGAGGGGATAGTTGGTCTGTCCAAATGATGTTTCTATGTTTCCAGGAGTTCTCCCTTATCTCTGGTTTGCAGGAAAATATAGATAAAAGTTCAATATATTTTGGAGAAGTACCTGATGCTAATCAATTGGCCATTACTGAGTCCCTTGGGTTTGTCAGAGGTGAGATACCATTTAGATGTGGAAAATATGATGAGCAGAATTATTTCCTGGACATCTAAATTCTTTTCATATTCTGGTAGAGTTCAGCTGATAAAGAGCATCTTGTTCTCCATTTAGGTATTTTGGTCTCAGATTTTCATACATCCTAAAAAACTTATAAAAGCTATTGAATTAGTATGTAGAAGGTTTCTGTGGGTTGGTACTAGTTCAGTGTCCAAGAAATCCTTGCTTGGGAGAAGTTATGCCATCCAAGGGTTGCTGGTGGACTAAACCTGCTTGACATCCAGACCTGGAATAGAGCTGCAATTTGTAAGCTCTTGTGGAATGTAAGTCAGAAGGAGGACAGGTTATGGGTCCAGTGGGTCAATATCTATTACATAAAGTCAGACACTATATGGACAATCCAGTTTTCTAATGCTTCATGTGTGGTTTAGAAAATTATACAAGCCAGGAAACATTTTGTAGCTGCTGGTTATGATGCTAACATTCTTCAACAGCTTGAAAGTTCTCTATCAAGCAGTTGTATGTGAAGCTTAGAGGAAATGTGACTAAAGTGAATTGGAGAAAGCTGATTTGTAATAACTATGGATGTCCCAAATGGATCTTTATTCTGCAAATGGCCATTTGGGGAAGGCAGCTAACTAGAGACAGGTTATCCCAATGGGGTATCACAGAGTCTTTGTTGTGTCCTTTGTGTGGTATAGTGAATGAATGCCATGATCATTTGTTCTTCATATGTGATTTCTCATCTACTGTTTGGAATGCTATATTACAATTGTTGGGGATTGCAAGGAGTGCTCAGAACTGGCAAAAGGAAGTAAATTGGGCTGTGCTGAATGCAAAAGGCAATAGTGGAAGATCTGAGATATATAGAATGACTTTATCAAGTGCTGTCTACATAATTTGACAGGAGCGCAAAAGGCGTATTTTTCAAACCAAACAGAGAAGCCGTGGTCAGGTGATTAAGTTGATCATTCAGGAAGTGTTCTGTCGTGGATATATGAGGCCAAGACTTTGTAAAGAGTTTGAGAAGCTTAACTCATACCATGTACTCCCTTAGATTAATGTTTTAGGTTGTTAAGTTGATGTGTTGCAGGTTGAAGTGTAGGTTAATGGTGTCTTAGGTGCTGTCTGCAGGTTATGGGGCTATGTCCATACTTGTGGTTATTTTCTTGTACTTAAACGTTCACTTGGTAATAAAATTATTTATTTACCAAAAAAAAAAAACGTACGACAAAGATAACAAAATAAAACTCGAAAATCTGTTATTGAAATCTAAATTGCCAGAAAAAAAGGTTCATCAGATTGATAGGGTTATGCACCTTCTGGGCTCGAAGGGTGCTGTTCCTTTGCGGTGGCGGAGGTCCTCTAAAAAATCCTCGAAAAAGTGTAAGAGCTTGTGAAGGAAAAGTATAGGGCACTTCATGAGCTGCACCCCTAACTGTAGCAAATGTTAAATGTGTAACATTTTTGCCTTCCCTTAGCCCTCCAAATGATTCACTCCATCCTCCAAATGTTAAATTATGAAATTTGTCTCTAGTACAAGTGTAGAGATGGAGCCACTTTCTAAGTTTAGTTGATTCTGTTGGAAATTTGCCTTTGGCGGGAGTTGCGACCGACCAACTTTAACGGCTTAAACACTAGTGTAACGTATGTTGGAGAATCCGGTTCTTCACACATGCATGATCTACTAAGTACGTAGATAACCGTAGGGCCAAGAATCGTCAAATTTCATTGAGAAATGAAAGAGATATTGGTTCACGAAGTAAGGTGTTTGAAGCATGGAAAGTGTGGTATTGTGTGTAATTCTCCCACATCGGTAGAGGAAGAAAGAATTGTTGTGTATATAAGATTCGAAATTGGTTTGGGGTTTGGGACCCCAAGGGGTATCCCATGTGTTTAAAGGAGGGAGGACCTAGATGTGCTTCGGTTCAAGTAAAGACCACACGCGCGCCGCCCGTCCGGTCCGGTTCCGGGTTCCGGGTTCTCGGGTTCACGGGTCGTGGGTCGTGGGTCGTGGGCTGTGGGCTGTGGGCTGTGGGCCTTCTGATATTATCTTTTTGGGCCGAGAAAACTTTGCCGGAAGTACGCTTTGATCCCGAAGTTTCGGACGTACGGTTTGAACCGAAATTCTTTCGGATGTCTTGTTTGGTCCCGAAGTTTCAAGATGTACGAGTTTGGTCCCCGAAGTTTCAAGATGTACGAGTTTGGTCCCCGAAGTTCGAATTTCGATGGTCAAAACAGAAACGTCAAGCACTCAATTCGGCCATTTATTTTGGCTGAATTACTCCTCCTATAATGGCCAAATCCGTTGGTTCTTTCACCATTTATGTTGGTGACTTTACTACCTCCATAATGGCCATTATTTGGCTATTATGGAGGCGATTTTCAGCCCCTCCCTCACCTATATAAACACACCCTTACACCATTGTTGAGCACTACAAAGAACAGAAAAATAACGGTTCATAAAGCTCACAAAAATACACAACAAAACCAGTTTTCTTCCTACAACTTCCAAGCATCATTTCGTTACTCAATATTCTTCACGGTAGCTCTTGAGTTTCCTTTGCTCAAGGGTTCCATTGCTGTTTTATCTTGGGAGACAAATTGTCTAGGACGTATAAAGGATACATACGGGGCAATATTGTCTTAAGGACAGAGTGCTACACTCGACTCAAAGAAAAACCAATTTATATTTTTCCGTCTTCTATAAAACTGGAATTTCCGGTTTTTACTTGTATAACTATTGTAATTTTCAGATTTCATGTTGAATTATTGAAATCTTTATTTATCCTTTCGAATACTTGTAATAGTTAAATACTTCCCGTACTGCTTTATAAAGTACCATAGAGCAAAACTCCCAACAACTTAAGACAATACTTGTATAGTATTACTATTAGTGTTCGAAAGATGTCGGTCAAAAATTGTGTGACCAAATCGGATATGGCAATGGTTTTCTGGTAGAAGAGAGTGACGATGATGAACGTGTTCATGGTGTCACCGCTACCAAGACTGGTGGGAAGAAGCGCTCTCGAGAGCCTGAGGATGTCAACTGGGACAAGAGGAGAAGAGTGAAGATGTACTTCTATCTTGCAGCAGAAGGCCTGTATCTATCCCAGACAAAAGATCTGAATAATGGTGAGAAGGAATTGGACACTCAGTCTGATGAAGTGACTGAAGTGAGCCAGAATCCGAAATTGGGATAAGTATTTTCTTACTTGTCAAGAATAAAGATTAAATGATAAGTATTTTTCTTACTTGTCAAGAATAAAGATTAAATTATGTCTGATTAAAAATGGATTAAAGTAAGGAGGAATATGAAAATAATTTATATTCCTTATGCTTTAACAAATCAGAAGTTTAATCTCATCTTCTTTTCCGTTTAAAGATTGGATTTTGTAAACGACTTAAGAAGATCCGTTCTTTTAAGTGTAATTACTAAAGTGTGTAAAGTATGGTCGCACATACTATGGAGAAAGATCCACTAACTGTGCGAAAACTTTTACCACTCTTAAGTAAGCGCCAAGAATTATCTGGGCACCAATCATAACGGAAGAAGACTAAAAGCTAAAGACGTTGAGCTCGTCATACTATTTGACGAAAGATCCTTCATAGGATGATATTGGACACTCGGTCATACAAAGCCTCCGGCGACTAGAGTGGGCCAAAATTCCTTTGATAGGATGATATTGGACACTCAGTCATACAAAGCCTCCGGGTGACTGGAGTGGGCCAAAATTCCTTTGATATGATGATATTGGACACTTAGTCATATAAAGCCTCTGGGCGACTGGAGTAGGGCCAAAAATTCATTCCATAGGAAAAATAATGGACACCTAGTAAGGTGGGCCAGAGTTTCCAGGTCCTAAATGATCTGAAGGCCTAAAGAAAGGCAGATAAGAAATTGGACACTCAGTCTGCCAAAGCAACTAGAGTGGGCCAGAGTATCGAGATCACATATGATCCGGTTGCGCCCTAACCACGGGCAAGAGGTTGTTCATGTGAAGCAACGCCACCTCTAAAGTAGAAGGGGTTGGAGAGATTGTCCTCAATAGGACTTCAGGGAATGAGATCACTCTAAGATGAGGTGATACATATCCCTAACTTGGTTTAAGGGACGCTGTTGGTCAAGCTGGTTTGAGACTAGTCCAACAGGTCTGTGATAACTAAGAATGGTACAAAGACGTACGTAGCCGAATGAATGATATATTTGTAATCCGTGCATCTATGCCATCATAGATTAAGACACGTTAAATAGCAAGTCATTCAAAAGCTAACGATGTTGAGATTGTTGCCTTCTGACGACATAAACCCTCAAAATAAAGGTGAGGTAGATGAAGAGGCAAAATCACCTTTCCAAATTCCGTCAAGGGAATAGCGAAAGAAGCACCGCTCCTCTAGAACTTAGTCACACCTACTTGGGTGATTTGAAGTTTATACAAAATAGAGGGGGGAGACAAGTACGTTGTGATCTTCATTGATGATGGTACAACGTATGGAATCCTTTGTTTGTTGAAAAGCAAAGATGAAGTTGTTGAAGCGGATAAGCGCTACAAAGCAGAAGTTGAATATCAACTAAGCCTACGGATTGAGAAATTCGTAGTGATAGAGGGGGAGAATGTGAAGCATCGTTCATTAAACGACTGCTCATTTCTCACTTCAGTCCAACGGTGTTAGCCAAGCGCAAAGTCGTACGCCCAAATTATGTGGGGTGGCTTGGTAAAAGTTGGAATACTGAAACAGGTCAAGTTCGACCTAAGATCGTAGATTGCATATCCACTAGATCCGCAAATAACGGTAGTGTTGATCGCCTCTTGGCGTCAAAGAATGCTTTGAATTCTTTGGAGATAACTTTCCTTGGAAAAGGAAAAAGGAGTAATTGCTCAAGGTTAACAAGAACCCGCGAGGGCTCGACTGTCCGGAACTAGACGTTCCGTATCTTCATGACTCGAAAGTTGCTTGTCTATCCGGAACTTAATATTCCGGATCTCGAAACTCGGGGATTCTAGATGTTGAACCAAGACGGAGCAAAGAGGGGACAAAGACTTGTTCCGATCCGCTAACTTGTATGGTTGAGAACGAACCATGGACAATTAACAAATAATTGTTATCTCCAAAAGCGCTGCTTTGGAAAGAAACTAAAGGGAGAAATAGATTCCATATATAGAACCATACGTGTGTAATAGTTAATCTTCCTCCGGGAAAAGAACCTTTGGGTTGTAAAAAGTGCTCCCCCGTGAGTAGCTTCACATCCAGGGGCCATTGTAATCTTACATGGCATGGGTGTTGAAACGACCTTCCAAACCGGAGAGTTGGAAGAAGAGGATCGAATTGGTTTGTCGAATCTGTTGGCGTCTTCCCGAACTTTCATTTTGGTCCCCGAAATGTTAACATTTTGGTCCCGAAAGTCTCGGATAAAACAGAAATAATGAATCGATCACGAAACATTGACTCGAAGTTAGAAAGCCAACAGTTGGGAAAACCAACGGTCTTAGAGTGAAAATCATATTGAAACAAAGTCTCGATATGAAAGATATGAGTATCACGGATGACATCTTAGGAATTGGATTTCTAAGACATCTAACGGATCGGTCGATAGTTGACGGTCTCGTTGAAGCCACCAATAGATATGAATCATAGAACGATTGGAATCATGGTGCACCCATAGACAAGGAGCGATATGCTCGGGTCACGTGTAGTTCAATGTATTGTACACACTACAACCGACCGGTATCGTCCAACAAACGGATCGGTTGAACTAAGGTTCACCGATACATGATCAATAGAAGGCGTTAAGTCGATATGACGATATCCGAATTATTCGCTTATCTACGGATTATAGTATTCTCGGATGTCCAAATGGTTACGAGAGAACACGGTGATGCAAACGGACATCGGATCCGAAGAACACCAAAGTCACAAGTATATGTGTATGGTGGGTCTTGGAAAATCCTCTAAGTAAACTTGCATCGACCGATTCATGATGGTATCGGAGTTTATCGCTTTATACAAAGCATGAAAGAAGTTGAGTAACTTCACGACTCATTAGAGGACGTCCCTTATTGGGAGAAACCCGTGCCTTCGACGGTTCTACACGTGTGGCTAGCCGGTCGGCTTTAGGAAGGACACGGATGACGGCGTCTGGACATATCTCGTCACGATCCGTCGGAGACATAAGACCGTATGGCGGTTGATCATCACGGGTGTCACTTCCTTATTTACTAACTAAGGGACTACCCGGAGATCAAGTGTTACGCCTGTCTAGGGGAATGGGCTTAAAACCCAAAATATACGAACCAATACGGTGGAAACCCAACCTTACGAACCGGAGATCCCGGTAATTTGGTTCAATGGGAAAACTAAGTTGTAAAGGTTCGGTTGATCGCTTCGGTCGAAGTATGAGCACTTCGGATAGTGATTTCGAAAAGAAACACCAAATCCAAAGCCGTTCCCGCGATAGACGTTAAGTGCTATCTGCAGTATGGGTAAAGGTTAAGTTTTCAAAACTCTGTAATGATCCTCAACGGTTGAGGTTAGGTCTTTGGGAAACTTTTAATGGTTCCTAACACTTGTGAAGTGGGGTATAGCAGGATACCTTGTAGGAGACCACCTATTTAAGTGCGAGGACGGGCCGCCTCAAATTGAACGCACTTAAGAATCCAAGACGTTGTCCATGGCCAAAACGGACAAAACATTACGAAGAAGAGAGTAAGGGAATTTGTTGTGTTGGTACCGTTGTCTTGGCTTACACTAAACACCGACGGTTCAAGACATCACGTTCACCGCGCGATAAGTAAGTCCGATGGTATTCAACTATGGAAGGTTCAAAGGCGAGGCTACCTCTCCTTATGCAACATCGGTCCGCCGAAATATTGCTTTGGAAATGAAAAGACACCATGTGAGTGCGCCAAAATCTCTTTCAAGAGGGGATTGTTGGAAATTTGCCTTTGGCGGGAGTTGCGACCGACCAACTTTAACGGCTTAAACACTAGTGTAACGTATGTTGGAGAATCCGGTTCTTCACACATGCATGATCTACTAAGTACGTAGATAACCGTAGGGCCAAGAATCGTCAAATTTCATTGAGAAATGAAAGAGATATTGGTTCACGAAGTAAGGTGTTTGAAGCATGGAAAGTGTGGTATTGTGTGTAATTCTCCCACATCGGTAGAGGAAGAAAGAATTGTTGTGTATATAAGATTCGAAATTGGTTTGGGGTTTGGGACCCCAAGGGGTATCCCATGTGTTTAAAGGAGGGAGGACCTAGATGTGCTTCGGTTCAAGTAAAGACCACACGCGCGCCGCCCGTCCGGTCCGGTTCCGGGTTCCGGGTTCCGGGTTCTCGGGTTCACGGGTCGTGGGTCGTGGGCTGTGGGCTGTGGGCCTTCTGATATTATCTTTTTGGGCCAGAAAACTTTGCCAGAAGTACGGTTTGATCCCGAAGTTTCGGACGTACGGTTTGAACCGAATTCTTTCGGATGTCTTGTTTGGTCCCGTGAAGTTTCAAGATGTACGAGTTTGGTCCCCGAAGTTTCAAGATGTACGGTTTGGTCCCCGAAGTTCGAATTTCGATGGTCAAAACGAAACGTCAAGCACTCAATTCGGCCATTTATTTTGGCTGAATTACTCCTCCTATAATGGCCAAATCCGTTGGTTCTTTCACCATTTATGTTGGTGACTTTACTACCTCCATAATGGCCATTATTTGGCTATTATGGAGGCAGTTTTCAGCCCCTCCCTCACCTATATAAACACACCCTTACACCATTGTTGAGCACTACAAAGAACAGAAAAATAACAGTTCATAAAGCTCACAAAAATACACAACAAAACCAGTTTTCTTCCTACAACTTCCAAGCATCATTTCGTTACTCAATATTCTTCACGGTAGCTCTTGAGTTTCCTTTGCTCAAGGGTTCCATTGCTGTTTTATCTTGGGAGACAAATTGTCCAGGACGTATAAAGGATACATACGGGGCAATATTGTCTTAAGGACAGAGTGCTACACTCGACTCGAAAAACCAATTTATATTTTTCCGTCTTCTATAAAACTGGAATTTCCAGTTTTTACTTGTATAACTATTGTAATTTTCAGATTTCATGTTGAATTATTGAAATCTTTATTTATCCTTTCGAATACTTGTAATAGTTAAATACTTCCCGTACTGCTTTATAAAGTACCATAGAGCAAAACTCCCAACAGATTCTTGGAGCAGTAGCCCTGTATCGAGAGTTGTATACTTATGTTATTATTATTATGAAGTGAAAAGGAAAAACAGCTTAATATATCACATGGATCGCCTGGAGTTAATTCTTATTTAAAGTTTTATCCTAAAGCAAACGTTGGATTTTCTTATTGTATCTTCTTTGCTTAGATTAGGTTTAAGAAGGAACACTGTCGATTCAGTGATTCCTTCATTCCGCTTTTCGCTTAGCTACACTGCCTTACCGATGTTCATGTCCTTCGTGGATCAAGGAGTCCATACGAATAAGAGCTAGCTAATGCAATTTGTTATAAATATATGTTTTTTAAATTCTTTTTGTGATATGATCCAAAGTTGAAAACACTGAATTTAGTCACGTACCTGCAAGCCGTCATACCAAGGACCATATTTGTCTAAAGCAACTATTTGTTAGGCTCAAGATCCATTCCAAGTTCATATAAGGAGTCCATGTTCTCATTCCATTTTTATTTTCATTTCCGATGTGGGACTCTTAACACTCCCCCGCATGCCCAGACCTCGTTAACTGGAGCGTGAACAATATAATTTTGGGGCCCAACATCGGTGAACAAAGAATTGGAATGAGTCTGACTCTGATACCATGTAAATAATGGATCTTTGGCATAACTCAACTCCAAAAGTTAGCTTGTAAGGTGAGGATTGTCCAAGTCCATATAAGGAGTTCATGTTCCCATTCCATATCCGATGTGGGAGTCTTAACACTCCCCGCAAGCCCAGACCTTGTTAACTAGAGTGTGGATAATATAATTTGGGGGCCCAACATCGGTGAACAAAGAATTGAAATGGGCCTAGCTCTGATGCCATGTAAATAATGGATTTTGGGTCTAACTCAACTCTAAAAGTTAACTTATCGGGTGAGGATAGTCCAAATTCATATAAGGAATCCATGTTCTCATTTCATTTTCGATGTGGAACTCTTAACCGTTGGCATTCTAGTTTTTCCTCTGACTATGCCCCTTTGTATATATCTATTTTTACTTAATGCTTTGTTATTTTCAAACTTAATATAAAATATATATTTTATACATGTAAAACTACTTCGGTACGATTGGTATTTTTTCTGTTTCTGTTATAAAGTTACGAAGTCATCCTAATTATTTGATATAATTATATAGAAACCTACTATTTTGTTTTAAGTACCTAAGAATTGGTTCGGTAAGGTTCGGTTCTGTTGGTTTTATCAATTTTTAAATGACCATTTGACACTCCTATGCTGCTCAATCTTACTTTCTTTGTCTCAATTTATTGATACTTTTTCCTTTTTAGTTAGTTTCATAAAGAATTAAATATTTCTACATTTAGTAACAATTTAACTTTAAAATGCTTATATTATCCTTAATGAGATGATTTTTAGTTCACACAAATATTTATGACTTATTTTCAATCACAAGTTTCAAAAGTCGTCTTTTTTAAAAAAACTCTGGCCGAAAAGAATTACTCCCTCTGTCACAATTTATGTGGCACAATTGAAATTTCGAGAGTCAAACAGTTTAATTTTGACCTTGAATTCAGGCATGGAGTCTTTAAGTTTTTTGAAATAAAATACATATTTGGAAACTACATAAAGTACTATAAGTTACAATAATTGACAATTAAAAATATTTAAAAGATATATAAAAAAATTATGATCAAAGAAAGACTTGTTTGAATCTCGAAATCAGTAAGATACCGTATAAATTGAGACTGAGGAAGTAATATTTATGTTTTGTTGAAAAAAAATCATAAAGCAAATCAAAATTGAAATAGCTAACCCCAAGGGAACTGTTCCTGATTGAGTAATAAGAGCCATAGGCCTAGGATCTAGCAGAGTGGACCAAACAACTGATCCTGTTAACCTTCTCACTGCAATCACAACAGCAGGTCCATAAATCCCCACAAGCAGGAGGTCATCAGCCACAACTGGAGTTGCTCACACTGTCAGATTTATAGTTGTATCTGTTGTTGGGATTGAAATAATAAAGCGTAATGCAGAATCTAATTAATAAAAATGTTGAACGATGATAAATTTATGCCAAAAGAGGCATATCATTAATATGTTTTGGTCAACTGATCTACATATAAAAACAATAATAACAAACCTAGTGTAATCTCACAAGGTGGGTCTGAGCTATATGGGGAGGATAGAGTGTATGCAGACCTTACTCTCGGAGGTAGAGAGGTTGTTTCCGATAGACCCTCGACTCGAGAAAAAACAGTTCAAAGCGGTTCAAAAAAAGAAATAACATAAATGAAGAAGTCATGACAAAATACTACAGAAAACATAATAAAGCATTCTGAATAGTAAAGATTAACGTAGACCCCTACCTTTGTGGGGGTAGAGAGAGATTAACCCTCAGTTCAAAATAAAAAGTATGGATGATAAGAAAAGGAACAACAAATAGCAAGATACAAAATAAATGCAATAATAGATAGTAAATTGTTAAATCTAACGAATATAGTGGGGTCTGGGAAGATAATATATACGCAGACCTTATGTATCCCTACGTTTGTGGAGTAGAGAGGCTCACCTCGGCTCAAAAGAAAAATTTAGAAAAGGGATAATAAATAACAAGACACAAAACAAATATAACAATAAATAATATATTATAAAATCTGACGAACATTAATTATTAAATATTTAATATAAATTAAATATATTAACTTTTTACAACTTAAAGGAGCAAAACTGTTCAATACATGCTGAAGGAGATTGGTAGTTGGTACTTGGTAGTGACATAGTGGGTATATCCATCCAGTGACAAGTGGAGGGAAAGATATAACACATGGCAACGCCCACGGAAACCAAAAATAAGTAACTAACTGTTGCTTTTCTTCTCACCAACCAAACACACAATTTTCGCCCCTTCAAACAAACACCAAACACATCTAAGTTTTCTAATCAATCGATCATCCATCATTCAGAGTAAAACTTTGCAGAGCAGCCTGACAGGTATCGATTTTCACCCTATACATCCTTTATATTTAGTGGGCGTGTTTGGATATAAGAATTGTGAAATTTAGAAAAAAGTAGTTTTTTTTTTAAGTTGAAAATAGTATTTGGAAATTGAAGTTATTGTTTGGACATGAATATAAATTTGGAGTTATTTTTGTTTTTTCGTGAGTAATTTGGAGTGAAAATTGTGAAATATTTTTTTGGAGTTTTTCGAATTCCGAAAAATTGTAACAATTCTGTCTCTAAACAGTTTTCCGGAATAATACTCCGGAGAATAGTGAAAACTATCCATGGCCGAACGAGGGCATAATATATGTTGAATCTCTTTGGATTTTTGTGTGTTTACTAATTTAAATTTTGAATTTTCTTAGTGAAAATACTGATTCCACTCTCATTTGCCTGTGTACGATTCAACTGATTTATATGCGTATA
Organism: Anisodus tanguticus; assembly: GCA_034509755.1. Lineage (NCBI taxonomy): Eukaryota > Viridiplantae > Streptophyta > Magnoliopsida > Solanales > Solanaceae > Anisodus > Anisodus tanguticus. The sequence goes on along the minus strand of CM067561.1, from coordinate 20,310,854 downwards.
CCAGTTATCCTTTACTAGTACACTTATCAGATAACTTTAGTTATTCTCTAGTGTTTATAATTTGGTAAAAATCGAATTATCAAATGGAAATCTAAAGGAGAAAATCAAATATTTAATTAGGTTTGGTTTTAGTATAATATTTTAAGAAACCGAAATATTGGAAATACCTAATTGCACGTTTTCAAAACTGTACCATTGACATATAAAAAATGAAGAGAAACATATATGTTGGTTACGATCTTCGTTGATAAACCGTGGTGAACCCAGGATTCAATGGTCCTGGGTGCTCACCTTAAAATCAACAAAAAATATATTGCTTCGAGTCGGGTTCAAACTCAGCTCCTCTATGGCTTAGCCTAAACTCTTCCACCTTTTAACCAAAGCATCAATATCTTTTATTGCTTCTTAGGTGCTATTTAATATTTTATACCAAAATTTTAATATTTTCTATATGCCTACATAGAGTATCCGCCATGATTAATGGATGCTCGAGCACCAAAACTTAATATTTGGGTCCGCCCCTGTTGATAAATATCTCACATGTGTGAGCAATAAAATTTAATAATATTAACCGATGGATTGGAAAACCTGCAGTATGAAAATTAAAATGGTCAAAAAATGAATTATCACTTATTCGTGAGTTTCCTACCTAAACTATGAGGTGTGCAAATTTCCTACTGAACTATCACCATCTATTTATTAAAACACACCTCTATTAGTTGTTCACTTTTCCTACCTCATTCAGGTAGGAAAAGTGAACTAATAATTGAGGTGTGTTTTGATAAATACTGGTGACAGTTCAGATAGAAAACTCACGAAAAAAGTGATAATCCAGGTGTATTTTTTTACCATTATCTCAAAATATTAAGCGACAAATTGGAAAAACTGTTGAATGTTTGTCAAACCTCGACATCCGTTATGCGTGTTTGGCGTGACTGCCACCCCATTTAAACGGTCACTTTGAGGCGGTGTTGACTTGCTGTGCCACGTAATCATATCCATTGTTTTATCTATGTTCACATTGCATTCCACCTGACATGCCATCGTGTAATTAACGTTCTTCGACATGCCTTTTCTAAAGGAGTTGCATAAGTTTTACTCTAGTCTGAGGCTATTACTAACTATAGGCAACAATTTTCAACTTAACTCCACCCTTGTATTCAGCACGTTGTTTAAACATATCCTATACACATCTAAGCAAGAAATGCGTTAATCAACTCTGATTGAAGTCTGCATCAAAATTGTTGTAATTGTCCAATTATGATTTGTGAGAAGAGGAGGTGCGCGGATGCGCCAGTAAGGAGGTGTGAGAGGTTGGCCCTAACAGGAGTTAGGATAGGTGGAGGTAGGCCGAAAAAGAGCTCGGAGAGGTGATTAGACATGACATGGCAACTTCTGCTTACTGAGGTATAGAAGTTGAGGATTAAGGTAGAAGGGTAGTAGGTAACCGAGTGTTGTTGCACTTTATATGGAAGAGGTAGGGGGCTAGCCCCATCTCCTCTCCTCCTTATTAGTAGTAGTAATATTTAGTAATCGCGTAGTTTCTTATTCTTCAATGTGTATTACTATCTGTTGCTTCATTCGCTTTATATCTTGATATTTTGCTGTCATATTTTTCATGCAACCCTTCTTTGAAAACTTCTCTTTTGAGCCAAGGGTCTATCCGAAACCACCTCTCTATCCCCACAAAGGTAGTGGTAAGGTCTGCGTACATCCTACCTTTCCCAGACCTCACTTGTTGGATTACATTGGATATATTGTTGTTGTCCAATTTCTGATTTGTTCTAATTTTAGATGGGGCCAAGGAGCTACTTAGGAATACAGTCTCTGAGTATACCCGAGTCCACAGCATAAACATAAAGTACAGAGCGAAAGAGTTTCACGTTATGATGCTTATTTCTAAGATGATACCGAGCAGAAAGAGATTTTCCTGTTAACATTAGTTTCATCTTTCAGAATTATTCTCAAGTGGAATTTACTCTATTCTTAGATAGAAGGAATGAGCTTTTTTTTAATGAAAAACTCATCTTTTTAAATAGTAGAATAGTACTTATGTGTCCAAAACATGTACTGGACATGGAAATACAGAGCTATAAACATTTTTAGTAAGTTCTAATGAGTTGTGAAATCCTTTAATCAAGTGTAGGCATACATTGCAGCAAGTTTTAAAATTTATCGATCTGGGGTTGTCTTGGTGCTTCTCAGGAATATATTCTTAGAGCCAGGGCTTCTTCTTTGGGTATACTGAAGTAAATGGCACAAGCAAAAATTACGGAAAATACTTCGAAACTTGCAAGCTATGATGCTTACTTTGAGATGGTCCAGAACAGAAAGAAATTGCCCCGTAATTTACAGGAAACTTTAACTGAAGCATTTGCAAAAATTCCAGTTTCATCCTTCCCTCAAGTCCCAGGAGGCAAAGGTATCTAAAATAGATAAGTTTTCTCATAATTATGTTTTTCATATCCAATGTTGTATCCTAAATGGCTTCTTATACCTCATTCCAGTGATTGAGATAGACGCCGAGACTTCCATGGGTGATGCTGTCAAAATTCTTTCTGAATCCAACATCCTCTCAGCTCCTGTTAAGAATCCAGCTGCTCAGAGTAGTTCGGATTGGAGAGAAAGATACTTAGGCGTCCTAGATTACTCGGCTATTGTTCTTTGGGTGTTGGAGGGTGCGGAAACAGCAGCAGCTGCCTTGTCAGCAAGTTCAGCAGCAGCAGCCGGAGTCGGAGCAGGTGCTGTTGGTGCCCTTGGAGCATTGGCATTGGGTGCAACAGGTCCTGCTGCAGTTGCCAGTCTAACGGTGGCTGCAGTTGGTGCAGCTGTGGCAGGTGGAGTTGCTGCAGATCGAGGAGCGGGAAAGGATGCTCCAACTGCGGCTGATAAGTTGGGTGAGGATTTCTACAAGGTTATCCTTCAAGAAGAACCCTTTAGGTCAACAAAGGTGAGCAGGCCTTCTAAAGGATTACCCTTAAGCAGGGGCGGAGCCAATGTGTTGATTACGGGTTCAGCCGAACCCAATAACTTTGGCCCAAATTCTGAATTTGTCTCAAGAAAATCACTGAAAATGTACAAATTATTGATTTAGAATCAGTAACTTAAAAGGACTAGAATCCCGAACCAATAAGCATCAAATCCTTGCTCTGCCTCTGCCCTTAAGCTTTCACCAAATCACTCTAGCAGTTTGATTGATTAAGAGAGACTTTACCTTCTTGTGGTACTTATGTCCAAATTATTTACAGTTTCTTCAAGTCTTTAGAACTCTCAAACATAACATGAAAATAATTGATCAAACTGGAGAACATCAAAATCTGTACTAAAATATATTCAGAGAATTTGACAGTAATACAAATGACAAGGTCCAGTAATAATATTTGCAGGTGAGCTCCATTATAAAATCCTATCGGTGGGCACCATTTGTTCCAGTGGCAACAGACAGTTCTATGTTGAGTGTCTTGCTGCTGCTGTCAAAATATCGGCTGCGTAACGTACCTGTGATTGAAAGGGGAAGTCCATTTCTTAAGAACTTCATAACTCAGTCAGCCGTGATACGGGGTCTTGTAGGATGCAAAGGAAGGGACTGGTTTGACTGCATCTCTGCTCACCCTATCTCAGAGCTTGGCCTCCCATACATGTCTGCTGATGAGGTCAGCTATTTGTAGCTCCTGACATTATATGTTATTATTTTGATATTACAGAAGTTGGTGATGGAAAGTCTGTCTTTCGACATGCACGCCAGGTTATTAGTGTCCGAAACGATGAACTGATTTTGGAAGCATTCAAGAAAATGAGAGATAATAATATCGGAGGTCTGCCGGTTGTTGAAGGACCAAAGAAGAAGATTGTTGGCAATGTAAGCATAAGAGACATCAGATTCTTGTTACTCAAACCTGAACTCTTTTCCAATTTCAGGTATGTCAAACATATAAATTGTTAGGTCCTCGCGGATCTGACTATTTCATAACTTCTAAGATAATTAGAGTTCCAATTCTGGAGAGACTTTCTTATGGTTAAACTTACGCAAGAAAACCAGAAAATAGATACTCCCTCCATTTCAATTTGCTTGTCATAGTTTGACTGGGCACAGAGTTTAAGAAAGTAAAGAAGATTTTTGAATCTTTTTTTCTTAAACCAAACATATGTATACAACAACCCAGTGAAATCCCACAATGTGGGGTCTGGGGAGGGTAGAGTGTATACAGACCTTACCCCTAGGTAGACAGGCCGTTTCCCTCGGTACAAGAGAGAGCATAAGATGTTGAAATTAAAGAATTGTCAAATTAGGAAAGAGGCTTTCTTTTTTAAACAAACTGAAAAGAAAAGATAAAAAAATTGAAACAGAGGGAGTATATTAGAGTTGAACTCAATACTCGAATGGCAAAACTATTAGACCTCTATCATATAGGCTCACAGAGATATTCTTCTGTCTTTGTGTGTTGGTACTTAATTCTTGCCCCTTTAAATCACAGGCGGCTGACTGTCACTGGCTTCATAAACACAATTGCTTCGGCAACCCATGATGCTACAAAGGCTGCTACACCAATAACATGCAAGCTCGGTTCAACTCTTTGTAGTGTGATAGACACTCTCGCGTCCAAGTTAGTTCACAGGATTTACGTGACAGATGAGGATGATAATGAAGTCGTCGGTGTGATTACGCTCAGAGATGTCATTTCTTGCTTCATCTATGAACCACCAAACTTCTTTGACAACTATTTTGGATTTTCTGCACAAGAAATGCTTGGAAAATGATATGGTTTCTGTTGGTGAATAAGCAGGATATGGGCGAGTAGAAGATGAATCAAAAGAATCAGCACCAGGTTTTTGGCATAAGATACAAGAAATAGTCTCTTTCACCGGTTTAACATGTACAAGATGATCCTTTCATGTCACTTTTTGAGTTCCCTATTTTTTTTTTTCCGTTTCATTCAAGGCCGTTCTGTCTTCCTAGCTAGCATGAAGGTTAAGGTTCTATAAAACTCGTTCTAGATAGAATGTTCTTGTTGTGCAGAAAGCCATTGTAAAGAGAATTTGGGATTTACCATTTTCTACTAAGTTTGATCTGTAAGGGTATCGGCCTAGTCCCCGCCACCTTCAAGTTTGTACTTCTACTTCAATAAAATTCAACCACTTCTAGGTGGTTTCTTTTATAACAAAAATGTTGCCTTGATAGTTAAAGGAGTTGGGCATATGTTATGTTGATAGTTAAATGTGTTAGAAACATGATCTCTTTAGGTAAGGAAACTTAATAGTATTACAACTCCCTTATCAGAAAGGGAAAGTACATTAACTTATAGATGTCTATTAATTTCACCCAATGCAGAAGGCAAAGAGTGAAGTACCACTGTTCCAAGTTGGATGGAACTTAGCCAGACCAATTGAATATCCATGTCCAACATAAACACAACCATAGCTAACTGATACACCTCCATAGATAGTAGCACCAGTGTTATATGTCCACAAGATTTTCCCAGTACTGGCATCCATGGCATATAGAGGGCCATTAGGAGCCACAGATCCTGCAAATAGAACCCCATTGACTATGGTGACTGGCCCGTGGGCCGTGTTGTTGCTAGGGTCTGCAGTGGTCCAGAGGATTTGGCCTGTGTTTGCATCCATTGCCACCCATCCACCAGCTGTTGTTGTTTGAGTTGAAGGTGCCAAGGTGAATGGAACACTGTTTCCATTGACTATGTTTGTGTAAACTCGCCTCCCATCCGTGGCTGCACCCCATACCCCTCCTCCCTCCAAGCTCCCCGGTCCTGCTTTCTGCATCACGCAAATTATTCAGTTATAGCAGGTTACTTTATTTCTTATGTTACCAAATTAAGTTCAATACAGATTAAACATGTTGTAGCATGTTACTTAACCTCGGTGGCAGAAACGAGAATCCCTACGAGGAGATTAGAAAATACTAAATTTCACACCTAATATTTGGACTCATGAGCTAAAGCAATTCTCGAATCTTCTTTGTCACAACATTAGAATCTTCCTTTGTATTAAGGGGATTCAACAGATTATATGTAACAAAGTAATTTCAGCAATTGAATTCCCCAGCCACAACCTAGTTCTGCTCCTGCTTAACCTGATGGTGTAAAACAACTGTAATGTTGTTAGTGTACAGAAGTTAAATAACCATAGGCCAAAATGCTTAGCCATGGCCATGTAATTTCTATGCGTCCTCTATCAAAAGCAACATCTCTCTTCTGTCTGTTGTGTGTTAAAATGTTTACTATGTATATACTACACTATACTTTTTGAAGCACACACTAAAATACTGATGGATGATGGTGAGGAGTAGTTGAAAGATGAAAATTCTGGTTATAAAGACTTTACCTTAACCCAAACAATATGGCCAGTGTTGCGATCAAGCGCCCAAGCAAATCCACTTTTCTGTACAGCTACAACAACATCGCGCAATCTTCCATTTGAAAATATAGTTAACAACATAGGCGCCTCTCCAAAATCAGCATCCAAGTTGGGCCCTGGCGGACAATCAGGATTATTAGGAACCAAACACACGAAATAGAAAACATCGTAACCTCCAAGCTGTGTGGCCCAAGCAATTTCTCCAGTATCCACATCCAGTGCAAGAATTGAATTAAAATGAACATCTTCACCAAAACACTGATCAGGGACAGATGGTGGTGTTGTTCGATTGTTCTGTGCTGCTTGGCATCTCAGCACCTCTGGTGGAGCTAAGTAGAGATTTCCAGTTCCTACGTAGACAAATCCTCTGGCTACATCGATAGCAGGGCTGCTTCCCCATATCGCTGCCCCTGAATAACCGTCCAGTCTTCCGCCATTGTCTGGGAGTGTATATGTCTGCCATAAAATGGCACCAGTTCTAACATTTAGTTTTACTAGGCTGCCTCTAAATGTGCAGCATTTTGCAGCTGGTAGTAGTTCCTCCAGTGATGATACCCCCACAAAATATCCACTGTTAAGAAAGTTGTGAACAAGTTTAGTGTCCTGGCACAACTCAATCTATGGTTAATGACTTAATTAGGCCTAAGATGTTAGTAAGGTTTTTATTTTCGCCCTACTAACTTATTAAAGTCAGTTTAAGCACTATACACTGACGGTGTACAAAATGTTTACACGATCAGGTCAATTATCTGGTAATTACAGGGAAATGTTTTGATTAACATTAGTTAGAATCTAGTAAAAATAGTAACTAACCTGTTATAGTATCATATTAAAGCTCGTTCTATATGCGCGGTGTAATTACTTAAGAACATGGAAGATATGAATATAAAAGTGTCAATGCCTGATATTTGAGGCTTTTGGAAATGAGATAATGGTCAGAAACACATCTGAACAATCATTTTTTCGCGAGTTTCACACCTCAACTGTCCACTTTTCGTTTTTCCTACTTGAATTATCACCATATGTTCTCTACCATTTATGTATTAAAACTCACCTAGTTGAGTAGATGGTGATAGTTCTTGTAGGAAAAGGAACAACTAATAGTTGGCCTAATCAGCTACGAGGTGTATTTTAATACATAAATGGTGATAGTTCAGGTAGAAAAAGGGAACAACTGATAGTTGGAGTGTGAAAGTCGCGAAATAGTGATAGTTCAGATGTGTTTTTGACCATTAACTCTTTTGGAAATTCATATAGCAAAAATGAAATAGCTAACCCCAAGTGAACTGTTCCTGATTGAGTGATAAGAGCCAAAGGCCTGGGATCTAGTTGAGTTTTCCAAACAAGTGCCCCTGTTAACCTTGTTACTGCAATCACAACAGCAGGTCCATAAATTCCCACAAGTAAAAGATCATCAGCCACAACTGGTGTTGATCTTGACACTGTCACATTCACATATCTCCCTGTTAAAGGCAACCCAGTGAGCATTGTAAGATTCTGTTGCCATATGAGTCCTCCATTTCTTGCATTCACTGCATACAAATTCCCATTCCATGAAGGGAAGTAAACTACTCCATTTGCTACTGCTGGTGTTGCTGTGATGTCGAATCCAGCTAAGAATTTCCACCTTAATTTCAAGTTGTTTATTGTTCTTGGGCTGATCAAAACTTCACCGATAGCTGATCTCCTGTTTGTTCTGTCACCCCCATGATTCAACCACTGAATATTCATTCACGCATATGCAAAAAGTTAGTTAAAAAGCTAAGTGTCATGAAAAGGACCAGATTTTTTTTCCAAAGAAGTAGTGACCAAATGATTTGATTTCTACTACCTCCGTCCCAATTTATCTGAATGTACACTACTAAAAATATGCATTTTTTCGAGAAATCTGAGATTTTCTATGGAAAGCTGTCGGAAACAGTTTTTAACGAGCATATTTCTGATGGCGATTCGTCGAAGTACGCTTATTTTTTTGGTCAAACTAAAATTTTATTTAGCCAAATGAGAGATATACACAGACTATCTCCAATGGACTCTAAAGCTAGTTCATACAAAAATAACCAAAGAAAAAAAAAACTGTAACTAAATTTGCAAGACTAAGAATTGAGCTGATCCTTATCACCTTCTAGGAAGGTCTAAGGCCAGCCAAATCCTACAAATGTATCTACTAACATAGATAATGTTGGAAATTAGCCTTTGGCGGGAGTTGCGACCGACCAACTTTAACGGCTTAAACACTAATGTTACATATGTTGGAGAATCCGGTTCTTCACACATGCATGATCTACTAAGTACGTAGATAACCGTAGGGCCAAGAATCGTCAAATTTCATTGAGAAATGAAAGAGATATTGGTTCACGAAGTAAGGTGTTTGAAGCATGGAAAAGTGTGGTGTGTGATCAATTCTCCCTCATCGGTAGAGGAAGAAAGAATTGTTGTGTATATAAGACTCGAAATTGGTTTGGGGTTTGGGACCCCAAGGGGTATCCCATGTGTTTAAAGGAGGGAGGACCTAGATATGCTTCGGTTCGAGGAAAGACCACACGCGCGCCGCCCGCCCGTCCGGTCCGGTTCCGGGCTCACGGGCCACGGGCCTTCTGATATTATCTTTTTGGGCCGAAGTACGCTTTGGACCGAATTCTTTCGATGTACGCTTTGGTCCCCGAAGTTTCCGTGTCGAAATTTGGACGGTCAAAGCGAAAACGCCACAAAGACTCAATTCACCATTTATTTTGACCGAATTACTCCTCATATAATGGCCAATCCGTTGGTGTTCTTCACCATTTATTTTGGTGACATTACTACCTCCATAATGGCCATTACTTGGCCGATAATGGCACTTATGGAGGCGTTTTGCTTCTCCTCCCTCACCTATATAAACACCCCTTACACCATTGTTGAGGCACACTTGATATACACGAAAATACACAAAGCAGAAAACAGTTTTCTTCCTACAACTTACAAGCATCATTTCGTTACTCAATATTCTTCACGGTAGCTCTTCAGTTTCCTTTGCTCAATTGTTCCATTGTTGTTTTATCTTGGGAGACGAATTGTCCAGGACGTATAGAGGATATATACGGGGCAATATTGTCTTAAGGACAGAGTGCCACACTCGACTCAGCAAAAAAACAGCTTCAGCTTTTTCTTCTTCAACAAAATTGTAATTTCAGTTTTGTCGTTCTATTGTAATTTTTCAGTTTTCTAGTTGAATTGTAATTTCAATTCTTACATACGCAGTTACTTGTAATTTTCGTTCCTGCAATCCTTGTAAACCAACAACTTAAGACAATATTTTTCTTACGGTAACTGCCATAACATTGCTGGAAATATGACCGATGTTGCTGCTGCTGCTGCTGCCTTCCCCGCCACTGTCTCTACTGGCCAAGGCAGTAACTCCGCCGCCTTCGGCTAGCTGCTGCTCGCTGCGCTCGTTAAAGGCGAACACCGCCGCCTTCCCGATCGCCGGAGCTCCACCCTCTTCTTCACGCCATCATGATCGCCCTGAAAAGTTCATGGGATCAGAATTTAAGAGATGGCAGCAAAAGATGCTGTTCTACTTAACAGTTATGGGCATGACCCGGTTCCTTACGGAAGATCCTCCACAAGCTGGAGATGAAATGGACTCTTCGCCTGCTGAAACGGGTGAAGGGGGCCTTGGTATCCATGTCGTTAATGGCATGAAGATGGTTCGTGATGCATGGAATCATAGCGATTTCATGTGCAAGAATTATATACTGAACGGCTTGGTAGACCCTCTCTACACGGTCTATTGCACCGTTGGCACTGCCAACGAGCTGTGGGAAAAACTGCAAAAGAAGTACAACGCACAAGATGCGGGTACTAAGAAGTTCATCGTTGGGAAATTGCTAAAATTCCAAATGGTGGACAGCAAGACAGTGATGTCCCAAGTCCAGGAATTCCAAATGATTTTACATCACCTGGATTTGGAAGGACTGAAGCCAAACGAGCAGTTTTTGGTTGCATCGCTGATTGAAAAGTTACCTCCTTCATGGAATGAGTTTATGAGTTACTTGAAACTCAAGACAAAGGAGATGACCTTTGAAGAGCTTGTTATCAAAATGCAAATCCAGGAAGATAATAAGAAGACCTTGCCAAGGGGTAGACAACCTGCTGAGGCGAAGGCGAATCTGGCTGAGGCTAAAGGGAACTCAAGCAAGAAGCGGAAGTTCCAGAAAGACGGCAAAGCCCCCGCAGCGGAGATGTTCAGAGGTAATTATCATCACGGTGGGAAACCTGGTCATAGGATCAAGGAATGCCGCAAGCTCAAGACTGAGCAACAACAGAAAGCCAAGTCGAAAGGCAAGGCTCAAGCTAACGTCGTCAAGGACACGCTCCTGGATGACATGATTGAGGATTTCTCGGCCGTGGTTCTAGAAGCCAACTTGCTTGAGAATCCGATGCAGTGGTGGGTGGACACAGGTGCAACAAGACACATCTGTTCCAACAAAGATGCATTCTCCACATACACTCCGGTCACCGACAAGAAGCTGTTCATGGGCAACAACGCTTCATCGGACGTGCTAGGGGTTGGAAAGGTGGTCCTGAAGATGACTTCCGGCAAGGAACTCACTCTGAAGGAAGTGATGCACGTCCCAGAAATTAGAAGAAATTTAGTTTCTGGACCTTTATTGGTTAATGCTGGTTTTAGGCTAGTGTTTGAATCCAATAAGTTTGTACTCACTAAAAATGGCACATTTGTAGGGAGAGGCTTCGTCTGTGAAGGCCTCTTCAAAGTGAATGCCATGTCTGTATTGCGTCAAGGAAATAAAGTTGAACCTTCTTCTTATTTGCTTGAGTTCTAATTTATGGTATCATAGATTAGGACACGTTATCTACAAGTCTATTCAAAGGCTGGTAAAGATGGAGTTGTTGCCGTCTATCGACGTAAACCCTCAACATAAGTGTGAGGTGTGCGTAGAGGGAAAACTCACCAAGCTTCCTTTTCGATCCGTCGAAAGGAATACCGCTCCTCTAGAACTTATTCACACAGATATATGTGATTTGAAGTTTGCACAAACTAGAGGGGGGAACAAGTACTTTGTGACTTTCATTGACGATAGCACAAGGTATTGTTACCTTTACTTGTTAAGAAGTAAGGATAAAGCCTTTGAAGCGTTCCAACGTTACAAAGCAGAAGTTGAGAACCAACTGAGCCTACGGATTAAATCCATTCGTAGCGATAGAGGGGGAGAATATGTAGCGCCATTTGAGGAATATTGTGCCCAAGAAGGCATTATTCATCAAACGACGGCTCCATACTCACCTCAATCAAACGGTGTGGCGGAACATAAGAACCGCACATTAAAGGAAATGATGAATGCCTTGCTTATCAATTCCGGTCTTCCCCAAAATATGTGGGGAGAAGCCGTCCTTACCGCTAATACGATTCTTAACAGAGTTCCACATAAGGGTAAGGACAAAACTCCATATGAATCATGGAAAGGAAAGAAACCCACCTACAAATATTTTAAGGTGTGGGGTTGTTTGGCAAAGGTTGAAGTACCCAAGCCAAAGCAGGTCAAGATTGGGCCTAAGACTGTAGATTGCATATTCATCGGATATGCAAATAACAGTAGTGCTTATCGCTTCTTAGTGCATAAGTCATATATTCCAGATATCCACCAGGGTACAATTATGGAATCAAGGAATGATTTATTCTTTGAAGATACCTTTCCTAGAAAGGAAAAAGACATAACCTCTCGCAAACGAAGTTATGCACAAAGCTCTCAAGAACCGGGAGTCCTTGACTGCCCGGATCCAAATGGTTCAGATCTAGCGAATCTCGAGGTGGCTGAACATCCAAAATCTAGTGTTCCAGATTCTCAGAACTTAGAGACTCTAGAGATGGATCTAAGGCGAAGTAAAAGGGCCAGGAAGGATAAATCCTTCGGTCCTGACTTTGTAGCTTATATGGTTAATGATGAACCAAGGACAATTGCTCAGGCGTTGTCAACTCCAGAAGCACCGCTCTGGAAAGAAGCTATTGAGAGTGAAATAGGCTCCATTCTGCATAACCATACGTGGGAGTTGGTTGATCTTCCTCCGGGAAATAAACTGTTGGGTTGTAAATGGATACTCAAACGGAAATACAAGGCAGATGGGTCTATAGACAAGTACAAGGCCAGGTTGGTAGTCAAGGGCTATCGATAGACAGAAGGCTTTGACTACTTTGATACCTACTCCCCGGTATCCCGGATGACATCCATACGGGTATTTATTGCGATCGCAGCTTTGCGTGACCTTGAGATACACCAGATGGATGTTAAGACAACCTTCCTAAACGGTGAGTTGGAAGAAGAAATTTATATGGACCAACCCGAGGGGTATGTAGTTCAAGGGCAAGAGAAGAAAGTCTGTCGACTTGTCAAATCTCTGTATGGGCTGAAACAAGCCCCGAAGCAATGGCACGAAAAATTTGATAATACTCTACTATCGAAGGGTTTCGCCATTAATGAGTGTGATAAATGTGTCTACACGAAAGGTAACTCTGACTCGTTTGTTATGATATGCCTGTATGTAGATGACATGTTAATCACAGGAAGCAGTCCTAGGGTAATCCTAGAGACTAAGAACATGTTGAAACAATGCTTCGACATGAAGGATATGGGTATCGCAGATGTCATCTTAGGGATTAAAATCTCTAAGACGTCTGACGGACTGATCTTATCTCAGTCTCACTATATCGAGGATGTTTTGAGAAAGTTCGAGATGTTAGACAGTTCACCGATAAAGTCACCAATGGATACAAATCAAAAGCTTGATAAAAATCTTGGTGCACCTATATACCAGGAGCGATATGCACAGGTGATCGGTAGTTTGATGTATATAACAAACTGCACCCGACCTGATATTGCTTACGCAATCAATAAGTTGGCTAGGTTCACCCGTAATCCGAGTGATAATCACTGGAAGGCGTTGAATCGGGTATTACAATACCTGAAATACACGTTAAATTATGGGTTACACTATTCGAGATATCCAGCTGTACTAGAGGGGTACAGTGATGCAAACGGATATCGATATAGAGAACACCAAGTCCACCAGTGGGTATATATTTACGATTGGTGGCGGGGCTGTGTCTTGGAAATCCTCTAAGCAAACTTGCATCGCCCGATCCACGATGGAATCGGAGTTTATCGCTTTAGACAAAGCATGAGAAGAAGTTGAGTGGCTTTATGACTTCTTAGAGGATGTTCCGTGTTGGAACAAACCCGTACCTTCGGTAATGATCCACTGCGACAGTCAGTCGGCTCTAGGAAGGGCACGGAATGCTATGTACAATGGCAAGTCTCGTCATATTCGACGGAGGCATAAGACCGTTAGGCAACTGATCACCACGGGTATAATATCCATTGATTACATTAAGTCAAAGGATAATATAGCAGACCCATTGACAAAGGGCTTACCCAAAGATCATATGGTTTGCCTGTCTAGGGGAATGGGCTTAAAACCCAAAATATAAGGACCGATACAGCGGTAACCCAACCTTACTAACTGGAGATCCCAGTAATTTGGTTAAATGGGAAAACTAAGTTGTAAAGGTTCAGTTGATCGCTTCAGTGGAAGCATGAGCACTTCGGATAGGGATTTCTGAAAAGAAACACCAAATCCAAAGCCATTCCCGCGATAGACTTTAAAAGTGCTATCTGCAGTGTTGGTAAAGGTTAAGTTTTCAAAACCCGTAATGATCCTCAGCAGTTGAGGTTCCATTCTCAATGGTTGGTTGGTTGGCCAGGATGCTTTGGTTTATCGGATCGATCGCAGTGGTCAAGTGCGCTGGACGACTTACCGCTTTTGATGTCCCACGATTCTGCTAGTTTAGAAAGAAAGGAGAAGGACACCACCGGAGGCAAGCGCTAGGTCAGAAAAGCGATAACTAAAAAATCTCCCCAAGTAGGATTCGAACCTACGACCAATCGGTCTTTGGAAAACTTTTAATGGTTCCTAACACTTGTGAAGTGGGGTATAGCAGGATACCTTGTAGGAGACCACCTATTTAAGTGCGAGGACGGGCCGCCTCAAAATGAACGCACTTAAGAATCCAAGACGTTGTCCGTGGCCAAAACGGACAAAACATTACGAAGAAGCGAGTAAGGGAATTTGTTGTGTTGGTACCATTGACTTGGCTTACACTAAACACTGACGGTTCAAGACATCACGTTCACCGCGCAGTAAGTAAGTCTGATGGTATTCAACTATGGAAGGTTCAAAGCTGAAGCTACCTCTCCTTATGCAACATCGGTCCGCTGAAATATTGCTGGAAATGAAAAGACACCATGTGAGTGCGCTAAAATCTCTTTCAAGAGGGGATTGTTGGAAATTAGCCTTTGGCGGGAGTTGCGACCGACCAACTTTAACGGCTTAAACACTAGTGTTACGTATGTTGGAGAATCCGGTTCTTCACACATGCATGATCTACTAAGTAAGTAGATAACCGTAGGGCCAAGAATCGTCAAATTTCATTGAGAAATGAAAGAGATATTGGTTCACGAAGTAAGGTGTTTGAAGCATGGAAAAGTGTGGTGTGTGATCAATTCTCCCTCATCGGTAGAGGAAGAAAGAATTGTTGTGTATATAAGACTCGAAATTGGTTTGAGGTTTGGGACCCCAAGGGGTATCCCATGTGTTTAAAGGAGTGAGGACCTAGATGTGCTTCGGTTCGAGGAAAGACCACACGCGCGCCGCCCGCCCGTCCGGTCCGGTTCTGGGCTCACGGGCCACGGGCCTTCTGATATTATCTTTTTGGGCCAGAAGTACAGTTTGGACCAGAATTCTTTCGTATGTACAGCTGGTCCCCGAAGTTTCCGAAGTCGAATTTGGACGGTCAAAGCGAAAACGCCACGACTCAATTCACCATTTATTTTGACTGAATTACTCCTCCTATAATGGCCAATCTGTTGGTGTTCTTCACCATTTATTTTGGTGACATTACTACCTCCATAATTGCCATTACTTGGCCAGTAATGGCACTTATGGAGGCAGTTTTGCTGCTCCTCCCTCACCTATATAAACACCCCTTACACCATTGTTGAGGCACACTTGATATACACGAAAATACACAAAGCGTAAAAACAGTTTTCTTCCTACAACTTCCAAGCATCATTTCGTTACTCAATATTTTTCACAGTAGCTCTTCAGTTTCCTTTGCTCAATTGTTCCATTGCTGTTTTATCTTGGGAGACGAATTGTCCAGGACGTATAAAGGATACATACGGGGCAATATTGTCTTAAGGACAAAGTGCCACACTCGACTCAGCAAAAACAGTTTCCAGTTTTTCTTCTTCAACAAAATTGTAATTTCAGTTTGTCGTTCTATTGTAATTTTTCAGTTTTCTAGTTGAATTGTAATTTCAATTCTTACATAAGCAGTTACTTGTAATTTCCGTTCCTGCAATCCTTGTAAACCAACAGATAACCATTTAATTACTGTCATATATGGATTGAGAGGAACCTCATATTCCACTACTATTCCAGATGATAGTAGTGGTATTTGATTGAGTGTGAAGTTAGTTTAAGAACAAAACAAAGATTTTTAAAATTTGTGGTGTAAAATATTTTATAGATATTTTATAGCTATAATCTCATTAAGGTTAAAATGAGAAGTTTAACGATAAATTATTCTAAATATGGAAAGATGATTTTTTTTGGAATAAACAAAAAAAGAAAAGTATATCATATAAACCGAGACTGGGGAAACTTACTTCGGCAGCTGTACTATCTATAACAAAGCAAAATGCGATGATAATTAGGAAAACAAGCTTTCCATGGTCGACTCTCCTATGAGTTGAAGCCATATGTTTTATAAGAGGTAAATGATCAAGATTTTAAAGGAATGCATGAAGTATATATAAGATATCATTCTCCTTTTACCTTGTTTAGTGGGGGAGTTTTTGTCTCATTCTGGTACTAGTTTAGAAAATGATGTATGGAAATCAACTTGTAATTTTCTTTTTCGTTTCAAAAGCAAGATCTTTTGCAGTAAAGTGATTGAGATGTGTGTTATCAGGTGAGACAGTTGCAACAGATTAAATTAAAATTATTGGGAAGTATACATTGATATAACTTATTCAGAGTCCAAAAACTCGAAAAGGTCCGGGAAATTCTCCGCGGAATTACTATTTAGTATTTGTTTCTATTTTTGTTTATCTTGCGAAAATAAGCGTATATTGTTTTAGGTGCAAGGTAAATAATATATTTGCCCTTGCAATATAAGCCGATATATATTATGATTACGCAGAGACAGTCCAGTATACTTTGTGAGTGATCTTATTATTTGAGTTGCATAAAGTATGAAGTCATACAAGTTGGTCGTGAATTGTTTTGTTTTTCTTTTTTTTATTTGTAGTTTTGGAATCTTGATAATTTGACATGATTTGTGAGTAATTCAACAAGACAGCTAGAATAAAGTATGAAGTCCAAGTCTATCATGACTTGCATATCATAATTTTGAAATATTTTTATCCTATTTTTTAATGGTATTTGGCTTATGGTATCTCAAAAAAAGGATTTTTAAATAAATTTATTTCATGCATGATGCCTGCAAAATAATTCTTTAAATAAATTTAGAGAAAATGATTCTTTAAACAAATCTATTTCATTCTTGATACTAGAGAAAATATTTTTTAAATAAATCTATTTCACTTGTGGTATTTAGAAGTAGTTCTTTAACATTATTTCATGCTAATATTACAGATTATATAAAATTTTGAAGTACAGTTTTTCTCTTCTTTATTTGCAGCTTTATAATCATGACAATCTGGTAGTGTAGCTTTGAAATCATTACAATCTAACATGATTTGTGGCAATCCCAATAAGATAATTAGGTTGAATATAGTATGAAATTATACCAGTTTGTCATGATTAGCTGACATGCCACTGTTCAAAAATATATATTTTCTTATCTGTTTTGTTTGTAGCTTTTAAATTATGACGATCCGACACGCGATTTATGAGAAATCCAACATCTAAACTAGGTTAAATATAACATGAAGTCATGCCCATCTTCATGACTTGCATGCCACAACTCATCAATTTTTATTCCGCTTATCAACGTCTCTTTACAATCTTTGTCTTTCAGCTTAAGGGTATTTTAATAATAAAAATATTATTAAATTTAAAATAACTAATTCCACATAAATATTAAATACGAAAACAAAATTTTAATACCGACCCTAATTGTGCAGATCTCTGATCTTGTTCCAAAAAGCTGGCTTTTGAGTTTTGACTTGGCCGCATTGTGATCGATTATGTCCACACACTACTCCCTAGCTATATCCAGAGTTCAATATTCTTTTGCTACTCTCAAGTTCATAATAGTCCTCAATAATTTTTCAGCATTTAGCTTATAAGCACTGATATAATGTAAGAAAATTTTATACCACTAATATTTATTTATTTAAATAATATTAATTGTAAAACGAATCTTCATATTATTTTTATAGTTGATATTCCAAAATATTTACTGAAAAGATTTGGTCAAGCACAAGTTATTTTTATAAATAACAACAAAAGCACTACTGAAATGTGGCTAATTTTTAAATAACTTGCGACAAAAACAAAATGTTTTGTCAAGTGCCAAATCTGATTTTATGTTTAAAAAATAAACATTTCACTGCTCATTGGATTCAAACACATAACCTTTCACTAGGAAGGACTTTTGAAGGGAGCCTTCAACCGCTAGGCTATAGTTATCACTGATAAGATTGAAGACATTTTTAATACATATGTTAATATTTGAAACCAATAAAAGAAAAATTCTGGGGCGGATGCCCCGTCGACCGGGGGCCCTGTGCGGCGGCGGCGCCTCGACCGTCCCATGGACGGCTCTAATTTAACACCACAAGATTAAAGGTCATTTTTGTACATTCAACACATCTTTAATTTAAGACTACAAGATTCAAAAGTCCTCCTACTTTCTTAAATTTTATGTCAAGTTAAAATCAGACAAATATTTTGAAACGGATGAAGTAGTTAATAAACTAACCTGAAAAGCAGAACTGGGATATGCTCTTTTAGAATATTTGACAGCAGAGGTATAACCTCTATAGCTGCATCTTCTGTCTTATACTGAAGCGGTCTGAAAACATTAAAGGACTTGCTTTATAAGCACAGGCAACAAGTAGACAAGAGAAAGTTAAAGGTATTGTAAACACAAAATAAATAAATATAAGTATTCTATGTTTAATAGTTTAAGTATTTAAATAAAAAAATTGTAAGATGATATTAATCTCCCTTGAGGAGTCTTTCATTAATATCAAGGTATATATAGAGTACAATATTCATTCCTTATACAATAGGAATCCTAAGCCTATACACAATAGGAATCCTAAGCCTATACAAAAGAAGAATCATAAGCCTATACAAAAGAGGAATCCTAGTCTTACCA
This sequence comes from Anisodus tanguticus, assembly GCA_034509755.1. Classification (NCBI taxonomy): domain Eukaryota; kingdom Viridiplantae; phylum Streptophyta; class Magnoliopsida; order Solanales; family Solanaceae; genus Anisodus; species Anisodus tanguticus. The sequence goes on along the minus strand of CM067561.1, from coordinate 20,292,070 downwards.
TAATTATATTTACACAATATATGAAAATATTCTAATTATGGGTAGGGAATATATTTACACGTTTACACACCCCCTCAGTCGGAGCGGGAGGAGGCCGGACGCTGAGACTGGCTCTAAAGTCAAGAAATAACTGTCTGGGAAGTCCTTTGGTAAATATGTCTGCATACTGATAGGATGATGGAACATGTAACACTCTGACATGGCCTAACGCAACTTTCTCACGAACGAAGTGTAGGTCTATCTCAATATGCTTGGTTCGCTGATGTTGAACCGGATTATGAGAAAGATAGATGGCGAGAGATGTTATCACAATACACAATAGATGCCGACGCAAAGGACACCGAAGTTCTAACAAGAAATTTCGAGCCAACAAATCTCGGCTACTACATTTGCAACGCCTCTCGTACTCACCTCGGCACTCGGAGCGAGATAGGGTAGCCTGTCGCTTGCAGTACCAAGAAATCGGATTATCCCCTAAGAAAACACAAAAGCCGGAGGTGGAGCGTCGCGTGTCCGGACACCCCGCCCAATCTGCGCATCCGTATATGAAAGCAACTCCGTCGGTGCGGGGGTATAGGTGCAAACCATAATCAAGAGTGCCCTTAATGTATCGAATGATACGCTTAAGAGCAAGATGAAATGAGACTCCCTGGGGGCATGCATGAATAAGCACACCCGCCGAACAACATAAGCTATGTCCGGCTGGTGAATGTGAGATACGAAGTGCACCTGCAAGGCTCCTATACGTAGTAGGATCGGAGACCGGAGCACCATCCATAGCACCGAGCTTAGATTTGGAATCAACTCGGAGTAGGCACCTCTTTGCGCTTCGCCATCTTAGCCACATGTACACAATCTCTTCGCATACTTACGCCGACACAAGAACATATGATTGGCGGACACGGTCACCGATATCCCCAAAAAGTAACTCAGCTTTTCCAAATCAGTCATTGCAAATTCGGACTTGAGCAAGGCAATAATCTCATTTTTCAATCCGTCGGAGGAGGCAGTAAGAACAATATCATCCACGTAAAGTAATAAGTAAGCCGTGCTACTACCTCGATGAAAAATGAAAAGTGATGTATCACTCTTGCTGCATACAAACCCAATCTGCAAGATATACCTGGCAAAGCGATCATACCACACACGGGGGCCCTGCTTCAGGCCATATAGTGACTTACGGAGACAACGCACACATAGTGAGGAACTGCTGGATGGGTGAACCCTGGTGGCTGATGCATGTAGACTGTCTCTCTCAGATCCCCATGTAAGAATGCATTCTTCACATCAAGCTGATGGATCGGCCAGTGTTTGCCCATGGCTATGCTCAAAACTGTGCGGATGGTAGCCGGTTTGACAACCGGGCTGAAGGTCTCACCACAATCAATGCCCTCCTGCTGATTTGTGCCATTAGCCACAAGACGGGCCTTATACCTCTCAAGATCCCCATTGTCTCTGAACTTGTGACGAAATAGCCACATACAACGAATGACATTCACCCCCTCAGGTCTAGGTACTAGATCCCACGTGTGCTGTTTAGTTAAAGCATTGAATTCCTCATACATAGCCGCATTCCAATTAGGGTCTTGTTTGGCCAATTTTGGGTTCTTTGGAAGTGGAGAGATGGTTTGGGCAGACAAGTTGAAATGGACTTTGGGTTTGAAGATTCCATGCTTTGAACGAGTTTCCATTGGATGGGTATGGACAGTGGGTGGCGGAGTGGTGTCTAAGACGGGGGGTAAAGTCGGATAATGAGAGGGTGGGGGCGAAGCCGTCGGAGGTGCCACGGCTCCTGGATCGAGAGTCGCGGTGCTAGAAGGTTGACAGGCTTCTCTGAAGTTTGGGCGCCGCAGCTCGACGACGGAACCAGAGGATGTGAGTTGTTCGATTATGAGGGGAGAGATGGCAAACTCGTCAAGAAATGAGTAGTCCTGTTTTTGGAATTTTGGAAGATTCGAAAACGGGAATGTGGTCTCGTCGAATGTGACGTGACGAGATATGTGGATCTTACGAGTCGACAAGTCATAGCATAGATAGCCCCTATGGTTCGGCGGGAATCCTAGAAAGACACATGGAGTGGACCTAGGAGCGAGCTTGTGAGGGGCGGTGGAGCTAAGGTTGGGATAGCATAGACAACCAAAAATTTGTAGATGATCATAAGAAGGGATTCTATGGTAGAGGATTTCGGTAGGGGTCATATTGTGAAGAGTGCTAGTAGGGAGAATATTTAGAGTGTATTCTGACATTTTAGCAGCATAGACCCAGAAGGGTGGAGGGAGGGAGGCATGAATCAATAGGGTGCGAATCATATTGTTAATGGTGCGGATGATTCTTTCAGCTTTACCGTTTTGTGGTGAGGTGTGAGGGCAGGAGAAGCGAAAGACTATGCCATTATTGGTACAAAAATGGTGAAACATAGAGTTATTGAATTCACGACCATTATCGCACTGAAATGATTTTATGCCTTTTCCAAATTGTGTTTGAATGAACTTGCGAAACTCAAGAAATTTGACAAACACTTCCGATTTAAATTTAAGAGGGTATAACCAAACGTAGTGTGAAAAATCATCAAGCAACACAAGATATTATTTATGACCGAGAGAACTAGTGATAGGAGATGTCCATAAATCGGCATGTATAATATCAAAAGGAGCAAATGTAACACTAGTAGACGATTTGAACGGAAGACGAATATGTTTGCCTAAAGAGCAAGAAACACAATTTTGGGCAAGTTTTCCATTACAAGCAATGAAATTGTTGCCTCTAAGAAAATTAAAAACTGGGACTCCTGGATGACCAAGCCTATTATGCCAGGTTGAAGAAGAAACAGCCGCTAGAGTGACGGGAGAGCAAGATCTCGCGGCGGCGGAGGTGGAAGTGAATGGATAGAGATCCCCCGTGCTATTGCATCTCGTAAGAGGTGTCCCCGTATGAAGATCTTTTACGAAAAACCAAAAGGGTCAAAATCCACAGAGACAGAATTATTACGAGTAAATTGGCGGACAGATATGAGGTTCTTAATCATGTGTGGGGCATATAGGGTGTTTTTGAGGGAAAAGGGTGGATGAGGAAGTTGTGTGTATGAGGTACCATTCCTAAACTGTTTCATGTAAAGCATCCTCAATATGTTACAGTTGGTAGTGGACAACGCATTCCAGTTAAGGGTTATGGTATCAGAGCAGGCCAAAGGTCTTCATACGGGGACACCTCTTATTGCGAAAAAGTTCAACCCAGGGAGAATACTGGTTGTTTTCTTGATCAAGAATAATGGAAATATGGTTCTTGATGTTGGAAACAGTAAGGGCGGGATGAAACGGGGGTGATGACTTTGTGGTGGGATTTGTGGAGGTAGAGGCGTCAGAAAGTGTGGAAGAATCAGGGATAGCCATTTAGAGAAGAGAAGAAAGGAAGAACAAAACCCGAAAAACAAGAAGAAAATCCGGGAGGGCCGCAGCGTAGGAGAGGCAGCCGACGGCTGTGGAAGAGAAAGGTTTTTAGGGTTTTGTTTATTTGGCTCTTGATACCATGTAAGATGATATTAATCTCCCTTGAGGAGTCTTTCATTAATATCAAGGTATATATAGAGTACAATATTCATCCCTTATACAAGAGGAATCCTAGTCTTACCATAATTATATTTACACAATATATGAAAATATTCTAATTATGGGTAGGGAATATATTTACACGTTTACAAAAATAATTATTTTTCATATTCAATAATGAGAGGGCATACCATGAAAGATCAGTTTCAAAAAAACATGAATGTCATAGTGAAATGTTGTTATAGAGGATGACCGTTATAGAGAGGTCCACCGTATATGATTTTTCAGTATAGTAACTAGTAACACACGTTGTTATGATGATTGAATTTGCAGTTAGAAATGGTGATTGCAGTGGAAGCCATGATGGCATCGATGAGGCCATCTGTACATTGGGACAAAGTGCAATGGTCAATCCAGATATGGTTGGAACCAGAGATGGAAATGCCATCGCCATCGCTCACTGTCCTAATACCAATATGGTTAATAGAGTCCCTAATCATGCCACCAGAGGTAGATATAATATGATGGATCCTAATGTTGTGGGTTATGACATTATGCACAAATTGGATCGTTAAGCCAGCGCCGTTGGCGATGTGAACAGAGGCTCCCCTTCCATCGATCATCTTGTCACTCGCGATCATCAATTCTTGCTTCAACTTGATCACCATTGATTTCTCAAAGATGATCCACAATGGCTCCCTCTTGGATCACAGCATGACGAAGGGTCCCCCGTTTTGGATCCTTCACGTCATCATCCGAGTCATCGGTGACAACATAGTACCTTCCAGCTTTGCCACCGGTCGTTTTGTGACCGAATCCCCTTGCACAATCTCCCAACTTCTTCCTGTTTTCAGCCCAGTTTTTCTCACACCTAAAGCATCTGTCAATTGGATTGGTTGCCATGCAACTACTTTTTCTCTAAGATGCATCCTTTAGCCTGTATAATGTAGCAATGAACTGCATAGTACATCAAGTAATATTTAAGTCATTGTTCTTAAACCTTGTGTAAGTAAAATCAAAGAAACAACAACTACTATAACTACGCCTCACCCCTAAACAAACAAGTTAGGTCGGCTATATAAAATCTCATTATCCATGTCGCTTTATTTAAGCTTGTCTCAATCCAATATTACAAAGAAATAGTTTCTTCGGCATTAGAGGTTCTCTATATATTCTTTTGACATATATAAATCTCGAACTAGCCTAAAAAACTGCTAGCAAATATTGAACATAAATAATATGCTAAAGTAACAAAACTTAATCAACAACTAAATGATATTGTCTCAATTCCGGTTTATGTGACTCACTTTCCGTTTAGTCTGTTCCAAAAAGAATGATACACTTCTAAATAATTATTTTTACACTTCTCATTTTACCCTTAATGAGAAGATTTATAATCATACAAATGTTATGACATGTTTAAGACCACAAGTTTCAAAAGTTTTACAATTACAATGTTATGTCAATGTTTTAGACCATAAGTTTCAAAAGTCCTTTTTTTTATTAATCTCCGTGTCTATTCAAACCATATCACATAAATTAGAACAAAGGGAGCTACTATTGGCTATATATATCTTTACATTGAATCCTATTTTTCGCTAGGTCTGCATGCTATGTTGTCCGGACCCTCCATAAAAATGCTGCCACACCCGTCGGATCCTAAAAAGTGCATAGATTTTGGAGGATCAGACACATCCGATGATATGTTTGAAGAATCCGAGCAACACAGTCTGGATGTAGAGAAAAAAAAAAGGATCAAGAAACTATTTACTCTCCAACTTCTTTATTGAATGTATCAGTAACTTCCTCAGGATTTTGATTGTATGCAGCAAGGGAAGAATTGAGGTCTTCTTTAGCTTGTTTTTCCAAATATTCATCAAATTCAGCAATTCGGGCATGCAAATTTGGGACTAATGAAGCTAAGCATATGAGCAATATTAACAAAAATGTATTTCCACTAATATTGGCCATAGCTTTTTATCTTTTATTTTTATGCAACTAATATTGTATCTATATCTCTTTTTTCTATTCTTTTTCTATTTCTCTTCTAGTAATCTATTTTATGTTGTTTTATTGGGTATTTCTTGCGAATCATTGGAGAATTGTTTGCAGGGGCGGATGCAACATTCAGGCACGGGGCTCATCTGAACCAGTACTTTCGGTACGGAGTATAAATTTACTCGTAAACATTCAATGAAATCGCAATAAATAGTAGTTCTGAACCCATGGAGTGTAAATTCTGAATCCGCCTTTGATTGTTTGACGCCCAGTGACTCACTTTTTGGCATTGTTTATAGGGAAGCCATGTATAAAGAGAAAGTTGCGTTACATATAAATCCTAGCTTGAGTTCCTAAAAATAGAAAATATAAAGGTAGTACATTGATGATAGAATACCGTGTATATCCCCATGATATACACGATTTTGACTAGTCTTGTACCATAAATAGAAGTTGGAAATTATGTTGTATAATTATCATAATTGTAGAATTCTTGTACAAGTAGAACTAAGATATTAGAAGTTTAGTAGGAATATGATTTTTCATATTTGGAGATTGTAACTTGTATATATACTTATCCATTCAATAAGAATAATCAAGGGATTAATTCTTTCGCGGTATCAGAAATCTAGGTCTAGACTACCTCCCTTCCCAATTTTCTTCCGCTACTCTAGGCTCAAATTCCGAGAACCCTTCTCGGTTTCCGGCCGACTTCTTCCTCCTTACTTCCCAATTTTTTTTCCTAATCCCTAATTCTCCTATTGTTCTTTCGTTATGTCTACGTCAAAGAATCTGTTTCATCTAGCCCTTACAGTTTCCAACATCAGGAACCACATCCCTATTGTTCTTGAGATGGAAAACGTCCAATACGCGACATGGGCGGAATTATTCAAAATTCACGCACGTTCGCATCAAGTCCTCCATCACAGAATTCCCTCGACACCTGACACAGAGAAGGTGCCTAACCCCGAGGAAAATCCTACATTATGGACGACACTTGATGCTACCATTCACTAGTGGATTTATTCCACTATTTCTACCGACCTCCTATAAACGATCATTGAGCCCAACACTACGGTAATGGAAACTTGGAATAAGGTGCGTGATATATTCCAAGATAACAAAAATTCCCTTGTTGTCACCCTCGAGCAGGAATTTTCACATATCCACATGGTAGATTTTCCTAACGTTTCGGCCTATTGTAAAAGGCTGAAGGACTTGGCAGACCAACTCCGCAATGTTGGTGCACCAGTTACCAATGATCATCTTGTTCTCCAAATGGTTGCAGGCCTGTCTGAGGCCTATAACGGCGTTGGCACGCTACTCTGTCAAAGTAACCCTCTACCACCCTTTTATCAGGCATGTTCCATGCTCACGTTAAAAGAAGCCAACTTAGCTAAAAAGGCGGCTACATGTGCAAATTCTGTCGCCATGATGACCACGTTAGACGACCATCACTCATTCTCCGCGAATTATGGCCAACATCGCAACAACGATGGTGGAACAAAGGGTCGAAATCATAAAATTAATGGCAAAAACCGCGGTGGCAATCGCGGTGGTAACGGAGGTGGCCAAAACAATGGTGGCAGCGGCAGTGAACCTCGGGGCAGTGGGCCGTAGGCCAACTGGTCCCAGCCGTGGCCCCCCCTCCGTGGAACTGGGCTAGTGGCCATTGGACCAACAATTCCTATTTTCCTCTCAGCCCTTACCCGGGTAACTGGGCCCAGTTCTAGCAACAGGCCAGGCCTAGTTTCTCGGGTCCAAATACTGGCTGCAGATTCACTTCTGGGCCTGGGCCGCAGGTAGGTTTGCTTGGGTCTCGGCCTCCGCAGGCGTTCCAGACAGTGGGCCCCACACCAACTCCAAAAGATATTGAGGCCGCAATGCACTCGCTTGGATTAAATCCTCCGGATGTGAATTGGTATATGGACACCGGAGCCACTTCTCACATGACGTCTGACCAAGGTACTCTCTCGTCTTATTTCAATTTGAGCAAAAATCATGGTATTATTATTGATAATGGCAATTTAACTCCAATTCGCGGTTATGGACATACAACTTTGTCTTTCCCACATCCACCTCTAGTTTTGAAAAGTACCCTTCATGCCCCTAACTTAATTAAAAATTTGGTGTTTGTCCGAAATTTCACCACTGATAATTGGGTTTCTGTTAATTTTGATCTCTTTGGGTTTTCTGTGAAGGATTTCAAAAGGGGGATACATCTAATGAGATGCAATGGTAGGGGAGAGCTTTAACCTATCACAAATACCACCACTTTCGCGAGTTAAGTCATACCGTCTACTTTTGCCGCTCTTGCTCCTTTCTTGTAAGGGTACACGTAGTACTCCACTTTGTCCTTCTTGTCCGTTAGGAAAACATGTTAAATTACCATTTGTAGCCTCTACTAATACTTTGATGTCGTTTGACATTATTCATAGTGATTTATGGACATCCCCTGTATTAAGTTATGTGGGCCATCGTTATTATATCCTATTTTTGGATGATTCTTCTAATTTTTGTGGACCTTTCCTTTATCAAAAAAGTCTCATGTTTTTACCACATTCTTAAAATTTAGAGCATTCATTTGTACCCAATTCGAATGAGAAATTAAAAGTTTGACTCATTTATGTCACTCGTAAATAGTTTGACTCATTTATGTCATCACCATTATCAAAATGACTCATCCATGCCATTTTTATTAACGCTGATTTTACAATATCAGAAAAATGACATGGATGAGCCATTCCGGAAATGACAATGGCATAAATGAGTTATTTTGGTAACGACAATAGTATAAATGAGTCAAACTATTAACGAATGACATAAATAAACTATTTCCAATATTTCAATGGCATATTTGAGCTTTTTCCTTTAAAATTCGAGGAGAACATAGGCAATTAGCACACAGAGGGTGCAGATAAACATAGTTGAGTAATCAAAATATGATCTCCTTTTTCCATTACTTCACCATGAACTAGTACAGGCAATAATATTTCCACTATTGTTTAAGGCCTTATCTCTTGATTCTCAATATTCAATATTGATACACTATTTTATTTATAACGTAGAAAATTAATTACATCACCATATTACCATCACATAAGTATGTATTGAGACATTAAAAACGTCAAATTAACAACAAGCTTTTACTTGGTACAACACCAAATAAACAATAGAAGTTAAAACACATGCTGTAGCCATGACATCTCCCACGATACAAAGCATTTACCCTCTTATTTTTATTTTACTTTTACTATTTTGGAGGGAGATTAAATACAGTACAAACTACAAAGTACGTAACAAGCCACATGAAAAAAAAAAAAGCATCAACTCCATCTTTTTCAACTCATTCAGCCATGATTCACGCGCCAAAATATCCTGCAGTTAAATTATTTAGACGAAGAAGAGGAAAATTTAATTAATATAAATGCTTGGAAAATAGAAAACCTAAGATTAGAATATACTTAAATGACATATAGCTCATCAACCAAAATATGATCGGCACTGAATTGCAAGTTAACGGAGAAACAAAATTTATGAGGAAGATCTATGTTGATGGAGAAAGTGCCAAAAACAATAGGAGTGCAAAAACTTTATAGCTAAAACGTCTTAATGCTTAACGGGGTGTGTTTTCACCCTATTTTCAACAACATAAGACTACTAAACACAGGTAATTTTCGTGAAAGTGATTTCATATCAAACAACATGGAGGCGAAGTGTGGGAAGAAAATCTTGCCCGAGCGAAGATGGTTGAATTTTAAATGGAGCATAAACTTGAAGACAAGGAAAGAGGAAGGTGCAGGTTTTAGGGGTTCCAAGCAAAACAATCAATTGTTGCACTACAAAGTTGCAAGACTTACAGTAGGGAACGATCTTCCAGTGCTGGTTCCGGTTGTCTCCTTTCCACCATTCCCAAAGAGCAACAATGGTCCCGTCACGGACACCTCCCTTGGATTTATCAGCATTCCATGCATCCATGTTGAGGTTAATGTTATTGACCATCCTAACTGCTCGATAACCATCACCCACATCCCTGCTCTCTGTCCACAAGATTGATGCATCAAGAACGTTGGGGTCGTACGGGATAAGCTGCACCTGTAAAAGAATTTTAACAGGAATGTAAGTTTCTGTGCTCCCTTCCTGGTCAGAAGCCATGTAATATTAGTAAGACAGGGGCCTTGAACACCAGTGTGTTCATTACCGAGGGACATCGTAAAACCCATTTGCAGCAAAGAAGGTGCATAAAGACAAGAAAGGCTAATATTCAGTTGAAGTTGCATATAGTATGTGTATGCCATCGCAACAGGTCAATAGCAAATCCTATCACAAAATATCAAGTTTAAGATGCCAATACTTCATGTATAAACTCAAGTCACTAATGCCCATGTTTCACTAATTTCCCATTAACAACTATGAGGTTTTCTGCAGTTAATGGATTCAAAACTTAAACTTAACATGGCTACGATTTCCTTTTTCTCTAGTTCTAAAGCAACTTCACCCGTAGCCTCAGTCTATTTTTATGTTTGGTCTACCTAAGACTTTTCCATGTTTGATAAGCTTATGCAAGTTGCATTTTGTTCTTACTAGGGAGATTATGTGAGTCCATATGGTAATGCCATCTTTGTGCTTACTAGTTACTATAGGAAGCTTTATGCCTTCTTTGACTAGTTGGGTTAAGAAAGTATATGGACACTATCTTGTTTTATTTATACCATGCCAATTCGTGATGTTGAAAGATACAAATTCGAGGACGTATTTTCTTTGCGGGGTTTTTTGTGTGTGTGTGTGGGGGGGGGGGGGGGGGGGGAGCATTCCGAGATGACCACTTAACATATGAAAGCGTATGGAGACTTAGAAGATTTTTGGCAAGACAGACATGTCGGCTCGCAATAGGCTAAAGTGGAGATTCAAGTGGACGATTTGCAAGAGAGGATCTAAATTGCATGACAGTCAGTCTCATTATGTAGTAGCTAATTTTGTAATACTTAGCTAGCTACTATAAATAGTAGAGAGTAGGGTTTCTTTAGACTTGATGAATGAATTATGATTGGAAGACATGAAGTCTCCTTCTTTATCCCCATCCTTTATTCTAATGCATTTATGCATTTAATTTCCTTATCACTTTGTTTAATCGTTTTGATTATGCTTTATATTGACTAGCATTAGTTGGGAGTGATTCGTAACGAATCTTAATTGCTTAATTACTTGTTCCGGGGGTTTTCAAGAGTTACCCAAATCTGAGCTACTGAGAACTTTGGAAGCTTAATTGTAGCTTTTGGAGTGGGAATCAGTTGAGTAACCGAATACAATCTTTGTGCTACTTTTTCATATCCATTCGCACTGGAGGCACAAAATTGTTCCACTATTGTTGAAATAACTGACAGCTCGGGTGAGTCTTGGATCCGAGACTTAAGAAAATGGTGTGTTTCATTTAGAAATATTGATTTTGAATTCGGCATGGGCTGAAGTTTCTGTGCTTGAGTTCAAGTGTTGAACTGGCACCTAACCTCTGCTACTATCTTTGGGTTCGAAAATCTTCCCCATTTTAATTCATTATAGTAAATCAAGACTTCAGTAGGCATTTCCTGCAAGTAAGCTTGACAGAGTCCAATACAGCTTAAATGCTGATTAATTGAACCCTGCAACTGGTTTTGTGAAGGTACAAATTAGTGAAGCTGTAGCTTGAAAGGTCCCCCACAGTTTGCTGCTGTTGAGAATTGTTTAAAAGTTTCTGCTCAAATCAGTTGGTTTTCTAGAGCTTAGGGGGATTTCTAGTTCAAAAGAAGTTGGGTGAGTGATCTCCTACTTGCTACTGCTCAAATTTTCGAATCTGTGGTGTTATAAGATTGATTTTGAAGCTGTCTTGTGATTTTGCATTCAACTGTTGAACTGAACTATATCTGTTTCTCTGAGTTGTTGAAGAACCGGACCTACTCAATCAGTTGTTTAGAAAGTTCTTTGCTCTGAGACTACTGTTGTGGTATCTATTTGAACTTGAAAGTTCAGTTGAGTTTGAGTTATATTCTCTTGAGTGTTTAACTGGATTGTTCAAAGGTTTGGTTTGAGAAACCCTGTTTGAAAATATGAGCTGAAGTTGAAATCTAATTGGAGTTGTGCTTGACAATCATTTGGAGCTGTTCTTTGAATTTTGAGGAGTTTGGTATTACCAAGTTGCTACACCTGGTGTGGGTTCTATTTCTTGTTGGAATTAGTTGGTATATTTAGAATCTTTTCTGGGCAGCTGGAAACCCCAAAGTCTAACAGTTTACAGTCTTTGAATAGAGCTCAGCAGTCTTTTCCCATCTGTAGTTTCAGAGAGTTGACACTGATTTGTGAACTCACAGTTTTAGCCAAGTTGAAACTAATTGAGCAGAAACCTACACAGTTAATTCTGCACAATGAAGGCTACTGCAGTTGATAATTGACAACTCCCTTGCTCTTTGTTGAATTTCTGATTAGTAGCTGTGGTGGGAATTGACTTGATACTGTGAAGGAAGTTGACTGAGGAACATCAGAGGAAATTAAGGATTCATATCCATAGTATTGAGTAGTTGCTAATAGATGGGACTGCACAACTAGAGCTTCCAGTTACTTAACAGCACAGCGGCATCACAATTTCTGCACTGCTTTGAAAAATTCTCTAAACTGTTTTTTTTTTTTTGGGGGGGGGGGGGGGGGGGGGGGGGGGCAAATGTATGAGATCTTGGGCTAAGAATTGTGTAAAGAATGGATCTTGGGCCTAACCCCAAAAGCTAGGCATATCCCAAGTCATTGTTTACCCGATGTTGGGCCCCCGTCTTATATCATCCACACCCTAGATGTCCCGTCCTAGACGTGCGCGGTGTTGAATCTCCCACATCAGTTGTGGGATGAGTGTTTGGTCTCCTTATATGGACTTGGACAATCCTCCACCCTTTGAGCTAGCTTTTGGGATTGAGTTAGGCCCAAGATCCATTCTTTACAAATTGATAAACAGCTGCTGCTTGGGGTTGTCACACTCATTTGTTATTGAAATAACTTAAGGATTGTTAAAGAGCTAACCAGAATGTCTTCAACTCTGCAACTTCTGTCCAGTTTGATATACAATTTCTGTCCAATTTAATTTTAAGAATCTGTCACAGGTTCTAATTAAGTATCTACCATCTTTTTTTATTACTCTATTGACTAGATTAACTTGATAATCATTCTTATAAAGTGTTAATATAGTTTTATTTGAGTGCTATTTCTTTTGGTATTTTTCTCTTTTGTTTTGTTGTGAATTGCTTGGCTCAAGTCTGTTTGTTTTCTAATTGTCCGTCCTTGTGAACACACAACTTCCACCCTGCCCCGAAGATGGTTGGAAGTTCTTGTGAATCCTTGGGACTTAGTTTACAAGCAATTTTGACATTCACTATTTTAGCGGTAAAAGGTGAGAGTGTATAGAACTTTAAGCACGCAAAAGCCAATTGATGCAACGAGAAATACATGAGGGTTGAGTGAATCTGGAATCATGGAGGAAAAACAAACCTTAAACCAAGTGGTGATCCAAGGAGTGAGCCTCCAATGCATAGTGTCATGTCTATGCTCTATACAAGGAGGGGGAATTAGTATGATGCTTACTAATTCCTCTACTACGCCATCTCCTTTTCAAGTGCAACAGAGGCTTAATGGACCACCCGTCCAAGTTGCAAGAGTGAGTCCACATCTTGGACAACCTTTCCAAATGACCACTTCTTCACAACAAGTCCAAATGCCACAAAAATCACCAAGGCAACCTGCTTTACCAAAGTTGCCTTATTTGTTCTCCGCGCAACTACACCAATCTTACCACCCAACTACATATCAAGAACCAACTCCACCACCACAACCTCAATCCTACTATCCACCACCATCTTACTATCCTCCACCATCTCAATCCAACCATATCCATATTACCAACTACCACCTCAAAAACCAACTCCACAACAGCCACTACCTTATCCACCTCAACCACAACTCTAACCTCAAGAACCACAAAGAAGAAAGATTCCTCAACCCCAACCTATGTTGCTCGGACTCTTCAAAAATGTTGAACGGTGTGTGTCCAATCCTGCAAAGTAGTGCATTTTTCGAGGATCCAACATGGGTGCAGCAACATTATTTCAGAATCCAAGCAACATAGACCCCAACACTTTCAAGTAAGAAATTAAAGTGTGAGGATGAGAGCTACAAAATTGAGAGGAGTAAGGGACTAAAGGAGAGCAAACTGACAATCCAAAAGTGGAAAAAGGGGAGAATAGGTTGAAAAACTAGATTGGATTGTCACAAGGAGAAAAAGTAAAGAGAGGAAAGTAAAGTGAAAAGTGTACAGAGGAAAGAAGATGAGAGGAGAAGAAATCAAGAGATCTTGAGCGAGTTTCTTTCTTTTACTAACTCTAACATATCTTCTTTTTTGCCTACTAGTTATGTGGATCCCTTTGTAAGTATTCTCGAAGAAGAGCATGGAAAGGAGCTACCTTTGGAAAAGCTTCAAGATTTGAAAGAACCAAAGGAAGTTGACACTTCTTCAAGCGAGCAAGTGTACTCCATTTTGGGAAAACATGGTAAAGAGAGTCTTTAGGAGCTACTCAAGTTAAAATGGCTAAACCTAACAATGTAAAAACTTTATGAGTTTGCTAGTGATTGAGTGGAAGTGTTGGTCCATTTAATTGTGTGTTTGATGACACTTTACTTAGTGCTTCTATGCAATTGAATTTTGGAGCTCATACACTAGTGGGAGATGTATGTGAACTACTTGATAAGAACAACCCTCCTTTGAGTTTTCCTAATTTTGAAATTGAAGGTGCATATACTTGTTTGGACAATTTTGATTGGTTTACTTTGAAATATACCTTCTTTCTGAGCTTGTTTGCATTTGATTGTATTCGTGAGTTGGAATTTGGGAAATGCAAGAAAGTCATAACATTTGAACTCATTTCCCTATTTTGTTCTAGCCAACGCATGAAAATTTCCCAGCAAGTCATAACATTTGCATTAGGTACAAATCTCTGATCTCCTTTCTAGGACAAAGCAATGGGTTGGCTATCAATGTTCATTTCTTTGCGAAGTTTAACATTATATAGGCATCATTACGGATATAATCAAACTATAAAGCTCAAAAAACTAGCAAATATTTAACCAAATAGAATGATAAGAAACAACTTTAAAATTATTTTTCCGAGCTTATAGTTAACAAAAAATGGAACATACAGGGTGAGAGGCGCCAATAGAGTGCTTGATGGCCAGTCCTGCAGCTTTATTAACCAGAGCAAAGCTTGGAAACCCCTCTTCATCCTTCACTTTAGTGCTGTACCTCTCATCTTTATACCAGTGCTGCAACATTTTCCACCCATTACCACAAATTCACAGCAAACAACAAAATCAATTAAAAAAGAGATAATAGCCAAAAATAAAACCTGAATTATCACTTTTTCGTGAGTTTTGCACCCCAACTATCGGTTGTTCCCTTTTTCCATCTGAACTTAACCGTCTATGTATTAAAACACATATAGTTGATAGTTCAGATAGGAAAAGAAAACAACTGATAATTGGTCTATTCAGAAACAGCTCATAGGTGTGAAACCCTCAAAAAAGTGATAGGTGTGTTTTTGACCATTAACTCTTTAAAAACAGGCACAATATATAGATAGACAATTTAACTTGGCCTCAACTGGCAACTGAACACTCCAACTTTGAGAATGCACATCTAGACACCCCGATTCATCCCCATTGTGTCTCATGGACACCCGACGACGTTGATGTGGCACATAATTTTAGAGGTAAAGTTGGAGTGCTCAACTGACACAGTGGAGACTAATTGAGGTGTCTAGATGAACATTTTGTAAGTTTAAGTGTTCATCTGACGGTAGAGGCCAAATTTAAGTTTCTATCTATGTACTCCCTCTGTCCATTTCTACATATCCGTGTTTGACTTGGCACACCGCTTAATGAGCTATAAATAACATAGCAATTTTACTATATCGCCCCTATTAATATAAATCATCTAAGTAATTGAAATCAATCAAACATGCTTTAAAAGTTGTACAGCCACTAACAAATAATTTTTTGCAGTTTCCAACCTAATAACTAATAATAAGGGTATGAAATGGTAAATTATCTCTTGGTTTTTCAAACTGAATAAGTAAAAATGGACGGAGGGGATATTATGCTTAAAAAGAATTAGAAAAGTAACCTACTTGAAATGGATCTGATGGATCATTAGAGGCAAGAACAACTTTTCCATCACGGATAGTGAGAGAGTAATTGGTATCAGCCTTAGTATAAACCCTAAAAGAAGGCTTATCTATGAGCTCTGGATCTGATGAAGTTTGACGGTGGAAAAATGAAGGCACATGTGGTTGAAAACGATGATGACGATCAACACTCTCACTCTCGTGAGACACGTGTTCGACAGAGGAATAGCCGGAAGTAGGTGGTTGTGGTTGTGGTGGGCCCTCATAATAATCGGATCTCGGCGGTGGACGATTGTAAGATCCTGATCCACCATAATTCTCCTCCATTTGCGGAGGTGGATAGCTACTCCGGCCATAATTATCATCCATCGGCGGTGGAGGATAATTACTCCGGCCATAACTATCATCCATTGATGGCGGAGGATAATTAGGGCGGCCATAATTGGGCTCCATTGGTGGTGGTCCACCTACATGGGACGTATGATAGACATGGCTAACTTGAGGTGGTGGTGGTTCGTCGTAGGATGACGGTGGTCGATGGCCGGGAGGTGGAAATTGTTCTTCACGGTCATCGTCGCTACGGTGGTGGTGGTGGTGATGGTGGTGTCCAAAAGGGTCCATGATAAACAAAATTAAATTAGCACAATCTTTTCTTTGATTCTATATTTATACCCCTTATGTTCAAAACGATTTTCATATTGTTCTAAAAAGTAATTTAATTTTATAACATAAATTACAGCTACATAAATATCTAAAATTTTATTTTAGATTATATATTCGTATCAAATTATATTAAAATAATTCTTTCGAAAGGAGGAATAAATATCCAATTTTATTGGTGTGTGTGATATCTGTCATGCTTTCAATGTGAGTTATTAAGCAACCTTGATTGATTTTTAAGATAGGTACATAAGTTTTATAAAAGGCCTTTATAAAATGTTGAATTTTGTTGTTTTGTGTTGTTGTGTTTGACATCTGGCTATGTGATGTGACCTTTTAAAAATAGGAAAATGCATAAGGTGTGTTTTAATTTATCCGAAAAAGTTATTTATATATTTTAATTTATCTTTGATTGTCATGATTCAAAATTATAGGTCATGACCAGCACAAACATAGCAAGTCTCTAAATGATATACATGTCATGCGTTGGATACAATACATAATATAAGTGCAATAACATGTATAAATAAATGGTTTCAGCTCAACCATAATATCACAGTGGCATCTATTTATTGCAGTGGATCATCCATGGGACACATATTTACTTGTCTTGAACTTTGTGTTTCGATAGTCTAGTCATAGTCGACCTCATCCCAACAATAATCCAAACAGCCATGAGTATTACCAATCCGAAAGGTACTCGTACCACCTCGACTCATATAAGATAAGCAGTGCAATTATAATAATAACAATTGATAAACACAGAGTCATGTTATGCATCTCAACACGGATATAAACATAGTGTGTTATAACTGAAAATATATATCTTCTAGAGATAATCATTATTAGCAATAACTATATTTGAACACATTTATATTATTAATAAGATTAATATTTATGGCATTTGTGATTATTGAATTATTATTTGATTGTTTGTAATTATTCATTAATGTGCATCCCTTGAGCTTACGTTGTCATTAATAGAGTGAGATATTGATGATAGAGCGTAACTCTAAAATAGCCTCGATTAATGATCATCGAGAATGGGATATCATTGATATGTTATAAGTCGACATGTGATCTGCATCACATTCTTAGAGAATGTAGTATGTCTCACCTGTTACTAGTAATGGTTACTAGTGATGGACACATGGATACTTTTAGAAAGTATTGGTATACCCTGCTGATAAACTATTTGTTAGACATGTCTAGAGTATTATCAGCGTGTGGGATATAAAAGTCATTTGACTTGAGGTCAATAAGCACATTGTTTACAGAGTAATGTACTTTGACCCTGTCCTAAGCTTAAACTCCTTATAGGATAAGACACGGCTTGTGTTGGGTACATTATGATGTAAATTAAGGTGGTAATTGAACCAAGAATAGGATTCATTCCTCGATTGGATATTCGAGAGAGCACTCAACTTCTCAGTGATATTAGGTCGACCAAGTCATTGGTTAATGCAAGAGACATATTTAGAATATGATCTAGTTGTCGACTAATATAGATGAGATAAAGTGATAAAGTCATTTGGATAGACACATGGCAAATTCTAAGCTTGATCGAGTTTGTCGCGAATGAAAGGAATTAATCATCTCACATAAAGGTTATGTTTGTTGGATTCATGTAAACGTACTTCATATATTGAGTTCGTTGTACGGCGCAGTCTAGGAGTTCCGTATGGACCTTAATTGGATTAGTGTCGATATATGAAGGCCTATAGGGTCACACTATGTCGATTGTCTCTTTGATCTAAGGGTGTATTGAAAAAGTATTAAATATTCGATTTGGGATCGAGATATTTAAATTAATAATAACTATGGGATAATTTCTATTAGATGAAAATTATTCAATTAAATCAAAATTAAATTTTGGATTTAATGTAATGAATATATATATTAAATGAAAACGGGAAACAGATTTTACGTAAGGCACCGCGGCGCCGACCCGGAAGTGGGCCCAGTCAGACTGGCCTACTGCACCTCGATTTTTGGGCCAGGCTTAGAGCTCAACCCTAATCTGATTTGTTGCTCTAATTTCAACTATAAATACATCATTAATCTCTAGTTATTAACACACTAAGAACACCAATTCATAAACAATTCTAGACTTAGAGTCTAGGATAAAACTCTCTCAAACCTCTACCGAGATTTCCTAGCTTTCTTGACAGAGGAATACACCATAGCATAATGCTTGCA
The DNA here is from genome assembly GCA_034509755.1 of Anisodus tanguticus. Lineage (NCBI taxonomy): Eukaryota > Viridiplantae > Streptophyta > Magnoliopsida > Solanales > Solanaceae > Anisodus > Anisodus tanguticus. The sequence goes on along the minus strand of CM067561.1, from coordinate 20,273,478 downwards.
GTCGAATGGACAGTCGTGTGTAATCTCTAAGCAAAGACTCCGGATAATACAACATGTAAGTGTTCATGTTTTATGTTACAGGTTTTTGATTGTCATATAACCATACCAGAAGAAATTGTTGGGGTAAGTAGAACAAAATTTTAAACTTTCGATGTGCCTACTTATATGTTTTGAACCCAACAAAACCCTATAGTGGTAACTGGTTCAATGGTTATATAACAATTGAATAACATAATAATATGGGTTAAACATAAAATTGGACTAAAATAAGGCCTTTTGAAATCCTACATATCTTGACTGAATGTTGACCTTTTGATATCACTCTAAATTATCTCCTACGCTAACTCGAGGAAGTCATTCCGTTCTAACTCGAACTAAGCCAAAAGTGTGGATATCCGGCTCATTGCACGGTGCACGGCGAAGAACGAGTATGAATGGATGATGGTCGATATGTGCGTTATTAATAATGGTGGGTGAGGATAAAGGATCTGTGATTTGATCCCTAAATTGGATTTAGGGCTCGAACGATTTTGAAAAATCAACACAAAAACATTTTGTCAGGATGTCGGCGTCGCGACCCTATGGTAGGGAGCCGCAGCGCTTGCTAGGGTTTTCAAGGCGGCGTCGCGGCTCTAATGATTAGCGTCGCGGCCCCATCGGTCCGAAAAAAAATTGTTTGTTCAGAATGTTTAACCCATGATTATTATTATACAATATATTTGATAAGTATAATGTTTATGTGCTAAATGATTATCATTTAAATTACTAGAATAACGTCCGTAAATATATGTCTGGGTAGGCGGCGCTCAGTATTTGTTAAAATCTCTTAATATCATGATTGGGTAGGCGGTACCCAATATGTGCTAAGTCATTTGCATGATAATTAAGATGGTTTGTTGGACATAGCATACTAGAGTTGATCTTTGTTAAAACCCTGAATTAAAATGTTCTCTAAAATTTTAATACAAGTCTCATTTAAAATGAACGCGTCGTCCGTTATAATTGATTGTAGCGCAAAATTCTTTTAGGCGAGATGAGTATTTATGCCACAACATTTGCTCTAAGTCTACGAGGACTCAGACTCTTTCATAGATGCATGTTAAATGTAGAAGTGGGCGATAAAGCTTCATGAGTATTTACACCACAATGTTTGCTTTATAAGGAAAAATTCACTTAGATACATAATTGCAGTCGCATAACGAGGTTGACTTGCTAGCCTGTTTTGGCGCCACAATGTCGGACAAGCCGAGGGACGCAGATCGGTTGTTTATAACATTCGGTCAAACAAGAGTTATAAATTGTTTGTAATTGGTTTGGAGACCTACCGGGTTATGCTATTGAAGTTATCAGCCACAGCAAACACGGAGATAGCGTGAACCTGGATCTTGGCCCATTATGACCATATTTGATATGAGTCTAGGATAAAACTCTCTCAAACCTCTGCCGAGATTTTCTGACTTTCTTGACAGAGGAATACACCATAGCATAGTGCTTGCAGTCGAAGGGACGGTCGCGTGTAATCCCTAAATAAAGACTCCAGATAATACAACATGTAAGTGTTCATGTTTTATGTTACAGATTTTTGATTGTCATATATAATCATACCAGAAGAAATTGTTGGAGTAAGTAGAACAAAATTTTAAACTTTCGTTGTGCCTACTTATATGTTTTGAACCCAGCAAAACTCTATAATAACATGCTTCATAATCAATGTATCTAGCATGCCATGATAAATTTAGCAAATCAGTTATTAATCATGTTATAATGTATCAATGTTCATGATACATCAAAGCTTATAAAGCAAATAGTACGATTTCATAGGAAAAACAACTCAAAATCACCATATTTGACCAAAATAGCATATGATATATTAATACGTGCTCGCCTTGCACAATGCACTAGGTGATTGAAATCCAAATAATGCAAGTTCTCATCATAATGTCGGAAAAATAAGTGTCCAAGAGGTTAAAGTACTTTCACTTACCTATAAACATGGTGCATACTTTCTCAACTTGGCACGGTCCAAAGCTCTAACCAAGCGAGCTCCATCAATTTATTCAATCTATGCAACTTATTGAACCATGCATCAAATTAAGCTAAACGGATTATTTTTATTATTTAAGGAAAAATTAAAGTCAACCCAGTCAAATCTTAAAATTAATTACATGAACGGTTACTCATGAGCTTGTGAGTCCAATTCAATAGTCAAGTTTCTGTTTTGACTTCGATTGCTAAGTTAAATCGAAGATTACCTAATTGAAAAATTAGGTCAAACTCCCCCAAATTAGGCATTCAATATTCGCATAATCATCCTAAGGTGTTAGAGAATCGTTGCATTGAGAATTTAGGTTGAAATTACTCCATTGATTTGACACTCTCGAGCTCCTCTTTCTCCAAAGTAGCACTATTTCATATTTAATTTTCGTAACTGTTTATTTTATACCAAATTCGTCCCTTCTTCACAGATCACGGAACACCCAGTCACATGAGCACAATCCACGGTGATATCGTGTTCGCATAGAGTCACTCCGTGGACTCTCGTGTTTATAGTCAAGGGATCACGATCACGGAGAATAATTTCTCCTTCACCAGTCAAAACCCTCATCTTTTCTTTTCGTGATCGTGGTGTCTGCTCCCGCGATTGCGATGCACCAGACACCAACAGAACCCTTGTAATGTCACTTATATTAGGCTAAAAATCTATTTTTAGTACATAATCGCCTCATATTTTGATCATATTTGTATGGTTTACATTGTTTCTTGGTTGTTTCGAGCTCATTACGTGTTTTATGTGTGTAGGAAGTGTGTTGAAAAGGAATGATTTAGTGCAAATCAAGTCAACAAAATAAAGAATCGAAGAAGTAGAGCTCGTTTTACATGTTCGCTAGGCGAACATCCTAGACAAGCCAGGAGAATCAGCCATGTGCAAAACAGTAAAGCGAAGGAATTGGAGAGAAAGTTGACGAGCCAGGCCAAAAACATGTCTGAGCGGGCTCATCAACATCCTCGCCAGGCGAGCCCATAGACAAGTCAAGAAACAAGAGAAAATTTACAAGTAGCTGGGCTCGCTTGTGGTCCTCGCGAAGCGAGAGTTCAGACAAGCAAAGAAAAGTTTTCCAACGAGTTTGGATTAGCTTATTTGATTTCCTACACATTCTAGATCATATACATACACCCTAAAACGCAGTATCTTGGATTCAACCTAAGGAGATCAAGGAGTCGTCGTAGAGCAAGGGAAAAGATTCGACAACAAGTTTTTCCTTTCTTCCTATTTTCTAATGTTGGTTATGAATTTTAGTATCGTGTTTTCATATACTTTTATGGGTAGCTAATTCTCTATCTAGGTTTTTGATGGAACCTTTTGTAGAATGAATTCTTGTTACGTTTTTATATAATTGAGTCATTGGATTTCTTCTACTTGTTTACTACGTGCTTATTTCAGTTAATTGAATGGTCATCAATTGACTGTGCCTATTTAGTATGTGTTGCTTGAGAAAGAATACATATTTAGGTTGGTGTTGAATAATGTCACTCCTAGGTATATGAGAGATCAATACTCTAGGTTTAAAAGCGGGTTTAGAGATAACGAAGCTTTGACGTGGACATAATGAGCGGTGAGAAATTGCTAGCTAGAGTTAGTTCAAGAGAATAACTCTAGAAAATTACTACAATTGATAGAGAGATAATTGTGGTAAGTTAAGTGCTCACGATCCGTAGAGAATAAATCGGTGAGATTATAAATAACATAGCGAGAAGAATTTCGATAATCGGAGAAATCATAACCCTAGGCCTACTTAATCTTGAATTCAATCCATTCTCTAATTAGTTGATAATTTTTTCTTTTAGTTTTTTTCCCTACCTTGCTGAAACTTTTTAATGATTTATTTCATCTTTCCAAATATAAAATCAATATTTCTTCATAGTTACTACTCACTAAATTTCATTTTGTTTTATTTACCAACTCGCTAGTCACTATTAGAGTCGTTTTACTTTGGTAGCAATATATTTACTTACATCAAGTAGTTGGAATTAGTAAACTATGAAAGTTTGAATTGTTCGATACTTGGTTTGATAGTTACGTTGTTAATCACTGTAATTTTCTGTTTTTAAAAGCATCCATTTAAACAAGACTAATTCTGAAAATAACGGTCATTCAAACTAATTGTGTTCGAACTTCGAACCCACCTTTACTCTTAAGCCAATTATTTGATTTACAACTATATACCAACGGAACTGTTCCACTTTCTTTGTATCATCGCAATCAACTTTTTTGTATCATTGAGATAAATTTCATATTATTTTATTTTTATCACATTGCAATCAACCTTCTCGTATCATTGCAAAGATTGTATCATTAAGGTAAATTTCACTATCTTTTTTTATCACATTGCAGTTAACTTTCTCATATCATTGCAAAGATTGTATCATTAAGGTAAATTTCACTATTATTTTATTTTTATCACATTGCAATCAACTTTCTTGTATCATTGAAGTAAATATCATATTGTTTTATTTTTATCATTGCAATCTAACTTTCTTAGCAAGTAAATATGATTATTATTTCTTTGTATTTAAAAGATGGCGTATAAAATGAAAAAGAAAGTGGAGATTTACAAAGAAAATGCTTAATATTCGGGTTATTCCAATGAGGAATTGAGTAGTTAAACTATCTTGACTAGAGATGGCAATGGATCCTGGACCCGATCCGGATCCGGTGTATCCAGATCCGTTTTATAGGATATGGATCTTCAAAATTTGGACCCGACGGATCCGGATCGGACCCGGATCCGTTTCTGACGGATCGGATCTGGATCTGGATCTTGTATTTGAGATCCGTATCCGGTCCAGATCCGACCCGTGGATCCATTTTTTATTAAATATATTCATAATCTAGAATGTAATTTTATAAGTATTTTCTTAAAATTACTAAGCACATCCTTGCAAGTTTAATTCTCAAAACAAGTTTAATTTATCTCCGCGTTAACTCAAAAACAAAAAAATAAAGAGGTAACTTCGATAATAAAATCAATGTTATATTAGTGAATGACTAACATCTCCATAGACAAGTAGTTAAAATTATATTCACTTCATTTATGAAGATTCCAAGCACATGCAAGTTACTTGCACTTTGTGAAAATACTAGTCACCATTTTCCACAACTATTGTCATTGTCCAACATTTTTAATTAATAGCTCACAATCAAAACGAGACAACGAACAAAATATCTCATATGAACATTTCAAAATTGAAAAACAGTAAATTGTTAGCTAAGTAAAAATCGTTTGTCAGTTCAAAAAAAAATTCTTAGCAAGGTTACATTTTTAGTAAGGTAATTTTTTTTACATGTGGATCCAGATCCGATCCGTGGACCCGGCGGATCCGATGGATCCGGATTTGGATATGATTTTTATGGACCCGCTGGATCTGGATCCGGATCTGGATTCGGGTATGAAAAACGAATCTGGATCTGGATCTAGTAGGATCCGGTCCAGATCCGATCCGTTGCCATCCCTAATCTTGACTGGCCTTTTAAAATAGAAAAATACATAAGGCGTGCTTTATTTTATGCGGAAAAGTTGTTTATACATTTTGATTTTATCTTTGATTTTCACGACTCAAAACACAAAAACTGTAGGTCATGACTGGTACATAAAGAATCACTACCCCATACATACCAATTAATTAACTTGAGAAAAAGGTGATAATTTAAATAAATATAGCATAAATATGAAATATCATCATAAAGTTGAGAGACAAAAAATAACTAAAGTTTGAATACACCTAAACTCAATGGTATTGTTAAGAAACATCTAAGAATATCTAGGTAATAATTGTGGAATAATACCCGAAACAAGAAAATCAATAAAAAAAGAAAAAGAGCTCATAGTCGCCACCACAATGAAGAACGGTTGGTCCATCTCAGCTAAACACATTTATTGCCTCGAACAAGATTAGAGTAGTGTTGGTGCAGTACTAGCACTAGAATTTGTAGAAAACAAAAATAACAACTAGGGTGAGCCTAAATTCAAGTAAGATCATCCACTGCCTCGTCATCATACCCTTTTGAGCAAGTCTCCAAATACTTTACGTGCATGTAATCGTTAAGATGATATTAATCTCTGTTGGGAAGTCTTTTTTATTAATACCAATATATATAGTATACAGTATGGAACCATAATATAAGAAGAATCCTAATTTATCATAATTATACATCACTAAATATTTACACAATATATGGGATATATTCTTATTATGGGTGGGGATTATTGTACACGTTTACACACCCCTCAGTCAGAGCGGGAGGAGGTCGAACGCTGAGACTGGGTCTGAAGTCAATGAACAATTGTCTCGGGAGGCCCTTCGTGAAGATATCCGCGTACTGATATGAAGAAGGCACATGAAATACCTTAACATGTCCGAGAGCAACCTTCTCACGAACAAAGTGGATGTCCATCTCAATATGTTTGATTCGCTGATGCTGAACCGAATTGTGAGACAGGTATATGACGGATATGTTATCACAGTATTGAAGCTCCAAAAGAAGATTTCGGAGCCAACAGATCTCAACAACAACATTAACAACTCCTATATACTCAACTTCTGCACTCGAACAGGATAATGTGGCTTGCCGCTTGACAGACCAAGATATGAGATTATCTCCCAAAAACACACAGTAGCCGGATGTAGAGCGGCGTGTGTCCAGACAGCCTGCCCAATCTGCATTTGTGTATGATAATAGTATGTTCGGTGCGGATGGGTATAGGTGTAGTCCATAATTCAGTGTGCCCTTAACATATTGAATGATACGTTTAAGGACAGTAAAATATGGCTCTGTGGGGGCATGCATAAACAAGCATACCTGTTGAACAACATAAGCAATGTCAGGCCCGGTGAAAGTGAGATAATGAAGTGCACCTTCAAGACTCCTATACAGAGTAGGATCAGTCACTGGATTACCATCAATGGCACTAAGTTTGGATGTAGAATCAACTAGAATGGATATGATTTTGCAATTATCCATCTTAGCTCTGTGCATGATCTCTTCTGCATACTTACGCTGGTAAAGAAACATGTAGTCTTCAGATCTAGTCACTGAGATGCCCAAAAAATAACTCAACGTCTCCAAATCAGTCATAGCAAATTCAAATTTGAGCAATGCAATAATCTCATTTTTCAACACAACGGTAGAGGCAGTAAGAACAATGTCATCCACATATAACAATAAATAAGCAGTATCACGACCTCTATGGAAAGTAAAAAGAGAGTTATCATAACTGATGCATGTAAACCCAATACGCATAATGAATTGTGCAAAAAAATCATACCACGATCTAGGGGCCTGTTTTAAACCGTAAAGTGACTTACGGAGACGAGATACATATTGATGGGCTATTGGATGGACAAATCTTGGCGGCCGATGCATGTAAACAGTTTCTCTTAAATCCCCATGGAGAAAAGCATTTTTCACATCAACCTGATGAATCGGCCAATGTTTTCCCATAGCAATGCTTAGAATTGTGTGAATGGTAGCCGGTTTAACAACCGGACTGAATGTCTCACCGCAATCAATTCCCTCCTGCTAGTTAGTACCATTTGCCACAACTCTTGTCTTATATCTTTCTAAGTCACCACTATCACTGTACTTGTGACGAAAAAGCCACATGCAATGGATCACATTCACCCCCTCCGATCGAGGAACCAAGTCCCAAATATGTTAATTCGTTAAAGCATTAAAATCCTCACACATGGCCGCATTTCAATTCGGGTCCATTTTGGCTAATTTGGGCTTTTTGGAATAGGGGAAATTGTTTGGGTGGACAGGTTAAATTGGACTTTAGATTTGAAAATCTCGTGTTAGGCACGAGTTTTCATACGGTGTAAGGGTGTTGGCTGAGTAAGGGTGGGGGTTGACTGGTCGATTGTACAGGGTGGGGTTAGAATCATTTTTGGTGCAGTATCAGTCCACATCCACCCCTTCCGATTCCGAGGTAGTAAGACAAATCAGATTAAATACTTTCTGCCATATATTAAACGGTGAGTTTGATTTTTGTTTTTTGGCCTTTTTAACTTCTGTTAGTTCTTTTTTTTAGTTCTTCATTTTGTTAGCTCTGTTTTTTCATTTATATAATATTTGATGTTTTGGGATTTTGAAAGATATATTAACAATCATTTATATAATATTTGATGTTTTGAGATTTTGAAAGATATATTAACAGTCTTTTTGTTAGTTATGTTTTGAAAGTTAGTTCTTCTTTTTGTTGTTTCTGTTTTTTCATTTATATAATATTTGATGTTTTGGGATTTTGAAAGATATATTAACAGTCAAACACAAACAGAAAACAAAAAAAAATACGTGTACGATTTTATCAATCCAACAAGAAGCAGGGAACAAAGACTAATTTTTGCTTACAAATTTCTACAGCAAATTGAAGCGTCGATACAATTCATATTTACACACACAGATCTAAGAATTACTTTTGTCTTGTTTGAGTCATTATAGGGGCTCCTTAGAGTACAAATTTCGGGATTTGAATATGTTAATTGGACTAAAATGTGCATGATATTTCTCTGTTATGTGGTTAAGTAATGTATTCAAATATTTTCTTATAGGAAATGGATGGTGAACAATCTAACAATAATTCAAATGTTACTAATAAAAGTCATGCTGCTTCTTTTAGATGTGTGTGTGTAAATATGAATGCATTGGAACTTTCCAGTTTGCTAGTTACTGGAAACTGAATGCATTGTCTTTAATATTAGATATGAATGTTGTTGTGTTTTGTTGATTCAGTATCCTGGAATTGTTGTATGTTGAATGTTGGAATATTATTCAAGGCAAAATATTTTACATGTGGATCCAGATCCGATCCGTGGATCCGATGGATCTGGATCCGGATTTGGATACAGGTATGAAAATGGATCTGGATCTAGTAGGATCCGATCCAGATCCTATATGTTGCCATCCCTAACCGTGTAAGAATGCATTTTTCACGTCCAACTGATGAATGAGCCATGCATTTGAGAGAGCCAGATTGAGAACAGTGCGAATAGTTGTCGGTTTGACCACCGGACTAAAGATCTCTCCACAATCCATGCCAACTTGTTTAGTTTTGTCATCACATATAAGACGGGCCTTATGCCTCTCAAAAGAACCATCAGATTATTCTTTATGAGTAAAAATCCACATAGAACGAATCACATTGACACTAGACGGACGGGGCACCAACTCCCACGTCTTATTCTCAATAAGAGCATTATATTCATCATACATGGCCATTTTCCAATTCGGGACATGAAGGGCAGACATGGGGGTTACGTGGAAGGGGTGATTTAGTGATATTAGAGTTGAGATTAAAATGTTGTTTTAGTTTAAAGATACCCCATTGGCTAAGAGTAACGGTCCCTTGACTCGGAATAGAAGTGGGCCGGACCTTGGTCGGTGTAGTGACATCGGAACTAACTGAACCGAGAGGGGGGTCATGGGTTGGGCCTACTGGCAGAGACTCGCTAGAATGAGAGATTGGGCCAACATGCAGTGGGCCTGATGGCAAAACTGGATGACGAGGGGAGTTTGGGCCAGCAGACAGTGGGCTTGCTAGCTAATTTGGGTGATGGAAATTTTCTAGGCCAGCAGGCAGTGGGCCTACCGGTGTTTGCTAGTCTAAATCTCGAGGTGTGGGCCGGATCAAATGGTGGACCACATACGGTGAGAGTCCATCATCCAAAAATTGTAAGGGTTGGACACTGAATTATACAATTTAGCAAACGGAAATTGGATTTCATCAAAAATGACATAGCGACTAATTATGATCTTATTAGAAGATAAATCATAACATTTGTAACCACGATGATTATACGGATAATCCAAAAATACACAAGTGGTAAAACGAGCTTGAAGTTTGTTAATTTTAGTGGAAGGGAAAAGAGGATAGCATAAACACCTAAATACCCTAAGATGAGAATAGATCTTTATGATAAAGAATTTTTATGGGAGATTGGTATGCTAATCCTTTGCTATGGAGTATGTTAAGAAGGTAAGTAGTCATTTGTAATGCATGATGCCAAAATGAAGGTGGTAATGAAGCATGGGCTAGTAATGTCCGAACAATATTATTAATGTTGCGAATTTTTCTTTCGGCTTTCCCATTTTGTGAGGACGTATGAGGACAAGAAAACCGAAAAGATGTGACATTAACCTTACAAAATTATCTAAAAGGCCCATTATAAAATTCCCTTCCATTATCACATTGAATGTTTTTAGTTTCCCGTTCAAATTGGGTACGGATGAATGCTCTAAATGATAGGATTGTGGAATGAACTTGAGACTTTTTAGATAACGGAAAGGTCCACAAAAAATTAGAATAATCATCCAAAAATAACACTTATAACGGTGTCCAAAGAGCTCAAAATGGGAGATGTCCACAAATCACTATGAATAATATCAAATGGCAACAAAGTACTAGAATTAGAGGCAACAAACGGTAATGTAACATGTTTCCCAAGCGGACAAGAAGGACAAACATTAGTGTTACGTGTACTATTACACTCAATAAAACTATTGTTTTTAAGAGAGTAAAGAATAGACGCTCTCGGATGACCCAAATGCACATGCCATAAGGAAGGTGCTAAAGCGGCAAACGTTGACGGTGTGGCTTGTTTAGTGGCGGTGGTGGTGATGGGATATAACTCTCCCCGACTATCACATCTCATTAGAGGTATCCCCGTCGTGAAATCCTTCACATAAAATCCAAAAGGGTCAAAGTCAATAGAAACCCAGTTATCAGTTGTAAATTTCCTAACATACACTAAATTTTTAATTAATTGAGGAGCATGAAGGATATTTTTCAAGGCTAAAGGTGGGTTAGGGGAGATAAATTTGTGTGACCATAACCACTTGGAATTGAATTACAATTACCAACAATTATGCCATGTTTTTTGCTCAAATTGAAATAAGACCAGAGATTACATGGCACGGACGTCATATGAGAAGTGGCACCGGTGTCCGTGTACCAATTTACTTCCAGAGGATTTAACCCAATTGTGTGCATTGCTGCCTCGATATCCGTGGGATTCGGGGTTGTTACTGGGCCTGCAGCAGTGAAGGCCTGCTGTGGCCGAGGCCCAAGCAGGCCAGGTTGCTGCCAAGCCTATTCTGCCGAGACCTAGTCTACTGAAGGCCATTGGGCCTGGCCCAATAGTTTGCTAGAAATGGACAGGGTGGAGTGAGTCACTGCCCACTGGCCCAGCCCTACGGCCGCTGCCCACTGGCCCAAGGCTGCGGCCCAGGCCCATGTTGGCCGCCACCGCGGCTGCCACCGTTGTCTCCATCACTGCCGCGATTTTTGCCACCATTTTTCTGATTTTGGCCTTTTTACCGCCACCAATGTTGCGATTTTGGCTAGTATTTTTCGTGAAGGAGTGAGGGTCATCGGTGTCGCGTGACGTGGCCATCATCATGGCAGAATTGGCTCTGGTAGCCATCTTTTTAGCCAACCATGCTTCTTCTAAGGTGAGCATGTGACGTGCTTGGTAGAACGGCGAGAGAGGATTGTTTTGACGAAGAAGAGTTCTAACTCCATTATACGCCTCGGAGAGGCTTGCAACCATCTGAAGAACGAGGCGATCATTCGTGACGGGCGCGCCAACGTTCTTGAGTTGATCCGACAATTCCTTGAGCCTTTGATAATAGGCTGAGGCATTCGGAAAATTCTCCATATTTATGTAGGAGAATTCCTGCTCAAGGATCACAGCACGAGAATTTTTGTTATCTTGGAATATATCACGCAACCTATTCAAGCTTCCATTGCCGTGGCGTCGGGTTCAATAATAGTCTCTAAGAGGTCCGTAGAGATGGTGGAATAAATCCATTGGAGCACCGTAGCATCAAGAGTTGCCCACAACTCTATTTCATCATCGGTGGTAGGCACATTTTCCTTGCCTTTGTCCGGTTTGACGATGTGATGGAGGACTCAATTAGATATTGCGTGAATTTTAAATAGTTCTGTCCACGTCACGTATTGGACGTCATCTCAAGAACGATAGGGATGTTGTTCTTGATATTGGAGACTGCAAGGCCAGGATGAAAGGTGTTCTTTGTGGTAGACATGATGAAAGAACAAGAGGAGAATTAGAGTTTTGGAAAAAAAATTGAAGGGAGGGGGGGTACGGCCGGCGGCCACTGGTTGAGTAGGGCGGCATAAGGAGGATATTTTTGGAGAACGAAAAGTTTGCCCTAGACTGTTGATACCATGAAAGAGAATAATCTCTTGATTATTTTCATTAATATAATAAGTTTATATACATGATATGCAATAGTAAACTTAGCCTATAATTACGGAAATCAAATATACATTTTTCTAATACTATATTACTACCATTATTACATATGCACAATATCACTAATAATATCAAACTATCAGTACTGTCCCATTTTGTATGTATACCCTCCTCGTCTTCCTAGGCAACAACAGGTTGGTTTCTCTAGACCATCCTTGTACTTGGATGTTGCCTAGAAATTTGATATTTGTGTCCTTCCATCGTTTGTGTATCGGAAGTATAGTTAGAAAAGAACTTTTGCATTGACACAAATTGTTCAGTTACTTCATGAGTATTTAAGTTCATAATTTTTTGATGAAGTAAGGAATTTTATAAAGGCATCAAGAAAATGCGGGTTACATGAAAGGAAAAGAACAACCAGAACAATGTTTGCTCTATTACAAAAGGCTATTCTAAAGTTAAGGAGCTAACAAAGTCCAAAAAGGATTCATGAGAATCGACAGGGAAAATATTACTCCAACTAAAAAGAAATGCTAAACATTTGGCCTTAAGACTGAAGTTTGGAGTTGATATGCCATCAAAGCACCTACTATTCCTCTCTATCCATACACACCAAAATATGCAAGCAGGGATCATCCTCCATATTTTCCTTATGGGATTTTAAACTTCCGATAAGCTCCAGTTGACCACTGCATCCTTGATACTCTCAGGCATAACCCAGCTAAGACCAAATGCTGAGAAGAACATACTCCAGACGTCTGCCGCTGCTCTGCAATGCAAGAGCAGATGTCTGTTGATTTCATTGGCTTGTGAGCACATGTAGCATCTGCTGGCCAGGTGAAATTTTCTTCTGCTTAGGTTGTCCTGGGTGAGACAGGCTTCGTAGAAAGCTATCCAACTGAAGCAAGTTTTGTTTTCCATATTAACTTCCATTTCATAATTAAGTTCAGATATAAATCTCTCTTTTGACAGGTAGAATTTTTATATGAGCTTTCAACTGCTTCTACTTTCCATCTTGCTCATACTTGTCGGAGCAGCCATCTTTGTGTACACATAGTAAAGATGATAATCCTCCACCGAACGAAAGAGCAAGCAAATAAGAGATTCAGTTTGCTAGGAGAAACACAAAAAGTTCAAAGTCATTGTTTTGCTTCATGAACCATAGTCTACTGATCATTATTTTTATACCTTAACTATATTTTATTGGCATATATAACTTACTAATACTAAAGACAGAGAAGAGAATGAATGAAAATTGTCTTACCTTATCTACTTTTCTGCTTGTCTCATCTCTAGGAAAAACGCCAAAGCCTTATATGGTTTAGTAATATGATTGAAAATTGTATCTACCTCATCCAACAGCTTACTTCCATTTGTATCTTTCTCACCCTATTCTCCGGATAAAGTTGTATAAGCAATCACTATTGCAGGAGCTTCCTCTCGTCAAACATTTTACTTTTTTTTCAGTTTAAAATTCAATCTATCTGATTAAGTTCCAGACTTTTTAGTACTTTAGAATCTCCAAAAAAAAAAAAAAGCATTGTTAGTGATCAGCAGTAAGCAATAAAAGATGCACAATTTGCAAACTAAGTGCTTACCTTAAGTTGTTTAGCAACTTCTATGTCATCAAACTCATCACAACTCGCTAATCAAATCCTGTCAAAAAAGCAATAAAGAAAAATAATCATGCTTAAAGTAACAAAAAGTAAAGAGCTAAGTCCATAAATTTATGTGTAAGGTAAGAGTTACTGGGCATAATTATCTCTTATCCTTTATAACCTTGAGCACCATTTTTTTAAGTTTGTGAAACTTGAGCACATTTAGTCTAAATAATGGGAAATACTCACATTATTGAAACTAACGGTGATATAACACATGTGACTTAGAAAAAGAAATCCTAGATCTGTTTCACGGCATTCACCCTAAATTAGTAGATTTTGCTCTTTCCATCTTGTTACAGCAGTATTGTAATCCTTAAATAAACTAATGCCCTTTTTAGCACATCTTTTCCCATGCTAAGGCACACTGATCAATATAGAAGTGGAAAAATACTGAAGGATGATCGCTGGTTAAATTGGGCACAACCACACCAATATACTATTCATAAATCCAATGTAATTTACACAAAAATTGTAGAATCTGTAACTGCCATTTTTAATGGACCCTCACTGCCTAAAAATAGTAGTAATAGGTATTCGGAACTAATCAAAGGAAATACAGCAAAAGAACTCACCATCAAATTTCAGCAAGATCACCAGCATGTTTATAACTTAAAAGAGTACGAAAGAAATAATATCTCGATTATTTTCATTAATGAATGATTATATATACAATTTACAATTTTCATAATATGGAAAATCATATTCCTATTCTCCTCCTAAAACCTTGCTATTCTACTTGTACAATAATTCTACAATTATGGTAAGTGTACAATGCTAATTAAATACAAACTAAAGTTACCAAAATATTCTCCAACAACCGTGATATACACTGCTCTATATGCCGTGTATATCACGGCTGAAACTGCTTCCAATTCATCGTGTATTACCGTGATATACATGGTATACATAGGGCAATGTATATGTTGTGTATACCTTGTATATCACGGTATATTCTGTCACACCCCGCAGTCATAGCGAGCGGTCTTCGTACGCTGAGACTGTCCCTAAAATCTTCAAAAAGGACCGAGGAAAGACCCTTAGTAAAGATGTCTGCAATTTGATACCTGGAAGAGACATGGCAGACGCGTACTTGTCCACGAGCTACCTTTTCGCGAACAAAGTGGATATTCATTTCGATGTGTTTAGTGCGCTGGTGTTGAACCAGATTACCAGAAAGATAGACGACACTAATATTATCACAATAAACCAAGGTAGATTTCTGAATGGGACAATAAAGCTCTAAGAGAATATTACGTAACCAACATGATTCTGAGACCACATTGGCGACCCCTCAATAGTCGGCCTCCGGACTAGAGCGTGATAATGTAGAATGTCGCTTTGCATACTATGAGACCAAGTTATTACCAAGAAACATACAATAGCTAGACGTGGAGCGTTTGGTATCTGGACAGCCACCTCAATCAGCATCTGTTTATGAGACAAGTGTAGACATCGATGATGAATATAAATGTAAGTCATATTCAAGTGTTCCCTGGATATATCGAATAATGCGTTTGAGCGCATTCATGTGCTCCACCCTGGGATCATGCATAAACAAGCACACCTGTTGTACGACTCTGATACCATGAAAGAAATAATCTCTTGATTATTTTCATTAATGAATGAGTATAGATACAATTTACAATTTCCATAATATGAAAAATCCTATTCCTATTCTACTCCTAAAACCTTATTCTACTTGTACAACAATTCTACAATTATGGTAAGTGTACAATGCTAATTAAATACAAACTAAAGTTACCAAAATATTCTCCCACAACTGTGATATACACTGCTGTATATGCCGTGTATATCACGGCTGAAACTGCTTCCAATTCGTCGTGTATTACTGTGATATACACATGGCAGTGTATATGTCGTGTATATCACGGTATATTCTGTCAGAGTAGCAGAAATAGAACCGCAACAACAACAACAACATACCCAGTGAAATCCCACACCGTGGGGTCTAGAGATGGTAGAGTGTACACAGACATTACCTCCAACTTGGTAGGTAAATATCTTGTACTATTCATACTTTTAGATGAACAATGCATTCTGAGGAACAAGCCTTATGTGAAGGTAAAACGAATACTGAGTAGTTCTATGCATTTAATTAGAAGTATCCTAACAAAAGTCAACTCTGAATAAAGAGGCAGCTACTTTCCTCACTTCCGTGTATTTCTGATCAATCTTCATTTTTGTTTTGGTTCACAGATTGCATAAACATTCCTCTGATGTTGCAGTCGTCTTAATCTTACACGTATTCTCCATCTTTAATAGCATCGGATTTTGAACATATTCTAATAGCAAGCAAAAAGTAGAGATTTCCAGAGAAAAGAACAAGCATAATCCTGAAGATTCAAAACAGTTCAACTGAGATCAAGAAAGCAAATATATAATGAATCTACTTTGTGTGTCTGAGGAGGGGGAAGGGGTTGTTGACAAAAAGTAGGAAGTATCCTTTGCGCTTGAGAGAGCTTAAATCTAGAGGCGTTGTACTGGAGACGGACTCCTCTGATGCAGGACAAACTGAAGGGCAGCCGGTGCACTAATAATTTCCTAGCTTGATTATCCTCTTGAACTATGTCTAGAGTCTGGTAGACCTTTTTACCACATTCATTTCAGTGCCAATTGAACTATAGAAAAAACATGAAATCTTGCTACTTCAACCAATCTATGTTAGGTATAGTTCTAAATTTTTTCACATAAGTTATATGATTTCAGGTTGTAACTATTGTGAAGTTAAGAAGACGGAAAGAATGAAGAAACTGATAAAGAAATGTCATAATTATGCAACTTTGGATAATAATTGAGAAGCTCCATCAACTAAGGAAATCCTAGCCGCATTTGAAAATTACTAATTGCATTAATTCACTAAAGGCGAAATGGTGCATTGACCTGGGAAAATTTTGCCAAGTGACAACTTTCAAAAGTTAAAAATCGCTATTGACAGAGGTTGAATCACTAATAGCGATTCTGAATCGACATTGACAAACATGTCCTGTATTTGTTTGACACTTGGCCAAATTTAACTCCGATTTATAATTGAATAAACATAGAATCGTGTCATATCTCTTATCATATGTTATGGACATCATTTGATTGGTGTGAGAACAAAAGCAGCAGGAGATAAGTAAAAAAGAAATTAATAAAAAGATGCGCAGCAGAAGGAGTTGGCATAAGTTATATATTTAAGGTTAGGGATGGCAATTGGGCAGGGCGGGTGCGGGTACCCCTCTCCGCACCCGTACCCGTCAGCGGCGGGTACAATTTTCAACATTTATATCCGTCTAGGCGGGTATATTCCTAAATCTACACCCGCTCCACCACCCAAGTGGATATCCGTTTCCCGTCAATACCCATCAATACCCGCCAATACCCGCATGTACCCGCTTACCATATTTTGTAATCAATTCATTTGTGATCAATTAGTGATCAACATAATTCTAAAAATTATCCCAAAATTTTGAGTCAAGAATCAATACTGTCACGGTCTCATTTTCTTTGGGAGAGAGGGAGGAGAATTCCGGATTTTTTCACTTGTCGTGACTTATGGGCTGCTAATATTTTGGGCTTGGGGCGGGTAGGCGGTTGGATGCTGGGCGGGGAGGCGGGTATGACTGCAAATCCACCACCTACCCGCCTACCCATAACAGGTACATTTTCAATATCCATACCCATCTACTACCCGCCAAAGTTATACCCATACCCACCCCAATTGGGGCGGGTGCGGTGCGAAATCCGCAAAATTATACCCAGCCATTCCTATTTAAGGTATTAAAAGGATTGGAAAAAAAATGAGAATTGATAAGCATCTTTGAGGAATTGGCGACAGAATATTCTCCTCCATAGGCCAAATAAGAGAACAAAGGCATATTCGAAAGAAATAGTGAACGAAATTAGAGTTAAGTTTTAGTTTCATTTTTTATTATTTAGATGTGAGGTTTCAAAAAAACATTGTGATGATTTTTAATTTTCGTTATTTTCTTTTTGACATGTTTTGATATATTTTCTCTTAAACTAAGGGTTTATCGGAAATAGTTTTCCTACCTCCCAAAATAAAGGTAAAATATATGTACATTCTATCATTCCCGATAAATTATACCTGTTATGTTATTATTATTGTTGTTGAAGGTAAGAAAGAAAAGAACATATAGAAAGAAAATGATGAAAACGTGCGTACGTGTTTGTGTGCGATTATTTGCCAGCAAACTAGTAAACAAGCTATGTCCATTCCTTTTGTAGTTTTGTTCCTTAAAAATTGAGGTCGTTGCTATACCAATGAATTTTTGGTAAAGTTTATCCTCGAACATTTATATTAAAGCAATAAATTCATCATATATATTATTGTTATATAAACCTTTACTATTATTTAATTATGATTAATTTGTAATAAGTTAAAATTTATTTGATTTATATTGTTTTATAGTTATTTGTAACTGATTTTATGTTGATATGTGTCATTTAGTGTACTTTGTTTAGCTTATTTATCTGCGCTAGTTAATACTTACTTTTTGAAATGCGCTATCATGTCTTATTCGCTTTCGATACCAGCATTTTCATACTGCTTTAAATTTTTTCGGATCGTTTCTCTTGCTTGTTTTACTCTTGCTTTGCTTTTGTTTTTACTTTGCTTGTCATATCTAGAGTAGATACCGAATCTCATTCCAACTTAATTTCATGGTTCATTCCAGTCTTTAGTAAGTCAAGGCATTTGGGAAGCAGGAGATCGATCCGCTCTTTCCATCTCTCTTGCTTAGCTTAGCCGAACTACTTGAACTCGAGTCATTCGCTTCCTTAAGCCATGTCCATACTAAAAGAGCTAAATCGGATGGTGACTAGATTCATTCCGTAGCACGGATTACTGTAACAAAAAAATGTTGACCCCTACTACCGGTCCCGCTTTTCATCGAGAAAGAAAGAGAGTCTCTCCCTAAAGCCCTAAAGTCTCATCCCATGGGCACATCTTGACTATGAAAAGCAGAGAGATAGATCACGCCTAAAAGCTGCCATTTCTATTAAATACGATACCACATCCGATTTGATTGAACTCACAGATCCAATCGCCAAGGAAAGGCCAGTCTCCTGACCAGGGTTAAAAGAATTTTCCCAGGCATGGGATAAAGGGCAAGATGCCGAGGATCTCTCGAAAATAGCCGTTTTACTTAACAAGATAGAAGTAAAGTCTGCGTACACTCTACCATCCCCGGATCACACGTTGTGAGATTTCACTGGATATGTTGTTGTTGTTATTTAATTTTATATACTCGATGCAGATGCATATTTACTTGAATTCGTAAGAATTACATATTGGACCAACTGCAGTCAATTTTTCCAACATCATTTGAATTAAGAAATTATCACAAGGATCATAATCTAATTTACCCAACTCAAATTTCAAATTAAACACATTACTCTTTTGTTTGATCAAGTTTGATCCTATGAAACCGATTATACCAATTAATACATCACAATGGAGAAAAATTAGAATAATCATATTTAACATCTGATATCAAATATTAGTCATTATTTTAAAAGTTAATAATATTTAATTACATTTTAGACACTAAATTATTTTTGAACAAAAATGCTCCTAACTAAAACACGATAATCCAGCAAATGATACTTGAATTCAAAAAATTAACAAGTATAATCCAAGAGAGATGATCACAAGGTTTAATAATTTACTAAGGTTTAATAATTTACTAGAGTTTCAAATCCTATAAAGTATGAACGATTGAAGGATTTTAAACTTTTATAAGTTCTTCCATTCTTAAATAGACTATTTATTTTTTCAAATTTTACTTCCGTATTAAAATGTATTTAGCAATTTTTCTATTTTTTTTTTAAACTGTGATAAAAAAATCATCTCACCTAATATTTACATCATAATCTAATTCATCTAAAATTTAATGGATTAACACGAGTATAAGGAGTTACCAACTTAAATAATTTAATTTTTTAAAAATAAATTAAAATACACCTTTATATTCAAAATTGACAACGTATCTGTAGGCAGAGTCGAAGGATTGTGAATGATCCAGGTTGGACTGAACAAAAAAACAACAAATTCCTCAAAAAAAAAAAAAAAAAAAAAACTAAAACTCCATATTGCCCTCATATTAGATTTAATCAACGGTCTACAATTCCTTCCTTCACATCCATCATCATAACCAACGGTCTAAAACAAACCACCGAAATAAGCTAGGTTATTCGTATTACTATAATAAATATATAATTTTCCTCTACAACAAACCAAGTCATTTGATAAACACCGATTCTTTCTCTCTAGAAGCTTCTTCTCCTTTTCTTTTGCAATTCGATTTAATTTTTTTTCTGTGAAGAAAAATGGTGAAGGGACCTGGACTTTACTCTGATATCGGTAAAAAAGCTAGAGGTAATTCGCTTTTCAGATTTTTTTCGCTTTCATTTTACTGTTTCTTTTCGTGTTGTGTGGTTTTCATTTTACTGTTTGATACTAAGGAATTTTTTTTTTGTTGTTTTGTAAATTTTTGTTGCTTGATGAAATCATTTTGTATTCGCTTTATCTCAAATTATGTGGAACTATTTGAGTTTCGAGAGTGAAAATTTTCAATTTTGACAGTAAATTCGGACATTGAACCTATAATTTTTTTTTGTATTGCAATTTATCGTTTCTCAATGAAATCATTTTGTACTCGCTCTATCTCAATTTATGTGGCATTATTTGAATTTCGAGAGTGATTTTTTTTTATTTTTGACCTTAAATTCGGACATTGATAAGATTTATATATTTGAAAACTACTTAGCAAGTAGTATAAGTCACAATAATTGATAATTCTTTTTTTCAAAATTGGGTATGAAAAAATCGCGGTAAAAACTTTGGAAATTCGAGAAGTGCCATATAAGTTTGAGACTGAGGGAGTATAAAAACCTTTAATTGTACAAAATCAAAAGCTAGAGGTAATTCGCTGTTCGTGTTGTTTCGTTTTCATTTTATTGTTTGGTATTACGGAAAATGATTATTTTTGTATTGCAAGTTTTTGTTTCTCGATAAAATCATTTTGTACTCGCTTTATCTCAATTTATGTGGCATTGTTTGAATTTCGAGAGTGAATTTTTTTAATTTTGACTGTATATTCGGGCATTGAGTCTTTTAAGTTTTTTGAAATAAGATTTATATATTTGAAAATTACTTAAGAAAGTACTTTACTCCGATATCGGTAAAAAAGCTGGAGGTTTCTCGCTGTTCGTGTTGTTTCGTTGTCATTTCATTGTTTGATACTACGGAAAATGTTTTTTTGTATTGTAAATTTTTGTTTCTCGATGAAATCGCTTTCATTACTATTTGGTACTCATTCTATTTATGTAGCATTGTTTGAATTTTGAGAGTGAATTTTCTTAATTTTGACCGTAAATTTAGACATGAAATTTTAAGTTTTTTGAAATAAGACTTCGAAACTACGTAAAAGTACTATATAAGTCATGATAATTGATAACTCAAAATGTTTAAAAAGTGTAGAAATATCGCGATAAAAACATTTTCTCAATTTTGTGTCATCGTTTGTATTTTGAGAGTGAACTTTAAAAATTTTGACAGTAAATTTGGACATGGAATTTTTACGTTTTTTGAAATTAAATTTGTATGTTTGGAAATTAAATTTGGACTATTTAAAATTTGTATGAAAAAATTGCGGTAAAAAAATTCATTTTACTCCCGAAATCTGAGAAGTGCCATATAAAATTGATACTGAGGGAGCAATATAAACTTTTCTTTGTACAAAATCAAAAGCTAGAGGTAATTCTCTTTTCGTGTTGTTTGGTTTTCATTTCACTGATTGGTACTACAGAAAATGTTTTTTTTTGTATTGCAATTTTTTGTTTCTGGATGAAATGATTTTCATTACTATTTGGGACTTTCTGTCCCAATTTATTTAGCATAGTTCGAGTTTCGAGAGTTCTTTACGGTAAATTCGGATATGGTATATTTCAGCTTCGAAATAAGATTTAGAAACTATATAAAAGTACTATAAGTCACAATAATTGATTTTTCAGGATATGAAAAAATTGTGGTAATAGTAAAAGTCATTGACTATCGAAATTGCGAAAGGTGCCACATAAATTGGGATGGAAGGAGTATATAAACCTTTATTTGTACAAAACCAAACATGGGATAGAGTTTTTTTGTAAAAATGGATTTTGGGCCTAACTCAACCCCAAAAGCTAGCTTGTAGGGTGAGGATTGTCTAACTCAACCCCAAAAGCTAGCTTGTAGGGTAAGTATTGTCCAAGTCCATATAAGGAGTCCATGTTCCCATTCCATATGAGACTCTTAACATTTTTGACGGAATTTTTTTTTGGGAACATTTTCCTCTGTACCAAACAAATCTCATCTGTGTTGGTAATTGATGGTTTTTGTATCTTTTTTTTTGTTGTTTTTAGATCTTCTGTACAGGGACTATGTCAGTGATCATAAGTTCACCATCACTACCTACAGCACAACCGGAGTGGTAAGTTTCTTTCTTGGTATGTATATATTTTATTTGTTGTGTTATATCCGGGTTCACTACTATGGGTTTATAATTCAAACTTTTTTGCTTATTGTTCATTTGTGATTGTGTTTTCGGGTGTGGGATGAGTAATTTGGAGATTCTATGGTCAAGTATGCAATTGTGATAAATTTTACTATTATACAGGAAATTAGAAGATTTTAAGAGGTTGGGGTTTTGGGGGGGGGGGGGGGGGGGGATAATAATTCTGGCCGTATGCAGCTCCTAGGAAAATAGGGAAAGGAAACTAATTACTTTAGGAAATGAGGAATGAGATGCTACCTAATTTATATTTTGCCCGTAATTTACGGGATGGTAACTATTTTCATCTTCTGGATGTTATTTATTAGTGACTTCCAGCAGAGTATTTGTGTTTCTGTGGGAAGGATTTCCTTGGTATTGCCACACAATGCATGTAGTGGATGCTTCACGTTGTTTAGCAATGATCTCTTGTTACCGAAATTGTTTTGTGGTCGATTAAATCTTTAAGAGTATGTTGCTAAAGCTTATGTCTCACATTTCAGGCTATTACCTCATCTGGTCTCAAGAAAGGTGAACTATTGTTGGCGGATGTCAGCACCCAGCTGAAGAACAAGAACCTTACCACTGATGTGAAAGTGGACACCAATTCCAATGTGAGTTTGCTTATACTTTCGTTACATATTATTGCTTTGTTCCTTCTCATTTTTCATCTTTGATTAATGGCATCTAATATTTGTTTACCTATGTTTAGTAACTTCTATTATCTTTAATGGAGATACAATATATCTATATATCTTTGGAGATGCTAGGTCGCAACATGTCTGGTTGTGCGTCGTATTGATCTGGTCACACTTTGTTCAAGCTTGATCAGTCCTTCAAGTATCCTTTCCCCCAACATATAACCCAAAAAAATCATGAAAAACAAAAGCCAAATTGAAGTACTCTCCTGATGTATTAATTGGTTGCTGCAAGCTCATGGAGTCTATATCTTTCTCCTTCCTGTTTTTGAGATTATGGTTGTTAGTTGTCTGTGATTTGTTTTTACACTTGCATTAGCAATATTAATATGTCGTCCAGCAATTATAAGGCCCTAATTGAAATATTAGGATAGCCACTTTATCAATGTCTGCCATAGTTTCTTAAGTGGCAAAGTCGACTTTAAGTCTTTTCACAAAGGCTTGGAAAAAATTATATCCATAATAGTTGTTTTATAGCGCCCTCTCCTCTATTTCGCTGTTGGATCTCTCCTGCAGACTTACTTTTATCCACGTAATGGCATCGCAGATGTTAGCTTAACATTTTCACTGGTGTTAGTTATGGTGATGTGTGAAGTTCCTTAATCCAATCCTCTCTGTCTCGACTTTTAATGATTTCCCTTTAAAAGATGTGGATATTTTTTCTGATTTATTAGAGTGACCTTACCTTAACAAATATGAATATATGATATCTTTTTTTAGTTTCCTGATAGTCATAAAAATGACTTTAACAATCAAAACCAAAGGACAATCAATTAGGGGAGGAGGAATACGTTCCCCCTCTCCCCTGCCCTCCACACACCACTCACAAAAAGCTCTGTCTTCTTAGGTTTTGAATTTTTTATTTAGACTTACTGATTGGGAAATCGACAAGTTCAAGTTTCTTTTGTTCAAACTGAGGTGGGCCCGTACGATACCATGCTAATTAATTTGAGTTGAATGATGCAGGTCTACACTACCATTACTGTTGATGAACCTGCTCCAGGACTCAAGACAATTGTCAGCTTTGTAGTACCAGATCAGAAATCCGGAAAGGTACCTTTGCTTTTTACTATATTTATCTGCAGTTGGTTGGTAGTTTAGTGAATTACGTGATTCTAAGCAAAAGTATTATGTTACAGGTGGAGCTCCAATACTTGCATGAGTATGCTGGGATTAACACTAGCATTGGACTTACAGCAAGTCCTCTTGTCAACTTCTCTGGCGTTGCTGGCAACAATACCGTTGCTTTGGGCACTGATCTATCATTTGACACTGCCACAGGCAATTTCACAAAATGCAATGCTGGTCTGAGTTTTTCTACTTCTGATCTGATTGCTTCCTTAGTGTTGTAAGTATTTACATGAGACCTTCCCCGGACATAATGTATTTGTTAGATTCTTCATGAAATAAAGTCTGTCTTTTAGCCATTCGTTCTCTTTCTGTCTTTTGGGGTTTGAATTTTTTTCATCCTGGCTAAACTAATGAATCATTCGTCCCCTCTACTGATGAGATGCTATGTTGAAATGAAATGATGCTGTATAACCATTGAAGTTGTAGAATTTTGGGGAAATTGTGACTTGGGGACCAACATGTTCCATCATTATCTCTGTTGTTTTCTGATCTTGGAACCTTTTTAGACGAGTACTAATTTTATGCAGGAATGACAAGGGTGATACCGTCAGTGCTTCCTACTACCACACTGTGAAGCCAGTGACAAATACAGCTGTTGGTGCAGAGTTGACTCACAGCTTCTCAAGCAACGAGAACACACTGACCATTGGGACACAGCATTTGTTGGACCCATTGACCACGGTGAAGGCTCGGGTTAACAGCTATGGTAAGGCAAGTGCTCTCATCCAACATGAGTGGAGACCAAGATCCCTCTTCACAATATCTGGTGAAGTGGACACCAGGGCAATTGAAAAGAGCGCCAAGATTGGGTTGGCTGTAGCCCTCAAGCCATGAGTCTGTTACTACCTTACAGAAAAGTGAGTGAAGCAGTGTTGTTTTGTAGGGTCCAGAGTAATAAATTAGATAAGGTTTCAGCACATTGTTCTTCTGCGCCAGTAAGAATAACCTGCAACTTGGTAATGCTAACTCATGAATTTTTGCTAATATCCACCCCAAATGTTGATTGAGGGACTGGTTTTGACCTTTCACCTGGGCTTCATCATTCACGTAATTGATTAATCTTTCTTTGATCATTATTTGTGGTATGAACATTCTGCCATTATGTTATTGGATGCGAGTGATGCACATAAAAGGCTCTTGAAAGAGAGGTTTTGACCTTTCTTCTTTTCTTAGTTCCTCTCAGGAAAGAGTTTTACCTGAAAGACTTTCTTGATTGCTACTACTTGCCTGGCCATCTACTGGGTGGTTTTGCTCGACATAATTTGATTGCTATTAAAGATTTTGTTTAGAGCACTGCATCTATTGTAAAGTTTCTGTTAGTCTGTGATGCTCACTTTAGCTACATTTGTGTAAAAAAGCTCAGTGAATTACGAAATCATACATGTGCATATACTCTGTCAGTGCCTGCGACTACCTTCAACCAACACAAATTCAAGAAAAAAAAACCCATATTGTTCATATATCCTCGACACCCTCCTTGAAATTACCAAGTATATTCCCCCTCCCCCTCAAGGACGTTGGATTCTTTCTGATTCGAAGTTTGTATGTACAAAAGGAACCATCATATCAGTATCATAGCCTAGTTGTCTTCTCTCGAAGCAAGTTGTTCCTTACCTGTGCTCAGAAATCACATCCTCTGGCTCATGAGGAATGAAGACGGCAGATGAATTAGAGGAGACGCCTATCTCCTTCATTGTATCAAAGTACTGGGTAATCAAAATCATGTCCATGACATCCTTGGTTGATGCCCCTGGAACACTAGTAAAGAAACCAATCACACTTGCTTTAAGCCCTTCTACAATAGCTTGTCGTTGACGAGCAATTCCTAGACCTGCTAAATACGACGATTCTGCTTTCCCTTCTGCTTGCTTTATCTGCAGAATCTTCTCTCCTGTTTTCTCATATGCAGCTTCTCCCAATCTTGAAGCTAGAAGAGCAAAGGTCTATACATCAATATGCTGGCAAGAACTGAATGCATAATTTACATGGTCCAATACTCTTTATTAGAGGAGCTTAATGCCAAGATGGGTAAGAAAAGGCAGTCCATCACACAGCATTCCGGTTTATGCAGGGTTCGGAGCCCCTCTTGGAATATTATGCAGGTAACCTATTCTAATGCAAGCAACCTATCCTGATGCAAGCATCAGTGATTGATTTTACGACTCAAACTCGTAATCTATAGGTAACATGGATTGCTTGGACTGTACCCCAAGGGGTGTTATGTAGTCTATCTTTCGGTTCAAATCCATGATCTGTAGGTAACAATGTGACTACTCTATTGTTGCTCATACTCCCCTAGTACCCTTTAATGCCAAGATATGATACAAGCTTCGAAAATCGCTATCAAGTAATCACATGTTGAAAACCAAAAGGCGCTTCTAGTCCGGACTCCGGAAAAACTAAAAGATGGACAACATGGTAAACGGCACTCTTTTCCAACTTCCCTCGTGAATATTCTGAAGCAATCTAACAGCTATTTACTTTCTTGGGGGGGGGGGGAGACAAGCCAGTGAAGTTTAAAGATAAACCATACCTGCATTAATCTCATTCATTGAATTTTTCACTTGAGCATCTGGTTCAACATCTACAATAAGAGTCTGAACTATCTCATATCCATAAAGAGACATTCATTGCCTATGTAAATCCAGAAGGAAAATCAGATATGAATTGATTTAGTTTCTTCTATTTGCTTTGCTTAAGAGTTGCTGTAGTACACATATAAAGAGAGATACCTATGCGAGTAGCTTCCCCACTGTTTTGGCTATCTCAGTTTTCTGTTCAAAAACTTTACCCAGTTCCAATGTTGGCACAGTTTCCCTAATAACTGACAAACATCAATAATAACCTATTCAGTACAGAAGTTTTGGATTTGGAAAAAAAAAACTTCATATGAAGTTTGGCAAAGTTTTATCATAATCATGTGTTTAGCTAATGACTAGGTAAAACAAATTTTCTTTATCTATTTGGTTTGGTAAAGCAAATTTTCTTTATCTAATGACATTTCAGTATATCATAGGAATCAAGAATGATCAGGACAAAAATTCCATTATAGTCAAGAGATGTTAGGTGATCTATTTTCATCTATCTAAATGTTGGTAGGCAGAGGAATTCAATAACAGTGTTGGTGGGAAGTAGCAGGTATCCGATAGAATAGTCGAGGTGTGCGCAAACTAATCCTAACACTCGTCAGTAAAAGAGAAAACTTGCAGGAAGCGAGTCATGAAAATTTTGGATACAAATGTCCTAAAAGTATATTCCACAAACTCCTTAAAATGTTGCTGCACCCGTGTCGGATCCTCCAAAACTGCCCTACTTTTGGAGGATCCTACACGCAGCTAACAATATTTTTTAGTCCGAGTACCATAGCTGAGAGGCTTTTAGAAGGAAAGCCTTAACAAACAGATAAACCTAAAGCATAAGATTTTCATCCCAACCATCAAAAACATATGCTTGAATCTGCTCCTTTGTGTTGCTCAGTTTATAGAAGGCATCTGCTGCCTTATCTGCCAAGGCTCTGTACTGGATTGAAGCAACCAGAGTCACAAAAACATTATCCTGAAAGCATAGCTTTCATGAGAAACAACCAAAGCCATTTGCGTACTCACTAAGAGTAAAATGAGAAGTTTAAAGTTAAATTATTACATTAAACATAGAAAGGTGTCAATCTTTTTCTCTAACTAAAAAGGAAGAGTGTCACATAAATTAGGGCAAAGGAAGTACATAATTTGAGCTAAAGCAATAGCTGTGTTTACATGTTGAAAAGCTGTATTTGCCTCTGGTCAACAGGGGCAGAGTTAGCATGGTAAGTACAAGTTCAGTAGAATCCGGTAACATTCGCAAAAATATCCTTTATTTTTGTTGAAAAATGCATTAAATATGTACATATAATAAACTTCATTATGCATAAACTTCAAATTCTTAATATGCCTCTACCGGTGAATTGTGATGAAATTATTAGTAAGAAAGCAAAGATAGATACACTTCCGGCAGACTATTGACTCTAGTCATTCAACTTCTTTTTTTGTGATCAAGAAATCTGTCTGAGTCCGACCCTTAGGATCCGCCGCAGCTTTTGAAAATCATACAAGGCTTAGTTCGCATTGGCAGGGCTCGAACATCTGGCCTAAATTACAAGTCCCTCAACCTTTGCCATTTGAACTAAGCCCTGGCACAACTGACAATTGATTAAGAGGATCAAGACAGAAGAAAAAAAGACAAATATGCAACAAGCTGGACAAACCTTAGTCTTGGATTCACATCTAATATCAAGTTGCTGCACTCTAAGTGGAAGATAACCAGATAATCGGCTACCAAAACACCAAGGCATGAAGTGGCAACCAGGACCAAGAACACCATTATACTTGCCAAAATTTTCCTTTATAGCAACTGTGGATTGATCCACTTGAACACAACCCAAAGCTTGTCCCATAACTACAAAGTTAATTACTCCCCTGTTTCAATTATCCGCCACAGTTCAAATTTCGAGAATCAAACGGAGGAAGCCCTTGAAATAAAAGTTAGAGATAATAATATTATTAGCAGAATCTTGGTTTATGATTCAGACATGATAGATCTTAACCCCATACAAGTGAAGGACAAGATTCACTAAAGGGGTTTCAAGAAAAGGATTAAACAAAACAAAAATAATTAGTGGTACCAATATGTCTACTTGGTTTTTAAATCATTAATTTAGATGATAAGAAGTTGATCTGTCTAAAATGGTAAATTAATGTGACAGTTGATATCCTTTTTAAGCCACCAAGTCACCAACTATTTAGTGAAAGAAATAATCTCCTTGATTATTTTCATTAATTGAAAGATATATATACAAATTACATATTTCCATAATAGGAGAATCTTATTCCTATTCACTCCTAAAACCTTATTCTACCATAATTCTAACTATACAATTATGGTAAGTGTACAAGACTAATTAAGGTAACATTTACACTACAATATACCACAAATATATATACCAAATATACAATCTGCCCGTGATGGGCATTCTGTCCGAGATGGGCTTTGTCCGAGATGGGCCATTACCCGTGATATACACTTCTGTATATCAAGTGTATATCACGGGCATATTACCTTGTTTAACACACACCCGCAGTCATAGCGGGCGGTCTTCGAACACTGAGACTGTCCCTAAAATCTTCAAAAAGGACCGAGGGAAGACCCTTTGTAAAGATGTCTGCAATTTGATATCTAGAAAGGACATGACAGACGTGTACCTGACCCCGAGCCACCTTTTCGCGGACAAAGTGTATGACCATCTCGATATGCTTAGTACATTGGTGTTGAATCGGATTACCCGAAAGGTAAATGGCACAAATATTATCGCAATAAACGAAAGTGGCCTTTTGAATTGGACAATGAAGCTCTAAAAGCAAATTACGTAACCAACATGATTCCGAGACCACATTGGATACTCCTCGATATTCAGCCTCGGCACTTGAGAGGGATAGAGTCGCGCGACGCTTCGCTGACAAGGAGACCAAGTTGTTGCTAAGGAGCATACAATAGCCAGACGTAGACCGTCTGGTGTCTGGACAACCACTCCAATCAGCATCCGTGTAGGAGACAAGTGTGGATGTCGAGGAAGGATATAAATGCAACCCATAGTCCAGTGTACCATGAATATACTGAATGATGCGTTTGAGTGCATTCATGTGCTCAATTCTGAGATCATGCATGAATAAACACACATGTTGGACATCATACGTAATATCCGGTCGAGTAAAGGTAAGATACTGAAGGCCACTGCAAGACTGCGATAGCGGGTCGGATCCTCGTAAGGTATGCCAGTCGCGGCCCCAAGCTTGGGCTTAGTATCAACTGGAGTGGAAGTGGACTTACAGGATGACATCTCAGCCCTCTCGATGATCTCAGTTGCATACTTTCGTTGAGACAAGAACAATCCATCGGAATGACGCTTGACGGCAATCCCTAAAAAGTAACTCAAGGGCCCTAAGTCTTTCATAGCAAACTCAGAGCTGAGCATGGTCATGATAGACTGGCGTAAGGCATTGGAAGAGGCAGTCAAAATGATATCATCCACATATAACAGAATGTAGGCCAAGGACGAACCACGACGGTAGATGAACAAGGAATTATCTGACCTGCTGTGAGTGAACCCAATAGTCGAAACATAGTCAGCAAACCTTGTATATCAGGCCCGTGGAGACTGCTTAAGCCCATATAAGGACTTCTTCAATAAACAGACATGATGAGGATGGTTGGGATCCCTGAATCCCAACGGCTGATGCATATAGACTGTTTCCTTGAGATCACCATGTAGGAAAGCATTCTTGACATCCTTCGAAAGAGCCAAGCTAAGCACAGTTCCAATGGTAGCCGACTTGACCACCGGACTAAACGTCTCCCCACAATCTATACCAACCTGCTGAGTCTTACCATCACCCACAAGCCGCGCTTTATGTCGAGCAAATGAACCATCTGAATTCTCCTTATGAGCAAAAATCCACATAGACCTGATAATATTAATACCAGATGGACGGGGCACCAACTCCCACGTCTTATTACCAATAAGAGCATTATATTCATCAGTCATAGCAATTTTCCAATTCGGGTCGTTTAAGGCGGACACAGGATTACGGGGCAAGGGGATTTAGAGACATTAGAATGTAAATTAAAATGTCTTTTAGGTGTAAAAATACCCCGCTGACTATGAGTGATCGGTCTATGACTCGAGGAAGAATTGAGTGGATTTCAGAAATTTGCTACGCTCGGGATAGACTGGCGAGCAGGTAGTGGGCCTGCTGGCCCAACTCTAGAAGCAGAAACAGAGGCGGAAATAGGAACTGGACCAGTTCCAGTGATGGGCTGGACTGGCCCAATTGCTGAAACTGGCCCAGTGAAAAGACTGGGCAGAGAGGACCGAGACGGGCCAGTGGGACCAGCGGGCAGTGGGCCCGCTGGAGAATTTTGGGTGCGGGAGATGTCCGAAAAATGCTGAATAATATACGGGGATATTTGTTCATCCAAAAATTTATACGAACTAGGCACGGGAGTATGACTTTTAGCAAACGAAAATTGGGATTCATCAAAAATGACATGGCGATTAATGATGATTTTATTTGAGGATAAATCAAAGCATTTGTAGCCACGATGATTAGCTGAAAAACCCAAAAACACACACGGAGTTGACCGGGCCTGAAGTTTGTTAATTGTGGTGGACGGGAATAACGGATAACACAAACACCCAAAAATCCGAAGATGTGAATATGAAGGAATTTTATTGTATAAAATTTGAAGGGGGGAAGAATATGTCAAACCTTTGGAAGGAGTTATGTTAAGTAGATATGTAGCCATTTGAATAGCATGATGCCAAAAATATGGGGGTACGAAAGCATGAATTAATAGAGTGCGGATAATGTTATTTATGGTACGAATTTTACGTTCGGCTTTCCATTTTGTGAAGATGTATGAGGACAAGAGAAACGAAAATTTATCCCATTAGTAGCACAGAATTTCCGAAACACCCCATTGGCATACTCTTTTCCATTATCACACTGAATATTTTTTATTTCACTGTCGAATTGGGTTCTGATGAATGCTCTAAATTTTAGGAAGATGGAAAAAACTTGAGATTTCTTCGCTATTGGAAACGTCCATAGAAATTTAGAATAATCATCCAAAAAAAGAACATAATACCGATGACCCACAGAACTAGGAACATGAGATGTCCATAAGTCGCTATGAGTAATATCGAATGGCATTAAAGTATGAGATTTTGAGTCTACAAACGGTAACTTAACAATTTTTCCTAAAGAACAAGATTGACAAATTGGAGTACGACTCGTACCCTTACATGAAATAAAACTATTTTTATCTAAAGCTGACAAAATAGAGGACCCCGGATGACCAAGACGAGCATGCCACAAGGAAGGAGAAACGACTGCAAAGGCGGATGGCAGGGCTGGACTCGATGGATCGGGATCGGGTGTGATAGGATAAAGATCTCCCCTACTATCACACCTCATGAGAGGACTCCCCATCTTGAAATCCTTCACAGAGAAACCAAATGGATCAAATTCAATAGAAACGGAATTGTCAGTAGTGAATTTACGGACAGAGACTAAGTTTTTAATCAATTTGGGAGCGTGTAGGGTATTTTTCAAGATAAGAGGGGGGTGAAGGGGAGACAATGTTTTACGACCATAACCACGAATTGGAGCAGAATTGCCATTACCAACAATTATACCGCGAGGGTTGCTCAAATTGGAATAAAATGAGAGAGTACCTGAATCGGATGTCATGTGGGTAGTGGCACCAGTGTCCATATACCAATTCGGGTCCGGTTGAGTTAAACCCAGTGTGTGCATCGCGGCCTCGATATCAATCTGAGTGGGGCCTGCTGCGTGGTGAGCTTGCGGAGGCCGGGGCCCAAGTATTCCAGAACTAGGTTGTCCTGGGCCGTAACTGCTGGAACTGGAGTTACTGGGGCGGTAGGTCATCTGGGCTGCTGGAAAGCCCACTGGCCAGACGTTGGAAACTGTTGTGGAGGTGGGCCGTAGGGCCACTGTCCACTGGTCCAAGCCCACGGCCAAGAGGCCCAAGGCTGAGACAAGGGATTCGGCGACCCACTGTAACCTGGATGGGGTCCACTGCCACTGTTTTGGCCACCGTGATTGCTGCCTGTGCCGCGGATTTTTCCGGCCATTCTTGATGCCCCGTGAGATCGGTTTTGGTTCGAATTGTTACCAAAATTTTGAGGATTAGTGGAGGAAGTCATCATGATCACGGGACTAGCATTAGTAGCCGCCTTTTTAGCCAAATCGGCTTCTTCCAAGGTAAGCATGGAGCGGGCTTGATAGAACCTTGGAAGAGGATTACTTTCACGAAGGAGAGTTTCAACGCCACTATAGGCCTCGGATAGGCCAGCAACTATCTGTAAAACAAGACGATCTTCACTAATTGGCGCACCAACGTTGCGGAGTTGGTCCGCCAATTCCTTCAACCTTTTGCAATATGCTGAAACGTTCGGGAATTTTTTCATGTTGACGTGGGAAAATCCTGTTCAAGAGTAACAGCTCTGGAATTTTGATTATCCTGGAATATGTCGCGCAGTCTATCCCATGCAGTCATCGCCGTAGCGTCTGGCTCAATAATCGTCTGCAATAGGTCGGTGGAGATAGTAGAATAAATACATTGAAGGACGGTGGCATCAAGTGTTGTCCATAACTTAGGATCATCCTCGCGTTTAGGCACCTCTGTATCATCAGGAGCCACGGGGATTATGTGATGGATGACTTGATGCGAACGAGCGTGAATTTTGAACTCGGCCCACGTCGCGTATTGGACGTTTTCTATTTCAAGAATTAATGGGATATGATTCTTGATGTTAGAAACAACAAGGGCAGGGTGAAATGTGTTCTTTGACGTAGACATAACGAAAGAACAAGGGGTGAAAGAGAGATTTGTAAGAGAGATTTAGAGAGCGGAAGAACAAATGGTAAACCCGAGGAGGGGGGGTTGGTCTCGGCCGAGAGGAACAACAAAACTTTGTGAGAAATTTTTTTTGTTTGACCTAGACTTTTGATACCATGAAAGAAATAATCCCCTTGATTATTTTTATTAATTGAAAGGTATATATACAAGTTACATATTTCCATAATAGGAGAATATTATTCCTATTCTACTCCTAAAACCTTATTCTACCATAATTCTAACTATACAATTATGGTAAGTGTACAAGACTAATTAAGGTAACTGTTACACTACAATATACCACAAATATATATACCAAATATACAATCTGCCCGTGATGGGCATTCTGTCCGAGATGGGCCATTACCCGTGATATACACTTCTATATATCAAGTGTATATCACGGGTATATTACCTTGTTTAACATTTAGGATAAGACCTTACCAAGTGAGTATACAGAGAAGAGTCATTTTCACCAAGAATTGGTCATTTTGTTATCATCTCCGAAACCCACATCCCATCCCTACATGTCTAACAATCCAACCTAAGTGGCCGTTTGGTTGCTGGTTAATAAGTGAATTATTTATGTATTTAAGTCAATACAATTGGTATTATGTTTGATAGCATTTTAGTTACTATATATATAAATTATTATTTTTTGATATCCAGCTTTCCGGCTTACGCCAGACTATTCCTGGAGATAGTAGTCCCGGTCCCTCATCATTACTACCAGTAAATTGCGAGATGTGCTTGAATGACCAGTGTTTGAGAATAGAGCAACTGATATCACCTACAAGGTCCTACCCCAGAAGAGAGCAAATTGCTCTCACCAGGGTACGAATCCACGTTGCAGGCCTCCAGCTGGATTTTAAGTTCCCCTCATTTGCCATCCAGCTATATAAAGTAGTCACTACAAGGTATTTGTCAACAATTTTTTTTGTTGACATATGTTGGATATTGTTGCCAAAAGTACTTTTCGCAACAATAAAAATTATTGTATGTCGTTGCAATAACTTCCGATGCGAAAAGTTTTTGCAACAATAAGTTTTTTTTTTGTTGTTGCCATTTATGTTTGTTAGCAACAATATGTTAAATTTTTGTTGTCATTTATGTTTTTTTAGCAACAATACATTAATAATTGTTGCTAAAGTTTTATTGTTAATTCTACACTTTCTTGTAGTGCGTCTTTGGTTAATTACCAGTTTACAGTCCTACATAGCTAATACATGTATAAATTATGTGAGAATTGATGTAGTATTATTTTGTGCAAGATAGAAGATAAAATAACTAATGCATAAATAACTAAAGCCGGTATAATGCTAACCAACAACCAAACGACTCCTTAGTTTTGTGATTCTGTGTTTTATAACTTGTTGGTATGTTTTAAGTTGATATCTGAAGTGCTCGTGCATGTTTCAGATCAATTTTAATTCGAGAAACTATGTTGGTACAGTTTTTTCTTAACTGATGCAGCGACGATTACAAGAGTTTGGCTGCGATCACAAGGATGAGAGATGTGACAAAATTCGTATGGTGTAGCTTAGTGGGTTCCCCTGATGGGTAATGGCTCATTTGAGTGTCCTATCACGGTTTAGGTGTCGGATTTGAGTTGTGACAATCATATTTTGACATATTGGACTATTCCTTTTTTGGTTTGACTTCAACTATCAATAAAGTTTTGTGTCCAACATCACTTGATGAAGAGGAAGAACTAGACCGAGTGGTTTATCGCAAATTCGAATTCAGCATTTTCCTATATTGCTCGGACTCTTCAAAAATCTCGCCCGATGCATATCGAATCCTCTAAAAGTTGTGGATTTATTTAGAATCTGACATGAGTATGACAACACTTTGGGAGAGTCCGAGCATCATAAGCATTTACAGTATAACTCAAGTAATCCATCTTGCATTTTTTTGTCCACCTATTATAGTTGAAAGAAATTTTTACTTTGTACAACATATTTACATAATTAGTTACATAAATGACATAACTTTTGCATCTTCATAAATAACATAATTTATAACACTTCTAGTTGAAAAGGTTTATGCAAAGATCAAATAACTAAATATGAAGGAGGCAACATATTGAACTAATTCTGGTGATGCACGCAACACGCTAAAAAAGAGCAGTTGAACACTTCTTGTTAGAATTTATTTTGATAAGCCCAAATAAAAATACTAAAATAGTACTAGTAATGCTTTCTGTGTTCAAACAGAATAGCTCAAACCAGATTAGCTTTATTCAAAGAAATCACACAAAAAATGGGCAAAAATTATCTCTTTCATATCACTTTTCATATCTTTGACTATAAAACATTGATTAAAAAAAAGTATTTTATTATTTATTAAACGGATACACATAGTCAATTCTTATTGACATGTCAATTTTAATGTTCCAATTGAAAATTTTTAAAAAGTTTATTATGCTACAAACGAAAAATAAAGAAAAAAAAATAAAAGAAAACATAAACAGGGAAGAGAGGGCGGGACGGGGCAAAATTTTGGGAAAATGCTAAATGGGGCAAGTCAGTGTGAGGTAAAATCTCAATGGGCCAAGGCTTGTCCTTTCCCGTCCTGACCCATTTACATCCCTATCTATTGAAGTTGGAAATGGCGGAAAAAAGAAGTAGCCGGGTGCACGAAGCATCATACGTCCCAAAAAAGGGCCACATTCTAAAAGGATATGATGTAAGCCGTCTATCCTAATACAAATATTATTAATTGATTCCACGGTTCTAACTCGTGATCTATTAAGTTATATGAAGACAACTTCATCATTACTTCAGGACTCCTTCGGGTTGGAATGCTGAAAAGGATTAAATATTAACCATTATGTTCGTGAAGTTTGGATTCATAGGAGTCATTATAGTCTTGATTTCTGCTCCAAAAGGGATAAGACTCGTTAGCCTGCCACCCTCTTAATACTATCCTGATTTCCAAGAAGCTTTACTAATATTTCTGATGTATTTCTCTTGGATCCTTCAACCATACTTTTTTGAAGGTGTACTGTCTGATAAAAACAAGAGTACTAACCGTACTAACAGCCACCCTACTTGGCACATAAAATACTTGCATACATCCGGTTTGGATGGGAAGAAATCACCTAATGTTTTTGTCATTGTTAGAATTTGAACCTGAGACCTCATGATCATCAACTCAATTTATTAAACACCAGGCTACACCCTTGGATGCATACAGTATTTTACATTAAACTAAACAATTTAATTTTAGCAGTTCCAAGTTAAACTGAGAATATATCAATTAACTTAATCATGGTTAAGTGATTAATGTATATATGAAGATTGAAGACATGTCTTGCATTCATTACTGTAAACTGCAAGTGCCATTAATTTGCGAGTTCATTCTGTTTTCCTTTTTAAGAAGAGGCTGGTCTATATACAAAGATTGCCTTCATCAAAGAATTTTGTTCAACTGACAAACCACAAATGGAAAGAACCATAAAAAGAACAAACAAAAGTATACTACAAATTGGATCTGGACCGGATCCTACTAGATCCAGATCTATTTTTCATACCTAGATCCAGATCCGGATCCATCGGGTCCATAAAAATCAGATCCAAATCCAGATCCATCGGATACACCGGGTCCACGGATCGGATCTGGATCCACATGAATTTTTTTTCAGATCACCACAGTTGTATATATATAAAGGGAAGTGAACCATAATAGTGATAACCGATTCATCATTGACAAAATGAGAAATAAGCTAGCAAACTGAAAAGTTCTCTTTCTCAATATGGCTGGAAGGGTCACACTGCCACTGGTTGAAGTTTTAGCATCATAAGAATGACACCATTCTACAACAATAACACCATTCTACAACAATCACAAGAATGACACCATTAAAATGTTCATCCAATCAACCTACACAAACGATGCAATTACAAAGGTCTTGAAATTAAATTCTACAACAATGTTCTTTAAAATGCAAGCAACATCTTCTATAACCTCTTGCCAAACGTCATAAACAGTCTTCGAAGTCACTAGTTTCAACGCCATCAACATCTTAAAATAACAATGAAATAATCATATTAAAAAGAGATAACTTAAAAAATTCATCTCAATAAATATTTGAAGTATCATTACTTACAAGAAAATATTTGAACACATTACTTACCACATAACAGAGAAGTATCATGCACATTTTAATCCAATTAAACAATGAATTTAAATGAACTAAACATTGGCCACAATAACGCAAAAATTAAAATTTTCCAATAGATAAATAAGACAACAATTTTGACAAAAAGAAATTAAAATTTTCCAGTAACTCTTCTAGTACCAATTCAAATCAATAACTCTTCTAGCACCAATTCAAATAAGACAACAGTAACGCAAAAAATAAAAAAATTCCATTTTACCAAATTAGCAAGAGAATACTGAAAGCAAAATTTCAACTTCGATTGATGGAGTTTCAAGAATAACTAAATCGTTGCTTGCATGCACTATATCACTGGCGTTTTCAACATATGAACTTGAAGACTCGAAAAGAACACTATCAGTTTTCTGATCAAGCCAAAACACACGAATTGTAAATAAATAAAAAATCGAACTCACCATTTAATATATGGCAGAAAGTCGCGCAGATATGCTCGGCTTCGGTCCTTTATGGCAGAAAGTCACGCAGATGACCTATGCAGATCAAGCCACGATGACAGCTAGAGTTCGAGTCTTGTAGTATGTTAAACGAAATGAGCTCTTTGCCCTCTTTCGTTGGCTTAAAGACACGCAAATGGATTGGGCTTCGGTCCTTTATGGACTTGGGCCTGACCGAGAAAACTAAAGGAACTCGCAAAGAACATTAGGTTATGGTTGTATAATGTATTTAATAAAAAACGGATCCACGGGTCGGATCCAGATCCGGATCTCAAATACAAGATCCAGATCCGATCCGTCAGAAATGGATCCGGATCCGTCGGGTCCAAATTTTGAAGATCCATATCCTATAAAACGGATCTGGATCCACCGGATCCGGATCGAGTCCAGGATCCACTGCCATCTCTAGCTAAGACATGAAGATTGCAGTTCAACACTTCGATATTTTTTAACCTTTTTTATGACCTAGCTACACTATATGAAATCTGCAAGTAACAAAAAGAAGAAACTAATCCATTTTCTCTGAGGAATTCAATAGGTATTTTACTAGTTCCTCCGATGATGTCGGCTGAAGAGAAATGGGAGAGAGTGACATATTTGACACTGAAATATATTTACTCCATAGATTAGAACATGTAAATGTGTACTCCTATTCCCTTGCCAGTCATTCAAGCACAAATGTGGACCAACAAAATATATTCATTGAGGGGGAAAGACTAAGAATGGTACAAACAGATTACTGTCGATCCAATTCTACGTTTGGCCCTTTTGGATTTGGTGAATTCTGAGGAAGTTGATGACGGTATGGAGAAGCATGAGAACCATTTGGAATCGATAGGCTTCTCGGATGTTGTTGTTGGTTCCTAGAGAACGATCCCGTTCTAAGGCCATTTCTTGTATTCAGGCTTGATTCAACTCGGTCTGCTTAGTAGGAGGAGCTAGCCATGTCCTTGAGGTTTGGCAACGGCTTCAAGGCTTCCACCAGTTCACTCATCATAGGTCTGACTTTGGGATCCCGGCTAAGGCATCGAGCAACCAAATGTGCAGCTTCCTGTGCACCTTTAATAGAAAAATGGCCTTCAAATCTAGGATCTATCAATTTATAAAACCTTCTTCTTTCACCCAAATGTGGTTGTGCCCACTCAACAAGGCTGTGTTCCCCATTTGGCCGGTTCTTGTCCATGGATCTCCTACCTATCATCATTTCAAGCAGAACTACACCAAAACTGTAGACGCCACTCTTTGATGTCAAATGTCCTGAGACAAAAGAGTGGCACACGTTTAATGTTCAGGTCATGGAGTCGCATAAAAATATTGCTAGCAAGAAAAACTGGATTAATATGATCTGAAGGATTTTTAAGCAAACTAGCATCCAACTAGGTTAGACTTGAAGCGACACTTAGGGTGTGTTTGGTATGGAGGAAAATGTTATCCAATTTTCCCATGTTTGGTTGGTAAAAAATTATGGAAAACCTTTTTTCTAGGAAAACGGAGTTCCTTGAAAATGAGAAAAATGACTTCCACAAGTATCATTCCACATTGATTATCTCTTCCCCACCTTCCAACACATCCCACCCCTACTAGCATCCTCACAGCTCCCATCCCCATCACCCCCACAAACCTACCACCTACCCCCACCTCCCATAGTATTTGGGTAGATCATATATAAATGTTTCTGGAATAATACTTTCTACTTACGTATGAACACAAGAAAATAGGTAAGAACATTTATTTTCCAGAAAAACATTTTCCATCATACCAAACACACCCTTAGAATTGGATAAAGCTGAGCGGGTCATCCAAGTAAAAAAGTAGGTAAGCATTGCAGGAAGAAAGAAGCAATTGAGATCTCAATCTTACCAGTCATCACATACTCTGGAGCTGCATAACCATATGGTCCCATGACACGAGTAGAAACATGGGTCTTGTCTCCCTCTGGACCATCTTTGGCAAGTCCAAAATCAGAAAGTTTGGCATTGTAATCCTGAGATAATGCGTAATTAGAAGAATGATAAAAATGGGCGAGAGATCAATTTGCCAATGTGTTTGAACACACCGCATCTAGCAGAATGCTGGACATTTTGAAATCACCGTATATCACCACTGGTCTTTCTGCTTCCTCAAGAAGAAACGCAAGACCTTTTGCTGCTCCCAATGCTATCTTCATCCGGATTGACCACGGAAGAGGCAGGGACCCTGATAGTAAAATATATTATTACAACATTTCATAAAGGATATGCAAATACATAAACATCTACAGCAGAAATCATAGATAAGAACATAAAGATTTGCTCTCGAACTTCATAAGTATAACATCAGTTAACTAGATTCATAGTGTGTTTGGCCAAGCTTCCAAGATCTGCTTATTTTAAAATGTATTTTTTGTCAAACGTGCTTTTCGCAAAAGTACTTCTGGAAAAAAACAATTTGTGTTTGACAAATCAATTCGAAAAGTACTTTTGCAATATTAGAGTAATAATTTGTGCTAGGTCAAGGTTCCAAAAGTGCTTCTAGGGAGAAGCTACTTTTTTTAGCTTTTGAAAAACAATTGCTAATAATAAAAAATACTTCATATTTTTCCTCTAAAAATTTGGCCAAACACCTAATTGTCTGATATAAACACTTCTTTAAGAAAATAACCACTTTTGGCTTCTCAGAAGCTGGGCCAAACAGGGTTATCCGTCTGCAATAATGAAAAATCATAGAGATAAAATCCATCATATTTTGGTTATTCAAGAATATGCTAAATGAAGAAAGCTGGAAACATAATATGCATGCTAGACTAATTAAGGTTAACCTTTGGTGTAACCATTTGTCTTTCCCAAGAATCACCAAACCCTCCCAACTACAGTTGCTAGTGGCTGAACCATAGATCGTACTGAAAATGCTCATGCATTGCATCTTTCAGCAGAAAATACATAAACTATAACTGCCAAACGAAGATCAAGGAATTCTTGCAAAAGTGCAAAGGCAATCTGACATGTACGTCAATTGACAAACTTTGCCTAATGTAAT
Source organism: Anisodus tanguticus (assembly GCA_034509755.1). Taxonomy (NCBI): domain Eukaryota; kingdom Viridiplantae; phylum Streptophyta; class Magnoliopsida; order Solanales; family Solanaceae; genus Anisodus; species Anisodus tanguticus. Next base: position 20,232,075 of record CM067561.1, on the reverse strand, counting down.
CCTATAATATTCCTTAAGAACTGAAGCCAATCTCAAATGCCTCATTGTAGGGGAACTGACAGGGGTTGACCTATGCAGTCTCAACTTGTTTTTTCTTGAGTTCAAGGATTTGATCAAGCCTAATGATCAAAATACCCAGTCATTTCCTTTTAATATGTTTATATGTGAGGTGTTTGATTGGGCACATTTTAAGACTTCGAAACTTGTGGTCTAAAATAATTCATAAAATTTTTATGGCTATAAATCATTTCATAAAGGGTAAAATGGGAAGTTTGAAGTTAAATTGTTACTGACTCTTTCCTTTTTAGCCAGTCCCAAAAAGAATGACACCTTTCTATATTTAGAAACAATTTAACTTTATGAAATGATTTATAGCCACAAAAATACCCAAGGCTTGTGTTAGACCACAAATTTCAAAAGTCTTCCTTTCCTTTCTTAAACTCCATGTCCAGTCAAACACCTCATATAAAATGGGACGGGGGAGTACTAAATATGGAAAGATGTCATTCTTTTTCGAACTAAAAAGGAAAGAGTGTCACATAAATTGAGACTTAGGGAGTATTGCATTTCTAATGGGATGATTAACTCCCATTCTTCCTGAATAGAATGTCCCCTCCCACACAAAACCTAAAGTTAGCAGCCAGCCCTCTCTCTTCCTCTCTTCTATCTCTATCTCTATCTCTATCTCTATCTCTATCTCTATCTCTAATTGTACCAGCCAAACCCCTTTTTCTCTATCTCCGATCTATGGTACCGGTGCCCTTCTGATAAACTAGTTCTCTCTCTCTCTCTCGCTGACCTACACACAATAACTCACTCAGACTATATCAACATCATCACGACCACCAAATATAAGTTAATTTCTCACTATCTTGACTTTACATTGATTCATCTGCATTTTCATAAATCAGTAGCTACAAGGTTTTCTAGAAATGGAAGAGATAAATTAAATGGTCAACAAGAATAACATAGATTTCACTTAGGAGTGAAAGGATAACGTATATATATATTGATCAGTTTTGAGCAATAGAAATAGGTCTTGCTGATTTCAATGGACAAATTAATCATTCTTATCATGTGGTTAATATTGCAAATGATTAATTTCTAGCCACTGTTTTTTATTTAGTTGGAAATGGACTTTTTGTGAAGCAAGCATTGAGTGAGCTGGCTAGACTCGAGGGTGAACGCAAGTTCTTTTTTGTTTGTTTGTTTACGATGGTGGTGTCTGGACCAGTTTGTGCATGCCTCAACTATTTCAACGTATACCTGCTATTTCCCACCAAGGCTTTGGCAAATGAGAAGAAATCACGTATTGATTTTGCCTCCGCCGGGATTTGAACCTGAGACCTCATTCTCCTCCCACTTCATTGACAACTAGATCACACCCTTACATTGTAAGTGAGCACAAGAATTACAATCTCCAACCTAGCAGACTCAAGTGAATACTTGTAGGTTCATAACACTTGAGCTCGCGCTCATGGCTGGTACTTCAAGCTAGGCATAGTGAAGCAAAGCCTTTGGTGAGCGACTAGGAACCTCCCAATTCTAGCTCTATACTTCAAGGATTATGTACTCTTAAAAGAATTTGCATAAAGCACTTGGAACAAATGAGATAAAGCAAAAGCGAGAATATTTCAGCTGATGCTTATAAAGCTAGTAGTTGTTGGAAAAATTAATACAATATTGAAACTAAACAGAAATAAAACAGTAACAAGTTATCAAACCAAATATTGTGTTGTAGCGAGCCACACCTTGAAAGCAATTTCGATTCAACTAGGATGCAAATCGTTGTGACAGGTCGCTCCCCAAGGTTCTTCAGTATTTCCAAACACGTGCACTCATCACAGGAAGTTTGGAGTTTGCAAAAACGAATTGCCCAGAAAGAGAAGAACTTTAAAGAAGAAGAGAGAATATTTTCGGTGTAGAATAACTCCACAAAGATACTCCTTTTATAGGCAAGCTACTAGAGTTGTTACAAGAAGGAGAATTAACGAGGGATTACAAAAATTAAAGGGCCATTTACATCATTCAAAATGGTTGTTACAGAGGATTAACTCTGAACATGTATTTGGACACTTTTCTGGTTAGGCTAAAACATGTTAAAACTACTTTATTCAAAACCAGATTTGAATTAGGCCTCACGTATATCTCGCACGTGGGGTGGGGGTTGGGGGAGGGAGCGACCTGTTTTGCCTTCAAGCACATTCTTCATGTGCGCGTGGCCACTCCGTTTTACTAGCTCTTTATAAGAATTATTCAATACAAAGAGAAACAAAGAACTCTTCCAAATCAACGAGGGACTTGTCTTTCACACAAGACAATGAAGTAGTTGGAGAAAATGAACCCACAAGAATTCTTTATTCTTTGCATTATTTAAAAGAGAACAATGCCAACAATAATTCTATAGCCTTATGGTGGTCCTTATCTAACCTTTTTTTATGTTTTCTCTTGAGCCGAGGGTCTTTCGAAAACAGCATTCCTACCTTCCAAGGTAGGGGTAAGGTCTACGTACACTCTACCCTCCTCAAACCCTGGTAGTCTATGTTGAGATAGACTTGAAGAAATCACCTACGTGAGTGTAAAGGTGTGGCCGCCTTGAAAGACTTGGGTCGTCTTTCTAGAGCACTCATGAGATCGAAGATGTGTGCATGACCATATAAGCACTTTGTTAATCTTTTGCATAAAATTGAGTATATGATATGTGGGAGTCTCAACTGATGTCCATTTAGTTAAAGAGTACTTTACTTTGTGGATATTGGTCGTTGCCCCACTTCACTACGTGTCAATTAAAATCGAAAGGTATTGACACTTAAGTACACGTTTCTTTCTTTGCCCAGATTTTGTTCTTATTCTATACGTTTGCATCAGTGGAGGATTGTTGGCATTATTCCTTCCCTTCGACATTATTTCTTTTTTAATAATACAAAGAATAAAGAATTCTAGCTGATCCATTTTCCTCCACTACTTCCTTGTCTTATGTGAAAGACAAAAGTCCCTCATTGATTAGGAAGAGATCTTTGTTTCTCTTTATATTGGATTGTCCTTTATTAAGCTTGTAAAGTGCTAGTAAAAGGGAGTGACCTTGTGCACATGAGAAATGGGCTTGAAGGCAAAACTGGTCGATTTTCCAACCCACTAACATTTTTTAACCTACCAAAAAAGTGTCCAAATAAATGCATACAAGAATATGTCCAGACATACTCCAGAATTAATCCTTTTAACAACGGACTTTAATCCTCCGTAACAACCATTTTGAATGGTGTAACAACCGTTTAATTTCTGTAACCCTAACCCTCCATTAATGCTCCTTCTTGTAACAACTCCGGCAGCTTGCCTATAAAAGGCGTAGTCTTTGTGAAATTATCCTACACCGAAAATTATTCTCTTTCTATTTTACTGGGCAATTCACTTTCGCAAACTCCAAACTTTCAGCCACAAGTGCACGTGTTTGGAAGTGTTGTTGAACCTTGGAGAGTGACTGGTCACAACGATTTACATCTTCTCGGACTAACATTCAAAGCAGTGGCTCGCCACGACACAACATTTGTTTTGATAAGTTGCTACTGTTTTATTTCTGTTAATTTTCAAATTGTAGTAATTTTTCCAACAGTAGTAACCACTATCATGTCATGTAACTCCCTTTCCCTTTCTCTCTCTGATCTCCTGATTCCTCATATTTTTTTTTTCTTTTTCAACCAAGCATCAAGAAGAACACGACTAAACTTGCTAGATAATTTACTGTAGAACTGGAAAATATTTCTCTTCTATGCAAACTGAAAATATTTGTCTCCGTGTGCAGGCCACGGGTTCGAGCCACTAATGCTTGCATTTGGGTAGGCTGTCTACATCACCCCCTTCGGGTGGGCCCCTTCCCAGACCTTGCTACTGCGAGATTCTTTGTGTACCGGCCTGCCCTTTTTCTTATGCAAACTGAAAAATATTATCATAAATGGTGAATCCAATTGTCGCTATCTCAGTGTTTGAATATACTTTGTTGTTTCGCAATCACTAACTACTATACGGCAACATATTTACCTCGACGCAACGTGAAACTGTTAAAAAAATGAGGGAATAAAAAGAAAGACAAGCAATACCAACACCATCACTTCAAAAAAGCTTCAAGATCCAGAGTAATGCAGTTAAAAAACTTGGTCACATCTCCAAATTGAAGAGTTTAAGTCAATCAACATTCAAGACATACCCATGATCAAGAGAAAGTAACAATGATAAAAACAACTCTCGCTCTGCCCGAAAGCAGGACATTGCCAGCGGTCAAATCACGTTTGGACCAACAGTATTTGTAGAGTACCTTTTTCAAGATTCTTTGTACCCTCAAGGACATAAGTCATTTTTATTCCTTTAGCACAAAATGTACCTTTTCCATGATATTAAAGCAACTACACACTAGAAACTGGAAATACATTCTCACAAGAAACTTCTACATCCCAGCGAATAGACACTGGTCATGGATTAAACTTATGGAGGAAAGAGATCCTTAAATCTAAGTATGTAATGTAGGACTAAAGAGCTGATGAGTTTGCAGAACTAAAATATGAAGACTGCCTATAAGGTTTTTCTCCTCAAACTCATTGGACGCAGATTTTGCACAAGGCCTTCAACTTTCCCATGTGAATTCTTAAATGGTGTTCAACTTACCTAAGAATTACTTGTGTGTAACAAAATCTCTCCAATAATTTTTTTTGATCAGGTAAACAGTTATATTAATCAAAAGTCCAAAATTGGCCGTTTACAGTACAACAAAAAGTAAAGAACCTCTCCAATAATATATACAGAACATCATCTCTTCTCTTCTCTTTGTATTGGGGGGGGTAAATTTGACCACACATTAAAAACTGATGTTCAAATATAATCAAAATTCAAAGAATACAACAATGTAAAGCATATTAGAAAAGGGTCAATTACTTACTCCTGAATAGATGGTTTTCCAAACTTCCTCGAGGCATAAATTCATAAACCAGCAGCCTCTGATCATCTTCTATACTGGAACCAATTAGTTTAACCAAATTGGGATGAATGAGGTCGCCGAGGAAATTTACTTCCGCCTGCCAAATGAAATAATAAATTAATATAAACCAACATGAAAAAAAAAAGCATAAAAGAGACAATACATCATAAGCTTTTAAATGAGATAAATACAGCCCAATGCCTTTAGCTGATCTAATTTATAAAATAGCCAGCAAATGTAAGGTTATATATATTTAAGTACAATATACATATAATATACATATTGTATACATAAATATACATATAATATACATAATCAGTGTAAGTTTTCTATATTTTGGCTAGCGCACGTAATTAATTTCGGCCGACGGGTCAAAAATGGAAAAAAGCCCCTTTTAAATAAGACCAAGAGAGAAGCAAGTAAGCCGTTCTAGCCCCTTTTAAATAAGATCAAGGGAGTAGCAAACCAGCCATTCTTTGTGACCCTGAAGCCCATCATGATTTAGAGTTTTCACAGCAACAGTAAGCCCTGTTCCTGGTTTAACAGGTGCCGCCCCATTCTCTTCAATCCAACCCTTAAAGACACAACCAAATCTCCCTTCACCGAGAAGGGATTCTGGTCTGAAGTTTCTTGTAGCCAACTTCAAATCATTGAATGTAAACTTCCAGAGCTGCGAAAAAACTTTAAGTTCCTTTTCGAGGTTGGAGGTGGAAGAATTACTTTCAGCATTACTTGTGGTTGTGGATGAGATAATTGGAGCAACAGGCTGGTCTATGCTTGTATCATTTGTGGATTTACTTTCTGCCAATAACGTTACAAGATGTTAGGACCATGAGCACTAATTACCATTAAAGGAAAAATGTTATTTAGTTAATCTTGAAAAGCCTTTAAATTTTCCCATCAGATGGGAATGGAATAAAAGGTTTGAAAAAGCTCCAGCAATCCACCAAAATCTATACTGAAGTGAGTAAAGCTGCAACTGACATGAGTATTATGTGTGCATGTGATACATCATTGCTTAAGTCTACAAAGTGTCTATTTTTAAAAAAAATTTGGTAACTGTGTTGTCCGGGCCAGCTTGCGCTCACCTCGACTAAATTCACCGGCCACCTGTCACCTCCCACCAACTAACAGATATCAGGTAACTCTGTCCACCGAGGTGAGAACAGATGGATAGAAATCACCTAGTGTTTTTGTCTCTGCTAGGATTTGAACCCGAGACCTCATGGTTCTCAACTCACTTCATTGACCACTAGGCCACAGTGTCTCATTTTTTATTGATTTGTTCTCATTATGCCATGAGAACTATGATTTCAATGGCATTATTTGTTTCTTCAGATCTTGATGTAGTCTATGCTTGCGTAATTAATAAATAAGGATTTAATCTGTTGTGCTAAGCTATAACTAGATGACATTAGCACAGTCTAACTTACCATCTCTTCCTTAATTAACACGGAAAATGGCTAAGATATTTCGAGGTAACAACATACTCATCAGCACAAAAAGTGTGCTAGCAGCCATATTTACAATTCAGAAATGAATGAAAAGAATCACTCTTATTCATCTTACAAGGATTCTAAAAATTGTACCAACGTTCCAGCTTCATCTGCGTGGTTTTCTTTTCTCCAAAACTCAAAGACAATATAATTCACCTTGATTTTCTGTACTAAACTATTTCTATCCAAAACACCTTGCATTTATTTCTTTCCACACAGTCCACCATATGCATGTTGGGATAACATTCTACCATTTCTTTTGTCTCACAATACCTCTTACATTATTGATTATTCCAGCACCCCGAAAGATCACATGTATTCTTAGGCATGACCATCTAAGACTGGACACATACTTAAAAAGAGCTACCACGGTGGATGACTCCACAATGAAAATGGATAAGATATTAATTCTATCAAATCAAGCTTGTGGTTACTAATTTGCAATCACAAAATGTTGGCGTCCGGTATTCTATCAAATGTTAAGGACTAACATGAAGGAGGTGCTAAGGAATCCCACAATCCCGTTACAATCTTGAATTTCTTTAAATTGTCGTCATTATTAGCTCCTTTATGTTAATATCATCAACTTCTACAGCTAGAAGAAACATGTGGAAGCCATTCTTTCCACCTCAAATATTCAAATATTACTTGCACACCACTTGACAAACGCAATGCATTTCACTACTTAAAAACTGGAGATTAACACTTCAAAATCAAAGCAGCAAAAAGTCTCAAGCTAGTAAAACCATAAGGAACACCCTTAAGACTCATATAACTACTCCAACACAAGCACCCCATTTCCGATTAACCTCTTTTCCCGTGTGACTACGAATGCTAAGTGACAAAATTCTTTAGTATAAGGTAAGATCAATCTTCAAGGAAAACCAAAGAACAATGCAACTAAAACTACCAAGCACAACAAAGCATGGAACTTCATAATGCAATTAAAACTACCAAGCATAACAAAGCATGGAACTTTATAATGCAATTAAAACTTGCAAGCATAACAAAGCATCGAAGTTGTTCAGGGTGAGTGAATTTTTTACCACAACGAGTGCTGATGCCACTGATGGAGTTATCAACTTTAGATCTTGAGGAAATACAGCTACCAATAAACCTCAACTTAATCCAGCCTCAGTCTCCTCCACATCCCCTTTTTTTTTCTTCCTTCCCTTTGATTTCTCTACTTCCCGAGACTCCCCCTTTACACCATCACCACCTAATCCCATACTTAACAATGCCAAGAATCAAACTCCTAAATAATCAAACCCCACCCCCACAACTCCACCACCCTCCAAGACACCAACTTTAAATCACACCCACCCTAAAAATCTGTTCTTTTTTCAAAAACCCTTAAAATATCAAGTTAACAATACCAAGAATCAAACTCACAAATCATCAAACCCCAGCCCCGCCACTCCACCACCCACCCCACCCCTCAAAGGTACCAACTTTAAATCACCCCCACCCTAAAAATCTGTTCGTTTTTCAAAAAACCTTAAAATATCAAGTTAACAATACCAAGAATCAAACTCACAACTCATCAAACCCCAACCCCACCACTCCAAGACACCAACTTTAAATCACCCCCACCCTAAAAATATGATCTTTTTTCAAGAACCCTTAAAATATTAGCTAAACAACTGAACCAAAACTCCCTAAATATCCCAAACATGACCTAATAGAGACCCAAAAAGGGATTCCAAATATCTCCACTTTCTATAAAGCCAAATCCTCCAATACCCAGATAAAAAAGTATTTTAAGGGGTAAAAAAGACTATAAATATACAGATGAAATAGATCAGACACAGTTCCAGAAATCTAATCTTTTTTCAAACCTGTCTAATAATCTCCAAGAACCCTTAAAATTTCACCTTAACAACATAACCAAAGTATTTTAAGGGCAAAAAGGACAAAAAATATAAATATAGAGATGAAATAGCTCAGACCCAGTTCAAAAGATCAAGAAAATAGGACATTGAATGGCTCTAAAAATCATCAAACCTTAAAATATCAGCTAAACAACTGAACCAAAGCTCCCTAAATAGCCCAAACATGACCTAATAATAGAGACCCAAAAAGGAATTATAAATATCTCAACTTTCTTTTAAGCCAAATTCCAAGAATCAAACTCAAAAATCATCAAACCCCACCTCCACCCCGCCCCGCCCCCTCCAAGATACCAACTTCAAATCACCCCCACCCTATTCCTCTCACCCTCACACAACCCTAAAAATCTGCTCTTTTTTCAAGAATCCTTAAAATATCAGCTAAACAACTGAACCCCAGTTCCCTAAATAGCCAAACATGACCTAATAAAGACCCAAAAAGGGATTCCAAGTATCTCAACTTTCTTTTAAGCCAAATCCACCAATACCCACAGCAAAAGAAAGTATTTTTAATGGATATAGAGATGAAATAGCTTAGACCCAGTTCAAAAGATGAAGAAAATATGACATTGAATGGCTCCAAAAGAGGTAATTTTGATTCAGATGACAAAGGTTCTTGACCTTAACATGCCCAAAAACACTGTATCAGATAATCCCACTTCAAAAAGTAACATAAAGAAATGTCTGCCGGTTCAAATATACTGAAATCTTAACAAAAAGACTACTCAAATATGCTGAGCAGTTCAAGATACACATATAGTAATAAAAATATTATTTTTAGTAATTGACTAAATTAGTTAGGGGTTGGGGGTTTGGGGGGTAAAATGTAGGTACAGGAATGTATGTCCATGTGGGGTCACAATTTATGTGCGGACATGGAGTATAAGAGGTATATATGTTCGATCAAATTGTCCTTGATTTAGTATCAACTTTTGTTCATTTTTCTATCTTTAGTAGGACCCAAAATAAAAATAGTTTCATTAAATATTTATCAAATAAAGAAAAATGACATTTATTTAAAAAAGACTAAAAAAAAATAGTATCACATAAATTGAAACAGAGAAATAATATAGTATTCCTCTAGTTATTTGACTTGATACACCCCTGTAATAAGCAATAAATAAAATAATAAATTTACTATATTATTACTTATTATTTTTTATTAGGTATGTTGTTGTTGTTACCTCTTATTATCATAAGTCATCCAAAGTGTTAGAAAATAAATTGAAAATAATTAATATTTAATAGTAATAAAAATAAAATAGTAAATTATTTCTTGATTTTCAAGTTTTGAAAATCATAAGTTGGTCTTGGTCCTAACAAGGAAAGAAAAATACTGTAAATTAATTAACTTCCTCCTAAAAAATAAATTTAATGTTCTTTTCTATTCTGATTAATAACTTATATATTTATATAGAGCATGTGTAAAATATTAAAGAACCTGTAATTTTAATAATCTCAGTTAACAATTTTAAGTTAGGAATATACAAACAGACCTATTAGAATAGATATAAAGGTCATATATAATTGATTGAATTAATTTAAAAATAAGTAGTTGATTGATAAGAAATTGAAAAAATAAAGGCATAACACGTTTTACACGTAAATCTTAATTATATTTAATAAATATACTTTATCATTTTATTAATACATAACTGTACAATGTGGAATTCTTATACAATAGGGATCATATATCTATCATAATTACACAAGACTAAATATGGTTAAATATTTAATAGTGTACACGTTAATACACCCCCTCGGTCGGAGCGGGAGAAGGCCGGACGCTAAGACTGAATCTGAAATCGAGGAAGAGTTGTCGAGGAAGGCCTTTCGTGAAAATATCTGCATACTGATACTAAGAAGGTACATGCAATACCTTAATATGACCGAGAGCAATCTTCTCATGAACAAAGTGTATATCCATCTCAATGTGCTTGGTTCGCTGATGCTGAACATGATTATGAGATAAATATATGGCGGATATGTTATCACAACAGACCAAAGAAGCCTTACGCAAGGGACACTGAAGCTTCAAAAGAAGGTTTCGAAGCTAACAGATCTCAGCAAAAACATTCGTAACGCCTCTATATCCTACTTCTGCACTCGAACGGGATAAGGTGGCTTGCCTCTTGGCAGACCATGAAATGAGGTTATCACCTAAGAACACACAGTATCCGGAGGTGGAACGTAGTGTGTCTGGACAGCCTGCCCATTCAACATCCGTATATGATAACAATCGGGTTGGTGCTGAATAGTATAAATGCAATCCATAATCAAGTGCGCCCTTAACGTATCGAATGATACGCTTAACACAGTAAAATGAGGCTCTTTGGGGCATGCATGAACAGGCACACTTGTTGAACGGCATAAGCAATGTGTAAAGGTAAGATATTGTAGTGCACTTGCAAGACTCATGTAAAGTGTGGGATCGGATACAAGATCATCATCAACAACACTAAGATTTGATTTAGAGTCAACCGGAGTGGACATGATTTTGCAGTTCGCTATTTTAGCCATGTACACTATCTCATCTGCATACTTGCGCTGACACAAGAACATAGTATCTGCAAAACGAGTCACTGATATCTCCAAAAAATAGCTCAACTTCCCCAAGTCAGTCATAGCAAATTCGATTTTAAGTAAAGTAATGATCTCATTTTTCATCAAATCAGAGGAGGCAGTAAGCACAATGTCCTCCACATATAACAATAAATAAGTAATGTTACTACCTCAATGAAAAATAAATAGAGAATAATCACACTTGTTGTATACGAACCCAATTTGCATAAATACCACGCTCGAGAGGCCTGTTTCAAACCATAAAGTGACTTATGAAGACGGCAGACATACTGAGGGGCTGCCGGATGGACAAAACTAGGCGGCTGATGCATATAAATAGTTTCTTTCAAATCCCCGTGTAGGAACGCATTTTTCACATCAAGCTGATGGATTGGCCAATGCTTACCCATATCAATACTCAGAACTGTGCGAATAATGGCCGGTTTGACAACCGAATATAAAGTCTCACCACAATCTATACCCTTCTGCTGATTTGTGTCATTAGCCATAAGTTTTGCCTTATACCTCTCTAGCTCACCATTATCTCTGTATTTGTGAAGAAAAACTACATGCAACGAATCACATTCACCCCTCCGATCTAGGAACTAAATCCCACGTGTGCTGCTTCGCTAAAGCATTAAATTTCTCACGCATGGCCGCATTCCAATTAGGCTCTAGTTTGGCTAGTTTTGGGTTATTGGGTATTGAGGAAATGGTTTATCTTAATAGGTTAAACTGGACTTTGGGTTTGAAAATTTTGTGTTAGGCACGGGTTTCTATCGGGGGTGTATGGGTATAGTGGGTGGATGGGAAATTTGTTGGGTTGGTGGTGTCGGGTCACTGGTGTGGTATTTTGTGGTGGAAGGTTGACATGTGCGGTCGATGGGATAAGGCAGTGGGTGAGGTGTGTCTAGTGGGTTCGACGATGGGTCGGGGGGTGTCGACGATGTTGGGTAGTGTGTCGGGGTGGGTTAGGACTGTACTAGTGGTGGGTTATTTTTGCATTAGCGGTCTGGGTATTAGAAGTTTGTCGGGTTCATGTTTTCGGTGACTGGTGGGGTTTCGGTGGAGGGGTGGGTGATTGGGTAGTCGGCGACGGTGTTTTCTGGAGGTTGTGATTGAGGGTTCCGGTTAGTGACATATATGTTTATCGGTAGCGGAACAGAGACGGTGTGTCGAATGCCGGTGGTGGCGGCAATCGACGATGTTGGTGATTGAGACAGAGGCATTGACACGGGCGCAGACACGCTGTCAGTGGAAACAGCGATAGGTGGCAGTGAGGCAGCCGACCGATTATCGTCGGTGGGAGAGACAATCAATGGTGGCGGTGACCTGTCGGAGGTACTGCCGGTAGTGGCAGTGACACGTGGCGGTGCTGGAACAGTGACATCACGGTCGAGAGCTAGGCGGAGAAGCGGTGATGTGTCCGACTCGTCCAAAAATGTGTAATTCAAATTCTGGAATTTTTGGATATTTGCGAATGGGAAGATTGTTTCATCAAACATGACGTGACGTGAGACGATGATTTTGCGGGAAGACAAGTAGTAGCACAAATATCCCTTATGATTGGGCGGAAAACCTAAGAACACACAAGCGGTAGTGCAGGGTGTAAGTTTATGCGGAGCCATCGAGGCAAGATTAGGGTAGCACAGGCAGCCGAAAATTCGTAAGTGCTCATAGATTGGAATTCTATGAAATATAATTTCGGTGGGTGATTTATTTTGGAGAGTCTTAGTGGGCAAAATATTTAGAATATATTCGACCATTTTCACAGCATAGACCCAAAAGAGATGGGAGAGGGAAACATGAAATAGGCTCGTACGAACCATATTATTGAGAGTGCGAATGATTCGTTCGGCCTTGCCATTTTGGAAGGAGGTGTGAGGACACGAGAATCGGAAAACCATGTCATTAGTAGAGCAAAAATTGTGAAACTCGGAATTATTGAACTCACGACCATTATCACATTGAAGCGATTTGATGTCTTTTTCAAATTGTGTTTTGACATAGGCACGAAATGTAAGAAACTTGGCAAACACTTCAGACTTGAATTTAAGTGGATAGACCCAGACAAAGTGAGAAAAGTCATCTAATAAGACGAGATAAAATTTATGACTCAGTGAGCTAGTGATGGGAGATGTCCATAAATATGCATGAACAATGTCAAAGGGAGAATACGTAACACTTGAAGAAGACTGAAACAGAAGGCGAATATGTTTGCCTAAAGGACAAGAAGGACAATGTTGGTCAAATTTTCCATTATAACACCGAATTAAATAGTTATTTCTAAGAAAATTAAAAACAGGGGCTCCTGGGTGTCCAAGTCTATTGTCCCAGATTAACGGAGAAATTATTGCTAAAGCGGTGGGAGGAGTGACATGGGCAGCTAGAGATGTGGGAGGGTTGATACTAGCAATGGACGTGGATAGGAAATGATAGAGATCACCCTCACTATTGCATCTCGTAAGGAGTTTTCCGGTACGGAGGTCCGTTACGAAAAATCCAAATGGGTCAAAATTAATTGATACAGAATTATTGATGGCAAATTTTCTAACGGAGATTAGATTTTTGATAATGTTAGGAGCATATAAGACATTATTCAGGGGGAATTGGGGATGCGGTGGTGGGGTTAGTGTGTGGGCAAACCCTTAAATTGGTATGCGATGACCGTTTCCAACCATAATAGATTATAGAGTATTTAAACTTCGCAGTTGAGGAAGATTACCAGACTTGTTGGTAAGGTGAGATATGGCGCCCGTATCCATATACCACGCATTATCGAGCTGTCGAGGAGTCAATGTTACGAATGTCGGGCTCAAATTGGATTAGGAGAGGCCTGTAGCGGACCGGTAGACTCCAGGAAATTGGGCCCAAAATTGATCTCTAAAATTGGATAGTGTGGGAAAAGTCATTATAGTGGATTATTTTTGGTAAATGAAGAATAAAGAGGACAAAACTTTTCTTCTCGGATTAAGGAACGACGCTAGAAGAAAAGGGATGAGTGCGTATGACACGTTGAGCAAAAAACATTGTTTGTTTTCGGAAAAGCTGAGGGAAATCAGAGGGCAGGCACATGTCCCTTTTTCAGTCACTGTTGACTGTTCAGAAAATTGCAGGGAACTGTCACTGTTGACAGCGTGCAGAAACAGTGAGGCTCTGCAATTGTAGCAGAGCGGGGACATGCAAAAAGGCTTCTGCACAGGTCTCGGGAACAGAGGGAAAAGGGAGGAAAAGAATGAAAATTCGCAGAACCCGAGGGGCTGTGATGGCTGAGGAAATAAAGTAAGGTTTAGGTTTTAACTTCTGATACCATGTAAGACTGTATTAATCTCCCTTAAGAAGTCTTTTTTATTAATATAATATATATATATATATATATATATAAGGTGTACAATGTGGAATCCTTATACAACAGGATCCTATATTTACCATAATTACACAAGACTAAATATGATTAAATATTTAATACTGTAATAATAACTATAATAGGTACTAATTTTTCGGTAAAATGGATTTCAAAGAGTTAGCGATCAGTTTCCAGGAAGTGGGAAGGGGAAAATGGTGGGCAACTGTTTGTGTGGGAGAGTGAAATCGACTTCTGGGACCCGCAATGTGACGTGTCATTCAATGAGTTGCAGAAGCCAACATGTACGTATTGAAATTTTTTAATTATGATTATAGTAATTTTTAAGAAAAAAGTCCAATGTTTCCCTACTATGCAAAAAGAATACTATATTTTACCATCTGTTATTGTATGCGTACCCTCCGCCTATTGCCTATAAAATTCAAATATATCCCCCCTCCTTCTTGCCTATAGTGAATACTCAATCTCACGCGACACTCAAAATTTGATGAGGTGGACTTCATGTAATACACCAGAACCTCTCAATCCATTCTACAGGTACTTTCCACTATTTAAATTCCAACATATATTCCCAACAGTTTTTTTAAAGGCGTTTTTGGGAAGAGTCTCAAGGCGAATCTCGAGATAAGACTTATCAAAAACGCTTCGGGACGCAAATAAAAGGTGTAGATTCATAAGGCATACACCTTAGATTTGAGGCGTAAGCTTCGGGCGAAAAGCTTAAACGCTGAGTGCAAAAGCGTACACCCTGGGTGTCAGATTTATTTTTATTTTTTTAAAAGTATTTTGCTATAGATCATGTTATTATTATTATTGATGTATGATATTTATATTTTATGCTATCATATTTTCAGGTTGTAGTGATGTTTGCTAAAATATATAAATAAATAAAGCAACTCTTATAAAAAAAATACGCTAACATAAATAGATTTTTAGATGATTATGTCTTAAATTGATAGGATATAGATTTCATATCACTATGTTCCTAAGACAACTTTATCTATTTTTTTGTCATCTTACACTTTTTACCCTTAGCAAAGGCTGAAGTGGTTAAAACGCCCCTAAACTAGGAGTAGATTGCAACTTTAGTTCTCAAACTATGACTAGTCTTCAAGATACCCCTAAACTTGGCTAAGTGAATTTTAATATACCCCCGAGCTCATAAACCTTAGAGAGTGAAGTCACTCACGGGTTCAGCTGAAATTTTCAGTTGATGTGACCTCCACGTGTATAATTTTAACGCCAAATAATAAAGGGAAATTAAATCCGGTTAAATAACCCAACTCGATAATCCACGTTCAATTAAGTCGCCTAATCCGTCTAGAACTATCAATTTGAACCAAAATCATATTACATTGTTAATCAACATACAGAACTTTCAACCATAACCAGATTGTGTTCTAAGATAAAACATTAAATTAAATAGCACACTAATACATAGGAAAATCTTCAATGTTCTTGACCACTTCAACTCTTGCTCATATTTGTTTTTCTTCTTCAACAACTCCAAATAAAAATTTTAGCTTGCTATGGAAATGATGTTTCATACCACTCGAAAAACTTACAAGAACATCGACCTCTCACCTATACAATGTGAACCAAGCAAGATTAGTGACAAACCCAGCAAATTAGATGCAAAATTGACCCAACAAAATAAGTTACAAACCCAACAAATTTGATGAAAAATTGACCTGCCAAACCCAGCAAAAATAAAAATTACATACCTTGTAATTTTGACAATCACAAAATCTCCTTTCCGAATTGTCATCAAACCATGAAATTTTCATCACCGCCGAAAATTCACATCTACAAATTTTAGTCATGAGCCCAATTGAGATAGGAATCAACTAAGAAGACAAAGAAATTTAGCAATATATTACATAAAAAGTTAAAGAGAAAATCTTGACTTTTAAGTTGTTAAAATTTTAATGGAATATGTTTAAATATAGGAGAAAGGGGCTTCATAGCCGTTGAGATAGGAAAAATGAAAATTTAGCTTTTTTAGTCGTTTGAGTGCTGATGTGGAAGCTCTCACTGGCCTGGTGGAGTTTGAGCACACTTGTTGTGTCATGTGGCAGCTCGGGGTGTATTAAAAGTCATCCAGGCAAGATTAGGGGTGTCTTGAAGACTAGTCGTAGTTTGAGGATTAAAGTTGCAAACCGTGCCAAGTTTAAGGGTGATTCAACCACTTCTCATTGTAAATATTAGTTGAGGGTGGAAATGACTAGTAGATTTGGAGAGCAATGATGAAGTATATGATGATTTCACTTTAAAGACTATCTCGAAAATTATCATTTTTTATGTTTTTTCTATATTATTGGCTATTTATTTGCAGAATTTAATGATTTTTTTTAATAAGAAAATTAAAAAATTAAAGATATATACGTGAAACTTACGCCCTAAATCCATGAGACTTATGCCCCATAAATTGATACTTACGCCTTGCCCTGGGCTGTATAGAATGCCTTTCCTCATGCCTTGCCTCTTAATACATTGATCTACACCAAAGTTCAGTTGGAATTTTCCTACTCTTATGTTAACTTCATTTAAATGTTTTTGTTAGCATCAGAAGGTTTAGATTTCAAATGATTGAGGTGTGCAAAATGCCCATAAAATTCATATCTCTTAGACAAAGTTTTAAGGCAATAATTACCAAGTAATTGTACGGTGTGCTCTTCAAATGAACTGGTCTTTAATTTTTGTCCTTTAAATGAGCTGGTTTTTAATTTTTTTGTCTTCAAAATTAAATTTATGCCTATAGAGGCATAAATTCTTTACATAACTTTTAAATATTATAATGCATAATTTATATCTCTATAGGTATAAGTTCAATTTTAAAGAGCAAAAATAAAAAACCACCTCATTTGAAGGGCAAAAATAAAGACTAGCACAAAATTGGGAAAAGGTGCAAATGACCCAATAATTACATCAAAAGCAGACTATCTATAGGTCACTTTACACCCCCACAACCTACAAGCCTACAAAAAATTGCGTGAATTTCCCTTCATATGGGCTGGTCTTTAATTCCCCCCCCCCCCCTAATTTTGCTGGTATTTAATTTTTATCTTTATTTCTCATTTAATAAAAAATTGTAGATCAAATATTTTTTATTCGCAGGTCTATTAAATCAGAGATTCTAGGTTCAAATCCGAGCGAAGGCTAAAAAAGAAAAAAAATCTGCAAGACAAAATTTTCATATAAATTATGTCTATTTAGCCAAAGTTATATATAGAACATGCCTTAAGGGATATAGTTTCTATGTAACTAAATTTTACCTTCGGACATAGTTACATAGAAACTATGCCCCTTAAGGCATAATCTCTATACAACTTTGGCCGAATAGACATAATTTCTATGAAATATTGTCTTGTCATTTTTTTTCTTTTTGACTCTGTTGGGATTCGAAACCACAACCTCAGAGGTATTTTCGGAATTATGCCCCATAAGACATAATTTTTATATAACTTTAGCCGAATAAACATATTTTCTAATGAAATTTTGTCTTACGATTTTTTTTTTTTACTCGACTGAGATTCGAACCCAGAACCTTAAGAATATTTTCGGTCATTATTTTTGGTGAAGGAAAAAAATTAAAGACCATCGATTTGAGGGGCAAAAATTAAAGACCACCCTAAAATAGGGGCAATTATCCAATCCAAATTATTAACGATTAGATGGGTTCAAAAAGCTTAAAAGATAAAAAAAAAATTAAGCTTTTAAAATAATTTTGTTTCATAACTTTTTTTCAACTAATTCCAGCATATGTATAAAAACGGTATCATTATTTTATAAAATATGTATCACTATTGTATATATAGAGAAAATGTATCATATGTAAAAATTGTATCATTGTTGTATAAAATATGTATCCGAGAGTATGTGTTTAAAAAATATAACATTGTTGTATAATTTGTGTATAATCAATGTTTACTAACTAATTATACACATATTATATAATTATTAGCAAAGAAATCCGTTATAGAAAATCAAAAAAGGGTCAAAGTTAACCGAAACCCAATTATCAGCTGTGAATTTTCGGACAGACACCAAATTTTTAATTAAGTGAGGGGCATGGAGGACATTTTTTAGGACGAGTGGTGGATGTGGGGGGGGGGACAAATTTGTGTGACCATAACCATGAATTGGAATTGAATTGTCATTACCAACAATTATACCACAATTTTGCTCAATTGAAATAAGATGAGAGATTACCTTGTGCGGACGTCATATGAGAAGTGGCTCCGGTGTCCATGTACCAGTTTGTGTCCGGGGGATTTAATCCAAGTGTATGAATCTTAGCCTCGATATCCGTGGATGTCGGAACTGCTGATGGGCCCATAGCCGTGAAGACCTGCTGACAAGGCCCAATAGCAGGACTGACTAGATGGAAACTGCTGCGAATTGGGCCTCTGCTGGTTGACCCAATTCGCTGGGTAAACTGCTGGAACTGGCTGCGAATTGGGCCTCTGCTGGCTGGCCCAATTCGCTGGGTAGACTGCTGGAACTAGAAAGGGGTAATTAGGCCAGTTGGGCCACTGCTAGGCCCACTGGCCAGCGACACTGTTGGCCCACTGCCCTGACCCAAACTGCGGTTGCCTCTACCATCTACCACCATGACCACTGCTGCCACCACTGTTGCCACCGCGGCTGCTGCCTTTGCCGCGGCCGCCGCCTTTTCCTCCGGACTTTCGATTTTGACCCCGTTTTTCCACCCCCGTTGTTCCAATTTTGAGTGGAATTAGCCGAAGATGATGGAGAGTAGGAATTTTGTGGGGAGGCCGCCATCATGGCGAAAGTTGCTCCAGTTGCGGCTTTTTTAGCCAACCCTGCCTCTTCAAGGGTGAGCATAGACCGGGCTTGATAAAAAAGAGGAAAAGGGCTGCTTTGACGAAGAAGAGTCCCAACACCATTATAGGCCGACAACCATCTGAAGAACAAGACGATCATTCGTGACGGGCGCACCAACGTTCTTGAGTTGATCCGCCAATTCCTTCAGCCTTTTACAGTAAGCTGAGACATTTGGAAAATCCTCCATAGTGACATGAGAGAATTCCTGCTCAAGAGTGACGACACAAAAATGTTTGTTATCTTGGAATATATCACGCACCCTATTCCAAGTATCCATAACCGTGGCGTCGGATTCAATAATCGTCTATAAAAGGTTCGTAGAGATAGTGGAATATATCCACCGGAGTACGGTAGTATCAAGAATCGTCCATAACACAGGGTCATCATTGGCGGTAGGCACCTTCTCCTTGCATGTATCCGCGGGGATGATGTGGTGAAGGACTTGATGCGAGCGTGCGTGAACTTTAAATAATTATGTCCACATCGTGTATTGAACGTTTTCCATCTCAAGAACATATAGGGATGTGGTTCTTGATGTTGGAGATGGTAAGGGCAAGATGAAACGTGTTCTTTGAAGTAGACATAATGAAAGAACAAGAGGAGAATTAGGGATTAGGAAGATAATTTGGGAAGATAGGAAAATTTTTAGAAGAAATGTCAGGAATCGCGGATTCCGAGGGTGCTAGGCGGTGGAAGTGTAGTTGGGAGAAGGAATTTTGCCCTTGACTTCTGATACCATTAAAGAAATAATCTCTTGACCATTTTCATACAATCTCTAAATATGGAAAATCATATTCCTACTATAATACTAATATCATAATTACACTTGTACAAGAATTTACAAAATAAGGTAAGAAACCTAACTAACTAGAATTTGTTGTGGTACGGTTTCTATCACAGTAGAATTAGTCAGAGGCGGATTCAGAATTGTGAGTTATGAGTTCTTGATTAGAATAAGTAGCTAAATACAGAGTTCTCACCAAAGCTACTGAGTTGTGTCGAACCTGTAATTGATACTCTAGCTCCGCCTCAGCAATCAATATGGAATCACAAAGGGGTATTAGTATTGAACAATCATTTGATTGTTACTCAGCAGGTTTCCAAGAATCTCTTGACCAATTGCCGGATAGTTTCACTATTACTGATCCTTACGTTTCTGGCAACCCCATTGTGTATGCTTCACGCGGGTTCTTGGAAATGTTTGGATATTCGAAATATGAGGTGATTGGGAGGAGTGGGAGGATATTTCAGGGACCTAAGACTAATCGAAGATCGGTATTGGAGGTTCGTGAGGCGATTCGAGAAGAGAGGGATATACAAATCAGTTTGTTGAGTTATAGGAAAGATAGGACACCATTTTGGATGTTGTTTCATATGTGTCCTGTTTTCGACTAGAAGGATGGACGGGTGATTCATTTCTTGGGAGTTCAAGTTCCAATCTTGAGGAGGCCAAAGCCATCCAGAGTTGGACTAAATTTATGTCAAGATGGAGCTGGCTGTCGAGAGTCCGTGCTTAGGTGTTATAGAGGGGAAGTTTACTCCATGAGCGTGGAACGGGCACTGTCTCTTGCTTCGGATTCAGGCTTGGATTTCACATGTACATTTTGGTTGAAATATATCTAATTAAGTTATAATATTAATTGTGATACTATACAAAACATACGTCCCTATATATGTAAACTTTCCTCAGCTTCCCTCTCTTTGCCACGATGGATTAGGTGAAAGGGTTCTGAAAATTTGTTTTTTCATACAGGAAGCGTGGTTATAGTACTCATATTGTGCCAGCCATGCAATTCGTACTGCACTGGCAGAATTGCTATACACTCTATAAAGAGGAGGCTCGATGAGTTCACATAATTGTGGGATATTTACTTAGTTATTGCAATACAAGAACGTAGGCTTATCACGGACTTGGTTATATTTGCTTCATTTCTTTTGAAGCTTAACTTTTGTTAGTCAAAAGAAAGAAAACATAATATATGCACGAAAAAATTGGCCCTCATAAGAAGAACGAATTTGAATGAGATTAAACGAGATTGTGCCTAAATGAAAGGAATTTAGATATGTAGACTCAATCTTTCAGGAAAATAGCATGATCAATGAAGATGTAACACGTAGGATTAGAATAGGATGGCTGAAATGGAGGATTATCACGAGATAAGAAGATACCTAACAGAGTGAAAGGAAAATTTCTACAAAATGGTTGCGAAATTTTTGAATTAGAATAAGGGTAAGGTTTGCGTACAATATATCCTCTCCAGACCCCTACTTTGTGGGATTTCACTGGATATGTTGTTGTTGTTGTTATTGGAGTGAATGTTGGGCCTCAAAGGCCAAGATATTCACAAGATGAGAACAAGAGAAATGTGAATATTATGATGGATGTGAATTCCTACGACATTAAACAAGACTAGAAATTATCATATTCCACAGAGTGCAAGTAACAGAAAGATTGTTGAATTATGTTCTCTTTTTCATAAATCCTTATGTATATTCATCCTAATCTCGTTGCTCGTTGTGCAAACGATTGATTGTTTTTCTACAAAACTTGTCTGTCGCAGGAGTAGATGTAGAGGGGCCTTGTGATGCAAGTGATCTAGAAAAGAGAAAAGCTACTGCTTCTGTTAACAACATACTGACAGTCATGGTACTCGACGGTGAATCAACAGGCAGACTGGTTCACGGGAAGAGACGCTGCTCTTCATCCCGGACAGGTCTGCTCGGAGCATCCTTAAATATATCTCTTGGTAGAATCAAACAAAGCTTTGTATTGTGAGTTTCTTTTTTGTAATTCTTTAGTTTTTCATTTTTACAATTGATACGATTTGGTTCTACATCGCTTTTGACACTTTTGGTATTGTCTTTCTGTAACTTGCAGAACTGATGCTAACTTACCTGACATGAAAATTGTCTATGCAAGTGATACCTTCCTAAAATTAACAGGTCCTTAGGATGTAGTTAATTTATAAAGAATTTTTTGTTTGTTTAAACGGGAGGTTTTCATCCTTGTTTAACCGATAGTTACTAACTGGAATGATTCTTTTCTTCCCATTTTTGATAGGCTTTTCCAGAAAACTCTTCCTTCCTTTTCCATTATTCAGCAAGTCGTTTCGTGTTTGTTTTCTTCGTCAGAATCAACCTATTTGCTTTATAGTGTTGATAAGTTGTTGTTTTATCTTAAGAGACTATTGTCCGTTAACGTAAAAGCATATATACGGGACAATCTTGTCTTAAAGACAGAGAGTCATCTCTCGACTCATCCACAGTTGTAACAATCCAGATTTAGTGTTTCTTGATTTTAGGTTATCAAGATTCAAGACTCAACCAACTAGCGGCAGTTATAATATTGGCTTGTTTGTTTATCCTTTCAAACACTAATATTTATTTACTTCCCGTACTGCTTTACATATCCGACAATTTTAAGACAAGACTGTAATAGTGTTCGAAAGATGTCGGTCAACAGTTGTGTGACCAAATCTGGTTATGGCTGTGGTTTTCTGGTAGATGATAGTGATGGTTATGCTGTTGAAGGTCAAGGTGTTCATGGTGTCACCGCTCCCGAGAGTGGTGGGAACAAGCGCCCACGAGAGGCTGATGATGTCAACTGGACAAAAGGAGAAGGCTGAAGATGTGGTTCTATTTTGTAGCAGAAGGCCTATATCTGTCCCAGACAAAGGATCCGAATTATGGTAAGGAGGAAATGGACACTCAGATCGACGAAGTGGGCCAGAATCCGAAATTGTGATAAGTTTTTTTTATTTAATTCTTCCTTGTCAAGAATAAGATTAAATGATGTCTGATTAAAAAGGGCTTAAAGTAAGGAGGAATATGAAAATGTTTTCCCGAAATAATTTATATTCCTTACGCTTTAAAATCAGAAGTTTAATCTCACCTTCCCTCCCTTTTAAAGATTGGACTATTGTAAACAACGACTTAAAAGATCCGTTCTTTTGAGTGTAATTATTAGAAGTGTGAAAAGTATGTTCGCACATACGAAGGATAGAGATCCACTGACTGTGCGAAAAATGTTACCACTCTTAAGTAAGCACCCAGAATTGTCTGAGCACCAATCTCAAGGGAAGAATACTAAAAGATAATGGTTTATAGACGTTGAATCTGTCACACTATTTGACAGAAGATCCTTCATTTGATAGGATGATATTGGACACTCAGTCGTACAAAGCCTACGGGCGACTGGAGTGGGCCAGAATTCCTTTGATAGGATGATATTGGATACTCAGTCGTACAAAGTCTACGGGCGACTGGAGTGGGCCATAATTTCCAGGTCTTAAATGATCTGAAGGCCAAAAGAAAGGAAGAAAAGAAATTGGACATTCAGTCTGCCAAAGCAACTGGAGTGGGCCAGAGTATCCTGATAACATATGATCCAGTTACGCCCTAACCACGGGCAAGAGGTTGTTCATGTGAAGCAACTCCACCTCTAAAGTAGAAGGGGTTGGAGAAGTTGTCCTTAAAAGGACTTCAAGGAATGGGATCACTCTAAAATGAGGTGATACATGTTCCAAACTTATTTTCAGGAACGTTGTTGGTCAAGCTAACTTGAGACTAGTCCAACAGGTCTATAATAACTAAGAATGACACAGTGTGTCTGTAACCAAATGAATGATATATTTGTAATACGTGCATCTATGTCATCATAGATTAAGACACGTTAAATAGAAAGCCATTCAAAAGCTAACGAAGTAGTGCTTGTTTCCTTATGTCGACATAAACCCTCAAAATGAATGTGAGGTAGGCGAAAAGGCAAAATCACCTTTCCATTTCATCAAAGGAATAGTGAAAGAAGCACCGCTCCTCTAGAACTTAGTCACACCTACATGGGTGATTTGAAGTTTGTACAAAATAGAGGGGGGAGACAAGTACTTCGTGATCTTCATTGGAGATGGTACAACGTATCGCATCCTTTGTTTGTTGAAAAGTAAAGATGAAGTTGTTGAAGCGGATAAGCGCTACAAAGCAGAAGTTGAAAAATCAACAAAGCCTACAGATTGAGGAATTCGTAGTGATAGAGGGGGAGAATGTGGAGCATCGTTCATCAACCGACTGCTCATTACTCACCTCAGTCTAACGGTATTAGCCAAGCACAAAGCTGTACGCCCAAAATATATGGGGCGAGGCGATCCTTACCATTAATGCGATTCTATTAGAACTACGCATAAGGATAAGGATAACCCTTCGTGTGAAACATGGAAAGGATCCCACATACAAATGTTGTATTGTGGGGTGGCTTGGTAGAGGTTGGAATACCGAAACAGGTCAAGTTGGACCTAAGACTGTAAATTGCATATCCACTGGATCTACAAATAACGGTAGTGCTTATCGTCTCTTGGTGTCAAAGGATTCTGAATTCTTTGACGATAACTTTCCTTGAGAAGAAAAAAGAAGTAATTGCCCGAGGTTAACAAGAACCCGCGAGTGCCTGACTGTCTGGAACTAGACGTTCCGTATCTACAGGACTCAAAAATTGCTGATTATCCGGAACTTAATATTCCAGATCTACAAAACTCAGAGATTCTAGATGTTGAACCGAGAATGAGCAAATAGGGGACAAAGACTTGTTCCGGGACTTCTAGCTTGTATGGTTGAGAATGAACCATGGACAATTAACAAAGAATTGTCATCTCCAGAAGCGCTGCTTTGGAAAGAAGCTACCAAGAGAGAAATAGATTCCATCATATAGAACCATACTTGTGTAATGGTTGACCTTCCTCCGGGAAAAGAACCTTTGGGTTGTGAAAGTGGATACTCAAAATTGAGTGCAAAGTAGATGGATCTACGGACGAGTATAAGGCCTCGACTACTTGTACATGTGCTCCCCTGTGAATAACTTAACATCCAGGGCCATTGCAGTCTTGCGTGACATGAATCTTGAAACAACCTTCCTAACCGGTGAGTTGGAAGGGGAAGATCAGAGTTGGTTTGTTGGACTGTTGGGCTTCTTTCTGAACTTTCATTTTGGTCCCTGAAATGTTTACATTTTGGTCCTGGAAGTTTCAGGTAAAACAGAAACAATAAATCTGACAACAGAAACATTGACTCTGAAGTTAGAAAGCCAACAGTTGGAAAACCAACAGTCTGAACGTGGAAGTCATATTGAAACAAAAGTCTTGATATGTAAGATATGTGTATCACAGATGACATCTTAGGAATTGATATTTCTAAGACATCTAACAGACTGGTCTAATTCCAAACTCATTTGTGAGATAACTGATAGTCTCGTTAAAGCCATCAATGGATATGAATCCTATAACTGATTGGAAACATGGTGCACCCATATACAAGGAGTGATATGCGTAGGTCACATGTAGTTCAATGTATGTTACACACTACAACCGATCTGGTATCGGCCTACAAAACAGATCAGTTGAACTAAGGTTCACTTGTGATTCTAAAAATGATCAGTAGAAGGCATTAAGTCGGATATGACGATATCTGAAATATTTGCTTATCTGCGGATTATGGT
This sequence comes from Anisodus tanguticus, assembly GCA_034509755.1. NCBI lineage: Eukaryota > Viridiplantae > Streptophyta > Magnoliopsida > Solanales > Solanaceae > Anisodus > Anisodus tanguticus. The sequence continues at coordinate 20,206,466 of CM067561.1, read as the reverse complement.
ATTCTGGATGTCCAGCGATTCTGGGAGAACTCAGTGATGCAAACTGGACATCAGATATGAAGAACATCAAACCTACAAGTAAATGTGTAAGGTGGGTCTTGGAAAATCCTCTAAGCAAACTTGCATCGGCCGATTTATGATGGAATTAAAGTTTATCACTTTAAACAAAGCATGAAAGAAGTTGAGTAACTTCACGACTCCTTAGAGGACGTCCCTTATTGGGAGAAACACGTGCCTTCGGCAGTTAGACACTGTGGCTAGTCGGTCGGCTTCAGGAAGGTCACGGATGGCGGCGTCTGAACATATATGTTGGAGATATAAGATCGTATGGCAGTTGATCATCATGGGTAACACTTCCTTGATTACTAATCAACGGATATAGCGGACCCTTTAACTAAAGGACTACCCGAAGATCAAGAATTCTGCCTGTCTAGGGGAATAGGCCTAAAACCCAAATAATACGAACCTTTGCGGTGGGAACCCAACCATACTGACTGGAGATCCTAAGAATTTGGTTCAATGGGAAAACTAAGCTGTAAAAAGGTTCAGTTGAGCGCTTCGGTGGAAGCAAGAGCACTTCTGATAATGATTTCTGTAAGGAAACATGAATCCAAAGTTGTTCCCACGATAGACATTAAAGTGCTACATGCATGGTGGGTAAATGTTAAGCTTCCAAACCTTTAACGATCCTCAAACAGTTGAGGTTAAGGTTGGAAAAACTTTTAATGATTCCTAACACTTGTGAAGTGGGGTATAGCAGGATACCTTGTAGGAGATCACCTATTTAAATGCGAGGATAGGCCGCCTCAAATTAACGCACTTAAGAATCCAAGTGTGTCCCCGGCCACAACGGACAGAACAATAAGAATGAAAATGAATAAGGGGAGTTGTTGTGTTGGTATCATTGTCTTGGCTTACACTAAACACTGACGGTTCAAGACATCACGTTCACCGCACAGTAAGTAAGTCCGGTGGTATTCAACTAGGGAAGGTTCAAAATAGAAGCTACCTCTCCTGATGCAATATCTTTTCGTTGAAAGATTGCTGAAAGTAGGCACCTTGTGTGTGCACCAAAATCTCTTTAAAGAGGGGATTGTTGGAAATTTGCCTTTGGTGGGGAGGTTGCGTCCACCCATATTTAATGACTTAAAAACTAGGGTTCCGCATGTTGGAGGCTTTGTCTCTTCACATGTGCATAATCTACTAAGTGAGTAGATGACCGTAGGGCCAAGGATCGTTAAATTTCGTTAAGAAATGAAAGAGATATTGGTCCACGAAGTAAGGTGTTTGAGGCATGAAAATATGGTGTGGGACAAATCTACCACATCGGTGGGAAAATGAAGAATTGTTCTCTTTATAAGTCTCAAAATTGGCTAAGGGTTTGGGACCCCAAGGGGTAACCATGTGTTGGAAGGAGAGAGGACCTAGATGTGCTTGGGTTCGAGGCTAAGTCCACACGCATGCCGCCACCGCCCGCTCGTCTCTTACGGTCCGGCCTGATATTATCTTTTTGGACCCAAATTGCTCAATATTTACAGTTTGATCCCTGGAGTTTCTGAAAAGATGAAATTGGGAACGACGGAAGGCAACATAACTCCTCCCTAAAAACTCATTTATGTTGCACATTAAATCAATCATTTACTTGGCTGATTAACTCCTCACTAATGACCATTACTTGGTTATTAACAGCCATTAGTTGGCAGTTGAAAAGTCACTTTCCTTATACTATATATTGAAGTCTTTGGCTCAATTGTTGAGACTACAAAAAGACACAAACAGAAGAGAGAACGAAAACAAGAGAAACTCAGTCCAACAACGTGAGCAGAAACAGTGGACAAACAGAAAACTCTTCATTCCTTTTTCATTTTTCAGCAAGTCGTTTCGTGTTTGTTTTCTTCGTTAGAATCAACCTATTTGCTTTGTAGTGTTGATAAGTTGTTGTTTTATCTTGAGAGACTATTGTCCGTTAACGTAAAAGCATATATACGGGACAATCTTGTATTAAAGACAGAGAGCAATCTCTCGACTCAGCCACAGTTGTAACAATCCAGATTTAGTGTTTCTTGATTTCAGGTTATCAAGATTCAAGACCCAACCAGCTAGCGGCAATTATAATATTGGCTTGTTTGTTTATCCTTTCGAACACTTGTAATATTTATTTACTTCCCGTACTGCTTTACATATCCGACACATTTTGCAGTGGAAAAATTCAGTGGGAAAATAGAGATTTTTTAGTAGTGCTTGCAAGTTATTTAGATGCATAATGTTACTTCTCTAGACCAGTCTCTTGTGGCTACATATTTTCTTTCAGAAAAGACGGAACCTCATTTTGGCTTCACATTTCACCTGTCCGGAATGCTTCACGAAAGGTAATATTACTTAACTACAATTCGCTACGCATCTTGTCATATCATCAAAATTATCAAATGCGTATCTGAATGGAGATTTATCTTGAATTGTGATTTCTATAGTTCTATTGTCAGACATGGACTTGAAATTCCTTATGATATTCTTCGGTGCCCATTATGAACTTTATGTTATTGAACATGTCCTATAGAACTCATTCCCAGTGGATAGCTGCTTAATCTTTGTTCTATTGTTGTATAAAATGTAACGGAGTGAATACACAAGAAGAATACTATTCATAGCGTAAACAAGCTTCTTGGTAAACAAGTTCCCAATAAATTCAACTAGTTGCTTGCAGATATTTTCATCTAGTCCCTCACTTATCCTCGTATTTGTTATATCTGTAACAAGCTCGGTACATATGACTTATATGGTTGAATGACAGTGGTAGTATATTAATGTATATAGTGTCCACATGAAAAAAATATTATTATGTACTGTGTAGAATATAACTATAAATAGAGTTCAATGTAATAATGTAGATACATATCTAAATGATATTTTCACGTGTTTTTTCATAGAAACCAGTTTTTTTTGGGAGGGGGGGGCTGGAACTCGGAGTAACATTTAAATGTGATTATTTTATTTAGCTTGTTATTTTCTGCTGGATGCTTTTGCTAGACAGAACTACTAATACTTTTGACACTAAGAGTATACTGGCGATTTACTGGAAGAGCAACTTGTTACCAAAAAACTAAGTCATTTGCTGTATATATGGTTAGACGAATGCAGCCTAGACTGCAGAATCTGTGCTAACTTAGGCTGGGCTAACTTTTCCGCTCACTTGTTAAATCTTGTCATAATGGTTTCTGATTCTGTCCTCATTTGGCTCGATAGGTTGCATACTTTGTCGGTGTTGAGGGTGAAGATAATAGCGAGACTATGGAGAAACCGGGATTGAGGCAGCATGGTGTTGTTGCTGCTGTAAAAATTGTTGTGAGAGGCTTGTCAATGGGTGTGAGAACATGCTAGTTCTTGTACAAATTCCAGATTTCTTTTTATTAGTCACCATGAAGTTTGTCCTAAGTTACTATACCTCGTGGTTCTCGTTAGCACCAGAGGAAACGCATACAAGATTTATAAATAAGGTAAATAGTATGTAGTGGATGTCAAGATCAGGGTGTCGACATCACAGTTTTTATATGCTCCGATGCTTCAATCTAAACGGAATCCAACAGTTACGCTTCTAATTTTGACTTGATATACATCTATACCCTTGTTCCAATGTTTAGACGTTTGGGAGTTGAACGATATATGTTTATTACAAGCAGTAGCTTTGTGGCTGAAAATCCATTAACAAGATTGTTTTTGTCTTCCGCCGCATGTTATGAACATTGTGCAATCCTTCAAATACATCAACAACGACTTACGGATTCTGTGATGTTTTTTCAATTGATGGAACATAGACTTCTGTAAATTGTATTGCATTTTATTGGCGTGGATGTTCCCAGTTTAACCAGTGATCTTCCTTTGTTGTTTCTTTTCCTTCTGTTACTAGCTCTCCCCCCAAGAACCGCACGTGCGAGTTCCCCCGCATACGGCTCAAGTGGCGAAGGCCCTTTCCTTCGCGCTTCGCTATAGCCAAGTTTTGGTCAGTATTGCAGTAAGCATAGAGAAGATAAAAGCTAAAAGGTCTTTTAAGGATTTAACATTGACAGAAAAAAATCAACACCGGACTATAGAGGGCTCATGACAATGTGAGCTGTAACAAAATAAGAACAAAAAACAAAAAAGGGCTCACATCCCATATTGGAGATGCGGGGTATCGATCCCCGTACCTCTCACATGCTAAGCGAGCGCTCTACCATCTGAGCTACATCCCCTGTTTGTTGCAAATTGTCGATTTCATATTATCTTAAACATTACTTAGTGGAATGTTTTTCTCTCTAATTGATGGTTGCAATTCCCCCTCACCAACATTGTTATCTTCATGAAACGTGATGGAGCATTATTAAACAATTGGACATATTACAGTATGACCTATGATTTCCTCATATTACACACAACCTAAATTTAACTCTAGATGCACTCTACCATCCATCTTAAATCTCCATACAATTTCTTCAAAGCAATCTTGTTTGCTTGGGTTTGCTTATATTATCGACTTCAAGGCCACATAAATGATCGGAACTCAAGCAGGCTAGCGGCCAATGTAAAATTAGTTGATTTCATGATGAATACTCACTTTACATATATGAATCTATATGGGCCAATTCACACAAATGTCCCTCTTTCTAGGTGGTCTTTAATTTTTGCCTCTCAAATTGGAAATCTTTAATTTGTCCTTCGTCTAAAAATCTCTGGGTTCTGGGTTCGAACCTCAGTTCAGTAAAAAAAATTCGCAAGACAGAGTTTGCGAATAAGACAAACTTTACCTTAAAACAAAGTTTACCTTATGCCTGAAGTGAGAGTTTACATGCAAGTTATGCCTTGTGAAATCCAATTCTGCTTTGCGAATTCTCTTTTAATTTTTTTACTGAGTGGGGTTTGAACCCGGTACCTCGGGGTATTTTCAGCCACTTTTTTAAGCGAAGAGTAAAATTAAAGACCATTGCCTTTGAAGGAAAATCCGTGCAAAAAAGTGCTTTATATAGAGTAATATGGTCAGCGAAAATTCATATGCTCCCTCCCAACTCGTTTGGAATGAATACATTGTTGTTGTATGTCAAATAGATCCATAACAATTTTTAACATAGTAAAACACACCAAAATCAAAAGATTAAGTCCAGTAAATCCGACCTAATAGCCCCACCCCATATGAGGGAAGATACATTAGGTAAATCAAATTTAGTTAGATAATCGGAGTAGTTAGAGAAGTTATATGAATATGTGGGGTATATAAATAACTCATGCTGTTGAGAAACGAATGTGATCAAGAATCTGATTCTTCTCTTTTTATTGAGTTTAAATAATATCTCCGAAAGTGTAAATATTTTTTTGCACTATCAGATCATATTTACTAATTATTGGAGGTAACTTCATTTTTTAGATTACAAATCTCACTATTTACAAAGAATTACTTGTAACTGATAATATCATTTGGGTGATGATTTAATTGTAAAAATTTCTTTACCCAATCAATTTATATAAGTTAATCTATTATCTATTTTTTCCCTCTCTTCTCCTCTCATTCTCTCTTTCTACTTCTCTGTTCTTGTATTCTGTTTCTTCTACTCTTCTCCTTCATTATCTTCCCTCCAAAAATGTCTGTAGTTCCAAGAAAGGCCCTACATTGTATCATTTAGTATCTTGAATATATCATTTTTGTAATATTGTATTAATCTCTCTTGGGGAGTCTTTCTCATTAATACAAAATATATATAGGTGTACAATGTGGAATCCTTATACAACAAGGGATCCTAATTCTACCATAATTACATAACACTAAATATGGTAAATATAAACATGGTACACTTGCTAATACACCCCCTCAGTCGGAGCGGGAGAAGGACGGATGCTAAGACTGGATCTGAAGTCTAGGAAGAGTTGTCTAGAAAGGCTCTTTGTGAATATATCTGCATACTGATATGAAGAAGGCACATGCAATACCTTGGCATGACCGAGAGCAATCTTCTCACGAACAAAGTGGATGTCCATCTCAATGTGCTTGGTTCGCTGATGCTGAACCAGATTATGAGATAGATATATAGCGGATATGTTATCACAATTGACCAAAGACGCCTTACGGAGAGGACACTGAAGCTCCAACAGAAGGTTTCGGAACCAGCAGATCTCAGCAACAACATTAGCAACACCTCTGTATTCTGCACTCGAATGGGATAATGTGGCTTGTCTCTTGGCTGACCAAGAAATGAGGTTATCCCCTAAGAACACACAATAGCCTGAGGTGGATCGTCGCATGTTCGGACAGCATGCCCAATCAGCATCCGTATATGATAACAACATAGTCGGTGCTGAGGGGTAGAGATGCAATCCATAATCAAGTGTTCCCTTAACATATCGAATGATACGTTTGAGGGCATTAAAATGAGATCATTGGGCATGCATGAATAAGCATACCTGCTGAATAGCATAAGCAATATCAGATCTGGTGAAAGTAAGGTACTGTAGTGCTCCAGCAAGACTCATGTATAGAGTGAGATGTGACACTGGATTACCATCCAAAGCACTGAGCTTTGATCTAGAATCAACTGGAGTAGACATGATCTTGCAATTGGCCATTTTAGCCCTGTACACAATCTCCTCTACATACTTACGTTGACAAATAAACATAGTATTTGCAGATCTAATCACTGAAATCCTTAAAAAATAGCTCAACTTCCTCAAGTCACTCATAGCAAATTTGATTTTGAGCAGTGCAATTATCTCATTTTTCAACACATCAGAAGAAGCAGTAAGAACAATATCATCCACATATAACAATAAATAAGCAGTACTACTGCCTCTATGGAAAGTAAACAGAGAATTATCACACTTGTTGCATGTAAACCCAATGCGCATAATGAACTGTGCAAAGCGATCATACCACGCTCGAAGGGCCTGTTTTAAACCATAAAGTGACTTACGGAGATGGCATACATACTGAGGGGCTGCTGGATGGACAAAACCGGGCGGCTAGTGCCTGTAGACCGTTTCTTTTAAATCCCCATGGAGAAAAGCATTTTTCACATCAAGCTGATGAATCGGCCAATGCTTTCCATAGCGATGCTCAAAACTGTGCGAATGGTGGCCGGTTTAACAACCGGACTAAATGTCTCACCACAATCAATGCCCTCCTGCTGATTAGTATCATTTGCCACAAGCACTGCCTTATATCTCTCTAAGTTACCACTATCCATGTACTTGTGATGAAAAGGCCACATGCAACAGATCACATTCACCCCCTCCGATCGAGGAACCAAATCCCAAGTACACTATTTTGTTAAAGTATTAAACTCCTCACACATGGCCGCATTCTAATTCGTGTCCATTTTGGCTAATTTTGGTTTGGGAATAGGGAAAATTATTTGGGTGGACAGGATAAATTGGACTTTAGGTTTGAAAATCACGTGTTGGCCATGGGTTTCCATACGGTGTGAGGGTTGCTGGATGGGTAAGGGTGTTGGTTGTCGGGTCGGGTCGGGTGTTAGAGGACAAGCGGTGATGTGTCTGAATCATCAAGAAATTTATAATCAGTGACTCAAAATTTTTGAATGTTGTCAAACGGGAAAACATACTCAACAAATGTGACGTGGCGAGAAATTATGATTTTGTCGGTAGAGAGCTCATAGCACAAGTACCCCCTATGGTTTGACGGGAAACCTAGAAAGGCGCACGGAGTAGATCGGGATGCCAATTTGTGTGTGGGGGGGGGGGGTCGTGGATGTCAGATTAGGGTAACACAGACAATCGAAAATTCTAAGATGGTCATAGGTAGGGATCCGACGGTAGAGAATTTCGGTGGGTGTCCTATTTTGAATCGCACGGGTAGGTAAAATGTTCATAATATATTCTACCATTTTTAGCGTGTAGGGGGAGACGTATGAAAAAAGAGGGTACGAATCATATTATTAATGGTTCGGAGAATTCTTTCGGCTTTACCATTTTGTGGAGAGGTATAAGGGCAGGAGAAACGAAAGATCATGCTATTAGTCGCACAAAATTTATGAAATATGGAATTATTAAACTCACGACCATTATCACATTGAAACGATTTGATGTCTTTTTCAAATTGTGTTTTAACCAGTGTACAAAACTCAACAAATTTGGAGAACACTTGAGATTTGAGTTTGAGTGGGTATACCCAAAGAAAGTAAGAGAAATCATCCAAAAATACCAGATAATATTTGTGTCCTAAATTGCTAGTTATGGGAGATGTCCATAAATTAGCGTGAATAATATCGAAGGGAGAGAAAGTAGTACTCATAGAAGTTGTAAATGGTAGTCTCACGTGTTTCCCTAACTGGCAAGAGGAGCAACTATGAGAAATGTTCCTTTTGTTACATTGAATTAAATTTCAGTTTCTAATAGAATAAAAAATGTGAGAACCCGGATGACCAAGTCTACTATGCCACGTTGAGGGAGATATGATTATTAGAAAGGTGGGAGGAGTGACACTAGCAGCATGTGGGTAGGAACGGATAGAGGTCCCCCTCACTATTGCATCGCGTAAGGAGTTTCCCGGTACGGAGGTCCGTTACGAAAAATCCAAACGGGTCAAAGTTAATTGAGACAGAATTATCGGTGGCAAATTTTCTGACAGAAATTAAATTTTTGATGATGTTTGGGGCATAAATGACGTTTTTAAGAGAAGTGAGGATGCGGTGGTGGGGTAAGGGTGTGGTCGAATCCTTGAATTGGAATGCGATGATCACTACCGACCATAATAGATTGTGGAGTTGGTAACTTGCGCAGCTGAGGAAGATTACCTGAATTGTTGGTGAGATGCGATGTGGGGCCCGTATCCATATACCGTCATTATCCGGCTGTTGACGGGTCAAGGAAGCCATTGATTTGTTCTAGAGTAAAGGACAAAATTTTAATTATTTTCGGGTAAGGAGGAAGGAAAGAAAATAGAAAGCAGAAAAAACATTCAATATGTTTTCTTTCTGGGACAATGGAGAAAGCAGAAAATATGATATTTTTTTTTGTGTTGTATTGATTCTCGAGTTGTGGAGAATGGATGAAAGCAGAAACAGAAGACAGAAAAGCCTGCTTTCTCTGAAAATAGAAACAGAAAACAGAAAGAAGATTCTTGGGAAAGGACAATGTTGCAGGGAAGAGACAAGGCAATTGATGTCTTCTGCAGACCAAGATCCGAGAAAAGAGGAGGGGGGTATTGTCCGAAATAGGGTTTAGGCTTCTGATATCAGGTAAGATTGTATTAATCTCTCTTGAGGAGCCTTTCTCATTAATACAAAATAGATATAGGTGTACAATGTAGAATCCTTATACAACAAGAGATCCTAATTCTACCATAATTATATAACACTAAATATAGTAAATATAAACATGATACACTTGTTAATAATTTTTTTTTAATTTATGTTCAATAGATTGGGTTCATAACAGGGAACACTGGAAAGTAACTACCCCTTACTCTTCCACAAGTAGTGAGAGCCAAAAACGTAAAAGCTTTTTGGGGGTATATTTGTGTCATTTAACTTGTACCTGGACATCTCATATCTAAAGTTGTTTCGAAGTGAATAGACATTATACTCACTTCGTCTCAAATTATTTTTCGTAGTTACTAAAAATAATTATCTCAAATTATTTGTAGTTTTAGAAGTTCAAGGCGTAATTATTTTTTTTCATTTTACTTTTTTTATTAATGAAGATGACACATAAATAGAATAAATATTTAATGGAGAAAGATTATAACTTAGACATAAATAAGGATAAAGTAGGTCAAATGTCCTTCTAATTAATACTTTTCAAGAGGCGTGTAAATCAAAAAAATGATAAATAATTTGAGATGTAAGGATTATAAACTTACTGCATAACTTAAACATTAGCACCAAAATGGGAATCTGTGCACTTCCCGCACCGAAAACAAACCAACTGAATAAATACCCTACAGTTATTACAGGAGAGAGCTTTGCCAATGACCCTTTCAATAGGGCCACTGTTACTATTTCCCATCCTTTATATATTAGCATGTAAACAAACCAACTTAACATATATCACAGGTACATAGATAGAATGAGCAAATGTACCCGCAAGGGTAGCCAAGTTGGTGTAGCAGTAGAGCGTGGGACCGCAAGGTCACGAGTTCGATCCCCTGCATAAACCTTCTTGGTTGAGCCTGTCACACATGGCTTGCCAAGTGTGGTAAATCGGCTGACGTGTTTTACAGGCTATTGCGTCAGTCCGGGGTTTACCCTATGCGCACTCGAGAGAGTAGCGACTGCGGGTTCTTTCGTCAACAAAAAAAGAAGAAGAGCAAATGTACCAAAGAATTTCAACTTTCTTTTACTAAAAAGATGATCAAGTTAACTCAGATCTTTGGAAAGCATGCTTTCCATCACCTGTAATGTATAGGGGTCAAAGAATGGTGAGGAAAGGACTTCAAAATTTTACATGGAACCTAAAACTATATGATCAAACAATTGTCAAGAAGCAATAGAGACATGCAGTTTTCAATACTAAGAGACCGCCGAGACATCATTCTTCAAACTGTTTAACTCAAGTACAAAATATTATTATCTAGCTCCTCTCCTAATTGCCAAATGATTTTCTGGAAAACAAGGGTAAATCACTTTGTAGGCCATCTTATAACGTTCTCAACAAGAATTAAAGAAGTGCACCTTGGCTTATGAAGTCTCCATTTCACTGATGCTCTGCATCTGATTTGGACTAGTAAGTTGAGAAAATCCTTATTTTTGCTAGTCCCTTGTTTCATCTTATGTGTCTTAATGTAAGAGAACGAAGTTTAAGAACATAAAGAAGACTTTTAAATCTTGTGATCTTAAATAAAGACCTATATAACATACCAAAAATACCATTCAATCTTGTGGTCTTATTCCTATAAGGGAATATCATTAAAGGTAAAATGGGAATGTTGAAAAGAACTACTTACTAGATAAAAAAAGGTGACATTTCGAGAAAGACTAAAAAAGAAAGTAAAGACACATAAATTGAAACGGAGGGATTATATTCAAGTTCTAAATATTGTGCAGATTCTTAATAAGTGATCAGATACGGTTGTGATTAAATCCATAGCTCTTCTTGCAAACCATGCTTGGATCCCATGAAAGAAATAATCCCCTTGATTATTTTCATTGATTGAATAGATATATATACAAGTTAAAATAGGAGAATCCTATTCTTAATCTATTCCTAAAACCTTATTCTACCATAACTCTAACTATACAATTATGGTAAGTGTATAACACTAATTTATGGTAATAAATATACTACAATATACACACAATATACTTTCCTTAATATACAATATTTGTAACTGATTTTCTGCCCTAAATATGTGCGGTAGCAACGTTGTTTGGGTTTGACGAGAGCCCGATTGGGCCACGCGATCTTTGGGCCTGGCCGCACTGCACCGTGCCCGCCGGACGCCTTGCTCCGGGTCGCCGGATCGCAGCCTTGCTTTGCTAGGCCGCACTTCGTTGCTTTTATTCCATCGATATACATGTGATATACACCGCTTGTATATTCGGTGTATATCACATGTATATTGCTCTATTTAACACACCCCCGCATCATAGCGGGCGGTTTCCGAACGCCGAGATCGTCCCTAAAATCTTCAAAGAGAACCGCCGGTAGACCCTTTGTAAAGATGTCGCAATTTGATAACGAGACGGGACATGGCATACACGAACTTGACCCTTTGCAACCTTTTCACGGACAAAATGAATGTCCATTTCGATATGCTTAGTGCGTTGGTGCGAATCGGGATTACCCGACGGGTAGATGGCACTAATGTTATCGCAAAGATACCAAGGTTGCCTTCTCGAATGGGACAATGAAGCTCCAAAAGCAAATTACGTAGCCAACATGATTCGGAGACCACATTCGCTACCCCTCGATATTCTCGCCTCGCACTTATGCGTGATAGAGTTGCCTGACGTTTGGCTGACCAGGAGACCAAGTTGTTGCCAAGGAACATACAGTAGCCAGAAGTAGACCGTCTGGTGTCGGGACACCCACCCCAATCAGCATCCGTGTAAGAGACAAGTGTGGATGTAGATGACGGATACAAGTGCAACCCATAGTCTAGTGTCCCCTGAATATACCAGAAAATGCGTTTGATTGCATTCATGTGCTCAACCCTGGGATCATGCATGAATAAACATACCTGCTGAACTGCATACGTAATATTCGGTCTGATAAAGGTAAGATACTGGAGGGCCCCTACAAGACTGCGATAGCGGGTCGGGTCCTCGTATGGTGCACCTGTTGCGGCACTGAGCTTCGGGTTTGCATCAACTGGCGTGGAAGTGGACTTACAGGATGACATCCCAGCCCTCTCTATGATCTCAGCAGCATATTTTCGTTGAGACAAAAACAAGCCACCTGAATGACGCTTGACGGCAATCCCCAAAAATAACTCAAAGGTCCTAAGTCTTTCATAGCAAACTCAGAACTGAGCATGGCCATGTTAGACTGGCGCAAAGCATCGGAGGAGGCAGTCAAGATGATATCATCCACATACAACAGAATATAGGCCAATGACGAACCACGGCGATAGATGAACAAGGAATTATCGACTGCTTTGTGAGTGAACCCAATAGTCGACACAAAGTCAGCAAATCGTGTATACCAGGCCCGTGGAGACTGCTTAAGCCCATATAATGATTTCTTCAACAAACAGACATGATGAGGGCGGTTGGGATCCCTGAAACCCAACGGATGATGCATATAGACTGTTTCCTTGAGGTCACCATGTAAAAAAGCATTCTTGACATCCAACTGATGGATTGGCCAAGTCTTTGAAAGAGCCAAGCTAAGCATAGTGCGAATGGTAGCCGGTTTGACCACCGGACTAAACGTCTCACCACAATCAATTCCAACCTGCTGAGTCTTACCATCACCAACAAGTCGCGCCTTATGTCGAGGAAAGGACCCATCAGAATTCACCTTTTGAGCAAAAATCCACATAGACCTGATAACATTAATACCATATGGACGGGGCACCAACTCCCACGTCTTATTATCAACAAGAGCATTATATTCATCAGTCATAGCAATTTTCCAATTAGGGTCATTTAATGCGGACACAGGATTGCGGGGCAAGGGGGATTTAGAGACATCCGAATGTAAATTAAAATGTCTTTTAGGTGTAAAAATACCCCGCTGACTACGAGTGACCGGTCTATGACTTGAGGAAGAATTGAGGGAATTTTGGGAATTTTCTAGGCTTGGAATGGACGGCCGGCGGGCGGTGGGCTGCCCGCGCCCAAATCGGTACAGTGGGTTACGTTTCTGGACCGGTTCCGAGTGGGGTGGGATCGGCCCAATAACTCGGAACTGTTCCGATGGCTGGAGCAAGAGGGAGTGACGTTACTGTGGGGCCAGCGGGCATTGGGCCCGCTGGGGAATTCTGGGTACGGGAGTTGTCCGAAAAATTCCGAATAATATACGGGGATATTTGGTCATCCAAAAAATTATACGACTTAGGTTCGGGAGTATGAACTTTCGTAAACGGGAATTGAGTTTCATCAAAAATGACGTGGTGATTGATTATGATTTTCTTGGAGGATAAATCAAAACACTTATAACCACGATGATTTGACGGATAACCCAAAAACACACACGGGGTAGACCGAGCCTGAAGTTTGTTAATTGTGGTGGATGGGAATAACGGATAACACAAGCACCCAAAAATCCGAAGGTGAGAATAAGAAGGGTTCTTATTATATAAGATTTTGAGAGGGGAAGAATATGTCAGATCTTTAGACGGAATTATGTTAAGAAGGTAAGTGGCCATTTGTAGAGCATGATGCCAAAAATACGGAGGTATGGAGGCATGGATTAGGAGAGTTCGGACAATGTTATTTATGAAACGAATTTTGCGTTCGGCTTTCCCATTTTGTGAAGATGTATGAGGACATGAAAATCGAAAATTTATCCCATGAGTAGCACAAAATTCTCGAAACTCCCTATTGTCATACTCTTTCCTATTATCACATTGAATATTTTTTATTTCTCTTTCGAATTGAGTACGAATGAACGCTCTAAATTTTATGAAGACGGAAAACTCTTGTGATTTATTCGCAATTGGAAACGTCCACAAAAATCTAGAATAATCATCTAAAAAGAGAACATAATATCGATGACCCATTGAACTAAGAACAGGAGATGTCCATAAGTCGCTATGAATAATGTCAAATGGCATAGAAGTATGAGAATTGGAGTCTACAAATGGCAACTTAACAATTTTTCCTAATGAACAAGACTGACAAATTAGAGTACGACTCGTACCCTTACAAGAAATAAAGCTATTTTTATCTAAAACTGATAAAATAGAAGATCCCGGATGACCCAGACGAGCATGCCACATGGAAAGAGAGATGGTACGCAAAAGGCGATGGCAAGGTGGACTCGATGGACGGAAACCGGGCATGATAGGATATAGATCCCCCTACTATCACACCTCATGAGATGACTCCCCGTCTTGAAATCCTTCACAGAGAAATCGAAAGGATCAAATTCAACAGAAACAGAATTGTCATTTGTGAACTTTCGGACAGACACTAAATTTTTAATTAATTTAGGAGCATGTAAAGTATTTTTCAAGAGGAGTGGTGGATTGAGGGGAGACAACATTTTTTGACCATACCCTAGAATTGGAATAGAACTGCCATTACCAATAATTATCCCCCGAGGGGTGCTCAAATTAGAATAAGATGAGAGAGTACCTGAGTCGGAAGTCATGTGAGTAGTGGCCCCGTGTCCATGTACCAATTTTGGTCCGGTTGAGTCAATCCCAACGTGTGCATCGCGGCCTCGATATCGGTCGAGTAGGGCCTGCCGCATGATGGGCTTGCGGAGGTCGGGGCCCAAGAACTCCCGGCCGTGCCGGACTCGGCCCGTAATCGCTACCACCGCGCCGCCGGGCTGCGGCCGGTGGGCCGCCACCGCCGGGCATTGGGCTCGGACCGGTGGCCCCCTACCGGCCGCCGGGAATTCCCTCGCGCCCGCCGGTATGGGCCGCCGGCCCACGGTCCATCGCTCCACCGCCATGGGCCCCACCGCTTTGGGCCCATGGGGGTGGTGGGCCACTGTTCATTGGATGGGACCCACCGACGTTTTGCTGACTACCAGAACCTCCACCATTACCACTGCGTTTGCCCCCGCGGTTTTTGTTATTATTCTTGCCGCCACCATTATGGTTTTGGCCCGAATTATTAACAAAACCTGAAGGATTAGGAGAGGACGCCATCATGACAACTGGGCTTCCTCCGGTAGCCGCCTTTTTAGCCAAACCGGCTTCTTCCAACGTCAGCATGGAGCGGGCTTGATGAAAGTCGGGAAGAGGGTTGCTTTGGCGAAGGAGAGTTCCAACACCATTATAGGCCTCCGAAAGACCGGCAACCAACTGTAGAACTAGACGATTATTTGTTACTGGTGCGCCAACATTACGGAGTTGATCTGCCAACTCCTTTAGTTTCTTGCAATATGCAGAAACGTTCGGAAATTCATCCATTCGAACGAGAGAGAATTCCTGCTCGAGTGTGACGATACGGGAATGTTGGTTGTCTTGGAATATGTCACGCAATCTATTCCATGCAGCCATAGCCGTGGTATCTGGCTCAATAATCGTCTGTAGAAGGTCCTCTGAAATAGTGACGTATATCCACCGAAGAACGGTAGCATCAAGTGTAATCCATAACTCAGGATCCTCCACAGGAAGGGGTCTAGCGGGAGGAATGATGTGATGAAGAACTTGATAAGATATAGCGTGAATTTTAAACAACTCCGCCCACGTTGCATATTGAACGTTTTCCATTTCAAGGACAATAGGGACACTAAGCTTGATATTGGAAACCGTGAGGGCAGGGTGAAAATTGTTCTTAGACATATTGGTAAGAACAAAGAAAGAGGGGAAATTTAAGAGAGGTTTTGGAGAGCGGAAGACGAATTTTGGAAGAGAAACCCGAGGGGGGGAGGGGGAGGGTGTCTCGGCCAAGGGTCAAAAAATTTTTAGGGAGAGAATTTTTTTTGTAAAACCTAGTCTCTTGATACCATGAAAGAAATAATCCCCTTGATTATTTTCATTGATTGAATAGATATATATACAAGTTAAAATAGGAGAATCATATTCCTAATCTATTCCTAAAACCTTGTTCTACCATAATTCTAACTATACAATTATGGTAAGTGTATAACACTAATTTATGGTAATAAATATACTACAATATACACACAATATACTTTCCTTAATATACAATATTTGTAATCGATTTTCTGTCCTAAATATGTGCGTAGCAACGTTGCTTTGAGGTGGACGAGAGGCCCGCTTGGGCCACACAGCAGTCTTTGGGCCGCACCGTGCTCGCTTCTTTGGACCGCCTTGCTTCGGGCTGCACCGCTTGTTGCTTTTATTCCACTGATATATATGTGATATACACTGCTGTATATTCAGTGTATATCACATGTATATTGCTTTATTTAACATCCCAGCAACAAACAAAAGAAAAAAGGAAAGAAAATTTTGTGACGGCAATAAGGCATGCGATTTGCATGAGTCGAGTCAGCAAAGCATATTGCACGGTATATCAATTGGGTTTACCCCCTAAAAGGGAATCTTTGACTTTCCTGGTCTAGCCAAATGACTAAGTTGTGAACTTCTCTTATATTGTCCCCAAGAAAAGCTAGATGTTGACTCTATAGGTGACATTTCTACACTAAACCAAGCAGAAGATAATGTCGTTACTGTAATCATTGGTAACACATCATCTTCATCTTAAACAACAAAAATAAGACTAAGCTGGTCTGGACAATCACATTAGATGAAATTATGCTTGATGTTTTGACAGTAAAGCGTTGTCTCCTATTTCCTATTATTGATGTGGAAGCAAGATGAAACCTGAGTTGTCCATCCATCAAAAGAACCTTTGTGGCGGAGTTAGTCCAAACAATCCGAGCAGTACCAAGAAGCTGCAAAGCTTTACTAGCACTACCTATCCTCTTCTGCTTCTCGTCTAATATCTTCTTTGCATCACTGAAAATGTATGGAAGGAAAACTCAGTTTTGGTTAAGATATCTAGTCTGAAGTATATATATTAAAATGAATGAGACGTGACCAGACATTATTGCAAGTGTCATTTTCCCCTCAAGCACAGCCAGCTTAGCACGTATCAACCTCAATCTATCCCGGGCATTCATGAATTCATTCTCCTGAAACTCTCATGCATCAGATTGCCTTTGCAAATCACTTGGTGAACTTCCAAAGACCTAATGAAGAAAGCGTGAATTTACTTAACAATACTAGCACTATCCCATTAAACAATACTCCGATTGTTCCAATTTATGTCACATTCTTTCCTTTTAGTCTGTCCCAAAAAAAGGATGACAACTTTCTATATTTAGAAACAATTAACTTTAAAGTTTTCATTTTAACCCTAATAAGATGATTTATAGCCACAAAAATATCTAATGTTTGTACTCTTTCCAAAAAAAATAATCTAAGGTTTGTTTTAGACCATAAGTTTCAAAAGTCTTTCTTTCTTTCATAAACTCCGTGCCCAATCGAACGCCCTCACATAAATTGGGACAAGAGGAGTAAATAGTTAGCAGAACTTCGTTTCCAATTGAAATGTCTATATCGTAAAAATTTAAGCATTTTCTCTTCTAGAAAGAAGCATTGAAGATATTATTTTGTAAATAATTCCCTTTAGGCCATGTTCTTTTCTCTTTTCTTCTGTTTTCTGAACTGTGTTATAACCACATCAAAAGGCTTAAATCGCTAGGGAGGGACACTGTTACTTACTTAATTATGTCTTAACTCAGCCTTTCACGTGTGGACCTAATTCTTTTTCCTGAGTCATGCATTTCATGCATTTGGGAATATGTTTTGTTAATGGCGGGAAGTAAGACTTTGAATCCAGGACTACTACCTGCTTTGATACCATGTTAAAGATTGTGAACGCTCATAATAAGGTATACATTGAGAGGGGACACTTTCTTTATTTAATTAATGTCTTAAAAGTTTTATTTTCAGCTTTTCTATGGGAAAGGGTGTGAAGTCGAAGGAAGCAATTTTAGGCATTGAGTCTAAATTCCTAAGAGAACTTTTAGGTATGTTGATGTCAGCAAAAGGCGTTTGGAAACGTGATATAAGCGTTTAGTTTGACAAGAAATTATGTAACGTTTACAAACATATCATGGTAAAAAATATTTATCGACATACCAAAAACTATTCCAGTTTCTTGTTCAAGTTTATTGTAATACTTAGCAGTTACTTATTTCCGTTTCCTGCACCATAATAACCAACACCATATACTGCAATAACCACTTCTTTCCTGAACTTGCTCCAATGCCTATTTTCTTATCTCTAGCAATGTTGTGTGCACTTTGTATAGTTGCACAGGAGCCCCTATCCAGTTCTGCACCTCTTTCCACGCATCCTTGATCCATTTGCAACTGTAAAATAAATGTTCAGCAAATATGTTAACCCTGATCGCCATCAAATAACACAAACTAGAATCCGTATATAAAGAAAATGAAAAAAGAAGATTACCCTCAAGAATTCAATTCTTGAAAACATATAATTTGAAGTTGATTACGAACTAAAAGTTCTCAAATTCTCTTTCTAATCCCAAATTACGCTACCCTCTAATGAAATAAGTCTAGGTTATCATAAAGATTTGATGGGCAAAATATGAATAGTCTCAAATTTCATTTTTCAAAAGAACTCGCCATGACTGTGCGCAACATGCAGTGGAAGTGCTTTGCGCATTGGAATGCGCAATCAGTTAAGTGGTTCTACCTCATGTGCGCACAGTTGAGCGCGCTCAGACGGATCGCACTAACTCTTTGGATGCTTTATGTACGCGAATGCACAACTACGAAATGTTCTCCAAAATTTGATATTCACAATTTCTAAGCATCCGAACATTGTATTCTTTGCCTGGATCTTTAAAGTAATTCTCCAAACACCTTCTAGTCAATTCTTGAAGATCTTTTTCCCAACTAATTCTTGTAGATCATGCTCCCTACTTGCATTTCCTGGACCTTTTTGTACATGAAACAAGTCAATGATCCGTTAGGTAATTCAAGATCATATTGTTGGAAATTTGCCTTTGGCGGGAGTTGCGACCGACCAACTTTAACGGCTTAAACACTAGTGTAACGTATGTTGGAGAATCCGGTTCTTCACACATGCATGATCTACTAAGTACGTAGATAACCGTAGGGCCAAGAATCGTCAAATTTCATTGAGAAATGAAAGAGATATTGGTTCACGAAGTAAGGTGTTTGAAGCATGGAAAGTGTGGTATTGTGTGTAATTCTCCCTCATCGGTAGAGGAAGAAAGAATTGTTGTGTATATAAGATCCGAAATTGGTTTGGGGTTTGGGACCCCAAGGGGTATCCCATGTGTTTAAAGGAGGGAGGACCTAGATGTGCTTCGGTTCGAGGAAAGACCACACGCGCGCCGCCGCCGCCCGCCCGTCCCGTCCGGTTCCGGTTCCGGTTCCGAGTTCCGAGTTCTGTGTTCCGGGTTCCGGGTTCCGGGTTCCGGGTTCACGGGTTCACGGGTTCACGGGTTCACGGGTTCACGGGTCAAGGGTCGTGGGTCGTGGGTCGTGGGTCGTGGCGTGGTCCGTGGTCTTCTTCGATATTATCTTTTTGGGCCGAAAACTTTGCCGGAAGTACGGTTTGATCCCGAAGTTTCGGATGTGCGGTTTGGACTAGAATTCTTTCAGATGTGCAGTTTGGTCCCTGAAGTTTCAAGATGTACAGTTTGGTCCCTGAAATTCAGAATTTCGACGGTCAAGACAGAAAATTCAAGCACTCAATTCATCCATTTATTTTGGCTGAATTACTCCTCCTATAATGGCCAAATTCGTTGGTCTTTCACCATTTATGTTGGTGACTTTACTACCTCCATAATGGCCATTATTTGGCTATTATGGAGGCGATTTTCGAGGCGAAATGTACCCTCTCTCTCCTATATAAACACCCCATTACACCATTGTTGAGCACTAACAAGAGTTAACAGTAAGAGATGCAGCAAAACAGTGCACGAAAATACACAACCAAAATAGTTTTCTTCCTACAACTTCCGAGCATCATTTCGTTACTCAATATTCTTCACGGTAGCTCTTGAGTTTCCTTTGCTCAAGGGTTCCATTGCTGTTTTATCTTGGGAGACAAATTGTCCAGGACGTATAAAGGATACATACGAGGCAATATTGTCTTAAGGACAGAGTGCCACACTCGACTCAGCAAAAACTGTTTACTATAAAGGATACATACGGGGCAATATTGTCTTAAGGACAGAGTGCCACACTCGACTCAGCAAAAACTGTTTACATTTTTCCGCCTTCTACAAAACTGGAATTTCCAGTTTTTCGTGTGTAACAATTGTAATTTCAGATTCCATGTTGAATTATTGAATCTCAGTTTATCCTTTTGAATACTTGTAATAGTTATATACTTCCCGTACTTCTTTATAAAGTACCACAGAGCAAAATCTCCCAACACATATAACATGTGCTTCGCTTTGTCAGGACTATATCAATTAGTGTAATGTTTTGATTGACAATATTAAACTTAATGATGCAGTAATTTATGCACAATAAAATATAAGACACCTCTACATGGATGAAGAAACATTTAGAACTAAAAATACTCTTGAAGTAACTATTACTTATATCAATTTATTATTTTTATTATTTGTTATACTATATAAGTACTTCCTTTCCTACAGAAGTATTCACCTTATAACTTATGCTGCTCTTTTAATTTTTTTTTTTATTACATAGGGGTAGGGATAAGGAAAGTGAGGATGAGAATTACAATGGGTGGATTTGAACCCTCACCAATAAGGTGAAAGTTTAGATAGCCAACCAACTGAGCTACTAAATTTCTAACTTATGCTGCATTTTAGTAGGCGTTTGGCCATAGAAACAAAAAATTCATTTTTTTTTGAATTTTTTAAATTGGAGTTGGAGTTGTGTTTGACCATAGTTTTTACAAATAATATTTGATTGTTGGAATGAACTTTTTTCTTAAAAAATATGAAATATGATTTATACCCCAAATATTTAAAAACTAGCAAAATCACCCAAAACAGTTACTCCCTCTGTCCCAGTTTATATGACACACTTTCCTTTTTAGTCAGTCCAAAAAAGAATGACACATTTCCTTATTTGTCAACAATTTAACTTTAAACTTTACATTTTACACTTAACGAGATGATCTATAACCACACAAATATCTTTGGCTTGTTTTAGACCACGAGATTCAAAAGTATTCCTTTATTACTTAAACTCCGTGCCAAGTCAAAGACCTTCATATAAAATGGGACAGAGGGAGTAATAAACATAATCAGTGCGTAAACACTGTCCATCAATTATTTTCTATTACATTAAGCATGATTTATATAACTTTCTTTAATACGATGATATAACCAAGTTCACAATTATTCACATCTTCAACATGTATTGTCATTCACGGACACGAGCTTGTTCACTGATGCGTATGAGCTACATAACTAAAATGACTCAATGCATTTTTTTTGTCTATGAGTTACTATATATTGCTACATTTCGTCAATTCTAAATATTCTTACAACGATTCATTAGTACTAAAACTTAACAACACTAGTAATAGTTATTCTTCAATATAATCCTCCACACTGTGGGTTATCAAAAAATAATCCTCCCACATTGTGTGAACAATTTGTTTCCATCGAGTATGCATTTTCCGATCAATTGAATTAATGGGTCAATTATAAAAATAAAAAAATATTGGGTAAAATTTGAAAAGTGAAAAGACAAAAGCAATAACCAAAAATAAAAAAAAGTGAAAACATGATTTTAATTGTTTTTCAAATTCCAAATACAATACATATCCTCTATCCTCGCCTTGCTGGCCCTACTTATGCGATTATATTGTTCCACAAGAAACTAAAGACCCGTTTGACCATATATATTATTTACTTTATTTTATTTTTACTTAAAAAAATAGTATTTAATCATGAAAAATTCAAATATAAAAAAAATCCAAAAAAAGTATAATATTTGTGACCAAACGAGTTCTTAGTTTGTTATGGAACAATATAATCCTATAAGTAGGGCTTTCAAGACGAGAAAGTATTTAGAATACCCTCAGCTCAAGAGATTAGTGGAACGAATAGATGAACCAAATTACTTCACGAAAAAAGAAAAAGAGAAGAAAAGGCAAAAATATATATATTGTTTTCATTTATAAATTGGGAAAGGTAATCCACCCCGCAGTCAATTCCTCTGCTTCGACCCTTCAAAAACCCTTGGTCATCCACCGCCGTCCACGGCGGCGTACTCATTTCTCCGTCAACCTTCAGCGAACCACCAATGGCATCTACACCGGCGTCAGAACTCTCCGACGGACCAGTACTGAGCGTGATCAACAAGCGCCTCCGTGCTCTTCGCAAAAAACAAAACCGAATCCTTCAGATGGAAGAATCGCTCTCGAAAGGCAAAGTTCTCAACAAGGAACAAGAAGAAACTCTCCGCTCCAAATCTGCTGTTATTTCTGGCATTGACGAGCTCGAGAAGCTTCGTCAACCACTCGCTGCGGCCGTGGTTGAAGAAATCAACCTCGCAACTGAACAACGCCAAGTCGCCGCACTTGATACACCTATTTTTGATACTAATGCTATTGAGGATTTGCTTAAGCTATTGTACTTTGGTAGTATGTTTGATGTGAAGTCATTGCAAAGTGATTTTACAGCGACGATGTTATCGAGGACTATGGAGAGAGCGTGTTGTTTGAGTTACGATTGTATGCCGGATGATGAGTCGAGTGATGTGATGGATCTGTTAGGGGAGAGAGATTTGGATTTGATTTCGATGCTTAGCGGATTGCTTGTTTCACGACCTGTTAACTCTCCGTTGTCACACAAGCATGCTCTTCAGAAATGTATGGAGCATGCTAAGCTATGGCTCTCGAAGTCTGATCAGCCTATTGAATCCAATTCCTATGCTACTTGTGAGTGTAATTTCTGGGACTTCACTAATAGTTGACCTAATTTGTATACATAGATTATACATTGATTAAACACGGTTACACTCATATCATATATGGATTATACTCAAATAGTTGACATGATTCTCTATTTACTTTTTCTAGCTGGTATACATATATTATATACTGATTAAACACAATTTTATATATATTATATATGGAGTATACATACATTATACTTCCGTTGATTATCTTTAGTTAACATTAGGGATCAGTTCTTAGCCCCATTCTTATTTGCCTTGGTGATGGATGGATTGACGCGATAATCCAAGGGGAGGTTCCACGGTGTAAGTTATTCGTAGGCGATATAGTCCTGATTGATGAGACTCGCAGCGGAGTGAACGCTAAGCTGGAGGTTTGGAGATAGACTCTGTAATCTAAATGGTTCAGGCTGAGTAGGACCAAGACAGAATACTTGGAGTGCAAGTTCAGTAACGGGAGCGATCTTGAGACAGGCGTGAAGGTGAAACTTGGTACTTCGGTCATTCCAAAGAAAGGAAGTTTTAAGTACCTCGGGTCTATTATCCAAGAGGAGAGAGAAATTGATGACGATGTCACACATCGTATTAGAGCAGGGTGGATGAAATGGAGGCTCGCATCTGGAGTCTTATGCGACCAAAATGTGCCACCAAAATATAAAGACAAGTTCTATAGGGTGGTGGTTAGACCGACTATGTTGTATGAGGCGGAGTGTTGGCCAGTCAAGACTTCACACATCTAAAAGCTGAAAGTTGCGGAGATGAGGATCCTGAGATGGATGTGTGGGCGGCATATAAGGAGGAATATGATTAAAAATGATGATATCCGGGACAGAGTGGGAGTGACTTCGGTGGAGGATAAGATGCGGGAAGTGGGGTTGAGATGGTTTGAGCATGTGCAGAGGAAAGACACAAATGTCCTTGTGCGGAGGTTGGCTGTGGACGAGTTCAGGAGGGTAGAAGTAGGCCGAAGAAGTATTGGGGAGAGGTGATTAGACGGGATATGACGCATGTGCAACTTACTGAAGACATGACCTTAGATAAGGTGTTGTGGATGACACAGATTAGGGTAGAAGGTTAGTACTTAGTCGAGCGTAGTCCTACTTACGCTTGCAAATTGGTAGTTGTAGTGTTAGTATTGTAGGCCCGCTTAGCCTATCATACTAATAGGCGCAATATTGCTTTATAGTCCCCTGTAGTTTGATTTCTACTGCTATGTGTCATTTAGTGTACTTTGTTTAGCTTATTTACTTGCTTACTTTTTTGGAATGCGCTATCATGGCTTATTCACTTTTGATATCAACATTTTCAAACTGCTTTAATTTTTTTTCCTGACTTGGTCTGACCGTTTCTCTTGCTTTGCTTTTGCTGTTGCTTTACTTGTGCTTATGCTCTGTCTTGAGTCGAGGGTCTCTCGGAAACAACCGCTCTACCCCAAGGTAGAGGTAAGGTCTGCGTATACTCTATCCTCCCCAGACCCCCACTGGGTATGTTGTTGTTGTTGTAAGTTGTTGGGTGAGCAGCTATTGAATCCAATTCCGATGCGACATGTGAGCGCAATTTTTTGAGACTTCTGCACATATAGTTGACCGGATTCACTATTTACTTTTTCTAGCCGGTATACATAGATTCTACACTGATTATACGCGGTTATATGCATATCATATATGGATTATACACACATTATACTTCCGTTGACTATTTTTAGTTAAGTTGTTGGGTGACCAATTCTGATGTTACATGTGAGTGTAATTTTTGGGATTTTTACACAAATAACCAACTGGATTCACTATTTACTTTTTATAGCCGGTATATATAGATTATACACGGTTATACACATCATATATGGGTTATACATGCATTATACTTACGTTGACTATTTTTAGTTAAAGCGGTTGGGTGGGGGGCTATTTAGGTTAATTCCTTGTAATTTTCTCTCCCTTGAAAATAAGTTCTTACTTTGTAGAGAGTGGATATAGATGATGCATATAGTGCTAACCTCACTAGTTTGAGATCGAGGTCTAGTTGTTGTTGTCATTGTTATTCGGGCATTTACATAGTTAATTTGTGAGGAGATGGATATAGAGGATTCATGTAGCGGACCCTCACTTGGTTAAAATGAGGTTTACCTGTTATTGTACAAAAAAATACATTTTGAGCTTGATATTTCAAATTTTTGCGAGTCTTGGATGATTTTAGCTTGTTGTTTCCCCATTTTTTGCAGATGCTGGGGTGAGATCAAAGCTGGATAAGATCATTGGTTCACTGTATTTTACCACAGACCCTGTTAAAGTGGAGGCAGCTGCTGGTAAATATGGGTCTTATTCAGTGCCAGTAGAAGAGCATGTGGAGGCTGTGTCCAGTGATGTAACCCTGCAAGTGGACACCCCAAGCTTGCAGTATGAGCAAAAGGTAAATGCTTACAGAAGTAAAACATGTATAATCTATTTGCATGAAAATCTGTTTGATTGTTGGATGCACATGGACTTTGCTAGTTGTTATGTTTTTGTGGCTGAGTGGTAAGCTTTAACTCATTGATCATTCTGTTATATCCCTTGTTTGCAATCGCTGTATAGTATATGTAATTGTTGAGGTACCGGGAACAACTCCTCTACTCCACAAGGTAGGGGTAAGGTCTGTGTATATCCTACCCTCCCTAGACATCACTTGTGGGATTACACTAGGTATGTTTTTTTTAAGGTCCAGTGAAGCTTCTGCTTAAGTTGGTGTGTTACCTTGCAATTCACTTCTATGGTACTTCAAAAGCACAAGCCTCCATTTCCCCACTTCCTTTGGAGGAACAATATGTTCATATGGCTTGGTGTGTTGGTCTTTAACTTGTAAGAGTTTGCACGTATGATATCCTCTAGGTTAGGTAATGAGGTTGTCTTTATCCCATTGTTTTCGTGGAGGAGATATACATCTAAGTAGGTTAGGCTTTTTATCTTTCTAAAACAAAGGTGTTTTTTATTATATATTGTGTCATGCAGAGCTCATAATTTCTTATAATCAATTATTTTTCCTTATACATTGGTCTTTCTGTGCTTTCTTGTTTGGGTCTCTGATGAGATTTTTTGGAGTGATATTAATATATTGGATAAGATTTTCTTTGATATGAAGCTGTTCTAAATACCATACAACTAGTTGCCATCTGACTATCACCAGTATGAGGATGGCTACATGACTTCAATTGTGGGACATGTTCAACATGCGAGTTTAGAAAGTAGGCGGAATTTAATGGGATTGAGATAGTGCTTGAAGTAACTTAACTACAATTCAGGGCATTTTGGATGGTTGAATTAGAGTGGTATTCGTGTTAAAGAGGCAACTTTAACTTCATTCTCAAAATAAAGAAGTGACTTGAACTTGCTATGCATGTCATTGAGAAATATCTCCCTTTGAACTTGTTAAGTTTTGGAAAAAAAATTCTTTCCTTAAAAAAAAATTCTTAGAATATTCATCTTAGGGAATAATATTCTTCTTAAGTTTGCTATTTTACTGAAGAGTCTGTTCGGCAAAGTTCCTAGCTAGTACTTACTGTCTTCTGGAACAAGTATAAAAAATGCTAATATTTCTGCAAAACCAAATATTCTACTATTTTCTAGGAAATTCTCAATTTTAAAATTGAAGATGACTACGAGTCTTCTTTGTAAATCACTTGTGATTTTATTAAGAGATCTTGTCCAAAGTTCCATGCCGACTCATGTAGCCTTGTAGGCGACTTACCATATGCCTTTTTCAGTATGTGTAGGTTCTGAAGTGAATAAGACTTAAAATTTTCCATTTTCTTCTTTGTTCCACATCATTTTTTTTCTTCTGATGCACTT
Source organism: Anisodus tanguticus (assembly GCA_034509755.1). Classification (NCBI taxonomy): domain Eukaryota; kingdom Viridiplantae; phylum Streptophyta; class Magnoliopsida; order Solanales; family Solanaceae; genus Anisodus; species Anisodus tanguticus. The sequence goes on along the minus strand of CM067561.1, from coordinate 20,179,620 downwards.
AAGAGGTTAGCTGATGTGCATTCTGGCACCCCAGCCTTAACTAGAGTAGGCTTGTAGTAAATTGTTGGAAATGGGAAAAGATTTGAGATCGACAGTTGGTGCTTGTAGTGTCTCGTTATATATTTAACAACTCTCTGGAGTTCGGCGTTCAGGCGAGCCACCCGGTGGTGTGGTATGTAGTGGGTTTAGTACGCCCCACCCAAACAAACGGCTCCGAAACAAACAAAAAGGTGTGTGCCGCACTCACGAAGGACTGCCAGTGATATACTGGAGGAAGGTGGGGATGAAGTCCACTGGGGTCCAAACTTGGTGACATGAAACAATTATTTATTAATTTACTTTGGGGTTGGAGAGGGGGGGGGGGTTGAAGTTGACAAGTTTGGACACTCTCGGTGACAGAACAACTTTTTATCTTTTTTTGGAGGGGGGGAACCAATTCAGGTTCACATGGTTAGACAACCCAATAGATAAGTAACGACAAACCTTTCCCCTGGCTGCAAGGATAAATTTCAGGAAAATGCTTATATCTTAATGTAAAATCCGAAGATGATAAGAAAGTCAATAGCACAAGAGTGCTAACAATCCAATCTCAACCTAACAATTTTTGAGGGTGGAATGGGGTTCCTTTTGAAAACAAGGAGCAGAAGAGCCAATCACCAGATGCTCAGTTGGTAAATTCTTGGGACTTCTTTATTTGTGATCGGTTCTCTATGCAATGTACGAGGGGAGCCTTGGAGCAACTGGTAAAGTTGTTGCCATTTGACCAGAAGGTCATGTGTTCAAGCTGTGAAAACAACCTCTTGCAGAAATGTGAGTTAAGTCTGCGTACAATAGACCCTTGTGGCCCGGCCCTTCCCCGAACCCTGCGCATAGCGGGAGCTTAGTGCACCGGGCTGCCCTTTTTTTTCTGTATGCAATAATATACATGTGTGAATGCTTAATCTGCTATTTTTTGTGCTGAACAATGTTTATTATCTTCAACTTTTGTTTCTTCTTGGAAATTGTTGAGTAAGACTGCAATTTGATTGAAAATAGAGTGGAATTTGCATATTTCCCAGTTACATGGTATATTAGCTTCATCGAAAGAAAACGTCGGTATTTTTATTGCACACATCTGGTGGTGACTTCTTAAGAGGGAGGAGAGATTGTACTTCTTCCTTCAGCTTGGCATATGCTTCTCTAAAATGGTGTAGGAAAGTAAACCCAAAAGTCTTCGCTACTCTTATGTGGTAAATGAACTAATAAAGGTGTAAATATAAATGGTGAAAGTCTAATGGGTGGTGTCTAATCCATAAGGATGTTTTACACTTGGACTTCTTATGTTGGGATATGGATCAAATAATAAATATTCCTTGTTAGGTGGTCTATAGGCAAATGCCCAATCTCAATTAGTTATGAAATACCATTAGCTCTATGTGTGTTATCAATATCTTCAGACAGGTAAATAGAATCATGCAATTATGCATTTAAAAGAAGTTTGAAAACCACTTCGTCAAACCTCAAGAACTAAATCAACTCTAAGGGGTTATGGATATTAGTTTTGATATCCAATAGAGCAGCTTGCTGTACAATTTTATGCCCGGTTTTGTCTTTTTTTTTTTAGCCAGATGTCTGATAGATTAGTATCTCATATTACTCCATTTTTTACCTTTATGTTTTAGCTCCTTGAGTTTTTGAATCTGGGCAAGATGAACTTGCATTAGCACACACAAAACCCCCCCGCTTAGTGTGATGAAACAATGCGATGCAAGGAGTTAATGCTTTATAGGTGAAGTCATGCTTTAGAGAAGTATGCGCTTCAGAATATGGCGCTCAAAGTAATCGTAATGAGAAGCGGTCAATTCCTGGAATCTCAAGTTCAAGTTTGAGGAGTCTGGATTGGTATTGATGTTGTCTGTATGTTGGATACTGAGATCAATTATTTTAATTTGCAATTCGATTATCGTAGTACTTTCATTATGTTTGGTATTCTAGTTTTCCACATATTGTGTGCTTCACTTCAAAGAAACATGCACTCATTTCATGCTTTTCTCTTTAAGTTCCACAAATCTTTTTGTTTTGTTGCATTTTTACATTTTAAAGCACTGGGGATTATAATACAAGGATCGGTTATGCAGTGAAAAATAATGTAGGCTTTGTTAAGTGGTATAATAATTGAGTGTATTGTGAACGATGAATAATAACACAGGATTGCTATGTAGGGATTGCGTACTTTAAGGGCATTTTTTGTTTTTAGACTCTCTTATTCTCTCTTATAGTACATCTCTTATTCCACATTTTATTCAGTACAAAATTATGTATAGATTCACGTATAAGTTTTACTAATATTATTAATACAGGGTTTGGTTTTCGATAGTAAGCTCCACATAACTTTTGTGGAGTTTAATAAAGGAAACCAATATATTAACCGAAAATCAAACATTGTATAGGTTACGCTGACTTTTTTATCCGGATTAACATCCTTGTCCCCGAACCAAACAACCCCTAATATTTCACCCCCCTCTCTGTTTATTTGTCACTCTTTCCCCCCCAATTATCTGTCTATTTCTGCTTTACTAAGCTATCCTGCTATTTGTCATCTTTTAGCTTATACTTTTCATATAAAAGGGTGGTAGTAGTCTAAGGCTTTTTTGATATCCACCGGGACGGTTGGAATTTTTTTGTTATAAGGATGTATGCCATAGTTTTGTGGTGGAAATGGGGTAAGAAAGTAACCTTTGCTAGTTTCTATGATATTTGTTGCTTAGTGATTGCGCGTGAACTAAGAGAGATTTTTGGGGTTTTCGACTTGCAAAAGACCGAAAGTGAGATTAAGAAACATGAGAGTCTCCTTTTCCTTTATAATGCATGCAATGACTGATGAAAGTAGTTTATCTTAGAGTTCAACTAGGTGTTCAGATGAAGTATCAATGGATAATCTTATAGGCATGGAAAATGCCAATATACTTTGATGTCGAAATATCTTTGCCATCTTGATTTTTGATGTAATACAACACCTATAAAATTATTGCAAAAAACAGAGCTTAATGGAAGCAAATGGTCCATATAGACTACATCAACTGGTTAAGATTATGCTTAGTTGATGTATACTTAACAAGAGTCTGAGTTTCTTTTCATACCTATATATATGCCAGTGGAGGAATTACATGTGAAACTTAGAGCAGCTCCAGTTTTAGAAAACCTCTAATTGCCTTAAAAGACTTGTTTAGCACTGAAATGAATGACCTAAGACTAAAAGAGTGGAATAGATGAAGAGGATTCATACAAAAAACCAACTAGTTTTAGATAGAGGCATGGTCAGTTGGTTGATTGATACATTGCTGATGAGTCGAATCTGAAGAGGCTTGAAAACCTGGTCAAAGATGGACTTGCATTTTTGTCTTTATGTCCTGCTTCTTCAATTTTGAAAACTTTTTGCGCAGACCTAGCTACATACTGGTCAGATTATGAGCAGAATTTTGTGAAAAGAACTTATTAACACCCTATTTGCTTCAAGTCCGAAAACTTTTTGCGCAGGCCCAGCTACATACTGGTGAGAGTATGAGCATGAAGTTTGTGAAAAGAACTTACTAACACCCTCTTTGCTTCTAGTCCGAAAACTTTTTGTGCAGGCCCAGCTACATACTGGTGAGAGCATGAACAAGAATTTTCCGAGGAGGAACTCTATAACCTTGGGTCCTGAGTTATTCCATCTTTCCTCACCTTTTTACATTAGTTTCTGGCTATGTATTCTTACACACTTTTGGCAACCTAAGCTTGCTTTTAGCCCTTTCACAGAAGCTAGTAGATTTAACCTATGTATGTAGAACTTAGGACAAAGTATTTTATTCTCACAAGAATCTCTTATCCTTGATTTATAGCTGTAGAAATTTTGGCTTACAGTAGTTTAAAATAAAATATGAGAACCCTTCCTCATCTATGTGTGTTTCAATATAGTCATTACTTTTGGCATCGGAAGTGGATAACCTTGTTTTCTTATTAGAATCTGTGCTTTTTATTTACTCGGCTTTGGAAAGGGAATACTTGGAGTGCATTTACAGGGTTGAAAATGCATAGGAGTTTGTCTGTGCCCTTCTCATCTGATATCATAATTGTTTAGTGGTTCGCGTTGTAGCTTTCCTTCATGTTATCATCCAACTGTGAACATTAAAAATTTTCAGGAAGAAAAAGCTGTAAGTTCTCGAGCAATTGAAACTAAGGAAATTCACATTAGCTATGCCGAACTGCAGCAGGTATTCTTGTCCTTTCTAAGAGAATTTTCTGAAAGTTTAGTGGTTAATATCCACTTGTATATAACATTATGTCTGTTCTTTTTATACACTTCGCAGGGGGAACAGGATAACAACATGTCTGAACAACCTGCTGAACCAGAAGAAGTCGCACTTGAGGCTGAAGGTGTTGATAATATGAAGGATGCAGGTTTCAATGATCAACAATCTGTTCCCCGGAGGTCTTATCAGAATCAGAATTACAGGGGTAATCGTGGTGGGAGTGTGGGTGACCGTCGTGGATACTCCAATGGCCGTGGAGGACGTGGCAGGGGAGGGTCCTACCAGAATGGCCGCAATCAATACTACGACCAATCTGGTAATTACCAACAGAGGAACTATAATAGCTATAGGGGAAGGGGTGGCAGGGGTACAGGTGGTGGCGTGGGTTATAATCATTATGCTTCAGGTGATCAAGCGGGCAGTTACTCTGCTGATTTAAGGTGATTATAGTAATTCCTTTGCTAGCTTTGTCAAGGTGGTCAAGCTGTTTCCCTATTACATGGACGCACACAAGTGTTTTCTGCTTGCTCGTGCATCATTCTGGACACTTTTTGTAGCTGAAACAGTTAGGAAATCTTATTGTCAATTTGAGAAAGAATAGAACTGTTGTAGCTTCTTCAAAGATCATTACTTGCAGATCGTGTTTTTGGCTCTGAACGTTCTTCACATGTGCTAGTTCTATCTCGCGGCTGCAGATATTATGTGAAAGGTGCAGTTTATGTCACTGCTAGTTCAGGCAGGAGGTGATAATTATATGAAGCACGTAACAACTAAAACCATTATGCTTAACAACTAAAACTACTAAGAATGCAGCACATGAAAACTCTCGGAGATTTATCGTATAAAAGAATTGTTTGTTTGCTTAGCAGTGGGAGTGTATCTTGGTACTATACGACTCCAATCTTTATGGAATGCTTTGACCCCACTCCTAGTATGCTAAGCAGCGTAGTATGTTTTTTAAGTATGATTTTAAGATCCTTCCCAGTGTGCCAAGCCCCCTCCCGACGGTCTTGGGCCGTGGTCTTTTTCAATGAACTTGTCTCGTCCCCTAACAATTTCTATTGGGGGATTTACATGAAAGTCATGTTCATAATTTTGTTTCCCCGATTTTTGTGGGGCAAAATACTTTTGCTTTGCCAATTCTTCAAATTATAGCACAATAAACACTTCTCCATTGGAGATTCTACGTAGAAAGACTTCAATAGATTTATAGTCCGACGTTTATATTTCCTTTTCTGTTAGGGATTGTTTGGTTATCGGTTAGAGAAGAGTTATTTATGTATTAAAACTATCATAATTTTATATATTTTTGATAGAAAATTGGAAAAAAATAATCTCCACATAGATATAGCATAAGTTAAACTATGTCTTGTTTTTCTCTTTTCCATATAAAACATGGCATTGCGAACACAATGTTTGATTCGTGTTTGTTTTTCCAGCAAAAGTATTATATGTTAAGTTTTGAGGAAATTATGGAGTATTATCTTAGGTAGGTAAGGTGAAATAATTGATACATAAATAATTAAATTTTACATAACTAGATTTGACATAACTTATTCACGTATCACTACTGTATCACTAATGCATGTATAACTCTAATCAACAACCAAATGATCCCAGCCTCGCTTGTTTGTTTGGATAAAAACCCACTTGAGCCTATTGGTTGCATTAAATAATTTTCCTAATCACTTTTGCGGATTTTCCCTCGCATTGCAACCAGCCAACAACCCCTAAAAATGAGTATGAAATGCTTTTTGCAATGAGCCCCCATGAGCCAGAAGATCAAGCAGTCAAACCATGCTAGATAAAGTTCATTTAGTTCTGCTGGACGCATCTATTATCTCTCAACATTCACAACCACGAAAGCAACAAGAGAAATTAAATTTCTATTTTTACAACAACATATTCAGTGAATCCCACAATGTAGGGTCTGGGGAGGGTAGAGTGTACGCAGACCTTACATCTACCTTGACAGGTAGAGCGGATGTTTCCGAGAGACCCTCGGCTCAAGACAAAGCATAAGCACAAGCAAAGCAGGAGAAACAGTCAGACATGAACAAGAAATTTAAAGTAGGTATCAAAAGCGAATAAGCAATGCTAGTGCATTCTGAGAAAAGAAGCAGTAACTAACACAGATAAATATGATAAATAAAGTGCACTAAAGAACACATAGCAACATAAATCAAACGATACTATAAAGAAATACTGCTCCTACTATTGTGATAGGCTAATAACACTACAACTACCAATTTGTAGCGTAAGTAGGACTACACTCGACTACCTACTACCCTAATTCGTGGCCTCCACAATCCCCTATCTAAGGTCATGTCCTCAGTAAGTTGCACCTGCGCCATATCCCATCTAATCATCTCTCCCCAATATTCTTTGGCCTAGTTCTACCCCTCATAAACCCGTCCATAGCCAACCTCTCACACCTCCGCACTGGGGCATTTGTGTATCTCCTCTGCACATGTCCGAAACATCTCAACCTCGCTTTCCGCATCTTTTCCTCCACCGAGGCCACTCCTACTCTGTCCTGGATATCATCATTTCTAATTCTATCCATCCTTGTATGTCCACACATCCATCTCGGCATCCTCATCTCCGCAACTTTTATCCTTTGGATGTGCGAAGTCTTGACTGGCCAACACTCCGCCCCATACAACATAGTCGGTCTAACCACCACCCTATAGAACTTGCCTTTAAATTTTGGTGGCACCTTTTTATCGCATAATACTCTAGAAGCAAGCCTCTATTTCATCCACCCTGCACCAATACGATGTGTGACATCATCATCAATCTCTCAATTTCCTTGGATAATGGACCCGAGATACTTGAAACTTCCTTTCTTTGAATGACCTGAGTACCAAGCTTCACCTCCACGCTTGTCTCAAGGTCGCTCCCATTACTGTACTTGCACTCGAAGTATTCTTTCTTGATCCTACTCAGCCTGAACCCTTTAGACTCCAAAGTCTGTCTCCAAACCTCCAGCTTAGCGTGCACTCCGCTGCGAGTCTCATCAATCAGGACTATGTCGTTTGTGAATAACATACACCATGGAATCTCCCATTGGATTTATCGCGTCAGTCCATCCATCACCAAGGCAAATAACAATGGACTAAGAGCTGATCCCTGGTGCAGACCCATTGTCATTGGGAAGTGCTCTGAATACCTTTCTACTGTCCGTACCCTAGTCTTGACTCCATCATACATATCCTTAATTGCCTAGTGTACGGCGCAGGTACACCTCTAACATTCAAACATCTCCTTAGAAGCTCCTAGGGACTTTGTCGTATGCTTTCTCGAGGTCGATGAAAACCATATGTAAGTCTCTCTTCCTTTCTCTATACTGCTCTACCAACCTCTTAATAATATGAATGACTTCTGTAGTCGAACGCCCCGACATGAATCCAAATTGGTTATCTAATATAGACACGCCTCTTCTCACCCTCATCTCCACGACCCTTTCCCAAACTTTCATAGTGTGGCTTAGCAGTTTGATACCCCTATAGTTGTTGCAACCCTGGATATCATATTTGTTCTTGTACAAAGGAATCATTTTACTCCACCTCCATTCTTTGGACATTCTCGTCGTCTTAAAAATGATGTTAAACAACTCAATCAGCCACTCCATACCTACTCTGCCTGCGCTCTTCCAAAATTCAACTAGGATCTCATCAGGTCCTGTCGCTCGATCCCTTCGCATCATGCGAACAACACCCTTAACCTTCTCAACCTTAATGCTTCTACAATACCCAAAATCCCGGTACCAACCAGATTGCTCCAAGTCGCCCAGCACAATGTCTCTATCTCCTTCTACATTCGAGAGTTTATGGAAACTGCCACCTTCGCCTAATATGCGCGTCCTCCACCAGTACTTTTCCGTCCTCGTCCTTGATGCACCTCACGTGATCCAAGTCACGGGCCCTCCTCTCCCTCACCTTGACTAGTCTGTACAACTTCTTATCCCCATTTCCCCCTCTAATTCCACATACATGCGTTCAAAAGCTGCCATTTTCACCGTCGTAACCTTTAGCTTTGCCTCATTCCTCGCCATCTTATACAATTCCCTATTCGTCCACTTCTCCACCTCATTCTTTCTTTCTACCAATTTCGCAAGTCACGAGCCCTCCTCTCCATCGCATTGGTTAGTCTGTACAACTTCTTATCCCCGTTTTTTTTTCGTTTCCACCTTCTCTTAAACTTTACCATTCCACCACCAGTCTCCTCGATGCCCACCACGGCTACCCCGCGAGACCCCTAGCACTTCTCTAGCTACCTCCCGAATGCAACTGGCCGTCATGTCCCACATACCGGTCGCATCCCCACTACTCCCCTAGGCCCCCTTGGATATTAAGCTCTCCCCCATCTCCTTTGCATTAGGGTTGTTCATTTTGGATTATCCGATTCAAAATTTTCGGATATGATCGGTAAAATTATGATCCGAATCCGATCCAAAAAAATTGAACCGATTTTCGGATCGGATAACCGGATATCCAAAATTTATCATACATTCATCATTCTAGCAACTGCCACATAAATATCCTGCTCTCTTCAGCAAATTTGTTCAACAGAAACCTCACATACCACTTAAAGTAAATACAATTAAATACTGAAATAACCTCAACCCAACATGTGACCGACCAATACACAACAATATAGTCTTCATTCTTCAAGAATATAAACCTATAATTCCTAACAAATAGTAAAACTCCAAAATGGAAAGTAGAACTTTATAGGTGCAACGTCCAATACATTAACTACTAGCTATAACATCCAATTCCAACATCCAAATTAATACACCAATACAAATAAAGTTCACAAATTAAAATCCCATAAAGTTTCACCACCATGCAAAATAGCTCATAAGTCTAGTAGACTATTACATCATTCAAAAGTATCCAACGACTCATCAAGATCAATTGTTGGTTGCTCCGTAGTCAAATCTTTCATACCTACAAAACAAGTATCACAAGGAAAAAGTTAGTATTAGCATTAAGTAAACAAAAATACAAATGTAATAATATATTTTAAAAATAATTGAGATAAAACTAACCATCTTCCATATTCTCCAACTCAAGCAAACTTTCCTTTATCACAAGAGGCTCATGAGAAGTTCGAAGCCAATCTTGAGCACATATAATAGCCTCCGTCATTCTCGGAGTCAAAGAGGTACAAAATGAATCAAGCACACGTCCTCCGGTGCTAAAAGCACTCTCCGAAGCAACAATAGATACAAGTATAACAAGTACATCCCGAGCCATGAGTTGAAGGATGGAAAAGCACAAACGCAGCCTAACTATTAGGGAAAATCAAAAGAAAATAAAAAATAAAAAAATCGGATATTTCGGATATCCGAAAGTAAAGAAATTGTGATCCGTATCCGATCCAATTTTTTTGGATATCCGAAACTCAAAAATGTGGATCGGATATCCAATTTTTCGAATTGGATCGACCGGATCGCAGATAGGATCGATCGGATTGGATTATTATGAACAACCCTACTAGCCATGGTCAAACTCCCCCATTTGGTTCTTAACCTGTCATCCACAGCCCTCTTCTTCTTCTCCTTCTCCTTCTTTATCTCCAAATTCATTACCAAAAGCTTATATCGGGTTGTAAGATACTCCCTCGGAATAACCTTGCAGTCTTTAAAAAGACCGATGTCATCCTTCTTAAGGAGAAAAAAGTCTATCTGAGTCTTAGCCATCGAACTACGAAAAGTCACCAAGTGCTCCTCCTTCTTTAGGAATCTCGAATTGGCTATTACTATCTCAAAAGCTCTAGCGAACTTCAAAAGTGAGACGCCTCCCCCATTCCTGTCCCTGAGGCCAAAGCCTCCATGCACGTCATCATAACCCCGGAAGTGACCCGATATATCCACTGAAATTCCCTCATACAAATAACTTCTTAGTGGGTGGTATACCTCCCACCACTTCATTCAAATCCCCCCAAAAGCGTCTCTTCTCCTCCTCGTCCAAGCCCACATGTGGCGCGTAAGCACTATTAATGTTCATAGTAAACACTCCAACTACCAACTTAATCGTCATTGACCCTCCTAACCTCTACCACCTGATCCCTTAGCTCGTTGTCTACCAAAATGCCTACCCCATTCCTATGCTTTGACCTACCTGAGAACCATAGCTTGTACCCGTCTACATCCTTAGCCTTAGGTCCTACCCATTTGATCTTCTGGACACATGCTATATTAATCTTCCTCTTATTAAGAATCCTAACTAGCTCTATGGACTTCCCCGTTACAGTTCCAATGTTCCAAGACCCTATTCTCAGCCTAGCATCTCCCTTACCCCACTTACCCCCCTAACCCTCGCCCCCGTTCCCGACCGAGAACATAATCCTAGTCTACCATCATTCACCAGCGCCACTAAAGCGGATATAATCAAAGGTTTACACCTAAAACAGGAACGCCAAGAATGATATAACTAAAGGCAAAAAGTGTAAATGCAAGAACGTAAAGGCAAGAAGCAATAGAATGAAGCGTCAAAATTTAAATATAGGGATAGAGACAAAGAATAGATACGAGCAACCGGCGATACCAACTCCAGTTGAACCAAAGTTTAACTACAAAAATAACAGACAAATAATGAATATGGGCCACCGGAGGTACCAACTCCAGGTGGATAGCATCTGTCCGCCGCTAGAAATCCCACCGGAAATCCTTGCTCACTGCCGGAATTCACAGTGATAAAGATGCCAACAAATTGACTCTTTTGGAGCAGCGAACTGAGGCTAGAGTTTGCGGATTCTTTCATGATTTCACCAGTGAGTTTCGATACCCGACCAAAGCACAAAAAAGAAACTGAAAACGAGAGTAAATTGAGAGATCCGGAGAGCAAAAACAAAAGTTGGTAGTTAGATATTTAGGGCAAAAATTTGTGTGGGAGCAGCGAACTGGGCGAAATGATTGTCGTCGTCTTTCACCAACGGATTTTGAGTCGTCTTGAATTAATCCAAATAATAGAAACAAAGAAAGAAAAAGCGAAATGAGAAGAGTAATCGAAAGGCAGAGTAATGGAAACAAGAAGAATTTCAGTTGTATTTTTTCCTTCTTCTCTTAAACTTAACCTTATATGAACTAAGGCTGGCCAGTGGGCCGGGACGACCCGACCCCGACCCGACCCCGGCCCGGTCCCGCCCCGACCCCGGCCCGGTCCCGCCCCGACCCCGCTCTAAAAAAAAAAAAAAAAATTTAACGGGGGCGGGACTCGAACTCGGGACGGGACGATGTCTCGTCCCGCCGGACCCGAGCCCGCCCCAGGCCCGCCGGACCCGAGCCCGCCCCGAGCCCGTCCCGACCCCGACCCCGACCCCAACCCCGACCTTACCTTTGCAAAAATAACCGTTGCACCAACGGCCATTTTAGATTATGGCGTTGGCCAACGGCCATTTTAGATTATGGCCGTTGGCCAACGGCCATTTTAGGCCCCCCTCCCCCCAACCCCCCCCTACCCCTTAATATTTATTTTTAACCCATAAGTTATTATATTTACACTTTAACCCAATTTTTCAACTATAAATAACTCATTTTCTCTTCATCTTTCTCACAAATCTTCCTACAATCTCTCTAATTTCTCAATATATCTCTCTACATTGTTTGCTAAATATTCAATTTTATTAATTCATTTGGGAATTGGGAGTGAAGTTGGCAACTAGCTTGAGGATCTTCCATCGAGCAAAGTTTCAATTTTCAACCTCTCGATTACACGTCGACGTTACGTCGGCGTTTGGTACATTCGTTCCTTCATTAAATTATTATTGTCTCGTTTATTTTATTTAGCGCACTTAATTTCATTTACTTTAATTATTTGTTAGCATATAATTAAAATGGAAGGAATTAGAGGTATGTTTAAGGGTAAGGGTAAGACTTCTTCTAGTAGGGGCAATCGGGGCAAGGGTACTTCTTCTAGTCATCTTATTCCTACACAGGGATGATTTTGTTGATACTCAACATTTTCCTACAATACCATTAGATTTAGACGAGGAGTTATTTTCTCGAACTCAAGAAGACTTTAATTTAGACGATGATCTAGACGATACACCCACTAATATTGATGACAACACGCCCACTAGTGCACCTTCAACCGAAATACCTCCTATTCCCCCTAGTATGAGACGAGGTCCAAAAAACGACCATTAAAATCGGATGCATGGACATTTTTTGATAGGGACGTAGAGAATCAAGTAGCCATATGTAAAATTTGTAAAAATGTTTTAAAATTTAAAACTGGAAAAGGTCACGGTGGGACGGGGGTTTAATTAGACACGTAGTAAGTGCTCATCCAGCTAGGTATGCCCAATACCAGGCTTCAAAACCGGGTGCGCAAACGGCCGCTCCATCGGGACAAGGTTCACATACGATACTCGTCCCGGACCAAGTACGTGGTCAAATTAACCCTATGACGGGGGGAATTGTAGGCTCTAAATACAACAAACATAGAGATAGGGAAGCAATATCAAAATTAGTTGCTTTGTGGAGGGTTTGCCTTTTTCATTTCCTTCATCTCCCGGTTTTATTCATTACATTAGAGATATATATAATCCTCGCTTTTAACGGTTTTCCTAGGTCAACCGTTAAGAGAGATGTATTTAAATTTGCGCATGAATATCAACAATATTTACGTTTTTCATTATATCATTTTAATGGCAAAGTATCTATCACGTCGATATAGGTCGTAGTACTAACGGCCATGATTATTTAACCGTAACTTGTCATTGGATAGATTATAAATGGTCTATGCAAAAACGTATTTTAGCGTATAGATATATAGATGATAGGCACACCGGTACTTTTATTGCGAGAAAATATTTATCAAGTGTGCGATTATTACGGAATTACCGATAAAATTATGACTATTACATTAGATAACGCTTCTAATAACAATTACGCAATTACAATGTTAAAAAATAGTTTAGCTCCATCTTTTCCGGACCATTTTCATATAAAATGCGCGTGCCATATATATAACTTAATTGTAAAGGATGGTCTATCACTTTTTGAAGACATTCTTAGTAAAATACAATTTGCTATAAACTTTATTTTTAAAAGTAATAAAGTACAACGTAGAAAAGAATATAAAAAAACTTGTCACGATTGTGGACTACCTTATAGAAGAATTCCACAAGAAGTATCGACTAGGTGGAATTCTTTATACGAGCAACTACTTGTTGCTTATGACTATAAATTACCTATAACTTTATTTTTTAACTCTCATAATAAAAACCCAGTGATATGATTTTAGATAGTGATTGGGTAAAAATTTCCGAACTTATTGTATTTTTAGAGAAATTTTTTCAAGCAACAAAAGAATTTTCCGGTATATATTATCCTACTATTTCAACTATGTTATTTTATATAACTCTAATATTTTTATTACTTAGTGAATATATGGAAAAACCAGTTTATAAGGCAAATTATTAAAAAAATGTTTGTCAAAATAAAAAAATATTTTATTCTTATTCCTTCTATTTATATTATTGGTTCTCAGTATTAAATCCTACTATTAAAATAGACGGTACTAAATCACTAATTGAAACTATTTACGATTGTATAGAAGTACTACCACCTCCAAGTCCCAAAAATCTAAATCACCCACCACCTATTGAACAAACTAAAGAAGAAGTGTTGAATAGCGTAGAACACCAATGCAAAAATATATATAGATTTTATCAACAAGAAAATGCTAGTAACGTACCGGCTACCATACCATCTTCTTCATCTTCAACACAACCTCACAAAAGACATGTCAAGCTTCTCGCTAGTATTGAAAGCCTCGTAAATAGAATGTGCGGCCGTACCTCTACTAACCAAATTAGCGAGTTGGATATTTTTGTTTTGCGGGGTTCTCGTACCGTATCAAGAAGTTATCAATGAAGATGGACAAGAAGACTTGTTTGAAATCTTGGAGGGGAATGAGAAGACCTTTCCGACACTTTCATTGATGGCTCGAGATGTTTTGAACATTCAAGCGTCGTCAACTGCGTCGGAAAGCGCTTTTTCTGCAGCAGGCGATATCAAATAGGAGACCACAGACACTCATTGGCCGGAGACACTTGGAAATTGCGGTATTATTCGAGAGATTGGATACGAGCGGAGCGGAGAAGGTGCGGTCAACCGGAGATCAACGAAGAAGATGATGAAAACTACAACGAAATCTTAACCGAAGGTAGTGGAAGCGACGTGGATCAATTTGACCAACAAATACCTATTCCAACCGAAGAACCACATGAAATCATCAAGCAATTAGAACAGATTTTTTTGAAAATGTAATTTTTTTAATTGCAATTTTATTATGTAATTTGCAACTTTTGGACAACACCATAAAGTTGCAATTTAGATTTTAGACAATTGTATTTGTATTACAAAAAAATCATATGTCTATTAAATAATATAAGAGGCACAAAAACAGCCTTGGGATGTTTTTAATTATGAACTCTAAATTTCTATTTTTCTTTTCCAAAATCATTAAGTTCAAAAAGATCAATTGATATGCTTTTACTTGAGCCGATGGCTTATCAGAAACAACCTCTCTAATTTGAGGTAGGGGTAAGATCGGTGTAAACTCTACCTTCTTCAAATTCCACTTGTAAAATTTTCAACTTCTCTACTTTGAGGTAGGGATAAGATCGGTGTAAACTCTACCTTCTCTAGATCCCACTTGTAAAATTTCACCGCTTATGCGTTGTTGTTGTTGAAAGAAACATGTTAGCAAAAAGAGCAATTTCTGTCTCATTTGAAAATTGTGTTTTACATCAAATGTAAATTTAAAAACCAAAGAATTATAAGTCTCCAAATTTGTTAGTCATATAGCATATGGTCCCGTGCATGAACAGTGTGTATCAACTCATTGCGGCTGATTCTTCCTGAACTGGATAGATGTTCTCAAATGCAGTATATGTCTCATCTCTAACCTGAAAAAAATATAAAAAATGTATACCAAGGTAAACCACCAGCGTAACATGTCGAAATTTGGTAAAGAATCCATTAATTGATAATATATACTTCCGCCGTCCCAATTTATGTGACACCTTTAGCCTTTCAACATTCAAACAATTTTTTTTAATGCAATTTATTCATAATTCCTTGTAAATATTTTGAATTGTCACTTATAAAGTATTTTTACCTATTTTCTAAATATGTAAATGTTATTTCAAAAAAATTAAAGATTTTATGTCCGTATTCATGGTCAAAACTGAAAAGTCGGACTCTCAAAATTCGAACTGTGTCACATAAATTGGGACAGAGGAAGTATTATAACCTTGGCTCCTGTGATGGAAACTTTCCCGGAAGCAAAAATAAGCAAAACTATTTTTGTTGTTTCATGCGACATATTAATCCAGGAAATACTTATGGCCATGGCTCGTAACTTGCATAAACACCGTGAGCACAAAAATTTTCAATTTTATTTCAAAAAATTAAAGATTATATGTTTATATTCATGGTCAAAATTGAAAAGTTTAACTCTCAAAATTCAAAATGTGCCATATAAATTGGAACAACATGAATATTATAACCTTGGCTCCTGTGATGACAATTGGGAAGCAAAAATAAGCAGCACTATTTTTGGTTGTTTCATGCTACATATTAATCCACGAAATACTTCTGGCTCGTAACTTGAGCAAACACCGTGATCACACAATTTTTCAATTTTATTTCAAAAAAATTAAACATTCTGTTAGTATTCATGGTTCAAATTGGAAAGTTTGATTCTCGAATTGAAACTATGTCACATAAATTGAGACAAAGGAAGTATTTAACCTTAGCTCCTGTGATGAAAATTTTCCCAGAAGCAAAAATAAGCAACACTATTTTGGGTTGTTTCATGCGATATATTAATCCAGGAAATACTTCGGGTTCGTAACTTAAGCAAGCACCATGATCACATAATTAATCAATTTTATTTCAAAAATTTAAAATTTTTATGTCAGTATTCATGATCAGAATTGGAAAGTTTTGACTCTTAAAATTTAAACTATACCACATAAATTGGGACAAAGAAATATTATAACCTTGGCTCCTGTGATGACAATTTTCCTAGAAGCAAAAATAAGCAGCACTATTTTGGTTGTTTCATGCTACATATTAATCCAGGAAATACTTCTGGCTCATAACTTAAGCAAACACTGTGATCACACAAATTTTCATTTTTATTTAAAAAAAAAATCATTCTATGTCAGTATTCATGGTCTAAATTGGAAAGTTTGACTCTCGAATTGAAACTGTGCCACATAAATTGGTACAAAGGAAGTATTATAACTGATAGAATATACACAATACATTCTTTTGATATTATTAATGATCCTGTACATCTGTAATTATGGTAGTAATCTTTTGTATGAGGTAAGTGTATATTTGATTTCCGTAATTATAGCCTAGAATGACTATTGTATATCATGTATATAAACCATTTACATAAATGAAGTCAACAAGGGATTATTCTCTTTCATGGTATCAGCAGTCTAGGGCAAAAAAAATTTCTCCTTCTCCACTCACTTCCGCCGCCCTCACCTGTCGAACATCCCTTCAATTTTTTTTTTCGAAACCCTAATTCTTGTCTTGTTCCTCCATCATGTCTAACACAAAGAATACCTTTCATCCTGCACTTGCAGTCTCCAACATCAAGAACAACATCCATATCGTCCTTTAAATGGAGAACGTCCGATACGTGATGTGGGCAGAGCTTTTTAAAATTCACGCAAGGTCCCATAGAGTCCTCCATCACATCGTGAAACCGAAAAAAGGCAAGGAGAAGGTGCCTTCCATCGATGATGAAATAGAGTTGTGGGCAACTCTTGATGCTACGGTCCTCCAATGGATTTATTCCACCATCTCTTAGGACCTCTTACATACAATTATCGAACCCGACGCCACGGTAATGGAAGCTTGAAATAGGTTGCATGATATATTCCAAGATAACAAAAATTCTCGTGCCGTGACCCTTGAGCAAGAATTCTCTCACATAAATATGGAGGATTTTCTAAATGCCTCAGCCTATTGTCAAAGGCTCAAGGAATTATCGGATCAACTCAAGAACGTTGGCGCGCCCGTCACGAATGATTGTCTCATTCTTCAGATGGTTGCAGGCCTCTTCGAGGTGTATAATGGGGTTAGAACTCTTCTTTGCCAAAGCAATCCTCTCCCACCGTTCTACCAAACACGTTCCATGCTCATCTTGAAAGAAGTAGGGTGGGCTAAAAAGGTTGCAACCGGAGCCAATTCCCCCATAATGGTGTCCACGTCCCGTGAAACCGATGACTCTCAATCATTCTCCAAAAATTATGATCAAAACCGTAACAACGGGGGTGCAAATAAGGGTCAAAACTGTGGAAAAAACCATGGTGGCAAGGGTGGTGGCCGTGGCGGAAATGGTGGCGGCAGTGGTGGACGTGGAGGCAACAATGACGGTCAACAGGGGGCCGAGCCACAACACCCCTGGAAGCAGGCTTGGGCCAGTGGGCAGCGGCCATGGGGCCTGCCTTAGGCCACTGGGCAGTGGCCTATGCCAACCTGCCCTTACCCATCTCAAAACTGGGACATGACGAGTGGACAGCAACAACAGCAGCAAGCCCAGAATGGGCCTGGGCCTCGCAATCACTCAGTTTGGCGGCAACCTGTCCTGCTTGGGCCTCGGCCACAACTGGCTTTCGCTGCTGCAGGCCCATCCGTATCTCCGACCCACACGGTTATCGAAGCGGTAATGCATATACTTGGGTTAAATCCTCCGGATGCAAATTGGTACGTGGACACCTGTGCTATTTCTTATATGACATCCGCGCTAGATAATCTCTCCCCTTATTTCAATTTGAGAAAAACATCATGGTATAATTGTTGGTAATAGTAATTCAATTCAAATTCGTGGTTATGGTCACAAAAATTTGTCTCCCTTGAACCTACCTTTAGTCTTCAAAAAATATCCTTCACGCTCCTCAATTAATTAAAAATTTGGTGTCTGTTGAAAATATACAACTGATAACTCGGTTTCTGTTGAATTTGACCCTTTTAGATTTTTTGTGAAGGATTTCTGGACGGAGATACATGTAATGAGATATGATAGTCGGGGCAAACTCTATCCCATCACAACCACCATCACCACTAAACAAGCCACACCGTCAACGTTTGCCGCTTTAGCACCTTTCTTATGGCATGCACATTTGTGTCATGCGGGAGCGTATGTTTTTTCCTTCCTTAAAAATAGTAAATTTATTGAGTGTAATAGTGCTTGTAGTACTAATGTTTGTCCTTCTTGTCCGCTTGGGAAACATGTTAAATTGCCGCTTGTTGCCTCAAATTCTAGTACTTTGTTGTCATTTGATATTATTCATAGTGATCTTTGGACATCTCCCGTTTTGAGCTCTTCATGCCACCGTTATTATGTGTTATTATTGGAAGATTATTCTAATTTTTTTATGGATACTTCCGTTCTCTAAGAAGTCTCAGGTTTATTCTACATTCATATCATTTAGAGCATTCATCTGTACTCAATTTGAACGGGACATTAAGAACATTTAATGTGATAATGGAAGTGAATTTGATAATGGGCCATTTAGAGAATTTTGTAAGGTTAATGGTATATCTTTTCGGTTTTCATGTCCACATACATCATCACAAAATGGGAAAGCCAAAAGAAAAATTCGCACTATTAATAATATTGTTCGTACATTACTAGCTCATGCATCATTACCACCTTCATTTTGGCATCATGCATTACAAATGGCAACTTACCTTTTTAACATACTCCCTAGCAAAGGATTAGCATACCAATCCCCACTCATTTTTTTTAATCAAAAAGACCCTTTCGTATTCTCATCTTAGCGTTTTGGGTGTTTATGTTATCCTCTATTTCCCTCCACCACCATTAACAAACTTCAAGCCCGCTCAATCGCTTGTGTGTTTCTGGGTTACTCATCTAATCATCGCGGTTACAAATATTTTGATTTATCCTCTAATAAAATCATTATTAGTCGCCATGTCATTTTTGATGAAATTCAATTTCCGTTTGCTAAGTTGCATAATTCCCCGTCTAAGTCTTATGAATTTTTGAATGATCGACTATCACCGTATATGGTTCACCATTTGGTCCAGCCCACTCCTCGGGACCTGGATCGGCAGGCACGGTCCAGCCCAATTCCTGCTGGCCCAACACTTTCTTGTCCGAATTTTCTGCCAGCAGGCCCACTGCCTGCTGGCCCAAACCATCCCGCTCCTCTCGGTCCAAATTTTTTACCAGCAGGCCCACTGCCTGCTGGCCCAATTAATTCCAGCCTCCAGCCGACCAATTTCCTCCCAACCCGAATCGATACCAACATCACTACACCGACCCAGGTCCATCACACTTTATTCTGAGTCAAGGGCCCGTTACCCGTAGCCAACGAGGTATTTTTAGACCAAAATGACAATTTATCTCAACTCTACTGACACTAAATCACCCCTACCTCGTAACCCCGTGTCTGCCCTTCGTGACCCGCATTGGAAAATAGCCATGTATGATGAATATAATGCTTTTATTGAAAATAAGACGTGGGAGTTGGTGCCCCATCCGCCTAGTGTCAATGTGATTCGTTCTATATGGATTTTTACTCATAAGAAAAAATCTGATGGTTGTTTTGAGAGGAATAAGTCTCGTATTGTAGGTGATGGCAAGACTCAACAGGTTGGCGTGGATTGTGGAGAGACATTTAGTTTGGTGGTCAAAACGGCAACTATTTACACAATTCTCAATCTAGCTCTCTTCAAAGCATGTCTCATTCATCAGCTAGACGTGAAAAATGCATTCTTACACGACGAACTTAAGGAAACTGTATACATGCATCAACCTTTGGGTTTCAGGGACCCCGATCATCCTAACCATGTGTGCTTGCTGAAGAAGTCCTTGCATGGGCTAAAACAGGCTCCTCGGGCCTGGTACAAAAGGTTTGCAGATTATGTGTCTACTATTTGGTTTTCTCACAACAGGTCTGATCATTCTCTGTTCATCTACCGTCACAGTAATTCTATGAAATACATTTTGTTATATGTGGATGATATTATATTGACTACTTTATCTGACAAACTGCGCAAGTCTATTATATCCCTTCTCAGCTCTGAATTTTCTATGAAAGACTTGGGGCATTTGAGTTATTTTTTGGGTATAACTGTCACTATGTATGTGGTCTATTTCTCTATCAGATGAAGTATGCAGCAGAAATTATTGAACGGACTGACATGTCATCCTGTAAGTCGTCTCCTACTCAAGTTGACACTAAACCGAAGTTGAGTGCTACTTCTAGAACACCGTATGAGGATCTCTCCCACTATCGTAGTCTTGCGGGGGCTCTTCAATAACTCACGTTTATGAGGCCCGATATTACTTATGTAGTGCATCAAATGTGTTTATTCATGGATGATCCGAGGGAAGAACATATGCACGCTCTCAAACGCATTGTGCATTACATTCAGGGCAATATTGATTATGGTTTATACTAGGGCTGGCCAGTGGGCCGGGACGACCCGACCCCGCCCCGACCCCGCCCCGGTCCCGACCCGACCCCGCTCTAAAAAAAAAAAAAAAATTAACGGGGGCGGGACTCGAACTCGGGACGGGACGATGTCTCGTCCCGCCGGACCCGAGCCCGCCCCGGGCCCGCCGGACCCGAGCCCGCCCGAGCCCGTCCCGACCCCGACCCCAACCCCGACCTTACCTTTGCAAAAATAACCGTTGCACCAACGACCATTTTAGATTATGGCCGTTGGTTGCCAACAGCCATTTTAGGCCCCCCCCCCCCAACCCCCTACCCCTTAATATTTATTTTTAACCCATAAGTTATTATATTTACACTTTAACCCAATTTTTCAACTATAAATAACTCATTTTCTCTTCATCTTTCTCACAAATCTTCCTACAATCTCTCTAATTTCTCAATATATCTCTCTACATTGTTTGCTAAATATTCAATTTTATTAATTCATTTGGGAATTGGGAGTGAAGTTGGCAACTAGCTTGAGGATCTTCCATCGAGCAAAGTTTCAATTTTCAACCTCTCGATTACACGTCGACGTTACGTCGGCGTTTGGTACATTCGTTCCTTCATTAAATTATTATTGTCTCGTTTATTTTATTTAGCGCACTTAATTTCATTTACTTTAATTATTTGTTAGCATATAATTAAAATGGAAGGAATTAGAGGTATGTTTAAGGGTAAGGGTAAGACTTCTTCTAGTAGGGGCAATCAGGGCAAGGGTACTTCTTCTAGTCATCTTATTCCTACACAGGATGATTTTGTTGATACTCAACATTTTCCTACAATACCATTAGATTTAGACGAGGAGTTATTTTCTTGAACTCAAGAAGACTTTAATTTAGACGATGATCTAGACGATACACCCACTAATATTGATGACAACACGCCCACTAGTGCACCTTCAACCGAAATACCTCCTATTCCCCCTAGTATGAGACGAGGTCCGAAAAACGACCATTAAAATCGGATGCATGGACATTTTTTGATAGGGACGTAGAGAATCAAGTAGCCATATGTAAAATTTGTAAAAATGTTTTAAAATTTAAAACTGGAAAAGGTCACGGTGGGACGGGGGTTTAATTAGACATGTAGTAAGTGCTCATCCAGCTAGGTATGCCCAATACCGGGCTTCAAAACCGGGTGCGCAAACGGCCGCTCCATCGGGACAAGGTTCACATACGATACGTCCCGGACCAAGTACGGGGTCAAATTAACCCTATGACGGGGGGAATTGTAGGCTCTAAATACAACAAACATAGAGATAGGGAAGCAATATCAAAATTAGTTGCTGTGGAGGGTTTGCCTTTTTCATTTCCTTCATCTCCCGGTTTTATTCATTACATTAGAGATATATATAATCATGCTTTTAACGGTTTTCCTAGGTCAACTGTTAAGAGAGATGTATTTAAATTTGCGCATGAATATCAACAATATTTGTTAAATACAATTTGCTATAAACTTTGCTATAAACTTTATTTTTAAAATACAATTTGCTATAAACTTTATTTTTAAAAGTAATAAAGTACAACGTAGAAAAGAATATAAAAAAATTTGTCATGATTGTGGACTACCTTTTAGAAGAATTCCACAAGAAGTATCCACTAGGTGGAATTCTTTATACGAGCAACTACTTGTTGCTTATGACTATAAATTACCTATAACTTTATTTTTTAACTCTCATAATAAAAAGCCAGCTGATATGATTTTAGATAGTGATTGGGAAAAAATTTCCGAACTTATTGTATTTTTAGAGAAATTTTTTCAAGCAACAAAAGAATTTTCCGGTATATATTATCCTACTATTTCAACTATGTTATTTTATATAACTCTAATATTTTTATTACTTAGTGAATATATGGAAAAACCAAACTTATAAGGCAGCTATTAAAAAAATGTTTGTCAAAATAAAAAAATATTTTATTCCTATTCCTTCTATTTATATTATTGGTTCTGTATTAAATCCTACTATTAAAATAGACGGTACTAAATCACTAATTGAAACTATTTACGATTGTATAGAAGTACTACCACCTCTAAGTCCCAAAAATCTAAATCACCCACCACCTATTGAACAAACTAAAGAAGAAGTGTTGAATAGCGTAGAACACCACCGCAAAAATATATATAGATTTTATCAACAAGAAAATGCTAGTAACGTACCGGCTACCATACCATCTTCTTCATCTTCAACACAACATCACAAAAGACATCTTGTTTCTGCGGCTAGTATTGAAAGCCTCGAAATAGAATGTGCGGCCGTACCTCTACTAACCAAATTAGCGAGTTGGATATTTTTGTTTTGCGGGGTTCGTACCGTATCAAGAAGTTATCAATGAAGATGGACAAGAAGACTTGCTTTGAAATACGGAGGGGAATGAGAAGACCTTTCCGACACTTTCAATGATGGCTCGAGATGTTTTGAACATTCAAGCGTCGTCAATCGCGTCGGAAAGCGCTTTTTCGTAGGCGGATATCAAATAGGAGACCACGGACACTCATTGGCCGGAGACGGCTTGGAAATTGCGGTATTATTCGAGAGATTGGATACGAGCGGAGCGGAGAAGGTGCGGTCAATCGGAGATCAACGAAGAAGATGATGAAAACTACAACGAAATCTTAACCGAAGGTAGTGGAAGCGACGTGGATCAATTTGACCAACAAATACCTATTCCAACCGAAGAACCACATGAAATCATCAAGCAATTAGAACAGATTTTTTTGAAAATGTAATTTTTTTAATTGCAATTTTATTATGTAATTTGCAACTTTTGGACAACACCATAAAGTTGCAATTTAGATTTTAGACAATTGTATTTGTATTACAAAAAAATCATATGTCTATTAAATAATATAAGAGGCACAAAAACGACTTTGGGATGTTTTTATTACACTATCTTGTTTTATTTATTGAGTTTTTTTTTATACATATGTTATTTAAAAAAAAAAAAAAAAAGGAAAACCCGAGCCCGCCCCGCCCGCCCCGAGCCCGACCCGACCCCGCCCCGCCCGATACCGACGGGATCGGGATCGGACGGGACCGGAGCAGTCCCGCCCGGACCCGACCCCGCTAGGCCCGCTAGGCCCGATCCCGACCCCCGGATCGTCCCGCCCCGACCCCGACCCCGCCAGACCCGGCCCGCCAGACCCGAGCCCGGCCCACTGGCCACCCTTAGTTTATACATATATCCATCATCGGTATCTACTCTCATGTATTATACATATGCTGATTGGGGTGGATGTCCAGATACCAGGCGTTTGACGTCTGGTTATTGTATGTTTCTTGGTGATAACTTGGTCATTTGGTCGGCTAAACACCAGGCTACTTTGTCGCACTCCAGTGCGGAGGCCGAATATCGGAGGGTTTCCAATGTAGTGTCGGAATCATGTTGGTCGCGTAACCTCCTCTTAGAGCTTCATTTTTCTATTCGGAAAGCTACCTTGGTCTACTGCGATAATGTTAGTACGATATATCTCTCGGGGAATCCTGTCCAACATCAGCGCACTAAACATATCGAGATGTATATTCACTTTGTTCACGAAAAGGTAGCTCGTGCGCAAGTATGTGTCTTGCATTTTCCCTCACGTTATCAAATTGCTGACATATTTACTAAGAGCCTTCCCTTAGTTCTGTTTGAAGATTTTAAGGACGGTCTCAGGGTACGATAATCGCCCGCTATGACTGCGGTGTGTGATAGAATATACACAGTATATTCTTTTGATATTATTAATGATCATGTACATATGTAATTATGGTAGTAATATTTTGTATTAGGTAAATGTATATTTGATTTTCGTAATTATAGTCTAAGATGACTATTGTATATCATGTATATAAACCATTTACATTAATAAAATCAGCAAGAGATTATTCTCTTTCAATAACCTTAGCTTCTGTGATGACAATTTTCCCAGAAGCAAAAATAAGCAGCACTATTTTGGGTTGTTTCATGCGATATATTAATCCAAGAAATACTTTGGCTTCGTAACTTGAGCAAGCATCGTGATCACACAATTTTTCAGTTTTATTTCAAGAAAATTAAAGATTTTATATCCGTATTCATGATCAAAATTGAAAAGTCTGACTCTCGAAATTCGAACTGTGCCACATAAATTGGGACATAGGAAGTATTATAACCTTGGTTCCTGTGATGACAATTTTCCTAGAAGCAAAAATAAGTAGCACTATTTTGGGTTGTTTCATGGGATATATTAATCCAGGAAATATTTCTGGCTCATAACTTGCAAAAGCACCATGGACGCCACACGCAATTCCTTCAAGTCGAATAGAAAATTTAAATCACAAGAAACAACTATATTCTGAATCTTAAAATCCATAAACTTGACTGGAAAACCAATCTTTTGAATAATTCTAGCATATTTTTTCAGAAGCAAAAATATTTGCTGTAGTTTTTGGTTCTCTTATTCTGCTGGAAATCGCTTCGGATTGTACTCTGCATTTTGAGCTTTAAGTGCAATGGATTTAAGGTCCAACTTGCAATCTAAATTTACTATCGAAGCAATATTTTGGATAGTAAGGCCTATTCCAGAGGAGTGGTTGGAAGGGTCCATTGAATGCAAAATCTATAAAACTAGGGTAAAGTTTACTTAAATCCAGCAAAAGGGTCATTTATGAAAGAGCTGTTACAATTTGAAAAGAGTGGTTTTTTAATCGTGTTCTTTTTTATTTGGTTTATTCGCCTTTTTCGGTGTGGGATAATTGGAAGCAAAAGTTTTTTCCTGAAGTCAATGTGGGACAATGCTTCTATAATGTCGTTTTTTTCCGGCCTAATCCGATGTGGGACAATTGGAAGCATATGTTTTATTATTTTTTTGAAAAGCAAAGGTTTGAGCAATGTTTTTAGTAGGCGTTTGGCCGTTGAAACCAAAAGAAAGTTTTTGGAGTTAGAATTGTGTTTGGCCATAGTTTTTGTAAATAATATTTGGTTGTTGGAATGTACTTTTTCTGAAAAATATGAAATATGATTTACACCCCTCAATTTTTGAAAATTAGCAAAACCACCCAAAACAATTAATAAACATAACGAGTGTGTAAACACTGCCCATCAATCATTTTCTATTACATTAAACATGATTTATATAGACTTTCTTCAATACAATGATATAATTAAGTTCACGATTATTCACGTCTTCAACACGTATCGTTATTAGACCACACATTTCTTTGTATTTCCTAGTTCAAAATCTTCGCTTGTCTTCGTCCTCTTCCATTTTCTACGAAATTGCATTTCATATCCCTATTGTAAATTCAACCATCAATTTTCTTAAATAATAAATTTAGAGTACATCAATGTCTATATCCAACTTAAACAAGAAAATTATTCTATTTATAATATTCCTCTTAAACCAAGAAAATTGCACTAAAAGTTCTTACTGCCCTTGATTAAGCAAGAACACAATACTATCACCTCAAGGCGACAATAATCGCAGCATGAGCTTGTTCATTGATGCATACGACCTCCTCTATATCCCTCTGATTCTATTACGGTGTCAAATTTATAAAAATAAAAAAATGTAGGGTAAAATTTGAAAAGTGAAAGATAAAAACAATGACCAAAAACAAAAAAATAAAAATTGTGAAAACAAAGTTTGGGGTGTTTTTCAAATTCCAAATACAACTTCAAATTGTAATTTTTATGATCAAACACTATTTTTTTTTTAAAAGTAAAAAATATTTAGGGTTTAGGATTTAGGGTAATGGTTTAGTTTCAGTAGAATCTCACAACCTCCTTCTCTATCTATCTTTTTTAAAATGGTCAAATGAGCCCTCAACGTTTGACCGAAATCTCAACTACACACTATATCTTCGCATGAGTTCAATTACCCATTGACTAATTTAAAATAGGATATATTGCTCCCTAAAATGTTAATCCCAGTTATGTATTAGTGAGTGAAGTGCACACGTCTGCCACCTGTATATTTGATAAAAAATAATTATTTATATTATTTTCTTATTCTTTTTCATAATTTTCTCTCTTCCTCCTTTCTCTTTAACTGAACCAACTAACAATCCTTACCCCCTAACGGACACACAACCCGCGGGCACTCCACCGGCGGACTAGTACGAGGTCACCAAAGTCAGTAAAACAACAGTCAGAAAAGTTCAAAATTAGTCCAAACAAATTCAAAAGAAACACATTAAAAAAACGAGCAACTAACGGAAGCACAACAGAAAATAAAGCAAAACAGTGATAAGAAACCATGGACGAATGGAGTTCGTCGGCATTTAGCGATTTTGGCCAGATCTGGCCTTTTAAGGGTGTTGCTGTGATTGGATAGCAGTGAGAAAATGAGGGTTCGTAAAGATAGGGGGTTGGTGGTGCCGTTGTGGTGTTGGGGGTTGTTGTACTTCGCTGGAGTTGGGGTCGTTTTGTTGGTCGGGGAAAAAAATGAGAGAGAGGTGATGGAGTGGAGTTCGCTGGTGGTTGTTGTGGGTTGTTTCATGACTGCTTCGGTTCATCGGAGCTGGAACTCCTCGCCGGAACAGTGGGGGGAGAACGGAGGGAGCAGTAGTGTGGTGGTGGAGCGTTGACTGAGGATGACTGATCTGGTGGCGGCAGCTTTGCGGTGGTTTGGGTGGTTCGCCGGAGCTCCGACAGTGGAGGGTTGGCGGCGGCTATGAAAATGGGAGAAGGAGGAGAGTGTTTGAATGAAGAAGACATTTTTGTGTCAATAGTGATTTTTTAAAATATTGGATAAAAATAAAATGAAAAATAAAATGAAAAAGAAAGGGAAAGATTTTACAAAATCAAAAAGTTAATATTAAATAAAATATATTTTATTTTTGCCTCACTCTTCAAAGAGATGAATACACTTTCTCTGCCACCTCATCCTTTAGGAGTAATATATTCTATTTTAAATTAATTCAGAGAGTAATAAAACTTTCGAAAAAATATAGTGTGTAATTGAGATTTCAGTCAACGGGGCTCATTTGGCCATTTTTTCCTTAAATGTACATGATTATTCATCTTGCCTCTTTAGGCTTTAAGTTCAAATTTTGGCACCACATGCTCTATTGGTGTATGCATTTTTTTTATTATATGATATACTTTTAGAAATTAGTCTTGGTTAAGTAGATTAACTTGCAGTTAGATATGATAATTCAGGAAGTGATTTTCGCGCATCGCGCGGATGCATAAACTAGTTATACCTTAATAACCAAGGAAGTTTTTTTTGCCGTTCAAAACCAAGGGAAGTTTTAGTCAAAAAGATTTTCACATCTACATGAGCAGGGTGAAGACAATTTTTATTATACCACAAAATTTTCATTACCAGCAATCCGGGTTGTAAAAATTACCTTTTTTTCAGTATCCATATTGGAAATGTAAATGATTCATAAAAATAAATCAATACATATTTGAATTACTAAATTTTTAACTTTTTTCACTTCTAAGGGAAGTAGTTTTAGTATCCTCGAAGTCAACAATCTTTATTAGTAGAGAAGTTAGCCCAAGTATATACAAGCCAACGTTGGATAAGAAAAAATCCTAATAACTGACACTTTCACCCTTTAATGGGCTATACGCAATGCAAATACGGAGTAGTCGGAGTTCCGAAATAGATGGCAGATAACAGATATCGGTGGAAACCAAAAGCAAAATATTGGATAATTTTCAAGGTTTTTAGAGGATACAAGTTAGACATGAATGCAATCCCATAAAAGGCAACCCAGAGGAAGTGCTAAACTTCAATATCAATGATAAAGAATTTACAATCAAACTTGTCTCCAAAGAACAAACAAATAGGAAACACTAGCTGCAAAATTCAGTTCAAGAAACAATGCCACCCACCCCCTCCGTGAAGGGGGAATTTTTTTTAAAAGAATGAGATATGTCCTAAACTAACTACACTAGTGACCACTACCTTAGTTTTATGCATCTCTCATCACAAAACAATATATATACATGCTTTATAAATTTGAGAACTCAATAGGTTGTCCCACATGCCTTATGGCAGCACCGCCTCCCACCAAGATGACCATGTGGTCAACTTCTATTCTGCTTGTTGGAGGGTTCGTCCTGATCTCAACCCAGTCAATATCGAAATACTAGAAATATGATGTTCTTTAGCAGCATTTGATGTATGGTGCCATCTAAATTGCTCTACATTGACATCCTTGCATTTGCGAAATCTCCTGCTACTGATACACAAAAACGACAAGTTAAGAGATATGTATAAGATCAGTGGTAATATAATTAGCACACTTTATGCTAAAGCTATCTAGATGGATGAGCACACATAGAATTGCAATGCATTTGTATAAGCAACACGAAGTAAATGCACCATAAAGATGAAAACATGCATCAGAGTGAATGAAATGCAGATCCTACACTACTAATAATATGCACAGGGGAAGGATTGTACAAACAGGCTATTCTGAAGAAGCGTGTAGAAGGAAGAAGACTCGTTAAGAACGAAATCAAATGGAAAGAATGTCCTTGCTAAGTGGCAATAACGTTTATCATGTCACCTGATCTTGATGCTACAATATGACTAACATATCGTTGCATAAAAGCTTAAGCTTAGCAATACACTTAACAATGACCTCTTTGACTCTTGTAACATCCGTGTGACAACAGAAGGCACATTGACATGTCGCACACTTTATCTATCTAAAAGTTTAAGCTGTTAGAGAGTATACTTTTGTTTACTTAATTATGTCTCCTAACGTGACATCCTAAACAGTTGGGTTATTTACCTATGGGTTAATTCAAAAACTAGCAAACTCTATAATATTATAGCTCCTCGCAACTCTCAAAGAAATCAAGCAGCTCGAATAGCTTACATATTTTAACTCAGTAGCTAAATGGTAATACCATCTGTCAAGATGCAGATTGAAAGATCATAATTTTCATTCAAGAATCTCAGGTCCCTTAATTTAGCATTTTCCAACATGATGGACAGCAGACAGGGATCTTAAATTTGTTAAAGATGTATTATAACTTTTACAAAATGGAACCAATTTAGGACAAGTAAAATCTCACCTTTAGATAATGCCGGATGGCACAACAACAACATCCATATTTGAATTGTTGGGAGGAAGCTGCAAACGAAGAGGGTAAAATTTGCCATTCAAAGAACTCTTTGTACAGACAGTAATGTCCTCGAGTCCGGTTTCTTCTTCCAATGTCTTCCTCAGCTCCTCAACACTATTTCCCTTAAAAGGTATGCAAATCCCTTCCACTCCCTCATTGATTTCTCCATATTCATTAGCAATGTGATAATAAATCAGCCTCCCATCTCCAAACTTCATCAATGAACTTGCCACAAACTCTTCTGACTGCCAAGGGAAAAGGAGGTTTCAATAACATAACACAGAGAGAACTCCAAACTCTCCTAAAAGATAAATTACTAAATGTTGGAATGAAATATGTGCAAATGAAATAGAATGGATATTGAATGTTACTAGGAGGAAACAATGGAAACACTAGCAAAGTTGAGTGACATGATTTTGGTTGAGAAAATATATTCAGCGACTTTTTGTGGGTGCTTAAGCAAAGTTGAGTGACTTTTTTCATTACAAAAAATAGTTTAATCACCTCGAGTGATAAAATAAAAACTAATTGACCATCCACAAAATTACCTCACACTTTCACTTATCAAGGGTCAATCTGACTTAGTTTTCAGAGCTAAATTGGACTAAATCAATTCATTTTCTGAAAAATTGTAATTCAGAGTTTTAAAATGTGGTTAAAACATTTGAGATAGAGAATACAACATACTTCCTCAAACTAGTTTATGTGACGCATTTTCTTTATTCCGTAACGACACACTCCTAAATTTGGAAACAATTAAATTTACACTTACCATTTTACCATTAACAAGAAGCTCTTACAATCACACAAATGCTATGACATATTCAAGGCCATAAGTTTCAAAAGTTGTATAGCCGATTAGCAAGACAAATACTATGACATGCTTAAGACCATAAGTGTCATAAGTCTTTTATTTCTATTTTAAACTCTGTGTTGATTCAAACTATGTCACATAAATTGGAACAAAGGGACTAATAAACAATAATTAACATAACATAAATAAATTTCAACACCAAAAATTGGAAATAACAATAATACCTCTTGTCTAGAAAAGCTTGCTGGTGATGCAGAGTAAAGAGTAGATGAGGGTGAACTAAATTCAGAAACCAACTCAGACTCTTCATGATAAACCAATGGTGGAGGGTCCCTAGGAACTGGTGAATGAACCAAGATTTCAACCACATCAACATCCCACAAAATCCAATCTTGAGTAGAAGTTCTATGTGGGATATTGTGTGTCACTGAATTTCTCCAAGGTGGAATACTATCATTAGCCCTCAAGAATTGACCTTGCCTTGTCCTAAGCTTCACTTGATTCCCTTCTCTAATGGGTTCCCATTCGAACAAAGAATCAAGCCTATGTGGCACAGTTTGCAGCACTTTCCTCCCTGTCATGCCTGTTGGATTGAAATAACAACTCGTTATGCGGAAGCTAACAATTGCAAACTTCAAAAGCGACATAATATTTTAATATTGTGATTTGGTCAATTAACCTACATATGGAAAAACTAAGTCCGACTGTTTTAGTGATTACATTGTGGATACTATTTTTTCACTACTGAAAAAACTGGAATTAGCTACGAACTTCGTTGCTAACATAATTTTTTGTTAATCCATAGCTAAGTAGGATTAGCGATAGATTTTGTTATTTAGATACAAAATTTAACCGTTGCTAATTCTTGTTTTTTAGTAGTGGAATGGAAATTTCTTTTCAAATAGTAA
The DNA here is from genome assembly GCA_034509755.1 of Anisodus tanguticus. Taxonomy (NCBI): domain Eukaryota; kingdom Viridiplantae; phylum Streptophyta; class Magnoliopsida; order Solanales; family Solanaceae; genus Anisodus; species Anisodus tanguticus. The sequence continues at coordinate 20,148,059 of CM067561.1, read as the reverse complement.
GAAAAAAAAGAGAAAAATACCATTAAATTTTTTAAAAACCAACCAAACCGCCAATATCCAAACCGATAAATTGGTTTTGGTTTGATTTTGATAATTGAAAAATCGACTAAATTAATTTAGTTTTGGTTTCATACAAAAGAACAACCCAAACCAACACATGAACACCCCCCTAGATAAGAATGATATGCTTCACTTTATGCTAGTCTGTTTTCTTTGTCCAGCTTTCACTTTCTCTAGATTTGGTGAAAGAAAAACCTTACACATATATGGTAGTGGTATAAATTGCAATTTTATTTAGTGCAATATTCACTACGAAAACAAATTGAAATTAGCGACGAAATTTGCCCATAATTCATCGCTAAATCTCTTATAGCTATTTTTTTTTTGTTCTTCTTATAATCTTTTCTAATATGTTGCAAAATAGGATTAGACAAATTTTGCTATTTAGCTACAAAATTTATCCAATTATTCCTTTTCTTTAGTAGTGTATTTATGGTATGAAGGAAAGATTCTCAACATATAGAAATAAAACAGGTAACAAAATAATACATAAGATAAGAAAATCAGGGCAAATTGTAACAATACCTAAGAGAAATCTCTGGTTTGAAGCTGTGAGGTACTTGCCATAGCAACTTTTAAGACGAATGGTGTTGTTTTTCCCACCATCGTTAATGAATTCAACTGTCCATGTTGCATTCCTGGAAGCTCCATCACGATCTTGAACCACTGTTTCTTCATCTTCCTCTGCTGTTAAATACTTTTCATGGTAACTCCTTAGCCTTACTGCTTTTGCCTTGTAAAATAGGTCCATTTTTTCTTGTTTTTTGGTCTGTCAAGAAAAAATTTTGAACAAAAAAATATTAGAAAGTTTTTGTGTATAGAGGATTATAAGAGAGTTGAAAAATGGTGGGTCGATGTTAATTTTTTCTTTAGAGTAGCATTTATAAAGATTATTGATTGTTGGTGGACTCTGTCAAAATGTATCAAGAAGATAGGGATATTGTTTGTTTTGTTTTCGAGAGGATTATGAGACAGTTGAAAGTAGTGACAAATGGGTCGATGTTTATGTTTTGTTTTAGCATACGTAGTAGATTTTAAATTTTAACTAGCCGTATGAGATTGAGGCTATTGGATGTCATTTAAAGGTATTTTGACAATTCAAGAGAGAGATTTCATAGGCTTAAATTTTTTTATACTTGCTTTTATTTATAAAGCAAGTGGTAAATGGTTGGACAAAATGATAAACACGGTCCCTTATATTTGAAAGTAGGTTTAAGATAGTATCCTGTATATACAGAATAGTTTTTATCCTTTTAAGTTTGAGAAAAGTTAACATTTTTAATCTACGTCAAATATTTATTAATTTATGTTGATTAAATTTGACAGAAGCAATAAAATAAGATTTAATCATAAACATCAAACAAATTTCATCAAATACTAAAATATGGAATACAAAAGACTACACTATGTGCTAAAAAGATATAAAAAATAGCAGAAATTACACTTTAAAAAATTACACTATACTCTAGAAATAAATGAAAATAGTATTAACTAAGTATATAATTTGAGTTTCGACTAATTTTTGTCTTCATAGTTTTCATCAAATCTAGCCTATAGAGTTTTGTAAATATTTAACGAGACAAAAGTATTAACTTTAGACGAATTTAAAGGATAAAATTATCTAACGCATACTTAAGCGACCTTCAAATTTAGGGGATCATTTTTGTCATTTTCTCTAAATAATTGTTTGGTTTTTGACTAATTCAGGGGAATTGAGAAATGTACAAATTGTCAATTTGACAGGCGGCGCCAGCCATTAGATTGTAAGTTAAGCATGTGCGACACGGATCATTTGATAACAGTGTTTAAGGTAGTCATGTGACTAAATAAAACCTTTTTTTAGCAGTCATTTATGTATTGGGACCTTATTGACAGGTGAAAATGAACCCCATTAAGCTTACTGAAAATAATTGGAAGTTCTTTAATTTTTAGGATAGAAACAATTGACCATTTCTCCAATTGTTTTTTCAAGAATTTTAAAAATGTTTCTATAAAAGACGTCGTGGTTTGAAAGTTTGTGAGAATTTGCAAAGTAAGGTTTGAGTTTTTGAAAAAGAATGCTTGTATAAGTTTGTTTTTTTCGCCTTTATAAAACAAATTAAACGAACCCTTTCTGAAAAATTGAAATATTAAGTTTACAAAAAATTTAGTATAATTTCATAAGTGAAGTCTGGAGAAAGTAAAATGTACGCAATCTTACCCCTACCTCATGGAGGTAGAGAAACTATTTTCAGAAGACTTTCGACTCGAATACATCAAAGTAACGAAGTTATGCAAAAAAAAAAAAAAATGAGTTTGCAAATTTAATATTTGGAATACTAACAAATAGTACCTATCACCAAAAAAGGTAAAAAATAAATAGTACCTTAACTTTCTTTTTACTCAAATGAACACTTTCTCAAAAAAGGAAAAAACATTGTATTTGCAAACTCTAAAACGAGCCGTCATTGTTGAATAAGGACAAAAAGGAAACAAGAAAGTTGAAAAAAAACACTAGCTTTACCACAAGCATAAGGCTTTTAAATTTTAATTAATAAAATGCCAAGGATAAGACCATAATCAAACAGCTGACTCAGAGTCAAAGGTTTGACGTTCCAACTCATCAAAATGGTCAGGACTGCATAAGTATTGTTGGTGGTCAGCAATAGACCTATTATTTTACACGTTAATAATTTATGTTATCAAGTAGATTTCAAATTTTAGAAGAAGAGATATAAAAATGAAAAAAGAGAGGACTTAGAAAGGTCACTCTCATTTTAATTTGAACATTCTAGAGCTCTATAGTCTACTTAAAAGATCAATATAATGAATGTGAAATGGTAGAGGAGTTGGAACTGTTACTTAGTATTACATAAATTTATGCTTTGTGCAATGACAATCTAAAGAATATTTGCACAATTATATTGCTTATAAGGAAATCATATCTCATAAAAGTAATTATTTTGTTACAATACGTTAAATTATATATATATATATATAAATATATATATATATATATATATATATATATATAACCTCACTGATCATAACTTTGTTGTTGTTTGTTCATTTAGTGCTAGTGACTATTGCTATATTCCTCTTAATTCAATATGTTGTAAGGACAAAACCAATATACGTGTGATAATACCAAATAATATTTATGACCCAGTTTGCTAGCAATAGGAGATGTCCATAAATCTGTATGAATGGTATCAAATGAAGAGAAAGTAACACTCAAAGATGACTTAAAAGGAAATCAAACATGTTTTCCTAGTGGACAAGAATAACAGTTGTGGGTAAATTTCCTTTATTACATTGAATCAAATTGTGATTTCTAAGAATGTTAAAAATTGGTGCTCATGGGTGCCCAAGTCGACTGTGTCAGGTTGAAGGAGAGATTGCAGCTAGAGATGTATGTGGATTGACACTTGGAGCGGAATTGGAAGAGAAAGGATATAGGCCCCCACACTATTCATCTTGTAAGTGTTGTCCCCGTACGTAGGTCCTTCACAGAAAAACCAAAAGGATCAAACTCAATAGATACGAAATTGTCACTAACAAATTTTCTAACAGAGATTAAGTTTTTAATAATATTAGGAGCATATATGACATTTTTTAGGGAAGGGGGTGGGGGTGGGTGAGGTGGTGGAGTTTGAGTGGTGCCATAGCCTTGAATTGGAATGCAATTTCCATTTCCGACCAAAAAAATTGAGAATTGTCCAAATTAAATAATTGAAGAAGATTACCGGAGTTACGAGTGAGGTGGGATGTGGCGCTCATATTCATATACCAGGCATCATCAGGCTGCTGTAAATTTAGGGTGTTGTAGGCCTGGCCTAGTTCGTTAGAGGTAAGGGTGTCGTACGATTGCTGTTGGGCCACCGAGAAGTGGGTCTGTTATGGATGGGCCGTCAAATGTTGACCTGAAAGAGGGCCCATAACGATGAGGTCGTCACATCGGGCGGCCTTGGGCCGAGACATTCGGGTAGAAATAAGGCTAGTAGATAGAAATTCTAAGGAATCAATCATTTCATTGGTTGAACTAATTGTATCGTAGCTTATCTAAGTGGTCTTATTACATATATCATTTAATTTGATTTCACTATATTCATGTGTTCTTGGGGATTGTTGAATTTTCCATCAATTTACTTGAAACTCAAGTTTCTCATTAGCCGACTTGTTACCTTAGATGTATAGGATTTTGTTCTCGCCCCAAATTCTGCCTCCTGCCGTTTTATCGGCTGATGAAATCGGGAGACAAATTTATTCCTTAACTTAAGCGATTTGGGGTAGAAACGGAACTCTAATTTTCAGCAATGTGTTCCCCAATTACTCCAGAAAGTGTTAGGACGGTGGTGTGAGTAAACTAAGAGGTAAGAAACATGAATACAACCGAGTAAAGTATAAAGTAAGGGAAAGATAAAGATAGATAAGATTTGAGTTGTTTGATTGATTATGTCTGTGTCTGAGTGGGTCCCAGTCGTACCTCTAACTGACAACTCGGTTGAGATGCCTTGGTAGCCGATAAAGTTCTTGTAGTCGAGGGCTAGGAGTAAATTCGGCTCCGAAATAGTTCGGCTGTCACTAAATTCGGCTAAACACTTAGCTATTTTGAGTGATAATAATTGCCCCCTACATTAACTCGAGTGTGACTGTTGAGTTGATGTATCTGAAAGTAGTCATCATTTTAGTCTGACAGCCGCGCATGTCACTTCAATCATCTTATCTCCAGTGCATACAATGATGATTACTTTTTGAGATGTGTTTCCCCTCTAACCGAGGCGTCTTCATTACCAAAAGTTGGCTCTGGTGATTTTCAGCCATGCTCTTGCATACTAGAAGCAGTCAACTGTGATGGTAGGCCAATAATAGCCGTGGCGGTAGATCAGCCACTTCAGCGTTGGCCGCGCTCTGTGTGAATCACACACTCCTTCATGGACCTCTCCCATGACCCTCAAGGCCTCTGCTTTTGGCAATGCACTTGAGTAGTACTCCATTCACACTCATTTTATAGAGGTCATCGTCAATGAGCACATATTTCAAGGCTCTTCTTTTGATCTTGAGGTCTTTGCACCTAGAAGGGTCTTTTAGGTAGTCAATTAGTAACTGCCTCCATGAGTCGATTTAATCAACGACTAACACTTCAGATGGCAGTTCGTCATACTCTAAAGTGAGTAGAGACTTTCTAAAGCCTGAAGCTTCTTGCGCTAAGTCGTTAGCCACAATATTCATGCCTCTGGGAACGTGACTTAATGTAGATGATGTGATCCTACTAAGTAACCTGCTATTTGTTTCGTAATGGGCCAACAAATTCGGATCCTTGCAGTCATATTCCCCGGCCAGCTGCTTGATAACCAACCGAGAGTCTCCGCGAATCTTGATGTATTTTGCTTTCATAGAGATTATGAGTTTGAGTCCTATGATGAGAGCATCATATTCTGCTTGGTTATTTGTCAAGTCAGAATCTAACCAATAAGAGAACCTCCATGTTTCATCTTTAGGATCGGTTATCATTATTCCAGCTCTGACTCCTTTCTGGGTTCTTGACCCATCAAAAGTCAGCGTCCAAAGGACTACGTCCATATATGCGGTAGAAGGGGCACATGAGTCCTCCGCATTTACACAGGAGTGGTCTGCCAAGAAATCGGCTACCGCATGGCCTTTGACGGCCTTGAGTGGCTTATACTCGAGAGAAAATGTTGTAAGCTTGATTGCCCACTTCATTAATTGTCCTTGCAAAACAGGTATGTTCAATAAGTACCGGACGATATCAACTTTGTACAAAACGTATATAATGTGAGGCATTAGATAATACTCGAGTTTTGTGCAAGCATAGAACAAAGATAGAAAAAGCTTCTCCAAATGAGTATATCTAGTTTCAGCGTCGTTGAGCATTCGACTAAGATAATGAACCGCTCTTTCAGTTTCCATCATCGGCCTCCTGTGCTAGCAAGCAGCCGATAGATAATTTTGCAACCGAAATATATAATTTCTACCGCTTCTCTGTCACGGGAGACACTAATACGCGGGGGGAGGGGGGGAGTAGCTAAGGCCTTCTTAATTTGATCAAAGGCCTCTTGCTGTTTCGGACCCCATACTAGCTCTTCTGACTCTTTAAGTCTGAGCAAAAGTGAGAAAGCCTTCATCTTGCCAGCTGAGTTAGATATGAACCTCCTTAAGAAATTGATTTTTCCCAATAAGCTTTGTAACTCCTTCTTTGTCTTAGGTGGTGCGGATCCCATTACTGCCTTGGCTTTGTTACGGTCTATCTCGATGCCTTTCTTGTGTACCAAAAAGCCAAGGAAGTTGTCAGCCGATACTCCGAACATGCACTTAGCTGGATTCATTTTGTGATTATGAATCCTCATCTTTTTCAATGGTTGTTCAAGATTGGCTAAATGATCCTTGAAGTCCTTTGACTTCACTACTATATTATCGATATAGACCTCCATAGTTTTGTCAATCAAGTCATGGAAGATGGTGTTCATTGCTCTTTGATAAGTGGCACCAACGTTTTTCAAACCAAACGACGTAACTACCCACTCGTAAATGCCCAACGCTCTTAGACATCTGAAGGCGGTTTTGTGAATGTCGTCATTGGCTATCGATATCTGATTATAGCCAGAGTATCCATCCATGAAGGTCAATACACTATTATCGGCTGTTGAGTCGACTAGCATGTCGGTTATCGGCATGACTTACTCATCTTTAGGAGTAGCTAGATTTAGGTTCCTGAAATCAATACATAACCGAACATTGTCATTCTTCTTCTTGACTGGTACGACGTTCGCCAACCAATCCACATACTTAGCCATTCTGATAAATTTGGCTTTCAGCAGTCGTTTGATCTTCGTCTTTGATTTGAGGTATCAGCTGAAGGTGATACCTTCTGGGCGGCTGTTTTTGGGGCTTGAAATCCTCCTTGATTGGCAATCTGTGTTCTACCAGAGTACGTGTCAACCCAGGCATCTCATGATAATCCCATGTGAAACAGTCTTTATACTGCAGTAGCAGGGCCGTTATGCCTTGTTTGTCTTCTTCCTTCAACATATCACTAATATGTGTTAGCCGAGGGATTTCTTCAGTTCCCAAGTTGATGTCTTCCAAAGGATCATGAGAATCAAAACTAGGCACAATCCTTCTTATGGGCGATTCAAGTTCCATCTGTAGCTCAACTTCGTTGGCTGCAAGCATCGGTTCAACGTTGTGGTTCCCCATCTGCGATGACTCGACTATTCTTGCCTCAGAGCTTAGGGCGGTCAGCCGATGCTACATGTCATGTGTGATTTGCGTTTTCTCAACCATTTAAATCCTCTAAGGTAAGCCGTGGTTCGGCTAATTATTTTATCTCAAACCCTTGCGAGGTAAGATTACAGGATTTCCAAGATCCTTCTTCATATTGCTCCGTGATGACTATGGCAGACACATAAGGTGAATAGAGGATAACCTCTATGTTCTGAACCTCTGGTTGGAATGGGTTATCGTCTGCTAGGACGATTTCTATATTGTCTCCTTCCCAAAAGATAAGATTTTGATGCATGGTAGACGGAAGGCATCAGCTGGTGTGAATCCAGTCTCTGCCCAGCAGAATGGTGTAGGACGGCTTACCATATATTACAAAGAAGGCAGACCTGACCATCTTAGAACCTACAGTGATTTCTGCTACTAGAATCCCCAATGCTTCAGAAGCTTCTCCCATAAAGCTAGCCATTTTCATGTTAGTTGGGATGAGATCTTCTATGGTTTTGTTGAGGCTTTTCAAAGTAAGCAGCGACATCACATTCAGTACAGCCCTATTGTCGACGAACACTCGGCTAATAGTTTTGCCGTTGATGTACGCCTTCACATAGAAGGGCTTGAGGTATTTAACCATCTCTTCCATAGGTGCACCAAACGCAGTGCTCAAAGCGTCCCTAGTCATGGTATTGGCTATTGTTGCCCATTCTGCATCTTTTACGCAAACATCACCTTCTAGGCTATCCAGCGTGGAGCAGCTGGCCCAGAATTCACATGGGATTAGGCTAACCATTTCAATGTCTGCCCATATCTCATCAACCAGGTCTTGGCTAAATAAATCGAGGATGGAGTCTCTTCCTTCATTCAATTCGGTTGACCAGGAGCTCATATCTTCCATTTCTTGGAGACAAATGAGGATCGGCTGAAGATCCTCTGACTGAATCCTCTGCATGATCTATGGGTTTGCCTCGGTTGGAGGTCCATCCGGGGCTACGTTCTCTTGTTGGGGTTCCTCCATCGGATTGTCGGTAGGCTGTTCATCTAGCCATAGTTGACCCAACGCCTCTATTGCCCCTGAAGCAACTGAGTCGAATGCCCGCTCGATAGCCTTGGCCACGACATACTCAGGAATCTCCTGATATTCGGCTGCCATGATATTAGAAATTAGATGCAATGTCTGTTGTATCTTACGCAAGGCCTTGGCACGTTACATCCTTCTTTTCTGAGTCCTGGATGCGACTCTCGGTGGTGCCTCTTTCTTTCTGGGAGCCTGATTGATATACCACGGGTTTCAATGGTCCGAGTTTGGTCAGTTGGGCTGTGAGATTATTGGTTGGTTGACCAATTTTCGACCAAAATGGTGGGCTAGATGGATTTGGCCGAGGTCGAAGGAAGAGTGACCTCTGCTTCTCGGACTGGCTTATTCCCATTTTGGGTTTGGGTATGGGGGTTTTAGGAAAGCCCTACAATGTTTTGAGTGTTTAGATCATTCCTCAATATTGTATGTAGTCCGTCGTCCAGACAATCATATAAAAGTGAGGATGCCACTTGAGATGTTGCAAACGGGAATGTTGATTCATAAAAAATGACGTGATGAGAAATAATAATTTTCTCATTTGTCATATCATAACACTTATATCCCCTATGATTTTGTGGGTATTCCAAAAACACACAAAGAGTGGAACAGGCCTGAAGGTCGTTAATTGTGGTGGATGAAAACAAAGGATAACACAAACACCAAAAAACCCGTAAATATGTAAATGATGGGAGACAATGGTACAACATTTGTGTAGGTGACACATTGGAGAGTAGTTTACTAGGAAGAATATTTAAAAGATATGTGGCCATTTGAAGTGCATGGTGCCAAAAATTTGGTGGTGTGGACGAATGCACAAGGAGAGTGCGAATCATATTGTTAATTGTTCGAATCTTTCTTTCAGCTTTCCCATTTTGTGGAGATGTATGTGGACAAGAAATATGCAAAGACATCCCATTTTGGTGATAAAAATTATTAAATTAGGCATTTATGAATTCCACCCATTGTCACATTAAAAACATTTAATGAATTTTTCAAAATGAGTTTTGATAAAAACACAAATTGTTTCCAAATGGTATAGGTTTGCAATTTATTCCCCAATGGAATTATCCACAGAAAATTTAAATAATCTTCCAAAATAAGCAAATAATATCTATGACCTACAGAACTCAAAACAAGTGATGTCCACAAATCACAATGCAACATATCAAATGGCATAAGCGTACTGGAAGTATAAAATGCAAATGAAAGTCTAACATGTTTACCAAACACGCACGTTTGGCAAACAAAAAAGTCCAAAAGTTTGTTACAAGAAATAAATTTATTCTTCCTAAGATTATCAAAAACTTATGCTCCCGGGTGTCCCAACCGATTGTGCCACAAAGTCGGAGAAATGACTGCAAAAGTAGATGGGTTGGTCATGTAATTATTGGAAATAGTCGTGAGTGGATACAACTCCCCCATGCTATTGCATTTCATTAGTGGCATCCCTGTCTAAAACTCCTTCACAGAAATATCAAACGGATCAAAATTCACAGAAACATTGTTGTCAGTGGTAAAACGTCACACATATATCAAAATTTTAATTAGTTTTGGTGCGTGTAAGATGTTTTTTTAATTTTAATGGTAGGTGTGGATGTGGTAGATTTACCTGACCAATACCATGAATTGGAATTTCCTACCCACTGCCGACAATAATATTCTTATTAGTGCTCATATTAAAATAAGACGAGAGATTACCTTCAGATGCCGTCATGTGAGACGTCGCTGCGGTGTCCATATACCACGACTCATCCGGAACATTCAGATTCATGTTGTTCATGGCTTGTTCGATATTCGTGGGAGCATAGCCAATAGAGGATGGTGCTTGGGCTACAAATGCATGTTGTGGACGAGGCCTGAGAACTCCGGACTGGCAGTTTGAAGAAGAGGGCCTGGCCCAATTTGAGGTAGGGTTCGAGAATTGTAGGGCAGTGCACTGTGGGGCCCAGGCCTACGGTGGGTACTGCCCCCACTGATTTCTGATGGAATGGGCAGTAGGCTGCCACTGGTTAGGCCGCCACTGCCCGGTTTGGTTGCTATCGGCGGCTAGCTGCCCGCCACCCCTTCCCCGCCCCTTTCCACCATTATTTTTTCCTTTCTTATTATTACGGTTTGAGCCACATTTTTACCATTATTGTTTCGGTTTTCGCCGCTACCCGAACTGGAATTTTGTTGTTGAAAATCAGTGGAAAAAAATTGGTGGAAACAAGGGCGGTTCCGACGTTGACTGCTCCGGAGGATGCCTGTTTTGCTTTCCGTGTTTCTTCAAGAATCAACCTTGACCGAGCCTCGTAGAATGGAGGCAGTGGATTGCTCTGTTGAATAAACGTAGCAACTCCATCATATTATTCATTTAATCCAGCAATTAATTGAAGGACCAGCCTTTGATTTGTGACCGGTGAACCAACGTTGGATAGTTGGTCTGTAAGCACCTTCAATTCCTGACAATAGGCGGAAACATTGAAGAAATCATCCAATTTAATCCTAACTAACCGACACTTAAAGTTCAATCCTAACTAACCGACACTTAGAGTTCAACTCCATCATATTATTGCCATTTTCCCATTTCAATTGTTATGGAAATAAAGTTCTTAACGTTGTTTACGGCTACAACAAGATTAAATTTTTGTTTTTTGGCCATAATTGTCCACCAAACAAATCAAAACAAGGGGAAGGAGTGAAAAATTATTTTGTGTTTTGGTGGTAAACAGAACTCTAATTGTCGGTTAGTTAGTTAGGACTTAGATTAGAGTATTGTTTTTAGGTGTAAGGTTTTGGAAAAAGAAAAAACCTAATGTAGCCGACAAAACAGGAGGGGGGAAAAGAATGAAAAAAGGAAAAAAATATTTCGGCTAAAGAGAGGAGGCCGAATGAGAGGTAAGGTTTAGGGCAAAAAATTAATTTGCTCTGATACCATATTGGAAATTGATTCCTTGCCTTTATTCTTTCTCAGCATTACAATATATACAATTATAATAATCAAGTCTTGCTATCTATAAGAATATACTAATTAATGTAATTGATACTAATTTACATGTGATTGATTCTAGAATATTCTTGAGTGATTGTGGAGATAATTATGAAATTGACTCATAATTATTCTTACATTTAAGTGTCATTATTGGTGATGTTGGTTTAGGTGCGGGTGATGGCTCTAGTGTCACCTGAGTTAACAAGGGAAAAAGAACAAACATGATAAGATTTTTGCACACCATAGCATTGCTTGAACTTTTCATCTTAAACAACTACTTGTGAGATTTTTAGAGGTACTTTCTTTTATTTTCCCATCTCTACTTTGCTGAAGTGCTTGTCCGCACTTGATAAATGCTCATTTTATGATGAAAATAGAAGGATTTTTTCAAGTAAGTAGTTACATATAGGAATTAATATGTCTTATAGGATATCCAAATAAAATGGCAAAAGAAAAGAAACAATTTTATAGGATGTACCAAAAAAATTGGTATGTCTTATAGGAGATCCCAGTAAAATTGTCAAAGCTATTTGTGGGCACATATAATCTTAATTAAGATCTTGCACAATCAAATGTGAAATCATCATCATACCATACGGAATGCAAGTTTTCAATTAAAACTAACATACATGGGAAAGTACTTTTAAGAAGAAACAAGTTTAGAGTCTGTCTGATCAAGCAGCTAAAAACTGTTTATTTTGAGAAAAAATATTTTTGGTGAAAAGCAGTTGATGTTTGGTTAATTCATTTAAAATGTGTTTTTAATAAGCTGGTTGTGTTTGGCTAATCTTCTTAAAATAATGCTTTTGCGTGTCAAATTACGAAAAAGGACAAGTATCAATGAACGTTTACTATTAAGAATATTTTATAGAGAGAAATTATTCTAAATATCTATATGAAAGACTTTAATAAATTTTTACTTTTATTTAAGTAAAATTTAAAGTACATAAAAAAATTTCATTAATATATAACATAGATAAGCCAAAGAAAATATTAAATATTGATATAATATCAACATGGTGATTAAATATACTAAAAAACATCATCCAAAATAAAATTTAATGTCATTCCACAAATTAAAATACAACATAAAATAAAATAAAAGATTATTAATTAGAAATTAATGGATTAGTAACAGATATACTTGGTAAATATGTATTGATAGTAAAGATATATATATATATATATATATATATATATATATATATATATATATATATATTTAAATAAATTTTTGTTTCTTTTTCTGTTTTTTCAAAAGTAGAATTTTTTTGCTTCTCCTCGGTCGCAGAAAAACTACTTCTGCTTCTACTTAAAAGCACTTTTAATAATTGGCCAAACACCTCAAATAACCATAAGAAGTGCTTTTTCTAAAAAAAAAACGCTTTTGACCCCAAAACCGCTTGGTCAAACAGGCTCTTAATACATAGCCAACTCCTTAAATTTTCTAGAATATTTTATTTAGATACTCGAACTAAGCCATGTTCCAATTGAGCATCCTAACTCTTAATAAATTGTTCCAATTAGACATTTTCTATCCAAATTTTGAGAAACTTTTTTCGTGTATTTTTATTGGTCTATTAGATAATTAAGTTAATCACATAAAATATATTTATTTTAGAGCAACAAACATAATTTACCTTGGGGGAATGTAATAAAATACAACTCTGTTCAGGAGCAGTCATTTTTAGTATGAAGGATAAAACTTTAGATCAAAGCCAACATAATACCAAAACAATTCATTCAAGCATTCACTTGGCTAATAATAACTTATCATTATCACAAGTCATATTTTTTAATTATGCGAAACACATAAATGGTGAACTACAAATAAAAGGGACAAGTGATTCTTTCTATTTTTTTTAATTTTTGATAGACAGAGTTATTTGATATATGTGTTGGTGGAAAATAACCGATATTCAATGAAATAATCAAGGTACATGTAAGTTGAGACGGACACCACCGCCATCAAAAGATAAAGGAAAGTTTTGTAGTGCTATGATACTTTTTTAAATAATCATTTGGTATTCTTAGAAATTTTTTGAAGTTTTGTGAGGGAATTTTTTCTTTATTTTTCTTAAATTGTTTTTTCAAGTTTGGAGGGCAAAATTAACACAATGTATACGAAACAGGTTTTTGACAGGAAAGAAAACAAGAAAGGAAAAAAATGTCCAAACAGGCCCTTAATGTCTCTCAAATAGACACCAAGAACGCGGACTCGAGTGCACAAAGAAACTGATTAAAATGATAGAGGTTGAACTTGACATAGGTTGAATATTACAGAATTATATAGTTGGATTAATTAAAGAATTTTGGAAACTAATGAAACTAAAATGCATAACTAGTACAAATGTACAAGTACAAGGTAAACATCAAATCTTATGGTTTGTGTACAACAGTGTAAGTTTAGAAATTTCCAACTGAATCAAGACTAGCTTTAGTCTATTTTTGTGATTGAACTAATGAAATAGTAAGAAAAGTGTCCCACTAAATCTCTAGCTAGACTGATTATTGATTTTTTAAATTTTCTGGATTAAACGAAATTCATTAACCACATATATTATTTTAGTAGATTTCGTATAATTTACTATCACCTTTTATCCGTCTTGACGCTACCATCAGTGACGGAGCTACCCTTGTCCAAGGAGAGTCAATTGACCCTTGATAAAAAATTACGTGGTTAATGATATATAAGGTCAAATTTATTTATTTTTTATGTATATATAGTAGAGGTTCTTTATATTTTGAATTCTCTTACCGAAACTCCGGGCTTCATCACTAGTTCTAAGCATGCCAAACATTATTGAAAAGTCTCCCTCGGGCTATTGTCTCAAGAGTATTTCATAGCTAATGAAACATCAACTTATCAACTATAATTGTTTAGCTGAAGGCTAAATAATAAGCAGCACGGAGTTCCTGAGCTATCAAACGAAACCAATTGCCCCTAATGAACCCATTGTGCACGAAAGCAACAACGAGTGTGCTAGAGATCGTGTTAGAGGTGAAGGATAGAAGCACACGAGAGGCATAGAGACGACTCAAATACAAGACACAACTTAGACTCCGATAAATTTGATCTTCATCGCTAGGCATCCCTTTGCCGAGTCTTAGACTCCGACTCCTAAAACACAAAACTGTCCGGAAATGCCTATTTTGAGCTCGTTCAGGCAGATGTTCCCGCTGATTTTGAGTGCAAATTAATCACTTATTTGTAGAAAAGGAAGTGATCAAGCAATGGCAACCTTCTAGTAGGTAGGGCAAACTTATATCTTAGTTTTCGACTTTAATAGATTCACTCAATACAGCCAATTACTCACAAAATAACAAAAGCAATTTATTTTGGATTTGGATTAATTCAAAGAATACCAAACTTGATCTTGGCTAAAAGTAGCATTGGACTGGAAAGTGATTATGATGTACTTTACAAGATACTAAACAACCTTTCTATGAGCAAAATAAGTGAAATTTATTGAATGCCATTAAGATATTTTAAAAGAATTAATGTTGTATACATTGCATTATGCCTTTTGCGCGTGGAAACTATGTATATCTGTGTTTGTAAGTAACATGTATCAGTTTAAGCAAAGCTTAAGAAATTCTTGAACCAGTTCACGGAATCCTTGGGATATCTCTTGAGGTTGTCCTTGTAATCCACATAATAAAGACCAAACCTCGACGAAAATCCAGCTGCCCATTTCCCAGTTATCCATCAGAGACCACACAAAGTATCCTTTCACATTGCACCCATCTTCTCTGCATATTCAGCAAAACAGAATCGAATGAATACGTCACATTTTAAATTCATCGATCAAGTTGAAGTGTAAAGTTGGTTGTAACAGTCATTTAAATCACTACTAAAAAAACAGGAATTGGCGATGGACAAATAGAGTAGCTAAACAGCAAAATCCGTCGCTAATCCTATTTAGCAATGGATTATCAAAAAATCTTGTTAGCTATGAGCAATTTAGCAGCATGATTAGTGACGAAGTTCGTAGCTAATTCTAATTTTTTTTTTTGTTTTTGTAGTGAATAACTTACTTGATAGCAGCTAACAGGTTGGTTAGATAGTCATTGTGATAATTGACCCTTTTTGTATCCTTGAGAGCAGCTTTTCGCGATATTAATGCGTTATTTGAATCATCCATTCCTGCAACAGTCGCAAGAAAAGGACTATTATGTCATGATAATTAACAAAAGGAAAATGGCATAATTTGTACATTGCAGAATTAGATTGCCATTTTCAGTGATTATAATTAGAGGGTTCCCATACTTTTCCTTGATGTAGTTCATTAAGCTTCTAATACCATGAGGCACTAGGTACAACCATATTGAACTTGCCTGCAAGTATAAAGATCATCAATATGATCCACAAAGCTGCAATAACTAAAGGCAGTCTTTAACTTGTGCATTTGTCCGGATATATTTTGGCTGCTATAGCGAAATGTTGTTATAGAAAATATATAACATAAATGAAAATCAGTTCTAAGGAAAACTTGATAATAATAGTGTCCGGCCTTCGAGTGCAAAGGCAGAATGGAGCTTGACTGCAAGACCCACCCGTCGAAGCCTTTTCAATACCATATTTAGTCACGCTAAAACCTTCTTCCATGCTATAGCGTGCTTTTTAGTGCATTCATTGCTTTGAGGGATTGTTTGTGATAAGCAAAGAAGGAAGCAATGAGTTGGGCGCGTATGGGTTCCCGGCCTTGATTTCTTTTTACCTTTTTATTCAAAGCCTTTCACGAGGGGAAAGACCCATTCTTTATAGCCGTTACGAAAGCTCCCGAAGAGAAAGAAGTCGTTGTTATAGAAGATGGTTGTTATAGAGAGGTTTAACTATATATTGAATCTTATTACATACCCTGTTTGCGATTGGCTTTAAACCTTTGAATGCTGCAAGACACAAAAGCATAGCGAAAAAAACTTAGTTCTTAATGCACAATGAGTTTGACGATTTGTAGAATGACGATATATATCTAATAGGATGTAAATTCAATAATGTAATTAGTTAATAGAGTTGTCGATGACATACGGAGGGTAACGGAACCAGTCTGCGAGGGAGTCATTGAGCAGAACACCGATTATGTTGGATTTATTATTGCTGGCATACCACGTAGTATAGTGATTTATGCCTATAAAATCGTAGGAACCTTTTGAAAGTATTTACGTCCTAGAGACAATTATTATTAGAGACAAATGTATTTGAATACATTCGTATTATTAATAAGATTAATATTTATGGCATTTGCAATTATTGAATTATTATTTGATTGTTTGTAATTATTCATTTATGTGCATCCCTTGAGCTTACGTTGTCATTAATAGAGTGAGATATTAATGATAGAGCGTAACTCTTAAGCGGCCTCGACTAATGATCATCGAGAATGGGATATCGATGATATGTTATAAGTCGGCATGTGGTCTGCATCACATTCTTAGAGAATGTAGTATGTCTCACCTGCTACTAGTAATGGTTACTAGTGATGGACACATGGATACTTTTTAAAAGTATTGATATACCCTGCTAATAAACTATTTGTTATACATGTCTAAAGTGTTATCAACGTGTAGATGATGAAGGTCCTTTGACTTGAGGCCAATACGCACATTGTTTACAGAATCCTGTACTTTGACCCTGTCCTAAGCTTAAACTCCTTAATAGGATAAAATACGGCTTGTGTTGGGTGCATTATGATGTAATTAAGGTGGTAGTTGAGCCAAGAATATGATTCATTCCTTGATTGGATATTCGAGAGAGCACTCAACTTCTCACTGATATTAGGTCGACCAAGTCATTGTCTAATGCAAGAGACATATTTAGAATACGATCTAGTTGTCGACTAATATAGATGAGATAAAGTGATCAAGCCATACACATGGAAAATCCTAAGCTTGATCGAGTGTGTCGCGAATGAAAGGAATTATCATCTCACATAAAGGTTATGTTTGCTGGATTCATGTAAACGTCCTTCATATATTGAGTTCGTCGTACGACGTAGTCTAGAAGTTATGTATGGACCTTAATTGGATTAGTGTCGATATATGAAGGCCTATAGGGTCACACTATGTCGATTGTCTCTTCGATCTAAGGGTGTATTGAGAGAATATTAAATATTCGATTTGGAATCGAGATATTTAAAATGATAATAACTATGAGATAATTTCTATTTGATGGAAATTATTTAATTAAATCAAAATTGGATTTTGAATTTAAAATTAAAACGTGCTGAATATATACGAGTAAGGAGTCGTGGCGCCTATCAGGCCGATCTGCGTCGCGACGCCTGTTAAGCTGCGCCGCGGTGCCGACCCGACAATGGGCCCAGTCAGACTGGCCCACTGCACCTCGGTTTTTGGGCCAGGCTTAGAGCCCAACCCTAATCTGATGTTGACCTAATCCTTCCTATATAAACAACACTAAACCCCATAAGTTAAACACACCTATTCTATCAACTTTCTAGACTTAGAGTCTAGGACGAAACTCTCTCAAACCTCTGCCAAGATTTCCTGGCTTTCTTGACAGATGAATACACCATAGCATAGTGCTTGCAGTCGAAGGGATAGTCGCGTGTACTCCCTAAGTAAAGACTTCAGATAAAATAACCTGTAAGTGTTCTAGTTTTATGTTACAGGTTTTGATTGTCATATAACCATACCAGAAGAAATTATTGGGGTAAGTAGAACAAAAAATTTAAACTTCCACTGTGCCTACTTATATGTTTTGAACCCAACAAAACCCTACAATGGTACAAATCTCAGGCTGGTTCAATGATTATATAACAATTGAATAACATAATAATATGGGTTAAGCATAAAATTGGATTAAAACAAGGCTTCGTGAAATCCTACAAATCTTGACTGAATGTTAACCTTTTGATATCACCCTAAATTGTCACCTACGCTAAATCGAGGAAGTCATTCCGTTCTAACTCGGACTAAGCCAAGTGTAGATAATCGGTTCATTGCGAACATGGTGCACGACGAAAAATGAGTAGGATTAGATGATGGTCGATATGTGTGTTATTGATAATGGTGGGTGAGGATAAATGATCTGTGATTTGATCCCTAAATTAGATTTAGGGCTCGAACGATTTTAGAAAATCAACACAGAAACGTTTTGTCAGGACGTCGGCGCTGCGACCCTATGGTAGGGCGCCGCGGCGCGTGATAAGGTTTCAAGGGGGCGACACGGCTCCATGGTGGAGCGTCGCGGCCATAATTCTTCATTTTAATTTTGGACTTTCTGGACATTAGGCGTCGCGGCCCTAATGCAAGCCGAATATTTCTGCCTTGCCAGCGCCGCGACTCCATAATGGAGCGTCGTGGTGGCGCCGCGGCTCCATGGTGCAGCGCCACGACGCTAATGCATTTCAGAAGTAGAATTTTGGTTTCTGCCTCACTGGCGCCGCGACTCTAATGATTAGCGTCGCGGCCCCATCGGTCCAAATTTTTGTTTGTTTGTTTGTTTGTTCAGAATGTTTAATCCACGATTATTATTATAAAGTATATTATTTGATAAGTATACTGTTTATGTGCTGAATATCAAATTATTTGTCATTTAAATTACTAGAATAACGTCCGCAAATAATTATCTGGGTAGGCGACACCCAGTATGTGTTTAAACCGTTTAATATCATGCTTGGGCAGGTGGTACCTAATAAGTGCTTAATAGACTTTGCATGATAATTAAGATGTTATATTTGATATAACATACTAGAGTTGATCTTGGTTAAAACTCTGAATTAAAATGTTCCCTAAAATTTTAATACAAGTCTCATTTGAAATGAACGTGTTGTCTGTTATAATTGATTGTAGTGAAAAATCCTTTTCGGCGAGATGAGTGTTTATGCCATATCATTTGCTCTAATTCTACGAGGACTCAGACTCTTTCATAGATGCATGTTAAATGTAGAAATGGGTGATAAACCTTCATGAGTATTTACACCACAGTGTTTGCTCTATAAGGCAAAACTCACTTAGATACATAATTGCAGTCGTATAACGGGGTTGACTTGCTAGGCTGTCTTGGCAGCACAGTGTCGGACAAACCGAGGGATGCAGATCGATTGTTTAGAACATTCGGTCAAACATGAGTTACAAATTGTTTGAAATTAGTTTAGAGACCTACTAGGTTGTGCTATTAAAGTTATCAGCCACAGCAAACGCAGAGATAGCATGAACCTGGATCATGGCCCATTATGACCATATTTGATATGAGTCTGTATTCTTCCATGGGGTCGAAGAGTATGTTAAAATAGTGGGAGCTAATTAAACTAAAGGTCATGTTAATTAGTTAACGAATGTGTTCAATAGAAATTATATTAGAGTTTAATTTCAAGTCTATTTGTTTTCTTCAGTCGTATAAAATGTCGAATCTATCACTGAAAATGTTGGTCGAGACAAACAAGTTGACTGGATCAAATTACCCTGACTGGTTAAGAAATCTGCGATTAGTGTTAAGACTAGAAAGAATTGAGTATTTGTTAGACACAGTGTTCCCCACAGTCCCTACTGAATATTCTGTTGAGTATGCCATGTTTGACAAGGTGGCTTATCAGAAACATCTAGACGATGTTACCTCGGCACAATGTGTAATGTTGTCCTCTATGACCTTGGAGTTACAGAGGCAACATGAAAATATGGGCCCCAACGAAATGCTAGAACACTTGAGGAGTCTCAATGACTCACAGTCTCATGCAATGGAGTATGAACTGTTGAGGGACATTTTCAAGTGTAAGCTGAACGATGGGGATCAATTGTCAGCACATGTTCTGAAGATGATTGGGCTGATAGAAAGGTTGGCTTTGATTGGAACGAAGCTACCTATAAATGTCTATGTCAACCTGATCCTGAATTCACTTCCTGGTTCATTTGAAAATTTCATTGTGAACTTCAATATGAATGGGACCAAGGCAAGTCTTCCAGAGCTTCACAACATGTTAAAGTCCTTTAAATCATCTACCTCTAAACGTAAATCCGTGCTCATGGTGGGCTCTTCTAGCAAGTTCAAATCCAAGGGTAAGAACATGCAGAAGAAGAAGGGTAAGACAGTTTTTGCACCTACAGTTATGAAACCTAGATGAGGTGTTCAGAAGAAGGCAAAGGGAGCTTCGGATGTGTGCCTCAACTGCAAGAAGAAGGGGCACTAGAAGAAGGACTGCACAGCTCCAGGAGGAGGCAAAGCACTAGGTGCTCCTGGCTCTACTAGACAAGATATATTTGTCATTGAGATAAATATGTCTATAAATAACTCTCACTGCTGGGTATTGGATACCGCATATGGCTCACACATTTGTAATAATGTGCAGGGTCTGATTGACAGCAGAAAGGTTGGACCTTGGGAGGTAGACCTGCGCGTTGAAAATGGAGCACGAGTGGATGTTGAACACATGGGAACTTATAGACTAGATTTACCTTCAGGCTTTTGTTTAGAACTAAATAATTGTTATTTTGTTCCCTCATTAACGAGGAATACCATTTCTATCCCAATGTTATACATTGAGGGGTTTTCCTCATTTATTGCCAATGGCAGTTATGTACTGTCTTTTAATGGTTTTGTTTGTGGAAATACTCCGCTTGTGGATGGTTTGTATGTTCTAAACTGTAGTCGTGAAATTTTCAATGTGCAAAATAAATTAGCTAAGATAAGTAATCCAAGAAACCCCACCTACTTATGGCACTGTAGACTTGGTCACATCAATGAATCAAAGATATCAAGATTAAGAAAGTTAGATTACCTGGAACCACTTGACTTGGAGTCCTATGGTAACTGTGAATCTTGCTTGAGAGGAAAGATGACCAACAAGCCACTTTTTGGGAAAGGGGTGCGAGCCAAAGAGGTACTTGAGTTGGTCCATACTGATGTATGTAGGCAATTTTCAACTCAAGCTAAGGGAGGCTTCCCTCACTTCATCAATTTTACAGACGATTTCACAAGGTTTGGGCATGTGTATCTTATGAAACACAAGTCCAAATCCTTTGAGAAATTCAAGGAGTACAAGTCAGAAGTAGAGAAGCAACTTGAAACAAGTATCAAGACCCTTCGATCAGATCGATGAGGTGAATACTTAAGTAAAGAATTTTTGGATTACTTGAAGCTTCATGGAGTCCAATCACAATGGACACCTCCTGGAACGCCACAGATGAATGGTGTTGCTGAAAGAAGAAATCGAACCCTATTAGATATGGTTAGATCCATGATGAGTTTCTCAACTCTACCAACATACCTTTAGGGCTATGCACCGCAAAGCTCAATTTATATTCTGAATAGGTTTCCTTCAAAGTTAGTAGAGAAAACTCCATATGAGATATGGAATGGAAAAAAGCCAGCACTTAAACACATGCGACCCTGGAGGTGCCCTACATATGTAAAGAAGATGCTTACTGACAAGTTGAAATCTAAAAGTGACAAACATTATTTTGTGTGGTATCCAAAAGAAACTAAGGTATACTATTTCTATCTTCCTGGAGAACATAAGGTCATTGTTTCCAGAAATACAACTTTCCTTGAGAAGAATATGTCTACAAGGAACAGAGCTGCAATAAGATAGAACTTGAAGAAATTCAAAAACCACAAGATAAAACAGAAGTTGAACCTTTGTCAAAAGACCTAGACAAGGATTCAGTGAGAGTATGGTGAAGATTGGGTACTTGGAGTACGCCCTTCAGCCAGTGGGAGTGATGTGAGAGATAGTGCAGAAATGGAAGGCTCTCATACACAACCAATGGAAAATGATACAATGGTTGTACATCATTCCATTCAGGAAATACATGAAAATGACATTCTTGAAAGATCTCAAGGTGATGGATTGTCCAGCACACAAAGACCTTCTCACAATCAGAATGCAACAAACACTGAAACGCAGAATAATCAACTCCGTAGGACCATTAGGACTCATCGTCTACCTGAAAGACTTAATCTCCTTGTTGAAACACACAATGAGATAGATATTACTGATGACGATGAACCTACAACCTACAGCGAAGCTATGTTAGACATTGATTCGCAGAGATGGCAAGAAGCCATGAAATCTGAGATGGACTCGATGTACATCAGTCAAGTTTGGAACTTGGTTGATTTGCCAACAGGGGTTAGACCCATAGGATGCAAATTGGTCTTCAAGAAGAAGATTGATGCATATTGCAAGATACAGACTTATAAGGCAAGATTGGTAGCTAAATGTTATAATCAACAACTTGGGGTCGATTATGATGAAACCTTTTCGCCTGTTGCGAAAATTAAGTCCATTCAGATTTTGCTTGCAATAACCGCATACTATGATTATGACATTTGGAAAATGGATGTTAAAACTGCTTTCCTCAATGGTAACCTAATTGAGGAGGTGTATATGATACAACTTGAGGGTTTTACATCCAAGACTAAGTCCAAAGCAGTATGCAAGCTACAGAAGTCCATTTATGGACTTAAGCAAGTCTCAAGGAGTTGAAATATTTGCTTTGACAAAGCAATCAAATCGTTTGACTTTGTTAGAAGCAAATAAGATCCCTCCATTTATAGTAAGCGCAAGGAATGGAGTATTGTCTTCATTGTTATATATGTAGATGACATATTAATAATATGAGATAATAAGACTCTCATGCAATCAATCAAGGAATGGTTATCCAGCACCTTCATGATGAAGGACTTGGGTGAAGCCTGCTACATTCTTGGAATTAGGATTTCTAGAGATAGACCTAATAGATTGTTGGGGCTGTCATAGTCTATATGCATAGACAAAGTGCTAAGACGATTCTCTATGGAAAACTCCAAGAATGGAAGTCTTTCTATGGGTCAAGGCATCAAGTTATCAAAGAAGGACAGTCCTTCTACTGTTGCAGAACTTGAACACATGAAAAGAATCCCGTATGCTTCAGATGTAGGATCTATCATGTATGTCATGACATGTACGAGGCCAGATGTGGCCTATGCACTTAGTATGACTTGCAAATTCCAGCAGAATCATTGGGAAGAACACTGGAAAGTAGTCAAGAGTATTCTTAAGTATCTTAGATGAACTAAAGAATATATCTTAGTCTATGGTGTACAAAAGAAGCTAGTGTGTACTGGGTACACTGATGCTAGCTTCCAGACAGATCTTGATGACTTCAAATCTCAATCTGGATATGCCTTTATTTTCAATGGCGGAATAGTGAGTTGGAAAAGTTCCAAGCAAGCTACAACTGCTGATTCGACAACAGAAGTCGAGTACATTGCTGGATCGGAAGCTGGTAAATAAGATGTCGCGATATCTGAGTTCCTGAAGGAACTAGGGGTTGTTCCAAGTGTCACTTGTCCAATAACGATTTATTGTGACAACACTGGTGCGATTGCGCAAGCTAAGGAACCAAGATCAACAAACAGAAACAAACATGTACCGAGGAAATACCACATACTCAGGGAGATGGTGGAAACTGAAGAAATAAGATTGGACTATATTCCCACAGATGATAATCTAGCTGACCCGTTTACTAAACCATTAAGCTTAGTTAAGCATAATGGTCATTTTGAAAACATGGGTATTAGATACATCGGAGATTGGCTCTAGGCCAAATGGGAGATTGAAAGTATGTATGTTCTAGAGACAATCATTATTAGGGACAAATGTACTTGAACACATTCGTATTATTAATAAGATTAATATTTATGGCATTTGCAATTATTGAATTATTATTTAATTGTTTATAATTATTCATTTATGTGCATCATTTGAGCTTACGTTGTCATTAATAGAGTGAGATATTAATGATAGAGCGTAACTCTAAAGCGGCCTCGACTAATGATCATCGAGAATGGAATATCGATGATATGTTATAAGTCGACATGTGGTCTGCATCACATTCTTAGAGAATGTAGTATGTCTCACCTGCTACTAGTAATGGTTACAAGTGATGGACACATGGATACTTTTTGAAAGTATTGCTATACCCTGAAGATAAACTATTTGTTATACATGTCTAAAGTGTTATCAGCGTGTGGGAGATGAAGGCTCTTTGACTTGAGGTCAATACGCACCTTGTTTACAGAGTAATATACTTTGACCCTGTCCTAAGCTTAAACTCCTTATAGGATAAGATACGGCTTGTGTTGGGTGCATTATAATGTAAATTAAGGTGGTAGTTGAGCCAAGAATATGATTCATTCCTTGATTGGATATTCGAGAGAGCACTCAACTTCTCACTGATATTAGGTCGACAAAGTCGTTCGCCAATGCAAGCGACATATTTAGAATACGATCTAATTGTCGACTAATATAGATGAGATAAAGTGATCAAGCCATTTGGATAGACACATGGCAAATCCTAAGCTTGATCGAGTGTGTCGTGAATGAAAGGAATTTATCATCTCACATAAAGGTTATGTTTGCTGGATTCATGTAAACGTACTTCATATATTGAGTTCGTCGTACTGCGTAGTCTAGGAATTCCGTATGGACCTTAATTGGATTAGTGTCGATATATGAAGGCCTATAGGGTCACACTATGTCGATTGTCTCTTCGATCTAAGGGTGTATTGAGAGAATATTAAATATTCGATTTGGAATCGAGATATTTAAAATGATAATAACTATGGGATAATTTCTATTTGATGGAAATCATTTAATTAAATCAAAATTAGATTTTGGATTTAAAATAAAAATGTGCTGAATGTATACGTGTAAGGAGCCGCGACGCCTACCAGGCCGACCCGCGCTGCGGTGCCTGTTAAGCTGCGCCGCGATGCCGACCCGGCAGTGGGCCCAATCAGACTGGCCCACTGCACCTCAGTTTTTGGGTCAGGCTTAGATCCCAACCCTAATCTGATGTTGACCTAATCCTTCCTATATAAATAGCACTAAACCCCATAAGTTAAACACACCAATTCTATGAACTTTCTAGACTTAGAGTCTAGGACGAAACTCTCTCAAACCTCTGCCAAGATTTCCTGACTTTCTTGATAGAGGAATACATCATAGCATAGTGCTTGCAGTCGAAGTGATAGTCGCGTGTACTCCCTAAGTAAAGACTCCAGATAAAACAACTTGTAAGTGTTCTAGTTTAAATTTAATATTAGTGTTATTTTATGAAGAAGAGAAAAGTAATCTTAAAGCCATGAGAAGAATTTACAACAAACGGGAAGTAGTCATGAAATTTGTCGTTAATCTATCGCTATAGCTTGTAACTAACAAGTTTTTTTGATAATCTGTTATTAAAAAGGATTAGTAATATATTATTATTGTTTAACGATAGAAGTTATATTTCTCTTTTCTAGTGAGAAGATCTTAATTAGAAATTCTTACTTCTTGGAAGTACCTTGGATAAATAATTACTAGGTGGAATCAGTAGCGGATGCAAATTTTTTATCAAAAGGGGCATTAAAATGAGTGATTCACATTCACATGCATCTACAGAGAAAGAAGACAAACATGGTACGCAGAAGAAGCAGTCCCAAAAACAAATCCCTTTGGAAAGTTGTTTCTGCTAACATTTTGTGCTGAATTTGTATGAAAACAAACAACAAATACTAAAAATATTTCCCAAAGGGCAATGAATCTTTTCTGTAACATAGTTTTTTTCTTTTTCTTTTTTGCTTCTTTGAGATGGAGAAACTTTCTAAGTATATATATCAAGATGATCAAGAATTAGGGAGAGGAAAAGAAGAAAAGGGTTTATCAGATGTGTATGTTTTATGGTTAGTGTTAGTTTTGGTGTGTGTATATATATAGGGGGGAAACAGGAATACAAAAAGAAATAGATTAATTTTTTAAATTATTAAATGAATAGGAGGAGGATATATGTTTGGTTGTTGAGTGAAGCAAAAAATGGTGGTCCGGCTACTGATTTAATGGAAGAGAAAGAAGAAGAAGCTAAGAAGGAAACTCTTTTTTTTTAATCACAATTTAATAAGAGAACTCTCTTTTGTAGTACTCCACTTTTTATTTGTTTTTTAGTTGTGGGGATGGGGTGTGAATTAATGGGCATTGATGGTTATTTCCACACTTATATGTGTGGGTGGAGTGGGGTGGGGAGGGGTGGAGAGGGGGATGATAATGGGATGGTGGTGGGGTATTTCTTGAATTTATAAAAGTCTGTTTTTCATCATGCATTATGAATGCAAATTTAGTTAGTTTAATTGCCACCAAAGTTGGTGGTGGGTTTATAAGTAATTTCTTTGTTACATAATAGGAGTTCTCAGGTTTTAGCCTTGAAAAATAAAATCGTTTTTAGTAGAAAGTATATTATCCTTTAAATGGATTTTCTAGCATGAATTTGAATTAGCCGGGCCTCAACGTGGAATACAAACATAGGGTGAGGAACCAAAACAAAGTTAAAATTTAACTGATATACATTCAAAATTGCAAATTTTATTTTACTTATATATTTTAGGTGATCGAATAGTTTAAATTTTCTTTTAAGAGTGTATATAATATATAAGTTAAACTCAGTTAGTTCTAAACGAGCTAGTTGTCATTTTTCTCATATATATGTCATTGTGCAGTTTTATGGGGGGAAATTATGAGCAGTTTGAAATTTGAACAGATTCTAAAACGTAACACAACAAAATTTAAGAGAGTATGTCTATAAGAGTTGTTACTTACAAGGGAAGAGTATATGAACGCCGATTTGCCTTTCTATTTATTTAAATTAGTTAACTAGTCTAGATAAAATTAAAATTTCATGAATAAGAGATTGTTGGAAATTTAATTATATGGAATTGAGTTTTTTCCATCTTTAGTGACTTAAACACGAGGGGCCCGCATGTCGGAAACATCGTTTTTTCGCACATGCCTAATCTACTAAATGAGTAGATGATATTAGTGCCAAGTATCGTCAAATTTCGTTAAGAAATGAAAGATATATTGGTACACAAAGTAAAGTGTTTGAGACATGAATAGATGAATTGTTTTGGCCAAATAACAAATCTCCCACATAGGTAGAAGATGGAAAGATTGAGCACTATATAAACTCTAGTTTTGAGTAAGGGTTTGGGATCCTAAGGGGTAACCCATGTGTTAAGAAGAGGGAGGACCTAGGTGAGCTAGGGTTCGGGGCTAAGCCTTACACGCGCGCCACCGTCCGTCTCGTTCGGCTGGGGTCACGGGTTGTGGGCTGTCTTCCGGTATTTTTTTTTGGTCCCTGAAATATTTCTTATTTACATTTTGGTCCTGAAAGTTTCGGAGATAACCAAACGTTGCAATACAAATTAAACACTTATGTTCAGTTCGAAACACATATACAAAAACACACACAGATCATCTCCTCTTCAACAATCTATTCTATATTTATTTTCTTCGCTAGAATCAACCTTACTTGATTTGTATTGTTGATTGTTGTTGTTTTATCTTGGGAGACTATTGTCCATTACCATAAAAGCATATATATGGGACAATTTTATCTTAAAGACAGAGAGTCATCTCTCGACTCAGCTTTTTGTTATGTTTAACGTTTCTGACACTATTTATACCTACAGTTTAAGACAAAATTCTCGAAGTGTTCGAAAGATGTTTGTTTCAAACATTGCTTCTGGTTCTGTTGCTACTACTCAAGGGAATGTTGTTCTCCCTGCTCCTGCCAGTTTCCAAGGAGAACGCCCAAAAATGTTTCTGGGTACCAATTTCAAGAGATGGCAACAAAAGATGATGTTCTATCTTAGTACGTTGAACATGTCACTCTTTCTGACAGAAGATTCTCCTTCTGGTGTGGATGCAATAGACACTCAGTCTAACACAACAACTGAAGTGGGCGAAATATCCAGGTCACAAATGCATTGAAGTTAACATTGGATGCCTGGAATCATAGTGACTTCATGTGCAAAAATTATATTATGAACGGTCTGTCGGATACACTCTATACTGTGTATTGCACCGTGAAGACGGCATATGAGTTGTGGGAAAAACTCGAGAAAAAGTACAGCGCACATGATGCGGGTACTAAGAAATTCATCGTTGGAAAGTTTCTGAAATTTCAAATGGTGGATGGTAAATCAGTGATGTCCCAAATCCAAGAGTTTCAAATGATTCTTCATCATCTGGATTTGGAAGGAATGAAGCCAAACGAGCAACTTCTAGTTGTGTCTTTGATTGAGAAATTGTCTCCCTCGTGGAACGAGTTCGTGAGTTATCTCAAACTAAAGATAAAGGAAATGGGCTTTGAAAATCTTATTGTCAAACTGCAAATACAAGAGGACAATAAAAGAACTATATCTAAGGGAAAGCAGCCAATGGAGGCAAAGGCGAATCTGGTTTATTCTAAAGGAAACGCCAACAAAAAGCGCAAGTACCAGGGAGATAGCAAAAGGCAAACGATGGAGAAGTTCAAAGGAAACTGCCATCACTGTGGAAAGTCTGGCCATATGATCAAGAGTGCCGCAAACTGAAGCGAGAGCGGAAGGAAAAAGCCAAGAACAAAGGCAAGGCCAAGGCTAACGTTGTGCAAGACAGTGATGATCCTTCGAACCTTGACGACATGATTGTGGATTTCTCGGCTGTAGTGCTGGAGGTAAATCTGGTGGAGAATCCAAGGCAATGATGGATAAACACGGGTGCAACTCGTCACATCTGCTCTGACAAAAGTGCATTCTCTACTTACGCCCCAATCTCGGACAAAAAGTTGTTCATGGGCAACGACGCTACCTCTGAAGTGCAAGGGGTTGGAAAGGTTGTCCTCAAAATGACTTCAGGAAAAAAGCATACTCTGAAGTAAGCTTCTACCTATGTCTGTAATCCGTTCATCTAATGAAATAAAGCCTTCTACCTACTTGCTTGAATCCTCTAAATTATGGCATCATAGATTAGGACACATTAACTACAAATCCATTCAAAAGTTTGTAAAGTTGGAATTGTTGCCTTCCTTCGACATAAACCCTCAACATAAATGTGAGGTGTGCGTAGAGGCAAAATTAACCAAATCATCTTTCCATTCAGTCGAAAGAAACATCGCTCCTCTAGAACTTATTCACACCGACATACGTGATTTAAAGTATGTGCAAACTAGAGGGGAAACAAGTACTTTGTGACTTTAATTGATGATAGTACAAGGTATTGTTATGTTTACTTGTTGAAAAGTAAAGATCAAGAGTTTGAAGCATTTAAACGTTACAAAGCAGAAGTTGAAAACCAACTAAACCTATCGACATTGTTCATAAAACGACCGCTCCTTACTCGCCTCAGTCTAACGATATTGCCGAGCGCAAAAACCGTACATTAAAGGAAATGATGAATGTTTTACTTATCAATTCCGGTTTAGCCCAAAATATGTGGGCTGAATCGATTCTTACCGCTAATACAATTCTCAATAGAATTCCACATAAGCGTAAGGATAAAACTCCATATGAATCATAGAAAGGAAAGAAATTCACTTACTAATATTTGAAAGCGTGGGCTGTTTGGCAAAGGTCGAAGTACCTAAACCAAAACAGGTCAAAATTGAACCTAAGAATGTAGATTGAATATTCATCGGATATGCAAATAATATTAGTGCTTATCGCTTCTTAGTGTATAAGTCAGAGATACCTGATATCCTCGAGGGTACGATCATGGAATCAAGGAATGCTGAATTCTTTTAACAGATCTTTCCTCAAAAGGAAAAAAGAAATAATTTCGCGCAAACGAAGTTATGAACAAAATGCTCAAAATCAACAAGACTCGGGAGTTTCTAACTATCTGGAACTAAACATTCCAGATCTACAGGACTCAGAAGTTACTGACTATCCCGAACTTAATGTTCCAGATTTACAGAACTTAGGGGTTCCAGAGGTTGAACCAAGATGGAGCAAAAGGGCTAAAAAGGACAAAACATTTAGTCCGGATTTTCTAACCTATATGGTTGAAAATTAACCGAGGACAATTAAGGAAGCATTGTCAACTCCAGAAGTACCGCTTTGGAACGAAGCTATGGAAAGTGAAATAGATTTCATCATGCAAAACCATACTTGGGAAATGGTTGATCTTTCTCCGAAAAGCAAACCTTTGGGTTGTAAGTGGATACTCAAAAGAAAGTACAAAACAGGTGGAACTATTGACAAGTATAACACCAGATTAGTAGTCAAATGCTACAAACAAAAGGAAGGCCTCGATTACTTCGACACATACTCCCTTGTGTCTAGATTAACGTCCATAAGGGTATTTATAGGCATCGCAGCTTTGCATGACCTTGAGATACATCAAATGGATGTTAAGACAGCCTTCCTAAATGGAGAGTTGGAAGAAGAAATGTACATGGAATAACCCAAGAGGTATGTGGTTTCAGGACAAGAAAAGAAAGTATGTCGACTTGTTAAGTCTCCGTACGGACTCAAACAAGCCCCGAAACAATAGCATGAAAAGTTTGACAATACTATATTATCAAAAGGTTTCTCCATAAATGAATGTGATAAATGTATCTATATAAAAAGGAACTCTGACTCATTTGTCATGATATGTCTTTATGTAGATGACATGCTCATCACCTGAAGTAGTCTAAACCTGATCCTGGAAACCAAGAATATGTTGAAACAATGTTTTGACATGAAGGATATGGGTATTACAGATATAATCTTAAGAATTATGATTTCTAAGACATCTGTCGGACTAGTCTTATCTCAATCTCATTACATTGAAGATGTTTTGAGGAAATTTGATGTATTTGACAGTCCTCCTATGAAGTCACCAATGGATATGAATCATAGAATTGATAAGAATCGTGATGCACCCATATCCCAAGAGCGATATACGTATGTCATTGGTAGTTTAATGTACATTACAAACTGCACCCGACCCGATATCGCTTATCCAGTCAATAAGTTGGCTAGGTTTACTCGCAATTCTGGAAATGATCAATGGAAGGCGTTAAATTGGATACTACTATATCTGAAATATTCATAGACTTACGGATTACATTATTCAAGATATCCAGCCGTATTAGAATGATACAATGATGCAAACTGGATATCGGACATAAAGAACACCGAATCCACCAGTGGGTATGTTTTCACAATTGGTAGTGGGGTTGTGTCCTGGAAGTCCTCTAAGCAAACATGCATCACCCGATCAACGATGGAATCGGAATTTATTGCTTTGGATAAAGCAGGAGAAGAAGAAGAATAAATTCACGACTTCTTAGAGGATATCCCTTGTTGGGATAAACCCGTACCTTCGGTGATGATTCATTGTGACAGCCAATCGACTTTAGAAAGGGCACAGAGTAGTATGTACAACGGAAAGTCTAGACATATTCGTCGGAGACATAAGACCGTTAGGCAATTGATCACCACGAGTGTCATTTCCATTGATTACGTCAAATCAAATGATAATATAGCGGATCCATTAACTAAAGGCCTACCCAAAGATCAAAAATTCTGCATGTCTAGGGGAATAGGCTTAAAACCCAAACAATAAGAATCTTTATGATGGTAACCCAACCTTACTGACTTGAGATCCCAAGAATTTGGTTCAATTGGATAACTAGACTGTAGAGGTTCAGTTTTAACGCTTCACTTGAAGTAAGAGCACTTCGGATTAATATTCTTTAAAGAAATATAATTTCAAAGTTGTTCCCGCGATAGACATTAAGTGCTACCTACATAATGGGTAAAGGATAAATTTCTAAAATCTTTTAATGATTCTAACACTTGTGAGTGGGGTATAGCAGGATACCTTATAGGAGATCACATATTTAAGTGCGAAGAATCCAAGAAGTTGTCCAGGGCCACAAAGGACAAAACTATAAGAAGAAATGAATAAGGGGAGTTATTGTGTTGATATCATTGTCTTGGTTTACACTAAACACTGACGGTTCAAGACATCACGTTCACCGCGCCGTAAATAAATCCGATGGTAATCGACTAAGGAAGGTTCAAAGCCGAAAGCTACATTTCCTGATGCAATATCTCTCCGCTGAAAGATTGCTGAACTTTGGCACCCTGTGTGCACCAATTCTCTTTCAAGAGGGGATTGTTGGAAATTTAACTATGTGCGATTGAGTTTTTCCCATCTTTAGTGACTTAAACACGTGGGCCACGCATATCGGAAACATCGTTTCTTCGCTCATGTCTAATCTACTAAATGAGTAGATGATATTAGTGTCAAGTATCATCAAATTTCGTTAAGAAATGAAAGATATATTGGTACACGAAGTAAAGCGTTTGAGACATGAATAGATGGATTGTTTTGGCCAAATAACAAATCTCCCACATAGGTAGAAGATGGAAAGATTGAGGACTATATAAACTCTAGTTTTGAGTAAGGGTTTGGGATCACAAGAGGTAACCCATGTGTTAAGAAGAGGGAGGACCTAGGTGAGCTAGGGTTCGGGGCTAAGTCCCACACGCTGTCACCGCCCGCCCATCTGGTCCGGCTCGGGCTCGGGCTCAGGTCTAGGGTCTTGGGTCTCGGGTCTCGGGCTCGGTCTCGGGTCACTGGTCACGGGCTGTGGGCTGTCTTCCGGAATTTTCTTTTTGGTCCCTGAAATATTACTTATTTACATTTTGGTCCTGAAAGTTTCGGCAGTCTATTCTATATTTATTTTCTTTGCTAGAATCAACCTTACTTGCTTTGTATTGTTGATTGTTATTGTTTTATCTTGGGAGACTATTGTCCATTACCGTAAAAACATATATACGGAGCAATTTTGTCTTAAATACAGAGAGTCATCTCTCGACTCAGCTTTTTGTTCTATTTAACCTTTCCGACACCATTTATACCTACATAGACAACATATAAGATTTTTTATTCCCAAAATTTTATAAATAACATTGTTAAAGATATGGATTAAGGATGCAATCATATCAGCAATTGTGCATTTTGCCTCAGCCTTTTTAATTTTCATGTTCATCCAAATTAAGCTTAAGCAATTCTTACTATTATGAATTTATGATTAATAATATCCTATCCAAGATAAATTCACGAATATTATTTTTCCAATTGGAAAGTCGGATCTATGACCATTTTATTTTAGGTTCTATATTTATACCCTTTTTGTTCCCATATAGTCTATTGAATGTGCATAAACTTTGACATATTCATAGATAATGGCAGTTTTTGAATAACCATGCATGTGATGATACATTTGGCATTTTATTATATCTTATTTATTTTCTCGACAAGCGCATGTTTAAGCATTAACTCTATAATATTAGCATAAATACATCTGTCAACAAAATACATCTGAATAAGTATTAAAAAGCATTGGCCATCTTTTAGATGTAAGCCTCAAATAATTCAATAAAAAGTAAATTTGACAAGAATATCAATCTTGTTATTGTTTTTGTTCCTTATATTTTACGAATAGTTAACTGAGAAACGTCCCTTTAAGAAACATCTGATTAAAAAATAACTCAATTGAAAAGTTTATCGAACGAATTCAAACTCTCAAACTCGTGATACTGTGATTTGGATCTATATTTCTTGTACTATATTTTTCACTTGCCGACTAATACTATATTCAAACAATGAAATCTAGATTGTAGTCAAAATAAAGAAATACGAGAGATAGAGTAGAATTATTGAAAATTATTTGCATACACATATACTAATTAAAGAATAGTGATCATATATATTACACTATTCTGCATGTGATGTAGCCTCTGTTTTCAAATATATTTGAGCAATTAATGATTGGCCCCTGTAGCAATGCCGGTAAATTTTGTAGTAATATGAATTATTGTATTCTAACTTTAGTACAATTCTTAATTAGGGACCTTCCATAACCCCCTATATTTGACTAATAAGTGTTAAATCTCTGATTTTTGTAATCCTGTGGAGTTGTAGGCTAGAGTTTTTCTCGATGAGAGTTGACATAATCGGTTGAAAAAAACTATAGATAAAACTAGGGCTGGCCAGTGGGCCGGGACAGCCCGACCCCGACCCGAGCCCGCCCCGAGCCTGCCCCGGTCCCGCCCCGACCCCGCCAAAAAAAAAAAAAAATTACGGGGGCGGGACTCGAACTTGGGACGGGACGATGTCTCGTCCCGCGAGACCCGAGCCCGCCCCAGGCCCGCGAGACCCGACCCCGCCCCTTTGCAAAAATGGCCGTTGCACCAACGACCATTTTAGATTATGGCCGTTGACCAACGGCCATTTTAGATTATGGCCGTTGACCAACGGCCATTTTAGCCCCCCCCCCCCCCCCAACCCCCTACCCCTTAATATTTATTTTTAACCCATAAGTTATTATATTTACACTTTAACCCAATTTTTCAACTATAAATAACTCATTTTCTCTTCATCTTTCTCACAAATCTTCCTACAATCTCTCTAATTTCTCAATATATCTCTCTACAAGTCTACATTGTTTGCTAAATATTCAATTTTATTTATTCATTTGGAAATTGGTAGTGAAGTTGGCAACTAGCTTGAGGATCTTCCATCGAGCAAAGTTTCAATTTTCAACCTCTCGATTACACGTCGACGTTACGTCGGCGTTTGGTACATTCGTTCCTTCATTAAATTATTATTGTCTGTTTATTTAGTTTAGATAACTTAATTTTATTGTCTTTAATTATTTATTTATTTATTTATTATCATAATTAAAATGGAAGGATTAAAAGGTATGTTTAAGGGTAAGGTAAGGGTGCTTCTTCTAGTAGGGGCAACCAGGGCAAGGGTACTTCTTCTAGTCATCTTATTCCTACACAGGATGATTTTGTTGATACTCAACATTTTCCTACAATACCATTAGATTTAGACCAGGAGCTATTTTCTGGAACTTAAGAAGACTTTAATTTAGACGATGATCTAGATGATATACCCACTAATGTTGATGACAACACACCCACTAGTGCACCTTCAACTGAAATACCTCCTATTCCCCCTAGTATGAAACGAGGTCCAAAAAACGACCATTAAAATCGGATGCATGGACATTTTTTGATAGGGACGTAGAGAATCAAGTAGCCATATGTAAAATTTGTAAAAATGTTTTAAAATTTAAAACTGGAAAAGGTCACGGTGGGACGGGGGGTTTAATTAGACACGTAGTAAGTGCTCATCCACTAGGTATGCCCAATACCAGGCTTCAAAACCGGGTGCGCAAACGCCGCTCCATCGGGACAATGTTCACATACCGATACATCGTCCCGGACCAAGTACGGGGGTCAAATTAACCCTATGACGGAGGGAATTGTAGGCTCTAAATACAATAAACATAGAGATAGGGAAGCAATATCAAAATTAGTTGTTGTGGAGGGTTTGCCTTTTTCATTTCCTTCATCTCCCGGTTTTATTCATTACATTAGAGATATATATAATCCTGCTTTTAATGGTTTTCCTAGATCAACTCGTTAAGAGAGATGTATTTAAATTCGCGCATGAATATCAACAATATTTACGTTTTTCATTATATCATTTTAATGGCAAAGTATCCATCACGTCGATATAGGTCGTAGTACTAACGGCCATGATTATTTAACTCGTAACTTGTCATTGGATAGATTATAAATGGTCTATGCAAAAACGTATTTTAGCGTATAGATATATAGATGATAGGCACACTTTGGTACTTTTATTGCGTAAAATATTTATCAAGTGTGCGATTATTACGGAATTACCGATAAAATTATGACTATTACATTAGATAACGCTTCTAATAACAATTACGCAATTACAATTTTAAAAAATAGTTTAACTCCTTCTTTTACAGACCATTTTCATATAAAATGTGCGTGCCATATATATAACTTAATTGTAAAGGATGGTCTATCACTTTTTGAAGACATTCTTAGTAAAATACAATTTGCTATAAACTTTATTTTTAAAAGTAATAAAGTACAATGTAGAAAAGAATATAAAAAAATTTGTCATGATTGTGGACTACCTTTTAGAAAAATTCCACAAGAAGTATCCACTAGGTGGAATTCTTTATACGAGCAACTACTTGTTGCTTATGACTATAAATTACCTATAACTTTATTTTTTAACTCTCATAATAAAAAGCCAGCTGATATGATTTTAGATAGTGATTGGGAAAAAATCTCCGAACTTATTGTATTTTTAGAGAAATTTTTTCAAGCAACAAAAGAATTTTCCGGTATATATCATCCTACTATTTCAACTATGTTATTTTATATAACTCTAATATTTTTATTACTTAGTGAATATATGAAAAAACCAGCTTATAAGGCAGCTATTAAAAAAATGTTTGTCAAAATAAAAAAATATTTTATTCCTATTCCCTCTATTTATATTATTGGTTCTGTATTAAATTCTACTATTAAAATAGACGGTACTAAATCACTAATTGAAACTATTTACGATTGTATAGAAGTACTACCACCTCCAAGTCTCAAAAATCTAAATCACCCACCACCTATTGAACAAACTAAAGAAGAAGTATTGTCTAGCGTAGAACACCAATGCAAAAATATATATAGATTTTATCAACAAGAAAATGCTAGTAACTTACCAAATTCCATACCATCTTCTTCATCTTCAACACAACCTCACAAAAGACATGCGTTTCTGCGGCTAGTATTGAAAGCCTCGTAAATAGAATGTGCGGTCGTACCTCTACTACTAACCAAATTAGCGAGTTGGATATTTTTGTTTTACGGGGTTCTGTACCGTATCAAGAAGTTATCAATGAAGATGGACATGAAGACTTGCTTTGAAATACGGAGGGGGAATGAGAAGACCTTTCCGACACTTTCATTGATGGCTCGAGATGTTTTGAACATTCAAGCGTCGTCAACTGCGTACGAAAGCGCTTTTTCTCGCATGCAGATATCAAATAGGAGACCACGTACACTCATTAGCCGGAGACAAACTTGGAAATTGCGTATTATTCGAGAGATTGGATACGAGCGGAGCGGAGAAGGTGCGGTCAACCGGAGATCAACGAAGAAGATGATGAAAACTACAACGAAATCTTAACCGAAGGTAGTGGAAGCGACGTGGATCAATTTGACCAACAAATACCAATTCCAACCGAAGAACCACAGAAATCATCAAGCAATTAGAACGAGGTTTTTTTGAGAATGTAATTTTTTTAATTGTAATTTTATTATGTAATTTGTAACTTTTGGACAACACCACAAAGTTGCAATTTAGATTTTAGACAATTGTATTTGTATTACAAAAAAATCATATGTCTATTAAATAATATAAGAGGCACAAAAACAGCCTTGGGATGTTTTTATTACACTATCTTATTTTGTTTATTGAGTTTTTTTATACATATTTTATTTTTAAAAAAAATGAAAACCCGCCGTATCCCGCCTCGAGCCCGGCCCCACCCCGAGCCCGACCCGACCCGAGCCCGACGGGATCGGGATCAGGACGGGACTTGCTCCAGTCCCGCCAGACCCGACCCCGCCAGACCCGACCCCGCCCCTTCTCCCGTCCCGCCCCGACCCCGACCCCGCCAGACCCGAGCCCTGCCCACTGGCCACTCCTAGATAAAACAGAAAGAGTGGGTAGAAAAATAGAAAAGACTTGCTCAAAGATATTTATATATATATAAAATTACGAACTCATTTATTATTATACATTAATTTGAGATTGTTATACGAATTCATAAACTTAAATCATGTATCCCTCTGCTTTCATTGCTAAGTTTACTCTTCGTAGTTCTAAGTTCTAACCATCTCTCATTCAAAGTTTGTTTGTGTTCGATTTTAACGTAATTACAATAATGTAGCTAGAGTGAATACTTTTACGGATTCGTGGAGACACTCATTTATTAGTGACGATTGACAAATTAAATAATTTAGGCTAAATAAATAGGTTGGACCAAATACATAAAATATGGAACAAGTAGTTCTATACTAAATGAACCAAGAAACACAGTTTCATGTTGGAAAAACTACATAAATGTCCCTAAAACGAAAGTATTTACGCGCTCGTGTCTATTACTTTAGATACCCTTAAACTATTTATGTGCTATACCCCCAAACATTTACCCTGGTTCAGCCCCAAACAAAACGTGAACCTCCATAATTGAGCGTTGCAACGTGAACCCCCCAACCCTTCACTAAGTTCGAGCATCTTCAACCCACAATTGGATTACGAACATTGCAAATTACAATTGAATAACTGAATTCGAACATCTTCAACAAAACATTCAGCTTAAAAATAGAGCAAACTTCAACAAAATTCAGAAAGTATGATTCAAAATTGAATTTGAATTTCCAGTTTCAAATTTGATTTTGTGATTTCAAATTACTTTTCGCTCAATTCTCAAACTAACTTGATTTATATATCTGCAAAGTGACACGTTTTCAATGGATGGTATTACAACTTTAGTGCAGCACAATGGTAGCTGAGATTCGAATAAGAAATACGTTGATTATGATGTTGACGTAATTCTCATAAACACTAAATAATATTAGCAGCTTTTGAGTTTTTTCAACTGAAGGTCAAAGGAATTTCTTTCTGACGGTTAGTTAACTAAACAATTGAAATTTTTTAATTTAAAATGACAAAAATTGAGGGAAAAGATAAATAGGCATTTTGGTCATATAAAGCGACAAGTCACGTGTCTATGTTCCTGCTTTATATAGATATATAGATTATGCGTATAGTAAATAATTAAAATATTTATACTTTAGTTCAAAATACACTATCCCTTCTAGAAAAAAAATTGCTCGACGGGGATTAACATAAATAATAATTGGAACCTAATAGCTTTCAAATTGAAAATAAGGATATAAAATTTATGTCCATAGGAATTTCAATAAATATATGTTATTACAGAGAACTATCTTTTCTATCTATTGTTACACTAAAATTTATTGAACCCTGAAATTGCCGAATTTTATTGGAACAATACACCTATCTTTACTTTCCGTACTTATCACAAAGACATTTTAGGAATCGGAACAATCCATCTATCTTAATTTCCATGCTTTCAATTTCAATAAATCTGCACTTTAACCAGCAAAAAAAAAACTCGGCTGGAGGCTAGATGATAAAATAGCTTTCGCTGTATGTATTGTTCGAGATCAAAAGCGGAGTAGGTTTTAAATTTATGGGTTCGGGATTCTAGTTCTTCGAAGTTATTGAATTTTAAATTAATAATTTATACATATTCAATGAATTTTTTAATAAAATACAGGATTTGGACCAAACTATTGAATTCAACCAAATCCGTAATCGAAGGATAGCTCCGCCCTATTCGAGATATGTGAGCTTAGATTTGAAAGAGTCGTCCAATAGTGTTCTTCTTTTTCCTTTTCTACTATTTTATTTGTTCACATGAACAACTATACATGCATTGTGAGTATACTTTGTGGTGAATAATTGAAAGGGAACGAAGATTAATATAAAAAATAATTGAAACCTAATATTTTTCGAATTGAAAGTAAGGAACAAAATTGATGTCCATAGGAATTTCAATCAATATATTATTATAGAGCTATCTTATCTATTCTATTCTATTCTATTGTTACACTAAACTATCGAAGAAAGAGAATATGAAAACCATGATCTCTCTCACCTTTAAATTGAGAAGATACCAGTTTATGATCGATGCATAAATTGAATAGAAATGATAAAGGTCACAATTCGAACCATACAATAATAATGGAACTTCCCTAGTCCTTGTTAACTTTGTAAAATTAAATTGAAAAAAGTAGGAGGACATAAGATATTTGATAGTTCTATACTAACAATATTTTTTGTTTCTCACTCGGTGTCCGGTACCCATATTTAGGCACGATTAAATTCGGATTCACGCTGGAAAGTCCACACTGAGAGGGAAAACGGTCCCTAACAAAGGCAGTTCTACACCCAGAGAGGCTCGAACCCGATACCTCTAATTAAATATGAAGAAATATTCGTCTCCACCACAACTCTAATCGGTTCTATACTAACCACTTGGCTGCACGCTAGATGATAAAAGAACTTTTGCTGTGCGTATAATTCGAGATATGTTAGCTTAGATTTCAAAGAGTCGTCCAATAATGTTCTTCTTTTCCTTTTTCAATTATTTTATTTGTTCACATGAACAACTATACATGCATTGTGAGTATACTTTGAGGTCGCTCAACTTTAATTTAAAGGTCTTCTTTATTTTTATATATAATTAATTAATTAAGCTTAAATTATTGAAGAATGTTCTTCAAACTTGGATCTGATCAGCTAGGCATCATGTTCCATATTAATCACTTATATTTGTCTCATTAAGAAAGAAAAAACATGCCATGTGTCTGATCTGTTGAAGATCTCTCTATTTGGTCTCCATTTGTGACTTCATATATAAATTCCTAAATGCTTGTGAGAGTAAAAAGAAGAGAACAAGAGCCACTT
Organism: Anisodus tanguticus; assembly: GCA_034509755.1. Taxonomy (NCBI): domain Eukaryota; kingdom Viridiplantae; phylum Streptophyta; class Magnoliopsida; order Solanales; family Solanaceae; genus Anisodus; species Anisodus tanguticus. The sequence continues at coordinate 20,107,540 of CM067561.1, read as the reverse complement.
GATGTGCTATTTGTCCCATGGTATTGCTTGCCTTTTTCTACTCTTTTTATTTCAAAAATATGAATAGGTGTTTATCTTTATGAATGGGAATTGGAGCTAGTACTTTTTGCATATCTCAACTGCAGATTTAGATCAAACAAGATAAGTTTAACGTAATTTCATCAATTGACATATATTTACTGGTGAAATTATCAATCGACTATTTCAAAAAAAGAGTACAATCATATTGAGAACGTGACCTCATAGAATCACTCTCAAAGAGGTTTTCACAAGTGTCGGCTATATAATCAGGTGTCACGTGAAAGCTAACAAAATAAAGCTTGAATGACAGTAAGTCAAACGATAAAATAGAAAAAAACTTATGGATGATATAAAAATTTAATGTGGTTCGATCCACTAATAAAAAAACTGTTAAAAACCAACGAAAAAACCGATGGATTATGTCGCAATACAAAATCGACGGAAAACCGACGCATTGCGTTGGTTTTTATGTTTTTTTCAATTTTTTAATAAAAATCCGACGGAACACGTCCGCAAAATTAATTGTTAAAAACCGACGCATTCCGTCGGTTTTATTAAAAATAAATAAAAATTAAAATATTTAAAACCGACGGAAATCTCGGTTATTATTCTAAAAATATAAAAAATATTTTATAATTCAATTCGTTTGTAAAATATTAATAAAAGAAATTATGGTTTTTGTTAAGAAACCGTCGGTTTCATAATTTATTAATTTTTTTAGTCAAACCGGTCAAACGTGAAAAAACCGACGGACCGCGTCGGTTCCGTTCCGTCGGTTTTTCTAATTTTAAGAGACCCCAAACCGGGTCTTCATTATTATTTCTCCCAAAACCAAAACAAAACCCACCAGCCTTGCTCCACGGCCCCCGTCGCCGTCACCCACCTCCATTAATTTCTCCCAAAACAGTGAGGTAAGCCTCAAACTATGGCTTTTAAATTTTGTTGAAATTTTATTAATTATCTTTAGATTGTAGGTCCAATGTTAATGCACTGTATGTTAGTTTTTCATTTATTTATGATTTTATAGTAGTATTGATGTGTGGAAATTTAAATTTGTGAAAAAAATATAGATTTTTTTGCCAAATGTTTTGATGATTTCTTTTTATTTTTTTGTGGATAATCTTAGTTTGTAGCTTTAATGTGTATGCAATTAGTTTATTTATGCAATATTTATAATTTATTGATGTGTATGGATTTGAATTTGACAAAAAAAAGTAGATTTATTTGTCAAAAATGTATAGGGACCACTTTAGATTATTATTTTGGTTGAAATATCAATATAAATGTAGATTTCACTAGTTTTGAGAAATTTCGTTAACCATTTGTAGATTCTTAATTATTAAGAATGCATTTTAATTAAAAAAAAACCCGTTAATTAAGCATAATTACAAAGAACATGCAATAATTAAAATTAACATGTGAACTACAAATTAGTTATAGTTTAATATATGCGACCTAACTTTTAATTTATTATTTATATTTGTGCATATTTTTGTAGATGGATCATCATATGTGGATGTATAATAGGACTAATAGTGAACGTGTCGGTGTGAATGATGAATTTGTTGAAGGTGTTAAAGAGTTTATCATACATGCAATGTCACTTGATCCTTATCAAAGTGAAGGGGTAATTATGTGTCCTTGTTTGAATTGCAAGTATATGAATTATTTTAAATCGAAAACGGTTAAGCTGCATGTATTCGTAAGGGGTTTAAGGAGAGATATTATGTTTGGACTAGACCTGTCCAAAGGTTGGGTCAGGCCGGATCAGGGCCGGGTCGGGTGACTTTTTTTTTCTGCTTGCCCGAACCAGACCCTATTTTTTAAAAAAATTCCGACCCTGGCCCTGACCCTTTGGGGACCCTACGGGTCACGGGTCGGCCCTGACCCATCGGATTTTTTTGGCGGGCCGGGTCGGGTCGGGCCGGGTCGAGGGATTTTTTTTTTACAAAAAATGAATTTCCAAAACTGAAATTGGCATTCACCCCTACATTACCACGAATTTTTGACGTTGAAATGTATTGTATATCGTGAGATCTGACTAAAGAAAAAGAAAATTAGAAATCGATTTGGGAGAAAACACAAATTGATTGGAAAAACAGACGTTTTCTAAAAATTGGATGCGCCAAACCGCCTTATGGCTGTGTGACCGGCCCTGTCTCAAAAAAATACGCAAAATAAAAAAATCGGGTAAAACGGACATTTGAGCGCAGAGTTATGACCATTTAAAGTTTCATCAATTTACAACTATTTTCTCTCCCTATATTATGATTCCGTGATATTAACAGAACGACTAATAATATAAATATATAATTAATAATCAGCTACCGTTTTATCTTATTTTATGTCGAGCTCAATGTAGATTAGAGCAATACATATATTATAAAAACATGCATTATATCACTTATTAATGGCAAAAATATATATAAGTACAAAATAAATATTAATGAATGAAAAATAATATAGATTATATTTAAAAAATGACCCTGGCCCTGGTTTTTTGGGTCGGGTCGGACCGGGCGGGTCCCCGACCTGGTGGACAGGTCTAGTTTGGACTGATCATGGAGAGGTTGATGGGTTAATGGTGTATATATTATAATTTGGTTATTGGTGAAAGTAGTAGGTCGTAGGAAAATATTGATGTCTAATATGATAGAGTTAACGATATGGTCAATGATGCTTTTGGGATACATTCTGGGTTTGAACCTGAACAAATTATTGAGCAACCTCCCAATGAAGAAGCAATGTGCTTCTATTAAGAATTAGAAGAGGCTAGTCGTCCACTTGACAAATACAAAAGATTAGCTAAGCAGAGGTCTAAGAATTTTCAGCGCCTCCCGTCTGGACTACCTGGTGAAGGATCTTTCCAACAGGGCAAAAGGCATTGATGGTGTCCAAGTCGCAGCTATGGCGCAACGAATCAAAGAACTTGATTGGCAATTAGTAGCGGTTGAAGATAAACAATTGGAGGGAGAGAGAGATGAAATAGAGCCTGGAATCGCTCGAGGCACAAGTTAGGAGTCACATTGCATGTGGACGATTTGGTGTGCCTCGCTCTCCCCCTCCTTACCCCTAAGATGATGATGAAATGGAGTCGGAAGACGACGGTGAATACGTAGACCGTACATTGGATGATGAGATGCCTTAGTACTTAGGATTTTCCTTATGTTATATTGGTACTTTGTATAATGATTTTGGTTAAATGTTTTGAAAATTTTGAACTTTGGTAGACTTTTTTTTAATTATATTTGATGTGTTTAATATCGTATTTGATGTGTTTGATTGATAATTAGGATGTTATTTATGTTGTAGCTCATTTAGAACTATTTTGACAGCATTTAGTGGTGGTTTGTAGCTGAAATTGAAATATATTTGTGTTTGGGTGTTTTTGGCAGGTGTGGCTGCTGAAAAACCAGCAGAATTCTGCTGGTTTTTTCTTAGAAAATCGACGAATCTGTCGTTTGTGTTTAAAAAATTTAAAATTAGAGAAATTAAATCTGATGGATTCCGTCGATTTTTAATAATATATCATATATATATATATAAAATAATAATTTAATTAACAAACCGATGAAATCCGTCAATTTTCCAATTAAATTATTATTTCGTATAAAAAATCGACGGATAATGAAACCGACGCCATCCATCGATTTTCAAAAATCAACCAGGCAAAAACCGACGAAAGGGTTTTCGTCAGTTTTTTTTTAAATCGACGCACTACGTTTATTTTTTCCGTCTATTTTTAGCCTTTTTTCAGTAGTGATCAATTGGCCTACACTAAAAGATGAAGATGAACTATTCCAGAGAGTGCAAAGATATCTAGAGAATAACTTCATAAAATTTATTATTAAAAAGTTTTAAATATGTTCAAATATAACTTTAACTTTTAAATACTTCTTTTCAATTTAACTTTTAGTAATATTTTTTCAACAACATAACATACCCAATACTTTTACCTTTAAATATCACTAAGTTTATGTCCAAAACGCCTATTAAATAACAAACCTAATTTAACCCACCTTGCAGGTTACAAGCATCACATAGAGAATCAGAGCACAATGATACTATTTTATTTGTTTCTATAAGCTTTATTAATTCGACTAATTCAACAACAATATTGATGATTGAGACTTGAATGAACATACTTGGAGCCATATTGTGCATCAATGCTATTAAAAGAACACAGCGCCTATTTATTTTGAGACAAAGTATTCAGTTTTGTAAACTCACTTTTGGATTAATTTAGTTTTGCATGTGGGGTGTATTTGGTATGACGGAAAATATTTTTCTATTTTTTCTTGTTTGGTTATATTAAATATTTTAAATAGAAGAAAATATTTTCCTAAAAAAATTGGTGAAAAATATATTTCATATTAATAAAAGCACATCAACGCATCTCCAATCCACCTCCACCCAACCCCCACCTCCCCAACCACCACATCTTCACCCCCACCGCCCTCACCCCGCAACCTACCCCGCTTATCCCCATCATTAAAAGTTGCACTATGAATTTGAAATTTCATAATATTTTGCTTTGAATATATGTAAACGCTTTTAAAATGACATTTCTTAACTTGCGTATCAAACACAAGAAAATAAATAAAAATCACTTATTTTATAAAAATATATTTTTTAAGAAAATATTTTTAAAATACCAAACACACCCGTGATGGGTCTAAATTTTCCTCCTACCAACCAAAGCAAGGACCGCACATTTTATTTCACAAATTAAGCTAAACTGATGTGTTTTGCGCGATATTTCACTAAAATTTGTTTCTAAAAATATTTAAAATTGAAACTTTGTTTTTCTTTTAAATTAATGATGGTAGGAGAAACGTCGAGGAGGACCGTTGAATTTTCAGGAGCCAGAGATAAAGACACAGATTCGGTCGAACTAAGTAATTTTGGTTCAAACTATATATTAGTCTTAAATAAATTTATTTAATATATACAAAATTTTAATTTAGAACTCATTAATTTAAAATGACTAAAATCTTGAACCCATAAATATTAAATTCTAACTCCACCTAGCAAAAGGGTAGATCTTTGTTGTGGTAACTTATTTATTCACTTAGAAATCAGGACGATATTTACTGCAAGTTGCAATAACCACTACGTAAAATCGTAAGAAAAAAATTTCATTGTAAAAGTTTGCTAATTAACCATTAATTGAACTCAGTTTTACCATGCATATTGCAGAGAATCTCTCTATAGACAGAGGAGTCCACATTCCAAAAAATGATCCTCCCTCTATCTCAATATATATATATATATATATATATTTATCCCCTTTTGAAAGTCAATTTATATTTTATTTTGCCTGTACATTTGAATATATTATTTTTAAATTTTTTAAAATAAATTTACATATTTGAAAACTATGTAAAAAATACTACAAGTTAAAATATAATTATTAATAATTTAAAATATTTAATAGACTTACGGCTAATTCATTTCACACTTGTCACATAAATTGAAACGGAGGAATTAAATACTATATAAATTATAATGTGCTCAGAAAAAGGAAAAGAATCTATGCAACTCACGTTTAGCCTCTTAATTATTTAATCAAAGTATAATAAGAGTATTTTGACAAGTACTGAATTACTCTTTAAATAATTTTTATAAAATTTTCACCAATATTTTTAAATTATGAAGTTCAGCACTAATGACCAAATGAATATTTAACTTTCATATTTATTAGTTTGGAATACTCATTATTCACGGGCAAACGAGGCTTCCTCTCATTAAGAAACGAGATGTTAAAACGATAATACATGCTGCTTTTTCTCTCTTCGATTTTCTCGTTAGCCAATTTCTTAATAAACAAATTGTATTTTCAAACTATATCACAAATTCGAACAAGCCAAGGTTGGTCCTATAAATGTATCACTAATCATGTCCATCTATTTAGGCTCATCTCACTTAAATATAAAATAAAATAAATTTTGACAAAGAAAAGTGTCTCTAGCATTAGAAGTTTTATATATTTTTACTAATATATAAATTTCTGATTGGTCTAAAGGACTCTTAACAGACACATTAGTGATTAGACCTAAGGTAAACGTAGACTAAAATTTAATTCTAGAACTAAATGACGCCGCTTATATATATCATTTTCTTTCATGATATCTTATTTTCTCCTAAGTCTGAGATAACTTTATTTCATGAGATGTCCACCTAACTTTATTTCAGGTGTTGAAACCTTAATTATAGAGCTAGTTAATAAAACCTTATATTCTATATAGGATAAATATTTCATGTTTAGATCACAATTAGAACATTTTACCTGTAATTATATTTGTGGGAAGATTCTGTGGATCTTTTTACGATATCGTTATTGAATGCAAAAGGACACCATAATGAAAACTCAGAGCGACAGCACACCAGAAAAAGTGTAGCTGAAACAAACTATTATGAGGGCCTATTCTACAACAAACCCTAGAATTTTTCATTTTCATTTTTTTGAAGAGTAAGTTAAACCAGACTTGAGTTAGGTAGTACTTCATTTATTCTAATTTAATGTGTTACAATTTGAATTAGTATGTAGTTTAAGAACGACTATTTTTTAAAACTTATGATTATGATATATTATACTCCATCTATTCCAATTTATGTAGCACAATTTTCTTTTTGATCTGCCTAAAAAAGAATGTCACATTTATATTTACAAACAATTTAACTTTATGAGATGATTTACAGTCCCACATTTATATAAGATTTGTTTTAGACCACACATTTCAAAAGTATTCCTTTCTTTCTTAGATTCGTGTCAAGTCAAATGGTGTCACATAAATTGAAATGGAGGAAGTAATATTTATGTGGTTATAAAGTTTTTTGAAGCTTATGATTTTGAATATGTAGTAACAAGCTTAAAGGTATAAGTTCTACGTACAGAGTGGTGGTTAGATCAACACTATTGTATGGAGGGAGGCTTGTCCGTCAAGAATGCCCACGGTTAGAAGATGAAGATAACAGAGATGAGGATGCTCAGATTGATATGGAGCATACTATGAGAGATATGATTAATAATGAAGTTATACAGAACAAGATGAGACTGGCCTCCGTGAACAAGATGAGGGAAGAGAGACTAAGATGATTCAGACATGTGAAGAGTAGGCCCGATGATGCGCTAGTGATGAGGTGTGAGAGGTTGGCTGTAGCGGGAATTAGAAGAGGCAGATAAGAACTGGAGGGTGGGTGTTCGGGGGAAGGAGGTGATTAGAGAGAGCATGACTCAACTTCAGTTGACTGAGGTCATAACCTTAGATAGGAAGGTATGTAAGTCAAGGATTAAGGTAGAAGGTTAGTAGGCAGCTGAGTGTTACCGTACTTTTAGTAGTATGATTTAGGTATCATGTAATTTTTTATTCGCCTATGTGTATTGATATCTGTTGATGCACCTATATTGTACATTATTATTTTGTTGTCTCTTTTTTCTTATCCACTTTAATTTCTTGCGTCGGTCACATCTCTTTTAAGTCAAAGGGTATATCGAAAATAACTTTTCTACCTTATAAAAATAAAGGTAAAATTTAGGTACATCTCATCCTCCTCAGACCCACTTATAAAATTACATCGCGTATATTGTTGTAGTAGTACTTTTGTATTATGAAGTCCACTTTATATCTAAAACATTGTAAGTACAAAAATATATGTTAAGAGGGTAAGATGAAAAGTGAAATATGTTTTTAAGTACAAAAATATATCTTTTTTTTATATCCAGTTTTCCGTCTTACGCCAGACTATTCCTAGAGATAGTAGTCACGGCCTCTCAGCACTACTACCAGTAAATCGCGGGATGTGCCTGAATGACCAAAGTTTGAAAATAGAACAACTGATATCACCTACAACAAAATATATCTTTTCTTTAAACCGTCTGATAAAGAAATAGTGTCACAACTTGGGTGGGATGGGGGCGCAAAATACCATACACAGAAGACTAACTCAATAACTTAAACCCTATATTTATATTAAATTTTTTATTATTTATATTTAAATATTTAATTATGAATAAGAAATTAAACCGAGCTATGACTTTAGAGGCAAATTAAGAATCCATAAACTTTAAATATCGGCTATGTCTCTTATAAAAAGTACTTGTTTCGTCGTAATGCATGTAATACTTTTTTCTTTTTAGTTAATTTAAAAAAGAATAACACTATAAATATAATATTAATTTAATTTTAATTTTTTTATTAATCCTTAATAAAACCGTATGCAATCAAGTGTCTTCACATGAATTGATACATGGAGTCCGCTTGAGCAGCTCAATTGGTTATCAAGGGGGATATTTGGAAAATGGTCAAGGATCGAATCCCGTCAGCGGCAGTGTGAGGTTACTTCTTGAAATAAAGGAGGGCCCCTTGTGCGCAGCGTGGTCCTGATCTAACCTTTGAAATCAATTAAGTCACCATGATTTACCTCATTCACAGACCTGTCGAACCGGAATGTGGGACTCCTGGGGTGGGAGTTCCACCTTTTTTTTGGAAAATGAATTGATACAGGGAGTACCATTTCTTTTGACGAGAAGATTTAACCAGAGTTGAGTTAGACAGTGACCATGGAGCTTGTGGATGAGTTTATGACCGTTTGAAAGGCAAAGAGGCACATATGTACAGAACTACAAGTACAGTCAATTACATGACAAAAGCTTTTGCTTTACTGCTCAATTTCCTAAAACATTGTCTCCCATTTTCAACAATACTGTAAAATTTACGCACATCATACATATAAAAGTGCCACCAAAACAAACATTTAACTCCCATGTATGTACTTCACAAACACTAGTAGCCTCCTTCTTCTTCTTCTCTCACCTCCTTTACCAACTTATTCTCTTGAAAAAGTGAAGGGATTAGTGTAATTTCTTCATTATTGCTTCTGCAATCTTGCAATAATCATGGCTGCTTTTATGTTATCTTTGGTATTTTTCTTGGCTATCACTGGTCACTCAAGTAAGCTGCCCTCAAGTTTTCTGCACTTTTTTCTTTTTTCATATTTTCTTTAGATGGGGTTTGACTAGATTTTTCTCTTTGTAAGCTGCGACTTTACATTTCCATTTCCCCCTCAAATTTTCTCTTTTTTTTTTGCATTGGGGTTTTACTATATTATGCTTTTAATGATGTTTTTGATTCTACTAATTTCAAAGGGTAAATATTGAATTTTGTGCTTAACTCAATCTCAAAAGTTAGCTTGTAGTTGAGTATTGTCCAAGTCCATATAAAAAATATATATTCTCATATCCGATGTCAGACTCTTAACACTCTCCGCACACCCAGACCTCCTTGTTAATCAGAGCGTGGATAATATAATTTGGTACCCAACATCGTGAACAAATAATTAGAATGTGTCTGGCTCTGATACCATGTGAAGAATGTATGTTGTTAGGTGAGGATTGTCCAAGTCCATATAAGAAATTCATGTTCTCATTCCATATCCGATGTGAGCTTAACACAAAGAGATGTTCTTGATTCTACTAAGTTCAAAGATTCAATCTTTTTCCCTTTGCCTTAAAGTTTTCTGCATTTTTCATATTTTTCTTGAGATGGGGTTTCACTATATTTTGCTGGATGTTCTTACTAAGTTCAAAGATTCAGTCTTTTCCCCCTTTGCGTTCAAGTTTTCTGCATTTTTCATATTTTTCCTAAGATGGAGTTTCACTATATTTTGCTCGTAAGGATGTTCTTGATTCTGCTAAGTTCAAAAATTTAGTCTTTTTCCCTTTGATAAACACAATGAGTTTTGCTTGTTTATGCTGATTTTCTTTTGTTACTTAATTTGTTGTGTAGGTGCCAGTTACTGTATTTGCAAAGATGGTGTAGATGAAAAGATACTTCAAGAGAACATAGATTATGCCTGTGGATCTGGAGCCGATTGCACAGCTATCCATCAAAATGGTGCTTGTTATAACCCTGACACTATCAAAGATCACTGCAACTATGCTGTAAATAGCTATTATCAGAGGAAAGGTGCATCTGGTGCTAGCTGTGACTTTAAGGGAAGTGCAACTTTGACTTCAACTGCACCAGCTTGTAAGTTTCCTCATTGAAACATTTACTAATCCTTGCATTTATTTTGTATCTTCAAAGATTTAGTATTAACTTTTTGTTGTTTTCTGCTTTTTAATCATCAGCCACTGGTTCTGGATGTGTATATCAGTCTACTGCTGGGTATGTTTTCTAAACTATATGGCATATGTCATGTTAGATCTGACATTGCATAAACATCTCACTACTTAGTTTTTGGACAGTATTAGATTCTACTTAAAGTTTTACCTTAAAAATAAAGGAAAGATTCCATATGTTGCTCCTGGCTGTATGATAATTGCTTCAACTTAAAGCTCATTTTTGACCTTTTGATCCTGGAAAAACAAGAAAAAGGTTCCTTTTTATGGTGACAATTACAAAATTTTGTGGCTTTTGAGGGTAAAGGCTTGTTGAAGATAGTTAAACTGTGTCCTTTGGATATGAAAAGACGAACTCCGTTTTAATTTACGTGAACCTATTTGATTGAGCGAGCATGCTTTTTAAAACATAAAAAGACTTTTGAAATTGTGGTATTAAACATATCATATTTGTGTAACTATAAGACTTTTGAAACTTGTAGTTATTTTCATTCAGGACAAAATGAGAAATTTGAATTATATTATTTTCATTTTTTAGAAACAGATTAAAAAGGGAATAGGTACATATAAATTGAAATGGAGGGGAGTACATACATAAGAAAAGAGCAACTTGATTATGACTCAATGGTCGGTTGTTGTATAATTAAGATTGTTGCTTCTCGTACACGAGATCCTGGTCAATATGAGTACCATCCCAAAGCTTTAGTTCCACAGAATGAACTACCTCCTTTGAGAGGTCAATCTCCACCAGAGCCCTAGAGAAGCCTGACCCTTGTCGTTCGTGAGTTTATCCGTTCCAATTGGCCTCCCTATCCGCGAAAGGATTCGGCTTAAAGCCATTTCATTCCATAATTCTAGTGGTAGGGACGGTAGCCGTACCCATATAGGTATAGTACATATCTCCTGCCTGTTAAAAGTGAAGCAGTGCGGAATGTCCTTTAGCAGTAGGGGGGTGCTGTAGACAAAATGTGGCCCATTGGCCATAACCTTTTCTTTGTCTGCTTCACTGTTGAATTTAAAGATGATCCAACCTGAGGCATGGACAAGGTGAACCGGTATGTTACTCCCCATGATCTACATAGCTTCATAAGGGCTATGTTCCCCGGGAAAGTACCTGCAAAGTAACCAATTAGTAAATAGCCCCATGTGTCAGTGAGGTCGTCAATGTCTGCTCTGGCTAGTTCCACCGGCCCGTCATGACAACTATCTTTCACAAAATGCAGACGTCTATCATTGGAGACGTTACTGTTTCCTTTAAGCACAGATGCGTAAGCCTTCTTGTTCTGGCTTGTACCTTTGTATTGGTTTTCCTTCGGCGTAGGCTCATTCTTTGCTGTGTCGCCATTGATACTGCCTGAATCCGAGGTAGTGTCTTTGGAGCCTAGCGTGACCGAGGAGGGAGTGAAGTCCGAAGCTCCCTCCTTTGCCAATGTAATCTTCACACCCGTATTGTCTCCCCCCGCTTGAAGTCCGGTTATATATAGCGTACTTTCACTATCTTGTAATTGTAAAAGCTCGCACAAATTATATCCACCGGGCCTGTCCGGTTTAGGATCAGGCAATTCTATTTGTAATCTAGATCATGGGCAAAAGAAAAAAGAAAAAAGAGGTTTTTAAACCACTCAACATACGGGTGGGTCAAGCACCCATTGAGGTAGGGATAAATGACCCCGTCGTCTTCCCCCCAATTGCCCCCGGCCCCGCTTTACAACGGACCGCAGGCAATGGAATTCAAGCGGGGGGAGACAATACGGGTGTGAAGATTACATTGGCAAAGGAGGGAGCTTCGGACTTCACTCCCTCCTCGGTCACGCTAGGCTCCAAAGACACTACCTCGGATTCAGGCAGTATCAATGGCGACACAGCAAAGAATGAGCCTACGCCGAAGGAAAACCAATACAAAGGTACAAGCCAGAACAAGAAGGCTTACGCATCTGTGCTTAAAGGAAACAGTAACGTCTCCAATGGGAGACGTCTGCATTTTGTGAAAGATAGGCGTCATGACGGGCGGTGGAACTAGCCGTGAGCGGACATTGACGACCTCACCGACACACGGGGCTATTTACTAATTGGTTACTTTGCGGTACTTTCCTGGGAACATAGCCCTTATGAAGCTATGTAGATCATGGGGAGTAACATACCTGTTCACCGTCCATGCCTCGTTGGATCATCTTTAAATTCAACAAAGGAAGGAGACAAAGAAAAGGTTATGGCCAATGGGCCACATTTTGTCTACACAAGACCCCCTCATCGCTAAAGGACATTCCGCACTGCTTCACTTTTAACAGGCAGGAGATATGTACTATACCTATATGGGTACGGCTACCGTCCTTATCACTGGAATTATGGAATGAAATGGCTTTAAGCCGAATCCTTTCGCGGATAGGGAGGCCAATTGGAACGGATAAACTCACGAACGACAAGGGTCGCTTCCTATGCTAGGGCTCTGGTGGAGATTGACCTCTCAAAGGAGGTAGTTCATTCGTGGAACTAAAGCTTTGGGATGGTACTCATATTGACCAGGATCTCGTGTACGAGAAGCGACCAGGATACTGCAATAAGTGCAAACAGATCGGCCATTATGCGGAGGGATGTGAAAAACACAAGGCTGAGATTAAGAAACGCTTGCAAGGAAAAGGAGTGATCCACACCCCAAATGCTGCGGCAAAAGGGGTACATACCTACCTCGATGACGAAGGAAGGGCTCACGGCCCGGGAGAATGGCACTACTTCGGCCGTGGGAGAGAAAGATGTTAGCATGGGTGGCCAACCCTGGGGGTGCAAACCGGGGCCGGCAAGGGTCGACCGGAACGCACAAAAATGATAGCCAAAGAGCGGGTAAAGCCCCTACTGTTGACTTGATTACTTCGGACAAGATTACGGGTGGCCAGCCCTCGGGGATACAAACCGGGACTGGCAAAGGTCGGACTGAGTTTCGAAAGATGGGGAAGCTCGTGGGAAAAACCATGGCTGTCGGATTGACTAAAGGAGTGGAGGACGTGGCTAAGGGTGCGGAATTGAGAGGCCAGCCTATCGGGGACCAAACCGAGGCTGGCAAATGTAGGAGATCGGGGAGAGGCCACGGATGGCCGGCCTTCGGGAACACGGACCGAGGCCGGCAAAGGTGGGATATCGGGGAGAGGCCACGGATGGCCGGCCTTCGGGGACACGGACCGAGGTCGGTAAAGGTGGGAACGACCGGACACGGCTAAGGAGCGGATCTTTGCCCCTCAAACCGTACGTCCTAAAGAAGCGGAAGGGAGCACCACATCGCAGCCCATAGTGCTATTAGCCCGGCATTTGTGATACAGTCCGCCATATTCAGAAAACTTGCGGATATGCATGGCAATATTGAAGAGCAAAACAAAATAGATCATAAGGCAAAAACCGCTATAGAAATAGCTATGGCACAAGGTGGTGGGGAAGTCGGGAGCACATCGGAGGACACCTACGGGGCACAAACCGTGGGCGGCAAAGGTCGGACAACTCTAGCAGCCCAACCCGTCGGCCCCTCGGCTAGGGATGGGAAAGGTGGGAACAATGATCGGGAAAGTAAGGTTACTCCGGATGAGGAGGATACATGGAGGTAAAAAGAAAGGGGAAGCCAAAAGGTAACCCCGTTAGCCAGAACCTAACATTCCCCTTAAGCAAAATGCCGACCCTTACTTCCAAAAAAGAAGGGTCGAGTAATGACCTTTTGCCGCCAAGAACAATGAGGATAGCACGAAGGGGACTAACCCCCTTTCGTTATCTAAATGATTATCGCTTCATGGAATATAAGGGGGCTGCACAAGTCCTCAAAGCAAAAGGAGATCAGCATGAGGAGAACATTGATGTATTTGGCATCCTAGAATTTGGCATGAGGAGAACATTGATGTATTTGGCATCCTAGAATCCAAGTTAAATCACTCCTCCCTGCAAAGCTTTTGGACTTCCAAATTCAAGAATTGGAAGGTGTTGGACAACTTTGGGCATCATCCGGCAGGGAGAATCTTTATTATTTATAACCCTGCTAAGGTCAGACTCCAAGTTCAGGATATCAACCCTCAAGCTATACACTGCAGCATCACATGCTTGATCTCTTCAAGATTATTCTATGCCACTTTCGTCTATGGGCTCCACTCTACGGTGGCCCGCCGAGGCCTATGGGACAAGCTACGAGACTACGGGTCTGGTATCTCGCAGCCGTGGATAGTCCTCGGGGATTTCAACGCGGTGATGAGTGAAGAGGAGAGATACAACATGGCCCCGATTAGTATCTATGAGATGAAAGATATTGTTGACTGCTGTCGTGACTTGGGACTCTCGGATATGAATTCCACCGGATGTGAATTCACCTTCAACCGGAAAACAAATTCGAAAGAAGCTTGACAGGCTCTCACCAATGGAGTTTGGTTGCAAGAGGGATGGTATGGTAATGCACATTTCCGTCGGTCCGGGCCCTTCTCGGACCATACGCCGTGCATTGTCTCTATTTTGGATCCCCCATGGCCGAAGAACAAACCTTTTAAATTCCCGAATATGTGGGTCGCACATGCGGAATTCGGAAATATTATAGCAAATACTTGGGAAAGGGACATTCGGCACCGCCCAATATACTTTGTGTCGTCACCGTATAGTATCAAAAGACCTTGAGGTACCTCAACGCAATGGAGTTCTCCCATATCTCAATGAGGGTCAAAAGAGCAAAAGAGGAGCTAGATATAGCGCAAAAAGAAGCTTTGGATAACCCGCACTGGATCATCTACATGTGAGGGTTACGGAGCTCGAGCACGATTCCAATGCCCTTATTGAGGCGGAAATGAGTTATCTTCGACAACTTGCCAAATGTGAGCACCTTAAACTTAGTGACAGTGCACCAAGTTCTTTCACGCCATGGTCAAGAGAAACTCAAAGAGAAACTTTATCGCGGCAACGGAAAAGAGGGATGGCTCACTCACGACATCTATTGACCAAGTCGCCGAGGAATTCATATTTCATTACAAAGGACTCCTTGGCACTAGGGAGTATTGTGAGCCTATTGATGTTGGGGTCATTGCTTGAGCAAGTGCCTCTCGGCGAGAACGGGGGGGAGGTCCTTGTTCGAACTATCACGGATGCGAGAGATTAAAGGGGTACTATTCGGTATTGGCGAAGACAAAGCACCAGGCCCCGATGGCTTCTCCTCGGGTTTCTTCAAAAAGGCCCGGAATATCGTGGGAAGGGATTTCGTGATGCGGTAAAAGAATTCTTTCTATCCGGCAAGCTTCTAAAGCGAGTCAACCACACCACTATCGCTCTTGTCCCTAAAGCTCCGCACGCCCTACAGGTGGGGGACTTCGAGCCCATATCATGCTTTGCAATATTTTGTACAAGGTGATCACAAAAATAATTGCCTCAAGGTTGGAATCGGTCTCGCCTAACATCATTGACCCGCCCAACGGCGTTTGTACGGGGACGGAGTATGTCCGATAATATTCACCTCGCTCGGGAGCCGCTCGGGAGTTATAACCACAAGAGAACTTCAAGTAGATGCATGCTTAAGGTGGACCTCCCAAGGCGTTTGATTCAAGAATTGGGAATTCCTTACGGCTATTTTAATTAGTTTAAACTTCCGGAGAAGTTGGTAACTTGGATCATGGAGTGCGTTTCGACAAGATCCTACTCCATCTCAATCAATGGGAGTTTATACGGGCATTTTAAAGGCCGCAAAGGATTGAGGCAAGGGGACCCTCTTTCCCCTACCCTTTTTGTTATTTGCTTGGAGTATCTATCAAGGTTGCTTAAAATGAACACCCTACGGGAGATTTTTAATTTCCACCCGAAATGTGGCGACTTGATGATCACACACCTAGCCTTTGCGGATGACCTTCTCCTCATGTCGAGGGGGGACGCAAAATCGGTTCGACATCGATGAAATGTCCGAGAGACTTCCGGACTTGCTCGGCCTTAACTCCAATGCGCTTAAATCCGGATCTATATGGCGGGTATTGAGGACCACGTCTCAGAAGACATTAAACGGATAACAAACTTTGACACAGGAACCATGCCTTTCCGCTACCTTGGTATCCCGCTTACGGCGGAAAAGTTAAAACTAGTGCATTATGATCCGTTCTTGAGCAAAATTTCGGGTTACACTACCGCTTGGATGGGTGCTACCCTTTCGTATCTTTGGAAGACTAGAGCTTATCAAGTCGGTCCTGCAAGGGGTCGAGTGCTTTTGGCTCTCTATTCTTCCCGTTCCCGGCATGGTTTGCGAGAAAGTAACGGGCCTTTGCCGTTCTTTTCTTTGGCGGTCCAAGCACCCTATTGTGGCCTGGAAGGATTGTACTAAGCCCAAAGCCGAAGGAGGCCTGGGCATTAGAGATAGATATCAAAGCTTGGAATCGTCTCTTCTTTCTAAATGTTTGTGGAACATTCACCGAAGAAAGATTCCCTCCGGATCGGTGGATCAACCATAAATACCGAGCGCTTCGGATAATATTTGGACTCGGAAGGCTAAGAAAGAAGACTCTCCTTTAATCAAGAGGTGCTTGGACATCCGTGACATCATCCTCTCCAGAGAAGGATCTCCCGAGATAGCGGTCACTACTATGACTAAGTGGCATGCGATCAGTCTTGTGGCACGCAGAGTGCATATGACTATTTCAGCCGAAAGGCCAACTAGTGCTATGGGCAAAGGACGTTTGGAATGCTTGTATTATCCCCGTGCAATCTTTCATCTTATGGCTATGTGCTAGGAAGAGACTACGCACCAAGGATAGAATGGCCCACATGGACATTGACGGACTATGCTCACTTTGTGGGCAAACAGATGAATCACTTGCGCATCTTTTCTTTACTTGCCCGGTAAGTAGACACATTTGGACAAGTATAAGGAGTTGGCTCGGGATCACTAGGGCCATGACTACCATTGACAGTGCGCTAAAATACATCAAGAAGGAAGGGCGTGGTACAGGATGGCAAGCAAAAGCCAAGCGCGTAGCGCTTGCCGCAACGGTCTACCACATCTGGAATGAGCGAAACAAGATTATTTTCGATGGGTCTAGATTAGATAAGGGGCTCTCCTCTTCAAAATCAAGACTAATATCTACAAAATCCTTTTTGCTCTTTTCCCGCTTTTCTTGGAAGATTTTGTCTCCTTAGCAGAGGTTAGCTAGCATAGATAAACATTAGCTAGGGTAAAACCTCTAGACTACCCGGTTTGTGGGACTAGCTAGAGTCTCCCGACCTCCCGGGGTGTGGGATCGGCGGGAGTATGTTACGCTTTGTATCCCGCGTTAGCCCGGTTTGTGGGCTGCACGGGAATACCAGTGTTTAGGTTGCGTACGAGACAAGATGCCGCCCGCAAAGACACGTGACGAGGGTGGGGTTTTACCCATGACCGAATAGGTACTCTTCCCTTGACCGTGGGTTTATCCCGTTAGGGTTTACCACGGCAAGGGTTTAAGGAGGCCCACGGCTGCAACCTTGTGCCTTGGCATGAGGGACTGTCTTTCGGATGTAGGGATGGGGTCTATACCCCTTCATTTTCTTCGCTTTGGTGCTCTCGACTACCCGGTATGTGGGAATAGCTTGAGCTTATGCTGCTGACGAGCCGAATCTGGGGTTGATCTGCCTGGCAGGGACGCCCTAGATTTACATCGTCACTATGATTGTGAGTACGCTCACAAACACTGTACATTTGATGATTTTTATACACATTTACCTTTCATCAAAAAAAAAGATTGTTTGGTGCTTTTTCTAGTACAGTACTTTATTTTACCATTGTATTCCAATAGCTATTGTTTGGTGCCTGTCACTACTCACTACCAAATACTAGTATCACTCACTTGCTGAGTTTGTTTCTTCATTATATATGCGTGTATGAGCTGTCTTGATGTTGATATTCTGTCTGTTAATATTCGATGTGTAAATTTCAGGTGCATCTACCATCATGTAACATTTTTTAATCGTGTTAGTTAAGCGAGCCAATTAAGTGACATGTTTAATGAGAGCTAAAAGTAGTTCGGACCTATATTGCTCGGACTTAAAAAATGTGGACGGGTGCGTGTCGGATCCGACACGGGTGCAGCAACTTAGGTTCGGACACATAATCTACTGTATAGTATAGTAGCGGTTAATTGGTTGAAGTTCTCTTGTTTCTTGATATCCTTTTTGTTTCCAGAATCCACCCTTAGTTCCGTTCCAATTAGTGAATGGTTAACGTAGTGACGTAATTAATGAGAGATAAAGGGTAGTTCAGACAAATAATCAACTGACTAAAGATGTTTAATGTCTAACGTATCCTTAAAGGGTGTGCAAAAATCTTAAAAGACAGATAATATGGACCGAGCATCGTATTTGTATAGTGGCGTGGCGGTTAATTGGTCTGAATACTGATTTTTCTTGTTTCTTGTGATATCCTTTTTCTCTTATGTACCAGTAACACGGGTGGAAACACAACTCCAACAACTGCACCGGGAACCACAAATCCATCAACAGGAGGCACCGGGACCAGCATGGGCACGGGAACTGGCACAACCACAACAGTACCGGGGACTAATCCAGTTTTCGGACTTGGACCAAGTGGCATGACCAACACAGACATGAATGGGGGTGCTATTCATCAAAAAAGCAGTGTGTTTTTCACCTTGGCCCTTTTGTTTACAAGCTTGACATGTTTAAGGGTCTAAAATAATCAAGAATGGAGGCAGTGACTGAAGGCAAAAACAAAATTGGGGAAAAATATATAAGGGACAAGTGAGCCCATTAACCACGGTTAACTATAATTTGCATGATGAATGATATTCTAATTGAATTAGAGTTTTTGTGGGGGTCAGCATGTGGACACAACTTCCACTTCTTTTTTGTAGTTTCTTGTTTATTATCTACTTTTCCTAGTCATGAAAAAGTTGGAACTGGATTCTCCTTTAAGAGGAGGTGGAACAGTTTAATTAGTGGTATTAGAAGGGCATAATCTCTTATCTTTTTTAGATTTTTCCCTTTTGTATATCTGAAGAGTAGAGGCTGTAATTTTTTATTCAAATATTGTTATCAACGAGTACTCACTACTCTGCCCCCTTGTTATTTTACTCCCTTCGTCCCATTTACCGAAATGTCACCTTAACCAAAAAAAAAAAAGTGTTTGTCTCAAAATAAATGTCATTTTAGAAGTTTAATATAAAAATTGGTAAGTATTCTCAAAATTGGTAAGTATTTTCATTAAAGAAGCAGTCCTCTTTAATATTGTTCAATTCTAAAACACATCTAATAAATAGGTGTAGTTTAGTAAATTTTATATTGTATTATTAATTTTTTTAATACCGTGATTTTTGCTAAGATGATACTTATTTTGGGACGGAAGGAGTAGTATATAATACTGTCAGCTCTCTATTAAAACTTGTAAAGTAAACCATATATCTTGTCACTTGATCTTGTTTGTTTCTGCGCGTAAAAGAGAGATCGATGCGCACCAAAAAGCTCAAGTTTCAAGCCATTGTGGAACTTGTTAAGTTATTAAATATGACAGGAAATAAAGTTACTTTAATAGAGACTCAGCTTTATAATAATATTAACTTCACGCTAGTTTCTTTAATTTTTTTATAACCTAAAAATCTAAAGATCAATGGTGCAGGGTTCGAATTATAAGCTAGTTTCTTTTTTTATAACAGATAAATCTAACGACTAGTGGTACATGGTTTGAATTATATGTTAGTATCTTGACGTGTTTTCAATAATTGTCTGCAGCAGAGTTTAAATTCATGACATGCGTATAATTTTAACTTTTTCCAACGATAGAGTTCCAATTCCTAACATGTGTCTAATTCGCTCCTTATTACTAAAACCTTGGAGTAAAACCTTCAAGCAAATTGAAAGATTTGACAAGTTGAGATTTAAGAACAAGGAACTTTAAACATCTATTTACTGTTCTGATTGTAAGGTTAGAAAATAATATAACAATAATAATATACTCAGTAAATTTCATAACGTGGGATTTGAAAAAGATAAAGTGTACGTATATCTTATTCCTATATTTAAAAAATAAGAGGTTGTTTTCAATAAAAGGTTAAGAAAATATGGTAGTACTATTGTCTTCCACTCAATATGTACAAATTCGACTGACCGCTGACCCACTCTGGCCTCGCGGGGTGGGCCCCTGTGGTTGCGAGCTGGAGTTGTCATAGCTTATGGCTATAGCAATGGAAGGGCCCCAGCAGAGAGAAAAGTCAAGATAACGAGCGCTCCGCCCGCCAAGCGGGCGGCAGGAGCAGCGGGCAAGTGCTTGGTAAGCCAAAAAGTTATAAAGACTAGACTTTACCGAAGCAAGCCGTAGCTTCAGATCCAACAGGGTGATAGATCACTTTGCCGGATTGGTGCTGACTCCTTTTTTTAGGCAAGAAGACCACTAGTAATAACTAGGGGTGGCCAGTGGGCCGGGACGGCCCGACCCCGTCCCGATCCCGCCCCGATCCCGCGTAAAAAAATAATAATAATAATAACGGTGGCGGGACTCGAACTCGGGACGGGACAATGTCTCGTCCCGCCAGACCCGAGCCCGCCCCAGGCCCGCCTGACCCGAGCCCGCCCCGACCCCGACCCCGCCCGATTCTCCCCCTTTGCAAATATAACTGTTGCACCAACGACCATTTTAGATTTTGGCCGTTGGGCAACGGCCATTTTAGGCCTCCCCCCCCCCCAACCCCCCCTACCCCTTAATATTTATTTTTAACCCATAAGTTATTATATTTACACTTTAACCCAATTTTCCAACTATAAATAACTCATTTTCTCTTCATCTTTCTCACAAATCTTCCTACAATCTCTCTAATCTCTCAATATATCTCTCTACAAGTCTACATTGTGTGCTAAATATTCAGTTTTATTTATTCATTTGGGAATTGGGAGTGAAGTTGGCAACTAGCTTGAGGATCTTCCATCGAGCAAAGTTTCAATTTTCAACCTCTCGATTACACGTCGACGTTACGTCGACGTTACGTCGACGTTTGGTACATTCGTTCCTTCATTAAATTATTATTTTCTGCTTATTTTATTTAGCACACTTAATTTTATTAACTTTAATTATTTATTAGCATAATTAAAATGGAAGGATTAAAAGGTATGTTTAAGGGTAAGGGTAAGGGTGCTTCTTCTAGTAGGGGCAGTGCTTCTTCTAGTAGGGGCAACCAGAGCAAGGGTACTTCTTCTAGTCATCTTATTCCTACAGAGGATGATTTTGTTGATACTCAACATTTTCCTACAATACCATTAGATTTAGACGAGGAGCTATTTTCTGGAACTTAAGAAGACTTTAATTTAGATGATGATCTAGATGATACACCCACTAATGTTGATGACAACACACCCACTAGTGTAATTTCAACTGAAATACCTCATATTCTCCCTAGTATGAGACGAGGTTCAGCAAAACGACCATTAAAATCAGATGCATGGACATTTTTTGATAGGGACGAAGAGAATCAAGTAGCTATATGTAAAATTTGTAAAAATGTTTTAAAATTTAAAACTGGAAAAGGTCACGGTGGGACGGGGGGTTTAATTAGACACGTAGTAAGTGCTCATCAAGCTAGGTATGCCCAATACCAGGCTTCAAAATCGGGTGCGCAAACGCCCGCTCCATCGGGACAAGGTTCACATACTGATACTGTCCCGGACCAAGTACAGGGTCAAATTAACCCTATGACGGAGGGAATTGTAGGCTCTAAATACAATAAACATAGAGATAGGGAAGCAATATCAAAATTAGTTGATGTGGAGGGTTTGCCTTTTTCATCTCCTTCATCTCCCGGTTTTATTCATTACATTAGAGATATATATATAATCCTGCTTTTAACGATTTTCCTAGATCAACTGTTAAGAGAGATGTATTTAAATTCACGCATGAATATCAACAATATTTACATTTTTCATTATATCATTTTAATGGCAAAGTATCTATCACGTCTGATATAGGTCGTAGTACTAACGGCCATGATTATTTAACTGTAACTTGTCATTGGATAGATTATAAATGGTCTATGCAAAAACGTATTTTAGCGTATAGATATATAGATGATAGGCACACTGGTACTTTTATTGCAGATATTATTTATCAAATGTGTCATTATTACGGAATAACCAATAAAATTATGACTATTACATTAGATAACACTTCTTCTAACTATTACGCAATTACAATTTTAAAAAATAGTTTAACTCCATCTTTTCCAGATCATTTTCATATAAAATGCGTGTGCTATATATATAACTTAATTGTAAAGGATGGTCTATCACTTTTTGAAGATATTCTTAGTAAAATACAATTTGCTATAAACTTTATTTTTAAAAGTAATAAAGTACAACGTAGAAAAGAATATAAAAAAAACTTGTCACGATTGTGGACTACCTTATAGAAAAATTCCACAAGAAGTATCCACTAGGTGGAATTCTTTATACGAGCAACTACTTGTTGCTTATGACTATAGAATACCTATAACTTTATTTTTTAACTTTCATAATAAAAATCCAGCTGATATGATTTTAGATAGTGATTGGGTAAAAATTTCCGAACTTATTGTATTTTTAGAGAAATTTTTTCAAGCAACAAAAGAATTTTCCGGTATATATTATCCTACTATTTCAACTATGTTGTTTTATATAACTCTAATATTTTTATTACTTAGTGAATATATGGAAAAACTAGCTTATAAGGCAGCTATTAAAAAAATGTTTGTCAAAATAAAAAAATATTTTATTCCTATTCCCTCTATTTATATTAATGGTTCTGTATTAAATCCTACTATTAAAATAGACGGTACTAAATCACTAATTGAAACTATTTACAATTGTATAGAAGTACTACCACCTCCAAGTCCCAAAAATCTAAATCACCCACCACCTATTGAACAAACTAAAGAAGAAGTGTTGTCTAGCGTAGAATACCAATGCAAAAATATATATAGATTTTATCAACAAGAAAATGCTAGTAACTTACCGGCTTCCATACCATCTTCTTCATCTTCAACACAACCTCACAAAAGACATGTTGTTTCTGCGGCTAGTATTGAAAGCCTCAGAAATAGAATGTGCGGCCGTACCTCTACTACTAACCAAATTAGCGAGTTGGATATTTTTGTTTTGCAGGGTTCTGTACCATATCAAGAAGTTATAAATGAAGATGGACATGAAGACTTGCCGAAATACTTTGGAGGGGAATGAGAAGACCTTTCCGACACTTTCATTGATGGCTCGAGATATTTTGAACATTCAAGTGTCATCAATCGCGTCGAAAGCGCTTTTTCTCGCAGAGCGATATCAAATAGGAGACCACGACACTCATTAGCCGAGACAAATTGGAAATTGCGGTATTATTCGAGAGATTGGATACGAGCGGAGCGGAGAAAGTGCGGTCAACCGGAGATCAACGAAGAAGAAGATGAAAACTACAACGAAATCTTAACGAAGGTAGTGGAAGCGACGTGGATCAATTTGACCAACAAATACCAATTCCAACCGAAGAACCACGGAAATCATCAAGCAATTAGAACAGGTTTTTTTTAGAATGTAATTTTTTTAATTGAAATTTTATTATGTAATTTGCAACTTTTGGACAACACCACAAAGTTGCAATTTAGATTTTAGACAATTGTATTTGTATTACAAAAAAATCATGTCTATTAATATAAGAGGCACAAAAACAGCCTTGGGATATTTTTATTACACTATCTTATCTTGTTTATTGAGTTTTTTTATACATATGTTATTTAAAAAAAAAAAAAACCCGCCGGATCCCGCCCTGACCCCGTCCCGACCCGATACCGACGGGATCGGGATCGGGACGGGACTGGAGCAAGTCCCGACCCCGCCAGACCCCGCCAAACCCGACCCCGACCCCTTCATCCGTCCCGCCCCGACCCCGACCCCGCCAGACCCGAACCCGGCCCACTGGCCAGGCCTAGTAATAACTTCTTCTATCTGGTACTTGATTAAGATTGACAAAGACAGAGCTAACCTGACTCATCCCATGTGCTCTCAAGGAGAAAGAAAACAAAACCAACTAGGTCACTCTCAACAGCATCAGAAAATTATAGCTCATGTGATAAGCATACAGTCAATATGGTCCCGGGCAAAATGATTCACTCACCACAAATTCCTACTAACAAGTTGATTGAGTATAATTTCTAAATTAGGAAAAATTAGATAAAATTCTATCAATCTAAATCAAACTTTCCAGGAGAAAGGCGGCTCCGATTGGCGGGTGCTTAGGCCCATGTGGTCCAAACCCCCAGTTAGGAAAGTGCAAATTGACTTTGCGAAAGTGAAAAATTAAGAGGTGTTTAATCAAGTTTATAAATTGGTCAAATTAATTTATAAATATTTTAAAGTTTATTTATGTGTTTGGTGAACACCAAAAGCGCTTATAAGTTAAAATCAGTCAAAAGTCCATAAGTTGATCACTCCTTACCAATGATTTTACAACTTATAAATACTGTTAATTTGCCTAAATATTTTACAATTTTATCCCTAATATCTTTTGTAATTTCGAAAATACTCTTCCTAAAACATCATATTGATGCAGGATGAATGAGATGAAGGCTTGCATCTGAAGTCTTGTGTGATAAAAATGTGCTACCAAAACTTAAAGACAAGTTCTACAGAGTGGTGGTTAGACCAACTATATTGTATGCGGCGGAGTGTTGATCAGTTAAGAAATCTCATGTTCAAAAGATAAAGGTGGCAGAAATGAGGATGTTGCGGTGGATCTGCGAGCATACGAGAAGAGATAGGACTAGAAATAAAGATATTCGGGACAAGATGGAGGTGACCTCGGTGGAGGACAAGATGAAGAAAGCGAGACTGAGATGATTCAGGCATGTGAAGAGGAGATGTACGGATGCCCTAGTGCGGAGGTGTTAGGTTGGCTATGGATGACTTCAGAAGAGGTAGATGTAGGCCGATTCACGAAGCAGATTCAAATTCATATACCAAAAAAAATCAAGAAGCAAATTCACTTATTTTGCGGCCAATTTAGAAAACTTTTGTATCTCTTGTCGTTTGATTTAGTGAAGTTTTACTGGTCAGAGGTCCCGTATTTTTTACTCATCACATTAAAGAGATTTTTTAAGTAAATTGATGTCTCATGCATTTAATTTATATTTGTCTTGTCATATTTTTGTTGATTGATATACTTTCGCCTTTTAAATTAAGTAGATAGAAGAAAGTATTAAATAGATAAGGAGTAGGTGAGTGAGTGAGTCCTCACTGACCTGGAGAGGAGTGAAAGCCACTTGCTTGACTATAAGGAAGGAGAGGGGCGTTCAGCCACTTGACTGGTTGGAAAGGGGCATGTATCCTTTTTTTTATAAAGAAAACTCAGCTCACGTACCGCTTTAATGGGCGAACAACCCAACCCTTGGAACATACTACAGCCCCAGATGGCGAAGAGCCGACATCGAGGTGCCAAACCTTCCCGTCGATGTGTGCAGTATGGATACCGTTTGTGCTGAGTTGTTTGTCTTCTCTTATATAATTTGTAAAGTTTAGATTTAAGTATTTCTTCCCCTGTATCATGTCATGTTTGTTTCTCCAAACATGATTATATCAGAGCTAGAGTTAAATTTATTGACGATTTTTTTATTTGAATGATGGAGGTGAATATGAACAAGATAATTTTATTTAAATGTCGGTGATTGCCATATTTGAAAAGGCGGGATGAAAGATTTTCTTTCTGTAAAAAAATTGCATTTATTTGTGCTTACTTCTAATAAATTTGAATTTATGCTAGATGAGGATTAAAAGTTTGAGAACTTACATGTATGTGATTATATTAGACGGTGGGTTGAAAATAATATATGTGATCACATTGTTAATGAGACACGTGCTAGAAGTTTGTGGAAAAAGCTCAAGACAATTTATGCTTAAAAAATCTAGCAATAATAAGTTGTTCATGCTGAAACAATTAACGAATATTAGGTAGAAAGAGGACAGTCATACTTCTGTTCATATAAATGATTTTTAGGGTGTCCTTGATCAGCTGTCTGGAATATGTATAACGTTTAATAAAGAAATACAATGATTTTGACTTCTTAATACAATTAAACATTTCTATAAAGGCGTCGTTTGTTCTAACATTTTTTTTTGTTATAGCGAAATGTTGTTATATAGAACATATAATACTAATATAACATAAACATGAATTTAAAAAATATGATTGTTATAGTTAAATGTCGTTATAGACAGTGGCGAACGCAGGATTTTTCATCAACGATGTCACATTTTAAAATTAGAAACAATAAATAAATCAATACAACACCTTATTTAAAATATATATATATATATATAATTCACATACATAGCAGGATTTTTTGTCAGCACGAGATCCTTATTTATCGACTAAATATTTTATTGTCACAATAATGAACAATCTGAGTTTGGAGCAACCATTTCGTTAACTTATAACCAAGAGGTCATGGTTACGTGGTATCAAACTCGCATCCTCAACGGAAGATTAAAGCGCCCGGACCAATTGAGCTGAGCGATCATTAGTGTTGAGCAGTGTCACTTTATTCAATATAACTTGTATTTGCTTCTGCCTTTTAATTATCTATACATATTTAGTAAAATTTTCCGACGAAGCAGTATCGTAGATCTGCCCCTACTTATAGAGAATAGTTATTATGGAGAGATTTGACTGGACTCTCGAGGAATTCTTTGTTTAATCTGGACTAATTCTACTTCTAGTGGTTTGATAACTATAGAATTTGTTAAAAATGGTGTCTTAAATTAAGAAATGAGAAGAAGATCTTAAGCTTCATGTTCTTCAATTCTTTGTTCAATTTTACACTCTAATGTTTGATTACCGGAGACAGGAGAAGCAATTTAGGGGTGAGCACGGGTACAGGGTATCCAGATACCCGATCGGAATCGACACTAACGGGTAGGTTCCGGATAGATATATTATAATAACGGGTAGGGTCCGGGTAGTAAAATTAGGAACCGATCAATGTCGGGTCCGGTTCTGATTCCGGCTAATAGAGACAGGGTACCCGGACCCGAAACCGATATCCGAAACCTATAAAATATTAAATATTTTTACTTTTTTGATAAACATTTGGACCACTTTTAACTTTCTCCAAAATTGTTTGTTGCACGTCTGCACATTATTTTCCCCACCCCAAGACACAAATATTTTAGTTTTTCACCCCTTTATTCTAGAATGCTCTCCGCAATATCATAATTCAGAATGACGTCGATAAAAATAAAAACACGCTAGGTCCATGTATAAGAATCTTACGTGTGACCACTATAGCAAGAAAGGACATATCAAGAAGTTTTGTTCCAAGCTTAAGAGAGAAATGAAACAACAAAATAAAGATGGTGACAATGAGAATTATATTTCTATTGTTTTTAAAGATGGTCTTCTTTTCACTTGTGGAGAGAATGCCATTAATATAGTTTGCGCTGAGATTAGTTGGGTCGTGAATACAAGTGCATATTCTGATGTCACGCTAAATAAAAAAAAAATCTTTTTATATTTTTAATAATTTTAAAATATTAAAAATAAATGTCGGAATGAGTTAAGAGAGGAGAATATAATTTTATGTTTTAATTTTCTTATAAGGTAAAAGATAATTTTTAAATTTTAATTTTAATTTATTTTACTATTTCTTACTTCAGATCAAAATGTAATTTATAAAATTTGAAGGTTGATTTGAAAATTTGATTAAGTTATTATTTTATTACTTAAATTATTGGACGAAAATATATTTCTTAAAATTTGAGGATTGATTTTGACGCTCAGACAACTTGTGAGCACTTAATTAGTGAAGGGGTCTTCACAGCTAACCAAAAAAAAAAAACTTAGGGTTTTAATCCCTAAAAAAGACTTCTAAATTCTTGCCACCTCTTTCTCTCCAGTGACTTTTTGAGGGAAAATAATAAAAGATAGGTGATTTTTCTGATAGTGTAAAAAAAAAAAAGTAAATTTGTTTACATATGTTTAACAGTTCATGACCGGACAAGCAATCAACTCTATCTAAAATATATTTATAAACTTTTCATAAAAAGGAAAAGCAAAATCACTGTTATTGCTATAAATATCTCTTTTTCTAATACTTTTTCCGTCTCAATTTATGTTACCTCATTTAACTTGACACGAAATTTAAAAAAGAATAGAAAACTTTTTAAATGTGTGGTGTAAAAAATAAGTCTTACATAAATATGTGAATATAAATTATTTCATGAAGTTAAATTATTTGTAAATATAGAAATGTAATATTATTTTTGAAACAGACAAAAAAAATAATGTCAATAAATTGAGATAGTGAAGTAATACTAACTCAATACATGACATCATCGACAAACTTTTAAGATGTTGATATCCTCGAGAAGCCCATCATTGAAGAGGAAAAAATCTCTACACGTGAATTTTTCATCCTAAGAACTTGTATTCCCGACCATTTGTTACTAATACTCCATTTATTTTAAATTATATAGTAATATTTGATTATCCAATATTCATTTTTTTGGGTTAATGTTTCTCAATGGTGAATTGATCATTCGATATTCTTTTCCTTCTGCGACGAAATGGAAGAAAGGTAATGAAACCTGTGATGGCTACTGAATAACCTTCTTTTACTTTCTCAATAATAAAGCCTTTGACCTTTGTATTCGTTTCCAAGAGTTACTCAATGAATCGGTGATTGAAATTGAGGGATGGATAGATGTTATATTAGAGAAACCAATTATCGACGCTATGCTAATAGACCCCTCCTTTGAACATAGACCCGAACTCCCACTCATAATGATTACTGGACAATGATGGATTGTCTTTCGAACATCGAATCTCAAGTACAAGTCAAGGAGAAAGATTGTCATCTCAGGCATAACATCGACAGAGTAAGGAAAGGACAAGCAGAAAGCGCGTCGCTTGCTGCTCTAATTATTGTTCTGTCTAGGGACTAAGAGACGGATATTCCCTCAAGAAAGGAAATAGGAGACTCCATCCAAATCTGCCACTCCTTGGGCGAGGCTAAAATGCTACTCAGGGATAAAAAAAAAATTGGTGCCTCATAAGAAAGACTTGGTTCGTAGAGTAGAGGATGTTATGTATGGTCGTGTTTAAGAGCATATCAGTTGAAGTAGATTCTTAATCAAAACCCCTTCCCAAACTATACAAGCTTCTTCCAAAGCATACGACTTTCTGAATGTGATATGGAAAGGGGACGACAGGGGCAGGGGAAGCTACTTCATTTGGGGCAAGCGTCGGACGTGCTCTTTCTTTTTGTAGGTTACGAAGAAAGATAGAGAATAAGCACCTTGAATTCTCGGGTTTCCTTTGCCAATAGACCAATCAATGGTGCTCTATCGGAAATAAGATTCAGTCGCTACAAGCCCACGACGGAGCACTCCTAAGGCTTTGTGAGCTAGTTTAAAAAAAGGTAGGCACACGACGTACAAAAAGTTCACGCCCTTCTTTATCTCTAAAGATAGGGTGTCCTAACCACCGATCGCTATTCCATCCCCGTTATCCATTGAACCTGCTCTGAATCATCAAGGGCATCCCTATATTTTTATGTATGTCAATATGAACTTCGATGGATTGATTTGTTGGCTCAAAGATAAACCTAAATTCACCGAGAAAGATGAATTAGAACGAAAATTTGAAAATGAATTGGTTGTCAGTTCTAGCTCGTTGGAGAGCTAGGTTTGCTTCAATTTTTTGTCTTCTCTTATTAATTAGTGTACCCGTTGTATTTTCTTCTCCGAATGACTGGTCAAGTAGTTGGTAAATAAAAGGAATTTTGACCACAAGCATTTAAGTAGAAGATGCAAAAGCCTACTTAGCTTCTTGTTAAATATGTCATATTACTTTTGTATAACTTGTAATTAAAGAGAAATTTAAAGGGTTAAAGAGTTTTATATATAAAAAGTTAATCTTGAAAAAACAACATATAAAATAAATTGAGTGGAAAATTATATGGATTTTGTCACCATGCAAATCAATTTTCTATTTTATTGATGTCACCGTGGGACCAAACCCAAGACTTTAAATGCCAATAATATTAGCTTACGCGAGGGTCCTCGTAGTCAAACAGGAGAGACTAAAAAAGTAAACTCTGAATCCTTACAAGTTACCCCTCGGTCTCAAATTATTTATAGCGTTTTTAATTTATATGTTCTTTAAAAAATATTAATTAGAAGAAATAATAATTGATATACTTTATTCTTATTTATGTCTAAATTATAATCTATCTTATAAATATTTACTCTATTTATGTGTCATTTTCATTAATGACAAATGATAAAATGAAGAAAATTTAATTAATTATGCCTTAAATTCTAAAACGACAAATAATTTGATACAACTATTTTTAGTAATCAATAGGAAGTACAAGTAACAAGCTGGTTGGATAATATTATTTCGTCCATCCCAATTTATGCATTCCCTCTGTCTCAAAAATATTGTCTTACTTTTCTTATTAGTTTGTCCCAAAAAGATTCACATTTTTATATTTAAAAATAATTTAACTTTATAAAATGATTTACAACCACCCAAATATCTATGACTTATTTTGGACCATATATTTCAAAAGTCTTCCATTACTCCCTCCGTCCCTTTTTAAGTGTCTTACTTTTTTTTTTGTCCCAAAAAGAGTGACTCCTTCTATATTTAGATAAGTTGACAATTCAAGCATGCCGGCATGACAAATTTATAACCACATGATTCAAATTGAAAGTATATGTATGTCCTAGAGACAATCTGTATTACGACAAATGTACTTTATACACATTCGTATTATTATTAATGGAGATTAATATTTTGGCATTTGCAATTATTGAATTATTAGTTGATTGTTTATAATATTCTATAATATGCATCCCTAGAGATTACGTTGTTATTAATAATGTGAGATATTAATATTATAACGTAACTCTTAAAATAGCCTCGACTAATGATCATCGAGAATGGGATATCGATGATATATGATAAGTCGACATGTGATTTGCATTACATTTTTATAGGATGTAGTATGTCTCACCTGCTACGAGTAATGGCTACTCGTGATGGACACATGGATACTTTGGAAGTATTGTATACCCTGCTGATATACTGTTTGTTATACTTGTCTAAAGTATGATCAGTGTGTGGGAGATAGAAGTCCTTAGATTTGAGGTCAATGCGCACCTTGTCTACAAAGTAATATACTTTGATCCTGTCCTAAGCTCAAATGCCTTATAGATTGAGATACGACTTATATTGGGTACATTACGATGTGGATTAAAGGTGGTAGTTGAGCCAAGATTAGGATTCATTCCTCGAAAGTATATTCGAGAGAACACTCAGCTTCTCAGTGATATTAGGTTGACTAAGTTGTTCGCCAACGCAATAGACATATTTAGAATATGGTCCAGTTGTCAACTAATATAGATGTGATACAATGATTAAGCCATTTGGATAGACATTTGACAAATCCTAAGCTTGATCGGGTGTGTCGTGAATGAAAGGATTTTATCTCACTACATAGAGGTTAAGTTTACTGGATTCGTGTAAACGTACTTCACATATTGAGTTCATCTTGCGGCGCCGTCTAGGAGATCTGCGTAGACCTTAATTTGATTAATGTCGATATGTGAAAGCTTGTAGGGTCACACTATATCGATTGTCTTTTCGATCTAAGGATGTATTGAGAGAGTATTAAATATTCGATTTAGAATCGAGATATTAAAATGAATAATGATTGTTTTAATTAAGTCAAAATTGGATTTTAAATTTAATTAAGAATGTGCGAAAAATAAAACGAGACAGTTTAGGGCCACGTCAGCACCGCGGTGCCCACACCATAGGGGCACGACGCCATGACCTAATCTGTCTCGAATTTTGGGCCAGGCCCAAGGTCAAACCCTAATCCGATTTGACATAATTTTTCACCTATAAATACAGACCTACATTTCATTATTCATTACACTTGATTTTCATATCATTATTCTAAGTCTTAGCGACTTAGAATCAAAACGTTCTCTCGAACCTCTGCCGGATTTCCTAGCTTTCCAAAGGAGGAATACATTGAAGCTTGCAATCGAAAAGGGAATTCACGTGCGCACCCACGGTTGATAAAGTTTCCAGATATTGTAAACATGTAAGTACCATTCAAGTCTTATGTTTACAGTTTAAAATTATCCTATAGTCAAACAGTTCTACGTTTGTTGGGTTTGAAACAGGTTTTTAATATTCGTTGCGTACAACTACCCAACAAAATCCCTACACAAATAACTTTTTGCTACTTTACACATCCTTAATTTAAGATCACAAGATTCAAAAGTCTACATTTATTTCTTAAACTCTGTGTCAAGTCAAACTAAGACACTTAAATTGAGACGGAGGAAATATTTCTTAAACTTTGTGTCAAGTCAAACTAATATAATCTTTTTAGAACGGAGGGAGTATAGATTATATATTCATGTTGCATGAATAATCTCATAAAAATAAAATCAAAAGTTTAAAATTAAATTATTTTTAAATAAGAAAGTATGTTATTCTTTTTTGACACATAAAAATATGACACATAAATTAAGGCGAAGGAAGTATGTTAAAATTAAAAATTATTATCTGCACAATCTCAATGTATGTGGACTGTTTAATTGAATAGAGAATTTAAGAAAGAAAAGAATTTTTTTTTTTAAATATATGGTCTAAAATAAAATAAGCTTTACATTCGTCTGGTTAAAAACTTAATTAACAATAAAATACAAATTTAAAGTTAATTTTTTTAAATATAGAAAAAATCATTCGTTTTTTAGATAGATTAAAATAGAAAGTGTATGTCACATAGATTAGGAGGAATGGAGTATATATAATTAAAGTTTGAAAAAAATATTTATAAGCACCTGACTACGATATTCTCTGCTAGAAAAAACTTTTTTATTTTTTGGTCAACTTAAAATACCGAATCTAAAGACTTACATTTTTACATCTGAATCTTATCCTAACAGTTACTCCTACCACTGAATGATAACTTCCTAATTCAAACCCCACTTTCACTTCCTTTTTCTCTTCCATTCATCAGCAAATATCCCTTTTTGCTACTCTACTTTTTTGGAATGTTATCTTTTTGTTCATTTCAGTGATTATTCTTTGTGGGGTCTCAAATAGGTATCTTTTTCTTCTTTTTGTTTGATTTTTTAATTCCCATTTGGTTGGAAGAAAGTTGAAGCAAATTTTCACACATATTTCTCTCTAAAATTCTGTTGCTTTTTTCTTTAATTTTTGCTACTGCTGGTTGATATTCTGTTTGTCTTCTGACATGGTGAAAATGAAATCTTGTTTTTTTTTCTTGTAGTTTGATCATGGTATTCATTTGCTTTTTTTTAGATTGATTTATCCTGTTTTTTATAGTATTTTTTTATCATATTGTTTATACTGCTTTGTATTGCGTGTGCTGAGGGTTTATAACAGTCTCTCTAACCCTCCCTGTTAGAGTAATTATGGGGCAATCCCATAATTACCTCCGATCTTCATTATTCATAATTGATAATGTAATATCTCATTAATTAGGATGATTATAATTATCATCTTATATTTTAGGTAAAAGAGATTAGTCTTCCTTAAGACAAGCATATTATGATTGTATATATATATATATATATATATATATTGTATTATTGAAATGAAATTAATCAAGGAATCATTTTCCTACATGGTATCAAGAGTCAAAGATTCTTTGCCCTAATACCTACCTCCTCCTACCCGATTTCTCCCTTATCTTTCTCCTAAATTTTTTGGCCAACTATCACAAAAACCCTAAACAAATTCTTACACCTAGCAAAACCCTAGCCGACATCTAAACCCCACCCCCTCATCGGCTTACTCCTATCCAAAACCCTAAGGGTTCTCCACATCCAAAACATCAAACACTACTTCTTTTCTTCTCGTTTTGATTTCTTGTGGAACCTATGACTGAAAAATAAATATTTCATCCCGCTCTTGCCGTTAATAACGTCAAGAATTTTATCTCCATAACCTTTGAAATGGAAAAAGGGCAATATACCTCTTGGACGGAATTGTTCAAAATTCATTGTCGTGCATATGAGATGATCTACCATATCATACCTTCCGAGTCATCATCGGACGCCATTTTGGTTGACAAAAAGCTATGGTCCCATTTAGATGCTATTGTCCTTCAATGGATTTATGGAACTATATCTAACAATCTTTTACATACCATATTGGAGCCGAATTCTACGGCTCAACAGTCATGTGAACGTTCACAAAGTATATTTCCGGATAACAAACTTTCTTGCGCTGTTTATCTTGAATACTAATTTACTAATGTTAAATTGGATGATTTTTCCAACATCTCTGCTTATTGTCAGCAATTGAAGATGCTTGTGGACCAACTACCAACGTTGGTTCGCCCGTAACAAATCAAAGGTTGGTCCTTCAGTTGATTGCAAGGTTGAATGATTAGTATGATGGAGTGACTACATTCATTCAACAAAGTAATCTATTGCCTCCTTTCTATGAGGCCCGTTCGAGGTTGATTCTCGATGAAACACGAAAGGCAAAATAGGCATCTTCTGGAGCAACCACCGCCGAAACTGCTCTCGTCTCCACCAACTCATTTTTCACGGATTTGGAACCCCAAATTCGGGTTTGGGGGGGGGCAGTAATAATCGTCAAAATAATGGCCAAAAACGGGGTTCAAACCGTAACAATAAAGGAAAAAATAATGCTGGAAAGGGACGAGGCCGGGGCGGTGGCCAGTTCGGACAGTGGCGGGTTGGCAGTGGCAGTAATCAGTGGGGGCAGTACCCACCGTGGGCCTGAGCCCCACGGTGGGCTGCCCCGCCGTGCCCATATCCAACTTCATCGTGGGCCAGGCCTCCTCCCTCTTCAAATCGCCAACTCGGTATTCTCGGATCTCGTAAACAACATGCGTTTGCGGCTCAGGCACCGTTTTCTGTTAGTCATGCATCCACGGACATTGAACAAGCCATGACTAACATGAATTTAAGTATTCCAGATGAGTCATGGTACATGGACATAGGGGCTACGTCACACATGACGTCATCTCAAGGTAATCTCTCATCTTATTTTAATATGAGCAATAATAAAAATATTGTTATCGGCAGTGGACAGAAAATTCCAATTCGTGGTATTGGTCAGGTAACACTACCCTCTCCACACCCACCAATATACTTAAAAACGTCTTACATGCACCAAATCTAATTAAAAACCCGATCTCTGTTAGACGTTTTAAGATTGACAACAATGTTTCTGTGAATTTTGATTTGTTTGGCTTTTTCTGTGAATGATTTTCAGACGGAGATGCCACTTATGAGACGCAATAGCACGAGGGACTTGTATCCCGTCACCTCTCTTTCCAAAAATAGCATGACTAAACCATCAACCTTTCCTGTCATTTCTCCTACTCTATGGCACAATCGGTTGGGACACCCAGGAGCCAAATTTTTAATAATTTTAGGAAGACTAATTTGTTTTATTGTAACAAACTTTTGGACTCTCTGTTTGCCAAACTTGTGTGTTTGGTAAACATGTTAAGCTTCCTTTTGCATCTCCTAATTCTCATACTTTTATGCTATTTGATCTTGTGTATTGTGATTTGTGGACATCACTAATTTTGAGTTGTGCAGATCATAAATACTATATGCTCATTCTAGATGATTATTCGAATTTTTTGTGGACTTTTCCCTTAGGACATAAATCACAAACCTACACCATTTTAAAACAATTTAGTATTTTTTTTTTATCAAAACTCAATTTAGCAAATGTAATAAATGTTTTCAATGTGACAATAGGGGGAATTCATAAATGCCCAATTTAATGATTTCTGTCACCAAAATGGGATGTCTTTGTGTCTTTCATGTCCACACACAAATCACCACAAAATGGGAAAGCCGAAAGAAAAATTCGAACGATTAATAATATGATTCGCTCTCTTCTTGTGCATTCTTCCACACCACCAAAGTTTTGGCACCATGCACTTCAAATGGCTACATACCTTTTAAATATTCTTCATAGTAAATTGCTCTCCAATGTGTCTCCTACACAAATGTTGTATCCTCGTCTCCCGTCTTTTACACATTTGAGAGTGTTTGGGTGTTTGTGTTATCCTTTGTTTTCATCCACTTCCATTAACAAGTTACAGGCTCGTTCAACTCCTTGTGTGTTTTTTAGATACCCATAAAATCATATGGGATATAAATGTTATGATTTGACGAATGGAAAATAATTATCTCTCGTCATGTGATTTTGATGAGTCTACATTCCGGTTTGCTAAGTCTCATGTGACATCCTCACCTTCATATGATTTTTTGGACAACGGAATACATCTCATTTTGCACCACCACCTTAATATCCAAACACAAGTGGAACTAACCCAACAAAATACCCAACATGTTCTGGCCCAACCACTAAATGAGACTGGACCGGAGACCACAACCTTGTTACTGCTGGTCTCGGCCTAGTCATGTTTCCGTGGCGGGCAGGCCCAAGTGAGGTAGTCCACTGCTACCTCAACTGCACCCTTATCCCAAACCGATCCCAGATCCCAGCCCAATACCGAATCGGCTACCCCTTTTCACTTGGGCCACAATACACCCCCTCGGCCCAATACCATACCCGAGAACGTTACTCCCGAACCAATGACGGAACATCCTCAGACCATTGAAACCCGTGCCATACACAGGATTTTTTGGCCCAAACATCAGTTTAACCTACTATCCTCAGTTCAATCATCACCTCTACCAAAAAATCCTAAAAGCTGCCTTGTCCGACCTGAATTGAAAAGCTGTCAAGTTAGATGAATTTAATTCTCTTATTACTAGTAAGACGTAGGAATTAGTACCACGTCCGTCTAATGTGAACGTCATTCGGTCTATGTAGGTTTTTTGTCATAAAAAAAATTCTGATGGTTCTTTTGCGAGATACAAAGCTCGTCTTGTTGGTGATGGCAGGTCTCAGCAGGTTGATGTAGATTCTGGTGAAACATTCAGTCCGGTAGTTAAGCCGGCAACTATCATGACTGTTCTCAGCCTGACTCTTTCCAAATCTTGGTCCATTCATTAGTTGGATGTTAAAAATGCATTCTTACATGGCAACTTACAGGAGATAATGTACATGCATCAACCGTTGGATTTTCGAGATTATACGCGTTCAGATCTTGTTTGCCTGTTGAAAAAAATTCTTATATGGTTTGAAACAAGCTCCTCGGGCATGGTATAATAGGTTTGCAGGATTTGTTTCCAAGTTAGGATTCTCTCACAGCAAGTCCGATCAGTCGTTGTTCATTTATCGGAAAGGTGCTGACATGGCATATATCCTTCTGTATGTCGATGATATTATTATCACATCATCATCCACTTCACTTCGCCGGTCTATTATGTCCTTTCTTGTAGAAGAATTTGCGATGAAGGACTTGGGTGCGTTAAATTATTTTCTTGGCATTGCTGTCACCCAATATGCAGGTGGTCTGTTTCTCAGTCAAAAGAAATATGCCAAAGAAATAATTGACAAAGCAGGGATGTCGTCCTGCAAACCTTCACATACTCCAGTTGACACAAATGCGAAATTGAGTAACGATGCCGGAACACTATATAACGATCCTACCCATTACCGTAGCCTAACAGGGGCCTTGCGGTATCTGACTTTTACAAGAGCAGATATTCCTATGCGGTTCAACAAATTTGTTTACACATGCATGATCCGAAGGAAGAACATATGGGGGCTCTCAAAAGGATTCTGCGATATGTTAAGGGTACTCTCCATTTCGGACTTCATCTGTATAAGTCCTTCATCTTGAATCTTTCTGCCTACACAGATGCAAATTGGGGTGGTTGCTCGGACACACGTCATTCCACTTTCGGTTATTGTGTGTTCTTGGGGGACAATCTCATTTCATGGTCATGCAAACGCCAATCCACACTGTCTCGGTCAAGTGCTGAGGCAGAATATCGAGGGGTAGCCAATGTGGTTGCTTAATCATGTTGGCTCCGTAATCTACTGTTGGAGCTACATTGTCCGATTGAAAAGGCAACAGTGGTCTATTGTGACAATGTGAGTGCGATATACTTATCCGGCAATCTTGTTTAGCATCAGCGCACAAAACACATTGAAATGAATAACCTGTTTGTCTGCGAAAAGGTTACTCGTAGACAAGTCCGTGTTCTTCATGTACCGTCCCGCTATCAAATTGCAGATATCTTCACGAAAGGTCTTCCGCGCGTACTTTTTTGATGATTTCAGGGACAGTCTGAGCATACGTGAACCTCCCGCTAAGACTGCGGGGGACTGTTAGAGTAATTATGGGGCAATCCCATAATTACCTCAAATCTTCATTATTCATAATTGATATTGTAATATCTCATTAAGTAGGATGATTATAATTAGTATCTTATATTTTAGGTAAAGGAGATTAGTCCTCCTTAAGACAAGCATATTATGATTGTATATATATTGTACTATTGGAATGAAATTAATCAAGTCATTTTCCTACACTCCCCAGACCCTATATTTTGGAATTTCACTGGATGTGTTATTGCTTGTTTATTGGTGATCATTCTCTGTGATTGTTGTTCACTTTCTTTCTGAAAGAAAAAAGGGATCTTTTCTATCTTTTCTGTTTTTTTTTTTGCTTGCTTTTTCCCTTGTTTTTGGAAGAAAGTTGAAGAAAATAGCTCAACACATATTTTCCTAAGAAATTTGTTTCTTTCTCTTTCATTTCTACTGATTCTTGATACCAACTTTGCCTTCTGACATGGTGAGTTTCCATATTTGAGAACCATAGAAATGGTTGATGAAAATAAATCTTTGTTTTGTGTGTGTGTGTGTTTTTATTGGTTAATCATCCTCTGAGATTCTTGTTCACTTGCTTTCTAAAAGAAGAAACGGGTTCTTTACACAAATAGCAGGACTTTTCCTAGCCAGTATACATAGATTATACATTAATTATACATGGTTATACACATATTGTATATGGATTATACATATATTCTATATCCACCGCTATTTTTAGTTTAAGCAGTTGAGTGAACGGCTATTTAGGTTAATTCTTCGAGAAAAAAATCGATCCACGTGTTGATTTCCCATTTTACAGGAATGAATTGAGTGTGGACCTTGATCAAATTGAATCTGTAATATTCTTCTTGATTTGTGTAGGATTTTTGGAGCATAATTCCCAATTTGATTACATTTCCACCTGAAATTGAAAAGGTGTTATCCAGTGGATTGAAGATGTATGTGGTGGAGAGCAAAGGAGGGGCAATTGTTTGCATGTTATTGTCTTTATTCTTCTTAGGGACGTGGCCAGCCTTACTAACTTTACTTGAAAGAAGAGGGAGATTTCCTCAACACAGTTACCTTGATTATACTTTCACTAATCTTTTGGCTGCTATCATAATTGCTTTTACCTTTGGTGAAATTGGGACGAGCTCAAAGGGAAGCCCAAATTTCCTTCCTCAACTTTCTCAGGTTTGGTGCCTTTCACAGCCAACAACTCTATACGATTCAATCGATAGGTGCCAATGTAAAATACTTGTATAGATATAAACACACGGAAATATAATACTGTCAATGATCAAGTATGAATCGGTGAGTTACAGAATAAGAAAGGGGGAACCAAAAATTGATTAGCAATAGTATTTAGAGCCTGTTTGGCCAGGCTGCAAAAAAAAAAACTGCTTATTTCGAGATGCATTTCGGTTAAACCAACTTTTTAGAAAAGTACATCCAAAGAAAAGCAGTTTGTGTTTGGTCAATTCATTTAAGAAGTGCTATTTTGAAAATTTGATAAGCCGATTATGTTGGAGTAGTGTGTTTGTCTGAACGTTATTTTATATGTGATACTATTGAAGTGTTGAAGGGGGCATTGGAGTAACTGGTAAAGTTGTTGCCATGTGATCAGGAGGTCACGGGTTCAAGCCGTGGAAACAACCTCTTGCAGAAATGCAGGGTAAGGCTGCGTATAATAGACATTTGTGGTCAGAGGCGATTCTAGGATTTCAAGCGGATGGGTGCACTATTACTTTTAAAGACTGCT
Source organism: Anisodus tanguticus (assembly GCA_034509755.1). Taxonomy (NCBI): domain Eukaryota; kingdom Viridiplantae; phylum Streptophyta; class Magnoliopsida; order Solanales; family Solanaceae; genus Anisodus; species Anisodus tanguticus. The sequence continues at coordinate 20,067,382 of CM067561.1, read as the reverse complement.
TTAGAAATTAAAATACAAAAAAAGAAGACACAAAAGTGCAACAAGTCAAGGTTGATCCTCAACCTTAAGGAACTAAACCCAATGCTTAATCAGTGCACCACTCAGTCTCATTTGACCATGTATTCCTTCAATTGATATTAGATATATTTTAAAAATTATACACATAATAAATCGAATTTAGTCGGATGACCATGAGTTCACGTGACTCAATTTTTGGACCTAAATTCGCCCCTGCTTGTGGTCCGGCCCTTCCCCGGATCCCGTGCATAGCAGGAGCTTAGTGCACTGGGCTACCCTTTTTTTTTTTACTATTGAAGTATTGGATTGGAGAATTAATACTTCCTAATTTGATTTGGAACTTATGGAGGCCTTTTCTGTTTTACATAACTTCTATTCAATTAAGTACAAAATAGATGTTGCAAGTTAGCAACTTGAGAGCATGATCAATAAAACAAGCCTACATGACTGTCATTCTGTTCACCGGAGTCACACATTATGTTCAGTCTACAATTCCACCAGCAGATATTATTACCATGTATAAGCTACTTGATAGGTGGATTTAGATTTGAATCAGTGTCCCTTGTTATTCATACGATGTATCATTGGTATGAATTATCCGGTGATCTCGTCCCCACTTAACCTGGAGTTTGATTGGCATCAGTTTTAGTTTCTTCTGCTTTCCTGGTTTTAACTTTGTCACTGCCAAGAGATCCTTGCTACTGAAGCCGTGAGGACTTCGTGCCACTAGAACCAAAAAATTTCTCTTAAGAGTACTTTAAGACTTTAGCAGTCATCATTACTAGCTACATTTTAAGGTTTTAATGCATACTTTTATCAAGATCAACTGTAGGCAGGATATTCTCTAGTTCAAATTGTCTACTGTAATAGAAACTTTCCAACAATTTCCATATTGATCGCATGTATTTTTGTTAATTGTTGAAATTGCACAATAATCAGCATTTTGGAACTGCCGGGATTCTAGAATCATATTTGTGGACAAATGGTGCAGGATAATTGGCCCAGTGTCTTGTTCGCAATGGCTGGAGGGGTGGTCCTTAGCATTGGAAACCTTACAACTCAATATGCTTGGGCCTTTGTTGGTTTATCAGTTACTGAGGTCGTCTCTTCAAGCATCACTGTTGTTATAGGTATCTTTTTACCTTCAGTGTTTTATAATTTTTTTTGAAATGACCTACTGATTGATGTCCCTTTCTGTAGTATCATAATTTGTTTAGTTTTGGACTCTTGGTTCGGTTATGACAGGAACAACCTTGAATTACTACCTTGATGACAAAATTAACAAAGCAGAGATTCTTTTTCCTGGGGTCGGATGCTTCTTGATTGCTGTATGTCTAGGCTCTGCTGTTCATGCATCCAATGCAGCTGATAACAAAGCAAAGCTTGATAGTTATTCAGATGACTCTAAAGTTGGCATTAGGTATGCATCGATATGAACTTCTAAGGGCATCATTTTTACGTCTTCGCAAAATGGGGAATGACATTTATGGTTTAATTCCGGTTCAATAATAAAAACAGTATATGAAGGACGGTGTTATTTTTTCATCTGAGGTTCATGTCATGACAGTGTTGATTATGTATATATGACTAGAAGAAGAGGACTGTCATTTAATGACTTAGCCAGCATATAGATTGGCCATATTTTACTTTTATATCCTATTTCTGCTGGAGTTGGTGTAGAGGTGGGGGGGTGCACATTAATGGAAAAACATGTTGAAACGTATCAAGATCCTGCATATATATTTATATTATCCGGCAATCTCATCACATCTTTATTCTACTTCTCCTATGCCTGTCCAGGGGCGGAGCTAAGTGTTGGCTACGGGTTCGGCGGACCAGTAGCTTTGGTTCAAATCCGACATTTGTCTTACAAATGTATTGAATATGTACAAATTATTAATTTAGAATCCAATATCTCAAAAAGATTAGAATATTCCAGAACCGAAAGGCTTCAAATCTTGACACCTTCACTCTGCGTGTCTCCCTGTTAATATATCTACTTATTTTCTCCTTGTATTCAGAAGCTAAGAGTGCAGGATATACAAAAATCTGACGAGGATCACATAGTTCATATGGCTATATAAGTTTATCAGCATTAATCTCTGGAAATTGATGTTGATTTTAATTGAACCTTTTGCAGGGTTAATAGTATTACCAACTCAAAACAAGCATATACAGATAGAGGCATTATAAGCTGGAATCTGAAAATTGAAGTTTCATATCTTTACCATTTTATTAGATCCATAGCCTTATATATTTTTTTATTAAACACTTCTTTTGGGAATGCTAAACATCCACAGTTGGTATAAATGATGCGGAGAAGGGAGTTGCTTCCATAGAGAAAGCAAAATTTGGGACTGCGCTTTTCCTTATAGATCTTGAAAAGAGAAGAGCGATCAAGGTCGGGAATTTCTTGAATTACTTCTCTTATCAAATATTATCCTCGCTTCAATGTTAACTTCTGCCTTGAAAAAATTCTCATGGACTCCATATTAGATCTAGGCAGAATGCATCGATATCCCCTTCAACTTGCTAGTAAATTTCATTTAGACACTTGAACTATGGTCTGTTCCGGTTGAGCACCTTAACACATAATAAAGTGTTCCTATTAGACACTTCCAGCTCAAAATTTGGGAAAACTTTCCGCCTAGATCTAATGTTTTTGTCGTTTTGTCAATTCAATGTAGTGGAAGGTGTTTAAGGAAAAAGCGGTTTCCTTGTTTGCTCACATTCTTGTGTTTGCTTGTAGATATTTGGGAAGAGCGCGATCATTGGTTTGGCTTTGACATTCTTTGCTGGAGTTTGTTTTTCACTCTTTTCACCAGCATTCAACCTTGCCACAAATGATCAGTGGCATACTCTAAAAGATGGAGTCCCGCACTTGAGCGTCTACACAGCGTTCTTCTACTTCTCCATTTCTTGCTTCGTCATTGCCATGATTCTGAACCTCGTCTTCTTATACCATCCTGTTTTCAATGCGCCAAAGTCGTCTCTGAAGGCTTATTTAAATGACTGGAACGGTAGAGGTTGGGCACTTTTGGCAGGACTTTTGTGTGGTTTTGGAAATGGTCTCCAATTCATGGGAGGTCAAGCAGCTGGATATGCAGCTGCAGATGCTGTTCAGGTTAGTCGTTTATGTTTTGATCAAAGTACTTGAAACACGTAACCAACAATCAACCATGCGTCAATATAGTTGGGGTCGGCTATAATAAATATTATAGCGCGAATGGCCATGCAACGACAGACCCAGGGCTGAGCTAGATAGGGCCAAGGGGTCATCCGAACCCCTTTCGGCAAAAAAATTACACTGTTTATACCTAAGTTATTTGAAGTGTGTGTGAAATTTCAGGCGCTGCCTCTCGTGAGCACATTTTGGGGGATAATTTTATTTGGAGAGTACCGAAGATCATCCAGAAAAACATATACGTTCCTAGTTGGCATGCTGTTTATGTTTGTAGTAGCTGTTGGAATACTTATGGCATCGTCAGGGCATCGCAAATAGTGAATCGAAGAAATCATAATGTTGTTGTATATATCATAATTAGAAAAATGCTGTTGTACATTATGTGATACATTGGTTGATACAAACATTTTAGCTAGTGTCCTTGACTCGTTTATACATTTCTTTATTTCCCCTAGTTTATCCCTGACTTCAAATAAATAATATCATTGTTTACCCGTAAATTTGTACACGTAGTCAAGAACACGTGGATCTCAAGTAATTAAAATGACAAGATAATTAGCAATTTAAACCAATATAAACAGATTGGAAAGTAAAGGATTAGAATAGCCTGAGCCTTGCGAATTGAGCTAGAGTCTCCGGACAAGCCGCTAATTGCAATATTGGAAGGCTAAATTGAGACAGAAACTAGAAAATAGTGTAAGTGTCAAAAGTGTATTATATCTCCTTTTTTGATGTCTTACAATGAAATGATGAGCCCTATTTATATTTGGATTCAAGAGGTACACATTTCATGAATTATGCTCACATATTAATATCATGATAATAATGGACAATAAAGGTGATCATTAGTACTATTAATGCTATGTAGGAGGTGTAAGGTCATTTCCGTAATGGCCGTCCATTAGCAATTAAATATGTCTTTTCACATCCTGCTTCCCGGTACTAGCGACCTTACAATGCCTCCAGTACAACGCAAGAGCCTCCGGGGCACTTGTGGCTAAATTGGATCTTACTCATCTTCTTTACCACATGTCATAATAGAATTCGTCCATTTGTACAATACGAATTTTATCCCATACAAAAATCAAATAGAGGAGATGCTCATAAAATTAATCATGAAAGTATTTCATCAATATTTATTTTGAAAAAACAAAAAAGAACCAAAACTAAATGCTAGTACTAGTTTACATATATAATGTTAAAACTGTTTCAAAATTTTGAAAATCACCTAAAAATGTTAATTTAAAGGACTAAGGTGAGGGAATAACTGGAATTTTACTCAATTTTAAAAATAATATTGAGTAATTCTTTCATTTTAGATAAAAATTTATAATCCATAATAAGTGAGAATATATTTACAAAATTAAGTCATGTATATCACCTTTACAAGTAAATTTTTATGATGATATTAATTTGTTTGGATATTAAATATCAATACTAATCAATCCGAGTGAGTAGGTACTCGTGAAATTAATTGGGAAGATGGTCTGAGTACCATAACTATTTAAAAAAATTAATCTAACTATCACATGTTAAAATTTATTGAATATATATATATATATATATATATACGGGTGGCAAAATCAATCCCAACCTGCCCAATTCGTCTAATGTTTCTATGGGTTGGGTGATGACTCATTTATTGAGTTGACCTAACGGGTTGTACCCAAAATGATCCGTCAATCAATCGGGTCAAAGTAGTTTAACCTGTTGGGTCAACATGCAACCATTGTAATTTCTGCTACTTCCTCGTGAGCTGTAAAGTTTTTATTTTCACCACTGCCATAGAGAGTTAATTCTTAATGATTTTTTTCCTTCAATTTCATTCGTCTCTAATTTTTTTTTGTTTTTTACTGGTACTTTTATCTTTGATATAGCTGAAGCTCAAACTGGAATAATTATAACAAAGAACTAGAAAGCTTAACATGTTCATATGACAGATACAATATTGAAGGAAACAAGTTTCTTTCAATTATAAGTCCACTTTCAAAGAGCATTTCTTTGACAAATTTTAACCCGATGAGAGTTCAAGCTCTCTCATTTATGATTGATTTACAAATTGTTTCTAGCTTTCATTTTTTTAAATGTAAATTCCTGAAGTTTTTGTATTGAAATAATAATATCTGCAGATTTTTTGCATTCTGGCCAACGATACATATAGTATATAAAATTTCTTTCCGATCTTTTGTTATATTTACTGGGGTCATTCAGAAATAGTCTCTCTACCTCCCAAGGTAGAGGTAATGACTTTTCAGACCCCACGTTATGTGATCTCACTGTATATATTATTATTGTTGATCTTTAATCATATGAATTTTAAATCGCAATAATAAATTCCCAAATACAAACGGTTACTCAACCAAACAAAATATAAAGTATCATTAAATTTAAAAGTAGGAAAACATAGGGGAGTGGAATTATTTTGGGCGGATTAAGTTATAACCCGTAGTTTAATCCATCTTGACTCAACTCATTTTTATCCAAATAAATCTTAGGTAGATTTGGACATGACCCGATTATTTATTTAACCCATTTTGACCTGTCCAGATTTTACTCAACCTGGCCATTTCGCACCCACAGTATCATATGAAACATATACTTCCTCTGTCCCAATTTATATGATACGCCTCCCTTTTTAGTCTGTCAAAAAAAGAATGACATATTTTCTTATTTGAAAACAATTTAACTTTAAACTTCATCTTTTACATTTAAAGATACGATCTATAACTACACAAATATCTTTAACTTGTTGTAGACCACAATATTCAAAAATCTTTTCTTATTTTTAAAATTTCGTACCCAGTTAAACTACATATAAATTGGGACGGAGCTAGTAGATAGAACTCAAATCGAAATGATTACTAACTGAAATAAATAATCCCTTGATTATTTTCATTAATTAAAAAGTATATATACAATTTACAGTTTTCCATAATAGGAAAATCCTATTCCTATTCTACTCCTAAAACCTTATTATACTTGGACAATTAACTATACAATTATGGTAAGTGTACAATAATAATTACAACCAAACATTAACTAAACATTACCTAAAATAGGCCAATAAACCGTGATATACATGGTATGTATACACTGTGTATATCACGGGTATACCAGCCCAATATTACGAAGTCAGCCCGTGATATACACAGTGTATATTCCGTATATATCACGGGTATCTATCACACCCCCGCAGTCATAGCGGGCGGTCTTCGTACGCTGAGACTGTCCCTAAAATCTTCAAAAAGGACTGAGGGAAGACCCTAAGTAAAGATGTCCGCAATTTGATACCTGAAAGGGACATGACAGACGCGTACTTGTCCACGAGCTACCCTTTTGAGAACAAAGTGAATATCCATCTCGATGTGTTTAGTGCGCTGGTATTGAACCGGATTACCAGAAAGGTAAATGACACTAATATTTTCACAATAAACCAATGTAGCTTTCTGAATAGGACAATGAAGCTCTAAAAGAAGACTACGTAACCAACAAGATTCAGAGACCACATTGGCTACCCCTCGATACTCGGCCACTGCACTCGAAAGCCAATAGGATTGAAGTCAGATTCTTTCCCTTTAAAGTTACGATTGTTCGAAGTTCTCGAGCGTGATAATGTAGACTGACGCTTCACAGACCAGGAGACCAAGTTATTACCAAGAAACATACAATAGTCGGACGTGGAGCGTCTGGTATCTGGACAGCCACCCCCAATCAACATCTGTATACGAGACAAGTGTAGACGTCGATGACAGATATAAATGTAACTCATAGTCAAGTGTCCCCTGGATGTATCGAATAATGCGTTTGAGAGCATTCATGTGCTAAATCCTGGGATCATGCATAAACAAACACACATGTTGTATGACATATGTAATATTTGATCGTGTGAAAGTAAGATACTGAAGAGCCTATGCAAGACTGCGATAGTGGGTCGAATCCTCGTACGGTGAGCCAACCGCAGCACCCAGCTTGGGTTTAGTATCAACGGGAGTGGAAGTAGACTTGCAGGAGGACATACCAGCGCGCTCAATAATCTCAACTGCATACTTTCGTTGTCGTAAGAATAACCCACATGTATGACGAGTGACAGCAATCCCCAAAAAGTAACTCAAGGGCCCCAGGTCTTTCATAGCAAACTCAGAACTGAGCATTGTCATGATAGACTTTCGCAAAATATTAGAAGAAGCAGTCAAAATAATATCATCCACATATAATAGTATCTAAGCCAGGGAAGTACCACGTCGATATATGAACTATGAATTATCCGACTTGCTGTGTGAAAACCAATAGATGAAACATAGTCTGCAAATCTCTTATACCAAGCCCGTGGGGCATGCTTAAGTCCATACAAGGACTTCTTCAATAAACAGACATGATGAAGATACTTAGGGTCTCGAAAACCCAATGGTTGATGCATGTAAACGGTCTTCTTAAGATCACCATGTAAGAAAGCATTCTTCACATCTAACTGATGAATGGGCCAAGCCTTCGAAAAAGCCAGACTGAGAACAATGGGAATGGTAGCCGGTTTGACCACCGGACTAAACGTCTCACTATAATCCACGCCAACCTGTTGAGTCTTATCATCACCTACAAGACGAGCCTTATGCCGCGCAAAAGAACCATCAGAATTATCTTTATGAGTAAAAATCCACATAGACCGAATAATATTAATACCAGAAGGACGGGGAACCAACTCCCACGTCTTATTGCCAATAAGAACATCATATTCGTTAGTCATAGCCACTTTCCAATTCGGGTCATTGAGAGAGGACACTGGATTACGGGGTAGGGGGATTTAAGAATATTAGAATTTAGATTAAAATATCTCTTTGCTTTAAAAATACTCTGTTGACTACGAGTGACCGGTCTGTGACTCGGGGAGAATTGGGTGGATTTTGGGAAAAAACTGGCGGGGTGACGGACTGGCCAGCAGGCAGTGGGCCTACTGGTCCAATACTGGAATCGGAAATAGGCACTAGACCGAGAACTGTAGCAGGGGCAGAACTGGAATGGAAATTGAGCCCAGTTGCTGGACCTGTGACGGGAGCCCTGGGCAATGGCGATGTTACTGTAGGTCAAGTGGGCAGTGGGCCTGCTGGCGGATTTTGTGTATGGGACAAGTCCGTAAATGGTGGATAATAAATGGGGAGACATCGTCATCTAAAAAATTATACGAACTAGGCCCGGGACTACTTACCTTTGCAAACGGAAATTGGGTTTCATCGAAAATAACATGGCGACTAATTATTATTTTATTAGATGATAGATCAAAACACTTGTCACCACGATGATTTGATGCATAACCCAAAAACACACAAGGGGTAGAACGGGCTTGAAGTTTGTTAATTGTAGTGGACGTAAATAGGGGATAACATAAGCACCCAAAATACCCTAAGATGGGAATAAGAAGGAGTCTTATTATATAAGATTTGAAGAGGGGTTGAATATGTCAAACCTTTGGTAGAAAGTATATTAAGAAGATATGTAGACATTTGTAGAGCATGATGCCAAAAGGAAGGGGGGACGAAAGCATGGATCAATATAGTTCGGACAATGTTATTAATGGAACGAATTTTGTGTTCGGCTTTCCCATTTTGTGAGGACGTATGAGGACAAGAGAAACAAAAATTCATTCCATTAGTATCACAAAAATTTCGAAACAACCCATTATCATATTCTTTGCCATTATCATATTGAATATTTTTATTTCTCGGTCGAACTGGGTACAGTTGAATGCTCTAAATTTTAAAAAAGTGGAAAACACTTGAGAATTTTTCACTAATGGAAAAGTTCATCAAAATTTAGAATAGTCATCCAAAAATAGAACATAATAACGATAGCCCAAAGAACTGAGAACAGGAGATGTCCATAAATCGCTATGAATAATATCATATGGCATTAACGTACGAGAAGTAGAGTATACAAACGGTAATCTAACAAGTTTTTCTAGAGGACAAGATTGACAAATTGGAGTACTATGCGTACCCTTACAAGAAATAAAATTATTTTTATGTAATGAAGAAACAATAGATGACCCAGGGTGACCCAAACGTGCACGCCATAAGGAAGGAGCGAGAGCCGCAAAAGTAGATGGCAAGGGTTAACTCGAGAGACCGGATGTGGGCGTGATAGGATAAAGATCTCCCCTACTATCACATCTCATAAGAGGAATCCCCGTCTTGAAATCCTACACAGAAAACCCAAAGGATCAAAATTAACAGAAATCCAATTATCAGTGGTGAATTAACGGACAAACACAAAAAAAAATCATTAAGTTAGGGCATGAAGGGTATTTTTCAAGACAAGAGAGGGGTGGGAGGGAGGGGGGACAAAGTTTTATGACCGTAACAACGAATTAGAATTGAATTTCCATTACCAATAATTATGCCACGATTGTTGCTCAAATTGGAATAAGACGAGAGAGTGCCTTGGTCGGATGTCATGTAGGTAGTGGCTCGGGTGTCCATGTACCAATTCGGGTCTGTGGAATTTAATCCAAGTGTGTGCATCGCGACTTCAATGTCGGTAGGGGTAGGGCCCGCTGCATGGTGGGCCTGGTGGGGCCGAGGCCCAAGCACACCGGCTGGCTGCCCCGACCCAGAATTGCCCATTGGGTTCCACTATGCTCCGCTTGTGAATGGTTTATATATTCTCAATTGTAATCGTGAAATTCTCAATGTGCAAAACAAACGAGCTAAGATAAGTAATCCGAGAAATCCCACCTACTTATGACACTGTAGACTTGGTCATATCAATGAATCAAGGATAGAAAGATTGAGAAAGTTAGATAGCCTGGAACCATTTGACTTGGAGTCCTATGGTGATTGTGAATCTTGTTTGAAAAGAAAGATGACCAACAAACCACTTTCTGGGAAAAGTGTGCGAGCCAAAGAGACACTTGAGTTGGTCCATACAGATGTATGTGGGCCGTTTTCCACTCAAGCTAAGGGAGGTTTTCCTTACTTCATAACTTTTACAAACGATTTCACAAGGTTTGGATATGTGTATCTTATGAAGCACAAGTCCGAAGCCTTTGAGAAATTCAAGGAGTATAAGTTAGAAGTAGAGAAACAACTTGAAAAGAGTATCAAGACTCTTCGATCAGATCGAGAAGGTGAATACTTGAGTAGAGAATTTCTAGATTACTTGAAACTTCATGGAGTCCAATGAGAATGGACACCTCCTGGAACACCACAAATGAATGGCGTTGCTGAAAGGAGAAATCGAACCTTATTGGATATGGTTAGATCCATGATGATTTTTTCAGCGTTTCCAACATACATTTGGGACTATGCTTTACAAAACTCAATCTATATTCTGAATAGAGTTCCTTCAAAGTCAGTAGAGAAAACGTCATATGAGATATGACATGGCAAGAAGCCTGCTCTTACACATATGCGAGCCTGGGGCTGCCCTACATATGTAAAGAAGATGTTTACTGACAAGTTGGAATCTAAAAGTGAGAAATGTTACTTTGTGGGATATCCTAAGGAAACGAGAGAATACTATTTCTATCTTCTTGGAGAACATAAGGTCGTTGTTTCCAGAAATGCAACTTTTCTTGAGGAAGACTATGTCTACAATGAACAGAGTTACAATAAGATAGAACTTGAAGAAATTCAAGAACTACAAAACAACATAGAGGTTGAATCCTTGTCGAATGACCTAGACAAGAATTCAGTGGGAGTATTTGGTGAAGGTGTGTTACATAGAGTACAACCTTCAGCAAGTGGGAGTGATGTGAGGATTGATGCAGAAATGCAAGATTCTCATACACAATCAATGGAAGATGATATAATGGTTGTACATCCTTCCATTCAGGAAACACATGTAGATGATATTCCTGAAAACTCTCATAGTGGTGGAAACACACAAGAACCTTCTCATGATCAGAATACAAGAACCACAAAAACGCAAAATAACTAACTCTGTAGGTCCACTAGTACTCATCGTCAGCGTGAAAGACTTAATCTCTTTGCTGAAAGTCAAAATGAGATAGATATTCCTGATGATGATGATCCTACAACCTATAGCGAGGCTGTGTTAGACATTGACTCGCTAAGATGGTAAGAAACTATGAAATCTTAAATGGACTCAATGTATGCCAATCAAGTTTGGAACTTGGTTGATTTGCCAACAAGGGTTAGACCCATATGATGCAAATGGGTCTTCAAGAAGAAGATTGATGCATTTGGCAAGGTGCAAACCTATAAGGTTAGGTTGGTAGCAAAAGGTTACAATCAGAGGCCTAGGGTCGATTATGATGAAACCTTTTCGCCAGTTGCAAAGATTAAGTCCATTTGGATTTTGCTTGCAATAGTTGCATACTATGATTATGAGATTTGGCAGATGGATGTTAAGATCGCTTTCCTCAATGGAAATCTAATTGAGGAAGTGTATATGATACAACCTGAAGGTTTTAGATCCAAGTCAAAACCCAAATCAGTATGCAAACTACAAAAGTCCATTTATGGACTTAAGCAAGCCTCAAGGAGTTGTAATATTTGCTTTGACAAAGCTATCAAATCATTTGACTTTGTCAGAAGCAAGAAGGATCCATGCATTTACAGTAAACGCAAGAAAGTTAGTATTGTTTTCATTATCATATATGTAGATGACATATTAATAATAGGAAACGATAAGTCCCCTATGCAATCAGTGAAGGAATGGTTGTCCAACACCTTCATGATGAAGGACTTAAGTGAAGCCTGCTACATTCTTGGAATTAGGATCTACAGAGATAGACCTAATAGATTGTTAGGACTGTCACAGTCTACATACATAGACAAAGTGCTAAGACGTTTCTCAATGGAAAACTCCAAGAGAGGAGTGTTGACACCCAATTTTGTCTCCTCTTTTTCGATATTTATTTGCAATTTTAAATATTTTAACACCTCATAACAATTTTAATATATATATATATATATATATATATATATATATAAGGCTTTTAATATCGTTGCCTTTTAATATCCTAATCATAGTTTTTATCCTAATGTTCTATGCTATTTTACTTTTCGCAAAAAACGGCATCACATTTTTTTTAAGCAATAAACATTTCACAAATATTATGTTTTATTATTATCACATCGTTATTTTTATCTTCATAATTTATATTTATTTTTTGCAAATCATCTTTTAATTTTAAACCCCTTTTTATATTTTAAAGCACAACCATTTTTCCTTGACCCAAATAAACATTCCACCCAATCCACCCAAAAAAAAAACCAATCGGCCAAACTCAGTCCCCAACCCTTCACCAACCCATAGCCCAACCGGAGGCTCACTCGACCAGCCTCGTCGGCCCATCTCCCTCACCCATAACCCAACCCAACCCCTAAAACCAAAACAAAAAAAAACCTAACACCCCTAATACATACCGCCCCACACCCCACACCCCATACCCCTAACCCCCACGTCGCCAACACCAGCCTTGCCACCACCAACCCACCGCCACTTGACAACATCACACCCTACCCCATCATTTTACACCTACCCTATACCCTAAAATCCGTCTCAAAAATCAGATTTTTTTTGCCCTTTTAATTTCAAAAATTCAAACTTGAACGTTGGGGGGAAAACCATCTATAACTCTCCCCCCCCTTGTTCACTGTTTCGGGGGTCGATTTTTGGAGGTCCTAAATCCGAAAAATCAAAGGAAAGGAGGTCTTTTTTTTTAAAGGGTTTTTGAGTCCGAAAGTAGATAAAAGGGTTTTCTTTTTCGGTTTTGAAGTCTGAAAATTAGAGGGTTTTTCGAGCAAAATAAGCCGAAAAGGGTTGAGTTTTTAGTTCTTCAATTTTGGGTTAAAATACTCACATTTGCTTCATAAACCTTAATCCGAAAAATAGTTTTAGTTCTTAATTTTTCTAATTCGAAAATCCCCTTTTTTTTAATACTAGCTTCAACACACAAATTCTGTTTTTTTTACTGTTTCTGTCCGGGTCGGGTCACTGTTCTGGGTCGGGTCAGTTTCTGTCCAAAATCAGAAAATCAGACTTCTGAAACCTGAAAAATCAGCATTCCGAGACCTGGAAGATCCGCATCCCAAAATCGACAAAAAAATCAGAATTCCCAAATAAACTTCTCCGAGCGGATTCGACGATTCGAAACCCGCCTCGGTTCGCTGCCCCGAGAAGCTCAGTATGCGCTAATTCCTCTCAGTTTACTTTGATGTGGTTTTATTTTAGTTTAATTTCTGTTTGTGGTTTGCTTAAATTTAAGTATGATTAATGTTATTTGAGTGAATATGGTTGATTATGTGCTGATGGTGCTCTGCGATGTGTTTAGAAAGACTAATTAACGTCCATGAATCAGTTAAGGTGTATTAGTGTGTAGTTGAGATCGTATTAAGTATGTTTAGTTTAAGTAAGTTCATGATCACCTTAAGAATGCTATTTTTTTTAACCATTCGATTGATGGATATCTTCACTTGAATATGAGATAAGCTGCAGAAATGTTCCTTTTTTTGCCGAAAATGCTATCATGTTTAGTTGTTTAAGAGTATGGCCCCCCTTATGATTGAGATATTGCTTTTGGAAGCCCATGAAATTGACTAGCTTGAACATTAAGTGCTATTCTCCATCCTGTTAATATTATTTCCAACATACTATGTCTGAGATCTTGGTTTGTCACTTGTCCCTTTGTTGTGCATGCTACTGCTGCTTCACTAATGTTTGTTTTCTTCCTGGATTGACCACTTTAGAGTAAGGCAATGGTAGAACAAACATTAACCAGAACCTCTCTGCATCATTTCATCCACCCTAGTCATTTTTTTTCTTCTTTAATATTGTCTTTTATTTTTTGGGTTGTAATAATTATTTAATTTTGTATGGTCATCGGAACACTTAGAATAATTAGGCCTTAAATGGATAGATTAATAGGGTAGTTCAAAATGCAAAACTCATCGCTAGTTTATTTATTTTAGGCTCAGTTATTTTTAAAATTTGAAATCCGCCGCTAGTTTATTTATTTTAGGCTCGTCATGCATGTTTAAAACTTTCAAAACAATTTGGTCATACTTTACTCGCATTATTAAACATACAAATAAAATGTTGTTTCTTATTCGATTTGCAATTTAAAATGACTTTTAATAAAAAAAAAATCACTTCTTTGCATTACAAACAACTTGGTTTTCTCCTTTACTATCAATTGCAAAAAATATGTATTTATGTCATACGAATGCATACTTTTATCCAAAAATTAACTTTGCATGTATTTTATAGACTTTCATACAAATGCATACTTTTATCCAAAAATCAACTTTGCATGTATTTTATAAACAATGACATACAAATGCATGCTTTTATCCAAAAATTAATTTTACATGAACAATACCATGCATACTCTTTCTGGATTTTACACAGGGAATATATTCCTTGGAATCATAATCGCTTTTGCAAGAAACTTTTTTGTTGTCAAAATGCATTTCTTTTAATTAACCATTTGCAAACATATTTTTCACCTTATTTTAAACATGTATTTTTCTTAGTATAATATTTAACCTGAGTTTGACCGGATAATTATAAATTAGCGAATTTTAAAGGATGTCTAACCCCTTCTCTTTAGGATAATAAAGAACCCTTACTTAGAATCTCATAGTTTCGCAGATCAGTAATCGGAATTCATTTTGCAACATTTTAGGTTAACATTTAGGTGCCCTAATTCACCGTAGAATAATTAGGTGGCGACTCCTCAACAACTCAATCAATTTAGAAAACGGTCGTACGTCGCGATCGTGTCGGATCCCCCTTCCTTCTGAACTGGGTGTGTTAAAAACGGGTGCGACAAGAAGGTCTTCCTATGGGTCAATGCATCAAGTTATCTAAGAAGGATAGTCCTTCTACTCTTATAGAATTTGAACGCATGAAAAGGATCCCATATGCTTAAGCTATAGGATCAATCATGTATGCCATGACCTGCACTAGGCCAGATGCGGCCTTTGCACTTAGCATGACTTGCAAATTGCAGCAGAATCTTGGGAAAGAACACTGGAAAGCAGTCAAGAATATTCTTAAGTATCTTAGACGAACTAAAGAATATTTCTTAGTCTATGGTGGGCAAGAGAAGCTAGTCGATACTGGTACTGATGCTAGCTTCCAAACAAATCTTGATGACTTCAAGTCACAGTCTGGATATGCCTTCATTTTCAATGATGGAGCAGTAAGTTGGAAAAGTTCCAAGCAAGAAACCACTGCTGATTCGACGACTGAAGCCGAGTACATTGCTTGATCAGAAGCTGATAAATAAGTTGTCTCGATATCTGAGTTCTTAAAAGAACTAGGGGTTGTTCCAAGTTCCAGTCATCCAATAACGATATATTGTGACAATACTGGTACGATTGCGCAAGCTAAGGAACCAAGATCAACAAACAGAAACAAGCATGTACAGAGGAAATACCACATACTCAGAGAGATGGTGGAATCTAAAGAAATATATCTAGACTATATTTCCATAGATGATAATCTAGCTGACCCATTTACTAAACCATTAAGCTTAACTAAGCATAATGGTCATTTCGAAAATATGGATATTAGATACATTGGAGATTGGCTCTAGGCCAAGTGGGAGATTGAAAGTATGTATTTCCTAGAGACAATCTATATTAGGAACAAAAATGTACTTGAGCACATTCGTAAATATTAATGAGATTAATATTTATGACATTTGCAATTATTGAATTATTGTTCGATTGTTTGCAATTATTCATATATGTGTATCCTTTGAGCTTACGTTGTCATTAATAGAGTGAGTTATTAATGATAGAACGTAACTCTCAAAATAGCCTCGACTAATGATTATCGAGAATGGAATATCGATGATATGCTATAAGTCGACATGTGATCTGCATCACATTCTTGGAGAATGTAGTATGTCTCACATCTACGAGTAATGGTTACTCGTGATTAGGGATGGCAACAAATCGGATCTGGATCGGATCCTACTAGATCCAGATCCATTTTTCATACCTAGATCCAGATCCATCGGGTCTATAAAAATCAGATCTAAATCCGGATCCATAGGATCGACCGAGTCCACGGATCAGATCTGGATCCACATGTAAAAATTTGTGCCTTGCTAAAAAAAAATTTGAACTGACAAACGACTTTTACTTAGTTAACAGTTTACTGTGTTTCAATTTTGGAATGTTCATATGAGATATTTTGTTCGTTGTCTTGTTTTGATTGTGAGCTATTAATTGAAAATATTGGACAATGACAATAGTTGTGGAAAATGTTGACTAGTATTTCCACAATGCAGAACTTGCATGTGCTTGGAATCTTCACAAATGAAGTGAATATAATTTTAACTACTTGTCTATGGAGATGTTAGTCATTCACTAATATAACTTTGATTTTATTATCGAAGTTACCTCTTTATTTTTTGGTTTTTGAGTTAACGCGGAGATAAATTAAACTTGCAAGGATGTGCTTAGCAATTTTAAGAAAATACTTATAAAATTACATTCTAGGTTATGAATATATTTATTAAAAAATGAATCCACAGGTCGGATCTGGATCGGATACGGATCTCAAATACAAGATCAAGATCCAGATCCGATCCGTCAAAAATGGATCCGGATCCGATCCGGATCCATCAGGTTCAAATTTTGAAGATCCATATCCTATAAAACGGATCTGGATCCATCGGATCCGGACCGGGTCTAGGATCCACTGCCATCTCTACTCGTGATGGACACATGGGTACTTTGGAGAAGTATTGGTATACCCTGTCGATAAACTATTTGTTATACATGTCTATAGTAGAGCTCGCCAGTGGGCCGGGACGGCCCGGTCCCGCCCCGGTCCCGCCCCGACACCGCCCCGAACACGAGTAGTAAAAAAAATAATTCGGTATCGGGACTCGAACCGGGACGGGACAATGTCTCATCCCGACCCGTCTCGGCCCGCCCCAGTTCCGCTAGTCCCGACCCTATCCCAAGCCCACCCCGATCCCGACCCGATCCCGCCCATTGCACCAACGACCATTTTACATTTTGGCCGTTGTGCAACGATCATTTTTGGCCTCCCCCCACCCCAAACCCCCTACCCCTTAATATTTATTTTTAACCCATAAGTTATTATATTTACACTTTAACCCAATTTTTGAACTATAAATAACTCATTTTCTCTTCATCTTTCTCACAAATCTTCCTACAATCTCTCTAGTCTCTCAATCTATCTCTCTACAAGTCTACATTGTTTACTAAATATTCAATTTTATTTATTCATTTGGGAATTGGGAGTGAAGTTGACAACTAGCTTGAGGATCTTCCATCGAGCAAAGGTTCAATTTTCAACCTCTCGATTACACGTCGACGTTACGTCGGCGTTTGGTACATTCGTTCCTTCATTAAATTATTATTGTCTGTTTATTTTATTTAGCGCACTTAATTTCATTTACTTTAATTATTTATTAGTATAGTTATAAATTTATAATTGAAGGATTTAAACGTATGCTTATGGGTAGGGGTCAGGCTTCTTCTAGAAGGGGCAACAAGGGCAAAGGTACTTCTTCTAGTCATCCTATTCCTACACAGGATGATTTGGTTGATATTGAACATTTTTCTATAATACCATTAAATTTAGATGAGGAGCTATTTTCTAGAACTCAAGAAGACTTTAATTTAGACGATGATCTAGATGATATACCCACTAATGTTGATGACAACACACCCACTAGTGCACCTTCAACTGAAATGCCTCATATTCCCCCTAGTATGAGACGAGGTCCAGCAAAACGACCATTAAAATCAGATGCATGGATATTTTTTTATAGGGACGTAAAGAATCAAGTAGCTAGATATAAAATTTGTAAAGATGTTTTAAAATTTAAAACTGAAAAAGGTCACGGTGGGACGGGGGGTTTAATGAGACACGTAGTAAGGACTCATCCAGCTAGGTATGCCCAATACGAGGGTTCAAAATTGGGTGCGCAAACGCCCGCTCCATCGGGACAAGGTTCACATACTGATACTGTTCCGGACCAAGTACATGGTCAAATTAACCCTATGACAGGGGGGAATTGTAGGCCCTAAATACAATAAACATAGAGATAGGGAAGCATTATCAAAATTAGTTGCTGTGGAGGGTTTGCCTTTTTCATTTCCTTCATCTCCCGGTTTTATTCATTACATTAGAGATATATAGATAATCCTGCTTTTAACAGTTTTCCTAGATCAACTGTTAAGAGAGATGTATTTAAATTCGCACATGAATATCAACAATATTTACATTATTCAATATATCATTTTAATGGCAAAGTATCTATCACGTCTGATATAGGTCGTAGTACTAACGGCCATGATTATTTAACGGTAACTTGTCATTGGATAGATTATAAATGGTCTATGCAAAAACGTATCTTAGCGTATAGATATATAGATGATAGGCACACTAGTACTTTTATTGCAGAAAATATTTATCAAGTGTGCGATTATTACGGAATAACTGATAAAATTATGACTATTACATTAGATAACGCATCTTCTAACAATTACGCTATTACAATTCTAAAAAATAGTTTAACTCCATCTTTTCCAGATCATTTTCATAAAAAATGCGCGTGCCATATATATAACTTAATTGTAAAGGATGGTCTATCACTTTTTGAAGACATTCTTAGTAAAATATAATTTGCTATAAACTTTATTTTTAAAAGTAATAGAATACAACGAAGAAAAGAATATAAAAAAACTTGTCACGATTGCCAACTACCTTATAGAAAAATTCCAGAAGAAGTATCCACTAGGTGGAATTCTTTATACGAGCAACTACTTGTTGCTTATGACTATAGAAAACCTATAACTTTATTTTTTAACTCTCATAATCAAAATCCAGCTGATATGGTTGTAGATAGTGATTGGGTAAATTTTTTTGAACTTATTGTATTTTTAGAAAAAAAAATTCAAGCAACAAAAGAATTTTCCGGTATATATTATCCTACTATTTCAACTATGTTGTTTTATATAACTCTAATATTTTTATTACTTAGTGAATATATGAAAAAACCAGCTTATATGGCAGCTATTAAAAAAATGTTTATCAAAGTAAAAAAATATTTTATTCTTATTCCCACTATTTATATTATTAATGTTGTATTAAATCCGACTATTAAATTAGACGGTACTAAATCGCTTATTGAAACTATTTATGATTGTATAGAAGTACTACCACCTCCAAGTCCAAAAAATTCAAATCACCCACCACCTATTGAACAAACTAAAGAAGAAATGTTGTCTAGCGTAGAAGATCAATGCAAAAAAAAATATAGGTTTTACCAACAAGAAAGTGCTAGTAACCTACCGACTTCCATACTATCTTCTTCATCTTCAACACAACCGCACAAAAGACATGCTATTTCAGCGGCTAGTATTGAAAGCCTCAGAAATAGAATGTGCGGCCGTACCGCTACTAACCAAATTAGCGAGTTTGATATTTTTATTTTGCAGGGTTCTGTACCATACCAAGCAGTTCTCAATGAAGAAGGACGTGAAGACTTGCTGAAATACTGGAGGGGGAATGAGAAGACCTTTCCGACAATTTCAATGATGGCCCGAGATGTTTTGAACATTCAAGCGTCATCAACTGCGTCTGAAAGCGCTTTTTCTGTCGGCAGGTATCAAATAGGAGACCACAAACACTCATTAGTCGGAGACAAATTGAAATTGCAGTATTATTCAGAGATTGGATACGAGCGGAGCGGAGAAGGTGCGGTCAACCGGAGATCAACGAAGAAGATGATGAAAACTACAACGAAATCTTATCCGAAGGTGGTGAAAGCGACGTGGATCTATTTGACCAACAGATACCAATTCCAACCGAAGAACCACAAGAAATTATCAAGAAACTAGAACAGGTTTTTTTAGAATGTAATTTTTTTAATTGCAATTTTATAATATAATTTGCAACTTTTGGACAACACCACAAAGTTGCAATTTCGACAATTGTATTTGTATTACAAAAAAATCATATGTCTATTAAATAATATAAAAGGCACAAAAACAATCTTGGGATGTTTTTATTACACTATTTTGTCTTGTTTAATTATTGAATTTTTTTTATACATATGTTATTAAAAAAAAGAAGGAAAAACCGCCGGAACCCGATCCCGATCCCGCCCCGACCCGATTCCGACGGGATCGGGATCGGGATGGGACTTTGGCAAATCCCGCCAAACCCGGCCCGCCAGACCCGAGCCCGGCCCACTGGCCAGCTCTAGTCTATAGTGTTATCGACGTGTGGATTATAAAGGTCATTTGACTTAAGGTAAATACGCATCTTGTTTACATAATGATGTACTTTGACCAAGTTCTAAGCTTAAACTTCTTTTGGAAAAGATACGACTTGTGTTGGGTGCATCAAGATGTAAATCAAGGTGGTAGTTGAGCCAAGAATATGATTCATTCCTCGATTGAAAATTCGAGAGAGCACTCAACTTCTCAATGTTATTAGGTTGACTAAAGTCACTGGCCAGTGCAAGAGACATATTTAGAATATGGTCTAGCTTTCAACTAATAAATGTGAGATAAAGTGATTAAGCCATTTGGATAGACACTTGGCAAATCCTCAGCTTAATCGAGTGTGTCGCGAATTGAAGGAATTTATGGTTCTGCATAAATGTTAAGTTTGTTGGATTCATGTAAATGTACTTCACATATTGAGTTCGTCATACGACGCAATCTAGGAGTTTCGTATGGACCTTAATTAGATTAATGTCGATATGTGAAGGCATATATGGTCACACTATATGCGATTGTTTCTTCGATCTAAGAGTGTATTGAGAAAATATTAAATATTCGATTGAAAATCAAGATATTTAATTTATAATAATTATGAAATATTTCTATTTGATAGAAATTATTTAATTAAGTCGAATTGGATTTTTGATTTAATTAAATGTATTGTATATATTATATGGGTACTCGGACAAATACATGGAAGCAATTGGACCAGAAATTACTGGCCCAAAATTGGAACCTTGGCCGTCCACTGGGGCGTGTGAAGTGGATCAGTTGGGTTGGTCTACTGAACATTAACATGGGCCCAGATTTTCCTGTTTTATATCTGTTTAGGTTTTGTCCTGAACTCCTATATATACAACACAGTCCTAAAGTAAGATTTCCTAGCTTTCTTGAATAGGAAATACACTGGAGTTAGATCTTGCAATCGAGGAAACAAATCGCGTGGATACCTTAGTGTTGAATCCCACGTACGAAAATCTGTAAGTTTTCTTTTATCATGTTTTGAACATACAACATGATTATCGTATAAGCCATGACAAGATTATTGTTGGGTAAGAAATTTTAAACTTCCATTGTGCTTACTATGATTTACGAACCCAACAATTCCCAACATTGTTGAGTTCATGAGCTGTTACTCATTTTCCAAGTATAGAGTTGGGAATCTTACTAAGTTTTCTTTGTTCTACTTTTTAGTTGATCAAGAAAGGTTCCGGGGAAGTAGATGTAAATCGTTTTGAAGGACAACACTGCAGCAGGATCGATGAACTGAATAACCTCCGAGATCTGAAAATATCTAACTTCCACGGTTCAAGAGCGGAATTGACGTTTGTAAAGTTAATGTTGGCCTCTGCTCCTTCCCTCCAGAAGATCATAGTTGAGGTAGACAAAGAAGTTAGTGAAAGCTAGACCATTAAGATTTCTGAGGAGTTAAAGCAGTTCTCTGGTGAATCACAAGTAATATTCCAATGACAGAAGTAATTTGAGCTTTTAGTCGCTCAAATATTGAAAAATTTTGATTTTCTTGTGATATAATTGGCATGAACAATTGTGTAAAATGTGCACTTTTGTCCTTTCTACTTGTGAATTTTCAGAAATGTAACGAAGACATTAACCATTACATTCCCAATCCGTTTAGGATTGATGCGTAGTTGTTGATATTGTTGTATCAACTACTCCCTCCGTATTGTCTTACTTTTCTAATTAGTTTGTTCTAAAATGATTGGTACATTTCTATATTTAGAAATAATTTAACTTTATGAGATGATTTACGGCCACACAAATATCTAAGGCTTGTTTTGAATCATCATTTCAAAAGTCTTATTTTATTTTTTAAATTTCGTGTCTAATCAAACTAAGACAATCTTTGAGACAGAAGGAGTATTACATTATTTAATTACGTATATGTTATTTTAAGCTTGTATTTGTACTCCATATATGAGGGTGTGAGACCAAATATTCATTTGTTTTGTAATTTAATACCAAATCAGTCGATAAGTATGGTGTTTCTTTTCCACGGCCTTTGATCTGTTTTTAATGTAAGCACGTAATGCAATTTAAAATTTTGATGCAAATTTTTAATATGATATCTATAGTCTAGATGCTTCTTAACTAAAAAGAATTTTATTTTTAATTTATATAGCAGTCACAAAGAATAAAAACACGTGTACTAGTGAACCCTTAAAGGTTATAAAGCAAAAAAACTCTTCAAGATTAACTATGGCTGAAACGTTGAAGCATTACTTTTGCAAAGTTCATAAGTAATATCGAAGGCATGGAATTCATGGATAGATAGTAACGACCTTGTTGGAAAAAGATATGAAAACTTACAAATTTCAATTAAACGTTTAGGGACACAGATTTGATTTTTTATATAAAAAAAAAGAATCATATATTTGATTAGAGTACAATTAGAACTCTTACTTGTTTTTAATATCTTTTTCTAAATTTTTATTATAAAAGTCACCATGATTGTCTTTTAATTTACCTGATGGTGTAAAAATTTTCTATATAGTGACAGTGTATAAAATTTAAACTCTTATAAAATTGCCGCTAAAGCCTCTTTTTGTAGTAGTGCTCAACCTTTATATACCTACAATACCCATAATCAGGACTCCTCTATGAGTACTCCAAATCCCCCAACATAATATCTTTGTTCCCCTCTTCGTTAAAGAGTTTAATAGATATATGAAATGAAATAATTCATTATAAGAAGTTAAATTATATTTAACGATATAAAATATTTATATATAATTTAGACAAATATTACGAGAGATGAGGGTGCGGGGTAGGGGTGTGGGGGGGGGGGGGGGGGGCTACGCGGGTGACCGTAAAAATGAGAAGTGGTGGAGGACGGGGAGGACACAATCAATATAGTTTTTTCACTTATAAATTTGTTTTTTCTACTTTCACTAGAAATGTCACTTTTCTCATTTTTAATAAGAAATTTATTTTTCTAAAAAAACATTCTAATCAATCGAACATGAAAAATTAGAAACTATTTCCGATCACACCCTCTATCCTTAATAACCTTTTTTCCCCACCTAACTAGCATTTTATTCATCAATCCAAAGACGTGGCAGTGTGCTTTGAGGAGTATGTAACAGGCTACATACCCTCATCAAGTTTGAAGGGCAACACAAAGCTATTGGTATGAGTGTACATACACCATGTGACCAACATGTACGGGGCACCTAGTCTATACATAACTAAGACTTCTCCACGAAAATGTACAAAAGACTTCAAGCTCAAGGTGGTTCAAAGGTGATATCTGCCTTCTTTCTGATGGAGGATCTCAATCAACTGTCATGAGCCCTCTCACTATGGATGGAAGTTCTGAGAAATTTTGGAAAATCTTAAACTTTAAATAGGTGTGACTCAATCTAGCTAGCTTATCTGCAACCTGATTACCTTCCCGGGAGACATGATTGAGATCAAATTGATGTTGTTCTCTGTGCTTTCTTAATTGCTCCACATCTTTAAGAATTCTTCATGAAATAAGATTATTGCCAGTGACACAATCAACTAGTAGCTTAGAATCACTCTCAGCTGCGAACTGCTGAAAGTTATTCTCCAAGCACCAGTTGATGCGAAAGAGTTGAGCAGTCGCTTCAGCCCAATTGCTAGTACCTTTCCCAAAACCAAAATAAAAGCACTAATCATCCTTCCATCTGTCACTTACGACACCTCCACCTCCACCCCCACATACTCCATCTTTACTACTACCATCTGTATTGAGTTTTATAAGCATGCTAGGTGGTTTAAGCCATTTAACATAGATACTGCTCTTGAAGTGGATAATACTCCCCAAAATTTGAATGATGCTACCCCAACTTGAACTTATGTTAAAGTTCTGATATTCAATATTGGTTAGCTGAGCATGATAGATACCCGTGATATACACGGAATATACACTGTGTATATCACGGGCTGACTTCGTGAAATTGGGTTGTTAAACACGTGATATACACGGTGTATACATACCGTGTATATCACGGTTTAGTGGTCTATTTTAGGTGATGTTTTGTTGTAATTAGAATTGTACACTTACCATAATTGTATAGTTATTGTACAAGTAGAATAAGGTTTTAGGAGTAGAATAGGAATAGGATTTTTCTATTATGGAAAATTATAAATTGTATATATACTCTTTCATTAATGAAAATAATCAAGGGATTATATTCTTTCATGGTATCAGTTTCCTCTCCAAAACTCTCTTCTCTCGTGCCTCGAATTCCGAGAATTTCCCCTCGGTTTTCGTGCATTTTTTTTATCCCTTCTCTATTCCCAATTTTTCTTCCAAAATCCCTACGTCACGTCTTGCATTGATTGTGATGGCTAAGAACACATTTCACCCTGCCCTTACTGTTTCTAACATCAAGAATCACATACCTATCATTCTTGAAATAGAAAACATCCAATACGCGACGTGGGCCGAACTGTTCAAAGTTCACGCACGCTCGCATCAAGTCCTCCATTACATAATTCCATCGGCCCCTACTAATACGGAGGTGCCTAAACCCGAGGATGATCCTAAATTATGGACTACTCTTGATGCTACCGTTCTTCAGTGGATTTACTCCACTATCTCTACCGACCTGTTGCAAACGATTATCGAACCAGAGGACACGAAGATAGATGCTTGAAATAGAGTGCGTGATATATTTCAAGATAACCAAAATTCTCGTGTTGTTACACTTGATCAGGAATTCTCCCATGTCAATATGGAAGACTTCCCTAACGTTTCAGCTTCCTGCAAAAGGTTGAAAGAATTGGCAGACCAACTCTGCAACGTTGGTGCGCTCGTTGCCAACGATTGTCTTGTCCTTCAAATGGTTGCAGGCCTATCTGAGGCCTATAGTGGCGTCGGTACGCTTCTTCGTCAGAGCAGTCCTCTTT
This sequence comes from Anisodus tanguticus, assembly GCA_034509755.1. Taxonomy (NCBI): domain Eukaryota; kingdom Viridiplantae; phylum Streptophyta; class Magnoliopsida; order Solanales; family Solanaceae; genus Anisodus; species Anisodus tanguticus. Next base: position 20,042,041 of record CM067561.1, on the reverse strand, counting down.
CGCAGTTTTATCAGGCCCATTCCATGCTCACGCTCGAAGAAGCAAGCTTGGCTAAGAAAGCGGCTATTGGGCCCCTTCTGTCGTCATGGTGACCACGTCTGACTTTTCTCCCTCCGTCTCCAATAATTCCGACCATAATCGCAACAACAGTGGTGGAAAAAAATGTCAAAATTACAAAAATAATGGTAAAAACCGGGGTGTAAACCGAGGTGGCAATAACGAGGGTGGCAATGGGCCTCAGGACAGTGGGCCGCAAGCCAACTGGCCACAACCCTGGGGCCCATGGCCATGGAACTGGGCCAATGGCCCTGGGCCCAACGACCCCTACTACCCGCCGTATGTCCACAACCAGAATTGGGCCCAATTTCCAGCCGCCAACAGGCCAGTTCTGCCCAGCAACAGTGGCTCCCAAGACAGTCTTATGGGTCGGGCCAGCAAGCGGGTGTTCTTGGGCCTCGGCCTCGGCAAGCCCACCATGCAGCCAGCCCCACCCCTAGCGACATTAAAGTCGCGATGCACACACTTTGATTAAATCCTCCGGATGCAAATTGGTATATGGACACTGGAGCTACTACTCACATGACATCCGACCAAGGTACTCTCTCGTCTTATTCCAATTTGAGCAACACTCGTGGAATAATTGTTGGTAATGATAATTCAATTCCAATTTGTGGTTACGGTCATAAAACTTTGTCCCCCCAACCCCCCTCTTGTCTTGAAAAATGCCCTTCATGCCCCTAACTTCATTAAAAATTTGGTGTATGTCCGTAAATTCACCACTGATAATTGAGTTTCTGTTGATTTTGATCCTTTTGGGTTTTCTGTGAAGGATTTCAAGACGGGGATTCCTCTCATGAGATGTGATAGTAGAGGAGATCTTTATCCCATCACACCCATATCCGGTCTCTCGAGTCAAGCCTTGCCATCTACTTTTGCGGCTCTCGCTCCTTCCTTATGGCATGCACGTTTGGGTCGCCCTGGGGCGTCTATTATTTCTTCCTTACATAAAAACAATTTTATTTCTTGTAAGGGTACGCGTAGTACTCCAATTTGTCAATCTTGTCCACTAGGAAAACTTGTTAGACTACCGTTTGTAGACTCTACTTCTCATACTTTAATGCCATTTGATATTATTCATAGTGATTTATGGACATCTCATGTTCTCAGTTCTTTGAGCCATCGTTATTATGTTATATTTTTGGATGATTATTCTAATTTTTATGGGCTTTTCCGTTAGCGAAAAAATCTCAAGTGTTTTCCACTTTTTTAAAATTTAGATCCGTACCCAGTTCGAACGAGATATAAAAAATATTCAATGTGATAATAACAAAGAATATGATAATGGGTTGTTTCAGGGTTTTTGTGGTACTAATGGAATAAATTTTCATTTTTCTTATCCTCATATGTCCTCACAAAATGGGAAAGCCGAATGCAAAATTCGTACCATTAATAATATTGTCCGCACTTTATTGGTCCATGCTTCCGTACCCCCTTCTTTTTGGCATCATGCTATACAAATGACTACTTATCTCCTTAACATACTTCCTACCAAAGGATTGACATATTCCTCCCCTCTTCAAATCCTCTATAATAAGACTCATTCGTATTCACATCTTAGGGTCTTTGGGTGCTTATGTTATCCACTATTTTCGTCAACTACAATTAACAAACTTCAAGCTCGTTCTACCCCCTGTGTGTTTTTGGGTTATCCATCAAATCATCGTGGTTACAAGTGTTTTGATTTGTCGTCTAATAAAATCATCATTAGTCGTCATGTTATTTTCGATGAAACCCAATTTCCTTTTGCAAAGGTAAATAGCCCCGGGCCTAGTTCATATAATTTTTTAGATGACGATGTATCCCCTTATATTATCCACCATTTATCGGACGTATCCCACACCCAAAATCCACCAGCGGGCCCACTGCCCGCTACGGGTCCAGCAACTGGGCTGACGATCTAGCCCAGTTCTGCCCCTGTTTCAGTTCTTGGTCCAGCCCATGTTTCTACTTCCAGTCTTGGGCCAACAAAGCTCATCGCCTCACTGCCGCTTCGACACCCCGCCAATTTTATCCCAAAATCTACCCAATTCTCCCCCAGGTCATAGACCGATCACTCATAGTCAACGGGATATTTTTAAACCAAAAAGGCATTTTAATTTAAATTCTAATGTTCTTAAATCTCCCTACCTCGTAACCCAGTGTCCGCATTAAATGATCCAAATTGGAAATTGGCTACGACCGACAAATATGATGCTTTTATTGCAATAAGATGTGGGAGTTGGTACGCCGTTCTTCTGGTGTTAATATTCTTCGGTCTATATGGATTTTTACTCATAAGGATAATTCTGACGGTTCTTTTGCGAGGCATAAGGCTTGTCTTATAGGTGATGGTAAGACTCAGCAGGTTGGTGTAGATTGTGGTGAGACATTTAGTCCGGTGGTCAAACTGACTACCATTCACACCGTTCTTAGTCTGGCTCTTTCCAAAGCTTGACCTATCCATTAGTTAGATGTGAAGAATGCTTTCTTACATGGTGATCTTAAGGAGACCGTTTACATGCATCAACCCTTGGGTTTTCGAGACCCCAAATATCCTCATCATGTCTGTTTATTGAAGAAGTCCTTGTATGGGCTTAAGCAGGCCCAGCGGGCTTGGTATAAGAGGTTTGCAGACTATGTTTCATCTATTGGGCTTTTACACAACAGGTCGGATAATTCATTGTTCATTTATCGTCGTGGTACTTCACTCGCTTAAATACTATTATATGTGGATGATATTATCTTGACTGACTCTTCTGATGCTTTGCGAAAGTCTATCATGACAATGCTTAGTTTTGAGTTTGCTATGAAAGACTTGGGGCCCTTAAGTTACTTTTTGGGGATTGTTGTCACTCATCATGCAGATGGGTTATTCTTATCACAACGGAAGTATGCCGCTAAGATCATTGAGCGAGCTGGTATGTCCTCGTGCAAGTATACTTCCACTCCAGTTGATACTAAACCCAAGCTGGGTGCTGCGGTTGGTTCACCGTACGAGGATCCGACCCACTATCGCAGTCTTGCAGGGGCTGTTCAGTATCTTACTTTCATGAGACCAATTATTACATATGTCGTACAATAAATGTGTTTGTTTATGCATGATCCAGGGTTGAGTACATGAATGCACTCAAACACATTATTCGATACATCCGGGGAACACTTGACTATGACTTTCATTTATATCTGTCATCGACGTCTGCACTTGTCTCGTATACAGATGTTGATTGGGGTGGTTGTCCAGATACCAGACGCTCCACGTCCGGTTATTGTATGTTTCTTGGTAATAACTTGGTCTCATGGTCTGCGAAGTGTCAGTCTACATTATCACACTCTAGTGCAGAGGCTGAGTATCGAGGGGTAGCCAATGTGGTCTCTGAATCCTGTTGGTTACATAGTATTCTTTTAGAGCTTCATTGTCCTATTAAGAAAGATACCTTGGTTTATTGTGATAATATTAGTGTCGTCTACCTTTCTGGTAATCCGGTTCAACATCAGCGCACTAAACACATCGAGATGGATATTTACTTTGTTCGCGAAAAGGTAGCTCGTGGACAAGTACGCGTCTGCCATGTCCCTTCCAGGTATCAAATTGCAGATATTTTTACTAAGGGTCTTCCCTCGGTCCTTTTTGAAGATTTTAGGGACAGTCTCAGCGTATGAAGACCGCCCGCTATGACTGCAGAGGTGTGATAGATACCCGTGAAATACACGGAATGTACACCATGTATATCACGGGCTGACTTCGTGAAATTGGGTTGTTAAACACGTGATATGTGTATACATACCGTGTATATCACAGTTTAATGGCCTATTTTAGGTGATGTTTTGTTGTAATTAGAATTGTACACTTACCATAATTGTATAGTTATTGTACAAGTAAACTAAGGTTTTAGGAGTAGAATAGGAATATGATTTTTCTATTATGGAAAATTCTAAATTGTATATATACTTTTTCATTAATGAAAATAATCAAGGGATTATATTCTTTCACTGAGCAACATTATAAGAAATTAAATAGATAGATATTTTCACATTAGTTCTATCTGTGCCATACTTCGCACTGCACCTGGCCCTCCATATTTCCCAGAAAACTACAATGGGGATGTAGGGATACAATAGTTGCAGGGAACGGGAAGTAAGTAACTATTACAAAAGTAAGAAAAGATAAACTAAATATTACAATAAACTGGAAATCAAGAACTTAACAAACTGCTTGTGTGATTTGTTGAGTTGAGTGATGACACTCTGTCTTTAAGATAAGATTGCCCCATATATATCCTTTTACGGTGTTGAGCAATAGTCTCCCAAGATACAACATCAACTTAACAAATGAGCAAAGGAAACTCAAGTGTTACTCTTGAAGAACTTTGAGTATAGTAACTTTGCTAGAGATGAAGAAGATGAATTCAGAAAATCTGGAGTATTTTCTAAGTGTTGAGTGTTGTTCAATTGAGCCAAAGGCCTCAATTTATAGTGTAAGTAGAAGATCCCTCAACTAGCCAACTAATGGCCTTCAATAGCCATGTAATGACACTTGATTGAGGGGTTACATTCAGCCAAATAATGGCTGAATTCATGTGCCAAGTAATGGAGAATCAATGCTCCAAAACCAGCCCAAAGGTCAGATTTTTCCAACTTCCCGTCGCAAGGATTCTGCCTCCCAAAGCGCCGCGGCTCTGTGAATTAGCGTCGCGGCTCCAGTGACTGGCCAACCAATTAGCGCTGCGGCTCCGACGGTGTGGCGCCGCGACCCTTCACTGCTCCGCGGCTATTTCCAACTCGTTTCATCTTACACTTCGTACACTTCTTCCTTCGTTTACCAATGTGGAACACTTTTTCATTTGGCCAATAACCGTTCATAATTTTATGTCTCAAATGTATTACATACGTACAAATATCTCTTTTACTAATGGGTAGAGGAGAGTTTTGTGCTTGTCTTGTTTGTCGAGTAAAGAAAACAAGGAATCACACAATAGGTTCTGACAAGAAACAATAATGCACAGAGGATTGTGGGAAAGGGACAGGTGACACAACTTTTCGTGGGTGATGGCACACGGGCCAAGGAGGAAAAGTAGCCGCAGTTGTGCGGCTGAAGAGAATATTAGGTATTAGGTTTTGGCTTCTGATACCATGTAAGAATGTAATAATTTCCCTTGGGAGCCTTTCTCATTAATACAAAATATTTATAGGTGTACACTGTGGAATCCTTATACAACATAGATCATATTTCTACCATAATTACATAACACTAAATATGGTAAATATAGACATAGTACATGTGCTAATAAAATATTATGTTGATTCTTGAGAGTTTTTAGCCTCAGAAAAGTACATTGAGTTCTGACACTCCTAATGTTCCAAGATAGAGTACTAATTATTGGAAACAATAGGTTCAAGAACCAAGTCTTCTTTGTCAAGAGTGATGTCAAACCAATGTTTGTTCCATAGCCTGAGAAGTAGTCATACCTCTTTGTTCCATAACTTGAGAAGTAGTCATACCTCCTGGAAGAACAAATTGATTTTGTGAAGTATTTTGTGCTAGAGGGATACACCGTAGTAATACCACCTGTGGGATTACAATGGATATGTTGTTGTTGTTGTCGTATGTTATTTCACCTTTTGAACCAAGGTTCTCTAGAATATTTTCAAGAAAAAATAGTTCGGGGATTGCTTGCATTTTCAAAAACATATCACTATTATATATTTATAGGCTAAGAAATTCTTGAAAGATGAGTTTTTACTAAATAAAGTTCATGAATTAGTTCGTAAATTTGGGAGATCAAGATGTAATTGCAAATGTAAGAATGAACATAATAACTTATGTATTAGCAAATCAAGAATGAATGTAATAATTTTTTCACATTCGTTTCACATGCATTCAATTTAGAAAAGAAATAATCTTTTATCACATATATTATGTCAAATCTATACGGGGTCCTCTCGTAAGATGCATTAGAAATCAATCATTAGTTATACACCCTATTTGGTATTATTTTATGCATAACTAATATATGCAGATCATGGTTTTAGCAAAGCAAAGATTTTTAATACATGATTAAGCATGATTAAAGACACAATTACCCTTAAAGTCCATCACATAATATATTGTGGAAGGTATTTTTATAAATAACTAATTTTCTAAAAACAAATGCAATTCATGTTATTTTTAATACATAAAATCAAACAGTAGATAAGAAATAATCTCAGCATAACTAATGTACAAAGATGAGAAAAAAAAAAAAAAAAAAAAAAAAAAAAAAAAAAAAAAAAAAAAGATGAGTAATACCAACTTTACTAATATAAACTACATATTCAACATTATTGTTATAGACTTATACACTCCACCAAACGCCCCTTAGTCCAACATCAATGCACGCACGTGTAGAGCAGTGAGAAGGATGTTAGTTACAGGCTGGTGCCAAACAAAGCTGAAGTTCGTTATTCAAGAATATTGAGAGTAATGACTCCGAAGCGCACTCTTCGCCCTCCCAACTTTTCCTCCAAATAAAAAAAAAAAACCCTACCTTTTTTCTCTGTTTGATCCTTCCAAAAATTCATAATATCCCACCCAAAATTAAAGAAATTATGAACCCCAAGAAAGAATTTTAGAAGTTGAAGAAGGATCAAGAGAGAAATATAGAATCTAATAATCACTTACTTGGTAAAATGTTTTAATTCAGAAAATACTCCATTTCTTACTTATTTGTCGTCAGGGCTCTGCCTAATTCTTTCTTATTTGGGTTATAATTAGATTCTTGATTCACTAATTAGGTGAAATGTTTTAATTCAGACAATACTCAATTTCTTACTTATTTGTCAATAGGGTTCTGCCCAAATCTTTCTTATTTGGGTTAAAATTAGATTCTTGATTTACTTAATAGGCTAAATGTTTTCACTCTGATAAATCCCACATTAAAATGTTCATTTTCTTACCCTCATCGGTTCGTTTGAGCCGAGGGTCTATTGTGGGTCTATTGGATTCAGTCTCTCTATCCTGTAAAGCTAGAAGTAAAGTCTGCGTATAGCCTACATGTTAGATGTTCATTTTCTTGTTTTATGGTCAATAGGGTTCTGCCTAAAGTTTTCATTTTTTGGTTAAAGCTAGAATCTATAACTCAATTATTAGGTAGAATGTTTTAAATTTAGACAAACCCCAGATTGTCTGGCCTAAAGAGCTTTGGTTTCTTGGAGTTAATTTTGTTGATAATTGTGATTTCTAATTTTGTTTTTCTTTCTTTCTTTTAGAGAAGCTTTTTATTGGGTGGTTTATATAGATTCTGCTTTGGGGAAAAGGTTGAAAGGTATTTCCGCCCGGCAATATATAAGGAGGCTCCATTTATAGGAGGGCATTGGCATCAAACTTTTGTGTGCATTAGGTAATGATTCTGTATTACTGATTAATTTATGACAGTCAATTATCATTTCTTAAATGATGAGATTGCAAGATTGAAGGCTTACCTGAGCCGCACCTTCGACATAAACTTGGCATGCTAAATGACTTCCATTTTTGTTAAAAACTGATTTTATTGCAGTAAAACAGAAGAAAAAGTGATGAAATTAGTTTGGATTTAGCTAAGATTAGGACATAGTAGAAGTGAAAGATCCATCTAGGAGATATTAACTAGTTGGATTAAGTGCTAATTGTTGTTGTCTCGCTTACATTAAGTGCAGGGGTAAGTGTAAGATTTAGTGACTTCTAGTTTAACAGAATCTTAAATTTTGCAATAATACGACATATTATTTCACGTTTGTGAAATGATATGGAATTTATATATCCGACCGTAACTTATTTGAGATTGAGAAGCAACTGATTGAAAATACAAAAAGTTGATACAATAAGCAGATAAGTGTTATGATATGTTTCTGTGTTACTTTATTTCACTTTCTAGAAGCATAAGGAAGTTCACGTCGGGATATAGGAAGGTAAAAATGTTACGGCTTGAATTAAAAAAGATAACACATAAAAATACAAAAATGGGGCATCTTGGTGCACGAAGCATCCGGTGTTCACGCAAAGTCTGGGCAAGGTCCATATTCCAAGGGGGTGTAGACGTGTAGTGTAGGCAGCCTACCCTGACGCAGGTATCGGTGACTGATTCCACGGCTTGAACTTGAAAGAACTTTACTGAAACTCCGAGGTTCCTCTTCATAACACATTAAAATATATAACCGATTTTGTAAGATGGCAGTCCAGTCTAGGAGGCCGAGTGAACGTGCAAACTTTATCCCACGGGTCTTTCTAAACGAAGTTCACTTCCAAGTGCATTATTTTTTATTTGATTGACAAGTGTTGGATCAAATTTTTCATTTTTTTTTTGTTTTAGGGTCATTAGCGTTTGGCCTAAATCTTAGTTTTTGGGTAAATTTACATTCATGCCTCTTGTTGCTCATCGTGATTTGCTGATTTCGTTCTCTATCTTCCCTTTTAGAACAGTGGGTGGTTGTATATTATGAGTTGGTCAAAGGGTGTAATTTCCGGTTCCACTTCCAGAAATTTTCATTTGCGGCAGCTCCATTTGTAGGAAATTAATGGCACTAGGTGGAATTTCAATTAGGTAACGGTTCTATGATACAGATCTTTGTATGGAGATGACTTCCATTTTGTAAATGAAGATTTTATTGCAGTAAAATAGAAAATTCGGTAAAAAAAAAGTAGATAAATGTGATGAGAAGTTTCTATCAGTGCCTTCTTTCAACTTTCTTTATAATATGTCAGCATCACGAAGTTTAGATCAAGAATATAAGGAGGTAGTTATGGTTTTAGAGAAAAACTATAATCACGTATTGAACTTTAAAGCTTCTTGAATCTTATTTGTTTGTTAATAAAGACCTGCAAAACTTGTTTCATGGGTCTTCCTAATGAAACTCACTTTCCATGCAGACGCGGATTAAGCCTTTGTACAAGGAGTTCAGTCGGATCCAGTACTTTCGACACGGAACATATATAGACAAGTTCAGTGTTAACGCCTTTAGAGGTTGAATCTGTCAAGTTTATATCCTAGATCCGCCTCTCTTTCCATGTGCATTCTATTTTCTGACTGTACCTAGGAAAAGGCGACCACTGCAAGTTACATTGCTTCCCTCAAATGATGACTTAGGGTGTGTTTGGTATGGAGGAAAATATTTCTGGTTGGTCAAAATGCTTTGGAAAACATTTTCTCTAGGAAAACAAGGTCCTTAAAAATGAGGAAAATGAATTGTCTAATGGAAATAGGGACAACACGTTCCATAAGTGATACTTCACATTGATTACCTCTTCCCAACCCTCCAACCCCCCAACCCCCACTCCTTCACCATCCCATTTCCGCCACCCCCACTCTCCACCCCATCCCACCCCCACTCTCCACCCCATCCCACCCCCATAGTGCTTTGCTAGAGCGCATATACATGTGGGACAATATTTTTTTGCTTACTTACCAAACACTAGAAAAAAAAGTAAGAAACACACTTGTTTTCCAACGAAACATTCTTTAGGAAAACATTTTCCTTCGTACCAAACACACCTTTAATCTCATACCTAATTCTTTCCTTATATTAACATTGACTGGACTCTGCTTGGTGCATCTAAACAAGTTGATGGTTTTCTACAGGTGAGTTTTTAGCTTTTATCAAGTGATGGACCCTAAATATGGAAGTGGAACCCGTAATCATTCTCGAACAGATGCAGTGGTTACCAGAAATAAAACTGAGGCCAGTTCACCAATAATCTTTCTCCTGGATTCTAAACATGAGAGTAAGAGTAGAGCAAGCTCGGATTCTATCTTAAATGAAAGTGCTCCAGGGTCAAGTAAAAGTTCAGAACTTTCCTGTTCCACATTTTCATCCTCGTCCGGTTATTCCTCGGATGATTTCATACTAGTGAATCCAAAAATAGCATCCAACTCTATCTCATTAGATGTACCGTCTTCTAAATTTCCTCCGGATGTCAAATTGGAACTAAATACATTATCAAGCTCTGCCTCGCAGGTTTCAGACACTGATGAATCATCAGTGCCGACAGAATCAATTACAAAATGTCCTTCTATCCAAGTGATGGAAAGGAAGGGAGGTTACGATCCCGACAGAGTTCCATCTTCAATTTTCCGAAGTGAATCCTCAACACCTAACGAATGGAGTGCTGCCTCTGATGAGTCATTATTTAGTATCAACGTCAGTTTTTCGATGGATCATGGAGATCACTGGAAGTCAGGGGAACTACACAGGTGTGTGGAATCGGACAGACATGAAGAAATTAGTAAGTCTGGAAAGCTAATTAGCTTTAGGCACTCGCAACCTGTAAAAGGAGGTGAACATACGGAAAAGAGTTCTGATACAGAAAAGGGTTTAGAAAGGGGTGTGGTCACTGGAAACAGCCTTATTGAAGGAGGAAGTCAACATAAACCAATTAAGAAAGAAGTCCATTTTGAAGAGGAAATAAAATTAAGAGGGAACAGAGACTATTCAACTGCCGTTGGCCATTCCGAAGGGAACGGAGTATTTAGAGACTCGTACAACGCCATTCACCATTCCAATGGTAATGATAAGTCTTTAGATTTCCCAACGTGAGTACCAGTTCCTATCTTTTTTTCTATTCAGTAAAAGAAATCATCTGCTTAGTTATTAATTAAGTAGTTGTTTAGCACATGTACATGTTCTTCCCTGTTCTTTTCCGAGTCATACATGACATCGTGCTTCATGAATTATTACACGGATGTGCATTTAGTTTTGGGTGAGCATCACCAATACAGTGGTAGAGTTAACCTAACTTATCATTTGTATAAATGTGTTTGCATCTCATGTCTTCAACTTAAAAGCTTTACATGAAAGATTATTGGAGATTTTAGAGTTTAACAGCAAATCTGATCATATTAAATAAATCTGCAAACAATTGAATGAAACCTGCACAATGAGCAAAAAGCATGCAATTCAGTTTGAGTGTCCAAGTGAATGTTTTATATATGTAGTTGGTTAGTACATCTGAGAGGACAAACATAAATACCGTTTTATACAGAGATTGTTTGTATTTCTTTTTATACAGTTTTAGTTTTCTCCACCCTCATCCACTAGGTCTTTCATGAAATTATGAACGATAGGTGTTCAAGTGTGTTTTAAGGGTTCGGTTTGGGTAGAGTGTTTATAGGTTTTTTTGTTCACTTATTAACATCTCATAAGCACATGAGCATTTTTTGGATTCTGTTGTGCTTGAGTTCCAAATAATGTGTTAACCTCTTTTTCTATCTTACGGAGATCTTATTTCTTCCCAGATATATGGAGCTCGCAATCATGTATTTTAGTGTTTACGGAATATAAATTGTTATTGCAGAGATAGAAAGTCCACCGAACCTTTGTACCAAGTTGTTTATTACACAAAAAAGAAGTCCAGGTGGCCATTATGCTTCTATTCCTATTGTAGCTGCGGGTCTTGCTGCTCTGGATGGCCAAGCTGTTGTTGTATGAGCACAAGTTGCTTATCTTGTAAGTGGTCAAGCTGGATATGTTGCTCTTGTAAGTGGTTAAGTTGGTCTTGTTGTTTCCATAAGTGGCCAAGCAAACGGGGTTGCTGCTGCAAATGATCAAGCTACTACCTATATTGTCCAACCTGGTCCAGCAGAAGTGTAGTGACAGAGTCAGATTTTCACCGAGGGGGTTCATCGTCTACCATCTATACATAGAATGAATTTTGACCTTGTATATACAATATGATTTCTTGGCCAATTAACCATGTTCTCCCCTCTAGCTCTGCCCGCGAAAGCAAAACTAAGGCGGGTTATTACTTTTGGTCGAACTATGTATATACATATATACCTTTTTGAAAAAATGTATACATATTATAAAATCACACATATTTTGACTCTGGATCTTGGATTCCCCTATGTGGCCCAAATAGACTTAAAGTGTTCAACGTCGCCAAGAAGCTGCTGAGAGTGTCTAACCCGGCCTAGTTGTTGTTCTAGCTGTCCATCCTAGCAAAGTTTTGGGTGCCACTGTTTCTGAACATTTGGCTGCTTGTGCCACTGCAAATGGACAGGACATTGTCGTTCAAAACGTTTTCTGACTGCATTCATCTCCGAGAATCATGAGAGGGATAGCAGCTAGCGATGCATATTAGTTCAGCATCAGCGATCTAGCCAAACGTGGAGCTTCAGTGGGTAAGCCAGAATTTTCATTAAGACGATTCAAAAATTTAGAAAGGAAACACATGAAGAAGCCAATGGGATTTAAACGTTTATATATACATAAAAATAGTTTTGACCTTGTATATACAGTGTAGTCCGGCTAAGGGGATTCAGATGAACTCCTTGCACCCCTGGTTTCATGATAGCCGATCACGGCACAACATCGAATTTCTGGATCTTTCTATTGTGCATAATTTTTAGGTGATTGGGTTAAACATCATTGCTGGCCTCACAAGAATTGGCCCACTGTGCGTTCATTTCTTTCCTATATTAAGTTAGGAGAAGAACTGGGAAGAGAAGCTATATGGAGATACTAATTTTGGACAAAGTTGGGAAGTATGTAAATGAGTTTATCCCTTTACTTGCTAATTTTGTATAATAAACAGATTGTTGACTGCTAAGGCTTTTTAACTACTGATATGTTATGCTGATTGGTACTTTTATATGTGGAGAGTGATATAGTTCTAAAGTAGGATTAGATATAGCATATTTCCTGTGAAAAGAGACTAAAAAGCGGATTTTAATAAGACAAACATGCTTAAACCTTGTCAAAATTTATCAATAGCGCCTAAGAAACCAGAAATGTCAGTATCCCAAATTTATAGTAGTATTAATTATTAAACAATAGCCACCTTTCTTGAATTTAAGTTACATACACTAATACTTTGAAGATTCGTTTAATATGTTATAGCAGGTTAATTATTATTTTTATCAATTTATCAAGTAAAACCTATAAATTTATTTGAGATGAATGAGTGAGCATACTAGAAGAGATAAGATTAGGAATGAAGTGATTCGGAATAAGATGTAAGTGATCCACGTGGAGGCTAAGTTTTGAGAAGATGTGTCGAGGCTCCAGTGAGGAGGTGTGAGGCTTGTCGTGGTGGGCATGAGGAGAGGGAGAGGTAGGCTTAAAAAGTTTTGGGGAGAGGTGATTAGGTAGGATATGGTGCAGCTTCAGCTTACCGAGGACAAGACCCTTGATAGGCGGGTGTGGAGGTCGAGTATTAGGGTAAAGGGTTAGTAGGTTGCCGCGCGGATCTCTTTTCTGGACTAGGAATATTAGTAGCTTTTTACGTCGGCTTATTCTTAAATCTCTAGGGCTACGTGCTTGTTTATTTCATTTTGTTTTTCTTATTATCTTGCTTCTGTTACTCCCTTTAATTACCGCTCCCTTTTCTTATTTCTTCGAGCTGAGGGTTTATCGGAAACAACCTCTTTATCTTTTCAAGGTAGGGGTAAGATTTGTGTACACTCTACCCTCCCCAGATCCCAGATGGTGAGATTATACTGAGTTTGTTGTTGTTGTTACGTTCCTTTGAAATGATTGTGTAAACTATTACTACGCTATCTCCACATAGAACTTTAAACTCTTTCATTTAAAATTCAAACTTCACGGTCAAACTAGTATTTACAAATACTAAAGCAATTTCTTTTTTGGTTTGCCACGGTGTTTGGTACCAGTTTTAGTTAATTAATTTGAATTCGCGTCAGGAAGTCTACTTTGGGGATAAAATTCTCCCACAAAAGACGATTTTATTCTGATATTTCAAATGTGATACCTCTAATTTAGGATAAAAAAGTATTTATCATTTCATAACAATTTTTGTTGGTGAAACTCAGTGTTTGCACATAATGATATTTCGATTAATGGCCGAACTCGGATAAACAAAGAGAGGAAGAAACAATATAGTAGTATATATTTCATGTAGCGATGTAGTTATAAAATATTTTTTAGGGAAATTAGCACATTTAGTCTGGTTCTTGTGATTTATGGTTAGACGTATTTTACCTTCAATTAATTCATATGTGCACTTTTAATTCCTTTGACCGTGAATCTTCTCAAATTTATTGAATCACTAAATACTAAACTGTTCAATTATCGATGTATTATGTTAACTTTTTATTGTTACTTCATATTTGGGGTAATATAGTCCTAAATATAGTCTAAATATCACACATTTCTTATAAAAATTAACCAAAAACACATATTTTAATTATTTGAAGGTTAAATATGCTTAATCAATTATTACAAAGATCATAACCAAAATTTATTAACAATTGAGGGACCTAAAGTGAATTTATTCCTATTTTCTAATTGTAAGGTCAACAATGTACTCCTCTAGGAACCATCTTCTCCTCGTGCGCCCGCTTCTAGATTGACTTCAACTTTCAACTCCTTCACAGCCCCTTCCAAATCATTGTTCCAATTGACCAAGCAATTACTTGGAAGTTTCTCTTCTTGAACATATATAACCATCCATGTTGGAAACCTTCTTTCTCATTCAACATACAAAGAAAATACAAGGCAATAATAAAGCGAAACCGCCGTAGAGTACTTCAATACGAGCTGTCAAAACACACTAAGTCAATCGTCAATCTCCGATATAAAGCTGACCAGTATAACGTACAACAAAAATAGGAGGCAATAATAGAGTAAATCCGTCAAAAAGTACTCCAATACGAGCTGCTAAAATACGTTCAGTCAATTATCGTTCTCCGGTCCAAAGCTGACCAGTACAACGTACAAAGAAAATAGGAGGCAACAATAAAACGAATTCAGTAATCCACCACGAGCTGCCAAAGCACGCTTAGTCAATCGTTAATCTCCAATCCAAAGTTGACCAGTACAACATACAAAGATAATAGGAGGCAATAATAGAGAGAATACGCCAGAGAGTACACCAATACAAGCTTCCAAAACACGCTCAATCAATCGTCAATCTCCAGTCTAAAGCTGACCACTACAACCATGGGGAATTCATTGGCATGTTTCTCTCAAAATCAAGCTACCAAAAGAAGCAAAGAAAGATCATCATCACATAGTCTTCCTCCATATTTTTCTAACTCAACTAGTCAAAGATTGGATAAAATATATCCAAAGGAGACTAGTTCTAGTACTAATAGTACTCTTGATGATGATTATATAAAAGAACAAGCTAGAGTTGCTGCAGCTTTGCTTCTCCAACACCATCAGCAAAATGGAACACTCACTCAGTTTGAACGATCTGTTTCCCTAAGGGATCCTTTAGCATTTTCTAAGAAGCAAAAAAAGATTCCAAGAAGCTCAAGTTCTCGTCCGAGGTTATTGTCTGATTCTCTGCCCCAACACTTGGAGATTCTTAATCAGGTCTTGCTACTTTCTTACCCTCAAATTCTATAAGAGCTATTTTTTATTTCATAAAACAAGAAGATTAACATATTTCTCCCTTGATCTCATTTTATCTGATGCACTTTCATTTCCAGTATGCCCTAGAAAATGATATTTTTTTATGTACTCCCTCCATTCCACTTTTATGTGACACAACTTTTTTAGCCCGATAAAAAAAAGAATGACGCACTTCTAATTTTGAAAACACTCAACTTTATACTTTTCGTTGTACCCTAAACGAAAAGCTTTTATAGGCACATAAATATTATGAGATTTCTAGACCACATGTTTCAAAAAAATTCATTTCTTTCTTAAATTTTGTATCGATTCAAACAATGTCACATAATTGGAAAGAGAAGAGTACCAATTTAATTTTAGATTTCTCATTTTACCTTAATAAAATGATTTATAACCACATAAATGTCTAAAATATATTTTAGATGGCACATTTCAAAAAAATTCTCTTTCTTTCTTAAATTTCGTACCCGGTCAATCACAATCATGTAAATTTAGTGTAGAAGAAACTAAAAGATATGTTTCAAAGTAATTGGTCAGAATTTATTTACAAGGGAAAGGGGCAAGGCTGAAGTCTCAATAGTACTCATAAGATCTTTGTATTGGGCTCAAGTCTTGCTAGTAGCAGAAGAGTATGCAAATAGTATCAATTGTACTTTATCTCATTCTCCTTGAGTGAATAATCTTGTGATAGTCCCTAGTTATACTTTATTTTTTAGGCTGATAACTTTTGTTGTACAGTCAAACCTCTTTATAGCAGCGTCATTTGTTTAGATATATTTCAGGTGCTATAGCGGAATGCAGAAAACATATAATATAGCATAACATGACAAATTGGTTAAAAAAAAACTTGGCCATTATAGTGAGATGCTGTTATAGAAAGATAATTTAATGATTATCTCTTCTTAAACAATTTAATTACTGATCTCAAGAGTAAGAATCATTTTTCTACAACATTCTGCAGCAGTGCTCTCTTTGTATTATATGTTAACATGATCTTTACCTTATCAGGATACAGAACTTGGAAATTTGGAGACCAACCATATTGTTCTTGTCCATGGAGGCGGTTTTGGTGCTTGGTGTTGGTACAAAACTACAACACTACTCAAAGAAACAGGATTTCAAGTTGATGCCATAGACTTGACTGGTTCTGGTGCTCATTCTTTTGACTCCAACAACATTACCACATTGTCCGAATACGTGAAACCCCTTACCGATTTCCTTGAAAATCTCCCTGATGGCAATAAGGTTCGATTAGTTGTACCTTGCATTCGTTCCAAATAAGGATTTGCTGGTGCTTTCTCAAACTTAAATGTTGAAAGGCATGTAAATTGGTTGTCAATTGATGCAGATTATCTTGGTTGGCCACGATATTGGAGGCGCTTGTGTTTCTTATGCAATGGAGTTGCATCGATCAAAAGTATCTAAGGCGGTTTTCATTGCTGCAGCAATGTTGAAGATTGGGCAAAGCATACTCGATATGTTCTCAATGCAGGTTGGTTACTAATTTCGCGGCCTATTAAGTACTATAGTGACTCAATGGACATGACAGCATATCTAATCTCTTATGTTTGTGCAGCTTGGCTCTAACGATCTTCTTCAACGTTCTCAAAATTTTATTTATGCAAATGGAAAGAATCATCCTCCAACTGCAATTGATTTCGACAAATCGTTTTTGAAAGATGTCATGTTCAATGAAACCACTGCTAAGGTATGCATTGTGGTCATCAACATTGCAGAAAGTTTTTTTTTCTTGTAGTCATCAACATTGCAGAATGGAGTTTTTTCTTGTCAAGGGCGGAGCTAGTGCACTAAGTACGGATTCGGACTAAAGTAACTTTTGTTGGAAATTTGCCTTTGGCGGGAGTTGCGACCGACCAACTTTAACGGCTTAAACACTAGTGTAACGTATGTTGGAGAATCCGGTTCTTCACACATGCATGATCTACTAAGTACGTAGATAACCGTAGGGCCAAGAATCGTCAAATTTCATTGAGAAATGAAAGAGATATTGGTTCACGAAGTAAGGTGTTTGAAGCATGGAAAGTGTGGTATTGTGTGTAATTCTCCCTCATCGGTAGAGGAAGAAAGAATTGTTGTGTATATAAGATTCGAAATTGGTTTGGGGTTTGGGACCCCAAGGGGTATCCCATGTGTTTAAAGGAGGGAGGACCTAGATGTGCTTCGGTTCGAGGAAAGACCACACGCGCGCCGCCGCCGCCCGCCCGTCCGGTCCGGTTCCGGGTTCCGGGTTCCGGGTTCCGGGTTCTCGGGTTCACGGGTTCACGGGTTCACGGGTCACGGGTCACGGGTCACGGGTCACGACCTGACTGTCCGGAACTAGACGTTCTGTATCTTCATGACTCGAAAGTTGCTTGTCTATCCGGAACTTAATATTCCAGATCTGCAGAACTCAGGGATTCTAGATGTTGAACCAAGACGGAGCAAAGAGGGGACAAAGACTTGTTCCAGTCCTTCTAGCTTGTATGGTTGAGAACGAACCATGGACAATTGACAAAGAATTGTAATCTCCAAAAGCACTGCTTTGGAAAGAAGCTAAAGAGAGAAATAGATTCCATCATATGGAACCATACGTGTGTAATGGTTGATCTTCCTCCGGGAAAAGAATCTTTGGGTTGTAAAAAGTGCTCCCCTGTGAGTAGCTTCACATCCAGGGCCATTGTAATCTTACATGGCATGGGTGTTGAAACAACCTTCCAAACCGGAGAGTTGGAAGAAGAGGATCGAATTGGTTTGTGAACTGTTGGGCTTCTTCCCGAACTTTCATTTTGGTCCCCGAAATGTTAACATTATGGTCCCGAAAGTTTCGTATAAAACAAAACAATGAATCGACCACGAAACATTGGCTCGAAGTTAGAAAGCCAATAGTTGGAAAACCAACGGTCTTAGAGTGAAAATCATATTGAAACAAAGTCTCGATATGAAAGATATGAGTATCACAGATGACATCTTAGGAATTGGATTTCTAAGACATCTAACGGATCGGTCGATAGTTGACGGTCTCGTTGAAGCCACCAATGGATATGAATCATAGAACCGATTGGAATCATGGTGCACCCATAGACAAGGAGCGATATGCTCGGGTCACGTGTAGTTCAATGTATTGTACACACTACAACCGACTTGGTATCGTCCAACAAACGATCGGTTGAACTAAGGTTCACCGATGATCTTAATACATGATCAATAGAAGGCGTTAAGTCGGATATGACGATATCGAAATTATTCGCTTATCTACGGATTATAGTATTCGGATGTCCAATGGTTCTCGAGAGAACACAAGTGATGCAAACCGGACATCGGATCGAAGAACACCAAAGCCACAAGTAAATGTGTATGGTGGTTCTTGGAAAATCCTCTAAGCAAACTTGCATCGACCGATTCATGATGGTATCGGAGTTTATCGCTTTATACAAAGCATGAAAGAAGTTGAGTAACTTCACGACTCATTAGAGGACGTCCCTTATTGGGAGAAACCCGTGCCTTCAGCAGTTCTACACGTGGCTAGCCGGTCGGCTTTAGGAAGGACACGGATGACGGCGTCTCTGGACATATCTGTCACGATCCGTCGGAGACATAAGACCGTATGGCGATGATCATCACGGGTGTCACTTCCTTATTTACTAACTAAGGGACTACCCGGAGATCAAGTGTTCGCCTGTCTAGGGAATGGGCTTAAAACCCAAAATATACGGACCAATACAAGCCGAAACCCAACCTTACGAACCGGAGATCCCGGTAATTTGGTTCAATGGGAAAACTAAGTTGTAAAGGTTCGGTTGATCGCTTCGGTGGAAGCATGAGCACTTCGGATAGTGATTTCGAAAAGAAACACCAAATCCAAAGTCGTTCCCGCGATAGACGTTAAGTGCTATCTGCGGATGGGTAAAGGTTAAGTTTTCAAAACTCCGTAATGATCCTCAACAATTGAGGTTAGGTCTTTGGGAAACTTTTAATGGTTCCTAACACTTGTGAAGTGGGGTATAGCAGGATACCTTGTAGGAGACCACCTATTTAAGTGCGAGGACGGCCGCCTCAAATTGAACGCACTTAAGAATCCAAGACGTTGTCCATGGCCAAAATGGACAAAACATTACGAAGAAGAGAGTAAGGGGGAATTTGTTGTGTTGGTACCGTTGTCTTGGCTTACACTAAACACCGACGGTTCAAGACATCACGTTCACCGCGCAAAGTAAGTAAGTCCGATGGTATTCAACTATGGAAGGTTCAAAGCTGAGGCTACCTCTCCTTATGCAACATCGGTCCACTGAAATATTGTTGGAAATGAAAAGACACCATGTGAGTGCGCCAAAATCTCTTTCAAGAGGGGATTGTTGGAAATTTGCCTTTGGCGGGAGTTGCGACCGACCAACTTTAACGGCTTAAACACTAGTGTAACGTATGTTGGAGAATTCGGTTCTTCACACATGCATGATCTACTAAGTACGTAGATAACCGTAAGGCCAAGAATCGTCAAATTTCATTGAGAAATGAAAGAGATATTGGTTCACGAAGTAAGGTGTTTGAAGCATGGAAAGTGTGGTATTGTGTGTAATTCTCCCTCATCGGTAGAGGAAGAAAGAATTGTTGTGTATATAAGATTCGAAATTGGTTTGGGGTTTGGGACCCCAAGGGGTATCCCATGTGTTTAAAGGAGGGAGGACCTAGATGTGCTTCGGTTCGAGGAAAGACCACACGCGCGCCGCCGCCGCCCGCCCGTCCGGTCCGGTCCGATTCCGGTTCCGAGTTCCGGGTTCTCGGGTTCTCGGGTTCACGGGCCGTGGGCCGGGTCGCCGGGTCGGCGGGGTCTTCTTCGATATTATCTTTTTGGGCCGAAAAACTTTGCCGGAAGTACGCTTTGATCCCGTGTTTCGAGATATACGCTTTGGACCGAATTCTTTCGGATGTGCGGTTTGGTCCCCGAAGTTTCAAG
This sequence comes from Anisodus tanguticus, assembly GCA_034509755.1. Classification (NCBI taxonomy): domain Eukaryota; kingdom Viridiplantae; phylum Streptophyta; class Magnoliopsida; order Solanales; family Solanaceae; genus Anisodus; species Anisodus tanguticus. The sequence goes on along the minus strand of CM067561.1, from coordinate 20,021,727 downwards.
ATGTACAGCTTGGTCCCCGAAGTTTCCGTAAAATCGAATTTCGACGGCCAAAAACAGAAATGCCAAGCACTCAATTCAGCCATTTATTTTGGCTGAATTACTCCTCCTATAATGGCCAAATCCGTTGGTCTTTCACCATTTATGTTGGTGACTTTACTACCTCCATAATGGCCATTATTTGGCTATTATGGAGGCGATTTTCAGTGCGTTTTTCAGCCCCTCCCTCACCTATATAAACACCCCCTTACACCATTGTTGAGCACAAGAGTTAACGAAGAAGAGATGCGGCAAAACAGTGCACGAAAATACACAACCAAAATAGTTTTCTTCCTACAACTTCCAAGCATCATTTCGTTACTCAATATTCTTCACGGTAGCTCTTGAGTTTCCTTTGCTCAAGGGTTCCATTGCTGTTTTATCTTGGGAGACAAATTGTCCAGGACGTATAAAGGATACATACGGGGCAATATTGTCTTAAGGACAGAGTGCTACACTCGACTCAGCAAAAACAATTTACATTTTTCCGTTTTCTACAAAACTGGAATTTCCAGTTTTTTTCTTCTGTAACAATTGTAATTTTCAGATTTCATGTTGAATTATTGAAATCTTTGTTTATCTTTTCGAATACTTGTAATAGTTAAATACTTCCCGTACTGCTTTATAAAGTACCATAGAGCAAATCTCCCAACAACTTAAGACAATATTTGTATTGTATTACTATTAGTATTCGAAAGATGTCGGTCAAAAATTATGTGACCAAATCTGGATATGGAAATGGTTTTCTGGTAGAAGAGAGTGATGATGATGAACGTGTTCATGGTGTCACCGCTACCAAGACTGGTGGAAACAAGCGCTCACGAGAGCCTGAGGATGTCAACTGGGACAAGAGGAGAAGACTGAAGATGTTATTCTATCTTGTAGCAGAAGGCCTATATCTCCCCGGACAAAGGATCCGAATAATGGTGAGAAGGAAATGGACACTCGGTCCGATGAAGTGATCGAAGTGAGCCGAATCCAAAAATTGGGATAAGTATTTTTCTTACTTGTCAAGAATAAAGAGTAAATGATAAGTATTTTTCTTACTTGTCAAGAATAAAGATTAAATGATGTCTGATTAAAAATGGATTAAAGTAAGGAGGAATATGAAAATAATTTATATTCCTTATGCTTTAACAAATCAGAAGTTTAATCTCATCTTCTTTTCCGTTTAAAGATTGGATTTTGTAAACGACTTAAGAAGATCCGTTCTTTTAAGTGTAATTACTAAAGTGTGTAAAGTATGTTCGCACATACGAGGGAGTAAGATCCACTGACTGTGCGAAAACTGTTACCACTCTTAAGTAAGCGCCAAGAATTATCTGGGCACCAATCTTAACGAAAGGAGTCTAAAAGCTAAAAACGTTGAACCTGTCATACTATTTGGCAGAAGATCCTTCATAGGATGATATTGGACACTCAGTCACATAAAGCCTCCGGGCGACTGGAGTGGGCCAAAATTCCTTTGATAGGATGATATTGGACACTCAGTCGCATAAAGCCTCCGGGTGACTGGAGTGGGCCAAAATTCCTTTGATATGATGATATTGGACACTCAGTCATATAAAGCCTCCGGGCGACTGGAGTGGGGCCAAAATTCATTTCATAGGAAAAGTAATGGACACCTAGTAAGGTGGGCCGAGTTTCCGTGTCCCGAATGATCGAAGGCCTAAAGAAAGACAAGAAAAGAAATTGGACACTCGATCCGCCAAAGCAACTGGAGTAGGCCAGAGTATCTAGATCACATATGATCCGGTTACGCCCTAACCACGGGCAAGAGGTTGTTCATGTGAAGCAACGCCACCTCTAAAGTAGAAGGGGTTGGAGAGGTTGTCCTCAATAGGACTTCATGGATTGTGATCACTCTAAGATGAGGTGATACATATTCCAAACTTGGTTAAGGGACGCTGTTGGTCAAGCTGGTTTGAGACTAGTCCAACAGTGCCGTGATAACTAAGAATGGTACAAAGATGTCCGTAGCCAAATGAATGATATATTTGTAATCCGTGCGTCTATGCCATCATAGATTAAGACACGTTAAATAGCAAGTCATTCAAAAGCTAACGATGTTGAGATTGTTGCCTTCTTCGACATAAATCCTCAAATAAATGCGAGGTAGATGAAGAGGCAAAATCACCTTTCTAAATTCCGTCAAGGGAATAGCGAAAGAAGCATTGCTCCTCTAGAACTTAGTCACACCTACTTGGGTGATTTGAAGCTTATACAAAATAGAGGGGGGAGACAAGTACGTTATGACCTTTATTGATAATGGTACAACGTATTGTATCCTTTGTTTATTGAAAAGCAAAGATGAAGTTGTTGAAGCGGATAAGCGCTACAAAACAGAAGTTGAAAATCAACTAAGCCTATGGATTGAGAAATTCGTAGTGATAGAGGGGGAGAAAGTGAAGCATCGTTTATTAAACGACTGCTCATTTCTCACCTCAGTCTAACGGTGTTAGCCAAGCGCGAAGTCGTACGCCCAAATTATGAGGGGTAGCTTGGTAAAAGATGGGCTACCGAAACAGGTCAAGTTCGACCTAAGACCGTAGATTGCATATCCACTAGATCTACAAATAACAGTAGTGTTGATCGCCTCTTGGCGTCAAAGAATGCTGAATTCTTTGGAGATAACTTTCCTTGGAAAAGGAAAAAGGAGTAATTGCTCAAGGTTAACAAGAACCCGCGAGGGCTCGACTGTCCGAACTAGACGTTCGTATCTTCATGACTCGAAAGTTCTTGTCTATCCGGAACTTAATATTCCGGATATCCGCAGAACTCGGGGATTCTAGATGTTGAACCAAGACGGAGCAAAGAGGGGACAAAGACTTGTTCCAGTCCTTCTAGCTTGTATGGTTGAGAACGAACCATGGACAATTGACAAAGAATTTTCATCTCCAAAAGCACTACTTTGGAAAGAAGCTAAAGAGAGAAATAGATTCCATCATATGGAACCATACGTGTGTAATGGTTGATCTTCCTCCGGGAAAAGAATCTTTGGGTTGTAAAAAGTGCTCCCCTGTGAGTAGCTTCACATCCAGGGCCATTGTAATCTTACATGGCATGGGTGTTGAAACACCTTCCAAACCGGAGAGTTGGAAGAAGAGGATCGAATTGGTTTGTCAACTGTTGGGCTTCTTCCCCGAACTTTCATTTTGGTCCCCGAAATGTTAACATTTTGGTCCCGAAGTTTCGGATAAAACGAAACAATGAATCGACCACGAAACATTGGCTCGAAGTTAGAAAGCCAATAGGTGGAAAACCAACGGTCTTAGAGTGAAAATCATATTGAAACAAAGTCTCGATATGAAAGATATGAGTATCACAGATGACATCTTAGGAATTGGATTTCTAAGACATCTAACGGACCGGTCGATAGTTGACGAGTCTCGTTGAAGCCACCAATGGATATGAATCATAGAACCGATTGGAATCATGGTGCACCCATAGACAAGGAGCGATATGCTCGGGTCACGTGTAGTTCAATGTATTGTACACACTACAACCGACTTGGTATCGTCCAACAAACGGATCGGTTGAACTAAGGTTCACCGATGATCTTAATACATGATCAATAGAAGGCGTTAAGTCGGATATGACGATATCGAATTATTCGCTTATCTACGGATTATAGTATTCGGATGTCCAACGATTCGAGAGAACACAAGATGCAACCGGACATCGGATCCGAAGAACACCAAAGCCACAAGTAAATGTGTATGGTGGTTCTTGGAAAATCCTCTAAGCAAACTTGCATCGACCGATTCATGATGGTATCGGAGTTTATCGCTTTATACAAAGCATGAAAGAAGTTGAGTAACTTCACGACTCATTAGAGGACGTCCCTTATTGGGAGAAACCCGTGCCTTCGACGGTTCTACACGTGTGGCTAGCCGGTCGGCTTTAGGAAGGACACGGATGACGGCGTCGGACATATCTCACATCACGATCCGTCGGAGACATAAGACCGTATGGCGCTTGATCATCACGGGTGTCACTTCCTTATTTACTAACTAAGGGACTACCCGGAGATCAAGTGTTCTTTGTTTGGGGAATGGGCTTAAAACCCAAAATATACGGACCAATACAAATGGAAACCCAACCTTACGAACTGGAGATCCCGGTAATTTGGTTCAATGGGAAAACTAAGTTGTAAAGGTTCGGTTGATCGCTTCGGTGGAAGCATGAGCACTTCGGATAGTGATTTCGAAAAGAAACACCAAATCCAAAGTCGTTCCCGCGATAGACGTTAAGTGCTATCTCGGTATGGGTAAAGGTTAAGTTTTCAAAACCTCGTAATGATCCTCAACAGATTGAGGTTAGGTCTTTGGGAAACTTTTAATGGTTCCTAACACTTGTGAAGTGGGGTATAGCAGATACCTTGTAGGAGACCACCTATTTAAGTGCGAGGACGGCCGCCTCAAATTGAACGCACTTAAGAATCCAAGACGTTGTCCATGGCCAAAATGGACAAAACATTACGAAGAAGAGAGTAAGGGAATTTGTTGTGTTGGTACCGTTGTCTTGGCTTACACTAAACACCGACGGTTCAAGACATCACGTTCACCGCGCGGTAAGTAAGTCCGATGGTATTCAACTATGGAAGGTTCAAAGCCGAGGCTACCTCTCCTTATGCAACATCGGTCCGCCGAAATATTGCTTTGAAATGAAAAGACACCATGTGAGTGCGCCAAAATCTCTTTCAAGAGGGGATTGTTGGAAATTTGCCTTTGGCGGGAGTTGCGACCGACCAACTTTAACGGCTTAAACACTAGTGTAACATATGTTGGAGAATCCGGTTCTTCACACATGCATGATCTACTAAGTACGTAGATAACCGTAAGGCCAAGAATCGTCAAATTTCATTGAGAAATGAAAGAGATATTGGTTCACGAAGTAAGGTGTTTGAAGCATGGAAAGTGTGGTATTGTGTGTAATTCTCCCTCATCGGTAGAGGAAGAAAGAATTGTTGTGTATATAAGATTCGAAATTGGTTTGGGGTTTGGGACCCCAAGGGGTATCCCATGTGTTTAAAGGAGGGAGGACCTAGATGTGCTTCGGTTCGAGGAAAGACCACACGCGCGCCGCCGCCGCCCGCCCGTCCGGTCCGGTCCGATTCCGGTTCCGAGTTCCGGGTTCTCGGGTTCTCGGGTTCACGGGGCCGTGGCCGTGGGTGGGTCGTGGGCGCGTGGGTCTTCTCGATATTATCTTTTTGGGCCGAAAAAACTTTGCCGGAAGTACGCTTTGATCCCGTGTTTCGATATACGCTTTGGACCGAATTCTTTCGGATGTGCGCTTTGGTCCCCGAAGTTTCAAGATGTACGCTTTGGTCCCCGAAGTTTCCGGAAAATCGAAATTTCGACGGCCAAAAACAAAATGCCAAGCACTCAATTCAGCCATTTATTTTGGCTGAATTACTCCTCCTATAATGGCCAAATCCGTTGGTCTTTCACCATTTATGTTGGTGACTTTACTACCTCCATAATGGCCATTATTTGGCTATTATGGAGGCGATTTTCAGCAGTTTTTCAGCCCCTCCCTCACCTATATAAACACCCCCTTACACCATTGTTGAGCACAAGAGTTAACAAGTAAGAGATGCGGCAAAAACAAAGTGCACGAAAATACACAACCAAAATTGTTTTCTTCTTACAACTTCCAAGCATCATTTCGTTACTCAATATTCTTCACGGTAGCTCTTGAGTTTCCTTTGCTCAAGGGTTCCATTGCTGTTTTATCTTGGGAGACAAATTGTCCAGGACGTATAAAGGATACATACGGGGCAATATTGTCTTAAGGACAGAGTGCTACACTCGACTCAACAAAAACAATTTACATTTTTCCGTTTTCTACAAAACTGGAATTTCCAGTTTTTTTCTTCTGTAACAATTGTAATTTTCAGATTTCATGTTGAATTATTGAAATCTTTGTTTATCTTTTCGAATACTTGTAATAGTTAAATACTTCCCGTACTGCTTTATAAAGTACCATAGAGCAAATCTCCCAACAACTTTTGCTTAAACCCCTGCATTTTTATCAGAAAATTCATTAAATGTGCATAACTATTTAATTGCGAAGCTAGTAACTAAGACGAGCTATGAATTTGGTTGGCAAGTTTAGAACTCATAAAGTTCAATTCTAGTTCCGTTTTTGTTTCTTGTAGTCATCAACATTGTAGAATGGAATTTTTTCTCCAAAAAGTGTTTTCGAGAAATTGACATAAATAGCCGCCCACCAAAATTATAGCATGTATATTTTTTGTATATTTGGCTTGTGAATATAATTATTTTGACCGAACCGGCCAAATTTGTAACTTGCCCTAGTTTTTTCTTATAGTCATCAACATTGTATAAAAGAGTTTTTTCTTGTAGTCTTCAACATTATAAAACAGTTTTTTGTGCTCCAATTGTTTACTTGCACTAGATTGAAGCCAGTTTTGACACTCTCTATGATTTTCAGGATGTTGAATTAGCATCAGTATTATTGAGGCCAATCCCCTTTGCACCACTAACAGAGAAGCTTTCCCTTTCTGCAACAAATTATGGTTCTATCCCAAGATTCTACATAAAAACACTAGACGATTTTGCAATTCCAGTGTCCCTTCAGGAGGCCATGATAGATTCGAATCCACCCGAACAAGTTTTCCAGATGAAAGGCTCGGATCATTCCCCGTTTCTGTCGAAACCTCACGCACTACACAAGATTTTAGTGGAAATTTCAAGGATTCCTCTAAAATGAACTCTGTCAAATCATCATGGACCTCAGCACAAACAGGGGCGATTTTAGGTGCTAAAACTGGGGCACGTGAACACATGGTCTCTCAGTAAAACTAGTTATTTTATGTATATATTTCCTAAAATTAGTATAATACTATCTGTTGGAACTCATGCTACAAAAAGGCTAAATAGTGCACTAAGTCTAAGGTTGAGTTATTTACCTTGAGGACCGGAGATCAAGTCTCATTTAATACATTTTTTCCTTTTTTTTTTAGTGGTGAACCCATGTTCCAGAAATCCTAGATTCGTCTCCGAGCACAAATGATATATTTTCAAGACAATGTCTTACATATGTACATATATAATCATTTGGTCATTACAAGGAGACTCTCCTTTGATGTTTTGATTTTTATTTCATCATTTTCTTGTCGAAGAAGAGAGAAAAGTTCGATTGTACTATGATCGAGTGCGTAAATTCCTACATCAGAAAATCAAGAAACTTTTTGAATCTAGATACCATCTGATTCCTACCCTGTTTCTTCTGTGTTAAAACTTATATTGGTAATGACATTCATAATAACAAATGCAAAGCTGAAGTTCAGAACCAGAGAGTTCATCACAATAAGAAACTGAACTCACTCCACTGTACTATTGAGGCACTGTCTAGTATAACATTCTGAACTGCAGTACTCATGGCTGCTAGGATGCAAAATAATCCAGGTAAACTCAACCAATGAATGCAAAACATGTGTCTTTCAGATACAAGTTTATCATTTAACCATGAATCCATGATTAAGTAATATGTATTCTTAACTTAAAAGTATTTTAGTTAACTAAGGTCAAAATGATTTTTTCGGTGTAAACACCTAGTGCAGGTAAGTATTTACAGTTAACCGAGCACAATGTGACTATAAAAATTTGATCTACAACTGTAGGAGAGATTAAGACACAGACACATAAACACGGTCTTGAGTTAGGACGATTGAGATGTACATACGGTTTAGCTACATGATTCAGCATGGAAATATTAATACTGAAATTACCCGGTTACAACATGCTCAAGGAGATGTTGTATAGTTTGGGTTTTTCTATGATAGGTAAGGAATATCAGCCTCTACTTATAGAGAGAACATCACACACTGTGAGATGATATTAATCTCTCTTGGGGAGTCTTTCATTAATATCAAGGTATATATAGAGTACAATATTCATTCCTTATACAATAGGAATCCTAAGCCTATACAAAAGAGGAATCCTAGTCTTACCATAATTATATTTGCACAATATATGAAAATATTCTAATTATGGGTAGGGAATATATTGTTTCCTATATTTACACGTTTACACATCCCCTTAGTCAGAGCGGGAGGAGGCCGGACGCTGAGACTGGATCTGAAGTCAAGAAATAACTGTCTGGAAAGTCCTTTGGTAAATATGTCTGCATACTGATAGGATGACATGTAACACTCTGACATGGCCTAACGCAACTTTCTTCTCTTCTCTAAATGGCTATCCCTGATTCTTCCACACTTTCTGACGCCTCTACCTCCACAAATCCCACCACAAAGTCATCACCCCCGTTTCATCCCGCCCTTACTGTTTCCAACATCAAGAACCATATTCCCATTATTCTTGATCAAGAAAACAACCAGTATTCTCCCTGGGTTGAACTTTTTCGCAATTATGCATGTCTCTATAACGTGTTTGACCATATTGATGACACTATTCCGCGCCCTACGGAGGTTGATGATTCTATCTGGCATCGTCTCGACGCCGGCGTCAAACAATGGATATATGGTAGTATCTCTCAGGATTTGCTCCTTACTATCATGAAATCTGACTCCACAGCCCTTGACTTGTGGAATCGTTTGGAGGAAATTTTTCGGGACAACAAGCACACTCGTGCCGTGTATTTGGAAGAACAGTTCAACAAAACACGTCTTGAAAACTTCTCCAATGTCTCCGAGTACGCAAGCGACTTAAACTTCTAGCGGATCAATTCTCCAACATCGGCACGCCCGTCACCGACGATAAAATGGTGCTGCGCAAATGATTTCGGCCTTACTAAGGGCGAATATGATACTTTGGCCACCATAATTCAACAGCGAGATCCGCTACGAGTTTTAACAAAGCTCGCTCACAATTGTTGCTCGAAGAAACCCGTCGTGCTAAGCGGGATGAGCACGCCCGGCGGTGTTAGGCGTCGACACGCAACCCCAAGATCGACGCCACCGGACAACTCCCAACAATGCGGCGGGGGCGCGGCGGCAAGGGTGGAAAAGGCTGCGACGGTAGAGGAGGCCGTGGTCGTGGCAAGGGTCGCGGTCAACAGAACCAACAACAGCAACAGCAACAGAGATCGTAGAACAACTGGGCCGCGGCTCCTCAGCAGTTCGTCTACAGCGCCGCGGTGCCCTAGTTCAGAGCCGCGGCGCCAAGTCCATTCTAGTACCAGCAGCCATTCAATCCGTATTCTTACCCCGGTTTGTTAGGCCCCGCTCCTACCCCACAGCAGGCCCACTTCATGCAAGGTCAGGTCCCGCACCCCTCCTCCGGCATGACACCCACTGTGGGGCCTGACCTTACATGAAGTGGTCCTGCTGTGGGGCAGGAGCGGGGCCTAACAAACCGGGGTAAGAATGATATTAATCTCCCTTGGATAGTCTTTCATTAATATCAAGGTATATATAGGGTACAATATTCATCCCTTATACAATAGGAATCCTAAGCCTATACAAAAGAGGAATCCTAGTCTTACCATAATTATATTTACACAATATATGGAAATATTCTAATTATGGGTAGGGAATATATTGTTTCCTATATTTACACGTTTACACAGACAAATAGTCAGGCCTCGTTTTTTCATGTTGAAAAATAAATTAATACTTGAAACATACCCTAAAATATTTGAAATGAGACAACTTTGTACTCCTTTTGTTTTTGGCTAAAAACGCTCTCGCCTCCAATAGCTCAAAAATGCCCTCCCACTAATGATTGCTCCAACTTGACAGAGACTATCTTAAAAAAAAAAATTGCTGAGATAGAGATCCACGAAATGAATTGATTGAGTTCAATATTAAAGAAATAATTCCTCAATTATTTTTATTAATGAATAGGGTATATATACAATTTACAATCTCTAAATATGAAAAAAATTATTCCTACTATACATCTAATATCCTAATTGTACTTGTACAAGAATTCTACAACTATGGTAAGTTTGTACACTAATTTGATTACAACAATAAACCCAATGTTTTCGTGATATACAATGTCGTGTATATCACGGGCTCTGTCACACACCCCTGCAGTCATAGCGGGCGGTTGTCGTACGCTGAGACTGTCCCTAAAATCTTCAAATAGAACCGAGGCAAGACCCTTACTAAAGATGTCAGCAATTTGGCACCTGGAAGGGACATGCAAGACGCGTACTTGTCCACGAGCTACCTTTTCGCAAACAAAATGAATATCCATTTCAATATGTTTAGTGCGCTGATGTTGGACCGGATTCCCCGAAAGATAGACTGCACTAACATTATCACAGTAGACCAAGGTAGCTTTCTGAATAGGAAAGTGAAGTTCTAATAGAAGATTACGCAACTAACATGATTCAGACACCACATTGGCTATCCCTCGATACTCGGCCTCTGCACTGGATCGTGATAATGTAGTCTGACGTTTTGCAGACCAAGAGACCAAGTTATCACCAAGAAACATACAATAAGCAGATGTCGAGCGTTTGGTATCAGGACAGCCACCCCAATCAGCATATGTATAAGACACGAGAGTAGAGACAGAGGATGGATATAAACGCATACCGTAATCAAGTGTGCCCTGTATGTATCGTATAATGCGTTTGAGTGCATGCATATGCTCAATCCAAGGATCATGCATAAATAAACACACCTGTTGAACTGCATAAGTAATAACGAGCCTTGTAAAAGCAAGATACTGAAGTGCCCCTGCAAGACCGCGATAGTGGGTGGGATCCTCGTATGGTGTGCTAGACGTAGCACTCAGCTTCGGTTTGGTATCAACCGGAGTAGAAGTAGACTTACAAGATGACATACCAGCTCTCTCAATGATCTCAGCTGCATACTTCTTCTGTGACAAAAATAAACCACATGCATGACGAGTGACAGTTATACCCAAGAAATAACTCAAGGGCCCCAAGTCTTTCGTAACAAATTCTGAACTGAGTATTGACATGATAGACTTACGCATATTATCAGATGAGGCAGTCAATATAATATCATCCACATACAATAAAATGTATGCCAGAGAAGTACCACGACGATATATGAATAGAGAATGATCATATCTGCTGTGAGAAAACCCAATAGTAGATACATAATCTGCAAACCTTTTATACTAAGCCCGGGGGGCCTACTTAAGCCCATACAAGGACTTATTCAGTAAACAAACATGATGAGGATAGTTGGGGTCTCTAAAACCCAAGGGTTTATGCATATATACTGTCTCCTTAAGATCACCGTGCAAGAAAGCATTCTTTACATCTAACTGATGAATGGGCCATGCTTTTGAGAGAGCCAAACTGAGAATAGTGCGAATGGTAGCCGGTTTGACCACCGCACTAAATGTCTCACCACGATCCACGCCAACCTATTGAGTTTTACCATTACCTACATGGCGAGTTTTATGCCTCTCAAAAGAACCGTCAGAATTTTCTTTATGAGTAAAAATCAACATAGACCGAATAATATTAACACCATATGGATGAGGTACTAACTCCCACGTCTTATTTTCAATAAGAGCATTATATTCATCGTTCATAGCCAATTTCCAATTCGGGTCATATAGGGCAAACATAGGGTTATGTGGTATTAAGGATTTAGGGACATTAGAATTGAGATTAAAATACTATTTTGGTTTATAAATACCCCGTTGATTACGAGTAACGAGCCCTTGACTCGAGATATAATTAGGTGTATTACAATCAATGTGTGGGGTGGTGAAGGACTGGCCAGCAGGAAGTGGGCCTGCTAGCCCAACAACTGAACCGGGATTGAGGCAGACGCTGAAGTGGGCTGGGATTGCAGAATAGTACCGAGATCGGTACTGGGCCGTGATTCTGGCCCACTGGGCAGATTGTTAGGACCCGCGGACACGGTATTTTGTGGGCCAGCAGGTAGTAGGCCTGCTGGCGTATTTCGGTCATGGGATAAGTCGAATAAATGGTGGATAATATAAGGTGAGACCTCGTCATTCAAAAAATTATACGAACAAGGCACGGAACTACACACTTTAGTAAACGGAAATTGAGTTTCATCAAAAATAACATGGCGACTAATTATGATTTTATTAGAGGATAAATCAAAACACTTGTAATCACGATGATTAGATGGGTAACCCAAAAACACATAAGGGGTAGAACGGGCTTGAAGTTTGTTAATTGTAGTGGATGGAAAAAAAGGATAGCATAAACACCAAAACACCCTAAGATGAGAATACGATAGATATTTATTGTAAAGAAGTTTAAGTGGGGAATTATATGCTAGGTTTTTGTGAGGAAGTACGTTAAGGATGTAAGTAGTCATTTGTACGGCATGATGCCAAAAAAGGAGGTACGGAAGCATGGGCTAATAAAGTTCGGACAATAATATTAATGGTACAAATTTTTCGTTCGGCTTTCCCATTTTGTGAGGACGTATAAGGATAAGAAAAATGAAAGACTATGTCATTAGCATCACAAAATGCCCGAAACAACCCATTATCATATTCTTTGTCATTATCACATTGAATATTTTTAAATTTCCGTTCGAATTGTGTATGGATGAATGCTCTAAATTGTAAGAATGTGGAAAAAAACTTGAGATTTTTTCGCTAAAGGAAAGGTCCACAAAAAAAATAGAATAATCATCCAAAAATAAAACATAATAACGATGGCCCAAAGAACATAGAACGGGATATGTCCATAAATCACTATGAATAATGTCAAAAGGCATCAAAGTACGAGAAGTAGATGCTACAAATGATAATCTAACATGTTTCCCTAACAGACAAGAAGGACAAAGTGGAGTACTACGCGTACCCTTACAAGAAATAATTTTTTTTATGTAAAGAAGAAATAACAGACGATCCCGGATGACCCAAACGTGCATGTCACAAGGGAGGAGCAAGGGCATCAAAGGTAGATGGTATGGCTTGACTCGTGGAAGTGGTGGAGGTTGTGAGTGGATAAAGCTCCCCCTACTATTGCATCGCATAAGAGGTATCCCTGTCTTGAAATCCTTCACAAAAAACACAAAGGGATCAAATTAACAGAAACCCAATTATCAGTGGTGAATTTTTGGACAGACACCAATTTTTTAATTAGGTTAGGGGAATGAAGAGTATTTTTCAAAACTAGAGGAGGATGTGGGGGAGACAAAGTAGTATGTCCATAACCTCGAATTGGAATTGTGTTGCCATTACCAACAATAATACCACGATTGTTGCTCAAATTGAAATAAGACGAGAGAGTACATTGATCGGACGTCATATGAGAAGTGGCGCCAGTGTTCATGTACCAATTCATGTTCGGATGAGTTAATCCAAGTGTATGCACTGCTGCCGCAATATCTATAGGTGTCGAGATCTGATTTGGGCTTGGAGCATGAAAAGTATGTAGAGGTCGAGTCCCAAGCAGGCCTGCCCGCGGCCCCGACCCAGAAGAGTGTCTGCCGCCACTTTTGGACCCGAGAAGCTGGGCCTAGACTAATGCTGAAACTGGGCCCAGTTACCCGGATATGGACTGGGCGAGAAATAGGGGTTGTTGGGCCAATGGCCACTGGCCCAACTCCACGGCCAGGGAGCCCACGGCGGGGACCAGTTGGCCTGCGGCCCACTGCTGCTGCCACTAATGTTCCGTCCACCGCGATTGCCACCACGGTTTTTGCCATTATGTTTACGATTTTGACCCTTTTTTACGCCACCATTGCTGCAGTTTTGGCTTGAATTTTTAGAAAATGAGTGAGGGTCGTCTAACGTTGTCACCATCACGACGGAATTTGCTCTGGTAGCCGCCTTTTTAGTCAAGTCGGAATCTTCTAACATGAGCATAGAACGGGCCTGATAAAATAGTGGTAGAGGATTACTTTGACAAAGCAGTGTGTCAACGCCATTATAGGCCTCATATAGGCCGGCAACCATCTGGAGAACAAGACAATAATTAGTAACAGGCACGCCAACGTTGCGGAGTTGGTCCGCCAATTCCTTGAGTCATTTACAATAGGTTGAAATGTTAGGAAAATCTTCCATGTTGACATGTGAAAATTCCTGCTCAAGAGTGACAACTCAGGATTTTTTGTTATCTTGGAATATATCACGCACCCTATTCCAAGTGAACATCACCGTAGCGTCGGGTTCAATAATCATCTGTAAGAGGTTTGTAGAGATAGTGGCGTAAATCCACTAGAGAACAGTAGCATCATGGGTTGTCCATAACATAGTATCATCCTCGGAGGTAGACATCTTCTCCACGCCAGGTACCGAGGGGATTATGTGATGGAGGACTTGATGCGAGCGTGCGTGAACTTTGAATAATTCCACCCACATGGCGTATTGGTCATTTTCCATCTCAAGAAAAATAGAGATGTGGTTCTTGATGTTGAAAACTGTAAGGGCAAGATGAAACATGTTCTTTAACGTAGACATAACGAAAGAACAATAGGTGAATTAGGGATTGGGAAGAAAATTTGAGAATAGATGAGGAGAAAAAAATAAACGGAATCCGAGATTAGGTCACGGAAACCGAGAAAAGAAGGGGCCGACAGAAGTGTTTGAGAGAAGGTATTTTAGCCCTAGACTTCTGATACCATGAAAGAAATAATCCCTTGATTATTTTCATTAATGAATAGAGTATATATACAATTTCCAATCTCCAAATATGAAAAATCATATTCCTACTATACATCTAATATCCTAATTGTACTTGTACAAGAATTCTACAACTATGGTAAGTGTGTACACTAATTTGATTACATCAATAAACCCATTGTTTCCGTTATATACAATGCCGTGTATATCACGGGTTCTATCACAATACTTCAAAGGTATCGATGGAGAGTCAATTCAATGCTCAAGTCAAAGAGGAGAGTCTACTAATTGACTGGTTTTCGTTTTGCCATTGGATACTATACCAAAATTTAAACAGAAATCAAGTTTGTTTATCTCGTTTAACTTAATTGAATTAAATAAATCTAAATAAATCATAGTTTTGTTTGAATCAAATTGTCTCACGACGTTCTAAACCCAGCTCATGAACTCTTTGATATACATTATATGTATACTGGCATAATGTATCTCAAAATAATAGGGGCTATGCATACTGATATACATTAATATATGTATACATATTTTGATAGGAGAGAGAATTATTAATTTGTATTATGTAATTCCAAAATCAAGAAAGAATATTGTATTTAGGCTATAAGATGTCAAAAACTAAAACATGGGTTGTTTCGTGCCAATATTTAACCCATGTTGTATTCCCATATCAATTCTTCAATTTCCTATTAGGTTAAACATCCAAAAATAGGCACATGGGTCACTTGAGCCAAGTGGTGGTTAGATATACTATATTGTATGGGCTGAATGTTGGCCAATCAAGAAGTCTTACGTCCAGAAAATGGAGCTAGTGAAGATGATGATGTTGTAATGGATGTGTGATCATACTAGGAAGAATAGGATTAGAAAGGAAGTTATTCGGGACATGGTGGAGTGGCCTCGGTGGAGGACAAGATGCGGGAAGCGAGACTGAGATGGTTCGGGCATGTTCAGAGGAGAGGCACTGAGGCCCCGGTGCAGAGGCATGAGAGGTTGACTGTAGACGGGTTCAAAAGAGGCCAAGATAGGCCGAAAAAGTATTGGAGAGAAGTGATTAGGCAGGACATGACACAGTTGCAACTTACCGAGGACATGGCTTTAGATAAGAGGTTGTGGATGACACATATTAGGATAGAAGGTTAGGTAGTAGTACATGCCTCGTATATCCTTCCATACTAGCAGGCATAGTGTTACCTTGTAGGGTCTTGTCCTTCGATTTTCTGTTACTATCTGTTATTTCTTGTACTCTGATTATTGTACTAGTTTGATACATTTACTGTAAAAATTTCTCCATTAGTATTTATCCTTTGTATTTTGCCATGACCTCTTTACTTTACTTTCTTCAAACCTTCTCTGGCCTTTTTGTCATGTTTTCTCTTGAGCCGAGGGTCTTTCGGAAACAGTCTCTCTACCTCCCAAAATAGGGGTAAGATCTACATATATTCTACCCTCTCCAGACTCCCACCTTGTGAGATTATACTGGATGTATTATTGTTGTTGTATCTTAATAAAAAAAGTTATTTCACAAAACTATCTTAATAGATTGTAAAATTTAAATAAGATAACTGTTGATTAAAAGATTCTTCTATGAAAAGGTTCATGTATTAATCAGAACAGACATGCAGAGGTATTACATATACCTATTTCCTCTCCAAATATAATACTACCCCTGTCCCAAAACGATTGTTCTACTTTCCTTATTAGTTTGTTAAAAAAAGATTGACACATTTTTATATTTAGAAACAATTTAACTTTATGAGATGATTTACAGTTACACAAATATCTAAGGCTTGTTTTGGACCACAAATTTCAAAAATCTTTTTTTATTTTTTGCCAAATCAAATTATATCAATATTTTTGGAACGGAGAGAGTATCAAATTTCTGTCTTCTTTCTCTTTGTTTCTTTTTTCAAATCACAAAGTTTGTTCTTCTAGAAAATTCGAGTTAATTGTCAAAATTTGAATTTCATTGACTTTGTAAAAGGAGAAATACTACTATAATCCTCGTAGTAACATAGTGAGAGACTTAAATTCCTTGCCGATTTGTTTTTTCCCCATTTCTAAAATTATTTTTCTAACAATTTGATTTTCAATTTGTATTTTTCAATGATGAGAATATTTGAGTGCCACTTTTAATAATGCATGCAACCAGGACAAATATGTGTGAGTCCCATAAATCAAGAATAGTCAAATGGTAACATAGGTGCGTAAAGAGATTAATATCAACATGCTTTATAATCTAAAAACATACTTGTTTATTTGCTTAAAAATCACAGCAAATCTAACAACATCTTGATTTTGGTAAAGAAAGAATGAACACGATAAATAAGTTATTTGCAAATATCAATTAGAAAAGTGAAAACTCAACATAAAATCTTTAGATCCTAAACTTAATTGTGTCCTCCTTGTCATTCTTATTTTAATTAAAAGATCCTTTTTTTTCCTTTTAACATAAAAAATAAGCAAAAAGAGTGATGCTTTCCCACTAACTTACGTGACCGCAACTCTTTGTCATTGATTAAGAATAAGAGTATATAACTTTTTTGTTTGATTAAGTATTAGAATACATGCTTTTTATCTTTGATTAAGAATAAGAATACATGATTTTCCCTTTCTTGTTTTTTTTAGATAATGGTCAAAAGCACACGTGAAATAACACTTTTTGTGAGTTTTTTACTTGAACTATCACATGTTTCTATTTTTTACCTGAACTATCAGCAACTATTTATCAAAACACACCTCGAAACTTACTAGACCAAGTGTTTGAATACAATCATTAAAAGGTGCCTGACAACTTAATCTGTCCATGAAATTTCATCAGTATTACAATTGACTCATTAATTTCGATCTGTGTTTTGATAAATAGTTGATGATAATTCAGGTGGAAAATGTAAACACTTGATAGTTCATGTAGGAAACTCAGAAAAATAATACTTCATGTGTGTTTTTAATCATTATCTCTTAATTTTTTTAAGTTTTAAATTAATTTATGTAATTATCGACGTGGAGTGTTATTTGACATTATTTTTAAACAGAAAAAGGGAGTGTATGCCATACACAAATAAATACTAATAGAGGTATATTTTGATAAATACTCCCTCTGTTTTAAAATATTTGTCTAGTTTTTGACTTAGCATGGAGTTTAAGAAAGTAAAAAATATTTTTGAATTTTGTGATCTTAAATTAAAGATATGAAGATTATACCAAAATATCAGTTGATCTTGTGATCTTAAACATGTTACGTGGAAAGTTGAAAATAAAGAGTTGCAAAAAAAAAGACAAACATTTTGAGATAGACTAAAAAAAAATAAGATAAATATTTTTGAAACGGATGAAATAATTAATAATAGTTTAGATAGAAAACTCAAATATGTTACCAAAGTCGCAAAAAAAAAAAAAAGACTACACTTTATGTTGTTTTTATCCTTATCTCTCTTTATTTTTCCTCTGTCCCACAGTCACCTTTAAATTCAACACCCATTTGCTGCAATATCACATTCACATTATCACCCAATTAATTGTCGGTGAAGAAGCAATTATATGCATCACACTTCCTTCATTTACTTCCCACTGTGTCCACATTCACACCTTCGTCATAAACCGGAGGGAAAAAGGTAACTCCCAATTTCTAAACCCTAGTTCTCTATTCTCGTTTACATTTATTGAAATTGATGTGTGTATGTGTATATATGATGTAGCTTTGAGGAAATTCACTAAGCTAAGCTGTGCATTTCTCATTTTTTGGGAATTTTATGGTGTTTAATTTATTTTTTTTGACGAATCAGTGCACAAAGAGCTGAATCTCAGTGGATCGTGTCAGCAAGACACTCTGTCAATTACAATACCCGTTGTCTATTTAAGTCGTCTAAAGTCTACTGATTTGGTTGAAGATATTGATTTTTTGTGTGAGATAAAAAGTAGTTGTGTCTTTATTATGAGATTTCGATTCTCTTCAGTGAACAATTTTTACGTTACTTTGAACAATTAAGGAAGTTTTCATCTGTATATATGCTGTAGCTTTGAGGAAATTCACAAAGCTGAGCTGTCGATTTCTCATTTATTTTGGGGATATTGTGGTGTTTTCCGTTTGCTGATCTGGTTGTGCAGTTTTGATTTTTGTTTTTTTCTTTTTTTTGTGATAAAAAGTTATCCTGTCATTATATGAAATTTTGATTCATTTCGGTAAGCAATCAACTGCTCCAATTTCATCTCTATTGAATTTTAATATCAGAATAACGGATATAGTCATGATTCAATAGGTCAGGTCCACTTACCTTTTCTTTGGTTGATTTCTAGCCTTTCACAGCACTCTGAACAATTAAGGAAGGTTTTGTTTCAGATACGGTCAAGGTATTAATTCTGGCTTACTTAAATCCAAAAGCTTGAATAAACTATTGATGTTAACAGCTGAAGCAGTGTCAATTTAATGGCTAAAGATTATTTCAAAACAGTAGCTGTCAAAGTCATCTGATTACCATTTGCTCCAAAATAGCTATGGTTGTAGAGTAGTTGTCAAGGGGGTCAAATGGAATTTGGCGGTTGCCTATAAAACTCTCAGATTGAACAATAGAGGAACAGATACAAATGATTTCACTTAGTTGATTGATTTATAATTATCGAATTTTTGATTTTGAAAGGGAGGTGTGAGTGACGAGCATCCTATAGATTTCAAGGAGTTTGGGGGTATGGGACTTAAAGGGTGTCTCTGTGTGAAAGGAAGGTGGGCTTACTCCAGTTGTTGGTTTCGTTGAGGTTATGTTAACATGTAGATCTTAAGGAAGGTGTTTATGAATTTTATTGGCATCAAAGAGTGGAGAAGTCCAAGTAGTTTGATCTGTCCTAGGGTCTCTTTTTCAATTTTAATGGGAAAGTTGGAAAGACGTTTTGCGGATTTTTAGAAGATCTGTTGAGCCTAGAGGGAGTTATGTTGTTTGCGGATGACGTAGTGTTGATTGACGAGACCAGAGAGGGAGTTAATGCTAAGTTGGAGTTATATTGGGTATGTTGTTGTTGTTGAGGCTAGAGGGAGCTTAACAACTGCTGAAGCACTGAGGAGAAGCGTAGTAATCTCTACAGGATTGCAACTTACTGCTTTATGGACTAGTATATAGTGTGGTAGTACCTCTTTCTCTCTGTTTGATTGAATTCAAAGGAGGGAAAGATGATAAACATGTGAGGGTTACTCGCCATTCTAACTGGAACCCTATCTTTTGTAAAAATCATCAACATAATAATTTACCTAGCGCTTCCTTATAATTTTTAATGCCTCCTCTCAACACATAGAGGCAAAGAGATATAGTGGATTGCAAGAAAGAGATACAGTGAATTAAATCAGTACTATATAGTTAACTAAAACCCCAAAATTCTTAGAAAAACGCCAAGTGTTTGTGATAGGTAATGGGAGGCGGAATTAAGGGTAGACTTTACAATCAAAAGAAGCCAAAGTTTCCGTTACCAATTTTGAGAGAGTAACTAAAGGATCACAATGGAAGCTCAATTCGTTATTCTTTTTCTTCTTCTTGTAGCTGTTACTCTGCTTTAAATAAGGTGCTGTGGGCCTCCTGATAATGCTTCTGAGCTTCCTGTATCAACAAAAACATCACACTTTAATCATAATACACCCTGACAAATCATCCCCATTTCCATTTTGTTATAGCTCTGAAATTCCACCCTCCAGATACTAGGCTTTTAAGGCATAGTGTTGCTGTTGTCAAAATGATTCATGCCTTTTCTGACGAGTGGTCAAAGCATAAGTATCCTTCTTCGAAGTGGCTCTAGATGATATTTAGATGCACGTGGAGTTGTGGACTTCCGAAGCCTGTAACAGCATGATGATTGAGTTTTATATAATTGCAGTTAAATTTTATAATTCATGCTTTCCTTTGTGATAGATTGAGCAGTTCTATACAACATTGTCATATTTTTTGGCGTACTTTATTTCTGTGCTTTTCTGTCTGTTGTGCTTGCGCTAGTTTTCCTTGTGTTATGCTGCTTTTCATTTTCTATGAGTTTCTATGAGGATCTTGATGTTATCCTTGATGTTCAGGGGTTTTTCTGTTGTCTGGCTTGAATCAGGGTATTAGTGGATCTAACAGGAAAAAAACAAAGATATGGGTCG
This sequence comes from Anisodus tanguticus, assembly GCA_034509755.1. Classification (NCBI taxonomy): domain Eukaryota; kingdom Viridiplantae; phylum Streptophyta; class Magnoliopsida; order Solanales; family Solanaceae; genus Anisodus; species Anisodus tanguticus. The sequence goes on along the minus strand of CM067561.1, from coordinate 20,001,027 downwards.
TGGAGTTAGCAGTGGAGGAGGACAGAGTTCATTAGGATACTTGTTTGGGGATGGTGAGGCTCCAAAATCAACCACAAAGAGTCCCCCGGGTGTTCAAAGTGAAGCTCAGCCAATAAATAAAGAGCCATCTCCAAAGCCTGTTGCTGCTCCTCCTGTTCCTCCTGCTGATGCTACTAAGCAGGTTCCAGCAGGTATTCAGAGTATCAGGGCAGATGGTCAAAACACCGGCAACTTTATCACGGTATATAATCATGCACAATTATTATAATGTCCTCTGAATTGGTTAAAATATTCATTCATATGCTTTGCTGGAGAGATTTTTTTCATTGCGTAGCAAAAAGGAACAGGGGAGAGACTCGGAGGAGCACAAATAGCGTGATATTAAAACTTCTTTACAAGTCCCCTCTTGATATTAAATATAACTCTTATGAGGTAGTACTTATTTAGTAGCCTGTTTCGTCAAGTTTCTGGGAAGCTAGAGGCTTAAAGAAAGTACTTATTTAATAGTGTTAAGGTGTTTAGCCATGCTTCAGCAAGTGATTCCGAGTAGTAACATAACCTGTTTTTCTGCTCCACATAGGAAACAACATTTTGTAGCTTTTCTTTGGAATAAGACAGGAAAAAATTAAAATTTCCAGGACTAGATACCTACTGAGAATTTAATTAGTTGCCAAACTATTCCTCAACATATGTTGAATTGAGTAATGATGTAAAAATTAAAGTATAATTTAAGTAATAATATAGTAATGACATAAGAATAGTTAAAAAAAGTAAATGATATAAGAATTAAGTAGTGATATACGACGTGAAATATTATTACTTTGATTTTTTATATTGATTAAGATATAAAATAGAAAAACTTTATAATAAAGTCTTATTAAATATTTAAAATCATTTATCTATCTAAATATTACTCATCGTGAAGTGAATCTTTGTACTTTTCATATTTGATACTAGAAAGTACTTTTGGAAAAGATTGGTCAAACACATTGTTTGTCCAATACTAACAAAATGCCTTAAAATGAATTGGCCACTCAAAAATATGCTACTATACTTCTCCAAAAATCTATTTGACATTTTAATGCATCTCAAATAAGTGAAGTTTGGAAGCTAGGCCAAATGGCCCCCAAGGAAAGGAAGACATGTGAGGTAGGACTAGATTGACGTTTGAACTCCTTGAGTTCGGCATCACCTACTTCCCCAGGAGGTATTTGGTACCTATCCTTAGAGGTATTTTCTTATGACGGCAGAGGGTTATTAGGTTTGGGGCGTCCCTCATCACAGTCTAGTTAAACCCCTGCATTGCTAAGTTTCAAGGTCGCTTATGTAACAAGATAGAGATATCTATCTATTAGGAAGGATTAACTAGGTGAATTAAATGTATCTTTTGATAGACTTGGATTGATTGGATTAACTAGGTGAATTAAATGGTTAGCTAGGTGTAAGTTCAACAATGCTTATTTATGATAGACTTGGATTAATTGCATTGTAAAATTATAGAGATTTAAACCTGGGTGTTATTCCCTTTTGTAGGCTTGATTTGATTATCAAATTTGATCCCATCTAAATTTCGTTATTTGTTGGTTCCTTTATTTAGAAAAAAATAGAAAGGGAAGCTGGCTAGATGTTGCTTGGGGTTGTTGGCGACATTGCTAGACTAGGTTCCTGCAATGTTTATTGGCAGCTTAGTTTACAGACATGGTACTTAGTTGCTGCTGGCAAAGAAGGGGTTGAGAATTTCGGGATTATCAAATCCATCAGATTAGATTTGTATTGATTCATTTTCTTGCCATCTGTTGTGGATCCGTTCCAATTTTAATCTAATCCATCTATTAGCTCGTCATAACAATCTTAGAGGTGTCAAATGGGCGGGTTTCGTTGAAAAGATGGGTGATGGGCACTACTCATCATAAGAAAGCAGTCTTGAATGGGTCAAGTCAATAATTGGTAATAGCCCAACCTGCCGAAATTTGCTTGGGTCAATTTAGGTTGGATCAAGATGGGTCAAACTACGAGTTGTAACCCAACCGCCCGGTTTGACCAACCTTCCCTCCTTTTAGCTTATCTCTTGTAAGATCGTTATGGAGCAAGCAAATCTTATTGTTACTTCCTGCTCTATTAACAAATTTGTTAACAATTACACAGAACCACACTTTATTTTCACAGTTATTAAGTCTGTTTTAGCTACTTTTTTTTTGTGGATATTTTTAATATCATTGTTGTAGTACAGAATCCAATTCACCTATGCCCACAATTGCTTTCTTTTGTTTCACAAGGAATATATCCAACCACATGATGTTTTATTCTTATATTTCCTTGTGAACTTAATTTTTTAATTAAAGTATTCATTTTATGTTAATTATTAACTTCATGTGTATCATTCATGGATTTGTTCATTCCGTAGTTCTTAATTGAATATGGAACCCTTTCTCTCACTTCCACTCTTTCTTTCTTTTTTTTCTCCATTCAGATTCTCCAAATAAAAGATACATAAAATACATCCAATTATTCTGTAACAAAAAATTGGTAATCTAATAGTCACGACTGAAGAGTTCAGGTATAGAATATCTGTAGAATAAGGCTGGTCTGTGCTCTTTTTACCTTTAACTTCATGTGTATCATTCATGGATTTGTTCATTCCGTAGTTCTTAATTGAATATGGAACCCTTTCTCTCTCACTTCCACTCTTTCTTTCTTTTTTTTCTCCATTCAGATTCTCCAAATAAAAGATACATAAAATACATCCAATTATTCTGTAATAAAAATTTGGTAATCGGATAGTCACGACTGAAGAGTTCAGATATAGAATATCTGTAGAATAAGGCTGGTCTGTGCTCTTTTTACCTTTGTAGTTTAGAGTCTAGCTATGAGTAATATATATACACACGTACATATGTATCAACATGTGTATAATTTTGTGCTCAAGATTCTGAATGCACAGATTGTATGATTGCTTTAATTGCTATTTGTTTTCTTATGGAACTATAGAATACAACTTTATTTGTTTGTCTTTGTACCATTGGTTTGTGTCCATAAGCCCATTATCCATTTGCTTCCACTGACTAGCCAATTCTCCAATGTAGTTTTAGAAACAGGTAACCCGCTGGTATGGACTGGATTTTAGCCCGGAGGTTACACTACTTGGACCCAATATATTTAATGAGCCAGTTTGGGTTTAACCCGTTAGGTCAAGTATATGAACAGGTCATAACCCAACTGTCTAAACTTGGGCGGGCCGCGGCTTACATGTTTAATAGGTTGATTTTGCCACCTCTTCATTACAAAAGGAATTGTGAATTCTGAAGACAATTGGAAGAAGAAGATTACTTTTAACAATATCCATTTGCACAATAGAAAAATGCTCCCAGACACAGTTCCCAAGACTTAATTTTTCCTTGTCTTTTGGACATCTTTTCTCTGGGCAACCTAGGCTGGATTTCATCGGCAAAATTCTCAGTTAACAATCTGTTCCGTCAAATTTATGATGGACAGATCATTAGATTTGGATCTTCCCTCCTGTTGAGTCCAACAAAGAGTTAAAATGAGGACAAGATATTGAACAGATATCGTCTTTTGTGTTGTGAGTTTCTTGAACACATTTCGACCAAATGATAAATTGTCTGTAGATAGATGTTTGCCTGGAACATATGTCGCTGCTATTTGCAATGATTTCACTTCATGTGTCGGGGTATGATACATTGATAAGCTGCAAGCACGCTCCATTGACGTATCTTTCATGTTGTGAAGTGAGAATGTTCTGTTAGCTTGGGATTTTAGCGATTGATCGTTGTGACTGATTTCTTAAGGAATTGTTGAGGATGGATACAAGTTCTTTGGTTAGAAAAACTAATTGCTTGTCACCATTGAATTATGATGAAGTAATTCTTTACTGGATAGACCTTTTTCTAGCTTTTATTGTCGATATCATTTGTTAAGGAACTATTGTCTGGTTTTAACTGGGGTTATTGCGTTGTTGTAGGACCGGCCATCTACCAAAATCCATGCAGCCCCTGGTGGTGGATCTTCTCTGGGTTATCTCTTTGGTGGTGGGAGCAGCTGATAAAGAATTTCCAATCGCCCATCATCTGTTTTATAATTTCTTTACCTCGTCTTTCAACTATCTTGTCAACGTAATTGTGAGTATTGCAGAATGTCGTGTTTGTTTTATGTTGCGGATAAGTGGTTCAATTGCACAAAACTTCTGTCCATAATCGCAGTTGACAGACTCTAAGTTACTCTCTATGTTGTTATATATGGCTTTTGTTAATTGACTATTGGTCGAACAGTATCTTGTTGCTTGAATACAGTACTTTTTGATTATGTTATCGTTGGAGATAAAGTTTAGAAAGCGAATAAAAATACTGTAGTTATTTACCAACATTTGCATCATAGGATATCACGATTTTTTTGAAAAGATAACTTTACTTGATAAGAATCAAGTGCTGTGATGCTTAAATAGGACTGAGAATCTCATGCTAAAACTATATTCATACGTATAAAAATATAAGAAACTAAATGAAAAACTATATTTATATGCCCAAAACATGATAAATTTAGAACCATAAATGAGAAGGAGAAAGACGAAACAAGTAGTTGAAATCAAATCAAAGATGAAATGCCCATATATGTCTGGTAGGTGCTTTGAGCTAATGAGTATGCAAATATTGATCAGTGGTCCACAAGCCAACAAGGTATTAGTTACAATATGTTCGAATGAAATAGATTCTTGTCTCAATTATATTTTTTGTAAATAATTTTAAGGAAATATTAGATAATTAAAAGTATTTGTACGGAGCGGAGAAGGAATGACGAAAATGGAATGGGGAGGGAGTTAGAAAATACTATTGGGAAGAGTATAGAAAAAATATTTGCGATAAAACAGTAAAATAATTTATCAAATCAATAGTCCTTATATATATTTTTGTAACTTCTGTCAGCAAATAGAACTATATAAAGAAACAAAGAAATTAAGAAAGATGAAAGTAACATTTGGAATCAACATAATAAAGCAAGCAGAAATACTCTCTCCTCTCTCTAGTCTCAGTTCTCACCAAAAGCTGCCACAGACGTGACAGTGACCGACGCCGACATGACCGGAGCAGGAACAAGCCAAAAGAAGAAGAGAGGAATGACGAGCACATATTCGAAAAAAAAATAAGGGAAACAAATACTGGTATGAATATTTCTTTTGAGTGTCAACGCGTTAATGCTCTCAACTTAGATGGAGAGCTTGACAACCACACAAATCATTCCAACTTTATACCAATATCGGTAGAAGACAAACGCCTTTACCAGCCATGGAAACAAGCTATTATTATTAAGTTAGTAGGGAAGCATATGGGTTATAATCAACTCCAGATGCACCTAAATAAGTTATGGGGACACTCCGTGTAAGAATAATTATGGGTAATCCCATAATTATCTCCAATCACCACTAATTAAAAATATTGTAATATTATAATTAGGATTGTAAATCAATTTGTCATCAATTAGAATGATTAGTATATTATATTTTAGGTAACTTAAATTAGTACTACATTGTAATATTGTATATATTGGCTATCATTGGAGTGAATTACTTAAGAAATTAATCTTCCTACGTGATATTAAAAGTCAAAGATCATTTGCCCTAATACCTATCTCTCCTACCGATTTCTTCTCTTTCTCCTAAAATTTTTGGCCACCTCTCATAAACCCTAAACCACTTCTTACGCCTAGCAAAACCCTAGACGACAATTACCACAACTCCCCCTCCCCCTTCTCGGCTTACTCCTATCCGAAACCCTAAGAGTTTTTCACTTCCCAAACATCAAACTATACTTCTTTTTCTTCTCTAAGTTTTGATTTCGTGTGGAACCTATGGCCGAAAAACAAACATTTCATCCTGCTCTTGCCGTTAATAATGTCAAGAACTTTATCTCCATAACACTTGAAATAGAGAAAGAGCAATATACCTCTTGGACGAAATTGTTCAAAATTCATTGCCGCACATATGAGGTGATAGATCATATCATACCTTCCGAATCATCATCGGACACCATTTTGAACAAAAAGCTATGGTCTCGGTTGGATGCTATTGTTCTTCAATGGATTTATGACATTATTTCCAACGATCTTTTACATACCATTTTGGGGCCGAATTATACGGCTCAACAACTGTATTCGTGTTGTTGATTCCTAGGTGTAGCGCTTCTTCCCCTATGCTACCTATTAGCACTAGTAGAGTAGGATTAACCCTTGGGAATGTCTACAAAATATATTTCAGGATAACAAACTTTCTAGAGCTGTTTATCTTAAACACCAATTTACTAATGTTAAATTGGATGATTTTTTCAATATCTCCACTTATTGTCAGGAATTGAAGATGCTTGCGGACCAACTATCCAACGTTGGTTCACCCGTGACAAATCAAAAGTTGGTCCTTCAGTTGATTGCCGGGTTGAATAAACAGTATGATTGGATTGCTACGTTCATTCAGCAAAGTAATCCATTGTCTCCTTTCTATAAGGCCCGTTCGAGGTTAATTCTTGAGGGAACACGAAAAGCAAAAAAGACATCTTCTGGAGCAGCCACCGCCGGAACTGCTCTCGTCTCCACCAACTCATTTTCACGGATTTGGAGTGCCAAAATTTTGGTTCGGAGCAATAGTAATCGTCAAAATAATGGCCACAAACGGGGTTCAAACTGTAACAATAACAAAGGAAAAAATAATGTTAGAAAGGGACGAGGACGGGGAGGTGGCCAACCCGCCGGCGGTAGTGGCCAGTCCGGGCAGTAGCGGTAATCAGTAGGGGCAGTACCCACCGTGGGCCTGGGCCCCACAGTGGGCTACCCTGCTATGCCCATATCCAACTTCATCGTGGGTCAGACCTCCACCTTCAACTCGCCAACCCGAAATTCTAGGGTCTCGTCCACAACATGCATCTAAGTGTTTCAGACGAGTCATGGTACATGGACACATGGGCTACGTCACACATGACGGCATCTCAAGGTAATCTCTCGTCTTATTTCAATATGAGCAATAATAAAAATATTATTGTCGGTAGTGGACAAAAAATTTCAATTTGTGGTATTGGTCAGGTAACACTACCCTCTCCACACCCACCATTATACTTGAAAAACGTCCTACATGCACTAAAACTAATTAAAAATTTGATATATGTTAGACGTTTTACAATTGACAACAATGTGTCAGTGAATTTTGATCCGTTTGGCTTTTATGTGAAGGATTTTCAGACGGGGATGTCAATAATGAGATGTAATAACATGGGTGAGTTGTATCCTATCACCTCTGTTTCCAACAATCGCATAACCAAACCATCAAACTTTGCTGTCATTTCCCCTATTGTATGGCACAATCGGTTGGGACACCCAGGAGCACCCGTTTTTAATAATCTTAGGAAGAATAATTTGTTTTACGTAACAAACGTTTGGACTCTTCTGTTTGCCAATCTTGTGTGTTTGGTAAACATGTTAAACTTCCTTTTGCATCATCTACTTCTCATAAAAGTTCTCATACTTTTATGCCATTTGATATTTTGCATTGTGATTTGTGGACATCCCCAGTTTTGAGTTCTGCAGGTCATAAATACTATATGCTAATTTTAGATGATTATTCAATTTTTTTGTGGACATTTCCCTTAGGACATAAATCACAAAACTACTCCATTTTTAAATAATTTAGTGTGTTTATCAAAACTCAATTTGACAAATCCATTAAATATTTTCATTGTGACAATGGGGGGGGGGGATTCATAAATACCCAATTTAAGGATTTTTGTCATCAAAATGGGATGTCTTTACGCGTTTTGTGTCCACAAACATCACCACAAAATGGGAAAGTCGAAAGAAAAATTCAGACAATTAACAATATGATTCGCACTCTCCTTGTGCATTCTTCCACACCACCAATTTTTTGGCACATGCTTCAAATGGCAACATATCTTTTAAATATTATTCCTGGTAAATTTCTCTCTAATGTGTTCCCTACACAAATATTGTATCATCGTCTCCCATCTTTTATACATTTGAGGGTGTTTGGGTGTTTGTGTTATTCTTTGTTTCCATCCACTTCCATTAACAAGTTGCATGCTCGGTCAACTCCGTGTGTGTGTTTGGGATACCCACTAAATCATAAGGGATATAAATATTATGATATGACGACTGAGAAAATAATTATTTCTCGTCACGTAATTTTTTATGAGTGTGCATTCCCGTTTGCTACGTCTCGTGTGGCATCCTTATCTTCATATGATTTTTTGGACAACGGAATACATCTCATTTTACACCACCATCTCAATACTCAAATACCAGTTGGAGCGACATAACAAAATACCCAATTTACCCCGGCCCAACCACTACACGGGACTAGACTAGTGGTCTCGGCCCAGTTGAGTTCCCGTGACAACCAGGCCCAAGTAGGGGAGCCCACTGCTCCCTCACCCGTAAACCAAGCCAGCCCATTACCACGACCCAATAACTGAATGGTAACCCATTCCCACACACCTTTGAACTTGGGCCACAATACCTCCACTCCACCCAATGCCATACCCGAGACCCCTACTACCCAACCGATGACGGTACAACCTCGGACCATTGAAATCCGTGCCATGCACGGGAGTTTTTGGCCCAAACGTCAGTTTAACTTACTATCTTCGGTTCAACCATCACTTATACCAAAAAATCTCAAAGCAGCCCTATCAGACCCGAATTGAAAAGTTGCTATGTTAGACAAAATTAATGCTCTTATTGAAAATAAGACGTGGAAATTAGTGCCTCATCCATCTATTGTGAATATTATTAGGTCTATGTGGGTTTTCTGAGATAAAAAGAATTCTGATTGCTCATTTGCGAGATACAAAACTCGTCTTGTTGGTGATGGCAGGTCTCAGTAGGTTGGCGTAGGTTGTGGTGAAACCTTTAGTCCGGTGGTTAAGCCAACAACTATCCGGACTGTTCTTAGCCTGACTGTCAAAATCCTGGACCATTCATCAGTTAGATGTCAAAAATGCATTCTTGCATGTCCATCTATAGGAGACAGTATACATGCACCAGCCGTTGGATTTCCGAGACTCCACACATCCGAATTATGTTTGCCTGCTGAAAAAGTCTCTATATGGCTTGAATCAAGCTCTACGGACATGATATAACAGATTAGCAGGTTTTGTATCCACTCTTGGCTTCTCACTCAACAAGTCTGATCAATCATTATTCATTTATAAGAAGGGCAGTAACATGACGTATATCCTCCTATATGTAGATGACATCATTCTCACTGCATCATCTACCTCCATTCGCCAGTCTATTATGTCCCTTCTCGCAATAAAATTTGCGATGAAGGATTTGGGTCCTTTAAATTATTTTTTGGGCATTGCTGTCACTCAATATGCAGATGGTCTGTTTCTAAGTTAAAAGAAATACGTCGAGGAGATCATTGAAAAAGCCGGTATGTCCTCCTGCAAGCCATCACACACTCCAGTTGATACAAAAGCCAAATTGAGTACCACTGCAGGGACTCCATACAATGATCCTATTCACTACCGCAGTCTCGCAGAGGCCTTGCAGTACCTCACTTTCACGAGACCTAATATCTCCTATGCCGTTTAGCAGGTGTGTTTACATATGCATGATGCATATCAAGACTACTATTCATTTTGGACTGCATTTGTATAAATCCTCCATCTCGATTCTCTCATCTTATACAAATGCAGATTGGGGTGGCCCCGGACACACGACGTTCGACCTCGGGTTATTGTGTATTTTTGGGAGATAATCTGATTTCATGATCATCCAAACGCCAACCAACTTTGTCTTGGTCGAGCGCAGTGGCAGAAAATCGTGGGTAGCCAATGTGGTCGCCGAATCATATTGGCTTCGTAATCTTCTGTTAGAGCTCAATTGTCCGATTGAGAAGGCAATCGTTGTTTATTGTGATAGTGTGAGTGCGATATACTTATCCGGTAATCATGTTCAGCATCAACGCACAAAACACATCGAAATTGATATCTTATTTGTCTGAGAAAAGATTGCTCATGGACAAGTCCGTGTTCTTCATGTACCGTCCCGTTAACATCTTCACGAAAGGTCTTCTGCGCGTACTTTTTGATGATTTCATGGATAGTCTCAGCATATGAGAACCTCCCGCTAAGACTGCGGGGAGCTGTAAGAATAATTATGGGGAAATCTCATAATTATCTCCAATCACCACTAATTAAGAATATTATAATTAGGATTGTAAATCAATTTGTCATCAATTAGAATGAGTAACATCTTATATTTTAAATAACTTAGATTAGTACTACATTATAATATTATATATATTCGTTATCATTGAAATGAAATACTCAAGGAATTAATCTTCCTACACTCCGAACCAATAAATTTAGTAGATCTGGGTAATGATTTCTACCTAATTAAATTTATGTGTTCAATTTTATATGATAAAGCCCTCAATAAGGGACCATGGTTCATTGGCCCTCAACTTCTATTTGTTAGAGTATGGACACCCAAGTTCAACCCCCAACAAAGCATCATAAACTATTGAACCATTTGGATCCGGCTAAGCGAGCTACCTACGGAATATTATGACATTGAAATTCTTAGGAAAATAGGAGGCACAGTCGGTACTGTGCTTAAAATAGATACTTGCACCACTAATACTTGTAGAGGAAGATATGCTCGACTGTGTATATGCGCTTAGTTAGGCATCATCCCCTTACCAAAAGATATCATGATAGGTAATCACTTACAGGAGATTATGTATGAAATTACTAATCCTATGTGTGTAGGATGTGGCTGTTTAGGTCATAATATCCATTCTTGCCCAATAAATCGAAATAGAGTCCAAGAAGAAGAAAAAAGGAAAGATGATGACAAGAAAGAGGACGGAAAACAGTCAACTACTGTTGGGAGTTTTGCTCTATTGTACTTTATAAAGTAGTACGGGAAGTATTTAACTATTACAAGTATTCAAAAGGATAAACAAAGATTTCAATAATTCAACATGAAATCTGAAAATTACAATTGTTACAGAAGAAAAACTGAAAATTCCAGTTTTGTAGAAGACGGAAAAATAGAAACTGTTTTTTTGCTGAGTCGAGTGTGGCACTCTGTCCTTAAGACAATATTGCCCCGTATGTATCATTTATACGTCCTGGACAATTTGTCTCCCAAGATAAAACAGCAATGGAACCCTTGAGCAAAGGAAACTCAAGAGCTACCGTGAAGAATATTGAATAACGAAATGATGCTTGGAAGTTGTAGGAAGAAGATTTTTTCTGATTGTGTATTTTCGTGCATATCAAGTGTGCTCAACAATGGTGTAAGGGGGTGTTTATATAGGTGAGGAATGGACTGATTTATCGCCTCCATAACAACACCAAATAATGGCCATTATGGAGGTAGTAAAGCCACCAACATAAATGGGAGAAAGACCAACGGATTTGGCCATTATAGGAGGAGTAATTCAGCCAAAATAAATGGCTGAATTGAGTGCTTGGCAACCGCTTTGATCGTCCGTATTCTCGGAAACTTGAGGGACCAAACTGTACATCTTGAAACTTCAGGGACCAAACTGTACATCTGGAAACTTCTGGGATCAATCTGTACTTCTGGCAAAGTTCTCTGGCCCAAAAAGATAATATCAGAAGGCCCAAGGCCCAAGGCCCAAGGCCCAAGGCCCGAAGGCCCGAGAGCCCGAGAGCCCGGAACCGGACGGGCGGGCGGCGGCGGCGCGCGTGTGGTCTTTCCTCGAACCGAAGCACAGCTAGGTCCTCCCTCCTTTAAACACATGGGATACCCCTTGGGGTCCCAAACCCCAAACCAATTTCGAATCTTATATACACAACACTTCTTTCTTCCTCTACCGATGAGGGAGAATTACACACAATACCACACTTTTCATGCTTCAAACACCTTACTTCGTGAACCAATATCTCTTTCATTTCTCAATGAAATTTGACGATTCTTAGCCCTACGGTTATCTACGTACTTAGTAGATCATGCATGTGTGAAGAACCGGATTCTCCAACATACGTTACACTAGTGTTTAAGCCGTTAAAGTTGATCAGTCACAACTCCCGCCAAAGGCAAATTTCCAACAACTACAACAAAAGGAAAACCCAAAACCAAAACCACACTTCAAAAAAATGCTGACTTCAACAATGATGTATGTGACACGAAGGGCCAGAACTGAAAAATCAGGAAAAGAGGGGAGGGAGGGAGTGAGAGGAAATAATCTTCAAAGCGAAGAAAGAGGGATAAACAAAAAATGATTCACAAGTCCCCGGTGAATAGTTTGATGGCAAACGAGGAAAATTTAAAATTTAGATAGAGGTCTGCAACATGAGTTCGAATTTTGGTGGAATTAATTTACTCTCTTCTGGGGTAGAATCTTGTAGGATATCAGTTGTTTTGTTCTCAAACTCTGGTCATTCAGACACATCCCGCAATTTACTGATAGTAATATTGAGGGACCGAGATCACTATCTTCAAAAATAATCTGGCATAAGCCGGATTTTAACAAAAGGATTCACAAAGTCAATGGAGTCAAAATTCGAAAAATAAACAACAGGAAAATACAAGAATCGAAAAGGAAAAGGAAAAAAAGAAGAAAACAATACTGTGGAAAAAATATTAGATACTAACATGATGAAAACGGAGGAAATCCTGTAAGTGCATCAATTTTCTCTTTTGCAGGTACACAGCGAGACTAAAAAAAAAAAAGAAGTTATTATGGCACCTGATATTAAAGAGGTGGGGGCCACCCACGTATCAAATTTAATATCCAGATTCAACGGGGCACCCCCACTTCAACCACAAAATGAATTAACAAAACAAAAAAAAAAAGAACAGACAAAACAACAAAACATAAAAAATTTGAGATGCATTAAACATAACCATTTAATGCATCTCAAATCATGTCGCCATCAATAGTGAACAAGCTTTTAGAAGAACTGACCACTGACAAGATCGAAAAGCCCCCATTTTTAATAAATAAAATAGTACTCAACCTCCTCTGCACCAAAAATAAAAAAAACATACAAAATTTCCAAAATGCCAAGACACTTTCCCTTACACCACCACCGGCGACATCGCCACCACAGCCGCTATCACCAGACTCAAATCACAAATTTACGCGAAATTCATGTTATTTTTATTCAACCGTTACAAGATCAATAATACCGATTTTTCAATAAAGTCGAGTTTTGATTCCTTTTTTATATTTTCGATTATAAAATTTTAAATTATAAAAAATGGTGGAGGTTGGTTGAAGATGATATTATGCAGCGTTCCGAATCAATCTTGAAGTGAATGAATTAGAAAGAAGTAATGTCAAATTTTAAACATTTCAAATTGGTTTCCGGAATTCCTCAAGCTCGGGCTGGACTGAAGATTCATTTGAAGTCGGCATCCTTCTAGAACCTCGAATAGCTTGATGCACTATCTTCCTTTAACCCTTTTGAGTGAAATGCGGCAAAAAAAAGGAAGGAAAATCCCCTTTGTTTTGCACCGAGAAAAAATCAATAGAATCGTCTAACAAATCGTCTGATACTAGATGAAGAATCATATTTCTTTCGATAAATATGCTCTTCGCCTTAAAGCCTTAAAGAGAGGGGGAGCTTGTGTTTTCCTGTCTTCTCTGTCTTGCCCCCTCCACCTTATTTGCTGGAGGGAGGATACGATTGTCAAAGCTGAAGTCCCATTCAATTCGTATTTGCCCAATTGACACATCTGAAGGAATCAATGTTGGACTTGTTGGATTCTTAGCAATTCATGCGAGGAATGGTCATTGAGATCTCTAGAAAGCAACTTATATGTTTCTATTAAATTTTTAAATTTTGATGAACTTCTTTTTACTTTCAGCAATTCATGGAAGAATAAATCGGTAAAAAAAATTATGACTGCACCAACTACACAAAACAAAATCTTGAATTCCCGGAAACAAAATCTTGAATTCCCGGATTTTCTTTGTCAATAGACCAATCAATGGTGCTCTATTGAAAACAAGATTCAGTCGCTACAAGCCCACGGCGGAGCACTCCTAAGGCTTGGTGAGCTAGGTTTAGTGACTGAAGCGGACTTCTAAATCATGAATAAATACAAGAAAATACCATCTCCTTATTTTCTATAATGTAAACAAAAAAGTCTATGTAAGTAAAATACTAGTTAATTAATAATATAAAAAAAAAAATGAGCAAATAGCACACTCTTGATGGAACAACCGCTATCACCAGACGGAATACAACACAGAGCATCTAGCTCCTCGGCGATGACTTACTTCGTCCAGGAGACATTCTCACCGGTGAAAGTGATGGTTAGCCACCAAGCTTACTATTATTCACCTTACCAGTACCCCACGTCTATGTCAATCCCCAAGAAATAACCTATCAAGTTCCGACAATCCAAATACCAATGCCGCAATGGAACCTAGAGTTTCTTCAACAACATGCGCTAATGTTTCTCGAGAATACGCAGCTCCTAACACACTTAGTTAATCAGGGTCTGTCCACCAATCTACAAACACAACCAGCACTGCAGACCCTCCAAGTACAGGAGATATGAGCGTTGGAGCTGATCCACCAACTCATCCTATTCAATGGTCAAGGTCAGGGCAACGACATGACCATCCAGGAGGACAACACCAACAAGGGAGAAGCAACTCAGGCGAACAATGCAGAGGAACAACAGCAGAATCAACCAGAGGTGCAAATAAATGTTCAAAAGGAGATGGATCAACATGATATGTAGCCCCTACTACCATTTCCGGACAACTTAGATGCAGAAGAACAAGTGGTTCCCCAAGTAGCACAGCAAGAGGAGGAGCAAGAGAATCAGACACCGCCATTGTTCCCTATGGAGCCACCGCAGAACCAAGGGTAGGGGTCTAACATCCTAGAACACATCATGCATAATATGTCTATGAAGAATTCACTGTTAAATAGTCCATCATCACAGCCCATCACGGGCAGAATTCAGTCCATCACGGGAAAAGATATATATGGTATATTAGGAATGTATATGGTAGTATATTGTAAAGAAAAGGATACCTTAATTAGTGTTATACTATTACCATAATTGTATAGTTAGAATTATGGTAGAATAAGGATTTAGAAGTAGAATAGGAAAATGATTTTCCTATTATGGAAATATGTAACTTGTATATATATCTATTCAATCAATGAAAATAATCAAGGGGATTATTTCTTTCATGGTATCAAGAGACTAGGTCTAAACCAAAAGTTTTCTTCTCTCAAACTTTTGCCTCTTTGGCCGAGAACCCCCCCCCTCCCTCGGGGTTTTCTCTCCAAATATCTCGTCTTCCGCTCTCAAAAACCTCTCTTAAATTTATCCTCCTTCTTTGTTCTTTCAAATATGTCTAAGAACAATTTTCACCCTGCCCTCACGGTTTCCAATATCAAGCTCGGTGTCCCTATTGTCCTTGAGATGGAAAACGTTCAATATGCAACGTGGGCGGAGTTGTTTAAAATTCACGCTATCTCTTATCAAGTTCTTCATCACATAATTCCTCCCGCTAGACCCCTTCCCGCGGAGGATCCCGAGGTGTGGATTACACTTGATGCTACCGTTCTTCGGTGGATATACGCCACTATTTCAGTGGACCTTCTATAGACGATTATGGAGCCCGATACCACGGCTATGGCTGCATGGAATAGATTGCGTGACATATTCCAAGACAACCAACATTCCCGTATCGTCACACTCGAGCAGAATTCTCTCTCGTTCGAATGGACGTATTTCCAAACGTTTCGCATATTGCAAGAAACTAAAGGAATTGGCGGATCAACTCCGTAATGTTGGCGCACCGGTGACAAATAATCGTCTAGTTCTACGGTTGGTTGCCGGTCTTTCGGAGGCCTATAATGGTGTTGGCACTCTCCTTCGCCAAAGCAACCCTCTTCCCGACTTCCATCAAGCCCGCTCCATGCTTACGTTGGAAGAAGCCGGTTTGGCTAAAAGGCGGCTACCGGAGCAAGTCCAGCTTGTCATGATGGCATCCTCTCCTAATCCTTCGGTTTTGTTAATAATTCGGGCCAAAACCATAATCATGGTGGCGGCAAGAATAATCGCAAAAATAATAACAAAAACCGCGGGGGCAAACGCGGTGGTAATGGTGGAGGTTCCGGTAGTCAACAAAACGTCGGTGGGTCCCATCCAATGAACAAGGCCCACCACCCCCATGGGCCCAGCGGTGGGGCCCATGGCGATGGAGCGATGGCAGTGGACCGTGGGCCGGCAGCCCCATACCAAAGAGCGCAGGATATTCCAAATGCGGCCGGTGGGGCCGCCAACGATCCGGGCCCAATGCCCGGCGGTGGCGGCCCACCGGCCGGTGGCCCAACAAATGGCGGGGGGAGCGATTACGGGCCGGTCCAAGCACGGCCAGAGTTCTTGGGCCCCGACCTCCGCAAGCCCATCATGCGGCGAGGCCTACTCGGACCGATATCGAGGCCGCGATGCACACGTTGGGATTAACTCAACCGGACCAAAATTGGTACATGGACACCGGGGCCACAACTCACATGACTTCGACTAAGGTACTCTCTCATCTTATTCCAATTTGAGCACCCCTCGGGGATAATCATTGGTAATGGCGCTCTATTCCAATTCTAGGGTATGGTCGAAAACGTTGTCTCCCCCCAATCCACCACTCCTCTTGAAAAATACTTTACATGCTCCTAAATTGATTAAAAATTTAGTGTCCGTCCGAAAGTTCACAAATGACAATTACGTTTCTCGTTGAATTTGATCCTTTCGGTTTCTCTGTGAAGGATTTCAAGACGGGGAGTCATCTCATGAGGTGTGATAGTAGGGGGATCTATATCCTATCATGCCCGGTGCCGACCATCGAGTCCACCTTGCCATCGCCTTTTGCGTACCATCTCTCCTTCCATGTGGCATGCTCGTTTGGGTCATCCGGATCTTCTATTTTATCGAGTTTTAGATAAAAATAGCTTTATTTCTTGTAAGGGTACGAGTCGTACTCCAATTTGTCGATCTTGTTCATTAGGAAAAATTGTTAAGTTGCCATTTGTAGACTCCAATTCTCATACTTCTATGCCATTTGACATTATTCATAGCGACTTATGGACATCTCCTGTTCTTAGTTCAATGGGTCATCGATATTATGTTCTCTTCTTAGATGATTATTCTAGATTTTTGTGGACGTTCCCAATTGCGAATAAATCACAAGTGTTTTCCGTCTTCATAAAATTTAGAGCGTTCATTCGTACTCAATTCGAAAGAGAAATAAAAAATATTCAATGTGATAATGGGAAGGAGTATGACAATAGGGAGTTTCGAGAATTTTGTGCTACTCATGGGATAAATTTTCGGTTTTCATGTCCTCATACATCTTCACAAAATGGAAAAGCCGAACGCAAAATTCGTTCCATAAATAACATTGTCCGAACTCTCCTAATCCATGCCTCCATACCTCCGTATTTTTGGCATCATGCTCTACAAATGGCCACTTACCTTCTTAACATAATTCCGTCTAAAGGTCGACATATTCTTCCCCTCTCAAAATCTTATATAATAAAAACCCGTCTTATTCTCATCTTCGAATTTTTGGGTGCTTGTGTTATCCGTTATTCCCATCCACCACAATTAACAAACTTCGTGCTCGGTCTACTCCGTGTGTATTTTTGGGTTATCCGTCGAATCATCGTGGTTATAAGTGTTTTGATTTATCCTCCAAGAAAATCATAATAAATCGTCATGTCATTTTTGATGAAACCCAATTCCCTTTTACGAAAGTTCATACTCCCGAGCCTAAGTCGTATAATTTTTTGGATGACCAAATATCCCCGTATATTATTCGGAATTTTTCGGACAACTCCCGTGCCCAAAATCCTCCAACGGCCCACCGCCCGCCGGTCCCACAAGCTTGTCACCCCCTCGTTCCAGCCCACCGGAACAATTCCGGCTATTGGGCCGGTCCGGCCCAATTTCGGAACTGGTCCACTCCGAGAATCGATTCCGGCTTGTACCGATTTGGGCCGCGAGCCCCCACTGCCCGCCGCCGTCCCGAGCCCGAAAAAATTCCCAAAATTCCATCACTTCTTCCTCGAGTCATAGACCAGTCACTCGTAGTCGGCGGGGTATTTTTACACCTAAACGACATTTTAATTTACATTCGATGTCTCTAAATCCCCCTTGCCCCGCAATCCGTGTCCGCATTAAATGACCCTAATTGGAAAATTGCTATGACCGATGAATATAATGCTCTTATTGATAATAAGACGTGGGAGTTGGTGCCCGTCCATATGGTATTAATATTATCGGTCTATGTGGATTTTTGCTCATAAGGAGAATTCGGATGGGTCATTTGCTCGACATAAGGCGCGACTTGTTGGTGATGGTAAGACTCGGCGAGTTGGAATTGATTGTGGTGAGACGTTTAGTCCGGTGGTCAAACCGGCTACCATTCGCACCGTGCTTAGCTTGGCTCTTTCAAAGACTTGGCCAATCCATCAGTTGGATGTCAAGAATGCCTTTCTACATGGTGACCTCAAGGAAACAGTCTATATGCATCAGCCGTTGGGTTTCAGGGATCCCAACCGCCCTCATCATGTCTGTTTGTTGAAGAAGTCATTATATGGGCTTAAGCGTCTCCACGTGCACAGTATACACGATTTGCTTGATTTTGTTTCGACTATTGGGTTCACACACAACAGTCGAGATAATTCTTTGTTCATCTACCGTCGTGGTTCGTCATTGGCCTATATTCTCGTTATATGTGGATGATATCATCTTGACCGCCTCCTCCGATGCTTTGCGTCGCCCTATCATGGCCATGCTCGCCCGAATTTGCTATGAAGGACTTAGGGCCGTTGAGTTATTTTTTGGGGATTGCCGTCAAACGTCATTCAGGTGGCTTGTTTCTGTCTCAACGGAAGTATGCTGCTGAGATCATAGAGAGGGCTGGGATGTCATCCTGTAAGTCCACTTCCACACCGGTTGATGCAAACCCAAAGTTGAGTGCCGCAGCAGGTGCACCATACGAGGACCCGACCCGGTATCGCGAGCTTGCAGAGCCCTCCGATGATCGACCTTTACCGGACCCGATATTACATATGCGATTCGGCGGGTGTGTTTATTCATGCATGATCCCAGAGTTGAACACATGAATGCAATCAAACGCATCATTCGGTATATTCAGGGGACACTAGACTATGGGTTGCACTTATATCCGTCATCTACATCCACACTTGTTTCCTACACGGATGCTGATTGGGGTGGTTGTCCCGACACCAGACGGTCGACTTCGCTCTTGTATGTTCCTTGGCAACAACTTGGTCTCCTGGTCGGCAAAGCGTCGAGCAACGCTATCACGCTCAAGTGCCGAGGCAGAATTATCGAGGGGTAGCAAATGTGGTCTCCGAATCATGTTGGCTACGTAATTTGCTTTTGGAACTTCATTGTCCCATTCAGAAGGCAACCTTGGTATATTGCGATAACATTAGTGCCATCTACCTTTCAGGCAACCCAGTTCAACACCAACGGACCAAGCATATCGAAATGGACATTCACTTTGTCCGTGAAAAGGTTGCAAAGGGTCAAGTTCGCGTATGCCATGTCCCGTCTCGTTATCAAATTGCAGACATCTTTACAAAGGGTCTACCGGCGGTTCTCTTTGAAGATTTTAGGGACAGTCTCAGCGTTCGAAGACCGCCCGCTATGACTGCGGGGGTGTGTTAAATAGTCCATCATCACAGCCCATCACGGGCAGAATTCAGTCCATCACGGGAAAAGATATATATGGTATATTAGGAATGTATATGGTAGTATATTGTAAAGAAAAGGATACCTTAATTAGTGTTATACTATTACCATAATTGTATAGTTAGAATTATGGTAGAATAAGGATTTAGAAGTAGAATAGGAAAAGGATTTTCCTATTATGGAAATATGTAACTTGTATATATATCTATTCAATCAATGAAAATAATCAAGGGGATTATTTCTTTCATTCACTTTTCTTGACACTGCACGAAAATGTGGAAAGAAAATACTTTGTGAATGTGCCTTTGGAGACACTACGTATTGTAGTGAGAACCTGCGCACATACCCATTCTCCATTCTCCACAAATATACAGTATTGTTGATACCAATACTGACGGAAGCAGACATACCTATGACCAATTGGACATCTCACCCATTGCTGACCCATCTCAAAATGTCTCTAAGACAATGGGGAGCAACCCAGATCCACTCATACCCCCAAATAAAGATCATGTTATGGAACTGTAGGGGCTGCAACACTGAAGACTTCAAGAGGAACTTCAAGGCTCTTGTGGGATGGCGTAATCCAAATGTCATATGTCTAACATAGACAAAGATGGCAAACCACTCAGAGCTTCAGGATTTTATGAAGTTCAATTACATGTTTGAGATTGCAGCAGATGGGCAGTCTAGAGGAGTAAGTCTTATGTGAAAGGGAGAAGAGCTGACTGTAGATTCCATTACGATTACTGATTAAGATATCCATGTGAATATTCAGGTACACTTATCGAAACCCCCTTGGATACTATCTTTGGTTTATGCTAGTACATTATTTGCTAATAGAGAAATCTTGTGAGAGAATCTAAGAAAGGTTAATAATTTCATTCAGAACAATCAATGGCTCCTTTATGGAGATTTTAACGAGGTTACCAACGCATCTAAAAACATGGAGGAAACCCTATTAATAATAATAAAAGAACATTCGCCTTCTTGGACTGTTTAGATAACATAGATATGAATATGATAGACATAGATTTTGGGGGGAGCAAATACACGTGGACTAATAAAACATAAATTAGGGCATATGTCATTTTGGAAAGGCTAAGCAGATTCCTGGATAATTCAAATTGGCTTGGTAAATATCCGGACACGACTGTCATACACCTATCTCGTACACACTCGGACCACTATCCTATACTACTTAATATTGTCTGACCTATGTCCAAGCCTACCAATTTATTCAAATTTGAAATAATGTGGTTAAGACATCCCTAATTTAAAATCATAGTAACCAATAATTGGGGAAACAATAATAACTACAGTTCTTCTTTAGATAATTTTACTAGGGAAGTGACCAACTGGAACAATGATACCATTGAAAATATTTTCAAAAATAAAAAGATTTTGTTAGCTAGAATAGCAGGAATACAACGTTTAAACCCAATAGATATTACTGAGAACCTTAGAAATCTTGAAGAAAATCTCATTAGGTATTATAATAGAATTTTTCAAAGTGAAGAAGATTTTTGGAAACTCAAATCTAGAATTCAGTGGGTTAATGAAGGAGATGGTAACACAAAATTCTTTCATCTGTCGTGCATCCAAAGACAGAGAAAAAATAGAATCCTTGTTTTGAATAATGAAAATGGCCAATGGATAACCAATTTAGGGGAATTAAGAAAACTCATTGCTCAATACTTTGAAAAAACTTACACTACTAACATCATAAGTTACCCTAAAACTCCAAAAAATTTAAACACATCTACTAGTACTCTGTTGCCACATGACCAAAGTACTCTCACCAGAGTCTTAATAAGAACTGAAATAAATAGAGTTGCTCTTTCATTTAAACCTCTTAAGACACCAGGTCTTGGTGGATTACACCCCATTTTCTTTCAAAAATTCTGGCAAGATACTGAGTCAGCAGTATCCACCTCATGCTTTAATGCCTTCAACAGTCTGACTATACCACCACACATTAACACCACATATGTAACCCTGATCCCAAAAATCAAACACCCTACTTGTATAACTAATTACAGACCTATAGGTCTCTGCAATAATGTTTACAAAACTATCACCAAAATTATTATAAATAGGATTAGGCCATTGTTTGACAAAACCATTAGCCCTGTTCAATTTAGTTTTCTACCTGGTAGGAGGGCTGAAGATAATGCATAGTTGTGCAAGAAGTTGTTCACACTTTCCTTAAAAAGAGTGAAAGGAAAAGAAAAGATGATTAAAATTACTCTTGAAAAAGCCTTTGATATGCTAGATTGGTCATTCATTAGGAGCTCCTTATTAGAACTAAACTTTCATACTGACCTCATCACTCTCATAATGAACTGCATCACAACAGCCTCCACTTCCATTCTCATTAATGGTAAATTCTTTGATTTTTTCCAACCAAGCAGAGCCATTAGACAAGGAAATCTACTATCACTCTACATTTTCATCATTTGCATGCAAGCCCTCACTAGAAGGATTGACCATGGAACAGACATCCAAAACTAGCAATCAATCAAAATCTCAAAATCTGGAGTCCATATATCTCACCTATTGTTTGTGGATGATATTATACTCTTTGATGAAACAAACATCACCAGTAACCTCCATTATCAATACCTCTAACAGCCTAACCACTTACTCTGGACAAAAGGCTAATCTAAATAAATCTAAAATACTTTTCTCTAAAAATACCACTCAAGAAACAATCTCTGCCATAACCAACATGTTGAACATTAAGCAGGCTGAGTCTATAGGGAGATATCGGGCTTTCCAATAACCAATAAGACTCCTAAGGCTAGGGACTACCAATTCGTACTTGATAACATGAATAATAGGCTTAAGGGATGGAAGACTAAGCTGCTTACTTTTGCTGGAAGATGTACCCTTTTTAAATCAGTCCTCAACTCTATTTCAGTTCATTCAATGCAAATGAATCTCCTACCATCTCAAACTACGAACCACATTGACATAATTCAAAGAGATTTTAAATGAGGTTCTACTTCTGAAAAGAGAAAAATACACCTGGTAAACTGGGAGATGGTTACTACAACCAAGAAGGAGGGGGGCTGGGCCTAGATGATGCAACTGCTAAAAACATGTCCCTCCTAGCCAATCTCAATTGGAGATTCCACACTAATAAACAATCCATCTGGGTCAAAACTCTCCATAATAAATACAAAAGATCTAGACAAAGAACCCATTATGGGTTAATCCACAAAGGATCAAACTCCCATGTTTGGAAAAACATCTCTAAAATTAGTAATATATTGCATCAAGAAACAACTTGGGATATAGGAACAGGTGAACACAGAGGCAGACCCACCCTATTAGGAGGGGGTCACGTGCCCCTGGAAACCTCAGAAAAAATCATGTATATTCCTCAAAAAGCTATATATATTTGAAAGGACCCCAGTGAGATATCCACGAGGTTTGGGCAATTGGTTGTGTGCCACTTAGGTACAAGGAATACAATTGGTTCAAATCTGGTTTGCAACACTCTAGTTTTTTTTTTGTTAAGTTTGTTTTATGGCTTCTCTACAGATAAATTATAAGCCCACATACTTCTTTTATTCTTTAATCCCCCTCCCTTCTCCCTCCCACACATAGACACAACAAAAAAGACCTCAACTTCAATTCTTATTCATTGTTCATTGGTGCTCCCTCTGTGTCAAAGTCCTGAATCTGCCTCTGGGTGAACACATTAATATCTGGTATCAGAAATGGCTCTCTTCTAACAAAAGTCTTAGAAAATTAATTCATGGACCCTTAACCATAAGGAAGACTTACTCACTGTCAAAAGTATTCTCACCAATAATAACTGGTATACTCAGTCTCTATCCTTCCAGTTACCTCAAACAGACGTATAATACATTCAAGCCATTTATCTATCATTCTCAGAAAATAAAGAGACTTCATGCATTGTATCTCATCTCCTGATGGTACTCTTACTACTAAACATGCCTACCACTTATATAAGAAAACTATACATTTAAATACAGAGTCCCACATTGATCATTATTGGATATGGAAAGCCAATTGCCTAACCAAAATCAAACACTTTCTCTGGCTCCTCCTTCATGGAAAACTGCCAACGGCTGACCTACTAGCTCATTGAAATATCATTCAATCAAACTCTTGCCCCCATTGTGATATACCGGAAACTATCAAAAATATAATATTTCAGTGCCCCATCAACATACCATTATGGCAACACCTCAACATCCAAATGCCTACTACCTATGAGATACAAGGGATTGGATCAAGAGGAAATGTCTACATGGTAATCAACAACCCATCCATAATGTTCCAACCTAAATTTTCATCCCCATAACAATTTCGCACATTTGGACAAACAAAAACCACAATACATTCAACAAAATTGATCTCCCACCAAGTTACCAACTAATATACAACATATTCAAACTAAATACAGATGGCATCTTTAACCAAGATGCCAAGACTGGTGGATTAAGGGGACTCATCAGAAACTCTGAAGGGAGGTGGATAGAAGGATTTTCTGCACAAACGAGATGCCATTCAGCTCTTCATGCAGAAATATATGCCCTCTTAAAAGGGCTGAAATTGACATTCACGAAGAACCTATTTCCACTAATGGTGAAAATTGATTGTCAGTAGCATTTGTAAGAAATAATCCCTTGATTATTTTCATTACTTGAAAGAGTTTATATACAATTTACATATTTCCATAATAGGAGAATTTTATTCCTATTCTACTCCTAAAACTTATTCTATTTGGAGACTAACTATACAAGTATGGTAAGTGTACAATACTAATTAGACTACAACATTAATTATATAATTGTACATGGAATAGGACTGCCCATGGATGGGCAGTAATAACCGAGAGAAATATACCTTGCGTATACATAATATACACATGTATATTATGTGTATATTATGTATACTTAACACACCCGCGCAGTCATAGCGGGCGGTCTTCGAACGCTGAGACTGTCCCTAAAATCTTCAAAAAGGACCGAGGGAAGACCCTTTGTAAAGATGTCAGTAATTTGATACCTGGACGGGACATGGTAGACGCGAACTTGACCACGAGCAACCTTTTCGCGAACAAAGTGAATGTCCATCTCGATATGTTTAGTGCGCTGGTGCTGAATCGGATTACTAGAAAGGTAGATGGCACTAGTATTATCGCAATAAACATAGGTCGCTTTCTGAATAGGGCAATAAAGCTCTAACAGCAAATTACGTAACCAACATGATTCCAAGACCACATTAGCTACCCCTCGATACTCGACCTCGACACTGGATCGGGATAAAGTCGACTGACGTTTCACAGACCATGAGACCAAGTTAGTGCCAAGAAACATGCAATAGCCAGACGTAGATCGTTTGGTGTTCGGACAGCCGCCCCAATCAGCATTTGTATACGAGACAAGTGTGGACGTCGAGGAAGGATATAAAGGCAAGCCATAGTCAAGCGTACCCTGAATATACCTAATGATGCGTTTGAGCGCATTCATGTGCTCAACCCTGGGATCATGCATAAACAAACACACCTGCTGGACGGCATATGTAATATCCGATCTCGTGAATATAAGATACTAAAGGGCCCCTGCAAGACTGCGATAGCGGGTCGGATCTTCGTATGGTGCGCCGACCCCAGCACCCAATTTGGGTTTACTATCAACTAGAGTGGAAGTGGACTTACATGATGACATCCTAGCCCTCTCAATGATCTCGGCTACATACTTCCTCTGTGATAAGAACAATCCACTTACATGATGGGTGACATCAATCCCCAAAAAATAACTCAAGGGCCCCAAGTCTTTCATAGAAAACTCAGAACTGAGCATTGTCATGATAGACTGGCGTAAGGCATCGGAAGAGGCAGTCAAGATAATATCATCCATATATAATAGTATATAAGCCAAGGACGAACCACGATGATATATGAACAAGGAATTATCCGACCTACTGTGAGTGAACCCAATAGTCGAAACATAATCGGCAAACCTCTTATACCAGGCCCGAGGAGACTGCTTAAGCCCATATAAGGACTTCTTCAACAAACAGACATGATGAGGATACTTGGGGTCCCTAAATCCCAAAGGCTGATGCATATACACTGTTTCCTTGAGAACACCATGTAAGAAAACATTCTTCATATCTAACTGATAGATGGGTCATGTTTTCGAAAGAGTCAAGCTGAGTATAGTGCGAATGGTAGCCGGCTTGACCACCAGACTAAACGTCTCCTCATAATCCATACCAACCTGTTGAGTCTTACCATCACCCACAAGCCGAGCCTTATGTCGTGCAAACGAACCGTCTGAATTGTCCTTATGAGCAAAAATCCACATAGACCTAATAATATTAACACCAGATGGACGGGGCACCAACTTCACATCTTATTATCAATAAGAGCATTACATATTCATCGGTCATAGCAATTTTCCAATTCGGGTCATTTAATGCAGACACGGAATTACGGGGTAAGGGTGATTTAAGAACATTAGAATTTAAATTAAAATATTTTTTTGGTTTAAAAATACCCCGTTGACTATGAGTGACAGGTCTATGACTCGGGGGAGAATTAGGCGGATTTTGGGAAATAACGGAACCAGTGACAGACTGGCCAGCAGGCAGTGGGCCTGCTGGCCCAACACGGTAGCTAGCTATTGTTTCGAATGCAGCAGTGGGAACAAGAATTAGGCCAGAACTGGGCTGGGGAGGCGGCCCAATTTCTGGACCCATGATGGGAGGCAGTGAGTGACCTGTAGAACCAGCGGGCAGTGGGCCCGCTGGCGGATTAGGGGAGCGGGATATGTCCAAAAAATGGTGAATAATATACGGGGATATGCCATCATCCAAAAAATTATACGAACTAGGCACGGGATTACTACCCTTAGCAAACAGAAATTGAGATTCATAAAAAATTACATGCCGACTAATGATGATTTTATTAGATGACAAATCAAAATATTTGTAACCACGATGATTAGACGGATAGACCAAAAACACACAAGGGGTAGACCGAGCCTGAAGTTTGTTAATTGTGGTGATGGAAAAAAGTGGATAACACAAACACCCAAAGACCCTAAGATGTGAATACGAAGGAGTCTTATGATATAAAATTTGAAGGGGGGGAAGAATATGTCAAACCTTTGGAAGGAATTATGTTAAGGAGATATGTAGCCATTTGTATAGCATGATGCCAAAAAGACGTGGGTACGGAAGCATGAATCAATAAAGTTCGGACAATGTTATTAATGGTATGAATTTTGCGTTCGGCTTTCCCATTTTGTGAAGACGTATGAGGACAAGAAAAATGAAAATTGATCACATTAGTTGCACAAAATTTCCGAAATACCCCGTTGTCATATTCTCTACCATTATCACATTGAATATTTTTTATTTCTCGTTCGAATTGGGTTCTAATGAAAGCTCTAAATTTTAAGAAGATGGAAAAAACTTGAGATTTTTTCGCTATCGAAAAAGTTCATAAAAATTTAGAATAATCATCCAAAAAGAGAACATAATATCGATGACCCAAAGAACTAAGAACAGGAGATGTCCATAAGTCGCTATGAATAATATCAAATGGCATTAAAGTATGATAATTAGAGTCTACAAACGGGAACCTAACAATTTTTCCTAAAGAATAAGAATGACAATTTGGAGTACTACGCGTACCCTTACATGAAATAAATTTATTTTTATCTAAAGAAGACAAAATAGACGACCCCGGATGACCAAGACGAGCATGCCATAAGGAAGGAGCAAGGGCTGCAAATGCTGACAGCAAGGCTTGACTCGATAGAACGGAACTTGGTGTAATAGGATAAAGATCTCCCCTACTATTACACCATGAGAGGACTCCCCATCTTGAAATCCTTCACAGAGAAACCAAATGGATCAAATTCAATAGAAACAGAATTGTCAGTGGTGAATTTACTGACATACACTAAGTTTTTAACAATTTGGGAGCATGTAAGGTATTTTTCAAGATAAGGGGTGGATTGGGGGGAGACAAAGTTTTATGACCATAATCACGAATTGAAATAGAATTACCATTACCAACAATTATGCCACGAGGGGTTGCTCAAATTGGAATAAGACGAGAGCGTACCTGAATCGGATGTCATGTGGGTAGTGGCACCGGTGTCCATATACCAATTTGGATATAGAGGATTTAAACCAAGCGTGTGCATTGCGGCTTCGATGTAGGTAGAAGTGGAGGCCACTGCGTGATGGGCCTGCGGGGGCCGAGACCCAAGTACCCCTACTTGCTGCCTCAGCCCAGAGTGATTACCAAAAATGGGCCACTACATGTTGGGCCTCTGCTGCTGCTGGCCAACCCACTGCCAGTGAGGCTGCATCGTTGGGCTGCCACTGTTTGGCCCAAATTGTGGGGCCCACTACGGGCCCCAAAACTACTGATGTTGCTGACTGCACTGAGGGGAACCACTGTCACCACCACTGTTCCGGCTGCCGCCATTGTTGCCGCCGCGATTCTTGCCATTATTTTTCTTATTTCCTCCCTTTTTGTCGCCACCGTTGTTGTGGTTTTGGCCCAAGTTGTGGAAACCAGTAGGTTGAACAGTGGACTCGGTCATCATGACCACGGGACTAGCACCGGTAGCCGCCTTTTTAACCATGTCTGCTTCTTCGAGTGTAAGCATAGAACGAGCCTGATAAAATTACGGAAGAGGATTGCTTTGACGAAGAAGCGTGCCAACACCATTATAGGTCTCGGAGAGGCCTGAAACCATTTGGAGGACCAAACGATCATTCGAAACGGGTGCGCCAATGTTGCGGAGTTGGTCTGCCAATTCCTTCAATCTTTTGCAATAAGCCGAAACGTTAAGGAAATCTTCCATATTGACGTGGGAGAAATCCTGCTCAAGAGTAACAGCCTTAGAATTTTGATTATCTTGGAATATATCACGTAGTCTATCCCAAGTCGCCAGCGTCGGGTTCAATAATCATTTGCAAAAGGTCGGTAGAAATTGTGGAATATATCCACTGAAGGACGGTGGCATCAAGAGTCGTCCATAACTTAGGATCATCCTCGCGTCGTGGCACCTACGTATCCTCAGGAGCCGCGGGGATTATGTGATGGATGACTTGATGCGAGCGTGCGTGAATTTTGAACAGTTCGGCACACGTTGCATATTGGACGTTTTCTATTTCAAGAACAAGAGAGATGTTATTCTTGATGTTAGAAAATATAAGGGCATGATGAAACATGTTTCGTGATGTAGACATATTGAGAGAACAATAGGTGATTGAGGGATTTGGAAGAAAATTTTGGGAAGAGATGAGAGACCATCGAGCACAAAATCCGAGAAAGATGGCTCGGAAATTGAGGCAGATCGCCGAAAATGGGATGAGGCCGACGGAAAATTTGGAGAGAGGAATAAAAACCTAGACTTCTGATACCATGAAAGAAATAATTCCTTGATTATTTTCATTACTTGAAAGAGTTTATATACAATTTACATATTTCCATAATAGGAGAATCTTATTCCTATTCTACTCCTAAAATCTTATTATATTTGGAGACTAACTATACAAGTATGGTAAGTGTTCAATACTAATTAGACTACAACATTAATTATATAATTGTACATGGAATAGGACTGCCCATGGATGGGCAGTAATAACCGAGAGTAATATACCTTGGGTATACATAATATACACATGTATATTGTGTGTATATTATGTATACTTAACAGCATTAAATGAAAATAAACAAATGTCTTACATGAATCTATTACATAACTGTAGGTTCCTGCCAGGAGCAATGGAAACCAAGGAGGTCCTGCACATTTTCCGCCAGGCAAACAAGGCAGCTGACCCAACATGCAATCAAAGGAACATCTTCAAGACCACATTGTGAAGAAATTATATTTGGGAACAATGCACCTTACTTTATGTCGTTTATTTTAAATAAAGACATTTTAGGGGTACTATTTTTTTCAATCTACCCCAACCTCTGTAACGACTCTTTAATTTCCTGGCTTTTAAATTAATGCATCTTTAGTTCAGCAAAAAAAGTAACATTTGAAATCCAATTTCCAGACACATTGGAATCCCCCAATGTAAATATGATCCTCAAAGATGAAAATAACAGACTAATGTTGGACCACTTTATTCTGATATTTCTTTTAGTTGTAACCGTTCGATGTAATTAATGTAAAACTACCATTTCTTTTTACTCCCTTCGTTCAGTTTTATTTGTCAAATATTGACTTTACACGCCTATTAAGGAGCTAAAAATAGAATAAAAAGTTTATCATAATACCCATAATTATTGCTAATTATCTAATGATTAAAATCAATTAAAGCTTATCAAAAAATGTGCAACCAACTAATTAAGTAATGTGTTCTAACAATTCACATATTTTCTATAAAAAAAAGTAGTGTTGGAAAAAGGAATTGAAGAATTTGACTTATCAATTACTAAGGGTAAATTAAAAAATTGGTAAATTATCTCTTGATTTTCTAAAGTAAACAAGTAAAATTGAATAATTATTTTTAGTATAGCGGACAAGTAAAACTGGACGGAGAGAGTACTTATGGGATTTACCCATAATTATTCTAATAAGGGGAGTGTGATATTTTGCAATAACATCACTCAAGTTATATTTGAAATCGAGTTTTCATAACCATTCTATTACAGTGACTATCATCACAACAGTTCATTTTTTGTTTAATTTACCTCTGTATTAGAACTTGTTCAAATATTGATTGATTTTGCCTTAAATTATATGATGCAAATTTTAATTGATGGAAGGAAAGACTATCAGATACCCTTTTGTTAAAAGTTTGAATGAACTTTTTTGCTAATTCAAAGCGATATGCTGTTACAAAGAAGCTAAAATCTACAAAGCAAACTATAATTATAGATTTTTGTCATTAAACTTGAATTTTTTTAAATTTTAATTAGTTTTAAATTACATAAGTGTTTCAGAGAGTTTAATTCTTTGTAGGTACACTATAACTTGTTATTGATTTATTATCCATGAGCTTTTAAAAATTTTAATAAAATAAATATCTTTGGTGATTTTAAATTTTGTTTTCTTTACAACAAAAGAAGTTTGGGGAAAATGTTTTTTTTTTTGCATATATTTTGTTTCTAACAAACAAATAAAATTTAAAACGTCAAACACTATTGTATTGGTATAACAACCTTCATTATAACAGTCAAAATATATCTGAACAAACGACACTGTCAGAGATGTCTGGCCTTAATATTAAAAATCGGCAAATTTTCAAACTCTAATGCAACTTCAATTAAGAGAAACTAATAATAGTACCTCCTATTAGATCACTCTGTAGTATCTCATTCACAATTTATTTACTCCTTAGTGAAAAGGTAGGTAAAATATTTCCATCTAAGGGGGAAAAATCCATCCATACTTTGAGATTTTAAATATTTTATTTTGTTTATAATATAAAATTGAAAACAATGATATTTTAAGTATTTTTGTTTATAACAATCAAATAAAATCTAAACGTCAAAGTTGTTACATGTGCATAATAAGTCATTCATTATGCCAACAAAAATCGTTAGGATAAACGACGTATTATAAAAAGATATAACCGTACAAAAAGTCAAACCTTAATCAACTTAAATTAAGAGAAATTAATAATCATAATTCCTTTAAATCACCCTAGCAAGATCTCATTGACCAACTTTTGCACTTCTTAGTGAAAAGGTGGTATGTAAAAAAACTTGGAACTTAAAGGGTGTTTAGCTGGTCAAACTGATGTATAAACCCTTCTTAACTTATTAGTAATTATAAAATATATTCATAAATTTAGTGGAAAGGTAGGTATATAAAAAAAATCTGAATTTAGAAAATGTTTGACTAAGTTTATAAGCTGATTAAACTGATTTATATATAATATTAAATTTATTAGTAATTGCAAGTACATTCATAAACTTAGTGAAGAGGTAAGTATAGAAATTTTCTGTGCTTAAGAGGTCTCTGACTAAGCTTATAAATCGGTCAAACTGACGTATAAGTACTTCTTAACTTATTAGTAATTGCAAAGTACATTCATAAAACTTAGTGAAAAGGTAAGTATATAAATTTTATGAACTTAGAGGGTGTTTGACTAATTTTACAAGGTGGTCAAACTATAGCTGTTCAATGGGCCGGGTCGGCCTGATCCAGACTCGGCCCATCCCGATTATCGGTCCGCCCCGCCACAGCCCCCAAAAAACACGGAACGAAAAAACGGTAGCGGGGTTTGATCTCGGGACGGGACTAGGGCTCGTCCCGCCTGTCCCGATCCCGCCCCATCTCGCCGCGCCCCATCCCGACCCGGTCCTCCCCCCCCCCCCCCCCTTGCAAAAATAACTGTTGCAACAACCACCAAATTTCGATTTTGGCCGTTGTGCAATGGCTATAACGATCATTTTTGCCCCCCCCCCCTCCCACCCCATAAACCCCCTACCCCCTTAATATTTATTTTTATCTCCTAAGTTAGTATATTTACACTTTAACCCTATTTCTCAACTATAAATACCTCATTTTCCTCTTCATTTTTCTCACAAATCTTCCTACCATCTCTCAATCTATCTCTCTACAAGGCTACATTGCCTATTAAATATTTTATTTTATTTGCTTATTTGTATCAAAGTTAAAAAATTGGAAGTGAAGTTGGCAACTAGCTCGAGGATCATCCATCGAGCAAAGTTTCAATTTTCAACCTCGATTACACGTCGACGTTATGTCGGTGTTTGATACATTTGTTCCTTCTTTAAATTACTATTGTTACTTAATTTTAATTATCGTACTTAATTTTATTTACTTTAATTATTTATTTGCATAATTATAATGGAACGACTTGGACGTTTGATTTTTGGTAGAGGTACTAAGGTTAACAGGTGGTAAGGGTGCATCTTCTAGTAATCGTATTCCTAGTCCCGATTATTTCACTCATATAGATGAAACTGATTTTTTTAATGATATTAATATACCATTAGATCATGAGGTATATTCTGCAAGTGAACCAGACTTTAATTTTGAAAATGAATTAGACGATAATGTAGATAACACATCCACTAGTGCACCTCCACCTCAGGCTTAGGCTGAGTCTCAGCCTGAAACTGAAATGTCTCATATTCCTCCTAGTATGAGTCGAGGCCCCAAACAACGAAAATTAAAATCACTTGCATGGGATTTTTTTGATAGGGATAGTGAGAATCAAGTAGCTAAATGTAAAATTTGTTAAGAAGTTTATAAATTTAAAATCGGAACAGGTCATGGTGGGACGAGAGGTTTATTGAGACATGTACAAAGCATGCACAAAGCTAGGTATAATGAATATCTGGCTGAAAAATCGGGTGTGCCAATGCCTTCTGAGTCGGGACAAGGTTCACATAGTGTCCCCGACCAAGTATATGGTCGAATTAACCCGATGACGGGGGAATTATAGGTCCTAAATATGATAAACACAAAGATAGGGAAAATATAGCAAAATTCATTGCGGTGGAGGGATTGTCTTTTTCATTTCCTTCCTCTCCTGGTTTTATTCAATACGTTAGAGAAATGTATAATCAGGATTTTAACGATTTTTCTAGATCAACTGTTAGAAGAGACATTTTTAAATTTGCACATGAATATCAACAATATTTACGTTATGCATTATATCATTTTAATAGCAAAGTGACTATCACTTCTGATATGGGCCGTAGTACTAACAATAATGATTATTTAACCGTTACATGTCATTAGATAGATGAGACTTGGTCTATGCAAAAATGTATTTTAGCATATAGATATATTGATGATAGGCACACTGAATTATTTATTGTAAGAAATATTCATGAAATTTGTGAATATTATGAAATTAGTGATAAAATTATGATTGTTACTGCTAATGATTATGTTGTAAACCTTTTAAAAACTCGATTTACTCTATCTTTTCCCGATATTTTTCATATTAGATGTGCATGCCATATTTATAACTTAGTTGTAAAGGATGACCTAAATCTTTTTAAAAATATTCTTGATAAAATACAATTTGCTATAAACTTTATTTTTAAAGGTATTAAAATACAAAGACGCAAAGAGTATAAAAAATTTGTCATGATTGTGGACTAGCTTATGAAAAAATTCCAGAAGAAGTTTCGACTAGGTGAAATTCTTTATATGAACATCTACTTGTTGCTCACGAGTATAGAAGACCTATAACTTTATTGTTTAACACCCATAACCAAAGTCCAACGGATATGCTGGTAGATGATGATTGAGAAAAAAATTCGTAACTTATTGCATTTTTAGAGAAATTTTTTCTAGCTACTAAAGAATTTTCTGGAATTTATTATCATACTATTTCAACTATGTTATTTTATATAGCTCTAATATTTTTGTTACATAATGAATATATGAAAAAATGAGCTTACGCTCCAGCTATTAAAAATGTTTATAATTTTAAAAAAAAAAATCTTATTCCCACTATATATTTTATTGGTGTTATATTAAATCTGAATATTACAGTAGATGGTTGTAAATCACTTGGTGAAACGATTTATTAAAGCTTAGAAATACTTCCAACAGACCCAACTGAAGAAGAACCAACTAACGAACCAACTAAAGAAGAAGTTATGTCTAGCATACACAATAAATGCAAAAAAAAAAAAGTATTACGAACAAGAAAGTGCAAATAATCAACCGACTTCGGTACCATCTTCTTCTAATTCACTGCAACCTAATAAAAGACATGCGGTTTTCTGCTGCTAGTGTTCAAGGCCTTAGAAATAGAATGTTTACTGGTTCAACTTTTCACAAGTTAGCGAATTTGATGTTTATGTTTTGCAGGGTGTTGTACCATACGAATCAATTGTCAATGAAGATGGACGTGAAGACTTGCTAAGATACTGGAGGGAGAATGCGAAGACATTTCCGACACTATTAAAGATGGCCCGAGATTTGTTGAACATTCAAGCGTCATCAACAACGTCTGACAGCGCTTTT
This sequence comes from Anisodus tanguticus, assembly GCA_034509755.1. Taxonomy (NCBI): domain Eukaryota; kingdom Viridiplantae; phylum Streptophyta; class Magnoliopsida; order Solanales; family Solanaceae; genus Anisodus; species Anisodus tanguticus. The sequence continues at coordinate 19,966,297 of CM067561.1, read as the reverse complement.
TATGCTTGAAAATTTCAAATAGAAGAGCACAAATACTCATTGGTGGGAGACAACTTGTAGATTGCAGTTTTATTTAGAGATTGGATTAGAGCGGAGCGTAGAAAGTGCGGTCAACCAGAGATCAACGAAGAAGATGACTACAACTACGACAAAATCTTGTCCGAGGGAACAAGAAGCGACGTCGAACAATTTGACCAACAACTTCCAATTCCAACCGAAGATCCTCAAGACATTGTGAGGAAATTTGAAAAAGTGTGGTTAACTATGTAATTTTTTTAATGTCAATTTTATTATGTGATTTGCAACATTTGAACAACAAAATAAAGTTGCAATTTTGAAATTGTATTACACAAAAAATTATATTTCTATTAAATAATATAAGAGGCACAAAAACAGTCTTGATATATTTTTATTACACTATCTTGTTCAATTATTTAAGTGTTTAAATATATATTTTTAAATTAAGTGTCTAAAAAAACCCCAAATCCCACAGCCCAACCCGACCCGACCCATCTAGTCCCGCCAAATCTCGGCCCCTCTTCCGGCAGGATGTGGGACGAGACGGGACATCTTTCCGTCCCACCTATCCCGACCCGCAAATCCCGCCGGATCCTGACCCGCCCCGCCCCGCCCTGTTGGCCACCTCTTGGTCAAACTGACTTATATGTAATTTTCAACTTATTAATATTTGCAAGTACATTCATAAACTTAGTGAAAAGATAGATATATAAAAAAAACTTAGAGGTGTTTGACTAAGTTTATAAGCTGGTCAAACTGACTTATTAGTAGGGGTGGCAACTCGGGCAGGGCAGGTTATGGCAAACCTTTAATGGGGTAGGTCAGGGAAAGATTCAAATAGGGCAAGGCAGGGTAAAATCATATTTTTGAAATTAGTTAATGGGTTAGGGCAGGGTAGGGCAAGATCCGAATTTATAAATGGATCGGGTAAAAATAAGTGACCCGCATATATTTTCTCCCATTTCCCACTTCCATGACATTATTTTGAAATTTCAAAACTTCCATAGAAAAGAATCCCAAAATAGTATCATACTAAACTCAACGAGCTTTGTTTCCTCTCTGAATTTGTTCGATCCAATCTTAACACCTTCTCCAATAAATCCACCTTCAAGGTCTGTTAATTAAATATACCTTTTTTGGCTTTTCTTTTTGATTAATTGTTGAAAAATCAAATGTTGTTTACTTACAATTTTGTTATTGTTCATAATGTTACTGCTTGATTAGTGATTACTAACAAATGTTGTTCTTGGTATTTTTTTTTTCAGAACTTCCAAAAAAATATATATTTGGAAACCATTTCAAATATGGGGAAGGTTGTCGACAATCTATTTGTAGTGTAAGTTGTGTGCTGCTGTAATCCGGCTTCACATAAATATTTTGGCAAAAGCACTACACTAGTAATACAGAGTCCCATAACTTGTAAGAAGCCAACCAAGATAAGGGTACACGATTGCTCATGAAAGTTGTATGAATGGAAGTCCATTGATTTATGTCAAGAATGTTCCTGCATTTTTTACCAATAAATTCTAATAAAACGACTGAATGTAATGTTAAAAACAAAAAGAAGAAGACTTCAAGCACATAACACAAGAATTTGATAATTGTTATTATGAACAACAAAAAAAAAACTTTAGAAAGATGAATAACCATACTCTTTTACATATTAAAGTAAAAAATAAGAGGAGAGAAATGAAAGATGGCATAAACGGGGCGGGGCGGGACAGGACAGGGCATGACATATTTTCTGAAAATTGCTAAATGGGACAGGGCAGGGCAGGGCGGGTTGAATCCTTAGCAGGTCAAGACTTGCCCCACCCTAACCAGCCCCATTCTGCCATATTGCCATCCCTACTTATAAGTAACTCTCAACTTATTAGTAATGACACATACATTCATAAACTTAGTGAAAAGGTAAGTATATAATTTTTTTGAACTTAAAAGGGTGTTGACTAAGCTTATAAGTTGATTAAACTTACTTATAAACACCTCTTAACTTATTAGTAATTACAAAGCATGTTCATAAATTTAGCGAAAAGATAAGTATATAAATTTTCTCTAAATTTAGAGGGTATTTGACTAAGTTTATAAGCTGGTCAAACTGATTTATAAGCACTTTTTAACTAATTGGTAATTGCAAGTACATTCATAAACTTAAGTGAAAAGGTAGTTAAATAATTTTTTTCTAAACTTAGAGGGTATTTGACTAAGTTTATAAATTGGTTAAACTGACTTATAAACATCTTCTAACTTATTAGTAATTACAAAGTACATTCATAAACTTAAAGGTAAGTATATACATTTTCTAAACTTAAAGGGTATTTGACTAAGCTTATAAGATGATCAAACTAACTTTTAAGCAATTCTCAATTTATTAGTAATTAAAAGTATATCCATAAACTTAGTGAAAAGATAGGTATATAATTTATTTTAGAATTTAAAGTGTGTTGGACTAAATCAATAAGCTGGTCAAACTTGCTTATAAGTAACTTTCAACTTATTAGTAATTGCAAGTACATTGAAAAAATTATTTTTTATAACTTAAAAAGATGTTTAACTAAGTTTATAAGTTGGTCAAACTAACTTATAAGTAATTCTCAACTTATTAGTAATTGCAAAGTGCATTCATAAACTTAGTGAAAAGATACAACAATAACAACATATTCAGTGTAGTTCCACAAGTAGGGTATGAGGTAGGATATACGCAGAACTTACCTTTATCAGGATAGAGAGACTATTTCCGATAAACTCTCGGCTCAAAAAGAATAAACTTAGTGAAAAGATAATTATATAAATATTTTTCTGAACTCAAAAAATGTTTGAACTAAGCTTATAAGCCGGTCAAAGTAATTTATAAACACTATTTAATTTATTAGTAATTGAAAAGTTCATTCATCAACTTAGTGAAATGATAGGTACATAATGTTTTTTTCTGAATTTAAAGGAAGCTGATCAAACTATCCTGTAAGTACACTAATTCTTAACTTATTAGTAATTGCAAGTACATTCATAAACTTCCCCCAATCTGTAATTTATTTAGACTTAACTTACTTTATTTTCTTAAACTAATCTCCCTATATAAATAGGACACACCTCCAACAAATTTTCAGTATTAAGCCCTAACAAAAACTCTCAAATCTTGCTAGTACTCTTTGGTCATCAAGATTCAGTGACCATGGCAACCCCAACACCATTGTTGAAAGATGAGCTTGATATAGTGATACCCACAATAAGAAATCTTGATTTCTTGGAGATGTGGAGACCTTTTTTTCAACCATACCATTTAATCATTGTTCAAGATGGTGACCCTTCAAAGACTATTAATGTACCTGAAGGATTTGATTATGAGCTTTATAATAGGAATGATATTAATAGGATTTTGGGTCCTAAAGCTTCTTGTATATCCTTTAAGGATTCTGCTTGTAGGTGCTTTGGTTATATGGTGTCCAAGAAGAAGTATATTTACACCATTGATGATGATTGCTTTGTGAGTATACTGCAGATTATTTATTTCCAAATTTGCCTTCTGTTTTGGTTCTTTTGTGCTAGAAAATTGGATCTTGATTGAGTTTTTGGGGGTTTTAAGTATGTTTATACCATTGATGATGATTGCATTGTGAGTATACTGCAATTTTTGCCTTTCCATTGTTGTCCTTGTGCTGGAAAAATTGGATCTGGATGTTTCTTTTTGTTTGGAGGGGCGGTGGGGGGTTGTGGATGTGGGGAAGTATACTGCAATTCTTTACCATTTTGCCTTATGCTGGAAAAATTGGATCTTGATGAGTTTTTTTTGGTGTTTTAAGTATATCTATGCCATTGATGATGATTGATTTGTTAGTATACTGCAATTTTTTCTCTTTACACTTCTGCTCTTATACTGTAAAAATTGGATCTTGGTGAATTATGTTTCTTTTTAAGTATATCTGTATCATTGATGTAGAATAGTGTAATTCTCATTGTTTGGAGACTTCTCATTAATACAATATATATAGGTATTTACAATTGTAATTCTAATCGTATGAGGATATCTACTTTACATAATTACACTAAAATAATAATTACAGAATATATGGAGAATATTTACGTATTCTCTATCACACTTCTGTAGTCGGAGCGGAAGGAGGCCGGACATTCAGATTGGATCTGAAGTCGAGGAACAACTGCCGAGGAAATCCCTTAGTAAATATATCTCCATACTGATATGAAGAATGAACATGTAACATCCGAACATGACTCATGACAACCTTCTCACGAACAAAATGAATATTCATCTCAATATGTTTAGTTCACTGATGCTGAACCGAGTTATGAGACAAGTAGGCCAAAAAATTTCGGCAACAACGTTTGCAACGCCTCTATATTCTGCTTCTGCACTCGAACGGGAAAGCGTGACTTGCCGTTTGGTAGACCACAAGATGAGGTTATCACCCAAAAATACACAATAGCCAGAAGTAGATCGACCTGTGTCTGGACAGCCGTCCCAATCGGCGTCCGTATATGATATCAGTCTGATCGGTGCAGATGGATAAAGATGTAACCCATAGTCAAGAGTACCCTTAACGTACCGAATAATACGTTTAAGAGCTGTGAAGTGAGGCTCGCTGGGACCATGCATGAACAGACACACCTGTTGAACAGTGTAGACAATATCGGGCCTAGTGAAAGTAAGATACTGAAGCGCACCAGCGAGACTCCTATAAAGAGAAGGATCAAGCACTGGATCTCTGTCATTCGTGCTAAGCTTCGATTTTGAGTCGACTGAAGTGGGCATGATCTTGCAGTTAGCCATTTTAGCCCTGTAAACAATTTCTTCGGCATACTTACGCTGACACATGAACATGGAATTCTCGGATCTGGTCACGGAAATCCTCAAGAAATTACTCAACTTACCCAAGTCTGTCATGGAAAATTCGGATTTGAGCATGGTAATAATCTCATTTTTCAGCATATCTGAGGAGGCAGTCAGGACAATGTCATCCACATAGAGCAAAAGGTATGCAATGTCATTACCTCGATGAAAAATAAAAAGTGAGTTATCACTTTTGCTGCACATGACCCCAATCTGCAAGATGTAAGTGGCAAAGCGGTCATACCAAGTTTTGGGAGCTTGTTTCAAGCCATAAAGTGACTTTCGAAGCCGGCAGACATACTGAGGAGCCGAAGGATGCACAAAGCCAGGTGATTGATACATATATACAGTTTCTTTCAAATCCCCATGTAAGAACGCATTTTTCACATCAAACTGATGAATCGGCCAATTATTTCCCATAGCAATGCTCAAAAAGTGCGAATGGTGGCCAGTGGACTGAAGGTCTCACAACAATCAACTCCCTTTTGTTGCCCTATGCCATTTGCTACAAGTCTCGCCTTATGGCGTTCAAACTCACTACTATCTCTGAATTTGTGACGATAAAGCCACATACAATGAATCACATTCACCCTCTCAGGATTCGGGACAAGATCCTAAGTGCGCAGTGTAGTGAGCACATCAAATTCCTCACGCATGGACGCATTCCAATTCAGGTAAAGCTTGACTAATTTTGGGTTTTTAGGTAGATGTGAGATAGTCTGGGTGGATAGGTTAAAATGGACTTTCGATTTGAAAATCTCGTGCTGGGCACGGGTTTCCATGTGGTGGGTTGGGATCAAGATTGGTTGGGTGACATGAACTAGAGGCAGTGGGGTTGTCGGGGGCGAGGGGTGGTCGAGGGGGGCTGCGGGGCTGACATCACGAGATTCGAGCAGTGGGCTATATATCAGGAATAGTGGGGCTGTGACGGGATCAGTAGGTAGAGGTGTGGTGTGGTCGATGGAATGGGGGGTGGTGGCGGGACAACTGGCAGGGGTGGTGAATTTTGAGCCAGAATACTAGCGCTATGTATTGTGTTTCTAATGAGAGGGGAAGCGTCCGGATCATCAAAGAAGCTGTAATCAGTGACTTAAAATTTTTAGACGTTTGCAAATGGGAAAACGATCTCCTTGAATGTGACATGGCGAGAGACTAGGATTTTATTTGTGGACAGATCGTAGTATAAGTACCCTTTATGGTTCGACTGGAAACCTAAGAAAATGCAAGGAGTAGTCCTAGGTGATAATTTGTGAGGGGCCATAGCATAGACAGTCAAAAATCCAAAAGTGATCATAAGAGGGGATCCGACGGAAGAGAATTTCAGTTGGAGTTTTTTTTGAAGAGTTCGTGTTGGTAATATATTAAGGAGGTAAGCTACCATATGTAGTGCGTAAACTCAAAATGAAGGGGGGATGGAAGCATGAAAGAGCATAGTGTGGATCTTATTGTTGATGGTGCGCATGATTCTTTTAGCTTTTCCATTTTGAGGTGAGGTATGGGAGCAAGAGAATCGGAAAACCATGTCGTTGTTTGCACAAAATTTATGAAAGGGGTGGTTGTCAAACTCACGACCGTTATCACATTGAAACGTTTTGATGGTTTTCTCAAATTGGGTTTTAACATATGCTTGAAATTCAAGAAAAATTGTGTAAACTTAGGACTTATATTTTAGCGGATAAACCCAAATAAAATGAGAGAAATCATCCAAAAACACCAAATAATATTTGTGACTTAGTTTGCTAGTAATGTGAGATGTCCACGCATGAATAATATCAAAAGGAGAAAACGTTACACTCTATGAAGATTGAAAGGAGAGTCAAACATGTTTCCTTAAAGGACAAGAGTAGCAAGCATGGGAAATTTCCCTTTAATACATTGAATAAAATTCTAATTCCTAAGGAAATTAAAACTGGTGCTTCTGGGTGCCCGAGTCTACTGTGCCAGATTGAAGGAGAGATTGCAGCTAGAGAGGTTGGTGGATTGACACTTGCAGCGGAATTGGATGAGAAAGGATATAGGTCCCACATACTATTGCATCTCGTAAGAGTTGTCCCCGTACGTAGGTCCTTCACAGAAAAACCAAATGGGTCAAACTCAATAGATACAGAATTATCACTAGCAAATTTCCTAACAGAGATTAAGTTTTTAATGATGTTAGGAGCATATAAGACATTGTTAGGGTAAATGGAGGGTGAGATGATGTTTGAGTGGTGTCATAGTCCTGAATTGGAATGCGATTGCCATTACCGACCAAAATAAATTGAGAATTGGTCAAATTAAATAGTCGAGGGAGATTACCAGAGTCACGAGTGAGGTGAGATTTAGCACCTGTATCCATGTACCATGAGTCGTCGGGTTACTGGAGAGTCATAGTGCTGTAGGCCTGATTTAGTTCGGTAGGGGTCATAAGACCGTATGCCTACTGTTGTGGTTGGGCCGCAGAGAAGTGGGCTTGGTTCGGTTGACTCGTGTGCTGTGGGCCAGGAGCAGGGCCCAATATACTCGGACTCGGGTGCTAGGTAAGGGCAAGGGCGAATGCCCAATTTCCGACGGTGGGCCACGACATTGGGTTGGCCCACGGGTGTGGGGACTAGTCCTGCCGTGGCTGTCCATCGTGATTGGACCTGCCCATATGGCCCCTTCTTCTGCCGCAGCGTCCGTTGCCGCGGCCTCAGCCGCTACGCTGGTTGTGGTGGTCGGCGGGATGCGGTGGTCCGGTGGGTGCATCGGCGGTCGGCGGTACATCAACTACTAACGCCTTTTGATTGTGTTCGTCTTGTTTGACACGTCTAGTCTCTTCCAAAAGCAATTGTGATCGGGCCTTGTTGAAACTAGGGATGGGATCAGCATGTTGGATCATCGTCGCAAGTGTGTCGTACTCACCCTTTGGCAGACCATTAATTAGTTGTACTTTGTTTCTGAAATCGGATTGCCAACATTAGATAACTGGTCTGCAACTACTTTCAATTGTTTACAATAGGCGGACATATTAGCAAAATTCTCAAGACGGGTGTTATTAATTTGCTCCTCCAGATACACAACACGTGTGTGTTTGTTGTCTTGAAAGATTTCCTCTAACATGGTCCATAGTTCGTGAGCCGACGCACCTGTCTTCATAATAGTATGAAGCAAATCCTTGGATATGATGCCATATATCCATTGTTTAACAATTGCATCTAGCCGCTTCCACGTCAGGTTGTCAACGTCGGGTGGACGAGGCGTGTTGGCATCGATGTCATCAAGGCCGTTGTATGCACAAGCATGTATTTGAAATAGTTCAACCCACGATGAGTATTGACTATCCTCTTGATCAAGAACTAAAGGGATAAAGTTCTTGATATTTGTTACGGCGAAGGTCGGATGAAAGGAGCTAGGAGAGGAGGGAGGGAGGAGGATGTGTGACGTCGGGGGTGGAGGAGGAACCTCGGTAGATTCGGGAGTATCCATGAAGTGGCTGTTTACGCTGGTTCAAGAGAGAAAAAAATTAGGGTTAGGGAAGGGGTGCCGTCGTCGGAAGCAAGGAGAGAGGGGGAAGGGGCGGCGGAAAGAGTAGTATGGAGGGTGTTTAGGGTTTGGCTCTTGATACCATGTAGAATAGTGTAATTCTCCTTATTTGTAGTCTTCTCATTAATACAATATATATAGGTGTTTACAATTGTAATCCTAATCGTATGAGGATATCTACTTTATATAATTACACTAAAATAATAAATACAGAATATATGGAGAATATTTACGTATTCTCTATCAATTGACCCTGCTGATGCGGGATGCTTTGTGCACGCCCTATACCATTGATGATGATTTTGTGAGTATACTGCAGTTTTTGCTCTTTCCATTCCCTTTTATGCTGGAAAAATTGGATCTTGATGAACTTTTTTGGTGTTTTAAGTATATCCATATGGTTGATGATGATTGCTTTGTTAGTATACTGCAAAGTTTCCATTTTTGCCTTTTTATACTGGAAAATTGGATCTTGATGAAATCTTTTGAGGTTTTAAGTATTCTATGTCTATACCATTGATGATGATTGCGTTGTGAGTATATCTATACTATTGATGATGATTGCTTTGTGAGTATATCTATATTATTGATGATGATTGCTTTGTGAGTATACTGCAAAGTTTCTCTTTCCATTTTTGCCCTTATGCTGGAAATATTGGATCTTGATGAAATTTTGGGGGTTTAAGGTTGTCTTTTTGTGTTTGCTTGGTAGTCAGGTGTGGTTTTGAACTAGTTAAAGGGCAGCCCGGTGCACTAAGCTCCCTCTATGCGCGGGATCCGTGGAAGGATCGGACAACCTCACCTCACATTTCTGCAAGAGGCTGTTTCCACGGCTTGAACCCATGACCTCCGGGTCACATGGCAGCAACTTTACTAGTTAAATTGGGAAAATTTGCTTAAGAGGGTTTATAATTGATATAGATCTCTTTAATTGAATGACCTTGAATATGCTTTTATTTTGGATCACAATGTGTCCAAGAAGTATATATATACCATTGGTGAGGTTTATAATTGATATAGATCTCTTTAATTGATATAGATCTCTTTAATTGATATAGATCTCTTGAATATGCTTTTATTTTGGATCACAATGTGTCCAAGAATAAGTATATATATACCATTGGTGATGATTGGTTTGTGAGTATACTGTAAAAAAGTTTGCTTGAGAGGGTTTATAATTTATCTCTTCAACTGAATTACTTTGAATAAACTTTTATTTTGGATAAAAAAGATAGAAGTTCCAATTAAGTGTATCTTGCCGTTCCGCTGTTATGTATCATGTTTGTAGATCCTTTGATGTATATCATTTGTCATTATTTAGTAGCAAGTCAAACTTTCATATAATAGTGACGTTTTGTTTGAATATTTTTTGGCTGCTGTAGCGAATGCTGTTATATAGAACATATAACATACATAACATGAAAAAACGGTTCCAAAAGAAACTTGGCCATTATCATGAAATGTTGTTATAGAGAGGTTTGACTTTATGTCTGTTAAGTACAGGGGATTTATTTTGCCAATCCGAGCTAGATTGAAATCTTGTAGTGTTACTGTTTGTCCATATTGATCTATTAAGTATCTTTTTGTTTAAGTTTTCTCTGGTCTTTGTGGGAAGATTTTAACTGATCTATGTGTTTAATGTGAAGTTAATCAGGCTGACAACTTAATTCAGGATACTGTTACTACTTAAGATGAAACTTAATTCAGGATACTGTTACTACTTAAGATGAAACTTAATTCAGGATACTGTTACTACTTAAGATGAAACTTTTCAGGATACTGTTATGTTACTACTTAAGATGAATACACCGGGTATGTTATTGCTGTTGTACTGTTACTACTTAAGATGTGATCTTTACTATTTTGCTGCATAAAGATTCAGTTTTCTTGGTAGAGTTTTATAGATAAAAGAGGAAGTTTGCCTTGGTGCATTTGTGCCAGATCTTTTAATGTCTTCATTCTTGTGTTGCTTTCCTTGGCCTTTCCTTTTAGGTTCATAAAGGTCAACTTGTATGAGTTTTATTTGTTCGCTATTGTTTGATCCATCATGATACTTCCTATTTTGGAAATTGAAGGCCTTAATATAAGAAGGTTTAAGTTCAGTAACTAATGTTGTTTGGCATATAGCATTTATTTGCAACATGCTGAAGTGATGCTGATGTGCAGGTGGCCAAAGACCCATCTGGGAACGATATTAATGCGCTTGAACAGCACATAAAGAATCTCCTTTGTCCATCTACCCCGCATTTCTTCAACACTCTCTATGATCCATACAGAGAGGGTGCAGATTTCGTTCGTGGATACCCTTTCAGTATGCGTGAAGGGGCTCACACAGCTGTTTCTCATGGCCTTTGGCTCAACATCCCCGACTATGATGCTCCAACACAACTTGTCAAGCCTCGTGAGAGGAACACCAGGCAAGTGTACTTCCCATAAGCCAAAAGTTGTAGAATTGAGAAATTATTAGAGCTTCCAAATTTTCATTTTTGTAAAGCTTATCTATTTTGTCATTACTCGGATTTTTTTTTCTGATTAATTATCAATCTCTGTACTGTTTACCAGATATGTTGATGCAGTTTTAACCATTCCCAAGGGCACTTTGTTTCCCATGTGTGGAATGAATTTGGCGTTCAACCGTGAGCTGATCGGACCAGCAATGTACTTTGGACTCATGGGTGATGGTCAGCCAATTGGTCGTTACGACGATATGTGGGCTGGCTGGTGTACTAAGGTACTTGTAGTGTATATCCTTTGTACCATCATTTGTCTTCATAAAATAGAGCTCTTACTTATCAGTTACTAAGGTACTTTTAGTGTACCTTGTGATGTCTCATCAGTTTGTGGAGTTCTAATGCTCAAAATGGAAATTTCTTAAGACTGTCATTTCATTTTTGGCCCGTTGGCTGAAATTATTTATGGCGCTAGCCAAAATATATAATACCTATACACTGGTTATGTATATTACATCCATATTTATGTATATTTATATATATATCTTGTGTTTATAATAAGTATTATATGTATAACTATACTTAATATACAACACATATATATTTGTTGGCTATTATTCTTTTCAAAAAATGTAATTATGCCTCAGTTTAATTTCTAATGGAGCATTTTTTGCTATCCTTTCTGCCATTATTTGTCTTCATAAAGTAGAGTGCTTACCCATCTATGGTACCTGTGATGTCTCATCAGTTTGTGCAGTTCTAATGTTCAAAATGGAAATTTCTTAGACGGTCATTTTAAGGGGTTTTTTCATTTTTGGTCTGTCGACCGAAATTATTACATGCATGTATGTTATATGTATATCTTGTGTATACAATAAGTATGTTATATGTAAATTTATACTTAATATACAACACCTATTCATTTGCTAGCTATTATTCTTTTCCAAAAATGTAATTATCCCTCATTTTAATTTCTAGTGGAGCATTTTTCGCTATCGTCGAAGAAATCTGACATAGAATCATTAAAATTGTAGGTGATATGTGACCATTTGGGCCTGGGAATCAAGACTGGTCTGCCCTACATATGGCACAGCAAAGCGAGCAACCCTTTTGTTAACCTGAAAAAGGAGTACAAAGGCATCTACTGGCAAGAAGAGATCATCCCGTTTTTCCAGGCTGTAACCCTTCCTAAAGAGTGCACAACTGTCCAGCAGTGCTACATCGAACTCGCGAAACAGGTCAAGGCTAAACTATCCAACATAGATCGTTATTTCACGAAGCTAGCAGATGCCATGGTCACTTGGATCGAAGCCTGGGACGAGCTCAACCCTACTGGGGAAAACTTGGCTAAGCTATCCATCTCGAATGGAAAGACCAAGTAGAATGCATTTAGCTTTTGGTCTTTTTCTCTGACAGCCTAATAGGTAGAGTTGGGCAGTCCTGGTTCCTGGATAACCTATTTATCTTTTTACATGTTTAACTTTTGTTCAGACTTTATTTTGTGCTGCAATTTCAACTCTAGCTTTGGCTTCCGACCTTTGAGACGTCGTGTTATTTATTCGTTAGACTTAATTTTATAAATTTGAGGTTATTTATTTCGAGTAGAACTGTTTAATTGCTTGCTAGCCCTCTACAGCTCCCATAAGTTAATTTTGTGTATTTTTTGATGAATTCAGTCATCGTAGATTGATCTTTCTTATGCTAATTGCTTTGATTAGAGTGCTTGATTGTAACTTTCGACTAGGCAAAGCATAATCACAAGTAAAGCAAGCAAAGCAAAGCAAGAGAAACGATCAGACCGAGACAAGAAATTAAAGCAATATGAACATGCTGATAACAAAATCGAATACGCCATGGTAGCGCATACTGATAGAAGGAAGCAGTAGCTAATTTAGATAAATAATATGAACAAAGTACATTAGGGAACACATAACATAACAGCAGAAATCAAACTACAATGGACTATAAAGCAATATTGTGCCTATAAGTGTGGAAGGCTAATCGGGCCTACAGTAATAACACTACAACTATCATTTTGTAAGCGTAAGTAGGACTACGCTTGACTACCTACTATCCTTCTATCCTAATCTGTATCCTCCACAATCCCTTATCTAAGGTCATGTCCTCAGTAAGTTGCACCTACACCATATCCCGTCTAATCACTTCCCCAATACTTCTTCGGCCTACCTCTACCCCTTCTGAACCCGTCCATAGCCAACCTCTCACACCTCCGCACTGGGGCATCTGTGTCTCTCCTCTGCACATGCCCGAACCATCTCAACCTCGCTTTCCGCATTTTATCCTCCACTGAGGCCACTCCACTTTGTCTCTGATATCTTCATTTCTAATCATATCTCTCTTGTATGCCCACACATCCATCTCAGCATCCTTATCTCCGCAACTTTCATCTTTTGTATGTGCGAAGTCTTGACTGGCCCCATACAACATAGTCGGTCCAACCACCACTTGAATGTTAACATGTTTTCATTTAATTTCCCCTTCCCGAGGACAAGGCTTGATGTTTTTGAAGGATCGATAGCACTCATTGGATATATTCACGTTCACTTAACTGAATACTAGTCAGTTTCTTGGGTAAGTGAAGTCGTAGAAATCTCATACTTCCATTATCAGAAAGTCAACCATCATCATAAGATATGTCATACATTTTCTCCGGGGCAGTGTAACTTCCCTCATTTTCTTTCTAGCATCTATGTCTTGCCCAGATCATCTAACTACGCTACTTACAATGGTCCCAACATTGCAAAATGCTGATGATCAATACTCAAGTAGTGTACAAGTTAAGGGTTAGTTTACTTAAATCATAGTCTCCAGAAGTATTATAACTTAAGAACTACTGTTGTCAAAGGGCTATTGAGCCTTGAAGCTCAGGAAGGTCAGGGAGAGGATACTTCGCCTCACTTAAGTTGCACTTTAGTGTAGGTAAGGCACTAAAGGCCTGCGCCTCATTGCCCATGATTTGTATCTTATATCGAGTGAAACAACCCTTTTGGCTATATTTCGTGTTAAATGAAAACATTATGAATGGATTTGTTTTTTTTTTAGTCGCATATACAACAACACACCCAGTGTAATGACCATAAGTGGGTCCGGGGAGGATAAGATGTACGCAGACCTTATCTCTACCTTTGCGGGGTAGAGAGACTGTTTTCGATACACCCTTAGCTCAAAAGAAACGCAATCAATGCAGGATTGCATGAAAAATAAGACAACAAAATAACAAGATACAAAACAAATGGTACAACATAGTAATACCCACATAACATGATTACAAAATAACATGAGTCGCATATAAATTGTGCCTTTTTCTTTTACTCATTGTGCCTTTTTCTTTTAGCAAGCCCACATTTAAGTTGCGCTTAATGCTCCAACAGATCACTTGGAGCGCTTTTTTTAACTTTTCGCCTTTGACAATACTGTTCAGAACTACACAAGTTCTAAAATGCAAAGCCGAATTGATGTTTACCTTCCTATTAAGACTAGCCAGGCAGCTCATATGGTTCACTTGTACTATCATTGAAGGGTCCACTAATGTTCAGGCACACACACAACATTAAACAAGGCCTCCTTTGACACTTCCTGTCCATGAGCATCGTTATAAAATGAAACCGCCAAGGCATCCAAATTAAAAGCCAGTGGAAGTATGTATCACTAAAATCTCACTAATGTTAATTTACTTTGAATATACAAGAACTTTTTCATGAATATACATGTAGATGTTGAGGGGAAGATCCCTAAGATTTCTGCAAATTCAACAGCTGAAATTCAAAAACTCGACATCTTTATCTATGGTTTACTGTGATAACATATCCGACATATATTTATCTCATAATCCGGTTCAGCATCAGCGAACCAAGCACATTGAGATGGATATACACTTTGTTCGTGAGAAGGTTGCTCTCGGTCATGTTAAGGTGTTGCATGTGCCTTCTTCGTATCAGTATGTGGATATCTTCACGAAAGACCTTCCTAGACAGCTCTTCCTCTGACTGAGGGGGTGTATTAACGTGTATAATGTCCATATATTTAGCCATATTTAGTGTTGTATAATTATGGTAGATATAGAATCTCTATCGTATGAGAATTTCACATTATACACAATATATATATTTATATTAATAAAAAATGCTCCCGAAGGGGAGATTAATACAATCTTACAACCTCGACTTCAACACCAACTTCATTCTTTGGCGTACAAGTCACATTCACTTCCTTTTCTTTGTAAGTGTACCCTGCAGACAAAGTTAAGGTAATTAGTTATTATATCAAAATAAAATCTACGGAATCTCAAAAATAAAGTTTAACGGTACTCGAATATATTTACGCTTACTAGTTTCTAATGGAACCGATATACATGAACTATCACTTGCTCCTACTGATTTTATCTATAAAGATATACCAAACCCCATTTGAGTGGCAAAAAGCAAATAAAACGAGAGCAACCCAAGTAAATAAATAAGGAAGAAATATAAGTCATTCCACAAGACATATCAGACACAAAGTAGTAGTATAAATTCAAGATTCTTTAAGATTGAAGGGGTAATTTGACCATTAAATACCTTTGTCACAGAAAAAAAATAGACAAATTCAAGTTTGACCATTATTTATGTTTCTAACATTTCTTTGTGTATTTATTACTACTCAAATAAATGATGGATATTAAATTAATAAACGGGAAACGGAAAAATTACCTCTAGGGGAACTTGCTGTGAAGTTAGTCTTGGTCATCAGCAGCATTTGAATTTGCGTTATTACTGCCAATAATGTAAACAAAAATTAATGACCAACAATTCGAAGAAATTTAACATTGCTAATGTGATGATGAATGAGGACTATAAAGGATTGAATACATATCAATTAGATGATCTTCAAGTTACTTTTGACATTTAAGCTGCACTGATTTGAACTTTCTTTTTAAACGAATCTCCATTATAGATTTTTTTAAAAATAGCAGCCCGGTGCACTAAGCTCCCACTACGGAGTTCGGGGAAGAACCGGACCATAATGGTCTATTGTACACAGTCTTACCCTACATTTCTGCAAAGGTCAACGAATGCCGGGATCGAACCCGGGTCACCCGCGTGACCGGCGAGAATACTTACCACTATACCTTTTGAAGTCCTATTAACCATGTTGTACATATAAGACAAGATTATATCAAGGCGAATGACCATGTAACACGGACATTACCTTAGTAAAGAACATTAGAACAAGGCCTCCACATAATGCTTGTAACAAGTTTGACCTGCATTGGGAAGACTTTGCAATACTAACCTCCAAGATTGAACTACATGAATTTGAACTTCTTAGCAAAAAGTGAAAGTTGCATACAAATGTGTGCTAAAGCTGTGAAATTCAAGCATAACCAGTGAAGTGAGTATGCAATAAAAGTAGAAAAGAATAATCTTGACTTATCAGCTTTAGAGCATATGTTGTGATCCCATTACTATTTTTGATAATGCACATACTGTAACTGTTGATACTTTTGTAAATAATTTCTCTTGTATTAGCACATTAAATATGTCAAACACGCTAAAAGGAATTTATGCGACATGGAATGACCAAAAAAAATGAGAGGGTTGGGGATCTTTGGCAAGAGGAAGGAGAACTTACATATCGAATCAAAGCCAAAAGTTTTCGAATGGAAGATGGAGCACAAAAGAGATAGCTGAAACAAATTCCAATTGTTGTCGAAATAAGAAGTGAATAAAAGTAATTGAAACTATAAGCCTAGAAGGGAAGGAACTTACAAATTGAAGCCTTATTTTTTGTTTGAATGAAGGCTAACTTCTTCGTTGTGAGAAAATGTGGAGTCAATTGAAAATAAAAGAGGGGAAATTCAGCAAAAGAAAGAAAAGGGAGGGAAGTTTTTCCCCTAAAATTTGAGAGAGAGTAAAATGATTTTTATGCCTCAAAATCAACAAATTGTTGAGAAAATTTCCCTCGACAGGATAATTTTTTTTGGCAGCAATGAAAATACATTATTGCTAACTTGCTTATATTTAAATGTAGAATACTTTAACCATAAAATAAAGCAATAAGATTAAAATATTTGCTAGCAAGAAAAAAAATGTATGACGGTTTAAATTTTAATTTGGAGGCAATTAATTATTTTTTAAAATAATAACGGTTCAAAATCTCCATTATAATTATATATAGAACCATTTTTTTTTAAAAATAATATGGATTAGCGTTAAATTAAAATTTCAACTAAAAATTAGTTATAAATTTTTTTAGCTAATATTTGGTAAATGACCTACTTAACTCAGTGGTTAAAATACTGCTTCCATACGGCGGGAGTTATTGGTTCAAATTCAATAGTAGGTAAAACTTATTGGATATCATTGACTCTAATATCTAATAAGGTTTACCCCCACCTTTATCATATTTATAGTTGAATTTGTATATTTTCTATTTCATATTTGAATTTTTGCATCAAATTAAGGTTTAGGATCACACATATTTGTCTTTAAACTACGTCACATCTAGTCTCAAAAGTACACATACCACGTGAATTTGAGTTATGCCTTATAAAAGTTTTCACTTTCCTCTTCATTCTGATGGGATTCGCCTAAGATGCCATGTGCAACTTATATTCAGAAGCTTGTCATCCTAGAAGACTGTCATTCCCACTTGGCCCGTCCTCATTAGCTTGCCCTCTTTTAAGAGGCGTCACATACACCCCACTTAGAGACTCAGTGTCCTCGATAAGGGTTTATCCCATCATTGTACTGAGGGAGTACAAGCTTTGATACCATATTTGTCATGATCCAAGTCCATGACATGTATTATTCCCTTTAAGCCTAGGCCCACATGAATTTGTCTTTTGGGCTACGTCACGCCGAGACTCAAAAGCGTGTGTATTATGTGAACTTGAGTTATGCCTTATAATTTTTTTTTACTTTCCTCTTTCATTCTAATGTGGGATTCGCCTAAGGTGTCATGTACACCTCATCTTCAGAAGCCTGCTAGCTTAGAAGCTCAGTCTTACTTGACTTGCCAGCATCAGTCCGTCCTCCATTTGGAGCGTCACATACACCCCCTCTTAAAGACGGCAGTGTCTTCACTGAGTTTTGCCCCACAATCGTACTGAGGGTGTACAAATTTGATATCATATTTTTCACGATCCAAGTTCATGACACGTATTATCCGCTTTAGGCCTAGGCGCACACAGATTTGTCTTTTGGGTTACGCCATATCAAGCCTCAAAAGTGTGCTTAACATGTTAACTTGAGCTATTCCTTATAAAGTTCTTTACTTTCCTCTCCCATTCTGATATGGAATTTGCCTAAAGTAGCACTCGACATAAATTAAAACCAAATTATCAAACTGAACTGAAATTTTAGTAATTCGGTATTCGAAAGTAAAATTTCAGAATTACGATATTCAGGTTTGAATTCAGTACGAGAAACTAGTACCGTTCGGTATTCTATATATCCCGAATGCGGACTTCTTTATTAAAAGACATTAGTATTACAAATAAAGCCCGAAGAGAAATTATGGTGATTCTATGGAAGCTCAAAGAGAAATTAGGTTGATTCCTTATTTTCTATGAATTTAAACAAAGTACTTACAATAAAATAAAATTATCACTAAATTTCAATACGAAATAAACAACAAAATTCAAAATATGAAACAACAAATAAATAAGTTTATGAAAATTAATATAATATTATCTCTTTCCCATTCAAAATATGAAACAATAAATATAAATAATCTAACTTTAAAATTTTTATTTTATCCTTAATTAGATGATTTGCATGCCTTACAAATGTCCATAGCTTCTTTTAAACCATAATTTTTTATTTCCTTCTTAAATTATTTGTCGGCCAAACATCGCATGTAAATTGAGGCAAATAGTAAATAATATAGTGAAATAGTAAATTGCAGTAAAAAATAAAAAATATTTATTAAACTCTTATTATCAATATTTAGACATCTTTCCTTTATAACAACAACCACCACCACCACAACAACAATAGTAATAATAATAATGATAATTATATTTGTAAAAGTTACTAGTATATATTAGCCGGGATTCGACTAACTAAAAAAATTGAAAAACGTTAGTGGAAGATTAGAATAATCGCTAAAACTTAGCTATAGATTTGCAAGGGAGTTTACCTAGCTACATTTTAGTTATTAGCACGGACTTCTTTCGTAGCAAAACCACAATCTTTTAAAAAAATAAATTAGCGCCAAAATTTTCTTCTCGCTAAAAATTAGCTAGCGATTTGGCTAGGCCGCTTTCCTAGCTAAAACATAGCTAGGGATTAGCTACAATTTGGCTAAGATTTCAGGCGAGAAAATTTTGCTAAGAAATAGGACGTTTCTAGCTAAATCCCTCGCTAATGATGTATATTAGCTAGGAAACCGGTTTTCCTAGCTAATAGCATGTTCTCTTGTAGTGTAAGTGTATTCACACGCATACAATATCTCTGCCTAACTAAAATCGCATGGATATATATAAGCTCAACTTACATACACATTGCAATCATACCCCAAAAGCACCACACATGCAACTTATATGCATACAACATACACTTTACATATATACAACATACACTTATATATCACTGTATTTCAGTGTATTACACTTGTATTTTATGAGATATACTTGTATCATTAGTAAAAACCACCCCAACCATCGTCAAAAAACACTTGTGTGTCACTTTTATTTTATGAGATACACAGAAAATACACTTTATGTACATACAACAAATACACTTCCGTTATATGTTGCCAGATTTGACCGGAGAAGAGAAAGGTATCAATGCCAAACAGATCTCTCCGAAGAAGAGGAGGAATCGGAGCGCAACTCACATCTACGTCTCTGTCACCACCGTATCTCCACCACTACAAAATTATTTAGTTCCGACACTTCACCATTGTAACCAGTACCATACCCAAAATCATGTAACCACCACCTGATTCCACCCCGTAACCACCGTAAAACACCTCTAAACAACCCGACCCCTAGGAAAATACCATGTTCTGAAAAGGGATTTTCAATTCTGATTGTCGATGTTTCCAATCAGAAGTTTTTGTCGAGCTGTCCGGTCCTGGGTTTCCAGTCGATATTGATTTCTTGATTCATCTGAGTTCGTTTTCCGGAGAGAGGGGTGCAACTTCAATGGGGAGAGAAGAGTGAGAAAAACTTATAGATACATGGCTTATTTTTAGGATTGAAATGAGGTGATATGCGTATTGTGTGTATTTGCTACTAAATCCAAACTCTTTCTATGTATTGTTATTTTTCTAAAACTATCGCTATTTTGAATAAAAAAAAGGGGCTTAGTTTGCTCTGTCACGTAAGTTATCCTAAGATCTATTAATCAAATTTACTTTTTGAACTCGTGATTTGATGTTCGGCAAAAAATGCGTATATGTCCCTATTATTTGCCTCACATTTTAGTTTTTTTAATCGTCTTATGAGTATTAGTTATTGAGTTGTGCTTAATATTATATTTTTCTTGGGTAGGATTGAGTTCGGGTGAAAATGTATCAAAAGGAAGAGATTTGGAGTGAAACAGGACAAAGAAACGAGAGAAAATATTTGAAAAAGAAAGGACGTCCTCATGTTCGAATTGCGACCAGTCCAGTGAGCTAAGGGTCCTGGCAGCGATTGCAAAATAGAGAAGTCGTGTAAAATGCATCATCCATCGCGAGCAGCTGCTAACATTGGCGAGGAGGTGCCACCTCCTCGCATTGCGAGCCCACATATCTACGTTTTCAGCTTTTCCTATCCAAATTTTATTTGATCTGGACGACCTCCTACTTAACCTAAACCCTATAAGTACCTCATAAAACGTCTTATTTTAGGAGATTTGACCTAAGGAGAGAAAGGAGCCTCATGAAGTAAGGGGAAAGATTCGGCACCAAGTTTTCCTTTTTTCCTCCTATTTGCTATTGTTGGTTATGAATTTCAGTATCATGTTTTCACATACTTTTATGAGTAGCTAATTCTCTATCTAGGGTTTGATGGAACCTTTGTAGGATGAATTCTTGTTACGTTTTTATATAATTGAGTCGTTGAATTTTTTCTACTTGTTCCACTACTTGCTTATTTTAGTTGATTGAATAGCCATCGATTGATTGTGCCTATTTATTATGTGTTGCTTGAGAAAGAATGCATATTTAGATTGTTGTTGAATAATTCCACGACCCAAACTGAATGCCATGATAGGCACCCGGACCTTACTTGCTGAGTACCACTAATCATATATTTACCACCTAATCGTACTTAAGCATGGGCCACGAGGGCCGTTACGAGGTAACCTGTTGACATATAGAAATAATAAACAGGAAAGGTGTTACGTAAAACCCTGCAAATATAAGAACCTAACCTATGCATATATACATACTAAGGACGACACAGCCATACACGACTACTATACACAGGACAACTGTCTACAAGCTTCTATAGAGTACGTGACATCATAAGGTCAGGACAGGGCCCCGCTATACCCCTATGCATATCAAAATTATCGTACCACGAGTAGACTGTAACTCTGGAATAAGTAGAGTGCTCCAATATCAGCTGAACCAGAAACCTACTAGTGTGGACCGTCACCCTGTCTACCTGAGCATGCAGGCATGAAAGCAGTGTCCCCTGACAAAAGGGACGTCGGTACGACTAATGTACTGAGTATGTCAGGCATGAAGAATAACATAATAGAGACCTGAAAGTAACATGAGACAAGAAACAACCAACCAGTAGAGAATACCTCTGAGGGCCATAATATGCCTAAGTGTCATACATGTGCAGAATGCCTCTGAGGGTCATAATATGGCTAAGTGTCATGCACAATGCGGTCATACATATAGATATGTGTATATAATGCCATCAAGCCTCTATGGGCATCCCATCATATTATATCGGCCTCTGTGCGCATAATTATCATCATATACCAGCTGATCAGGTGGTGGTGCATATATAACGCTGTATCCCCTTTTCCATCCCCATACATATATAATGCATACATATAGTAGTGTATAGAATGCCTGTGGGTCAAAGGTAATACATGTATATATGCACGAATGATGTTGAGCCACTCTGAGTTTATCGGAGTGACGTAATGTCGCTTCACCTCCGATTAACATTATGAATTTTAACATTTTTCCCATATACCTCAATAGGTATTTAGGAACATATTTAGACATGCTTTGAAAATAGGAATGAATAACATGAACATCCTTAACTACTAAGAGTAGAATCATTAATGGGACAGTATTATATTTACGTTTCGTACTTAGAACATGTCAAAAGAATGAAGGATTTGTCTTAACATACCTTGGTCTAATACTTCGTGTGACTACAATGAGTCAATCCTTCTATAATACACTTAACCTTAAATACTCATACGAGCCCGTAAAAGATTGTAGATGACGGACTGTGTCTTGGTTGCCCTCTTTTGAACTCTTCGAAATGTTACTTCGTTAAAAAGTAATGTTCAATGTTATTGGCCTTGAGAAGAGTTACATTTTATCTTTCAAAATTGGAACCAATCGTGCGTGCGTGAAATTTCTTTCCAGTAAGCCTGAGATCTTCCATAAAAAAATGCTAAGATGTTAACATTAATATGACTTCTATATAGCCAAGATGTTTCAGCATGATGTTCATTAGACACAATTCATGAAAATGAGATAATGGTGCTTAAAGTATCCTTTTTTTCTCTCTCTACATCTAAGATTTTATGGCAACTTATGCTTTGTCATAAAAAATATTCCCTTTACAAGATTATGTGCATGAATACCTCAGGTCCTTTTCTACCACATCAAAGACCCACATGGGTTGGTTCATCTAATGTTTTCCACCAATATTAATTCATTTCTTGTCATACACTACCATCTCCCATTTAACCAATTACACACATAATTAATTTCTTAATCCTAATTCACTTAAATAATAATCATTTAGCACACTTCATATATCCATTATCATGGTCAGGTGATATAACACTAGTCTATAGCCTCTATTGGCTCACACGAAAATAATATTTCCGATCATTGTCGTCACACTTTTAAAATCTTAAATTATTTCGGAACCGCACCTTTTATATACTAAGCTCTTGATGCGAATACCTAAATATAACAAAATTTTCCCAGGACTCAGGTCTACTTACATATGTCTTGCAGTTCAAACCATGGTCCGAAAGTACGGGGTGTTACATTTTTCCCCCTTAGAAACATTCGTCCTCGAATATTGGGGTTTCCACGTCTAGCTTTCTTATAATCACACTTGTCCTCATACAAACGCCCTTACCTACGGACCAACCAATGGATACTACTTCCGTTCTGATATTTGATTCTTTTGATTTAAGCCTAGGTAATTTATTCTAGTCTCACTTAATATCTATAAATTGGGCTCCTTCTTGGCTTTCAATAAGAAATTTATCTCTTGTCATTTCATATGCTCTTAATCCCTACCTGAACCAGCCACTATAGTCACCTCTAGGATCCTCGTCTGGATTGCCGGTTGTCTTTGTCTCCATTGCGATTTATACAAAATATTATTATAGTTCTCCCGTAAAGAGTTAAACAACACATCTAACCTACCCTCAACCAGTTAATTCCGCATAAGGTGAGTCTGGGTTTCTGAATACAAAGTCACAAATGGTTTGAATCACGTACTAATCGTCCATCGGTGAAATCTCATATCTTACTAGCCTACTAGCACATTGTTGTGGTCATGTTACTTCTACTCTGGTCTATTCTTTACAATCTCGGCTCATTGCTACTAGAATATCATTCGTTCCCTTATAACAATTAATAAGTTGGTTAAGAATATTTGTGCTTCATATCCTCTTCCGCCTCCCATGTCATCTCTCCTACATTCTTATTCTGTCATAGAACTTTCGCGGGGACTACTTTTTTAGTCCTCGACTTGCGAACTTGACGTTATAAGATTGCACTAGGAACCTTTTCATAATATAAGTCATCTATAACCTTCACATCATCAATTGGCACAATTTGGGAAGGATCCATAATACACGCTCTTAACATAGAAATATGAAAAAATGGATGAACAAACTCTAACTCCGAAGGCAAGTCCAATTCGTAAGCCACTTGGCCGATTCATCGAATTATGCAATATGGGACAATGTACCTTGGATTGAGCTTTTCCCTTTTACCCATATCTCATTACACCATTCATATGAGGAATCTTCAAGGAGACCCAATCATCCACTTGGAACTCTAAATCCCGCCGCCGCACATCTGAATACGACTTCTGATGACTCTGAGCGGTTAACAACCATTCTTGGATAAGATTCACATTCTATATGGCTTGGTGCACTAGGTCAATCCCAAATAATTCTAGTTCGCCTACTTCAAACCATACGATAGGAAGTCTACATTTTTGTCGATACAAATCCTCGTATGGAACCATTTTAATGCTAGCATGATAACTGTTATTGTACGCAAATTCAATAAGGGGTGGATGATCATCCCAACTTCCATTGAAGTCCAATATACTCATAACATGTCTTCGAGCATTTGAATCGTACGTTCGGCCTGCCCATCTGATTGAGGGTAGAAAGTTGTGCTAAGATTTAACTTGAGTGCCCAAACCTTTTTGAAATGATCTCCATAAATTAGCTCTGAACTGCGCACCTTGGTCGGATATAATAGGAATAGGCATACCATGAAGGAGAACAATCCCCTTAACGTACAACTTTACGTAGTCCTCGGCTGTGAAGGTAGTTTTTGACTGCCAGGAATTGAGCTGATTTGGTCAGTCTATCAACAATCACTCAAATAGAATCAAACTTATGATAAGAGCGAGGTAAACCCGTAATGAGATCCATATTAATCATTTCCCAATTCCACACCAAGATCTCAATGTTCTGAGTCACACCGCCGGGCTTTTGGTGCTCTACTTTTACTTGATGACCACTAAGATACTGAGCTACAAACTCCGCAATGTTCCTCTTTATGTCATTCCACCAATACATATATTTGATATCATGATACCTCTTAATATATCCAGGGTGAATGTAATATCGTGAGTAATGGACCTCCGTCATAATCTAGTCTCATAATCCTACTACATTGGGGATACCCAAATGGACTTTCCACCTGGGGTCCCTCTCCTATTATGCTCGAAGGTCGCGGTTCTCTTTTGTTAGATATCATTTCCGATCTTCTCTAAAAATGAGATCTTCATCATGACGTTCCTTTTCATCTAGTATGAGGGATGACCTTGATGTGTTATGATTCATAAGGCTATTACTATCTGAATCCTCCAATCGGACTCCCACTTAGCTAACTGATGCATTCCCTCAGATCAACTTCTCTCATTAGTCCTCGCATTAGTCAAGCCGCTTGTGGGTGAATGATTCTATTGTCAACTTAGCTTTGTTTACTAACTAGTGTGCTGAAAACTCTTATATTTGTAGTATCTCAATCGTCAACACTTTATGGACAATGCCATCGAATCTGAAGTGTGCGTATCATCGCAGTTAACTCTTTCGTACTTTCTCACTACTCATAATTATAAACAACTTCCTTTCTTTAATTCTTTTGACACTTGTTCACTCATTTTCTTACTTGTCGTACTCTTATTAATTCTAAAATATTCTAGTATACATACGTAATCTCAAACATTGCTCTTAATCCCAATCCTTGGCGTTACTACCCCTTAAAGGATGAGTTATTAACTTAATCCCTTATTCAGTACGTGGAAGATTTTGAAGAATTTGCATTATGTGACGTTGGCCTACTATATCCAAACCTGGTCATTATACTTAGATTTGAATTCCTTCACTTTCCTCATGGCTAAGACTTTCTGTCAATGGCGCTTTGGAAAAATATTTCCTTGATCTCGTTAAGCTATAAACCCATTACTTTATCTATATCGTAGAACCTTTGGTCAGTTCAAAAATGCTCATAGACATTTGTATTTGGCTGACATTTTATCTTCATTATAATGCCATTATCTCTTGACATATATTTTTAATGTCTACCTTGTATCCATAGGCGTCATTGGCCCCTTTTCATCCGTTTAGATGCTAATCTCAAGCTTTACTCATTATTACTTCCGTTTACATACTTTCTGAAAGGTATGACTGCATATGTTGTGGAATCGATGTTTCGTATGTTTAGATTCAATTCACGGTATTACATGATCCAATGACTTGTCAAGCTTTCTTGTCTTATCATTATCAGATCTCCCATCGACCGAGTGCTCATTCGTCTTACCTTTACATTTCCATTTCAAGTTGCCTTGGGAGGACTCTTATCACAAAGTATTTCTCATACTATCTTTCTGCATCAGAGGTTCTCCATCTTTGGCCAAAGAGTTCTTACTGTCCCTCCTCTACCATTGGTCCTTACACTGTTCTGGAGTAATCATACCTTTGTAAAACTTGCATAACTATAATCTCATTCACCTTTATCCTTTTTTTCGTAATCCTTCCTTCTATTCGTCATTAAACGAAAAACATTTCTGCTTTGACACTTGATCATACCATTCCATTCATACTTATTAATTGTTTTCATATTTCTTACAACTATTCTTCAATTGTTCTATAGTTCTCATCCTCAATTGCCCCTATTGTTATCTAGAAGTTATTTAGAATTGTAATATGCTGCACAATGAAGCCGAAGACCTTACCAGTCCAATACCTATAGCATGCCTTAGCTTACTAACATTGATACGTGTAATTCTCAACAATACATGATATGTCTCTTTATGCACGGGCGAGAGGCTTATGCCCCCTTCCACTACCATGGATAGCTTGATCCTTATTTATGACTTGTGATCACTATTTTGGGTACATCACTTTACGTGATCTTCTTAAATTTATTGATGGTCACTCTTCATATGATTCAATTGTGGCACTCCATTCTCATTAATGATATCCTGGGACAATTCCCAATCTATTCTAGGTAAGACATTACAATTTAGGTCGCACGTACATAACATATTCCCTCATTCTAGTCATCAAGAGTCATTGTAAAAAGTGTAAATTTTCATAACCTACTAAACCTTCCAATGATGTCTTATGCTTTTCATTTGTACAACTCATAACCATCTTATCCTTACCTTTGCGCATCAACTTGGGACACTTTGAAACATTGTGGCCATGGCTGCCACACTAAATCAACCCCTGTACCTTTGCAGCATAATTCGGCATGCGCTCGACCACACTGACTACAAGATGGTTGGGGCGGTCTCACTCGACCTTTACAACTTTGACCCTGAGATATTGACATCTTTGAACCCTCTAAATATCGGCGATCCCTGACTAATAAACTCCCTAGGTTATGAGCTTCCTGACCCTCAAGGAGCCTATCTCTATCAGATGCTCTATGATGAAGTCGTGCCTGGGAGGTAACCAATTGATTCAATACCTACACCACTCTCCTTACATCCTTATCAGACGGAGCCGATGGTAGGACTAATGGTACGGGAGCTTCCCTCAACTCATCTGGTACTACTAGATTCGTCGATACCTGGGAAAACAACTTGCTCATATCCTCTAACGGATCTGTCTCAATAGAGAGCATACTACTCGCATTTACACTCAATCCAACCTCAATCTCCCTGTTAATCATAGCCTTATTGGAAGAAGACATTGTTGTAATCATAAACACGATAAGGTTTACAGATTGAATTCTTACAATTCAGCTCTATAGCACAATTCTAGATTAAGAAGGAATGTAACCATCATCCTAAATACTTGGTAGCCTCATGTCTATAAATGTGGTGCACAACACACCCATAAATAATACTCTACTAGACACGACTTGTAGACTTTCTAAGACAGACCTGCTCTGATACCAAGTTTGTCACGACCCAAATCGAAGGGCCATGACGGGTACCCAGACCTTATTTGCCGAGTACCACTAATCATATATTTACCACCTAACCATAATTAATCATGGGCCACGAGGGCCGTTATGAGGTAACCTGCTGACACATAGAAATAATAAACTGAAAAGGTGCTACGTAAAACCCTGCAAATAGAAGAACCCAGCCTATGCATATATACATATTGAGGCCGATAAGGCCATACACGACTACTATACACAGGACAATTATCTACAAATCTCTAAAGAGTACGTGACATCATAAGGTCGGGACAGGGCCCCGCCATATCAAAAATATCATACCACAACTAGACTGCAACTCTGGAACAAGTAGAGTGCTCCAATATCAGCTGAACCAACAACTTACTAGTGCGAATCGTCACCCTGTCTACCTGAGCCTGCGGACATGAAACACAGCATCCCCCGACAAAAGGGACGTTAGTACGACTGATGTATTGAGTATGTTAGGCATAAAGAATAGCATAATAGAGACCTGAAAGTAAAATGAGACAAGAAACAACCAACCAATAGAAAATGCCTCTGAGGGCCATAATATGCCTAAGTGTCATACAAGTGCAGAATGCCTCTGAGGGCCATAATATGCCTAAATATCATGCACAATGCGGTCATACATATACATATTCATATATAACGCCATCAAGCCTCTATGGGCATCCCATCATATCATATCGGCCTCTGTGGGCATAATCATCATCATATACCAGCTGATCAGATGGTGGTGCGTATATAACGTCGTATCCCTTTTCCCATCCCCATACATATATAATACATACATATAGTAGCGTATATAACGCTTGTGGGTCAATGGTAATACATGTATATAATGCATAAATGATATTGAGCCACTCTGAGTTTATCGGAGTAACGTAATGTCGCTTCACCTCCGATTAACATTATGAATATTAACATCTTTTCCATATACTTCAATAGAGGTTTAGGAACATAGTTATACATTATTTGAAAATATGAATGAATAACATGAATATCCTTAACTACTAAGAGTTGAATTATTTATGGGACATTATGACGTTTACGTTTCATAGTTAGAACATGTCAAAAGAAGGAAGGATTTGTCTTAACATACCTTGGTCTAATACTTTGTGTGACTACAATGAGTCAACTCTTCTGTTATACGCTTAACCATAAATACTAATACGAGCCCGTAAAAGATTGTAGATGACCGACTGTGTCCTGGTTGCCCTCTTTTGAACTCTTCGTAATGTTACTTCGTTAAAAAGTAATGTTCAATGTTATTGGCCTTGAGGAGAGTTACATTTTATCTTTCAAAATTGGAACCAATCTTGCGTGCGTGAAATTTCTTTCCAGTAAGCCCGAGATCTTCCTTAAAAAATGCTAAGATGTTAACATTAATATGAATTCTATATAGCCAAGATGTTTCAACATGATGTTCATTAGACACAATTCATGAAAATGAGATAATGGTGTTTAAAGTGTCCTTTTTTCCCTTTCTACACGTAAGATTTTATGGCAACTTATGCTTTGTCATCCAAATATTCCATTTACAAGATTATGTGCATGAATACCTCATGTCCTTTTCTGCGACGTCAAAGACCCACATGGGTTGGTCCATCTAATATTTTCCACCAATATTAATTCTTTTTTTTTTTTTTTATAATCCAGGTTTCCAGGCTTGCGCCTGACTACTTCACTGGTATTACCCAGACGTCCTGGAGGTAATAGCACCGGTCCTTCAACAACTATCACCAGGTAAATTCGCGGGATGTGCTCCGGTGGCCAGTTTTCTGGGAGCATACAACTGATCAATGAGACAAGGTCAAATTCCCCAACATGCAGAATTTCTTCGTGCTTGCGGGGAATCGAACCCACGCTGTCCCATGTCAGAGCGCCTTATAGCGCCCAGGCTTTGCCACTGGACTATGCCCCGGAGGACAATATTAATTCATTTCTTGTCATACATTACCATTCCCCATTTAACCAATTACACACAATTAATTTCATGATTCTAATTCACTTAAATAGTAATCATTTATCACACTTCATATATCCATTATCATGGTCATGTAATATAACCACTAGTATATAGCCATAGTTGGCTCACACGAAAACAATATTTCAGATCATCATCGTCACACTTATAAAATCTTAAATTATTTCAGGACCGCATCCTTTTATATACTAAGCTCTTGATGTGAATACCTAAATATAACAAAATTTGCCCAGGACTTATGTCTACTTACATATGTCTAGCGGTTCAAACTAGGAGTGGCCAGTGGGCCGGGCTCGGGTCTGGCGGGCCGGGTCTGGCGGTGTCGGGGTCGGGGCGGGACGGGAGAAGGGGCGGGTTTGGCGGGCTCTGGCGGGGTCGGGTCTGGCGGGACTGGAGCAAGTCCCGTCCCGATCCCGATCCCGTCGGGCTCGGGTCGGGGCGGGATCGGGGCGGGGTCGGGCTCGGGTCGGGATACGGCGGGTTTTTTTTTTTTTTTTTTTTTTAAAAAAATAACATATGTATAAAAAAAACTCAATAAACAAAACAAGATAGTGTAATAAAAACATCCCAAAAAAAAATAACATATGTATAAAAAAAACTCAATAAACAAAACAAGATAGTGTAATAAAAACATCCCAAGGCTGTTTTTGTGCCTCTTATATTATTTAATAGACATATGATTTTTTTGTAATACAAATACAATTGTCTAAAATCTAAATTGCAACTTTGTGGTGTTGTCCAAAAGTTACAAATTACATAATAAAATTACATTCTCAAAAAAACCTGTTCTAATTGCTTGATGATTTCATGTGGTTCTTCGGTTGGAATTGGTATTTGTTGGTCAAATTGATCCACGTCGCTTCCACTACCTTCGGTTAAGATTTCGTTGTAGTTTTCATCATCTTCTTCGTTGATCTCCGGTTGACCGCACCTTCTCCGCTCCGCTCGTATCCAATCTCTCGAATAATACCGCAATTTCCAAGCCGTCTCCGGCTAATGAGTGTCTCGTGGTCTCCTATTTGATATCTCGCTCGCAGAAAAAGCGCTTTCGTACGCAGCTTGACGACGCTTGAATGTTCAAAACATCTCGAGCCATCATTGAAAGTGTCGGAAAGGTCTTCTCATTCCCCCTCCAAAGATTTCAAATAAGTCTTCATGTCCATCTTCATTGATAACTTCTTGATACGGTACGAGAACCCCGCAAAACAAAAATATCGAACTCGCTAATTTGGTTAGTAGAGGTACGGCCGCACATTCTATTTCGAGGCTTTCAATACTAGCCGCAGAAACAAAGATGTCTTTTGTGAGGTTGTATTGAAGATGAAGAAGATGGTATGGAAGTCGGTAAGTTACTAGCATTTTCTTGTTGATAAAATCTATATATATTTTTGCATTGGTGTTCTACGCTAGACAATACTTCTTCTTTAGTTTGTTCAATAGGTGGTGGGTGATTTAGATTTTTGGGACTTGGAGGTGGTAGTACTTCTATACAATCGTAAATAGTTTCAATTAGTGATTTAGTACCGTCTATTTTAATAGTAGGATTTAATACAGAACCAATAATATAAATAGAGGGAATAGGAATAAAATATTTTTTTATTTTGACAAACATTTTTTTAATAGCTGCCTTATAAGCCGGTTTTTCCATATATTCACTAAGTAATAAAAATATTAGAGTTATATAAAATAACATAGTTGAAATAGTAGGATAATATATACCGGAAAATTCTTTTGTTGCTTGAAAAAATTTCTCTAAAAATACAATAAGTTCGGAAATTTTTTCCCAATCACTATCTAAAATCATATCACCGGCTTTTTATTATGAGAGTTAAAAAATAAAGTTATAGGTAATTTATAGTCATAAGCAACAAGTAGTTGCTCGTATAAAGAATTCCACCTAGTGGATACTTCTTGTGGAATTTTTCTAAAAGGTAGTCCACAATCATGACAAATTTTTTTATATTCTTTTCTACGTTGTACTTTATTACTTTTAAAAATAAAATTTATAGCAAATTGTATTTTACTAAGAATGTCTTCAAAAAGTGATAGACCATCCTTTACAATTAAGTTATATATATGGCACGCGCATTTTATATGAAAATGGTCTGGAAAAGACGGAGTTAAACTATTTTTTAAAATTGTAATTGTTACTAGAAGCGTTATCTAATGTAATAGTCATAATTTTATCGGTAATTCCGTAATAATCGCACACTTGATAAATATTTTCTGCAATAAAAGTACCAGTGTGCCTATCATCTATATATCTATACGCTAAAATACGTTTTTGCATAGACCATTTATAATCTATCCAATGACAAGTTACAAGTTAAATAATCATGGCCGTTAGTACTACGCCTATATCAGACGTGATGGATACTTTGCCATTAAAATGATATAATGAAAAACGTAAATATTGTTGATATTCAGGCGCGAATTTAAATACATCTCTCTTAACAGTTGATCTAGGAAAACCGTTAAAAGCAGGATTATATATCTCTAATGTAATGAATAAAACCGAGAGATGAAGGAAATGAAAAAGGCAAACCCTCCACAACAACTAATTTTGATATTGCTTCCCTATCTCTATGTTTATTGTATTTAGGGCCTACAATTCCCCCCGTCATAGGGTTAATTTGACCTTGTACTTGGTCCGGGACAATATTAGTATGTGAACCTTGTCCTGATGGAGCGGGCGTTTGCGCACCCGGTTTTGAAGCCTGGTATTGGGCATACCTAGCTGGATGAGCACTTACTACGTTTCTAATTAAACCCCCCGTCCCACCGTGACCTTTTCCGCTTTTAAATTTTAAAACATTTTTACAAATTTTACATATGGCTACTTGATTCTCTACGTCCCTATCAAAAAATGTCCATGCATCTGATTTTAATGGTCGTTTTGCTTTGGACCTCGTCTCATACTAGGGGGAATAGGAGGTATTTCAGGTTGAAGGTGCACTAGTGGGTGTGTTGTCATCAACATTAGTGGGTATATCATCTAGATCATCGTCTAAATTAAAGTCTTCTTGAGTTCCGGAAAATAGCTCCTGGTCTAAATCTAATGGTATTGTAGGAAAATGTTGAGTATCAACAAAATCATCCCGTGTAGGAATAAGATGACTAGAAGAAGTACCCTTGCCCTGGTTGCCCCTACTAGAAGAAGCACCCTTACCTTTACCCTTAAACATACCTTTTAATCCTTCCATTTTAATTATGATAATAAATAAATAATTAAAGACAATAAAATTAAGTGATCTAAACTAAATAAACAGACAATAATAATTTAATGAAGGAACGAATGTACCAAACGCCGACGTAACGTCGACGTGTAATCGAGAGGTTGAAAATTGAAACTTTGCTCGATGGAAGATCCTCAAGCTAGTTGCCAACTTCACTACCAATTCCCAAATGAATAAATAAAATTGAATATTTAGCAAACAATGTAGAATTGTAGAGAGATATATTGAGAAATTAGAGAGATTGTAGGAAGATTTGTGAGAAAGATGAAGAGAAAATGAGTTATTTATAGTTGAAAAATTGGGTTAAAGTGTAAATATAATAACTTATGGGTTAAAAATAAATATTAAGGGGTAGGGGTTGGGGGAGGGGGGGGGCTAAAATGGCCGTTGGCCAACGGCCATAATCTAAAATGGCCGTTGGTGCAACGACCATTTTTGCAAAGGGCGGGGTCTGGGCGGGCTCGGGGCGGGCTCGGGTCTCGCGGGCCTGGGGCGGGCTCGGGTCTCGCGGGACGAGACCTCGTCCCGTCCCGAGTTCGAGTCCCGCCCCCGTAATTTTTTTTTTTTTGGCGGGGTCGGGGCGGGACCGGGGCGGGCTCGGGACGGGCTCGGGACGGGCTCGGGTCGGGGTCGGGCTGTCCCGGCCCACTGACCAGCTTTAGTTCAAACCATAGCTCGAAAGTACGGGGTGTTACAAATAATGTCACTTCTAGGTATATGAGAGATCAATATTGTAGGTTCAAAAGCGGGTTTAGAGATAATGAAGCTTTGACGTGGTCATAGTGGGAGGTGAGAAATCGCTAGCTGGGTTATGAAAGAGGGTTTAGGTAACAAGTTTTCCTTTTTTCCTCTTATTTGCTATTGTTGGTTATGAATTTTAGTAACACGTTTTCACATACTTTTATGAGTATCTAATTCTCTCTAAGGTTTGATGGAACCTTTTGTAGGATGAATTCTTGTTACGTTTTTATATAATTGAGTCATTGATTTTTTTCTATTTGTTTCACTACGTGCTTATTTTTGTTGATTGAATGACCATCGATTGATTGTGCCTATTTATTATGTGTTGCTTGAGAAAGAATGCATATTAGGTTGTTGTTGAATAATGTCACTTCTAGGTATATGAGAGATCAATACTGTAGGTTCAAAAACGGGTTTAGAGATAATGAAGCTGACGTGGTCATAATGAGAGGTGAGAAATCGCTAGCTGGGGTTAGTTCGAGAGAATAACTCTAGAAAATTACTACAATTGATCAAGAGATAATTGCGGTAAGTTAATTGATCACGATCCGTAGAGAATAAATAGGCGAGATTATAGATAACATAGAGAGAAAGATTATGATAATTGGGAAATCATAACCCTAGGCCTCCTTAATCTTGAATTCAACTCATTCTCTAATTAGTTGATAATTTTACTGCATTATTATTTATTAGTTAAGTAGTTTAGAATAGAAATCTTAATCTTTATAACTCAGAAAATTATTTGAACTTGTACTTTTAGTAGTATTGAACATTTATAGCTTACAATAGTTCTCTGTGGGATTTGACCCCAATTTTTAGACCAGATTATTTTTATAGCGACAACTTATCTTTTTAGGATTAATATTAAGCGTGATCACGATCTTTTGAAGATGCCAATCGGAATTGTCTCTCGACAAAGTGCCATGATCTTTTTCAGTGCCAAATCCTTATTCTAGTTACATATTTATGGGAAAGAACTTTAATTTCCGACCAACTGACTTTATATATGGTTGTCATGATATTAATCACTTCTGTAAGTGTAGCAATTATAGGGTTTTGTTGGGTTGAAAACACATAAGTAAGGCACAACGGAAGTTTAAAATTTTGTTTTTACTTACTTCAATAATTTCTTCTGGTATTGTTATATGACAATCAAAAGCCTGTAACATAAGACATGAACACTTACATGTTGTATGAACTGGAGTATTTACTTAGGGATTACACGCGACTGTCCCTTCGACTGCAAGCACAATGCTACAGTGTATTCCTCTGTCAAGAAAGCCAGGAAATCTTGGCAGAGGTTTGAGAGATTTTATCCTAGACTATAAGTCTAGAATTGATTATGAGAATTAGTGTAATTCTTGTGTGTCATTTAACAAATGAGAGGTAATGTATATATAGCAAAAACTAGGTCAAAAATCAGATTTGGACTGAGCTCAAATCAGGCCTAAAACTGAGGTGCAATGGCCCGCCGTATCGGGCTCGTCGCGCCAAATGCGCCGCGCGCCACACGTCAGATTTCGGTTTCCGTTTTTCATTTATATATTCAGCACATCTAATGAAATCCAAAATCCAATTTTGACTTTATTAAATAATTTCCATTTAATAGAAATTTATCCCATAGTTATTATCAATTTAAATATCTCGATTCCAAATCGAATATTTAATTCTTTCTCAATACACCCTTAGATCGAAGAGACAATCGACATAGTGTGACCCTATAGGCCTTCATATATCGACACTAATCCAATTAAGGTCCATACGGAACTCCTAAACTACGCCGTACGATGAACTCAATAAATGAAGTACGTTTACATAAATCCAGTAAACATAACATTTATGTGAGATGATAAATTTCTTTCATTCGCGACACACTCGATCAATCTTAGGATTTGTCATGTGTCTATCCAAATGGCTTGATCACTTTATCTCATCTATATTAGTCGACAACTAGACCATATTCTAAATATGTCTCTTGCATTGGCCAATGGCTTGGTCGGCCTAATACTACACAGAAGTTGAGTGTTCTATGGAATATCAAATCGAGGAATGAATCCTATTCTTGGCTCAACTACCACCTTAATTTACATCATAATGCACCCAACACAAGCCGTGTCTTATCCTATAAGGAGTTTAAGCTTAGGACAGGGTCAAAGTACATTACTCTGTAAACAAGGTGCGTATTGACCTCAAGTCAAAGGACTTTCATCTCCCACACACTGATAACACTTTAGACATATATAACAAATAGTTTATCAACAGGGTATACCAATACTTTCCAAAAGTATCCATGTGTCTATCACTAGTAACCATTACTAGTAGCAGGTTACTACATTCTCTAAGAATGTGATGCAGACCACATGTCGACTTATAACATATCATCGATATTCCATTCTCGATGATCATTAGTCGAGGCTATTTTAGAGTTACGCTCTATCATCAATATCTCACTCTATTAATGACAAAGTAAGCTCAAGGGATGCACATTAATGAATAATTATAAACAATCAAATAATAATTCAATAATTGCAACTGCCATAAATATTAATCTTATTAATAATATGAATGTGTTCAAGTACATTTGTCCCTAATAATGATTGTCTCTAGGACATACATTCTTTCAATCTCCCACTTGGCCTAGAGCCAATCTCCAATGTATCTAATACCCATGTTTTCAAAATGACCATTATGCTTAACTAAGCTTAATGGTTTAGTAAACGGGTCAGTTAGATTATCATCTGTGGGAACATAGTCTAATCTTATTTCTTCAGTTTCCACCATCTCCCTGAGTATGTGGTATTTCCTCGGTACATGCTTGTTTCTGTTTGTTGATCTTGGTTTCTTAGCTTGCGCAATCGCACCAGTGTTGTCACAATAAATTGTTATTGGACAAGTAGCACTTGGAACAACCCCTAGTTCCGTTAGGAACTCAGATATCGCGACAACTTCTTTACCAGCTTCCGATTCAACAATGTACTCAGCTTCAGTTGTTGAATCAACAGTTGTAGCTTGCTTGGAACTTTTCCAACTCACTATTCTGCCATTGAAAATGAAGGCATATCCAAATTGAGATTTGAAGTCATCAAGATCTGTCTGGAAGTTAGCATAGGTGTACCCGGTACATACTAGCTTCTCTTATCCACCATAGACTAAGAAATATTTTTTAGTTCATCTAAGATACTTAAGAATACTCTTGACTGCTTTCCAGTGTTCTTTCCCAAGATTCTACTAGAATTTGCAAGTCATACTAAGTGCATAGGCCACATTTGGCATCGTACAGGTCATGACATACATGATAGATCCTATAGCCGAAGCATATGCGATTATTTTCATGCGTTCAAGTTCTGCAACAGTAGAAGGACTATCATTCTTTGATAACTTGATGCCTTGACCCATAGGAAGACTTCTCTTCTTGGAGTTTTCCATAGGGAATCGTCTTAGCACTTTGTCTATGTATGTGGACTGTGATAGCCCCAACAATCTATTAGGTCTATCTCTATAGATTCTAATTCCAAGAATGTAGCTGGCTTCACACAAGTCCTTCATCATGAAGGTGCTGGATAACCATTCCTTGACTGATTGCATGCAAGTCTTATTATCTCTCATTATTAATATGTCATCTATATATATAATAATGAAGACAATACTCCCTTTATTGCGCTTACTATAAACGCATGGATCTTCTTTGCTTCTAACAAAGTCAAACAATTTGACTGCTTTGTCAAAGCAAATATTCCAACTCCTTGAGGCTTGCTTAAGTCCATAAATGGACTTCTATAGCTTGCACACTTCTTTGGACTTAGTCTTGGATGTAAAACCCTCAGGTTGTATCATATACACCTCCTCAATTAGGTTACCATTGAGGAAAGCAGTTTTAACATCCATTTGCCAAATGTCATAATCATAGTGTGCGGCTATTGCAAGCAAAATCCGAATGGACTTAATTTCCGCAACAGGTGAAAAGGTTTCATCATAATCGACCTAGGCCTTTGATTATAACCTTTAGCCACCAATCTCGCCTTATAAGTCTGTACATTTCCATATGCATCAATCTTCTTCTTGAAGACCCATTTGCATTCTATGGGTCTAACCCCTGTTGGCAAATCAACCAAGTTCCAAACATGATTGATGTACATTGAGTCCATCTCAGATTTCATGGCTTCTTTCCATCTCTGCGAATCAATGTCTAACATTGCCTAGGTTGTAGGTTCATCGTCATCAGGAATATCTATCTCATTGTGTCTTTCAATAAGGAGATTAAGTCTTTCAGGAGGACGATGAGTCCTAGTGTTCCTACGGAGTTGATTATTCTGCATTTCAGTGTTTGTTACATTCTGATTGTGAGAATGTCTTTGTGTGCTGGACAATCCATCACCTTGAGAGCTTTCAGGAATGTCATTTTCATGTATTCCCTGAATGGAATGATATACAACCATTGTATCATCTTCTATTGGTTGTGTATGAGAGCCTTGCATTTCTGCACTATCTCTCACAACACTCCCACTAGCTAAAAGGCGTACTCTAAGTACCCAATCTTCACCAGATACTCCCACTGAATCCTTGTCTAGGTCATTCAACAAGGGTTCAACTTCTGTGTTATCTTGTGGTTCTTGAATTTCTTCAAGTTCTATCTTATTGCAGCTCTGTTCCTTGTAGACATAGTCTTCTTCAAGGAAAGTTGCATTTCTGGAAACAATGACCTTATGTTCTCCAGGAATATAGAAATAGTATCCCTTAGTTTCCTTTAGATACCCCACAAAATAATATTTCTCACTTTTAGATTCCAACTTGTCAGTAAGCATCTTCTTTACATATGCAGGGCACCCCTAGGATCGCATGTGTTTAAGGGTTGGCTTCTTGCCATTCCATATCTTATATGGAGTTTTCTCTACTGACTTTGAAGGAACACTGTTCAGAATATAAATTGAGCTTTGCAATGCATAGACCTAAAGGTATATTGGTAGAGCTGAGAAACTCATCATGGATCTAGCCATATCTAATAGGGTTCGATTTCTCCTTTCAGCAACACTGTTCATCTGTGGAGTTCCAGGAGGTGTCCATTGTGATTGGACTCCATGAAGCTTCAAGTAATCCAGAAATTCTTTACATAAGTATTCACCTCCTCGATCTGATCGAAGGGTCTTGATACTTGTTTCAAGTTGCTTCTCTACTTCTGATTTGTACTTCTTGAATTTCTCAAAGGCTTCGGACTTGTGTTTCATAAGATACACATGCCCAAACCTTGTGAAATCGTCTGTAAAAGTGATGAAGTAAGTGAAGCCTCGCTTAGCTTGAGTTAAAAATGGCCCACATACATCAGTATGGACCAACTCAAGTACCTCTTTGGCTCGCACCCTTTTCCCAGAAAGTGATTTGTTGGTCATCTTTCCTCTCAAGCAAGATTCACAGTTACCATAGGACTCCAAGTCAAATGGTTCCAGGTAGTCTAACTTTCTTAATCTTGTTATCCTTGATTCATTGATGTGACCAAGTCTACAATGCCATAAGTAGGTGGGGTTTCTTGGATTACTTATTTTAGTTCATTTATTTTGCACATTGAAAATTTTATGACTACATTTTTAAAATATACAATCCATCCACAAGTGGAGCATTTCCACAAAAAAAACCATTAAAAGACAATACATAACTGCCATTGGCAATACATAAGGAAAAACCCCCAATGTCTAACATTGGGATAGAAATGATATTTCTCGTTAATGAGGGAACAAAATAACAATTATTTAGTTCTAAACAAAAGCCTGAAGATAAATCTAGTCTATAAGTTCCCACACGTTCAACATCCACTCGTGCTCCATTTTCGATGCGCAGGTCTACCTCCCAAGGTACAACCTTTCTGTTGTTAATTAGGCCCTGCACATTACTACAAATGTGCGAGCCACAAGCGATATCCAATACCCAGCAGTGAGAGTTACTTATAGACATATTTATTTCAATGACAAACATACCTTGTCCAGTAGAGGTAGAAGCACCTAGTGCTTTGCCTCCTCTTGGAGATGTGTAGTCCTTCTTTAGAACATGCACTGACACTTGTCCCCCTTCGTTCAACTTACATTTGAAAGGGTCTCTCAACAGTTCATACTCCATTGTTTGAGACTGTTTTTCATAGAAACTCTTCAAGTGTTCTAGCATTTTGTTGGGGCCATATTTTCATGTTGTCTCTGTAACTCCAAGGTCATGGAGAACAACATTACACATTGTGCCGTGGTAGCATCGTCTAGATATTTCTGATAAGCTACATTGTCAAACAGGGCATACTCATCAGAGTTTTCAGCAGGGACTGTGTGGAATACTATGTCTAACACATGCTTAATTCTTTCTAGTCTTAATACCAATCACAAATTTCTTAACCAGTCAGGGTAATTTGATCCAGTCAACTTGTTTGTCTCGACCAACATTTTCAGTGATAGATTCAACATTTTGTATAAATTGAAGATATAGATAGACTTGAAATTAAACTCTAATATAATTTCTATTGAACACATTCATTAACTAATGTACATGGCCTTTAGTTTAATTAGCTACTACTATTTTAACATACTCTTCGACCCCATGGAATAATACGGACTCATATCAAATATGGTCATAATGGGCCAAGATCCAGGTTCATGCTATCTCCGCGTTTGCTGTGGCTAATAACTTCAATAGCATAACCCGATAGGTCTCCAAACCAATTACAAACAATTTGTAACTCTTATTTGACCGAATGTTTTAAACAATCGATCTGCGTCCCTCGGCTTGTCCGACATTGTGGCGCCAAGACAACCTAGCAAGTCAACCCCGTTATGCGACTTCAATTATGTATCTAAGAGAGTTTTTTCTCATAGAGCAAACACTGTGTTGTAAATACTCATGAAGGTTTATCACCCACTTCTATATTTAACATGCATCTATGAAAAAGTCTGAGTCCTCATAGACTTAGAGCAAATGTTGTGGCATAAATACTCATCTTGCCGAAAAGGATTTTGTACTACAATTAATTATAACGGATGAAGCATGCATTTCAAATGAATTTTGTATTAAAATTTTAAGAAACATTTTAATTCAGGGTTTTAACCAAGATCAACTATAGTATGCTATATCAAATATAACATCTTAATTATCATGCAAAGTCTATTAAGCACTTATTGGGTACCGCCTGCCCAAGCATGATATTAAGCGATTTAAACACATAATGGGTGCCGCCTACCCAGACAGTTATTTGCGGACGTTATTCTAGTAGTTTAAATGACAATCATTTAGCACATAAACAATATACTTATCAAATATACTGTATAATAATAATCATGGGTTAAACATTCTGAACAATTTTTTTTCGGACCGATGGGGCCGCAACGCTAATTATTAGGGCTGCGGCGCCAGTGAGGCAGAAACCAAATTTATGCTTCTGCAATGCATTAGCGCCGCGACGCTTGCAAGGCAGAAACCTTCGACTTGTATTAGGGCCGCAGCGCTCCACCATGGAGCCGCGACGCCTAATGTCCAGAAAGTCCGAAATTAAAAAAAATGAAGCATTAGGGTCGCGGCGCTCCACCATGGAGCCGCGGCGCCGCCTTGAAACCTTAGCAAGCGCCGCGGCACTCTACCATAGGGTCGCGGTGCCGACGTCCTGACAAAATATTTCTCTGTTGATTTTTCAAAATCGTTGGAGCCCTAAATCCAATTTAGGGATCAAATCACAGATTCTTTATCATCACCCACCATTATCAATAACGCACATATCGCATCATCATCCGTTCTTACCCATTCTTTGCCATGCACCGTGCAATGAGCCAGATATCCGCACTTTTGGCTTAGTTCGAATTAGAGCGGAATGACTTCCTCGAGTTAGCGTAGGAGATAATTTAGGGTGAAATCAAAATGTTAACATTCAGTCAAGATATGTAGGATTTCAAGAAGCCTTGTTTTAATCCAATTTTATGTTTAACCCATATTATTA
The DNA here is from genome assembly GCA_034509755.1 of Anisodus tanguticus. Taxonomy (NCBI): domain Eukaryota; kingdom Viridiplantae; phylum Streptophyta; class Magnoliopsida; order Solanales; family Solanaceae; genus Anisodus; species Anisodus tanguticus. The sequence continues at coordinate 19,924,722 of CM067561.1, read as the reverse complement.
TGTTATTCAAGTGTTATATAACCATTGAACCAGCCTGGGCTCTGATGCCACTGTAGGGGTTTTGTTGGGTTGAAAACACATAAGTAAGGCACAACGGAAGTTTAAAATTGTGTTCTTACTTACCCCAACAATTTCTTCTGGTATGGTTATATGACAATCAAAATCCTGTAACATAAGACATGAACACTTACATGTTGTATTATCTGGAGTCTTTACTTAGGGATTACACGCGACCGTCCCTTCGACTGCAAGCACAATGCTACAGTGTATTCCTCTGTCAAGAAAGCCAGGAAATCTTGGCAGAGGTTTGAGAGAGTTTTATCCTAGACTCTAAGTCTAGAATTGATTATGAGAATTAGTGTAATTCTTGTGTGTCATTTAACAAATGAGAGGTATTGTATATATAGCAAAAACTATGTCAAAAATCAGATTTGGACTGAGCTCAAATATGGCCCAAAACCGAGGTGCAATGGCCCAGTCGTACTGGGCCTGCTGCCAGTCAGGCGCCGCGACTCAGCCTAGCAGACGCAGCGGCGCTACACGTCAAATTTCGGTTTCCTTTTTTCGTTTATATATTCAGCATATCTAATTAAATCCAAAATCCAATTTTGACTTAATTAAATAATTTTCATCTAATAGAAATTTATCCCATAGTTATTATCAATTTAAATATCTCGATTCCAAATCGAATATTTAATATTTTATCAATACACCCTTAGATCGAAGAGACAATCGACATAGTATGACCCTATAGGCCTTCATATATCGACACTAATCCAATTAAGGTCCATACAGAACTCCTAGACTGCGTCGTACGACGAACTCAATATATGAAGTACGTTTACATAAATCCAGTAAAAATAACATTTATGTGAGATGATAAATTTCTTTCATTCGCGACACACTCGATCAATCTTAAGATTTGCCATGTGTCTATCCAAATGGCTTGATCACTTTATCTCATCTATATTAGTCGACAACTAGACCATGTTCTAAATATGTCTCTTGCATTGGCCAATGACTTGGTCGACCTAATATCACCGAGAAGTTGAGTGTTCTCTGGAATATCAAATCGAGGAATGAATCCTATTCTTGGCTCAACTACCACCTTAATTTACATCATAATGCACCCAACACAAGCCGTGTCTTATCCTATAAGGAGTTTAAGCTTAGGACAGGGTCAAAGTACATTACTCTGTAAACAAGGTGCGTATTGACCTCAAGTCAAAGGACTTTCATCTCCCACACGCTGATAACACTTTAGACATGTATAACAAATAATTTATCAGCATGATATACCAATACTTTCCAAAAGTATCCATGTGTCCATCACTAGTAACCATTACTAGTAGCAGGTTACTACATTCTCTAAGAATGTGATGCAGGCCACATGTCGATTTATAATATATCATCGATATCTCATTCTCGGTGATCATTAGTCGAGGCTATTTTAGAGTTACGCTCTATCATCAATATCTCACTCTATTAATGACAACGTAAGCTCAAGGGATGCACATTAATGAATAATTACAAACAATCAAATAATAATTCAATAATTGCAACTGCCATAACTATTAATCTTATTAATAATACGAATGTGTTCAAGTACATTTGTCCCTAATAATGATTGTCTCTAGGACATACATACTTCCAGCAATCTCATGTGAAGAGAAATTAAACATTTCTCTCAAATGTTGGGTACCTTTCTTTCTTTATTCTTTTCTCTAATGTAAAACGAAATAACAGATATGTTTAATATCTATTTTAGTGCATGACTTGAGACTTGGCAAAGGTTAACCATGCAAATTAGGCAAGTTGGAGAAATTCTTAGGCTGCCTCATTATCAAACTTTTAAAGTTGTACTTTCGGTTGAGGATTTTCTGCTTTAATGAGTTTCTTTCTGTTTGGTGATTACATAATATCGAACTATTATTTCAAGAAGAAATACATGAGATATTGAAAGCTAAGTAGGAGTGATTTTTTTTTTTGTGTGATCAATTCAATTGTAAAAAAAAAAAGCAATTCAAATCGATCTTAAAACAATTCATTTCGGATAATTTTCTGAGTCACTTTCCCTGACCATTACCTCAAAATTATAGTTAGCTCAAGGTCTTACACAACACACACATACGACCAACACTCGGGGCGTGTTTGGTATGAAGGACCGGAAAATATTTTCATGAAAAATAAGTGTTTTCATATTTATTTTCTGGAGTTTGGTAAGTAAGCAGAAAATATTATCTTAAAAATATTAGCTCGTTATTTAGTACGAATCGGTGAAATGACATAATCCATAAAGTTTATTCAACATGCTCGATAAGGACTACCTTGAGGGCCTTACAAAAACTAAGAATATATAATTTAGGCAAATACTATTGGGTGAGTTGGGTGTAGGGGTGTGGGTTGGTGGAGATGAGACTATGGGGAGTGGCTATGGGATAGGGTGTATTTGAGAATTGAGAATGAGGAGGATTATGAAACTTGTTTTCTCTACTATTACTAAAGAAGTTACTTTTTTTTATTTTAAGAAACTTATTTTTTCAAGAGAAACATTTTTCAAATTTTTTGATCAATTTGAAATACACCCTCGACTCATTGGAACTTTACTTGATCGGGATTGGAGTTGTGTCCTAGTTTCGAAATTTCAGTCTATATATAGTACTTAGGCACAAAAGGCGTAAGTAGTGTGCAATAATTACCGTATTTAGGATTTCAAATAGATGGGTGCACTACTATGAAAAAGAAATTTAAAATTTAAATTTAATGAATTTAATATTTAGATTTGTAGATATATAATTTGTTGCACTTTTGAAATTATTGGAAGATTAGTGAAATATTTACAAAAAAGTTAATTAGTACTATGACTGATATGAAGTGCCTAGTTATATACCTAAGATTCTCTTTTTGCTCTAAAACAAACAAACTAATATTGAGAAATTATTCATTTTTTCGGATTTTTTTTTCATTTTTAAAAAGAAAATAGTGTTTGTCTGTGAAAATTACAAATACAATTTAAAGTTGTATTTAAAAACAACCAAAACCTTGTTTTCACTTTTTTTTATTTTGGTTGTTGCTTTTGTCTTTCACTTTTTAAATTTTACCCTATATTTTTTATTTTTATAAGTTTGACCCCATTTAATTCAGTTGCTCGAGAAATGCATGCTCAATCGGAACAGATTGTTCACACAATATGCGAGGATTATATTAAAGAATAGCTATTATTACTAGTGAACAAGTCCATGCTCATGATTAATGACGATACATGTTGAAGATGAGAATAACTATAAACTTGGTTATATCATCATATTAAAGAAACTATATATAAATCAAGCTTAATGTAATAGGAAGTGATTGATGGACAGTGTTTACGCACTAGTTATGTTTATTATTTTTTTGGGTGATTTTGCTAGTTTTAAAAAATTGAGGGTATAAATCATATTTCATATTTTTAAGAAAAAGTACATTCCAACAACCAAATATTATTTGCAAAAACTATGGCCAAACACAACTCCAACTCTAATTCCTAATTTCAAAATTTTCAAAAAAAATAGTAAAATATTTTTTTATTTTTATGGCCAAACGACTACTAAATATTGTAGCAAACATTGGAGCATTTGTTGTCTCAACTTCATTCGCCCCGCCACATAAATTGGAGTTAAGAACACTTCGATATGTACACCCTAACCAGAAAAGTCGAAGGAGACATGAATCTCAAATTTAAAGAGACGTGTCCAATCAAAGCTTCCATAAAAGGGAAGCAAAGAGGGGTACTCGTAGATCAAATGATTGTGTCAAATCCATATAAAATCAAAGACAAACACAAACACGAGAGATGGAAGAGAAAAAGTTACTATGATAACTTTGTGCATAAGACAAATTGATTGGCTTTGGCAGAGAAAATGAGAAAAATGACCCCTCATGTTCGAGGGTAGGTTTAAAATGGTTCCTTAAGTATGCATAATGTATTGATCAATTTTGGTCGTTAAATTTATCAAAAATTAATATTTTTAATCTCCGTCAAATATTTATTAATTTATATTTGTAAATTTTGACGGAAATAGTGTTGTTGGGGGGGGGGGGATTTAACCATAAACACCAAGAAAGTCTTATCAAATCATAAACTATGAAACACAAAAAACTACACTAAACATTAAAGAATATAAAAAATAGCAGAAATTATACCTTAAAAAGTTGCACATGGCTCTTGAAATAAATAAAAATTGTACCTTTAAATGTGAGTTCTTGCTCATTTTTATTTTTCACTATTTTCATCAAATCTAACGAATAACGAAGATTAAAAGTTTTAAATTTTGATAAATTTAAAAGATCAAAATTGTTTAATGCATATTTCAAATGAGTATTTTAAATTTACTCTCAAACTTCTTCCATCGGCAATAAGTTCGAGGAAGAAATGGGGGGAATCTGGTGGCCATAATTTTGCATGCATGAGCCAATAGGGAGTGGAGGGCCACCTTGGGAAAGTCGTTTATACCATGAAAGAAAGTTGTAGAGGAAATAGCTAGTTTCCTTGTTTAGCAAACTCTTGTCTTGAATAGTCCCATCAATTAAAAGACACAAACTTTCCTCTCCTAACCCTACCTTAAAAGATCACTATGACAATGACTTGTGATTGTAGCACTAGTCATTTTCATATTTCTTTCTTTAATAGTCCCACTCACGCAAAAAAAAGGGGTTAATAGATGCTAGGGAGCCATAATCATAAATCAATTGTGATGGAGTGATAAGTAATTAATTAATATTTAACTAGAAGTTTTGGATTAAAATTTTGAAAATAAAGTTACTATTATTAGAATGTGTTTTGCCTCCAAAGTGAATTTTTGAGTGCGACTTTGGATTAATCAGACCTCAACGTGAGTGTGGACTATTGGTTTAAAAAAGAAGAAGAAGCCATAGGCATAACATTGTTTAATTGAACCATTCGTGCATTCATTCAACTTCTGTCTGCTTCTCTTTTTGTTTGTTCTTGTGAACCCTTTATTCATCTTTTCTTGGAATTATTGTATACTCCTATCGGCAGTAAGGATTTATGTTACTAACTCTCTTTAATCGATTTAAGAAGTTGGAGAGCTTCTTAGTAAGAAGTGTTTTATCTTTTTTATTGAGCTTAATTGATTTGAATTCGAATTATTCCTAAATTCAAATACCATATACTTAAATGAGAAAAATTAAAGCGCCAACTCCCAAACAAGAAGAGATCGATGAATTTTTAAAGTTTATCAATATTGAGTCTTGTTTGGGTTCTTAATTAGTATACGTTGATTATTGTATAACTAGTTAATCTATCCTTAATCCACGCTTCGCGCTGTTATTATACAAATATTAATGACTTTATTAAGTGATTATTTTATAAATTAGTTCATTTAGAAAATAAGAAACATGACAAATATTTAAACTAATTTTCATATATAATTTTTTTGTATAAACTCCAAACTAATCAAAATCTCATTTTAAGTAAAGATTAAAAGTATTATAAAATAATAATACATGATTGAAGAAGAATTCTAAAATTATAATAAATCACAACAAAATGATCTTCTTTACGGTCATCCCTCTTTCATAAAGAATTTCCACAAAATAACTAAAAACGCCGATAGTAAAACAAAGGAAAGAAGTCAACATAAAAATTTCACTTAACTACTAATCATATAATTGAAAAGCATAAAAGTACATACTTCAATCACTGAGAAAAAAAAAACTTGTATCTCTCCATCGATCAACCTAGAGTACTACTCGTAATATTGTAATAATCATAGAAGATGAACAGAAAAGTTTAAGGATATGAGAAAGGACTTTTGTAATATAGCCTCGTGACATTCGATAACTCCCTTATATTTAGCCAAATATTCTGCTAGCTTGTTGCCTTCTCACAGGATATGTGCAACTCGAAATTGGTCTCACTTTATGATGTTACTGTTTTCTTCTATACATATAGCAATGTTCTAAGATAGTTTCTAGTTCTCTTCAATCACACACTTAGTGAAATAAGAAGTATCACAAAACCTAAGTTACCCCAAAATAGCCAGTATTTCTGCCTCTGTGTTGGATGTGTGACCTATATCCTCTGCATGTGTATACACCAAGTTCCCAGTTACATCTTGGATGCAAAAAGCACATGCACTCCTGTCACGATCTAAACCGGAGGGCCATGACGGGCACCCGGACTCTACCTTCCGGGCACCACTCTTCACATACTTACCAGCTAACTGTAATCAATCATGGCCACAAGGACCGCCACCAAGTACCGGCTGACACACACATCAAGGCCGACATGGCCATACACGATTACTATACAACTGTCTACAAGCCTCTGAAGAGTACATGATACGATAAGGTAGGGACAGGGCCCCGCCATACCCATATGCATATGCAAAATATCATACCATGACCAGACTGCAATTCTGAAACAAGTAGAGTGCTCCAATATCCGTCGGACCAGCAACCTACTAGTGGGAACCGTCACCATGTCTACCTGAGCTTGCAGGCATGAAACGCAGCGTCCCCAGACAAAAGGGACGTCAGTACGACTGATGTACCGAGTATGTCAGACATGAAAAATAGCATAACAGAGATACAAAGATACACTGAGACAGAAACAGCCGATAGAACTAGCCGATAGTAACAGCTGATAGATACAACCGATAGTAACAGTTGACAGTAGTGAATGCCTATGAGGGCCATAATATGCCTAGATGTCATGCACAATACGGTATACATATATATATTGGCCTCATTGGGCATCTTCCTTCCCATAACAACCTCTGTGGACATCATTTCATATCAGCCTCTGTGGGCATCATTTCATATCGGCCTCTGTGGGCATCATATCATATTGGCCTCTGTGGGCATCTTTTTTTTTCGTGATATCTGTACCAGCTGCATGTGGTGTTGCGTATATAACGCCATTCTCTTTTCCCATCCCCTACTTATATATAATGCATACCATATAGTAGTGTATATAACACATGTGGATCCAGGGTAATACATGAATATAATGCAAATGCATGAATGATAATAAAACATTCTGAACTTATCGGATAACATAATATCCTTGTACCTTCGACTAACATTGGGAATATTAACATCTTTCCCACATACCTCAATAAGGATTTAGGAACATATTTAGACATGCTTTTAACATAGGAATGAATAACAGGAACATCTTTAACTACTAAGAGTAGAATAATTTATGAAACAATATTACGTTTACGTTTCGTTCTTAGAACATGCCAAAAGAAAGAAGGATTTGCCTTAACATACATTCGTTGATCTGTTGATAATACAACCCAAGTAGTCCGTTTAGCACCTAACCTTAAGCACAGATGAACCAACTTGAAAAATGGAATTCAATATGACTTAGGGACCGTGTTTTACTTGTTGCGGCTAACTAGGTAAATGTTACTGCTTTGGTGTATATCTCCTACTTCTCACGTTTTGCTAATATTTGTTGCGTAGATTAACTAAGAATTGTTACCTTCTCTTTAGCCCCAAACGTTGCTTGCTTCTTGAAATGAAATCCCACGTATTAATAAAAAAAAAACATTTCATATTTAGAAATCATGTTGCTGTTGCTTTGTTAAGAACCCAAAAATGTTATTTGGTTCATAGGAAGATGTTGCTGCTACTAAAATGCTTTATGTATATATATCTACAATATTTGCCAACTTTAACACCTTTTTTGCTAATTACTTGCCACCTCCACCTTATGTGATCACTAGTCACCAATTCACTTGTTATGTGTCCCTTTCCCAAATTATTTTGTCTCCCTCTATGATGACTTAGCTAATACTTTGTACCCCACAAATTAATTCTCCATCTTCCGCTAATTCAACATACACCTAATTACGCACATAATTAATTTCTTGATCTCAATTCACTTAAATTTTAATGACTTATAAAATTTTCGTATACTTAATGTCATAATCGTGCGATATAGCACTAGTCCATAGCCTCTTTATGCACACACCAAATATTATTTTCGATCCCCGTTATCACACTTGTTACGTCTAAAATTATTTCAGGGTTTTATCCTTTTATATACTAAGCTCTTCATTTGCATACGTGATTATGACAAAAAATCCTCCAACGCTTGGGTCTATTTACACATATCTAGCGATTCAAACCATGTCCCGAAAGTACGGGATGTTACAACTCCTTCCTAGATTTAAAATGTGAATTCACGTTGATGTTAGGTGATCACGTAATTAAAATCATGTGATATAAATTACATAAATGTATAATAATTTTATTCCAAAAACAATTGTTTCCTTTTTTTCCAAGTCTCTGTATCATCCTACCCGCGTCACCCAAATCCGAAAGAGGTAGAGTGTCTGAAAGGGAAAGGAAACGACCTGCTCATTTTGAGAGATAAAAAGGCAGTCCGGTGCACTAAGCTCCCGCTATGCGTGGAGTTCGGGAAAGGGCCGGACCACAAGGATACGTAGCCTTATCTTGCATTTATGCAAGAGGTTATTTCCACGGCTTGAACTCATGACTTCCTGGTCACATGACAACAACTTTACTAGTTACTCATTTTAAGAGATAATTACTTTAAATTTCCAGTCTTCCTGGGCCTCTTTCGGCCTCATTAATTGCCACCCCGTCGCTTCTATTTTTTGTTTTGGTCTCTTTGTAACCCTAGCTACTGATCGATCCGCTTGCATAGACAATATTATTATCTATATGTTCTCTTCTTTCTGCGATGATTAGAGATGAGAATTTTGTGTAGAAGATTATCAAAAGCGAAATTATAGAGGTACACAAGCATATGAAATTTGAAGGAAAAAAAAGGAATAGGTAGATACAACAAAATAAGGAAAAAGTTAAGGACGTACCAAGGCTTGGAGAGGACATGAAACTTTATGGAGAGGAAAAGTTTGAGAATGAACCAATTTATCCTCCACTATTACATTATGGGCATTGATTGATAGCAATAACACTTCATATATCATCGGTTATCAACTGCAATGTATATTCTTAATGATTAGTTATGACTTTTAGTAATATCACTTCAATATATCATCGGTTATCAATTGTCAATATTTCCTTACTTAATGAATAGGTATGACTTTTCGTGTATAATTGGATATTGTAACTTTTCAATGGAAGAACGAAAGATTGATCATGGTGCCATATTGTTTTAACTGAGATGCTAATAGTGGTCTTAAAGGTTAATAAAGAGAGGGAAACACACTAAATGGTACTTAGTAGTTAATATTGAGTAATTATTTTAAGAAGCGACTTTTGAATTTTTTTTAGTAGCACATAGGTGAAGAAAAATAGGAAAAATGTCAAAAGTTTGAGAGAAAAGAAAAATATGAATGGTGGCCATAGAGAGGTGTCACACCACCCTATCTATGCTTAGCTTTATATTATATATGGATTGGATCATTTATGTCCAAAGAATCTTTGACTGGAAAACAGTAAAATAACCTATAAAATTGATTAAATTTTTATTTGTATACTGTCAGTATATTTTTTTTTACACAATCAGCTTAAGTTCACTTATAATAATTGGTAAGTATTCATAGTAACTTAATGTGATAATCTGAAAAATAGAAAAATAACATGCTACAACCTAGGGGTGGCCAACGGGCCGAGACGAGTCTGGGCGGGTTTGGCGGGATCTGGTCGGGGCGGGACGGGGGGAGGGGCGGGATCGGGTCAAGGCGGGATCGGGACAGGCGGGATTCACCAAAGTCCCGTCCCAATCCCGGTCCCGTCGGAATCGGGTCGGGGCGGGATCGTGGGGTTTTTTTTGCACTTAATTTAAAAAATAACATATATAAACAACTCAATAATTGAACAAGATAGTGTAATAAAAATATCTAAAGGCTGTTTTTGTGTCTCTTATATTATTTAATAGACATGATTTTTTTTGTAATACAAATACAATTGTCAAAATTGCAACTTTGTGGTGTTGTTCAAAAGTTGCAAATTACATAGTAAAATTGCAATTAAAAAAATTACATTTTGAAAAAAACCTGTTCTAGTTTCTTGATAATTTTCTGTGGTTCTTCGGTTGGAATTGGTATTTGTTGGTCAAATTGCTCCATGTCGCTTCCACCATCTTCAGCTAAGATTTTGTTGTAGTTTTCGTCTTCTTCTTCGTTGATCTCCGATTGACCGCACCTTCTCCGCTCCACTCGTATCCAATTTCTGAATAATACTGCAAACTCCAAGCTGTCTCCGGCTAATGAGTGTCTGTGCTCTCCTATTTGATATCTACCGGCAGAAAAAGCTCTTTCAGACGCCGTTGATGACGCTTGAATTTTCAAAACATCTCGGGCCATCATTGAAAGTGTCGGAAAGGTTTTCTCATTCCCTCTCCAGTATTTCAGCAAGTCTTCACGTCCTTCTTCATTGAGAACTGTTTGGTACGGTACAGAACCCTGCAAAACAAAAATATCAAACTCACTAATTTGGTTAGTAGTTTTACGGCCGCACATTCTATTTCTGAGGCTTTCAATACTAGCCGCAGAAATAGCATGTCTTTTGTGAGGTTGTGTTGAAGAAGAAGAAGAAGATGGTATGGAAGCCAGTAGGTTACTAGCACTTTCTTGTTGGTAAAACCTATATATTTTTTTGCATTCGTCTTCTACGCTAGACAACACTTCTTCATTAGTTTATTCAATAGGTGGTAGGTGATTTTGATTTTTGGGACTTGGAGGTGGTAGTATTGTTATACAATCATAAATAGTTTCAATAAGTGATTTAGTACCGTCTATTTAAATAGTCAGATTTAATACAACACCGATAATATAAATAGTGAGAATAGGAATAAAATATTTTTTTATTTTGATAAACATTTTTTAATAGCGGCATTATAAGTTGGTTTATCCATATATTTCATTAAGCAATAAAAATATTATAGATATATAAAACAACATAGTTGAAATAGTAGGATAATATATACCGAAAATTCTTTTGTTGCCTGAAAAAATTTCTCTAGAAATACAATAAGTTCTGAACTTTTTCCCTAATCGCTATCTACAACCATATCAGCTAGATTTGGATTTTGAGAGTTAAAAGATAAAGTTATAAATTTTCTATAGTCATAAGCAACAAATAGTTGCTCGTATAAAGAATTCCACCTAGTGGGAACTTCTTCTGAAATTTTTCTATAAGGTAGTTGACAATCGTGACAAAAAAAATTATATTCTTTTTTTCGTTGTATTCTATTGTTTTTAAAAATAAAGTTTATAGCAAATTATATTTTACTAAGAATGTCTTCAAAAAGTGAGACCATCCTTTACAACTAAGTTATGACACGCACATTTTAGATGAAAATGATCTGAAAAAGATGGAGTTAAACTATTTTTTAAAATTGTAATAGCATAATTGTTTGAAGAAGCGTTATCTAATGTAATAGTCATAATTTTATCAGTTATTCCGTAATAATCGCACACTTGATAAATATTTTCTTCAATAAAAGTACCAGTGTGCCTATCATCTATATATCTATACGCTAATATATGTTTTTGCATAGACTATTTATAATCTATCCAATGACATGTTACCTTTAAATAATCATGGCCGTTAGTACTACGGCCTATATCAGAAGTGATAGCCAATTTGCCATTAAAATGATATAATGAATAACGTAAATATTGTTGATATTCATGTGCAAATTTAAATACATCTCTCTTAACAGTTGATCTAGGAAAACCGTTAAAAACAGGATTATACATTTCTCTAATGTAATGAATAAAACCAGGAGATGAAGGAAATGAAAAGGGCAAACCCTCCACAACAACTAATTTTGCTATTGCTTCCCTATCTCTATGTTTATTGTAATTAGGGTCTACCATTCCCCCCGTCGTGGGGTTAATTTGACCCTGTACTTGGTCCGGGACAGTATGTGAACCTTGTTCCGATGGAGTGGGCGTTTGCGCACCCTGTTTTGAAGCCTCGTATTGGACATACCTAGCTGGATGAGCCCTTGCTACATGTCTCATTAAACCCCCCGTCCCACCGTGACCTTTTCCAGTTTTAAATTTTAAAACATCTTTACAAATTTTACATCTAGCTACTTGATTCTTTACGTCCCTATAAAAAAATGTTCATGCATCTGATTTTAATGGTCGTTTTGCCGGACCTCGTCTCATACTAGGGGGAATAAGAGGCATTGCAGTTGAAGGTGCACTAGTGGGTGTGTTGTCATCTACATTAGTGGGTGTATCATCTAGATCATCGTCTAAATTAAAGTCTTCTTGAGTTTCAGAAAATAACTCATCGTCTAAATCTAATGGTATTGTAGGAAAATGTTCAGTATCAACAAAGTCATCCTGTGTAGGAATATGATTATGTATAGAAATAGGATGACTAGAAGAAGTACCCTTGCCCTTGTTGCCCCTACGAGAAGAAGCCTAACCCCTACCCGTAAGCATACGTTTAAATCCTTCCATTATAAATTTATAATTTTACTAATAAATAATTAAAGTAAATGAAATTAAGTGCGCTAAATAAAATAAACAGACAATAATAATTTAATGAAGGAACGAATGTACCAAACGCCGACGTAACGTCGACGTGTAATCGAGAGGTTGAAAATTGAAACTTTGCTCGATGGAAGATCCTCAAGCTAGTTGCCAACTTCACTCCCAAATGAATAAATAAAATTCAATAATTAGTAGACAATGTAGACTTGTAGACAGATAGATTGAGAGATTAGAGAGATTGTAGGAAGATTTGTGAGAAAGATGAAGAGAAAATGAGGTATTTATAGTTGGGAAATTGAGTTAAAGTGTAAATATAATAACTTATGGATTAAAAATAAATATTAAGGGGGTAGGAGGGTTGGGGGAGGGGAGGAGGCCAAAAATGGCCGTCGCACAATGGCCAAAATGTAAAATGATCGTTGGTGCAACGGTTATTTGTGCAAAGAGGGGGTTTAGGGCGGGACAGGAACCGGGACCGGGGCGGGATCGGGGCGGGCCTGGCGGGACTGAGGCGGGATGAGACCATGTTCCGTTCCGGCTCGAGTCCCGATATCGCAATTATTTTTTAAATGTCGGGGTAAGGGCAGGGCAGGACCGGGCCGGTCTGGCCCACTGGCCAGCCATACTACAACCTGATAAATTGGCCTGCATAGTTCAAGTTTAGTACTAGGAAACACGAAAAAAAATACTTTAGCGGAAAACGAACAACAGGGACAAATACACGAAAATCACTTTTCTGATCCATATGTTCTGAATTTCTTAGACAGCCTAATTATCCATTGATAAGTTTATTGACCATGAATTATGACCATATGACACCACGTACGGTATATCTTTAATTTGATGTTCTGCATATTTATTTGCCCTAAATATCAAAAGAAACAAAATATAGTATAGGATGATTAGATAAGCTATTATTTGATAAGAGTGGCAAAGGGAAAGGCTTTTACATAAAGATGCTGCAAGAGGATCTGTTGAAATCTGGAGAGACAATTAAATTGAAAGAATCAGAGAAGTACTTCAAAGAATTATTGCATATCTAAGGTATTGTCCTCTTGTGATTAAATTACCTATCTTTTTCAAGCTTAATCAAAATGTCCTAGAAAATGACAAAAAGAGTCCCTTATGAGGGTAATGTTTAAAATAGTTTCTTAAGTATGAACTTAATAATTTTGATCCTTTAAGTTTGTCAAAAATTAATATTTTTAGTCTATCAAATTTATCGAACTCTGCTTGTTAGATTTGATGAAAACTATAAAAATAAAAGAAATTAGCTGGAACTCACACTTAGAGGTATAATTTTATGCTTTCTATTATTTTTTATTTATTTTTAGAGTCTGGTGTAGTTTTTTGAGTTGTAATTATTACACTTTTAATTTTTAAATCATTTTAGTGTCTAGTGCATTAATTCTTTTTGTGTTGCATATTTTAGAATTTGATGGGACTTTCTTAGCGTTTATTATTAAATCTAACGAACATATATTATTAAATATTTTACGGAGACTAAGGGGTCGTTTGGTAAGCGGACTACATTATCCCGGGATTATAATCCTGCGATTATAGTCATGAGAGTAAATTATTCCATCTGTGAGGTGAGATAAAATAATCCCAAGACCGTTGGGATAAGGTGGAATGTCCCAGTATTAAGTTTGCGATTAATTTTATACTCTGTTTGGTAGAAGATATAAATCTATATACCTTCTACCAAACATAGTATAAATTAATCACAAACTTAATACTGGGACATCCCACCTTATCCAGAGTACCAAATAACTCCTAAAAGTGTTAACTTTTGACAAACTTAAAGTAAAAAATTATCAGTGCATACTCTAGGGACTATTTTGAACCTACTCTCAAATATAAGAAACATTTTTGTTATTTTCTCCAAAATGTCCTTTCGTTAGAATAGGTATCATATAAATTCATTTAGTTTATATTTTAAAAAGTCAAAGAGCTTTATCCTAATTTTCATCAGCATCTATATATGCAAGAAGAGATTGCCATTTTCTTCTTAAATTAAGGACACTGACGCTTATTTAGACAGTGGTGTAGCACATCATATATTACCAAGGACCTTTGGTGAAAACCTAAAATATACTAAGAATTTTGCCGCAAGAATTATAGTAAGGTGCAAGTTAAGCCCTACTAGAAGGTTACAATCAGGAGGTGTTGGGTGGTGATATATTGGGACAAATGTGTACTTCATCTTCACCATAGATTTAAGCTTGATAATTATTCAAGTAACTCACTATGAAAAAACTGCCCAAAACAGAGGGCCAAAATCGACTGACTGCGTCGATTTTTCAGTGAAAACCCACCAAAACCCGATATATTACAGGTCATCGGTTTAGGTCGATTCACTTTTACAAAATCAATGCAGTCCGTCGGTTATATAAAATTTAAAAACAAAAATAACAGAGTGAAATATGGCAACTTGGAATTGAACTCAAGTATGTACTCTGGCATTGAACAATGCTACCATTAGAACACTCATGCTCTTTGATCAAATACTTATATTATTTTAATTTATATTCTTAAAATTTAGCTTTACGCTCTAAAAGATGATGAAGTCCGTCTATTTAGTATAAAATGTATAACAAAAATTATAATGTTTGCATAAAGAATAACCAACAAAAGTATGTGTTTTCTTTTAAACAAATTTTTTTTTAAAATTATTTAAAAATCGATGAAATCCGTCGGTTTTTAGTATTTCACTAAAGCTGATTGATTTTTTTCTGTATGTAAATGCTTCAGACAATATGATGCTTTTGCAAGAAATTTTTTAAAATGTGCCACACAGCTAACATTAATTGTGTGAGACTTTTTTTTTTGAGATAAAAAAGAAAATTTTAAATTTGTAAACCCAAAAGTATAAGATATGGGTTCATTTTTTTATCTCATAAAAAAAAGTCTCACACTACGAATATTAATTGTGTGAGACATATAGTAAAACTTTTTCTTTTGCAATGCCATGGTAGGGCCAAATTGTTGAAAAGACCTACCTCTTACCATTAGGAGAATCCCGTTAGAGATTTAAAGTGCACTCGATTGATCTATAAACTAGAAGTTGAAATAACACTTGTCATAATCATCCAAATAGTCACAAAGTTAACAAGAACATATATCAAGTTTCCATTAATGCGACTTTTATTTGTCGATTTCCTTTGTGATAGCCTTAATACTCTCTGCGTTTCATTTATGTGTGATACTAGTTTTTTATTAATTTGTAGAAAAAATTGACATACTTTTATATATAAAATAATTAATTTTGCACCTCTCGTGACATAAATATTATAATATATTTAAGTTCATAAGTTTCAAAAGTTTAATAATCACACTTATGATCTACTCCCTTCGGCTCATAATAAGTCTTCACTTAACCTTTTTATTTTGGTTCAAAAAAGTGTTCGTTTACGTAATCAAGAAGAAATTAATTATTGTACTCCAAATGTACCTCTATTTATATAAATGAAATTTTATATAATCAAGAAATATATTAACTAGGTAGTATAATTTAAGGGTAGTTAGTCAAAGAGGAGTTAGAATTTTCTTAAGGGGTGTGTTAAAAACTAAGTGAACACTTATTTTGAATCAGAGGAAGTATTTAAGATCACAAATTTCTAAAATCTTAGTTTCTTTTTAAAATCCGTACCAACTATGTCTCATGAATTGAAATGGAGGGAGTAACAGTGGCGGATATCTAGGGTCTACCATACGAGTTCACGGACCCCATTAGCTTTTGTCCAACCCCTATATCTTATTAAAAATCTATAAATGTCAATAAATATTTAACCGGGAACCCAGTTATTCTTGTCTATTAATTACTCGAGATCGTTATAAAAATTCATAAACTTTAAGGGGTTGTTTTGTACGCGGAATAAGATGGGATATTCAGGGATTAAGTTTGGGATAAAATTTAGGATAAATTTATACCTTCAACCAAAAACGGTATCCCAAACTTAGTCTTGGATAACCCATCTTATACCGTCAAGTTTGATATTATTTTATACCACCTCTCAGGTGGGATAAATTAGTCAGAAATTATAATTTCAGAACTATAATCCCGGATAACTTAGTCTGCTTACCAAATGACCCCTAAGTCCTATATCCACTTTTGAAGAGTAACACTCCAAAAGCATATTCAGCTGGTTACAAACCCCAAAACCCTAGATTTTGCTTTCTCTCATTTTTGGACCGTATATATATGCTCTTCAAAGTCCAAAGTGTATATACTTACTATTATATGTCTTCCTCTTCTCCTAATTCTGGTAGCTCTTGTCTCAACTTATTGGAAGCTTCAGATCATCATAACTCCATGGATTTTGCTCAATCTTCTGAACATCTTTGCTATGTCTGTTGCAGCTTCTGTAACACTATTCTTGCGGTACTACTATATATAATATTTCTCAATTTCATGCAATTTATGCTCCATTTTTATATACTAGTAATTATTTGGCTTTAATATATAACCATCGCTGTCAAATCTTATACATTAATTTCTAGTTAGACGTAATTTTGAGAAGCTTCAATCATTATTTTTGATGAATAGTTTCTTGAAAGGGAAATGAAATAGAAAGGAAAGAAAGCGTCTGCGATTGTTTCCTTAGAGCCAAATCTATTTTGTCAAATCACATGCTAATATACAACATATATCACTAGTGTTATATAACTATTATTTTCTAGGATTCTTCAGCAATATTCTGTTTATCATCATATACTATACACGTGCACACTCATATTGTCAACATTCTGCGGCGTTCAAAAATTTTCATATATACCATATCCTTAAATGAAGACAAAACACGGGGAATTATATCCTGAGATGAAGCAAAAAAAAAAAAAAAACCAAGAATGGGATAATATACACACATCAAGATGAATCATGTCTAACAACCCCCCCTCCTCCACCCCACACACAACATCATCCTGAGAGGGTCCTCTTTGTTGGGTTTAACTTTTATATATTGTGGTGGCGAAGTTAGAAAAAAGATATTCAAGATTTAATATATACGTACAAGATAAGTAATTTTTGACCTATACATTGGTATATATACAAAGTCCGAGTATAATTTTTTGACATAGGATATTCAACTTATTAAGTGTACGGTCATCTCATCTAAAAGTTTAAACAATTAGAGGGATATCACACTTTTATTTACTTAATTATATTTTTAACTTAACAAACCTCACTTTAGTGTATGTGGCTATGCCATATATTGACGGTTTAAATACACTATCAAATCATATAAAAAGTAATACAATAGTACTAAAAATAAATACTCACAATAAATGGAATTAGTAACATGTAACATAAGGCAAGTTATCTGTTCCAGCAAGTCAAATCGCATTAACTGAGAAAAAAATCATTCACTATAAGTGAATATATATAACTTACATAAGTTAATTTTATTTTTTTGGGGTTATAGGTGGGAATTCCATGCAAGCAGCTGTTGGATACAGTGACAGTGAAATGTGGGAATTGTGGTAATCTTTCCTTTATAAGCAGTAGACCTCCACTTCAATCCCAATGTTTTGATCACCAACCTACTATTCAGGTAATTTTACATCAAATTATTACTTTCTTTATTTTACTTTCCATTTTTTTGGTTTGTTTATTTTTTATAATTAAAGAATGGATTTTTTTTTCCTCCAAAGCATCAAGATTTCTTCAGCAATTTCAAGAAGGGACAGTCTTCATCTTCAAGTGAACCCTCATCTCCAAAGGCACCTTTTGTTGTTAAACGTAAGTATTATATTTATCGAAAGTCGCTAAAATATCTTTTACTAACAAAAACTAATTAAACTTTGCCTAAGAATCACAATAAGTCATTAAACAAGTTCTTGTTGGTATAAAAAAGTTATTTAACTTTGTCTGAGCAGTGTCGGAACTTGCCCAAAATATTAAAGGGGCAGTAACTACTAACTAAAATATTATAATTGAAATTTATAAGAACAAAATATAATTTTATCAAAGATTCAAAATAACATCAACACAACAAAAATATAATATATAAAAGGAAAGACGTACCTAGAATTAAAGTGCTGCCCTTCGTTCTTTTAAAGACTAGAAATCATTAATAATTGAATCAGAGCTAAAACTTTCAGCTATCTCTTTTTCAATATAAACCATCATATTGTCAGCAAGAAATTCATCATCCATCTTATTACACAACCTTGTCTTGATTATCTTCATTGCTGAAAATGATCTTTCTGTAGTAGCCGTAGAAACTGAAAGAGTTAAGATAAGACGATCAATAAAAATTGGATGTTCAAAATATCTAAACCTCAAATATATGAGATTTCAACTATCTAAACCTCAATCCGAAACTAAATAACCAAAACAGAAATTAAATAACCAAAACAGAAATTAATTTAACTTACAATTTCTAAAGTAACCCAAATAGAAACAAAATAACCAAAAACATAATGAACATGTTAGATCAATAAAATCTGGATGTTCAAATATCTAAACCTCAAATATATCAGATTTAAACTATCTAAAACTCAATCCGAAACTAAATAACCAAAACAGAAATTAAATAACCAAATCCGAAACTAAATAACCAAAACAGAAATTAAATTATCAAAACAGAAATTAATTTAACTTACAATTTCTAGAGTAACCAAAATAGAAACAAAATAACCAAAACATAATGAACATGTTAGATCAATAAAACAAGACGTTCAAAAAATCTAAACCTCAAATATATGAGATTTCAACTATCTAAACCTCAATTAGAAACAAAATAACCAAAACATAAATTAAATAGCCAAAACAGAAATTAATTTAACTTACAATTTCTAGAGTAACCAAAATAGAAACAAAATAATCAAAACATAATGAACATGTTAGATCAATTATCCGATCAATCAAGTAATATGTATTCGCCTTCCCTATTTTTTTCAAAGCTTCACACAATTCAGACATAGTTGACAAGTTATTCAATTCTGAATGACTAACCGCCTCAAGAATAAAGTGTTAAAGTTGAAATCTCAAATTTATTTTCTCTTGCTCACTAAAATCCACTGGATAGAATTTTTCTACAAGAGCACATATATCATCCATATTTAATGCTTCGTAAATATCTTTAGGAATCAAACTATTGCTTAGGCTCAAAAGCTCCATTGTTTGCACATTAAACCTGTGATTCAATTCCTGCAATTGTTGATCAATTGTAACACAAAAGAGATTCACTCTAAAATGTTGACCCACTGTGATGTGATTTTCCTTTTGATGACGAGCACGCCCTTGACGCTCTATAGAAACATCATTACAATCAGGAGAATCAATATCATGTTGTTCACAAAATATTATCACATTTTTTAATAATTGATCACATCCTTCATCTCTCAACTTCTGAATTAATGTTTTTGTAGTGCTGACTAAATGTATAGCATTAAATATATCTTGGGATTTCTGTTGTAAAGCTTGACAAAGACAATTTGTAATTCCCATAATCTCTTTCATCATGTGCAAAATCAATATGAACTCAAATGAATTCATAATCTTATAAGTAGCATTAGCATCCCCTTGTTAAGAGTAAGTTGATCCATTTTTCCTTATATTTTGAAGAACCACACAAGTTGCATCATGCATATTTATCATACTACAAATAGAAGAAAAATGTGAGCTCCAACGAGTATCTCTAGCTCGTTTTAAAGTGTCCATATGATTTTGTCCTTTACCACTATCAAGTTCACCAATCTCTAGTCATTTTGATAGCCATAGTGTCCTTAACATGCACAAGATCAAAAAATCGTTCTTGTATACAACCCTTTTTATCAACAAACCTCAAATAATAGTCATTTGATCCCTTAGAGATTCATCACGTGATTCATCAACAATTATGCAAATTTTAGAATCCTCAATCTCTTCTCGGATATAGCTTTTCACTTTACTAGAAATGATATGCAAGATTTCCTTTTGAATTAGATGAGAAGTATACTTTGAATTATATGGAGCACTCTCTAGCACTACTTTTACAAGTTCACCATTGTATGATGCTAAGAGTTTGATCATTTCAAGAAAGTTACCTCTATTTTTTTATCCCAGTGATTCGTCATGGCCTCTAGAAGCACAAGCTTGAAACGTGAGCCAACTAATTGAATCAATAAAGCTCTTGAGACGAAGTCTATTTTTGCTATTTTGATCAGAACTCTGCACGTTAAGGACATTTCTGATGTGCATTGACTGATTGAACAAGTCTTGAGAAGATTTCAATGCATTATTGTGAGACGAACACAAACTCTCACCAATATGATTAAGCAAAGCACAACTCTTCCTAGCATTGACCTTTCTCCATGCTTTAAATCCTTTTCTAGTAAAGACATCAGCTCCAGGATGCCCACTTGGCTTTTTACTGAACAAGTAACAAAGCAAACAATAAGCAGCAGCATTAGTCGGTGAGTACTCTAGCCATGAAAGGAAAATTTTGAACCAAGATGCTTGAAATCGTCTCGGATGTTTATCTCTATTGAGGGGATACTTTTCAACTTGACATTGATGGGGACCCCAATTGAGATAAGCTCTTCGAACTTCATATCTTCGGTTCACTGGATATTCCCAAATTTGGGGACGCTTTTCGGGGTCGCGTTCTAAACAATTGACATCAAATTCATCCATGGTGACTTTTTGAATCTTGCAAGGTTGCTCATCCAGTTGAACCGTTTGATCATCGGAATGGTGCTTTTCAAGTGTCGATGTTGAAGCTATACAATTTCCATCTTTGTTGGAAGCTTTCCTCTTGAAAAATGCATCAATTTTCTTAAGTTTGACCATCATACCACTCCTAAAAATACATAAATCAATTATCAAAGATGAAATATCATAATCAATTTATCACATTTTAACACACTTTTTTTAGACAGTTTCAACTCAGCTTATATTTTAAACAATTACATATTATCCTTTAAAAAACAATTATTATATATTAAAACAAATTACAATCCACTTGAATTGTCAAAATAAGTAATACAATATTAATTGTCTGTATGTGGTGGTGGCCGGTGGGTATGGAACCCACTAGCACATCACTCACCATTTGAAATCAATTTTAAAAGAATGTGTAGTGACACTGTGACAGGCAGCTAAATTGCTATTATTCGCCCCAAAAATCATTTACTGATGGTAGCAATTTCTTTTCCTCTCCAAAAAAATTGATTTTTTACCAACATAAAGCTAAATAGAAGATTTACCACAGTTAAAAACATGTAAAATAAGAAAATTACAGTGAGTGAGAAGAAAATGTACCCGCGTTAAGGCGACGGTGAATTTAGGGCAACCAGGGAAGGTTGGAATGCACATGAGAGAGAGGAGAGTCGTATTGGGAGAAGAGTTGTGCTCTGGAGAGGGCAAAAAATCACAATTATTAGATGAAACTCAATGTCTCTCAGTACCCAAAAATAAATAAGATCCATTTATTTGTGGATTGAGTAGTAGTATATAAAAAGAATTCTATTTTTTTTGAGGGATACCACGGCTCCCCTCCGCTCCTACAAACATCTGCCACTGTGTCTGAGTATCATATAAAATAACTTTTTTATTTTCTTCTAATGATACTTTGTGATGCGTAGTCAAATTTGAGTGACTTTTCCTACAAATATAATCTAAACAAATTTAGGAATGGAATAGTTATTCAATTTTGTCTAAATTTCATATAAAATGTCTCTTATTTTTTCCTAGTGACTTTTTCATTACAAAAAATACTTTAGTGACTTTTATGATTTTTTTAATTACAAAAGACAGTTAAATAATTTTAGTTGCAATGAAGTAAAAGTTGAGTGAACATTTATGATATTAATACTCTATTTGGCTTAACATAAACTAATGATGATTTTTTATACTATGGTTGAAGCTCCTGAGAAGAAGAACAGGCTACCATCTGCCTACAATCGGTTCATGAAGTAAACATTATCTTTTATTTTTCTTTTTCATTCAGTTTATACCTTTAATTCTCATATAATATGTTAAGTCCTAAAAATCATGATTTTCTAAGAAAAATATTCTTAATTTATTTCATTATTATAAAGGGAAGAGATACAACGCATTAAAGCAGCACATCCAGAGATTCCACACCGAGAAGCTTTCAGTGCAGCAGCTAAAAATGTGAGTTGAAATAATAAACTTTTTAAGTTTAGAATAAACTTTTTAAGTTTACTGCCTAATCACTACTAGTGATAGAAGAATTAGCGATGAATAAATTCTATATCTAAATCGTAAAATCTTTCGCTAACCCTATTTAGCGATAGATTAACGATAAATAATAAAAAAACAGCTACAAGCTAATTTCAATTTTTTATAATATAATTTTGTAGCACACGTAATTATATCAAGCAATGTACTAATAAATTTGTTGATATAGTGGGCTAGGTACATTCCAAATACTCCAAACGGGACCTTGGCTGAGAGCAGCAATAATGTAAGATTTAATTATTTATCCTCCTTTGAGAATCAGTTTTTTTATTATACTTGTTTTGTTTCACTTTACGTGACACTACTACTATTTAAAGAGTTTAATGAATTTTTTTTTTTTTTTAATATTTTGAATTGTTCAATTGTGTGACTTATAGTATATTTTTATATCATTTCGAAATACATATGATAGAATATTTTTAGAATATTCCCGTATCTTTGTATATCTTTTATATTAGGTAAATTTATATTCCAATTGTAATTAGGAAGATTAGTTACCTAGTTTGTAGCCATGTATATTACATGTAAATAGTCATGTAATACTATATATATTGTACACAATAATCAATGAAAGGCAGGGAAAGCATATTCCTTTATGGTATCAGAAGCCAAACCCTAACTCTTCCTACCCTAGCCATTCCCACCCCTCTCGGACGCGCACCCGTCGAAGTCCTCCCTCTCCCTTTTTCTCCTACTTCTCGGCAACCCTCTTCCCGTCTTCTTTCCCAATTTTCAATGGCTGAACAACCTAAATTTCATCCTGCTGTTGCAGTCAACAACATCAAGAATCTCATTCACATAACTCTTGAGATGGAGAAAGTTCAGTATTCATCTTGGGCGGAATTTTTTAAGATCCATTGTCGTGTCTACAAAGTCATCGATCACATCATCCCTCCAAAATCAAAGCCCACTTCCGAACCCGTGGAGAAACATGATGACGAACTTTGGTCACGTTTATATGCGGTTGTTCTACAATGGATCTACGTCACCATCTCGAACTACCTATTGCATACAATCATTAAAACCGATGCCACTGCACAACAAACTTGAGAGCGATTGGAAAGTATTTTTTATGATAACAAGACACAATGTGCCTTGTATTTGGAAAATCAATTTAAGGACATTCAGCAAGACGACTTTCCTAATGCATCTTCCTATTGTCAAGAACTTAAGATGATTGCCGATCAACTCTCAAACATCGGTACACCGGTCACGAATCAACGATTGGTGATGCAACTCATTAAGGGTTTGAATGAAAATTATGACGGCGTCGCTACTATCCTCCA
Source organism: Anisodus tanguticus (assembly GCA_034509755.1). Classification (NCBI taxonomy): domain Eukaryota; kingdom Viridiplantae; phylum Streptophyta; class Magnoliopsida; order Solanales; family Solanaceae; genus Anisodus; species Anisodus tanguticus. The sequence goes on along the minus strand of CM067561.1, from coordinate 19,900,786 downwards.
ACAAAGCACGTCATTGCCTCCATTTTGTGAGCCTCGTTCGAGACTTATCCTGGAAGAAACTCAAAAAAATAAGCGAACTACAGCTAACGCCAGCACCGCCGACACCGCCCTCGTGACCACCGACAATCCACCTGCCGGTGGCCACGACAGAAATAATAGCAGCCACCGCCATGGGCTGCCTACCCGCGCATGGGCTGCGTGGGCCTAGCCGATTTGGGCTGCTCCACCGTGCCCCTACCCGACGTCCTTCTGGACACCACCTATGGCCCGACTGCCCTAGCCTAACATCTTCGGCTCACGTCCACAACAGGCATACAATGTGCAGGTCTCTCCTCCTTCCACCTACACACCGATGAATATTGACGCGGCTATGAACACGATGTCTCTCAATGTTCCAAACGACAGTTTCTATATGGATACCGGCACCACATCTCATATGACGGCATCCCAATGTACTCTCTCATCTTATTTTAATATAAGCAATTTAAATCATAATATTATTATTGGTAGTGGACAAGGCATTTCCATTCGAGGCTATGGACAATCATCCATCTCCCCACCACATCCATCGTTAGTTTTAAAAAATGTCATCCATGCCCCGAAACGTATCAAAATCTAATCTATGTGCGTCGTTTCACAACCGACAATAATATTTCCCTTGAATTTGATCCTTTTGGCTTTTTTTGTGAAGGATCTTATCACAGGGATACGAATAATGAGATGTGACATCACCGGAGACCTCTATCCTATCACTACCGCCGTCGTCTATCCAGTATCATCTCCATCAATCTTTGCAATTATTTCATCTCTGTTATGGCATAATAGATTAGGACATCCGGAAAATTCTGTTTTACACTCCCTTAGCAAAAATAAATTCATTGATTGCAAACATGTCTCTTATCCTCCTATTTGTGAATCTTGCATTTTTTTAGAAACATGTCAAATTGTCATTTTATTCTTCATCCACATGTACTTTAATGCCATTTTATATTATACATAGTGATTTATTGGCTGCTCCTATTTTAAGCATGGTCGGACATAGATATTATGTGTTGTTTTTGGATGATTATTCCAACTTTCTGTGGACTTTTTCTATTGGTAATAAGTCTCAAGTCTATTCTATTTTTTCTTCCTTTAGTGCTTTAATGAGAACACAATTTGAAAAAAATATCAAATGCTTTTAATGTGACAATGGGAGGGAATTCGATAATCAACAATTCAAACGTTTCTGCGCCAACCACGTCCTTGTCTTTCATTTTTCCTGTCCACATACCTCTCCACAAAATGGAAAAGTTGAACGAAAAATTAGAACCATAAACAACTTAATTTGTTCCCTCCTTGCCCACGCCTCTATCCCTCATATTTTTGGCATTACGCCCTCTCAGTAGCAACCTATATCTTGAACATTCTCCCAAACAAGTCTCTCAAACACAAGTCTCACACTCAAGTTCTCTACCATCGGGATCCTTCCTATAAGCATTTACGCACTTTTGGATGTCTATGCTACCCCCTTCATCCCTTTACTCAAATCAACAAGCTGCAACCTTGGTCATCCTCGTGTGTCTTTCTAAGTTACCCCAAATCATCGAGGATATAACTATTACGACTTTTCAAGTAAAAAATAATCGTTTCTAGACATGTCATATTCGATTAGTCCCAATTCCCCTTTGCCAAACTCAATTCTCCACCTCCGGATTCCTTTGACTTCTTAACTGATGGACTAAATCCCTTTCTAATTCATCACTTGCAAAATCATCTTCTACCATCACCGGTAACCGTCCCGAGTCGGGAAGTCCAGGCAGCCCCCCAACGGGAGCCTCGGAACACCCACTCTTGGCTTTCTGATTCAGCCGCCGCCCCTCAGCCAGCTTCCCCGCCCCCTCTTTCTGCTGCCACTGCCTCTCAGCCCCACCCCTTACTTCGGGCCCTTATCTCGATCCCGCTGCCCCACCTCGGCACCCCCTACCCGATCCCGTCCAACTTTCCGCAACACCCTGACGGACAATGAAAATTCGTGTTATGCACGACATTTCCAAACCCAAACGACTATTTAACTTGTCCAATTTGATTGCCCCTTCACCTCTTTCTCGCAATCCAAAAGATGCCTTATCCGATCCTAATTGAAAAAATGCAATGATTGACGAATATAATGCTCTTATTGATAATAAGACGTGGGATCTAGTACTATGTCCTCCTAATGCTAATAAATATTATTTGCTCTATGTGGATTTTTCGACATAAAAAGACATCTGATGGTTCTTTTGAGAGGAACAAGTCCCGTGTATAGGTGATTCCAGGTCTCAACAGGTGGGAGTGGATTGTGATGAAACTTTCAGCTCGGTGGTGAAACCGGTGACCATTCCGACCATTCTCAAAAATGCTTTCTTGCATGGGGACCTTCATGAAACCGTATATATGTATCAGCCTATGGGATTCAGGGATTCGGTTCATCCGGATTATGTGTGTCTTTTGAAGAAATTATTCTATGGACTGAAATAGGCTCCTCGTGTATGGTGCCAACGGTTTGCTGATTTTGTATCCTCTATTGGTTTCTCACATAACAAATCTGATCATTCACTGTTTATCTATAGCAAGGATAATGACAAGGCATACATTCTATTATATGTTGATGATATCATCCTCACTACATCTTCTGATGCACTTCGTTGATCCATTATATCACTCCTTGTCTCTGAGTTTGCTATGAATGATTTGCCCGCCTCAGCTATTTTTTGGGCATTGTTGTTACAAGACATGCATGTGGCTTATTTCTTTGTCAAAGGAAGTACGCCGAAGAAATCCTTGACCGAGCAGGCATGACGTCGTGCAAACCGGCCCACACACCGATGGACACTAATTCCAAACTCAGTGTCTCTTCGGGTTCTATGTATGCCGACCCGACTCACTATCGCAGTTTGGCAGGAGCATTACAGTATCTCATTTTCACGAGATTATACATATCCTATGTCGTGCAATAAATATGCTTATATATGCACAGCCCGACAGATGAACATATAAATGCACTCAAACGTATTTTGCGCAATGTACAAGGTACTCTTCACTTCGGCCTACACTTGTATAAGTCCACACTCTCTGGTCTCACCTCTTATCCTGACGTTGACTGGGGTGGCTGTCCGGACACTCGTCGATCCACATCAGGTTACTGTGTTTTCCTCAGAGATAACTTGATTTCTTAGTCTTCTAAATGACAACCAACTCTGTCTCGATCCAGTGCCGAAGTCGAGTATAGAAGAGTAGCGAATGTTGTCTCTGAGTCTTGTTGGATACGCAACCTTCTGCAAGAGCTTCACTGCCCGATCCGCAAGGCTACATTAGTCTACTGTGATAATGTCAATGCGATATATCTCTCCTACAATCCCATTCAACATCAGCGCACTAAACACATTGAAATTGATATTCACTTTGTACGTGAAAAAGTGGCTCGTGGACAAGTTCGTGTCCTTCATATTCCTTTCCGATATCAGATTGATGATATATTTACTAAAGGACTTCTGCGCATAATTTTTGATGATTTCTGAGCCAGTCTCAGCGTACGCAAACCTCCCGCTTCGACTGCGGGGGTGTGATAGAATATTTCCAGAATATTCTCGTATCTTTGTATATCTTTTATATTAGGTAAATTTATATTCCAATTATAATTAGGAAGATTAGTTACATAGTTTGTAGTCATGTAAATAATCATGTAACACTATATATATTGTACACAATAATCAATGAAAGGCATGGAAAACATATTCCTTTAATATAAATTTTATTTGAAAATTTTAAAAGATTTTATGTTCAAATTCACACTAAAAATTAGTTAGTTTGACCGAATGTCGTACTCCGTGTCACATAAAATGGAATGAAGGGAGTAGTAGTTCTTTTTGTTCTTTTTCTTAATCGGTTTTATATGTGAAATGCTTATCTAATGAAAATCATTCTTAATGAATTTAGGCTTAAATCGATGTTGGAGGAGTGAAGCAAAATTTGGGATCTATGCCGAGATTCTACTTGGAAGAAATTAATATTTAGGATAGTTGACTTTAATTTGTTTGGCTTGTTATCAACCTACTTAATTAATTACTATGGTACTCTATGTTAATTATGATGAAGCATTAGTCTCTAGTTACTATTTTGCTACTTTCAACATTAGTAAAAGAATGTATCCTATGATATATTTTTGCTTTCTAGTTTTTATTTGTATCCTTCGAACCCTTTTGGATTTCAGCTTTGTTTGTCCTTCTCTTCTCCTTTAAGTTTTAAGAAACATGTCAAAAATCACAAAAAGAAATAGTAAATATTTATGTAGCTTTCACAGGATAATAATTATTCTTATTCTTTGTTAGAGTATTAAATGGAACACATAGGCAATCTAGCACTAGAGTGCCACGAAAGTCCATTGAAATTTGTTCTGTAAATTTTAAAATTGTCCCTAACGTAACGTTTTCAACATAGTACAATGCTTTCTTTATAAGAACTTAAGAATTATACTATTCTCACTATTTCAATTTATTTGTCTTAATTACTATTTAGATAGTCAAAGAATATTTTTTCTGATTATAATTTTTTTGAGTACTTTTTGTTAAATATTTTGAATTATTAACTATTGTGACTTATAGTATTTTATATAGTTTCTAAATATGTAAATTTTATTTTTAAAAAAAAATAAAGATTCTATGTTCATATTCACACCAAACATTAGTTACTTTAACCTCATACGGAATCAAATCAAATAAATTAAAACATAGGGAGTAATACGTATCTTTCTTATTGGTACATCACTATACTCCATCGGGATGGGAAAGCAAAGGTGTAACTTTGAAATATTAAAAGTGATATTTTCCGGCCAATTTCATTTGACTAAACATACTACTTATGATATACAACTTTCACGTGCTTCTAGAATACAATCTATGCACCAAATCAAATTAAAGTTAATTTTGGTGTTATATTTTTTGTTATAAATTACCTTTTTAATACTATTATCTATCAAAACAAGTATCTTTATAGTACTTTCAGATTAGTTATATAACAAAATCATGGCAAATGAAGTATTGGACTATAGACAAAAGGTGGTAATAGGGTCATGGTTCAATTTCCCTATAGTCATATAACAAAATCATTGGCAGTGCTGGAGTCCTAATAAATTATTAAGGAATTATTGGTCCAAATTGATGTAAAAAATAAAACATTAATCATAATTCTAATCCGACATTCCATGAACCAAACTAATCATGATATTATCCGATTATCTTATTCTTAGCCGTCTTCCCAACTCAAACACTTAAAACAATTTTCATTCATAATGATGTAATTTGTTAGGTCAATTGCTAACCTATATGAAAATCAATTAGTATATGAAAATAAATTATTCAGTCCCATCTACAATCTCATCACTATAATCATTTGCAGTTTCATTTTGCAGCTCGACAATATTATTAATTTATAATTCACAATTATATCTATTAGCTGATCGAATATTATATTTGTTGATTGCCCATAATATTGGGATCGAAATAATCAGGGCGTCATGCGGAAGCTAATAATTACAAATTTTGGGAGCGACGATAAATCAGACGACAAAGAAAATACATTAAAAAGCATAATATTATAATATAATTTGGTCAAGTGACCTACATATTGAAAAAACTAATATAAAAAGCATAAAACCTATTGAGAGAATAATAATTCCCTAAACAAATTTTTTTAATAACTACATTGTGGATGCTATTGTGTTATGTACGAGAAGAAATGATCTTCTATTTATAGAAGTCCAAAACTTATCTTTCAAAAAAAAGATAAATATGATAGAATCATTTTTCACAAAGAAAATATTTTCTATCAAGAAATCATTTTTGAAATAAATACAATTATAATAGAATTCAAATAAGATAGGATATTCAGGACAAATCCTAACACATAATACAATCCTTCCCTTCTATTTAAACAATAAAACTAGGTACTTTTGACTTCATAGTTAGTTTTCCAACTAATATACGCTTGAATGGTAAGAGGTTGTTGGCTCCGGGAGATAGGAGCAATATAGAGGAATTATCAAAATAATTCTTTTTAAAAAATTCTTCGTTATAGGATAAATTTATGATATTTAATTTTGTGACCCGAAAAGAATTAGTTGGTATTTAATTAGAAAACTATTAATTTTAATCAAATGGTTATTGTACAATAAACTCTAAAATGGTCCCTTATGTTTAAGAATAGGTTCAAACTAATTCCTTAAATATATTCCTTAGGTCCTTTAAGTGTATGCCAAAAGAGGCACTTCTAATTTCCTACCAAATACCTGGACAAAAGTTGTCTGTTAAATTTGAGGAAACTGTGGAAAAAACATTAATAAGAAATATCACGAATTTTTCATCAAATTCTAAACACTGCAACAGAAAAAACTGGACTAAATACCATATATAAACAAAAAGATAGCAGAAGTTGCACCTCCAATATGAGTTCTCACTAAATCTTTTTTTACATAGTTCCCACCAATAAATATTTAGCAAACTATGTTCATTAGATTTGACGACGATCAAAATTGCTTACTTTTTAAAAAAATTTAAGAACCAAAAATGCTTAGAAATATATTAAAAAATTAAGGGTCAAAAACACATTGGAACTATTATTTTTCCGCGAGTTTTGTACCCCAACTATCAACTATTCTCTTTTTCTACATTAACTATCACCATTTATGTGTTAAAACATACTTTAAACTGATTAGACCAACTATCAGTTGTTCCATTTTCTTACATGAACATTCAATTAGATATGTTTTAATACATAAATGGTGATAGTTCAGATAGAAAAAAAGAACAATGATCATTTGGGTGTGAAACTCGGCAAAAAATGATAGTTCAAAGTGTTGTTTTTACCATTATCTCTATATTAAACGAACTATGTTGGAAGTTACCCTCAAATATAAGAGACCATTTAATTTATTAAATTTTCTCAGTTTTCGCCGGTAAACATATAGATACTTTGACCTTTGTATATCCTGAATCTCATAATTATTTGTTGGCTTATTTTTCAACAAAATCGAATGTTACAGCTTCGATAATGGGGGACCACCTTTCTTTCTTCGTAAGATCTTCTCTTTCAAGGACCACCTCAAATTAAAACACAACCCGTTAATCTACATAGTACTGTTAGAGGTTGTTTGGTGGAGTGTATAAGAATAATGTTAGCATTAGTTATGCAAAGATTATTTTTATCCATCGTTTGATTTGATGTATTAAAAATAACATACATTACATAATTTTTAAAAATAATTAGTTGTTTACAAAAATACCCCCTATACTATACTATGTGAGGGACTTTATTGTCAATTGTGTCTTTAACCATGCTAATGAATGCATTAAAACTCATTACATTGCTAATACCATGGTTTGCTAGGTACTAGTAATGCATAGCAGTAATAACAAATAGGGTGTATAACTAATTAGTTATACATAGGATTAAAAAGTGTAAGAAACAAGATATTGTTAATACACAAAGTTAATGCATGCATTATTTTCTCTAATACACCCTACAAACCCATCCCCTGCATTAAAGAAATTGAATTGAAAAAATAAAAAGCAACTGACAAAGTCAAAACGGGTATCAAATCTAGTCCAATGTGTAAACGTGTACAAGTATAACACTACAGTCCATACCCATTATTAGATTAGGATTCCTCTTGTATTGTGATTAGGATTCCTCTTTCCTCTTGTATTAGGATTGTTTATTGTACACTATATGTATTGATATTAATGAGAAAAACTTCCTAAGGAAGATTAATATCATCTTACATGGTATCAAGAGCCAAAACCCTAATCTAGAAAAAAATCCTACCTTGCCGCCACCCCCCCTCTTGGCCGACGGCAACATTATTTTTCTTCTTTTCTTTCTTCCTATATTTTCACAATTCTAATGGAAAATTTGGCTACTTCCACCTCTTCCAGTGCTTCCGCTTCTAACATAGTCGTCATCCAACCACCCACTACCCTCTCCTCACCATCTTTCCATCCGGCTCTCGCCGTTACCAACATCAAGAATTTTATCCCTATAATTCTTGATCAGGAAGATGGTCAATATTGGTCATGGGTGGAACTATTTCGTATCCATGCATGTGTATATCATGTGCTTGATCATATAGACGACTCTTTCCCTCGTCCTCCCGATATGGACGACACCACATGTCGTCGCCTCGATGCCGTAGTCAAACAGTGGATATATGGCACTATATCCAAGGATTTACTATACACAATTATGAAAATAGGTGCCTCTGCCCGTGATCTATGGACACGTTTAGAAGAAATCTTTCAAGACAACAAGAACACTCGCGCAGTGTACTTGGAAGAACAGTTCAACAACACCCGTCTTGAAAACTTTTCTACTATGTCAGAATATTGCAAACAGTTGAAACTGGTGGCAGATTAACTGTCCAATGTTGGTACGCCCGTGTCCGAAACAAATATAGTGTTACAATTAGTTGTAGGGCTCCCTAAGGGTGAATATGACACCCTAGCCACGATGATACAACAGGCTGACCCTCTACCAAGCTTCAACAAAGCACGCTCGCAATTGTTATTGGAGGAGACTCGACGTGCGAAGTAGGATGAGAAAAACCAGAAGGCTTTAGCAGTTGAAACGCCCGCACAACCTCAAGCCAACAACCTCCGCCAGAAAATATCCAACCGCGGCAGCAGGGGTGGCAAGGGTCGCGACAATGGGCGAGGCGGGAAGGGCCGCGGAAAAGGCCGAGGACAACAACCACAACAGATCAGCAATAACGCTTCATGGGCCGACCCAGTCTCTGGCTACCCAAATCAGAACTAGGCCACGATTTTCGGCTTTCATCCAGCCCGGTACCCTTTTCAGCAACAAGGGTTACTGGGCCAGGCTCCAGCTCCGCGCCAACCAGTGTTCCAGCAACATTAGGCCCACGTCGTGCAGGCCTAGTTCCCACAACAAATCTTAAATCAAATCCCCACTGACTTGGGTCAGGCATTCAGCAGTATGAGTTTGCAGCAGCGACGAAAATTGGTATATGGACTCCGGAGCCTCCTCTCACGTCACCAGATCCGCAAGTAATCTTTCCCAATTATTTCGTTTAAAGTCTCCACAATTTATTACAGTTGGCAATGGTCATCGCATTCCAATTCAGGGCTATGGTCACACTCACACTCCGAAACCTCACCCACCATTCTCCCTAAATAACGTACTGCATGCCCCCCACATCATCAAAAATTTAATATCCATTAGAAAATTTACTCGTAATAATTCTGTGTCGGTTGATTTTGATCCCTTTGGTTTTACTGTGAAGGATCTACTTACAGGGACCCCTCTTACAAGATGCAATAGCACGGGGGACCTTTATCTATTCACATCCTCATCCGCTACCGGTTTCCGCCCACATACTACCCTAGCTGCTCTGTCTCCATCAATTTGGCACAATAGGGTCGGACATTTAGGAGCTCCTGTTTTTCATTTTCTTAGAAGTAATAATTTTATTCAATTTAATGGGAAACTTGCCCAGACCTGCATTTCTTGTCAATTAGGTAAACATGTTCGTCTTCTGTTTAATTCCTCAGTTAGTATTACGTTTACTCCATTTGATATCATTCATGTTGATTTGTAGACTTCCCCCATTACCAGCTCCCTAGGTGATAAATATTATCTCGTGTTATTAGATGACTACTCTCACTTTCTTTGGATCTACCCATTGAAATTTAAGTCCGAAGTTTTTGCCAAATTTCTTGAATTTTGCACATTTATCAAAACATAATTCGAACGCGCCATTAAATCTTTCCAATGTGACAATGGCCGTGAATTTAACAACTCTGCGTTTCAAAAATTCTACAACAATAATGGCATGGGCTTCCGATTTTCGTGTCCCCACACGTCCCCTCAAAATGGCAAAGCTGAGCATCTCATCCGTACAATAAATAACATGGTCCGCACTTTTTTGTTTCATGCCTCCCTCCCTCCATCCTTTTGGGTTTATGCGGTTAAAATGGTAGAATACATCCTTAATATTTTACCCACTAGTACCCTCAATAACATGACTCCAACCGAAATCTTACACCGTAGGGTTCCCTCCTATGATCACCTACGGATATTTGGTTGCCTATGTTTCCCAAATCTCTCTTCCACGGCCTCTCACAAATTAGCTCCTCGCACCACTCCGTGTGTCTTCTTAGGTTTCCCGTCGAACCATAGGGGCTATCTGTGCTATGACTTATCCACTCGTCAAATTCACGTCTCGCGTCACGTCACTTTTGACGAGACGCAATTCCCCTTTTCCAACATCCAAAAATTTTAAAAACCAGATTATGAATTTTTAGATAAATCAACTCTCTCTCTTATCCACCTTCGGGAACTGTGCTCGACTGACACCACTACACCGCCTCCATCTGCCATCATATATCACCTACAGTCGGTATCCCTGCCACCAGCGTCCCCCCCCCCGTCGCCGCTTTTTTCCACTTCTAGCACAACTCTGCCTCCAGGTTCCACCAACTCACCGATCACCATCCCACCCACTGTGCCGTCCCAACAGTCTCACCACTATGCCGACCACAATCCGACCATCAACCACCACCCAGAAAACCTAGATACCGGACCTAATACACCACCGACGTCGTACCCTACCCTACAAACCTCCTCCCTTTCTGGCATACCGAGAATCTCTACAACTCCCTACCACAGTTCACCGGCAACCAACGACCAAACCCACTCGACTCCAACCCCAAACTCTGTCAATGTACCACACCACCAGACAACCACCCTCGACAGAAACCCAGTCCCGACAACACAACATACACCATACCCAAATCTGTCGTAACCCAGTCCACCCAACCAGTCGACCAATACCCTTACCCAGCTAGTGCCCACACACCGGATGGAAACCCGTGCCCAACATGGGATTTTCAAACCCAAAGTCCAATTTAACACGTCCACCTAAACAATTTCACCTATACTAAAAAGCCCTAAATTAGCCAAACTAGACCCGAATTAAAATATAGTCATATGTGAGGAGTTTAATGCTTTAACGAAACAGCATACTTGGGACTTGGTTCCTCGACCAGAGGGGGTGAATATGATCCGTTGTATGTGGCTTTTTTGTCACAAGTTCAGGAATAGTGGTGACATAGAAAGATATAAGGAAAGACTAGTGGCAAATGGTACTAACCAGCAAGAGGGCATTTATTGCGGCGAGACATTCAGTCCAGTTATTAAACCGACCACCATCCGCACAGTTCTAAGCATTATTATGGGAAAGCATTGGTCGATTCATCAGCTCGATGTGAAGAATGTATTTCTTCATGGGGATTTACGAGAAACTGTCTACATGCACCAGCCGCCTGGTTTTGTCCACCCAACAGCCCCACATTATGTGTGTCATCTCCGTAAGTCACTCTATGGCCTAAAACAGGCCCTAGAGCATGGTATGATCATTTTGCACATTTCATTATACGTCTCGGGTTTACATGCATCAGATGTGATACCTCTCTCTTTACTGTACATTGAGGCCGTGATACTGCTTATTTACTGTTATATGTGGATGACATTGTTCTTACTGCCTCTACTGCTGTGTTGAAAGATGAGATTATTGCACGTCTCAAGTCTGAATTTGCCATAACTGATTTGGGGAAATTGAGCTATTTTTTGGGGATCTCAGTCACTAGATCCGCTGATTGTATGTTTATTTGCCAGCGTAAGTATGCAGAGTAGATCGTGTACAGGGCTAAGATGGACAATTGTAAAATCATGGCCACTCCAGTTGATTCTAAATCCAAACTTAGTGCAATGGCGGTACTCCAGTGACTGATCCTACTATGTATCAGAGTCTTGCAGATGCACTTCGGTATCTCACCTTTACCAGGCCTGACATTGCCTATGCTGTCCAACAGGTATGCTTGTTTATGCATGCCCCTAGGGAACCTCATTTTACTGCCCTTAAACGTATCATTTGATATGTTAAGGGCACACTAGATTATGGACTACACTTATAACCCTCCGCACCGAACTCGTTATTATCCTACACCGATACAGATTGGGCAGGCTGTCCAGACACCCGCCGCTCTACATCCGGCTACTGTGTGTTTTTGGGTGATAATCTCATCTCTTGGTCTGCCAACGATAAGCCACATTATCCCGTTCGAGTGCAGAAGCTGAGTATAGAGGAGTTGCTAATGTTGTTGCTGAGATCTGTTGGCTCCGAAACCTTCTCTTAGAGCTTCAGTGTCCTTTAAGTAAAGCGTCTCTGGTCTACTGTGATAACATATCCTCTATATACCTGTCTCACAATCCGGTTCAGCATCAGCGAACCAAGCATGTTGAGATGGACATCCACTTTGTTCGCGAGAAGGTTGATCTCAGGCATATTAAGGTATTGCACGTGCCTTCCTCATATCAATACGCGGATATTTTCACGAAGGGCCTCCCAAGACAGTTGTTCCTTGATTTCAGATCTAGTCTTAGCGTTAGGCCTCCTCCCGCTCTGACTGAGAGGGTGTGTAAACGTGTACAAATATAACACTACAATCCCTACCCATTATTAGATTAGGATTCCTCTTGTATTGTGATTAGGATTCCTCTTTCCTCTTGTATTAGAATTGTATATTGTACACTATATATATTGATATTAATGAGAAAGACTTCCTAAGGAAGATTAATATCGTCTTACACAATGTACTAAGAATTAATACCTTATAAGATAAAGTTTATAAATCTGTAAGTCAAAAAGAAATGTACCAATTCAAGTGGCTGCCGAAAGTTCTTCTGTTTTGTGTATGTATTGTACACACGTGCATACACATGCATGGAATAAACTCTTTTTGTAGGACAAATTAAAGCATCTAGTTATTAGTAGAACACCAAAGTCAATCATACATGTATAATTAGTTTGCATGGAATAAACTTTTCTTCGACAGAAAGCATCTAGTTGAGTTGCACTAAAACCACTAATTCCAAAGTGAAAAATACCTCGTACGCTCTCGGTTTATTCCAAAGTGAGTAGCCATTATTTAAAGCAATTGTTGGATATTATATTAGATTGTTATACTTTGTAAAAGTATTATTAGTATATCTCTTATTTTATATAGAATTGTATTTCTATTGTTATTAGGTCTTATATTTTAGGTAGAATTATATTTTTCTATTGTAATTAGGTTGATTAGTTACCTAATTTAAATATTTTTGTACTACTATATATATTCTACATTATTGATGAATACAATCAACGAACATATTATTTATGGTATCAGAGCCTAAAAATACCTCCACCGCCGGTGACCATAGCTCTCGGCCGCCACCCCCACGAAACCCTAGTGTTTTTTTCTTCAGCCATTCTCTCTCCCTTCTCCTAAATTTCATCTTCCATAGCTGACAAAATCAAATTTCATCCTGCACTTGTCGTAAACAACATCAAAAACTTCATCTCTATCACCCTTGAGATGGAAAATGGTCAATATTCCTCGTGGGCAGAGCATTTTAAGATCCATTGTCGTGTTTACGAAGTTATCGACCACATCATCCCTCCTACACCGAAGTCCACAGACCTACCCTCGGCTTCGACTTCTAATGATGCACTCTAGTCTCGTTTGGACGCAGCTGTCCTCCGGTGGATATACGACACAATCTCTAATGATTTGTTGCACACCATCATTCAGACTGATGCCACTCGCCAAACGTGGGAACGTTTGGAAAGTATTTTCCATGACAACAAAACTCAACAAGCGTTATACCTTGAAAACCAGTTCAAGGACGTTCATCGAGACGATTTCCCAAACGTTTGTGCATATTGTCAAGAAAACAAGATGTTTGCTGAGCAACTCTCCAACGTCGGCGCACTAGTCACTAATCAACGATTGGTCATGCAACTTATTGCAGGATTGAACGAATCCTATGACGGCGTTGCTACCATTACCTAATTTAAATATTCTTGTACTACTTATATATTGTACATTATTGATTAATACAATCAATGAACATATTCTAGCTTGTAGGGTGAGGATTGTCCAAGTTCATAGAAGGAGTCAATGTTCCATTCCGTTACCGATGTGGGACTCTTAACACTCCCCCGCACGCCCAGACCCCGTTAACTGGAGCGTGGATGACATAATGTGGGGACCCAACATCGGTGAACATAGAATTGGAATGGGTCTGGCTCTGATATCATGTAAAGATTAGATCTTGGGCCTAACTCAACTCCAAAAGTTAGCTTGTAGGGTGAGGATTGTCCAAGTCTATATAAGGAGTCTATGTTACTATTTCATTACCGATGTGGGACTCTTAACACTTTAATCAGCAACTGCTTCATGCCAAGGTATAATAGATTCTAGAGTGATGTCTCACGGAGGGGCAGGAACTTGCGGGGTGGAAGGAGATTCAGAACCCCTTTGCTTGAAAATCACATGGTATATACAAGGTCAAAAATCTATCATCATATATATGCATATATATCAAATAATGAACCTCTCGGGTGCATATCATGCGTCCGTCACTGCTCACAAGTATGGTTCAAATTTGATGCGTTTGCTATTGTTTTCGTGTTTTTCTTGACAAAAGGTACTGCTGAGATGTATTTCAGGTCTCCATTAGCCTTGAACCTGCTATTTGCATATATTCATACTCAATCAAACGGAAAATAGTTCATCCACGAAGCATATAATAAAACATGTCAGTGCTGGAAACTAAGAGAAGAGTCATAAGCATATAACCGATGTGACTAGCAAATCAAAAATTGAAAAAAAGAAAACATGAAATAGTATGTGTATTAGACAAGAAAAGGCAAAATACGATGGTGTTGCAACAACACAAGTTTCTCGAAATTCAAAAAACTAATAAATTCGACAAGGAACTAAAGCATTATCATGCCCTCAAACTAAAATTGTGGAATCAAATTGATTGAACTTAAAGGCTTATGTACTTAGAATACTCCTAAGTTCAAATATAATCAACTACATTTAGAATGGTTTAAAGAGAGTGATATTATTAAGCTTACTCCAGTGAGTATCAACTTGAGGCTTTCTTCGGCGCTCATTATGGCCTGCAAGGCTTTTGCGACAACTGCGTCTGCATTCATCAAATTCTTCCAGCAAGTGAAACCTGAATCAAAGAAAGGTCACAAAAATCTATGCTGGTGTAGCAGCTAAAGGCACACATGCTACATCATAACCGCTAAATTGTGACATTTCAAACAGCATGGATAAAAATTAGCTGGAAGAGTAGCTAAAATTAAGATCTATGCTAGCCTGTTTTCACTAAACCATGGAGGGTAGCTTTTACTTGAGGATGATTCAGATAACAAAATGGATTTGGAGGACTCTACAAATGAAAAACTGCAACTATGTATATTCCTTCACCTTTGTACAGCTTTCGCTCGTTCATTCAAAGTCAAGTTTACAGAAACAGTTGGACTCAAGTTAAAGTCGATATGGAAAATATAGGCAGCTCGAGAGGAATTTTCACGATGAGTCACTCTCTTTTCTCAGAAAGTTCTACTGCTAAAACGTTCTTAAAGAGGGAAACAAGAGTTATAGTTATATGCCCTTTACTTTGTATGTTTCTGTGACGCCCATGATGGAGGGCAGGCCAACGAGGATAGGTCAGGGAGAAGACTGCCAGGATTCTAGGATTACAAGCTTATGGAGAAGGGGTGCACATGATGATACCTTAGACGAATCTCACATCATAATGGGAGAGGAAAGTGAAGTGCTTTATATCGCATAGCACAAGTTCACATGGTACACACACTTTTGGACTCCATAATGCCGGAACCCGAAAGATAAATCCGTGAGGCCTGTTGGACAAAAGCAGACACTACGTGGCATGGGTTGTTGCACTTTCTTCGGAGACGTTTTCATCCACAAGATTTTCTCCTTGGATTAATTTTGTAAGTCTCATACAAAAACTAGCAAATTGGTACCCAATTTCCCTAGATCAAACTCAATAACATTGATGAATTCACAATATGAAATGTAGTTATATTATAATTTTGACTAGGTCATTAATGTGTTCCAACCTAACGAGATCTTACAACACCAACAGAAGAAAACAGAAGACAAGCTGGACTATACCTGCTACACTGCTGACAAAACATTTGCTCGACGCCATTAACGATAACTTTAGCAGTTTTTGAGTGTTCATCACACACTCTGTGCCTTTTGTGATAACCTTTTGAGGAGCTCAGGTCCTTGTTACAACCATAAACTTGGCAGAGAGGAACCTGAGAATACAAATTTGTGGTCCTCGGTCTTTTTCCTAGTAGCAACGGTTCCACTGAAGAAAAATCTGAGTTCTCCATCAAAGATGAATAACTCTTGACTTCTCCATTATCAATCGACTGGTCCAATTTCAATCCAATTGGCGATGATATTGGATCATTAGACCTATTAGCCATATGATTACATCTGGCTTCACGTTCTACTCCTCCCAGAATTTGGTCCAAGTTAATTACAGAATTAGATAACAATATCTTCCTAGAAGCATCAGTTGTTTCAGCACCTAAACCTCCTGACAATTGGTTACTCGCGGTACATTTCTTCAAAATATCAGCAATACCCGATTCTTGTAATTCTGTATCTACATTTATTTCTTGACTAATGCCAAACATGCTTTTATCAGTGTTAAATATACACAATATACATGTGTGTATTGTGTAAATTGCTCTCGGGTTTTCTCCCCTTATTACCGTAAATAGAGTATATAATTTAGGTAAAGTTTAGTCTCCTAGTTTAGGTAATGTTGTGGTGTAATTAGTATTGTACACTTACCATAATAGTTGTATTACCATAATTGTATAGTTAGTATCCAAATAGAATAAGGTTTTAGGAGTAGAATAGGAATAAGATTCTCCTATTATGGAAATATGTAAATTGTATATATAGCCTTTCAATTAATGAAAATAATCAAGGGATTATTTCTTTCATGGTATCAAGAGTCTAGGTTTATTTTCTCTCCCAAATTCTCCAAAAAAAAATCCGTCGACTCCTTTGCAAATTCCGAGACCTTGCTCTCGATTTTTCGTGCCGACGAGAACCCCCTTCTTCCTAAATTTTTCTCCCTAATCCCTCAATCACATGTTATTCTATCAATATGTCGACATCCCGGAACATGTTTCATCCTACCCTTACAGTTTCTAACATCAACATTAACATCCCTCTTGTTCTTGAAATAGAAAACGTCTAATATGCGACGTGGGCCGAACTGTTCAAAATTCACGCACGATCACATAGAGTCATCCATCACATAATCCCCGCGGCTCCTGAGGATACTGAGGTGCCAAAACGCGTGGATGATCCTAAGTTGTGGACGACTCTTGATGCTACCGTCCTTCAGTGGATATATTCCACAATTTCTACCGTCATTTTGCAAACAATTATTGAGCCTGACGCTACGGCACAAGCGACTTGGGACAGACTGCATGATATATTTCAAGATAATCAAAATTCTAGAGTCGTTACACTTGAGCAGGATTTCTCCCACGTCAATAAGGAAGATTTCCCTAATGCTTCGGCTTATTGCAAAAGATTAAAGGAATTGGCGGATCAACTTCGAAACGTTGGCGCGCCAGTTTTGAACAATCGTATGGTCCTCCAAATAGTTTTCGGCCTCTCCGAGGCCTATAGTGGTGTTGGAACGCTTCTTCGGCAAAGCAATCCGCTTCCGTAATTTTATCAGGCTCGTTCTATGCTTACACTCGAAGAAGTAGGCATGTCAAAATGAGCAACTACCGGTGCTAGTCCCGTAGTCATGATGACCGAGTCCATGGTGTATCCTATCGGTTCAAACAACTCAGGACAAAACCGCAACAACGGTGGCGGTAAAAAGGGTGGAAATAAGAAAAATAATGGCAAGAACCGTGACGGCAACAATGGCGGCAGCCGACAGAATGGTGGTGGCGGTGGGGGTCCTCGCAGTGGTCAACAACATCAGCAGCAGTTCTGGGGCCCACAGTGGGCCCCTATGCAGTGGCAGTGGGCCCCTATGTAGCAGATTAGGCCCAGCCAGTTTGTCCCTCAGCGACAGTTTCAGCCCAGCAACTTCTCGCCCAACTGGCAATGGGCGGCCCAGCAACAGTCCAGGCCTAATTCGGCCTGGTCCACATACAGCCAGTAGTCTGGGTCGAGACCGCAAGTAGGGGTGCTTGGGCCTCGGCCCCCGCAAGCCCATCACGCAACGGCACCCACGCCTACCGACATCAAAGTCGCAATGCACACGCTTGGTTTAAATCCTCCGGACCCAAATTAGTATATGGACACCTGTGCCACTACCCACATGACATCCGATTCAGGTACGCTCTCGTCTTATTTCAATTTGAGCAACCCTCGCGGTATAATTATTGGTAATGGTAATTCTATTCCAATTCGTGGTTATGGTCATAAGACGTTATCTCCCCCTAATCCACCTCTTATCTTGAAAAACACCCTACACACCCCCAAATTGTTTAAAAACTTAGTGTCAGTCCGTAAATTCACTACTGACAATTCCGTTTCTATTGAATTTGATCCATTTGGTTTCTATGTGAAGGATTTCAAGACGGGGAGTCCTCTCATGAGGTGTGATAGTAGGGGAGATCTTTATCCTATCACACCCAGTTCCGGTCCATCGTGTCAAGCCCTGTCATCAGCCTTTGCAGCCATTTCTCCTTCCTTGTGGCATGCTCGTCTTGGTCATCCGGGATCATCTATTTTGTCGTCTTTAGATAAAAATAATTTTATTTCATGTAAGGGTATGAGTCATACTCCAAATTGTCAGTCTTGTTCTTTGGGAAAATTATTAACTTACCATTTGTAGACTCAAATTCTCATACTTTAATGCCATTTGATATTATTCATAGTGACTTATGGACATCTCCGGTTCTTAATTATGTGGGTCATCGGTATTATGTTCTCTTTTTGAATGATGATTCTAATTTTTTATGAACGTTTCCGATAGCGAAAAAATCTCAACTTTTTTCCTTCTTCTTAAAATTTAGAGCATTCATTAGAACTCAATTCGAACGAAAATTTAAAATATTTAGTGTGATAATGGCAAAGAATATGACAATGGGGTGTTTCGGTAATTATGTGATAATAATGGGATCAATTTTTGTTTTTCTTGTCCTCATACGTCTTCACAAAATGGGAAAGCCGAACGCAAAATTCATTCCATAAATAACATTGTCCGAACTCTATTAATTCATGCTTTCGTACCCCTATATTTTTGACATCATGCTCTTCAAATGGCTACATATCTCCTTAACATAATTCCTTCCAAAGGTCTGACATATTCCCCCCCCCCCCTTCAATTTTTATATAATAAGACTCCTTCTTATTCTCATCTTCGGGTTTTGGGTGCTTATGTTATCCGTTATTCTCGTCCAGCATAATTAACAAACTTCAGGCCGGTCTACTCCTTGTGTGTTTTTGGATTTTCCATCTAATCATCGTGGTTACAAATGCTTTGATTTATCTTCCAATAAAATCATCATTAATCGTCATGTAATTTTTTATGAAATCCAATTCCATTTGTTAAAGTTAATACTCTCGAGCCTAGTTCGTATAATTTTTTGGATGATGGTATTGTCACGACCCGACCCGACGGGCCGCGACTAACCGCCCTAATGACGTCATTATACTTACCTGTCACACATAATCCAACTAACCCTTAATGAGTCTGAAATCCGGCAGCATAACGTCGCAATAACAACATATGCCAGGGTAGGCAAGCCGACAAGGCTGCCTTTACCCCCGAATGCACCTGTCTCCTGAGGAGTCACAACTAGCCAACACAACATAACAAGCAAGCCGACAAGGCTGCCACCAGATAGTAACGTATATACATGGGAACACCCCAAAGACACGAATACAATAACATGACCGACCCAAACAGAGTCATAACCCTTACATACGTACAACCCACCACCGTCTACGCACCTCTATAAGAAGAAGAACGACATATGACGGGACGGGGCCCCGTCGTGCCCCTAAATACAAACAAGCTCTAAAGAGATTCGGTACCAACATGACAAAACTCTGGATCAAAGGAGCTTTCCAACCTGCTGAGTAGGAACCTAGGCCTGAGGTTCACCAAACTGAGAGCATGTACCTGCGGGCATGAAACGCAGCCCCCCGAGAAAGGGGGGTCGGTACGAAATAATGTACCGAGTATGTAAAACATGAAGTCGTAACATAAATCATAAGTAGCCAACGAAAACATGAGATCGGTATAAAAATCAGATCCAAATCCAACCGTGCCATAAACCATAAAAGTCACCGTGCCTTATAAAAATGAGAGTCAAGGCAAGAAAACATGAATGCCTGTCCATATACATATATATACTCGTAACGTAACCCGGCCCACTAGTGCGGGACTCGGTGGAATCATATCATAACCCGGCCCATGCCGGGACTCGGTAAATCATCTCTCATCTATGGATCCATCCTACGTAACCCGCCCTCTAGTGAGGGTCTCGGTGAACAATGCAAGGCCGTGCACGAGTCGTAACCCGCCCGGACTCGGTGAGGTGATGTAGTAACACTTAGCACGAGTAGATGTCATGAGTAACCATATGTAAGTAAAAATCATCATTTGACTCTCAATCAAATCATTGTAATAAAGTCATAATAAACTCTTTGCTGAAAAATCATAGGCACTTCTCATAACAATCCTCATTAGGAATTAAACTGTATAAGAATTAAGTACGTCCGCCGTACTTTCATTAAATCATGCCAAAAAGAAAGAAGTAAGAGTTTCACATACCTCTTAGACGAATTATCAACTCAATATTAGAGCATGCCTCATTTTAGAACTTCAACCTTGTTGTCGAATTTATCTAAGTTCCACGGGTCCTTGTAAGCTCTAAGAATTATTATCTACATCATACGGACGAATTACATCATAATCGAATCAACACATTAAAAACAGATTCTTAGGGACATTCTAACGAACACCTTGAACGCGTAGAACCTATATTCCTTCTATATCGAAATCTATGTAAGTAGTGAAACATCCAACTCTCTTAATCCTCCTTCTTATACTACTAAAATCTCCAAAATAGTACCACGATTTCACATGCAAGCCCAAAGAACTCCCAATTACAAAGAAATCCTAACGATACCCAACCCAAATTCGCATTTTCGACAATCGTCTTTAGAACTAATAGCAAGAATGACTTCGAAAATTGTACAAACTATTAAGAACAAGGAAGGTTACCTCATTAAACACATCGACGAGAATCATTGGGAAACCCTTTTGCTCGACACGACTTCCGACAACCGAAACGGACCCCAAAAATCGATTCGCCCGGAATCCGATTGTATTCAAGGTTTCTGTTTAGCTTCGAGTTTCTACGCTTGTTCTTGGCTTCGATTCTACCGGAATCAAAGCCCGAACACCAAGAATTCTCCCTCGTTTTGGTTATATGGAAGCTCCCTAAAATCCCCATTTTCGACCGCAACTTCACGAGAAAACCCATCAACTGAGGCTTACCTCCACCCGCTAGAAATGTGACCCTCTAATCCCTCACAGATTCTTGATGAAGTAGAAGATTGAAGAGATGGAAGAAAGAAATGGAGAAAGAAGAAAGAAAAAAATGGCGAAGGAGCCCTTACGGGCGTTGATATCGTCGACCGGTCGATTTGGGGCTTGGTCACCCCCAAATCGTTTATAACATTACCCTTACCAACTCCCACTATAAATTGTCCCATCCATAATTAATTAATCCCACAATTAATTAATTATACACAATTAAATTTCCGGTCTCCAATTATTTAAATCCCGACGATTACTAAAATCCTCATATGTCAATATCATAATTCCCGTAATAAAAATACCAGTCTAAACTCTCTTCGGGGACACACAATTATTATTCAACTCCGTCGTCACTCTTACTAAATCCCAAAATTATTTCGGGATCACGCCCTTTTATATACTAATCCTCCTATTAATATACACAAGTACAATGAAAATTTTCCCGGGTCCGGGTCTACTCACCTACGTTATGAGTTCAACCGTTACCCGAAAATACGGGGCGTTACAGGTATATCCCCGTATTTTACTCACCATTTTTTGAACATGTCCCGCACCCAAAATTCTCCAGTGGGCCCACTGCCCGCTGGCCCCACTGGTCCGTCGCACACTACCGTCACTGGGTCAGTTCCAGCGATTGGGCTAGTCCAGCCCAATTCTGGAACTGGTCCAGTTCCGGCTCCAGGTTACCGATTTGGGCCAGCAGGCCCACTGCCTGCTGGCCACTCCGCCCCGAGTCACAAAAATTCCTAAAATCCACCCGCCTCTGCCCCGAGTCATGGACCAGTCACCCGTAGTCAACAGGGCATTTTTACACCAAAAAGACATTTTAATGTTCTTAAATCACTCTTACCCCGAAATCCTGTATCTGCATTAAATGACCCGAATTAGAAAAATTGCTATGACCGATGAATATAATTCTCTTATTGATAATAAGACATGGGTGTTGGTACCCCGCCCATCTGGTATTAATATTATTAGGTCTATGTGGATTTTTGCTCATAAGGAAAATTCAGATAGTTCATTTGCTCGATATAAGGCGCGGTTTGTGGGTGATGGTAAGACTCAGCAGGTTGGGGTTGATTGCGATGAGACATTTAGTTCGGTGGTCAAGCTGGCTACCATTCACATTGTGCTTAGCTTGGCTCTTTCAAAGGCATGACCTATTCATCAGTTGGATGTAAAGAATGCTTTCATACATGGTGATCTCAAGGAAACAGTCTATATGCATCAGCCGTTGGGGTTCAGGGATCCCAAACATCCTCATCATGTCTGTTTGTTGAAGAAGTCCTTATATAGGCTTAAGCAGTCTCCATGGGCCTGGTATACGCGGTTTGCAGACTATGTTTCGACTATTGGATTCACTCACAGCAGATAAGATAATTCATTATTCATCTACCGTCGTGGTTCATCCGTGGCCTATATCCTGTTATATGTGGATGATATTATTTTGACGGCCTCTTCCGATGCCTTACGCCAATCTATCATGACACTGCTCAGCTCTGAGTTTGCTATGAAAGACTTGGGACCCTTGAGTTACTTTTTGGGGATTGCTGTCACTCGACACTCCGATGGGTTGTTCTTATCTCAACGGAAGTATGCAGCTGAGATCATCGAGAGGGCTGGGATGTCATCATGTAAGTCCATTTCCACTCCAGTTGATACTAAGCCTAAGTTGAGTGTCGCGGCCGGCGTACCCTACGAGGATCCAACCCGCTATCGCAGTCTTGTAGGGGCCCTTCAGTATCTTACCTTTACGAGACCGAATATTACATATGTTGTCCAGCATATGTGTTTGTTCATGCATGATCCCAGAATTGAGCACATGAATGCACTCAAACGCATCATTCGGTATATTCAAGGTACACTTGACTATGGTTTGAATTTATATCCTTCCTCGCCGTCCACATTTGTCTAGTATACGGATGCTGATTGGGGTGGCTGTCCCGACATTAGACGGTCTACGTCAGGCTATTGTATGTTTCTTGGAAACAACTTGGTCTCCTGGTCTGCAAAGCGTCAGTCGACTCTATCCCGCTCAAGTGTTGAGGCTGAATATCAAGGGGTAGCTAATGTGGTCTCGGAATCATTTTGGTTACGTAATTTGCTTTTGGAGCTTCATTGTCCCATTCAGAAGGCAACCTTGGTTTATTGCGATAATATTAGTGTCATCTACCTTTCTGGTAATCCGGTTCAGCACCAACGCACTAAGCATATCGAAATGGACATTCACTTTGTCCGCGAAAAGGTTGCATGTGGTCAAGTTCGCATCTGCCATGTCCCGTCGAGACATCAAATTGCCGATATCTTTACAAAGGGTCTTCACTCGGTCCTTTTTGAAGATTTTAGGGACAGTCTCAGCGTTCGAAGACCGCTCGCTATGACTGCGGGTGTGTGTTAAATATACATAATATACATTGCTCTCGGGTTTTCTCCCATTATTACCGTATATAGAGTATATAATTTAGGTAAAGTTTAGTCTCCTAGTTTAGGTAATGTTGTGGTGTAATTAGTATTGTCCACTTACCATAATAGTTGTATTACCATAATTGTATAGTTAGTATCCAAGTAGAATAAGGTTTTAGGAGTAGAATAGGAATATGATTCTCCTATTATGAAAATATGTAAATTGTATATATAGTCTTTTAATTAATGAAAATAATTAAGGAATTATTTCTTTCCATCAACATCAGAAACGGGGTTCAAATTCCAATCCTTAAGAATATTTCTAAACAGAAGGCCTCTTCCTTCCAAAGCATAGTTAATTGGTTCCATTGCCAGCACAAACAAAATTTGCTCAAAGTAGTCTAACAACAAAACTTCTCAGGCTTGGTGCTGCTAATTTAATAACTTCACCAAAAGCAGCATCCAAATTGATTTCTGAATATGCAAACAAATTTTATTTTTTAAAAAAAAAAAGTGATAACAAGCATCAGTAAAAAGTAGGTTCATATCTTGAAATTATTCATCCAAAAAGAAACAAAGGTCAAATCTTGAAATTAAGACCTTACATGTAAGTTGTAACCCAAGAAAATCAAATTAGAAAAGTCAGGAAAAAAGACTACTGTTTTCATGCAACATAAGCCAACAAATTGCCCCAATAGAAAAGACTACTGTTTTCATGCAACATAAGTCATTTTATGGTTTGAAACAGGCCTCTCGAGCGTGGTATGATCGCTTTGCACAATACATTATGCAAATTGGGTTCGTATGCAGCAAGTGTGATAATTCTCTATTTACTTTTCATCGCAGTAGTAGCATTTCTTATTTATTATTATATGTGGATGGCATTGTGCTTACTACCTCCTCTGATGTGTTGAAAATAAGATCATTGCACTACTTAAAACCGAATTTGATATGATTGACTTGGGGAAGTTAAGCTATTTTTTGGGATCTCAATAACTCGTTCTGCAGATACTATGTTTTTATGTCTGCGCAAGTATGCAGAGGAGATAGTGTACATGGCTAAAATGGCGAACTGCAAGATCATGTCCACTCCGGTTGACTCTAAATCAAATCTTAGTGTTGTTAATGGTAACCTAGTGTCTGATCCCACTCTTTACAGGAGTCTAGCAGGTGCACTTCAGTATCTTACTTTCACCTAGCCTGACATCGCTTATAATGTTCAGCAGGTATGCTTGTTTATAAATGCCCCTAGGGAGCTTCATTTTACTGCCCTTAAACGTATCATCCGATATGTTAAGGGCACACTTGATTATGGATTACATCTATACCCCTCAGCAGCGACCAGGTTGTTAGCATATACGGATGTTGATTGGGCAGGATGTCCAGACACGCAACGCTCCACCTCCGGCTACTGTATGTTTTTAGGAGATAATCTCATTTCCTGGTCTGCCAAGAGGCAAGCCACATTATCCCGGTCGAGTGCAGAAGCAGATTATAGAGGCGTTGTAAATGTTGTGGCTGAGATGTGTTGGCTCCGAAACCTTCTTTTGGAGCTTCAGTGTCCCTTGCGTAAGGTGTTTGTGGTCTACTGTATAACATATCCGCCATATATTTATCTCATAATCCGGTTCAGCATCATCGAATCAAACATATTGATATGGATATATACTTTGTTCGTGAGAAGGTTGCTCTCGGTCATGTTAATGTGTTGCATGTGTCTTCCTCATTCAGTACGCGGATATCTTCACGAAAGGTCTTCCTAGACAGCTATTTCTCGACTTCCGATCATTTCGGCATCTGGCCTCCCCCCGCTCCGACTGAGGGTGTGTATCAACATGTACTAGAATCCCAATTTAATCTCACCACCTAATTAGAATATATCATATATATTGTGTAAATATTTAGTGATGTAGAATTATGGTAAGTAGAGGATTCTTATTGTACTAGGATTCCACACATTGTACACTATATATATATATATATATATATATATATATATATATATATATATATATATATTAATGAGAAAGTCTCCCCAAGGGAGATTAATACACTCTTACACCATGGTCTTCTTGTAAAACTTGGTATTTTATGTATATATTTTCTAAAATTGGTATAATATTAACTATTGGAACACATGTTAAAAGAAGGCTAAATGGTGCACTGGTTCAAGGTTAAGCTAGTTACTTGTTGGTTTACTGAAGGAAAATTTGAGCATTTACCCTTCCTATAATACTATTACATGTAATCTTATATACTACTATGAAAATAGTAATACTATTATAGAAACCTTCATATTGTATATCCTATAGTTATGTTTCTATTAGCACGTGTGTACCACTATTGTATTTATCATATTTAGTGTTATGTAATTATGGTAGAACGAGGATCCCTGTTGTATAGGGATTCCACATTGTACACCTATATATACCATGTAAAGAATGGATATTGGGTCTAACTCAACCCCAAAAGCTAGCTCAACTTCACTAAATCAGTCATAGCAAATTCGGTTTTAAGTAATGCAATGATCTCATTCTTTAACAACTCAGATGAGGCAGTAAGCACAATGTCATCCACATATAATAACAAATAAGCAATGTTATTACCATGATGAAAAATAAATAGAGAATTATCACACTTGCTGCATATAAACCCGATCCACATAATGTAATGTGCAAAGCGATCATACCACGCTTTAGGGCCTGTTTCAAATCATACAGTGACTTACGGAGATGACACACGTACTGAGGGGCTGCTGGATGGACAAAACCAGACGACTGGTGCATGTAAACAGTTTCCTTCAAATCCTCATGTAAAAATGCATTTTTACATCAAGTTGATGAATCGGCCATTGCTTACCCATAACAATACTCAGAATTGTACGAATGGTGGCCGGTTTAACAACCAGACTGAATGTCTCACCATAATCAATACCCTCCTGCTGATTAGTGTCGTTAGCTACAAGTCTTGCCTTATATCTCTCTATGACACCATTGTCTCTGTATTTGTGATGAAAAAGCCATATGCAATGGACCACATTCATCTCATCTGGTCAAGGAACCAAATCTCACGTGTGTTGTTTCGTTAAAGCATTAAATTTCTCACATATGGTCGCATTACAATTAGGGTCTAGTTTGGCTAATCTTGTGTTCTTGGGAATTAGGTAAATGATTTGTATGGATAGGTTAAACTGAACTTTGGGTTTGAAAATCTCGTGTTGGGAACGGGGTTTCCATTAGGTGTGAGGAGGCAGTGGGTGGGTGGAAATTATGCTGGGTTGGTGGATTTGGGTCTCGGGTTTGGTGGTTGGCAACAGAATGGTGACGGGTGCAATCAACGGGACATGGAAGTGGGTGAGTGGTGTCAGGATCTGTTGTCGAGGTGGATAGGACAGTGGGTCAGGTGGGGTCGATGATGTGGGTAAATCGGTGTGGTATGGGTAAGGCGAAGTCGGGTATGGTGAAGGTGGAGGGTGAGGACTGTTATGATGGTGTGTCGGTATGGCAGTGGCGGTCCGGGCACAGAGAATTGTACAGGTCGGAGGTACAGTGACTGGTAGGGTGTCGGTGGAGGGGTGGTTGACAGGGTTGTCGACTATAAGGTTTTATGGATGCGGCGACACAGTCGATGGTGGCGGATGGTACTGGTTGGTGGTAGGGGTGGTTGTCGGTGATAAGATAGAGAAGTTGTGCCGATTGCTGGTGGTGGTGGAAATCGGTGATGTTTGTGACGGAGACATAGGTAATGACACAGAGATGCTGGGTCGACTGCCGGTGGTGGTGGCAGCCGACGGTGGCTGTGACAGTGGTACACCGGTGGACTGATGCAGTTGGCCACCGTGATGGCAAAGCCAATGGGATACCTTGGGAAGGGGATATCTGGGCTGTCGGAGACCGAGGTTGGACTGCCGGTGGTGGCCTTTGGTGCGGCGGCAGCCACCAGAATAGTGGCAGCATGACGAAATACTTATTGGACAAGCGGTGATGGGTCCGAATCTTTGAGGAATTAGTAATCAGTGACTCATAATTTTTAATGTTGTCAAAAGGGAAAACATACTCAACAAAGGTGACATGGTGAGAAATTATGATTTTGTTGGTGGAGAGCTCATAGCACAAGTACCCCATATGGTTTGACGAAAAACCTAGGAAGGCGCACAGAGTAGATCGGGGTGCCAATTTGTGGGGGGCGTGGATGTCAAATTAGGGTAACATAGACAACTGAAAATTCTAAGATGGTCATAGGTAGGGATCCGACGGTAGAGAATTTCGGTGGGTGTCCTATTTTGAATCGCACGGGTGGGTAGAATGTTGAGAATGCGTTCTTCCATTTTTAGTGCATATACCTAAAAAGTAGGTGGGAGAGACGCATGAAAAAAGAGGGTACGAATCATATTATTAATTGTTCGGAGAATTCTTCCGGCTTTTCCATTTTGAGGGGAGGTGTGAGGGCACGAGAAACGAAAGATCATGCCATTAGCCGCACAAAATTTATGAAATAGGGAATTAATAAACTTTCGACCATTATCACATTGAAATGATTTTATGTTTTTTTCAAATTGCATTTTAACCAGTGTATGAAATTCAACAAATTTGGAGAACACTTGAGATTTGAGTTTGAGCGGATATACCCAGAGAAAGTGAGAAAAATCATCCAAAAATACCAGATAATATTGTGCCCTAAGTTGCTAGTTATGAGAGATGTCCATAAATCAGCGTGAATAATATCAAAGGGGGAGAAAGTAGTACTCATAGAAGCCGTAAATGGTAGTCTAATGTGTTTCCCTAACTGATAGGAGGGGCAACTATGAGAAAGGTTCCCTTTGTTACATTGGATTAAATTTCGATTTCTAAGAGAATAAAAAACGTGAGAACCCGGATGACCAAGTCTACATTGACACGTAGAGGGAGATATGGTAAGACTTGTGGCTAACAACACTAATCAGCAGGAGGGTATTGATTGTGGTGAGACATTCAGTGACTAGATCTGCAGATACTATGTTTCTTTGTCATCTTAAGTATGCAGAGGAGATTGTATACATGGCTAAAATGGTGAATTGCAAAATCATGGCTACTCCAGTTGACTCTAGATCAAAGCTTAGTGTTTTGGATGGTGATCCAGTGTCAGATCCCATTCTTTACAGGAGTCTTGCAGGTGCACTACAGTACCTCACTTTCACCAGGCCTGTTATTGTTTATGTTGTTCAACAGGTATGCTTATTTATGCATGCCCCAAGAGAGTCTCACTTTACTGCCCTCAAACGTATCATTCGATATGTTAAGGACACACTTGATTATGGTTTGCATCTCTACCCCTCCGCACCGAACAGGTTGTTGTCATATACGGATGCTGATTGGGAAGGTTCTCCGGACATGCGACGCTCCACCTCAGGCTACTGTGTGTTCTTAGGGGATAATCTTATTTCTTGGTCTGCCAAGAGGCAACTCACATTATCCCGTTCGAGTGCAGAAGCAGAATATAGAGGCGTTGCTAATGTTGTTGTTGAGATTTGTTGGCTCCGAAACCTTCTTTTGGAGCTTCAGTGTCCATTATGTAAGACTTCTTTGGTTTATTGTGATAATATATCCTCCATATATCTGTCTCATACTCCGGTTCTGCATCAGCGAACCAAGCACATTGAGATGGACATCCACTTTGTTCGTGAGAAGGTTGCTCTCGGTCATTATGGGTATTGCATGTGCATTCTACATATCAATATGCGGATATATTCTCCAAGGGTCTTCCTAAACATCTATTCCTCTACTTCATATACAGTCTTAGCATCCGGCCTCCTCCCGCTCCGATTGAGGGGGCGTATTAGCATGTGTGTACCACTATTGTATTTACCATATTTAATGTTATGTAATTATGGTAGAACGAGGATCCTTGTTGTATAAGGATTCCACATTGTACACCTATATATATTTTGTATTAATGAGAAAGACTCTCTAAAAAAGATTAATACAATCTTACCGTTTCAATAGAGAATATACTATGGCTCTCAATTAGTTACCGCTTACAACACGTTCACTTATACTGTAAGTTGCTTGAAACTGTGCTACGATTGATTTGAAAGATACGTAAATATACAATAGATGCATATTTTGAATATTGTATATTGATTATAAATATTGGCTTCACCTCGAAGGAGTAAAATTAATGAGAAGGGAGGGAGCAAGAGAGTAGAGACTTGGATAGTTAATTTAGTTATCTATGCCGAGCGTGGAATCGGCGTATTCTGCATTTTATAATATTTACAAGAATCAAGATAGTGTGAACAACTCCACGAGTTAGCACATGACCTCTTTTAATTAACGCAATGATTTCAGTGCCAATCTTTTTTGAAATAAACATATTACTTCTTGTGAAATACCACAAAATGTGGAAGAATAATTATATATGATGGGTTGGATAAAAAAAATTCATTCTTAATTAGAGATTTTCGTTCGAGCATTAGAGGGAAATAACAGTTGGAAACGACCTCTATTATCTCGTAGGCTTAGGAGCAAAAGGAGGAATCCACTCGAGGAGAGGCTCACGTCTGATTAGCTAGTTGGTGAGGCAATAGCTTATCAAGGCGATTATCAATACATGATCCGAGAGGATAATCAGCTACACTAGGATTGAGACACAACCCAAACTCCTACGGAAGCTGTAGTGGAGAATTTTCGATATAGAAAAAATTATGGTAGGAAACGCTTTTTCTTTAATGAGCTTTATATAATTTAAATTTGGATTAGTCGTGCCTTAATAAGTATGCCCCAAAATAAAACTTGTAAAAGGATAAAAGATTAATTGAATAGCCCGACTCAAATGAATAGTTTTAAGGGGATGATCTTTTTTTAAACAAAAAGTTGAATCACGTTCATGGCTGTTCCAATACCATGTGATAGAGAGTACCAATCAATGTTACAAGTTCAGAGCATCTATTTTTAAATTTTGATATACTTGAGGCCAGGGATTGTGAATTAGGGGTGGCCAGTGGGCCGGGCTCAGGACCGGCGGGCCGGGTTTGGCGGGATCGGATCGGGGCGGGACGGGGAAAATGGCGGGATCGGGGCGGGGCGGGGCGGGTCAGGCGGGATCGGGGCGGGGCGGGTCAGGCGGGATCGGGGCGGGGCGGGGCGGGTCAGGCGGGATCGGGATAGGCGGGATTTGCTGAAGTCCAGCCCCGATCCCGATCCCGTCGGAATCGAGATTCCGGGCGGTTTTTTTTTTTTTTTTTGCACTTAATTTAAAAAATAACATATATATAAAAAACTCAATAATTAAACAAGATAGTGTAATAAAAATATCCCAATGTTATTTTTGTGCCTCTTACATTATTTAATAGACATATGATTTTTCTGTAATACAAATACAATTGTCAAAATTGTAACTTTGTGGTGTTGTTCAAAAGTTATAAATTACATAGTAAAATTGCAATTAAAAAAATTACATTCTGAAAAAAACCTGTTCTAGTTTCTTGATAATTTCCTGTGGTTCTTCGGTTGGAATTGGTATTTGTTGGTCAAATTGATCAACGTCGCTTCCACCACCTTCGGACAAGATTTCGTTGTAATTTTCGTCTTCTTCTTCGTTGACCGGTTGACCGCACCTTCTCCGCTCCGCTCATATCCAATCTCTGACTAATACTACAATCTCCAAGTTATCTCCGGCTAATGAGTGTCTGTGCTCTCCTATTTGATATCTGCCAGCAAAAAAAGCGCTTTCAGACGCAGTTGATGACGCTTGAAGATCCTCAAGCTAGTTGTCAACTTCACTCCCAATTCTCAAATGAATAAATAAAATTGAATATTTAGTAGATAATGTAGACTTATAGAGAGATAGATTGAGAGATTAGAGAGATTGTAGGAAGATTTGTGAGAAAGATGAAGGGAAAATGAGGTCTTTATAGTTG
Organism: Anisodus tanguticus; assembly: GCA_034509755.1. Classification (NCBI taxonomy): domain Eukaryota; kingdom Viridiplantae; phylum Streptophyta; class Magnoliopsida; order Solanales; family Solanaceae; genus Anisodus; species Anisodus tanguticus. Next base: position 19,868,976 of record CM067561.1, on the reverse strand, counting down.
AAAATTGGTTTAAAGTGTAAATATAATAACTTATGGGTTAAAAATAAATATTAAGGGGGTAGGGGGTTGGGGGAGGCTAAAAATGGTCGTTGCACAACGGCCAAAATGTAAAATGGTCGTTGGTGCAACGATTATTTTTGCAAAAGGGGGATTTCGGGCGGGATCGGGTCGGGACCGGGGCGGGATCGGGATCGGGTGGGGACTGGCTGGCCGGGACGGGTTGGGACGAGACATTGTCCAGTCCCGGTTCGAGTCCCGATACCGCGATTTTATTTTTTTTACATACTCGAGTTCGGGGCGGGACCGGAGCGGTGTCGGGGCGGGACCGGGCCGACCCGCCCCACTGGCCAACCATATTTTCAATCACTGACTCCAGCTTAAACTCATTGACTGATGAAAGTAAAATATACATATACCAATCTTGGAAGAGTTATATTTTATGCAAACTTATTTGAGAGCTCGGAAAGAAAAAGAAGAAGCACCATACTAATTAAGTATGAATTTAATAGCTCAGTTGATTGACTATTTGAACTTTCACTTTGTTGGTGAGGATTAGAATATCACATTGTAATCCCCTTCCATTCCCCCTTCCCTTACCCCCTATATAACCAAAAAAAAAACACCATACTAAGGGATCGTTTGAGTTAAGGGATTATAATTCCGTAATAATTTGTGGAATTATTTAATCTTTTGTTTGATATAATTTTTTATTTTAGGATAATTTATACCATAATTATGATATTATTTTTGTACCACACACTATGTGTAAAGATAATAATTCTAAAATTACTAACTCGCGAAATAAAACAACAAAATGAGATGTTGGCCATTCTCCAATGCTTTTCTCTTAAAGATTTTTAAGAAAGTCAAAGATTAAGATTGAAAATAAAGTTTATCCTAATTTATTAAGTTTAAATTAAATATATATTTTATATTATACCTCATATATTTATTTTAAATCCAATAAATTAAATATCTATCAATAAAAGTATATATATCTAATAATTTTGTTATTGTTTTATTCTTATATTATAATTCGAGATAACTTATTCTCCAATCAAATAATTTCTTTTTATAAAAGAGTTAATATATATACTCTCAATGTAGATAATCAAATTTTCACGAGATTAATGTGAAGTACATCACTTGTATACTGTTAGGAGCCTATACACCTTGCTCAAGCAGTCACACGACACAGCTTCATCAAATTCTTTTACTAGATATGTGTTGACACCCAATTTTGACCCTCCTATACCTTACTTACTTTACTAAGTTGCTATTTTATATTTCTAAACATTCTCCTTGTGTCTTTGAATAATCATTTTACCGTTTAATGTTATATTTTATTATTGTTATCCGGTTACATTCACATGTTAAATAATATTCATATTTAATCTCTCTTTTTTTAAATGCATGTATTACTATTATTTTTATTTTAAATCAATTATAGATATAATCTTGCAAAGACGGTTATTATTAATTTTATACAAATAGTATCATTTATACTATTACATTACATCACTTAGTATTTTGACATTTATTTACTATATATATTAATTATATACAAATAGTACATTTTATGTTACTATTACTATTATCAGTGCACTATTCTATTAATTATTATAGTAGTTTAAATACCAATCTCATTTTTAAAGTCAACCAAAACTAGCCCAATAAATGCCCAAATTTTGGGCCCAAAATATCTTCTCTTATTTACTTAATCCAATAGAATTGCCCCTATTTTAGGGTGGTCTTTAATTTTTACCCCTCAAATAGGTGGTCTTTAATTTTTGTCCTTCACCTAAAAAATGACCGAAAATATCATTGAAGTTCTGGGTTTGAATCTCAGCAGAGTAAAAAAAATAATCCGTAAGGCAAGATTTCATTAGAGAATATGTCTATTCGGTCAAAGTTGTATAGCAATTAGGGGCATAATTTCTATATAATTATGCCTCCGAAAATACCTCTGAGGTTGTGAGTTCGAATTCCAGCAGAGTCAAAAAGAAAAAAATGGCAAGACAAGATTTCATTGAAATTATGCCTATTCGGCCAAAATTGTATAGAGATTAAGCCTTAAGGGGCATAGTTTCTATGTAGCTATGCCCGAAATCAAAGTTTAGTTACATAGAAATTATACCCCTTAAGACATAATCTCTATATAACTTTGGCCGAATATATAATTTCTATGAAAAATTTGTGTTGCGATTTTTTTTCCTTTTTTTCCCTTGCTAGGATTCGAACTCAAACCTATGATTTAGTAGACTGGCGAATAAAGGACATTTTGGTCTATAAATTTTCATTAAATGAGAAGTAAGGGGCAAAAAGTAAAGAGCAGCTAATTGAGGGAAAAAAATTAAAGACGAGCCCATATGAAGAGCAAGCCACGCAATTTTTTGTCTCCCTAGTCCATTGGGCCAGCAAACCCAAATACTCTTAAACCCATTCAGCCCCTTCCATTTCAAAGTTCAAACCAAGCTTAAGAGACCCACAAAAATCAATTACACTCTCAAAGACCCAATCCCTTTCCTTACCAGTTGAAATTTTTGTTTTCCTTTTCTTCCTTCTTTTAATTTATTTTCTTCCTCTCCCAAATTTTACTCGAAAATCACAATCTCCCCATAAAATACGAAAATCAGAAACCTTTTTGTCTCCTCTTTCCATTTCAAGAACATATTTGTAAGGAGATTGCAAAAATTTGGGTACGAATTTTTTTGAAGAATCAGCCCAAATTCAAGGTGTCACTAAATAGGTAAAGAAATCTACAAATTTCCTGTTTCCTTTTTTTTTCATTAATTTGCCATACTTTTGTGTCAATTTCGATTAGCAAAAAAATAAAAACAATGATTTTCTCAACGGCTCTTTCTTGTTAATTTTGATACCCAAAATCACTTTTACACGATTCTTAAGGATTTTAAACCTTTTTCTGATTTTAAAAGTTTAGTATAAATAGTTGTTGGCTTCGGGGCATATACGGACAGACATTGGGGTTTTACACGCTTTGAAACACATTCTCTGATATTCATAGTATATCAACTGTAGTCGGATACCTTAAGCATTCTGTGGAAAGCGCTCAGGTACGACACGCTAAACTTTACATATGTTGAATGCTAGTCAAACCGCCGTGCCTATAAGTATTAAAAGAACCACGACATCTTGCTTTGTGTTTTTCTTACTTGACATTGGAAGTAGCGGATCTTTGTTTTGAAATTCTTTGCTTTAGAATGAATTGGCTCTCTCTTTGCATGACTTAAATGAATCTAGAAGATCATGCTTTTAGGAATTATTAATCAATAACCTTGGAAAACAAGAGTTGTATGCTTAGTGATTGAATAATACTAAACCCCAAAAGCTAGCTTGAATGGTGAGTATTGTCCAAGTGAGTCCATATTCTTATTTTATATTTGATGTGGAACTCTTAACACTCTCTCGCACGCCCATACCTTGTTAACTAGAGCGTGAATAGTATAATTTGAAAGCCTAACATTGGTGTACAAAGAATTGGAATGAGTCTGACTCTGATACCATGTAAAGAATGGATATTGGACCTAACTCAACCCCAAAAGCTAGCTTATAGGGTGAGCATTGTTCAAGTCCATATAAGGAGTCCATGTTCCCATTCCATATTCGATGTGAGACTCTTAACAGTTTCAGCAGATGGTTCTTGGTCCAAAGCTAATTTCGCCAAGCGTTCATGCTCCGCGTTAAGCAAAATAAGGACTTCTGCCAATACTGTGGTGAGTTTTCTGAAAAAGAAACTGAATGTCCCTCGCAACAAATCGCTGGCCATTACTGGCTCTTTTCCAGCTTGTCAACAGATAGAAACCATGCAGCCTGCAGCTAATGCATGCTCAGTACCAAATACTAAGCTGTCCGAATATATAGTTGTCGATATTGGTCCTGAGCTTCCAGACCCCTTTATCTAAAATTTATAGAAGCAGGAGTTGGGTAAAACCCTCTTCACTATATCAATCCCCATTATGACGGGGTTGATGCTCTTTCATGGCGAAAAGAGTACCGTTGTAGTGCACTTCACTTTGATTGGACTATCGACTGGCTGCACTGTGATTGTTAACGACCTGCTTCTGTGAAAAACTTACCCGTGAGTAGCAAGTTTCGTAGAGTTATTGGGAATCAGTATCATGTTTTTGAGCTTCTACGTCCAAGTGGGGAGTTATCTCCCGCCTGATCTTTGTTTCGCTCCAGTACTTTGTTACAGTGTCTTTGTACTCCCCTTCGCCATTGCAACAATTCATCAACAAGGGGATTATAGTGATACTAATAATAATGAAGAAGGAGTTGTGGATACACATCTTCGTTTCGCTCCAGTACTTTGTTACAATGTCTTTGTGCTCCCCTTCGCCATTGCAACAATTCATTAACAAGGGGATTATAGTGATACTAATAATAATGAACAAGGAGTTGTGGATACACAAAGCAGAGAAGGTCGCTGAAAATAGTTGTGTCGTTGTGGTCACTGAAATAATTGAAGTTTGAAAATAGTTGTGTCGTTGTGGTCACTGAGTATAATACTAAACCCCAAAAGCTAGCTTGAATGATGAGGATTGTCCAAATCCATATAAGGAGTTCATGTTCTCATTCTATATCTGGTGTGTCTTAACACTCCCTCACATGCCTATACCTTGTTAACTGGAGCGTGAATAGTATAATTTGGAGGCCCAACATCATTGAACAAAGAATTGGAATGAGTCTGACTCTGATACTATGTAAATATATTTTCCTCAATTGTAACATTCCCAAAAGTGTGGTAATTATACCACAATTACAAACAACATCTAAGGCTAGGATTAGATAGGATAAGACTAAGATTAGGCTAGGATTAAGTTAATTAGTTGACTAAGTTATATTCCTACTATATTTACATTATCCTATCATTATTTATATTATCATATCATCAATTCTAATTATTACTAGATAATTATAATTAATATTCTATTAATTACACATTATTCTATCACACCCCCGCAGTCGAAGCGGGAGGTCGGCGTATGCTGACACTGTCCCGAAAATCTTCAAATAAAATTAGCGAAAGACTTTTTGTAAAAATATCTGCTATCTGATAGTATGCAGCAGAGATTGTTGAATGTGCTGGCATGTCATCCTGTAAGCCGTCTGCTACTCCGGTAGATACTATACCCAAGTTGAGCGCTTCCTCTGGCAAGCCATATGCCGATCCGTCACATTACCGAAGTCTTGCAGGGCCCTGCAATATCTCACTTTTACAAGGCCATACATTTCTTATGTTGTACAACATGTCTGTCTATTCATGCATAACTTGATGGAGGATCACATGCATGCACTCAAACGCATTGTGTGTTATATTCAGGGCACTCTAGATTATGGCTTGCATCTATATCCGTCATCGATGTACACCCATGTTTCCTACACAGATGCCAATTGGGGTGGATGTCCGGACACCAGACGCTCTATGTCTAGTTATGGTATATTCCTTGGTGATAATTTGGTATCTTGGTCCTCCAAATGGCAAGCGACCTTGTCCAGATCCAGTGCCGAAGTAGAATACTGAGGTGTGGCCAATGTGGTGTCTCAATCTTGTTGACTCGGGAACCTTCTTCTAAAGCTCCACTGTTCAGTTCCGTAGGTAACATTGGTGTACTGTGATAATGTTAGTGCTATTTATCTCTCTGAAAATCCGGTTAACCACCAACGCACTAAGCATATTGAGTTGGATATCCATTTTGTTCGAGAAAAGGTCGCTCGTGGACAAGTGCGTGTCTTACATGTCCCGTCACGCTATCAGATTGCAGATATTTTTACAAAAAGGTCTTCCGCTGATTTTATTTGAAAATTTTCGTGACAGTCTTGACATACACCAACCTTCCGCTTCGACTGCGGGAGTGTGATAGAATAATGTGTAATTAATAGAATATTAATTATAATTATCTAGTAATAATTGTAATTGATGATAGGATAATGTAAATAATCATAGGATAATGTAAATATAGTAGGAAGATAACTTAGTCAAGTCTTATCCTATCTAATCCTAGCCTTAGATGGTGTTTGTAATTGTGGTATAATTACCACACTTTTGGGAAGGTTACAATTGAGGAAAATATTTTTTCATCTAGTCTAGTTATCATGTCCTTCAAGGAATATGAGTTTAAAATAGGTGAAGGATATAAACATGATGGTAGTAGTAATTTATGTTTGGATACATGCGTTAGACTCTAGACTCTACATTGTATGTCTCTGTGTTTTGGTTTGAACCAACAGGTGTTCCTAACGTTGATATTTGGAATCTGCGATTGAAGAGTCGCCTGGGATCTGGTAGAGGCTTACGAATAGGATTTATTCTTTGTATTTTATATTCATTCCATTGGCATGTAATAATAAACATTAAAGGGGCTGGGAAATTATGTGCTATGTGCTTTTTATTTTAGTTTTCTTACTCTTCAAATGGTCCTTCAAAATTAAATCCATAGCTTAACGTTTTCAAAACCATTGTCCAGGCATTACTTTTTAAACTAACTGGACAGTGTGCGTATCTCTATATAAATACTCCCTCTAACAAATAGTTAAAAGGATTACGAGGTCTAATCCTGAATCATTTTCAAATTTAGCCGACCCGTTCCCGGAAGTAAACACCAACCAAAATTTCAAAGGGATTATGTGTATATATATTTATGTGCCTATATTCATCTTTTACTAGTTTTCAAAATTACTATTATATATATTTTAATTTAAGACCGACCTCCAATCAAATTGTTGCTAAGGTAAAGGACACACGATTTATAATGTCTTTTGTCATCCCTATTAAGTAACAAACATTTCAGATTTCAAAACCTTTTCATTCCTTCAAAAGTCCGAACAAACTCAAGATTTCAATGAAAATTTGTAACATTTCTTATTTTGTGATTTACTGTGTGATTTTCTTTAATTTTGGATAGTTAAAATTCATTATATTTTTAGATTGGTAAGCAATTTCAGTTCTGATGTAGGCTAATTTGTACGATTATATGTGTTTGTAACAATTTTTTCTCGAGATATGCACCTTGTACTTCTTTCCATACTTTTTGCCTTAGTTAGTTTCACTTGCTGTTTATTTATTTTCCTTCATGCTAGCTTGAAAGTCAACAAATAAAGTTGTACGTAATTTGGTTATTTTTGACTAATTTAATTGGAATTAATAAATGACTCTTCATTCTTCAATTGATCGTTTTAGGCCATTTAATTATAGGTAACAAATGAATGATTAGTTTTGCATGTTCAAGCACTTAGTACTTTAGGCAAATTTAATCCATATCTCATGTTTTAACACTTAAACCCGTATAGTATTAAATCCGGCAAGGACCCACAGTTGTGGAACTCGAAAGGTGCTTAACACCTTCCTTTTGAGGTAATTTGAACTCTTACCCGATCTTTGGTGGCGTAATTTAGTTAAACATGGTTATTTATAATTAGTGTAGTAAATGGTATCCTAACGCACCTTAATTTGTTAGGTGGCGACTCTTCTCTATTAAATCCTAAAGGAGTTGTCATGCGTCTTGGCCCGTCTTCCATGAGGAAAATGGGGCGCGACATTATGTATATATAGACAATAAGTAAAATGAAAATATTGGATATAATATAAGCTCCGCACGGGAATGGACGCACAATAGATCAGAGCAAGTTTAGCGAGCTCATTGGTGTTGACACCTACGAGGATGAGGCATAGCAAGAATTAAACCCACATCTCATAAGAATAAGTCATTCAGTTAGAGTAAGGGTCACACACTAAAAAGGTTTGAGGCAACGAGATCAACTACTGACCCAATAACGTATTAACCTATTAGGTATGGAAGATGTTAAAATCAAGAGGAAACAGAAATTTAGAGAGAAAAAAAATAATGGGAGAATTCTTTTTTGCTTTTCATTCATTACAATAACCTCCTTATATAGAGGTAAGTTCTTCCTTTTCCTAGTCTAACAAGGAAACCCTATTCTAATAAAATTATTATAATTATAATTTACCAAATATACTTAGATTAGGATTCTACCATAAAACTATTAGAGTTAGATTAGGTTTCCAATTCGGGTCCGGACTAGGTTCGTCCGTCTATACCCCCCTTAAATTTGGAGCATGGGGATATCGAATGCCTAACTTGTCAAGTAGATATTCATGTTGTGATTTGTTCCAAAGCCTTTGTAAACACGTCGGCCAATTATTCGTTGGTTGACACATAACTCGGAAGAATTATACCTGATTGGAATGCGTCATATACATAATGATAGTTGACTTCGTTCATGAAATACCAGATTTCGTGCAATAAACAATGTTGCTTGACTATCACAATACATTTTAACCGGAGATTTATGTTTGACGCCTAAGCTATGTAGGATTTCCTTCAACCATTTCAATTCACAAATCGACATTGTCATTGAATAGTATTTTGCCTCTGCTAACGAGCGAGAGACAATGTGCTGCTTCTTGGTTTTTCATGATACCGGTGAATTTCTGAGAGAGATAAACCATCCGGTGAGGGAATTTTGGGTCAACGGACATCCAGCCTAGTCCGCATCACACCATCGATACAACTAAATATCATAATCCTTACTTAACACAATTCCTTACCCAAGATTTTTTTTTCAAGTATCTTACCACCCGGAGGGCAGCTCTCAAGTGCGATTTCTTCAGTTGGTGCATGAATTGGGACAGAACATTACACAATAGGACAACTTCGATTGCGTAAAATTGAGGTATATCAATCTGCCGCCCAGACGTCGGTATGATTCTGGATCTTCAAAATTAGTTCATTTGGCCAACGCAAGATTGTGATTCTATTCCTTGGGAGTTTTAATCGATTTTGCTCCCAGTAGCCCAGACTCAGAGATTATATACAAGGCATACTTTTGTTGACAAAGAAATAATCCAATTGGTCCACGCGCAACTTCAACGCCCAGAAAATACTTCAGGGGACTCAAATCATTCATGTGATAATAGGCTCGGAGATAGTCTTTGAATCGTGCAGTGGCGGCATGGTCATTTTCGGAGATAATCAAGTCATCCACATAAACTAAGACGTTAAGTTGTATACTTTCCTGGTGCATCATGAAGAGAGAATAATCAGAGTATGATTGTTTGAACCCATATTTCATCAAGGCACTTGGCAATTTGGCAAACCAGCACCGTGGAGCTTGTTTCAACCCATACAAAGATTTTCAGAGTCGACATACTTGTCTCAGACCAGACACACAAAATATCGGTGATATTTTATATAAACATCTTCCGTCAGTTCGTTGTGCAAGAAGGCGTTATGAACATCTATCTGATGCAACTCTCAATTTTGAGCGGTCGCTACTGCTAAGAAGGTTCGAACGGACACTACCTTCGCGACTGGAGTAAACATTTCATTGTAGTTAATACCTTCCTACTGCTTATTATCGAAGATGACCAACCGAGCTTTATATCGTTCAATTGTTTCATTCAAATTATATTTGATCTTGTACACCCATCTACATTTGAGCGCTTTCTTATCCGGCGACAATGTTTCCAATGTCCATGTGCCATTGTCATCTAATACTTGGATTTTTTGTTGCATGACTTTTCTCCAACTTTCTTTTTTCATAGCCTTCGAGAAGAATTTTGGTTCAATTCCTGTGGTAATTGCTTCAAGAAAGCTTTGGTGTTGCGAGAAAAAATTATCACCGGATATAGTGAGCTAAATGATAAGGTGCACCTGAGGGTTGTTGAGGATCGGGCGAACTCGTTGATGGACTTTCTTTCGGGAATATTTCAGCAACATAGTCACGTAATCCAACTGAGTCATGCTTCTGACGTTTACCTTGACCCAATTATTCATCCGGTGGCTTTTCAACATTGGCCCGAGTACATTTCGTCTGTATTTCTTCCACATTTTAATTATTTGGACTAGCTTCGTTCAGTCTAATTCTGGCTGATCCATAGGTTCGGTATCTGATGTCCAAAGTTTTTCTATTTGAGATTTATTCGCATCTACATTATCTGTATGTTTTTCTTCGAGAATGTGTTGATTCCTTTTGTCCTTTGTTTCATCCAGAATCTCTTCTATGTTGTCGACCAAGTTACCCTTTCCTACGGCAAAAGGAAACTTATTCTCATAGAAGTCCACATCTCTTGAGACTAAATATTCATCATTTTTTAAGTTATACAGTCTCCAACATTTCTATCTGTAAGGGTATCCCAAGAAGATACACCTACGACTCCGACTCTCAAACTTATCTCTTATTATTTCCTTGATGTGTGCATAACATAGTGACCCTAGCACCCATAAGTGATTATACTAAGGTACCTCTCCATATAAAATTTCATAGGGGGTTTTCCTATCCATAATCGAAGATGGTGTTCTATTGATCAAGTATCCCGCAGTCAAAATACATTCTCCTTAGAATTTAATCATCAGATGGCCCTGAAATCTCAATGATCGCGCCACATTAAGAGTGTGACATTATTTTCTTTCGACTCTTCCATTCTGCTGAGGTGTCCCTATGCAAGATGTTTGGAACAAAATTTCATGTTCGAAGAAGTAAGTCTTCATACACGTGAACTCAGTTCCGTTATCACTTCTAACTATCTTCACCCTTTTTCCGAATTGCCTCTCCACAAGAGCGAAGAAATTCTTCAAGGTTTAGGACACTTTTTTCTTATCAACTAAGAGAAAGATCCACACGGCTCGTGAACGATCATCCACAATAGTAAAAAAATATGAAGCACCACAAGAGGAAGGGGTCCTATATGGTCCCCATAAATCATAATGGATCATCTCAAAAGTATCAGAAGCAATATTCTCACTTAAAGGAAGAACACTTCTCGTTTGCTTTGCTCGTTGACATACATCACATTCTCTATCCAATCTATCACCATTCTCCTTTAAGTCTAATATCGTAATAGACTTTGTTACTTGTACTGAATGATGACCCAACCGATTGTACCAAAGATCGAACCCATCAACCGCCTCTGCCTTCATAGCCCATATCAGCGACACATTTCAAAAATAATAAAGTCCATCTCGATTGTTACCCTTTTACAATCAGTTTCCTCGTGGTGAGATCCAATATAACACACATAATTCTATTAAATGTCACATCACAATACTTCTTGGGCCTACCTTTACCTCTTCTAAAATTGTCCACGGCCTAAAGATATAATAGTAATCTTAATTAACTAAAAAATAAAATAAGAATACATATCAATTAATCATAATTAAGTAATAAATAAAATTTTAAAGCAGAGTTCTTAGCCTTTATTATTTATATAAACACTTTGATACAAATAAGTTAATCTCAATTTCTAAAACAAGAGGAACGAAGAGGGGTATGGGACGTATGGTACCACCTGGCGTGTTTTAGCGATTGGTTGGGTAAGTTAGGTGAATTAAGCGAATAAGGTGAAGGCGCTGGCTGGCAGTAAAAGTGTACTCTTTGCTGAATTGGCTTTATATGATTGAACAAAAAGATTTAAAAAATAAATTTAAGACATCTTACTAATGATAAAAATTAAAATATTACTATAATAATTAGAGTTTCTATATTATACTTAATCTCTTGAAAAATAGAGACAAAGGAGTAAACCGAACAAATATGGATCTAGAATGCTATATGTTCTTACATTTTTAATCAAAAATCTTAATTTCGAATACCGAAAGTGAAGTCTTCTTTGATAAGTAATACTCCACTAAAATTAGCAATACCAATTTTTTTAATATTATAAATTCGAATTAATTGGATTGATTAAACGTTTTTATAACACCAACATAAGTCGTAGAAGTGTCAAATATTTTTTCATCCTTAACCAGAGTTTTCAGGTTTTAGTCTTCCTGGGTATGAAGTCGTCTTTATTAAGGAGTGTTTTGTCCTCAATGTGGGACTTTTTAGAGGAATTTAAATTTAGTCGAGCTTCGATACGAATTAATAGACACCGGGTAAAAAATAATAAAAATATAATAAAAACATACAGTAATAAGAGTAACGTTTTTACAGCTAGGTCAATTTTCAACCACGTGTTGACCTAAAGAATTAAATGTGATGAAGTTTGTCTAAACAGAATGGGCGGAGAAAAAGGACAGTAGATAAGTTTCCTTTTATAACGGTTGTTGTTGGAAATTTGCCTTTGGCGGGGAGATGCGTCCACCCATCTTTGATGAATTAAACACTAGTGTTTCGCATGTTGGAGGCTTCGTCTCTTCGCACATGCATGATCTACGAAGTGAGTAGATGACTGTAGGGCCAAGAATCGTCAAATTTCGTTGAGAAATGAAAGAGATATTGGTCCACGAAGTAAGGTGTTTGAGGCATGGAAATATGGTGTGGGACAAATCTACCACATCGGTGGGAATAGGAAGAATTGCTCTCTATATAAGTCTCTAATGTGGTAAAGGGTTTGGGACCCCAAGGGGTATCCCATGTGTTTAAAGGAGGGAGGACCTAGATATGCTTACGTTCAAGCCGCAACCGCCCGTCCGGTCCGATCTCGGTCTTGGTCTCGGGTCACGGGCTGCGGGTGACGGAAGGCAGAAAACTTTCTGCCTACCGTTGGACTGTGTTTAGGAGCATTAACCAGCCATTACTTGGCTGATTAACTCCTTCATTAACAGCCCATTACTTGGGCAGTTGAGCAGCATCCTTCATGACCATAAATCAGCCTCTCTAATGCCATTAACATCCCTCACTAATGCCATTAACAACCATGTTTGTGGCAGTTGAGGAGTCCCTCTTTCATGCTATATATTGATGCCTCTTTTGGCTCAATACAGTGACGGAAAATCACCACATACAAACAGAAAAGCAGCACAAAAACAATCTCAAAAATCACTGCAAAACAATGAAGAAAACCACTGCAAAACAGTGACGAAATACAGTGTGATATACACAAGATATACACAGAGACAAAACAGAAGAGAAAACAGAAATTCTTCCTTCCTTTTCCATATCTTCAGAAGTCGATTCATATTTGTTTTCTTCGTCCAGGCTCAACCTATTGGCTTTGTAGCGTTGAGATTAAAGTGTTGTTTTATCTTGGGAGACTATTGCCCGCTAACGTAAAAGCATATATACGGGGCAATCTTGTCTCAAGGACAGAGGGCAATCACTCGACTCAGCACACAACGTTGTAACCATCCAGATTTAGTTGTTTCTTGATTTCAGGTTATCAAGATTCAAGACACAACAACCTTGAGGCAGTTTTGAAGATTGACCATTTATTTATCCTTTCGAACACTTGTAATAGTTATTTACTTTCCGTACTGCTTTATAAAGTACAATAGAGTACCAAGAATTTAAGAAAAGATAGTATTGTATTACTATTAGTGTTCGAAAGATGTCGGTCAAAAGTTGTGTGACCAAATCTGGATATGGCTGTGGTTTTTTAGTAGATGAGAGTGATGATGATGAACGTATTCATGGTGTCACCGCTCCCAAGTGCTCACGAGAGGCTGAGGATGTCAACTGGGACAAGAGGAGAAGGCTGAAGATGTGGTTCTATCTTGCATCAGAAGGCCTATATCTGTCCCAGACAAAGGATCTGAATAATGGTAAGGAGGAAATAGACACTCAGTCCGATGAAGTGACTGAAGTGGGCCAGAATCCGAAATTGGGATAAGTAGTTTTTCTTACTTGTCAAGAATAAAGATTAAATGATGTCTGATTAAAAATGGATTAAAGTAAGGAGGAATATGAAAATAATTTATATTCCTTACGCTTTAAAATCAGAAGTTTAATCTCATCTTCTTTCCCGTTTAAAGATTGGATTTTGTAAACGACTTAAAAAGATCCGTTCTTTTTAAGTGTAATTATTAAAAGTGTGTAAAGTATGTTCGCACATACTAGGGAGAAAGATCCACTAAATGTGCGAAAACTGTTACCACTCTTAAGTAAGCGCCAAGAATTATCTGGCACCAATCATAACGAAAGAAGTCTAAAAGCTAAAGACGTTGAGCCTGTCATACTATTTGGTAGAAGATCCTTCATAGGATGATATTGGACACTCAGTCATACAAAGCCTCCGGGCGATTGGAGTGGGCCAAAATTTCTTTGATATGATGATATTGGACACTCAGTTATACAAAGCCTACGGGCGACTGGAGTGGGGCCAGAATTCATTTCATAGGATAAGTAATGGACACTTAGTAAGGTGGGCCAGAGTTTTCAGGTCTTAAATGATTTGAAGGCCTAAAGAAAGGCAGAAAAGAAATTGGACACTCAGTCTGCCAAGGCAACTGGAGTGGGCCAGAGTATCCAGATCACATATGATCCGGTTATGCCCTAACCATGGGCAAGAGGTTGTTCATGTGAAGCAACGCCACCTCTAAAGTAGAAGGGGTCGGAGAGTTTGTCCTCAATAGGACTTCAGGGAATGGGATCACTCCTAGATGAGGTGATACATGTCCCAAACTTGGTTTAAGGGACGTTGTTGGTCAAGCTGGTTTCAGACTAGTCCAACAGGTCTATAATAACTAAGAATGGTACAGTATGTCTGTAGCCATATGAATGATATATTTGTAATCCGTGCATCTATGCCATCATAGATTAAGACACGTTAAATACAAAAATCATTCAAAAGCTAACGAAGTTGAGATTGTCGCCTTCTGTCGACATAAACCCTCAAAATAAATGTGAGGTAGATGAAGAGGAAAAATAACCTTTCCAAATTCCGTCAAAGGAATAGCGAAAGAAGCACCGCTCCTCTAGAACTTAGTCACATCTGCTTGGGTGATTTGAAGTTTATACAAAATAGAGGGGGGAGACAAGTACGTTGTGATCTTCATTGATGATGGTACAACGTATGGAATCATTTGTTTGTTGAAAAGCAAAGATGAAGTTGTTGAAGCGGATAAGCGCTACAAAGCAGAAGTTGAAAATCAACTAAGCCTATGGATTGAGAAATTCGTAGTGATAGAGGGGGAGAATGTGAAGCATCGTTTATTAAACGACTTCTCATTACTCACCTCAGTCTAACGGTGTTAGCCAAGCGCAAAGTCGTATGCCCAAATTATGTGGGGCAAGGCGATCCTTACCGCTATGCGATTCTCAACAGAACTCTGCATAAGGATAAGGATAACTCTCCGTGTGAAACATGGAAAGGATCTCACATACAAATATTCTGATGTGGGGTGGCTTGGTAAAAGTTGGAATACCGAAACAGGTCAAGTTGGATCTAAGACTGTAAATTGCATATCCACTGGAAATGCAAATAACGGTAGTGCTTATCGCATCTTGGCGTCAAAGAATGCTGAATTCTTTGAAGATAACTTTCCTTGAAAAAGGAAAAAGGAGTAATTGCTCAAGGTTAACAAGAACCCACGAGGGCCTGACTGTCCGGAACTAGACGTTCCGTATCTACAGGACTCGAAAGTTGCTGGCTATCCGGAACTTAATATTCCAGATCTGCAAAACTCAGGGATTCTAGATGTTGAACCGAGACGAAGCAAAGAAGGGGACAAAGACTTGTTCCAGTCTTTCTTGCTCCTATGGTTGAGAACGAACCATGGACAATTGACAAATAATTATCATCTCCAGAAGCGCTGCTTTGGAAAGAAGCTAAAGAGAGAAATAGATTCCATCATATAGAACCATACTTGTGTAATGGTTGATCTTCCTCCGGGAAAAGAACCTTTGGGTTGTAAAATGTGCTCCCCTGTGAGTAGCTTAACATCCAGGGCTATTGCAGTCTTACGTGGCATGGATGTTGAAACAGCCTTCCCAACCGGAGAGTTGGAAGAAGAGGATTAGAGTTGGTTTGCTGGACTGTTGGGCTTCTTCCTGAACCTTCATTTTGGTCCCTGAAATGTTTACATTTTGGTCCTGAAAGTTTCAGATAAAATAGAAACAATGAATCTGACCACAGAAACATTGACTATGAAGTTAGAAAGCCAACAGTTGGAGAATCAACAGTTTGAAAGTAAAAGTCATATTCAAACAAAGTCTCGATATGAAAGATATGGGTATCACAGATGACATCTTAGGAATTGGATTTCTAAGACATATAACGAACTGGTCGATAGTTGACAGTCTCGTTGAAGTCACCAATGGATATGAATCATAGAACTGATTGGAATCATGGTGCACCCATAGACAAGGCAGGTCATGTGTAGTTCAATGTATTGTACACACTACAACCGACCTGGTATCGTCCTACAAACAGATCAGTTGAACTAAGGTTCACTGATGATCTTAATACATGATCAATAGAAGGCGTTAAGTCGGATATGACGATATCTGAATTATTCGCTTATCTACGGATTATAGTATTTTGGATGTCCAGCGGTTCTGGGAGAACACAGTGATGCAAACTTAGAGGTTTTTCCAAGACCTACCATACACATTTATCGCTTTATACAAAGCATGAAAGAAGTTAAGTAACTTCATGACTCCTTAGAGAACGTCCCTTATTGGGAGAAACTCGTGCCTTCAGCAGTTATACACTATGGCTAGCCGGTCGGCTTCAGGAAGGACACGGATGACGGCGTCTGGACATATCTGTCAGGATCTGTCGGAGACATAAGACCGTATGGCAGTTGATCATCACGAGTGTCACTTCCTTATTTACTAACTAAGGGACTACCCGGAGATCAAGTGTTCTACCTGTCTAGGGGAATGGGCTTAAAACCCAAACAATACAAATCTTTGCGGTGGTAACCCAACCATACTGATTGGAGATCCCAAGAATTTTGTTCAATGGGAGAACTAAGCGGCAAAAGGTTCAGTTGAGCGCTTCGATGGAAGCAAGAAGCACTTCGGATGATGATTTCTGTTCGAAAACATGAATCCAAACCTGTTCCCGCGATAGACATTAAAGTGCTACCTGCATGGTGGGTAAAGGTTAAGCTTCCAAACCTTTAACGATCCTCAAACGGTTGATGTTAAGGTTGGGGAAACTTTTAATGATTCCTAACACTTGTGAAGTGGGGTATAGCAGGATACCTTGTAGGAGATCGCCTATTTAAGTGCGAGGATGGCCGCCTCAAATGAACGCACTTAAGAATCCAAGTGTGTCCACGGCCACAACGGACAAAAATGTAAGAATGAAAACGAATAAGAAGAGTTATTGTGTTGATTTGTCTTGGCTTACACTAAACACTGACGGTTCAAGACATCACGTTCACCGCGCAGTAAGTAAGTCCGATAGTATTCAACTAGGGAAGGTTCAAAGCGAAAGCTACCTCTCCTGATGCAATATCTTTTCGTTGAAAGATTGCTGAAATGTAGGCACCTTGTGTGTGCGCCAAAATCTCTCTTTCATAGAGGGGATTGTTGGAAATTTGCCTTTGGCGGGGAGATACGTCCACCCATATTTGATGAATTAAACACTAGTGTTCCGCATGTTGGAGGCTTTGTCTCTTCGCACATACATGATCTACGAAGTGAGTAGATGACCGTAGGGTCAAGAATCGTCAAATTTCGTTGAGAAATGAAAGAGATATTGGTCCACGAAGTAAGGTGTTTGAGGCATGGAAATATAGTATGGGACAAATCTACCACATTGGTGGGAATAGGAAGAATTGCTCTCTATATAAGTCTCTAATGTGGTAAAGGGTTTGGGACCCCAAGGGGTATCCATGTGTTTAAAGGAAGGAGGACCTAGATGTGCTTACGTTCAAGGCTAAGCCCACACGCGCGCCGTCGCCGCCCGCCCGTCCCGTCCCGTCCCGTCTCGGTCTCGGGTCGTGGGCTGTGGGCTGTGGGGACTTTCTGATATTATCTTTTTGGACCCCAAATTGCTTAATATTTACAATTCGGTCCCTAGAGTTTCTGAAAAGTTGATTTTAGGGTGAAGGAAGGCAAAAAACTTTCTCCTGGACTGTGTTTTGGAGCATTAACCAACCATTACTTGGTTGATTAACTCCTCCATTAACAACCCATTACTTGGACAGTTGAGCAGCCTCCTTCATGACCATAAATCAGCCTCTCTAATGCCATTAACATCCCTCACTAATGCCATTAACAACCATGTTTGTGGCAGTTGAGGAGTCCCTCTTCCATGCTATATATTGATGCCTCTTTTGGCTCAATACAGTGACGGAAAATCATCACATACAAACAGAAAAGCAGCACAAAAACAATCTCGAAAATCACTGCAAAACAATGAAGAAAACCACTGCAAAACAGTGACGAAATACAGTGTGATATACACAAGATATACACAGAGACAAAACAGAAGAGAAAACAGAAATTCTTCCTTCCTTTTCCATATCTTCAGCAAGTCGATTCATATTTGTTTTCTTCGTCAGGCTCAACCTATTGGCTTTGTAGCGTTGAGATTAAAGTGTTGTTTTATCTTGGGAGACTATTGCCCTCTAACGTAAAAGCATATATACGGGGCAATCTTGTCTTAAGGACAGAGGGCAATCACTCGACTCAAAGACACAACGTTGTAACCATCCGATTTAGTTGTTTCTTGATTTCAGGTTATCAAGATTCAAGACACAACAACCTTGCGGCAGTTTTGAAGATTGACCATTTATTTATCCTTTCGAACACTTGTAATAGTTATTTACTTTCCGTACTGCTTTATAAAGTACAATAGAGTACCAAGAGTTGTCACTGGAAACTTAGCGTTTTTAGCCAAATTTTGGAGTTTAAAAGTATTTATTTTGGAGGGTTGAGATATTTGATCAAAATATTGAAAATAAATATAAGTATTTTAAGTAATTAAAGAATTTATTTTTCAGAAGTTAAGAAAGTATTTTTTTTCCTAAAAGCATTTCCAATATTACTTTTTCAAAAATCACTTTTAATTAAAAAAATAAACTTTCAGAATAAGTAGATTTTAGCAACATCAATTAGATTTTATTCATATATTGTAATAGCGTAAAAAAATCAATTCACTGTTGATGTAATATAAGTACAAAATATGTTTAGTGTACATTTACCTGAAACTAGTTTTTAAATGACATAATAGTGTCAATATTATTTTACGTCTTCATTGCAAATTGATATGTAAAATATAGATCAACATTTTATCCTTTAAAAATAGATTTCACAATGATAAAATTATAGTTTAATATTTTGTAATATTTAAGGCTTATGTTGGCTATTATATCCTTCTTTATTTGAATTATGTAGGAAGTTCTAATATTTAATACTTTAAAATTTATTAAATGTCTATAGACGTGTGTTGCCACGTCAGCTTTAGAAATTATTATTTTACTAGAAAATGTGTGCATAAAATAGTAAAATTTAGTCACATTAATATTAAGAAATCATTTATAGTTGAGCTAGGAAATAGAAATCAGGGTTAGTACAAATTTAACTTCATAAACTTCTATTTGCTCTGGATAGATTTTTGAAATACTTAATATTGCTTGGTTACGTTTTCTTAAAATAACTCCAATGTATTGCTTGTATAATATTCAATTTATTTGGTGTTAGATAAAGAATGAGATCACCATATCCAATTAGAAGATAGGATGAAAAAGTATTACCAATAAATGAACAATAATTCCAAAAAATTAAATTATAGGTACGTAATAGCATTGCTATGTTGCTTGATCTCAGGTATTGTATTTATGTTTTATTGAAACAAAATAATGTCATGTAAAAAAATTATAGGAAACACATAAAAACAAAAACATCAGTAATAAATATTGTTAGGTAAAAAGTTTTGTGTTAGTTTTATTTTGCTTGAAATGCTAATTTTTTAAAATTCAAAGATAATGACTAAGTAGGCGTCCTTATCTACTACTAACTCAAATTTTAAAAAGAAAAGAAAAGGAATTAAGGGAGTAACGTTGGTTTTGGGTTTTGGGTTTTCAGTTTAATTAGAAGTCCTAGATATTAGGAGAAAATTGATATTATAAATTTATTCAATAAGTGTTAACACTCAAAAGTAATTTAAGTGTTTAGCCGAATTCAGTGACATCCGAACTGTTCCAGAGCCGAATTTAATCCTAGCCCTCGACTATAAGAACTTCATCGGTTACTAAGGCATCTTAGCCGAGTTGTTAGTTAGAGGTACGACTGAGATCCACTCAGATGCAGACGCTTCAACAACCAAGTCAAAAGGATTTCCAAACCCCTAGAAGCGGTAACGTCCAACAATAGCTAAAAGAAGGGGCCATTATCCGAGCAAGAGGAGTAGAGGGTGAGAAAATCGGCACCACCTCCCCCATAGTCGGCCATTGAACTTAGTGGGTTACTTAATGGCTGACATGGGGTGGGGGTTGGGGGGGCACGTTGTACAATTTTCTTTTCTTTTTTGTACTATAAATAGAGCACGTTCTTTGTATATACATACACAATCAATCAAACAACTCAAATTTTATCTATCTTTATCCTTTTCTTTATTTATCATTTACTTTACTGTACTCAGTTGTATTCATGTTTCTTACCTCTTAGTTTATTCATACCACCGTCCTAACGCTTTCTGGAGTAATTGGGGAATCCATTGCTGGAAATTAGAGTTCCGTTTTCAACCCAAATCGCTTAAGTTAAAGGAATCAATTTGTCATCCGATAAAACGGCAAATACTTCGGACAGTAACAATAAGAAATTAGTTTTTAGAGAAAATTTCAACTTAAAATGGCATAAAAGTCGTTCAATATCTAAAGGATATTTTGATCAACCAACATTTATATTTATACTTTTATAATAATATAGGTAGATATCAGAAGTCCTAATATTTAGGACTTTTATGATCTTTTTAATTAATTAGGAATCGTTTGGAAATCATCTACTTCTAAGATTTTGTCTACTTTTTCTTCAGAATTCGTTTAATCATATTTAGATTACATTAGATATTAGGTGATAAAGCTAGATTGCAACCAGTTTAACTTTTCTATAACTTTTTGCCTTTTTTAATTAATAATAAGAGCCTTTGTTTCCTTGTACAGTGATGTTGGGAAAATTTTAAATCCAAATCCTTTACAAGTTTTCAAATTTAAATACGTAAGAATCAATAAGAAAGTTTTTAAATTCTAATTTCTTGCCGATTTCTTTTTAGTTAGAATTAATTTCATCGTATTCATTCTAAATTAAATAATATGCATAAACAGTGGCGTAGAATTTTGTTAAGGGTGCTTAGATTTTGAAGAAGCGAAAATTTTCCTACGGTTACATCGACAAAAAAGAAATCAATAAATGTGTGCACTGAATATAAATTTTCTTCTTAGGGGTTCGAAGTTCGAACTCAAAAACATTTCTTTTGATTTGAACACCCTCAACTACTAGGCTACCATTATAAATTTTATTATGTGTTTTCAAGTTCTGATATATATTATATATTATATTATTCGATCTATATATACGATATTATTTTTCAATGAAGGAGGTTCGTCTGATCATTTTCGGGAGACTGTAACTCCGCCCATGTATATAAATACTTGATTTAAAGGCAGTGAATGTCGCAACGTTGGTTATGTCTATGTCTACACGTACATGAATAAATACACATAATTAATGGAACTCATTTCCTCCCTCTCGTGCACACATGAAGATGAACTCGGAATTTATGTTTTAATGTATTCAAATTTTATTTTTAAAAAATTCATTATATTATATTTTTAGAATTATGAATTCAGATTTTAATATTTAATTTTGTTAAATTTTTAATTTTAACGGATATACCTAAATTTATGTTAAAATTCCCATTTTTTTCTTTGCACAAAGGCATATAAACATATCTTTCCGGTACATCCTAGCTGCCCTTGTGTCTCCACCTAACACATGCCTCTATCTGCCAACCCACCCAGTCATTCAAGTTAGTTTTCTCATTCTTTTAGAGTTAATTTTAAATGATTTTAGCTTACTCCCTATTTTTATTATTATCCACTTTTTTGTCAATTTAAATCATCCAGCATATTATTTTTTCTACTATTAGCCTTTCTCTGTTTTACGAGTTGCCGTTAATATCACATTATTTCTACTTTCATTTCTAACCACTATAAAGGATCAATCCTTTTGAGTTTACAAATATGAAACCAGAATAACATACCCAATGTAATCCCACATGTGGGGTTTGGGGAGGATATCGTCTGCGCAGACCTTATCCCTATCTTGGGAGGTAGAAATCTGGTTATTTCGATAGGCCCTCGGTGTAAGATTGTATTAATTTCCCTTGTGGAGTCTTTCTCATTAATATAAATATATATAGTGTGTACAATGTGGAATCCAAATATAATAAGGATCATATATCTACCATAATTATACAACACTAAATATTACAAAATATATGGAGCATATTTCATAATATACGTTAATACACCCCCTCGGTCAGAGCGGAAGGAGGCCGGACGCTAAGACTGGATCTGAAGTCGAGAAATAGTTGTCTATGAAGGCCTTTCGTGAAGATATCCACATACTGATACGAAGAAGGTACATGCAACATCTTAACATGACCGAGAACAACCTTCTCACGAACAAAGTGGATATCCATTTCAATATGCTTGGTTCGCTGATGCTGAACCAGATTATGAGATAAATATATGGCGGATATGTTATCACAGTAAACCAAAGACGCCTTACGTAAGAGACATTGAAGTTCCAAAAGAAGGTTTCGGAGCCAACAGATCTCAGCAACAACATTTGCAACGCCTCTATACTTAGGGGTGAGCGGGTCTGGATACCCTAACATTTTTTAACTACCCGGACCCTACCCGATAAAAGATCGGTTCCTAAATTTACTACCCGGAACCTACCCGTAGCAATCATTACCCGGAACCTACCGGACCACGGGGTCCGGTAGGTTCCCGGCACCTTTTGTAAATAAAAAACACAAATTAAGCAACAATTTTTAAGCCTATGAGAATAAAAAAGAGTTCTAAAATAATTTCATCAAGTAGTTTTTTAGCCTGCAATCAGAGTTTTTAGTATCCTTATAAGAAGTTTTAGAAAACTTATTCATTGTAGAAAAGCTAATTCTGTAACCAAAACCTAAAATTGCAAGCCAAATTTGACAATTAATTGAACGTGTTGATTTCAAAATAAATTTGAAAATATCTGAATTAAACTTATTTTCGTGTTCATAAGCTCTTCGATACAAAAGAAAAGCTTTATTATGCTAGTAAATCCCTAAATTTCATCTTCACAACTACAAAAATATACACAAATTTTAAAAATAGATTTACATTTCAAATAAAAAAGTAATACAAATTGAAGATGAGTATCGCCTGAAATAGAACAGAAGCATATGATATTAAAAAAAAATTAAAGAGTTAGTTATGAACAATATGCATTTTAGGAATGACGTGAACACAACCAAGGGAGAGAAAGAGGCAAAGGTGAAGCTTCAATGACGACAACGATGAAAGTACCTGAGAGAAAGCTTCAGCAACGACGACGATGAAGCTCGGTGGTGTAGCTAAAACGTCATTGTTATTGAGAGAGTTTTGGGTGTTTTCTCTTATGGCACAAAGAGCATTCTAGAATAAAGGGGTGAAAAAATTAAAATATTTACGTATTGGGATGGGGAAAATAAATTTGTAGGCGTGCAACAAACAATTTTGGAGAAAGTTAAAAGTAGTCCAAATGTTTCTAAAAAAAGTAAAAATATTTAATATTTTATAGGTTCCGGGTATCGGTTCCGGGTCCGGGTACCCTGTCTCTATTTTCCGGAACCGGAACCGGACCCGACATTGATCGGTTCCTAATTTTACTACCCGGACCATACCCGTTATTATAATATATCTACCCGGAACCTACCCGTTAGTGTCGGTTCCGGTCGGGTATCTGGGTACCCTGTACCCGTGCTCACCCCTATCTATACTCTTCTTCTGCACTCGAACGGGATAGAGTGGCTTGCCTCTTGGCAGACCAAGAAATGAGATCATCCCCTAAGAACACACAGTAGCCAGAGGTGGAGCATCGCGTGTCCAGACAGTCTGCCCAATCAGCATCCGTATGTGATAATAATCGGGTCGGTGCTGAGGGATAGAGATGCAATCCATAATCAAGTGTGCCCTTAACATATCGAATGATACGTTTAAGGGCAGTAAAATGAGGCTCCCTGGGGGCATGCATGAATAAGCACACCTGCTGAACAACATAAGCAATATCAGGCCCGGTGAACGTAAGATACTAAAGTGCACATGCAAGACTCCTATACAGAGTGGGATCGGACACTGGATCACCATCAACAACACTAAGCTTTGATTTAGAATCAACCGGAGTGGACATGATCTTGCAATTCACCATTTTATCCATGTATACTATCTCCTTTGCATACTGGCGCTGATACAAAAACATAGTATCGGCAAATCTGATCACTGATATCCCCAAAAAATAACTCAACTTTCCCAAGTCAGTCATAGCAAATTCGGTTTTAAGCAATGCAATGATCTCATTTTTCAACAAATCAGGCGAGGCAGTAAACACAATATCATCCACATATAACAACAAATAAGCAATGCTACTACCTCTAGGAAAAATAAACAGAGAATTATCACATTTACTGCATACAAACCCAATCCGCATAATGTATTGCGCAAAGCGATCATATCACACTCCAGTGGCGTGTTTAAAACCATACAGTGACTTACGGAGACGACATACATACTGAAGGGCTGCAGAATGAACAAAACCAGGTGGATGGTACATGTAAACAATTTCTTTCAAATCCCCATGTAGAAACACAGTCTTCACATCAAGCTGATGAATCGGCTAATGCTTACCCACAACTATACTCAGAACTGTGTAAATGGTAGCCGATTTAACAACCGGACTGAATGTCTCACCACAATCAATACCCTCCTGCTAATTAGTGCCATTGGCCACAAGTCTCATTTTATATCTCTCTATATTACCAATGTCTCTGTATTTGTGACGAAATAGCCACATGCATCGGATCACATTCACCTCCTCCGGTCTAGGAACCAAATCCCAAGTGTGTTGTTTCGTTGGAGCAATAAATTCCTCAGACATGGCCACATTCCAATTTGGGTATAGTTTGGCTAATTTTGGATTTTGGGGAATTGAGAAAATAGTTTGTGTGGATAAGTTAAACTGGACGTTGGGCTTGAAAATCCTGTGTTGGGCATGGGTTTCCATTGGGTGCGATGGGGCAGTGGATGGATGGGTATTTTGGTGGGTAATCGGTGGCAGGTCACTAGAGGTAGGGATGAGGTCGGGGTGTTGGATGTGTGGCTCGATGGAACAGTGCAATGGGTAGTGTCTTTTTGGGGACGACATCGGGATATGGGAAGGTGACGATCGGGGAAGGGCGATATGGTGTAGGGTGGTCGGTGTCAGGGTAGATGATGGCGGTAGGTTGGGTCTAGGTTGACTTTGTGGTGGTGTGGCTGTGTTGGTCGGGGTTTCGGCACTGGGAGAGCTTCTGGGAACTGGTTGAGATGCGGGGTCAACGTGGGTTTTTTGTAACACATTCGATGTATGTTGAGGTTTTTTATGGGTGTCTGGGACGATGACCGGTCGAGACAGAGAGATGGTGGGCCGATTTCATATGGTGTTGGTGGCAATCGGTGAAGTCTGGTATGGGGATGGAGATGTAGATACGCTGCTGGTGGTGGCAACAGTAGGTAGAAGACAGACTGGACTGACATGGAGGGTGGCTGACGGACTGTCGGTAGTGGCAGTGGCAGGCAGAGATGGCGAAGATGGGGTGGTGTTGGTGGTGGACTGACCGATAGGAGATTGAGCAGAAGCAGTGGGTACACTGGCTGCCGCCGGAACAGTGATAACGCGGCTGAGAGGGCTAGGCAGAGAAGAGGTGATGTGTCTGAATTTTGGAATTTTTGGACATTTGCGAATGGGAAGATTGCTTCATCAAACGTGATGTGATGTGAGACGATGATTTTCCGAAAAGACAAGTCGTAGCACATATATCCTCTATGATTGGGCAGAAAACCTAAGAACACACAAGCGGTGGTGCGGGGTGTAAGTTTATGTGGGGCCGTAAAGGCAAGATTTGGGTAGCACAGGCAGCCGAAAATTCATACGTGTTCATAAGTTGGGATCCTACGAAATATAATTTTGGTGGGTGTTCTATTTTGGAGAGTTTGAGTGGGCAAAATATTTAGAATATATTCGATCATTTTCACAGCATAGGCCCAAAAGGAAGGGGGAGAGAGGCATGAAATAGGATCGTATGAACCATGTTATTGATAGTGCGAATGATTCGTTCGTCCTTTCCATTTTGGGGAGAGGTGTGGGGACACGAGAATCGAAAAATCATGCCATTAGTAGAGCAAATATTTTGAAATGTGAAATTATTGAACTCACGACCGTTATCACATTGAATTGATTTTACTTCTTTTTCGAATTGTGTTTTGACATAGACACGGAATGCAAGAAACTTGGCAAACACTTCACACTTGAATTTAAGCGGATAGACCCAGACAAAGTGAGAAAAGTCATCTAATAAGACGAGATAAAATTTATGAACCAGTGAACTAGTAATTGGAGATGTCCATAAATCTACATGAATAATGTCAAAGGGAGAATACGTAACACTTGAAGAAGACTGAAACAGAAGGTGAACATGTTTGCCTAAAGGACAAGAAGGACACTGTTGGACAAATTTGTCATTATTACAATGAATTAAATTATTGTTTCTAAGAAAACTAAAAATATGAGCTCCTAGTTATCCAAGTCTATGGTGTCAGGTCGACGGAGAGATTGTTGCTAAAGCGGTGGGAGGAGTGACATTAGCAGCGGACGTGGATAGGAAAGGATAGAGATCACCCTCACTATTGCATCTCGTAAGGAGTTTCCCGGTACGGAGGTCTATTATGGAAAATCCAAACGGGTCAAAGTTAATTGATACAGAATTATCGGTGGCAAATTTCCTAACGGAGATTAGGTTTTTGATAATGTTAGGAGCATATAAGACATTATTCAGGAAGAAATGGGGATGTGGTGGTGGAGTTAGTGTGTGACCAAACCCTTGAATTGGAATGCGATGACCGCTACCAACCATAATAGATTGTGGAGTATTTAAACTTCGCAGTTGATGAATATTACCAGAATTGTTGGTGAGGTGAGACATGACGCATATATCCATATACCACGCATTATCGGGCTGCCGAAGAGACAATGTGATGAAAGTCGGGCCTAAATTGGATTGGGAGAGGCCTAGAGTGGACTGTTGGGCTCCAGGAAATATGGCCAGATTATTGTGGCCTATTGACTGGCCTGGGGCGGACTGGTAGGCTGCCTGAAATTGGGCACAAAATTGTTTTTCAGAACTTGAGATGTTAGGCTGCTAAAGGTTAGGCCGCGGTTGTAGCCTCAACTACTGCTGGGCCACGACTATTAACTGCATGTCCCTGAAAGCTAAGCAGTGTTGCGTCGATGCTGCCATGAAAATATATATATATAGACCGAGAGGGGGTAATTGGCCGAAAATAGAAAAAGAAAGGAAGGGGCAATTGGCTGAAAACACTCTTCTGAGAAGAGAAATAATTTGCAGGGTTGTCTAGAAAGAAGAGAAAAGACAATTTTGCTGCTTGGCCGCCATTGGTCGGACCAAAATCCGAGAAAAGAAAAGAGGGCGGCGGCTATCGTCCGGAGTAGGAAAAAAGAATAGGGTTTAGGCTTCTGATATCATGTAAGATTGTATTAGTTTCTCATTCTCATTAATATAAATATATATAGTGTGTACAATGTGAAATTCAAATACAATAAGGATCCTATAACCATAATTATACAACACTAAATATTACAAAATATATGGAGCATATTTTGTTAAGAGTCCACATCGAAAATGGAATGGAAAAATGGACTCCTTATATGGACTTGAACAATCAGCACCTCACAAGCTAGCTTTTGGGGTTGAGCTAGGCCAAAGATCCATTATTTACATGGTATCAGAGCCAGACCCATTCCAATTCTATGTTCACCGATATTGGGTCCCCAGATTATGTCATCCACGCTCTAGTTAACAGGGTCTGGGTGTGCATGAGAGTGTTAAGAGTCCCATATCGGAAATGGAATGGGAACATGAACTCTTTATATGGACTTGGACAATCATCACCTTACAAGCAAGCTTTTGGGGTTGAGTTAGGCCCAAGTTCCATTCTTTACATATTTCATAATATACGATAATACTCGGCTCAAGAAAAAACAATTTCAAACCATTTAAAAAAATAGACGTTGCTTCTATATATAGTCAAGACATACACACATAAAAATACTATTACATATACATATAGTATGATGGAAGTACGCCAAAATAATTTTTTAACTTATATAATGAAGAAATATATTTGCAACGAAAGTAAAAAAAATTATAAAGAACATATAGTCTTGTTTTATTTTAAGCAAACGAAGATCTGGATTTCATAATGTTCAAAGATCAAATATTTAAAAGTAAAGCAAATCTAAAATAAGCTGAAGGACATATCCAAGTATTAAAAAATCTTTTTATTTGGATAGAGATGGGGAGGGGTGAAAAGAAAAACAGTGAACTTGTCTTAGTCTAAGATAATATTTTGTATTCAAAGAATATATTATGATCCGTCCATGTACGGCTTGTTTTATATGTCTTTTTCTTATTTTATATTTGATTTTTTAATGATAGATTCTATAAATATTTTTCAGTTTTGATTCTGAAAGAAGATTAGATATGTTAGCTTCCTATTTTATTCTATTCAAAAGCTTGACATTACACACATTATGCCAAGCTAGTCCTACACTTTGTTGTAGCTAGGGCTAATCTACCTATAACCTTATGTTCTTAATATTAAGATAATGAGTAGGCCTTTGACATTACTTTTTTTGTTTTTTTTCTCTTGAAATTCACACATTACCATTACATGACCAAACAGTAGTGCGAAAATCTTATATTATAGTAGATATATATAGGGCTGGCTAGTGGGCCGGGTTGGCCCGCTCCCAACCCAACCCAACCCTGTCCCGCCCCGATCCCTCCCTATAAAAATGGGCACGGGACTCGAACCCGGGACGGGACCTGGGCTCATCCCGATCCCGCCACGATCCCGCCCGCCCCCTCCCCTTTGCAAAAATGACCGTTGCACAACAATCATTTTATATTTTGACCGTTGTGCAACGGCCATTTTTGGCCTCCCTCAACCCCCTACCTCTGTAATATTTATTTTTAACCCCTAAGTTAATATATTTACACTTTAACCTAAATTTTCAACTATAAATACCTCATTTTTTCTTCATCTTTCTCACAAATCTTCCTACAATCTCTCTAATCTCTCAATCTATCTCTCTACAAGTCTACATTGCCTACTAAATATTATATTTTATTTGTTCATTTGTATAACTGTATCAAAGTTCAAAAAATGAGAGTCAAGTTGACAACTAGCTTAAGGATCATTCATCGAGCAAAATTTTAATTTTCAACCTCGATTACACATTGATGTTACATCGGCGTTTGGTACCTTCGTTCCTTCTTTAAATTATTATTGTTACTTTATTTTAATTATCGCACTTAACTTCACTATCTTTAATTATATATTTGCATAATTAAAATGAAAGGATTGAGAGGTATGTTTAAGGGTAAGGGTAAGGGTGCTTCTTCTAGTAGGGGTAACAAGGGCAGGGTACTTCTTCTAGTCATCCTATTCCTAGACAGGATGATTTGATTGATTATACTCATATAGATCAAACTGATTTTTAATGATATACCATTAGATGCAACTCAACCAAACTTTAATTTAGAAGATAATATAGATGACACACCCACTAGTGCACCTCAAACTGAAACTGAAACGCCTCATATTCCCCCTAGCATGAGACGAGGCCCCACACAACGAAAATTAAAATCAGTCGCAAGAGATTTTTTGATAGGGACCAAGAGAATCAAGTAGTTAGATGCAGAATTTTGTAAAAATATTTATAAATTAAAAATGGGAAAAGGTCAGGGTGGGACGAGAGGTTATTGAGACATGTAAAAAACTTTCACAAAGCTAGGTGGGATGAATACGAGGCTACAAAGTCGGGTGCGCCAATGCGCTCTCAGTCGGGTCAAGGTTCACATAGTGTCTCGGACCAAGTACATGGTCAAATTAACCCGATGACGGGGGGAATTGTAGGCCTTAAATACGATAAACATAGAGATAGGGAAGCAATATCGAAATTAGTTGTGGTGGAGGGTTTGTCTTTTTCACTTTCTTCCTCTCCTGATTTTATTCATTACATTAGAGATATGTATAATCCTGCTTTTAACGATTTTCCTAGATCAACTGTTAGGAGAGCCGTTTTTAAATTTGCAGATGAATATCAACAATATTTACGTTATTCATTATATCATTTTCCTTGCAAAGTATCTATCACGTCTGATATATGCCGTATTACTAACGGCCATAATTATTTAACTGTAACATGTCATTGGATAGATTATAAATGGTCTATTGAAAAACGTATTTTAGCATATAGATATATTGATGATAGGCACACCGAAAATTTTATTGCAGAAAATATTCATCAAGTTTGCGATTATTATGGTATAACTGACAAAATAATGACTGTTACGTTAGATAATGCTTCTTCTAATAGACTTTTAAAAGATCTTTTAACTCCATCTTTTTCTAATCATTTTCATATAAAATGTGCGTGTCATATTTATAACTTAGTTGTAAAGGATAGTCTATCACTTTTTGAAGAAATTCTTAATAAAGTACAATTTGCTATAAACTTTATTTTTAGAAGTAATAGAATACAAAGAAAAAAAGAATATAAAAAAACTTGTCACGATTGTGGACTACCTTATAGAAAAATTCTTGAAGAAGTAGCGAGTAAGTGAGATTCTTTAAATGAACAACTACTTGTTGTTTATGATTATAGAAGACCTATAACTTGTGATTAGGCAGCATGCCCCTTAACAAGAAAATCAGTGACTGGCTTCATAGTGACGATTGATGAATCTATTGTATCTTAGAAAGCTAAGAAACAAACAACAATTTCAAATAGCTCAGCAGAAGCTGAGTACAAAAGCAAGGCCACAATTGTTTATGAACTTATTTGGCTTATTGGACTACTCAAAGAGGTAAACACAGAGGTTACATTACCCATAAACATTTACACTGACAGCAAAGTAGCAATTCAAATTGCTGCCAACCCTGTTTACCATGAAAGAACCAAACATATAGAAATTGATTGTCATTTTATAAGGAAAAAACTACAACAAGGATTAATTGCAACTCAATATATACCTACAAAAAATCAGCCCGCAGATATCCATACTAAAGGACTCAGTAGGATACAACATGAGTATATCTTGTCCAAGCTAGGAGTTTTAAACATATTTCTCCGCCTACCTTGAGCGGGAGTGTAAAATAAATAAATAAATAAATAAATAAATGACAGAGGGGCAGTTTAGTCTTTAGCTAATACTGTTATTATCAAATGGTTAGTTAGAACTAACTCAAAGATCAGCTCAAGTTAGTTATACTATTAAGAGCAGTTAGTAGTTAAGTTAGATATGTATAGATGATATCTCAATACAATGTAATCAAGTGAATGAATTCAATACAACAAAAATATTCTCTCTACACTTTCCATCTTCTTCTTCATCTTGTTAATCGACTGAATGTTCATAGCCTAGGGTTCTTCATTTTCTGCATTTGCACTTACTGTTTCTTTGCATTTTAATGATTCTTGCACCATTAATTTCAATTTTTGATGATGGTACTAATTATGTGTGTGATTTTTGCTAAGCTATTGTATAATCTTATAACTCAATCACCTTTATTATTTTTTATGACACAGCCAAATTTGTAGTTACAATATCCCATTTGACAAGGTAAAATTTTGACTTTTCACTAGTGGAACTATAAATAAAATTATGCTGGGCTCTGTCAATAAATTTATTGACCTTTCTGCGGACAATAATACTGCATAACGGATTTAGGATATTAAGGGTGGAGGTTGAGATTTAGATCTACTATAGAGAAATTTTATTTTCCACCCTGCTTAACTTATATTGCATATTATTAATGATTGATTGATGATACTTGAGATTTAGAAATTTTGTGTAAGATCTGAAACCAAGATAGATAATTTGCAAGTTTTGAAAATGAGAGAAACAGGCCCGTCTAGCTCAGTTGGTAGAGCGCAAGGCTCTTAACCTTGTGGTCGTGGGTTCGAGCCCCATGGTGGGCGTTGTGTTTTTTTTCCCCTTATCACAATTAGAGGAAAATAGAATCATTTTTATTGAAGTTAACTTTTTGTCCAAATAGGTTGCAGAAAGAAATTATTGTGGCCAAGATAGACTTACTACTTTTACAATTAGCTTGTGCCATTAGGGTTAAGTCATCCGGGAAAAAAAGTGAGATCAAAATGGATCTATCCGCAATATTTGATTACATACTACAATCAGACCTTATAACACCATCCACATATAAAGATACCTAACTGATAAGTTTTTTGAAACTAATTTTTTATGTTATATTTTACTTCTTTATAATAACATTTTATCATAACAGCAACAACCAACTTTATAACAGTATGCTTTTTATAAAATTACCCCCATATAACAACTATCTTCTTTTTTTGACAATATAATAATTAATCATCTTTATAGAAATTGAATATCTATGATTTTCAATAATAAGTGTAGAGATTTTGATCAAATATGTTGATACTTTAATACATTATTTATGACATAATTTTATATGAATATATATTCCATCATTAAAAGATGTTTCTTCGTTATACAAAATGTGATTAAGCTTAGATTTGATAATTAAAAATGAAATATTAGGTTTTATGCATCTTTACTTCCTATAGCAACAAAATATTATTTAAATGACAATATTATTATAAGTGTATAACAGTCATTCACTATAGCAATCAAAATGTTTTTAACCCAACGATTTTATATAGTGGTTCGACAAAAGTTGCGCAAATAAACTTCAATGGTTTATGTTTCTAGAAAGTATTTATAGGCAGAGAATGAAAATATAAGGTGGCATTGTTTCCTCTTGTCAGCTCAAATAAACGCGTTTTGATAGCAGTTTTTGATTTTTCATCTACTGTTTGCTATTTGCATTGAAATCTCAATTAATGAGAATTCACAGCGCATAAGGCCCGTTATAAAGGAAAGCCCTTGCATTTTTTTCATACCCAAAATTTAAATACCTTTGATTAAGGTTGAATGAATCTTATTAATCCCACATAACGGATGATGACAAAACACATTTCATGATCCTTTCAAGAGTTGACAAAAAGGTACGGAATGAAACGACATTTCTATGTGGGGGAAAAAGAACATTTGCATAGCTCACTTTGTAGGGCATATATATACTCAAATATCCACAAACTCCCAAAACATTATACTCTGCATTCCTTTCACTATGGATAGGAAGTAGATATGAAAATCAGGGCGTTTTCCACCAAGCTAGATAGGAAGTGCTTATAATTGAGGTGATATATCTAGGAGATGTGCACTTCAAATTGTGACTTGAATGGCAACTACTTATAATGGAAATTAAAAGGCTCCACATTAAGAAGCAAGCATTTCATCTTTCCCATTTTTATGGTTCGAGTATATTGTTCGTAGTTATTTGAATAAAATGTGGAGAGAATATATAGTAAAAACAAGAAATTCAAGAATTGCAATATAACTTTTTAGAATGAGTAGAAGAATGGCATGGATCAAATTAATCGGTAGCTAGGGTTGGATTGTTGAATGAATTATGATACTAAGACGAGAAACAAAAATTTGTCCCACATATCCTTCACCCCACTGCACTGATACATTACACTAAATTAAAGCTACTTTTTTGGTTCTTTCTTCTATTTGTTGTTCCCTAAGAATAAGAAAATATATATTTTCCCAACATCTTTCTTGCTTACCAGAAATCAACTTTACTATTTCTTCAATACACACAGAGTATACAATACCCCCTTTTTTTTTTATTCACAATAATGTTAATTAATAGTTACAAAGTTTTGATTTCTACCAGACAAAGTGAAGATGACAATTTTGTTGTATAATTTGTGTATATGTATAGTTGGTGAGTATATGTTGATCATATATTTATTATACACAAATTATACAACACTGATACATTTTCTACACACATACTATAGGGATACATATTTTATACAATATTGATACATTTTCTACAAACATAATGTAGGGATACATATTCTAGACAACAATGATACAATTTCTTTACGTATGATACATATAGTACTGATACATATTTTATACAACAATGATACAATTTTTACACATATGCTGAAATTAGTTGAAAATATCTACAAAATAGAATTATTTTGAAAAGGCTAAAAAGTGACTTAAATTTTTTGATTATTCGATGTCAATAGTTTCACCTATATAACTAATTGTATCATTTTCCCTTCATTTTAACATAGCAAAATCATCATGTTGAAGAAAAGGATCTTTGCACTCAATACCTATATTTTAAATAAATCAATTCGACAAATTTCTCAACTCAGTATAAATACATGTTATTTGTTAATCATCAAAATTCACACGAATCAACATAAAATAAGTCCAAACAATTATAAAATTGCAAAATAAAGCAAACTCGAAATACAACCATTTATTTTAAAATATCATCTCGTTCCAACGTTTAGTTAAACAAAAACATTTTCAAGTCACAACAAATGAAATTATTAGCATTACATTTTACATCAAACTTAAATGATTCACAACAAATTAAATGTTTCAAACGTTAGGGCCCTTGAGGGGTAATCAAGTAATCGAAGTTTTTTGAAAAACGATAATATCCAAATTATTCGTTCTCGAGTATGTTTTATTATTTTCGTCCTCTTTTATTAGCTTCATTATTACCTTGAAGAAACTAGCTTGCTATATCAGTACGAAAACAAGTTGCATTATTGTTTTGTTTTTCTTCTTTCTAATATTATATACATTGAATAAACTAAAGAAAATTCAAAAAATTGGTTATCATTTTACACGTTTAATTTAGCATATTTCATATAATTATTACTGTATAATTTTTGGCATGCATGAGCTAGGGGAGAATTGAGAGTGCCATTGAGTGACCAATTAGAATTGTGGTGGAGTGGTAATTAAGTATTATTAAAAAAATTTAGGTTCATGTGAGTATAAAGTCAATTTTGTTAGAAAGTGTTTTACCTTCCATATAAAAAATTTATGCGTTTATCGCCGGCAATATGATTACCAAATAATGGGTGAAAACTATATATATATATATAAAAAAAAAAGTGAAATTGAGTCGATGGGATGTGGACGATGTGTTCAAAAGCCTGGTGAAGCAATTTGTACTTGTTGATGTTCACTTGAGTCTGCGACATTGTACTTTTTAATCATCACTCCAATAAAATATATTATTTTCAATTTAAAAGATTAATGAGAACGTAAGAACATAATTCTTTTTCTGATTTTTCATTTGGTGTTCGATATCCGTATTGGAGTCCCATTAAAATTGGATTCACGCCAGAAAGTCCCACACTGGGTATACAACGTTCTCTAACAAAAATGATTTCACACAAAGCTTGAACCTAAAATTTTAATTAAGGATCGAATGAAGTCTAGAAGATATATGTCAGATATATAGCTTATTAATTAATAAATTAATTTACACAAAAATATTAGATGTTCATCAACAACGCAAAATTTAGATTTTTTGTCTGCTGAATCGATTATACTCCCTCCGTCTCAAATTATTTGTCATTTTTTTGTTTACAAGCCTCTTAAGGAATATTAATTAGGATGAGTATTTGACTTACATTACCCCTATTTATGTCTAAGTTATAATCTCTCTCCATTAAATATTTACTCTATTTATGTGTCATCTTCATTTATAACAAAGGGTAAAATAAAGAAAAAATAATTAATTATACTTTGAACTTCTAAAACGACAAATAGTTTGAGACAACTATTTTTAGTAATTACGATAAATAATTTTAGACGGAGGGAGTGATAAAGAGTCATTTGTCTGATTGTATTGATATATTCAAATGCAACATAAAATAATATATTATTTTGTCCTAGGCTCCTAGCATAAAAAATGGTAGTAGTTGATTTACTAAGTAATATAGTGTTTGTTGATTGCACAAGAAAAACTAATCGCCACATACCTAAAGCAAAATTTGATTGGCGGGACAAAATAATACTCACATTAAGCTATATGAGATTTTGCATATTATTTAATGTGAGATAGAATCTGAAATAAGAGAGTCAAGGATTTCAAAAAAATGGATCCACCTTTAAAAAAAAGACATAAAAATGTTACAAGTTGGATTTGATCTATAGACCTTAAGGAATTAAACTCAATAGTTAACTAGTACATCATTCAACCTCATTTCACCATGAGTTTCTTTAGTTAATATTATATATAATTTAAGAATTATACATATATATATTGAGTTTAGTCGAGTGACAATGGGTTCACGTGATCCAATTTTTATACATAAATTCACCCCTGGAAATAAGAATATATTTTTAGCAATATGAGAATGAAAGTATGTATGTTAAGATAAAACCATCGTATTAACAATTATTTCAATATAATTATGAAAAAACAATTATTTCAATATTACGCATTGCATAGCAATCTCTTCATTAATAATCATTACATAATAATTAATATTACATAAATAATTCCCATACAATTAGTAAGTAAAAATAAACCCTAACATGAAAATACATATCGGGAGTCCGAAGAGCAAAAATAGAGTAGAAACCAACCTTTTAAAAAAAAAAAAAAACAACATATCCAGTGAAATCTCACAACGTGAGGTCTGGGGAGGGTAAAATGTACACAGACCTTACATCTATCTTGGTAGGTAGAGCGGTTGTTTCCGAGAGACCCTTGACTCAAGACAGAGCATAAGCACAAACACAACCACAAGCAAATCAACAACAAAAGCAAAACAAGAGAAACGGTCAGACCCGGTCATAAAAAATTAAAAGAAGTATGAAAATGATGAGATCAAAAATGAATAAGCGATGATAGCGCATTTCGAAAAAGTAAACAGTAACTAGCGCATGTAAAACCTTAAAAAAACATTTTTTAAAAAAAATATTGAAAAAGTAAGCGGTAACTAGCGCAGGTAAAATCTTAAAAAAACATTTTAAAAAAATAGAGTAGAAACCAAATCCTGTTATTACCAATTTAACGTACCTATATTAGATTTAAGAGTGCATAGAAATGTAGTACTATATAAATTGTACTCCATATCCGTATTTCTTTCTTTTTGTGTCCCAACAATAAATAGAAAAATAATTTATTTTGAGGCAAAGTTCAAGAGGAAGGGGAACAAGACACTAGGTCAGAAAAAAAAAAATCATCTTTAGAGACAACCCTAAAAAAGTGACAGTATTGTCCTCAGCCAAGACACGTTTTGATAGAAGGGAAGTCCACCGAAGTATGGAGAACCTATGTATACTCAACCCCACTAAGCATAATATTTTGGAACCCCCGTATTCAGGGACGGATAGCTCGGGGAGGGTGTTCATCCAAATATCCTTAATAGAAAATTATATCGTATATATAAGATTTTTTTTATTTTTATGTATATATAGATTTGGAGAGTACTCGAGGGAGTCAGCCACTAGTCCCCGCAAAGTCATCTACGTGAAAAAATATCTCATTTTTTAGCATCGTTCCTTCAGTGAGTCAATATTTTGTAATGATGCCTAACTATTTATAAGAGTATGTTCTTAACCAATTATTTAAATTTTCTAATTTCAGGCCTGTCCTTTTCTTTTCTTTTTTTGTGTGTTTTATAGAGGTGTATATATTGATGGTGAATATATATATTCACAATATATTATGTAAGTGTAATTAATGTAAAATAGATATCATAATTCTATTAGGACAACAATTGTATACTCTATATATATATGACATTAATAAGAGAGCTTCCTCAGGGAGAATTATATTATTCTACATGGTATCAAGAGCCAAAAATTTCTCCCTACCCTAACAATAATTTGGCTGCCGCATACCTCTTCTCCGCCTCCCCTTCTTCCGGCGATATTCAACCATATACAACCATGTATACCACCGCCTCTTCGTGATATACATCCAGTATACCCTGCTTCTACGTGATATACAAGCCTCTTCCCTCAAAATCTACTTGTATACCACATATATCCCGTTATATACAGCCTCGTATACCACTGCTCCTTCATGATATACCGCTCGTATACCCTGCTATTCCCTGATATACTCCCAAACAACAATATACACAGCACCCAACCCCCATATTCTCTGCTTTGTAGCCCGTATACGTCAAGTATACAGGCAGTATACACCACCCGATAAACTTATCACATAAGCAGCCCGGTATACCGCTGTTATACAACTGAAATACGGTAGCCTCTCAACCGATATTCTTTCACGAATTTTCGGTTACCCCCATGGATTCTCCCGCTTCCGCTTCCTCAACTCCCGACATCACAATTATCAGTCGTAGAACCAGTGCCCAACTCAGTGGGCCGAGCCACTACCCAGCCACCAAACCCACTACACAGCAGCCCAGCAGCAAAATGGCCACTGCTGAGGCCCACTGCACAATGACCCATCACACTGTCGAGGCCCACTGCACAGCGGCCCATCACACTGCCGAGGCCCACAGCCTAATTGCCCAACACTACCTGGCCTCTTTCCAGTCGCGAGGCCCACTATACAACGGCCTAGCAGCAATAGTGGCCCATGCCGAGGCCCGTTGCCTATCAACCCAGCATGCAGCCGAGGCCCATTGACCATCGGCCCAGCATCACCCAGCCTATTTCCAGCTGCGAGGCCCACTATACAACGGCCCGGCAACAACACGATGTCACATGGTATATGGATACGGGCGCCACGTATCACCTCACCTACAATTCTAGTATTCTTCCTCAACTGCGCCATTTAAATACTCCTCAATCTATTATGGTCAGCAATGGTCACTACATTCCAAAGGTTTGCAGATTATGTTTCGACTATTAGGTTATCTCACAGCAGATCTGATAATTCATTGTTCATATATCGTCGTGGTTCTTCCCTGGCGTATATACTATTATATATGGATGATATTATCTTGACTGCCTCTTCTGATGCATTACGCAAGTCTATCATGACAATGCTCAGTTCTGAGGTTGCTATGAAAGACTTGGGGCCCTTGAGTTACTTTTTGGGGATTGCTGTCACTCGTCATGCAGGTGGGTTATTCCTATCATAACGGAAGTATGAACCTGAGATCATTGAGCGAGCTGGTATATCCTTATGTAAGTCCACTTCCACTCCAGTTGATACTAAGCCCAAGCTAGGGGCTGGGGCTGGCTCCCCTTACGAGGATCCAACCCGCTATCGCAGTCTTGCATGGGCTCTTCAGTATCTTACGTTCACGAGACCAGACATTACATATGCCGTACAACATGTGTGTTTGTTTATGTATCATCCCAGGGTTGAGCACATGAATGCGCTCAAATGCATTATTTGGTACATCCAGGTGACACTTGACTTTGGCTTACATTTATATCCTTCATCGACGTCTACACTTGTCGTATACAAATGATGATTGGGGTGGATGTCCAGACACCAGACGCTCTACGTCTAGATATTGTATGTTTTTTGGTAATAACTTGGTCTCCTGGTCTGCAAAGCGTCAGCTGACGTTGTCCCGCTCTAGTGCCGAGGCTGATTATCGAGGGGTAGCCAATGTGGTCTCTGAATCCTGTTGGTTACGTAATCTTCTTTTAGAGCTTCATTGTCCTATTCAGAAAGCTACCTTAGTTTATTGTGATAATGTTAGTGCCATCTACCTTTCTGGTAATCCGGTTCAGTACAGCTCACCAAACATATAGAGATGGACATTCACTTTGTTTTCGAAAAGGTAGCTCGTGGACAAGTACGCGTCTGCCATGTCCCTTCCAGGTATCAAATTGTAGACATCTTTATAAAGGGTCTTTCCTCGGTCCTTTTTGAAGATTTTAGGGACAGTCTCAGCGTACGAAGCCCGCCGGTTATGATTGCGGGGGTGTGTTAAATATACATAAGATATACACGGTATACACGTGTATACACGTGTATATCTTATGTATATATGGTCTCGGTTTTGTAAATAAGAAGCCCACGGCTGGGTAGATTTTTAGTGTAACATTGTTGTAATATTTTAGTGTAAATATTACCTTAATTAGTGTTGTACACTTACCATAAGTATATGATTCTTGTACTACTAGAATAGGGTTGTGGGGTTAGAATAGGAATAGGTTTTCTATTATGGAAAATTGTAAATTGTATATATACTCTTTCATTAATGAAAAAAATATCAAGCGATTATTTCTTTCATAGATAGTTAAATCAATTTGTGTACATCTTTTATGTTGAATATTATAAAATTTTCAATACTTTTCAATATTGTTAATATTTGAGGTATTTTAGATGTTATATTTATTTTTAGAAAAAAGACTAAAAACTATAATGTCGTGGGTTTTAAACGGAGTGTATTCGCATACCTTTTTTTTTCTCGCTGATCCCCTTCGAAGGCACTGGTCTTTAATTTTTGTCCCTCAAATTTGGAATCTTTAATTTTTTTCCCTTCGCTTAAAAATATCTCGAGGTTCCGGGTTTGAATCTCTGCTCCGTCAAAAAAAAAATCCCAAGGTAGAGTTTAGATTCGTAAGACATAATTTGTCTTATTCTTGAAGGCAAACTCTGCCTTCCATGCATACTCTGTCTGTCTTAAGGTAGAGTTTGCTACCTTAAGGCAAACTCTGCGAGATAAGGCATAGTTTGCATGCAAACTTTGCCTTAAGGTAGAGTTTGAAACTCTGCTTTGCGAATCAAAACTATGTCTTGCGATTTTTTTTAAAATTTGAGCGGGGTTCGAACCCGGAACTCAAGAATTTTAGGCGAAGTGGCAAAAATTAAATATATTCAATTTGAGTGGCAAAAATTAAAGATCACCCCAAAATAAAGGTATTCCTACGAATTGCCTATTCGCATAAGCATATAAAAGATATACTCTACGGATTCAACTAAACCCAATATGTCCGATATATATATATGTATATGTATGAAAAATCACGAAAAGTTTCAACAAACATTATATTCTAAATTTATAATTTCAAAAGTATACATCTATTTAAAACTTTAAGGATTAAACAATGGAATTCACCACTTTGTATTGGGCCTTATATATCATCTCCCATAACGGCTAAAACGTCTCGTCTTGACTTATATTTATAAATCTTACGGAAAAGGGTCAAATTGCTTTTGGGAAACAACACTAATTATCCATTGGACTAAAAGTATTTACTCGTTTACGCCCCCCTCCCTTATTAATTATTAAAGTTACTTAAAAATCCAAAATAAATTATCCGAATATGCCTCCACCCCTCGTTTCATTCCTTGTAATCCTATACCACTTCGTCACTTGTACTCCTTCACTCATCTCCCACTCTCTTTGTTTTCTTTTTAGTTTTCTTTTCTATTTTGTCCTTATCCTCTTTATTATTTTTTGTCTTTTTATTTTCTTTTGAATAAAAAATAAAATATAAATCTAAAATATTAATTAATTATTTTTATATTAATGAAATATAAAAATCAATAATTAGACTACAATAACATATTATTAATAAAAATACTAAAGTCACTTTTAGTTTTGTCTTCTTTTCTTAATTTGTTTTTTTATTTTCTTTTAATATAAAAATTTAGAAAAAAATAATAAAATAAAAATTTAAATAATCAGACCACAACAAGAAGTAATTAAGATAAATGTTAAAGTTACTAATTTATTTATTAAAATTTAAATTAATAGAAAATATATTCTTATGATTTTTTTCTTTTGAAAATAAAATAAAACTTGTATTTAATTTTAATTTGATCTTTTGTAATTTTTTTTGTAAAAATTAACTTGATATATACCATGTATCTGTCGTAGAGGATATAATTGTATTTTTCTTGAAAGAATGAATCATTCCTCTAGATATCCTGTCAGTATATAGTATATAATATATATATATATCATCTCAGTATATTTTTATACCATGATGGTATGATTGAGGACTTTTGAAGAGTGTTTGAAAGACTGCAGCAGTCCTGCATGATACCATCTCAATATATTTTTACAGATGATGGTATCATTGAGGACTGTTGAAGATTGTTTCATTGAAGGACTGTAGCAGTCCTGTTTGACACTATCTTAGTATATTTTTATATCATGGTGGTATCATGGATGACTGATGACTTTTATTCAACGACTTCAACAGTCCTTTATGGTACCATCATGGTATCATGGAGGACTGTTGAAGAGTATTTTATTGAAGGAATGCAGTAATCCTGCATAATATCATCTCAGTATATTTTTATACTATGATGGTATCATTGAGGATTGTGGATTGTTTCATTCAAGGACTTCAGCAGTCTTCATGATACCATTATGATATATATCATGCACGTCATTCATTCATGATACACTGTTAGTATGCAATATATACAACGTGGATATCATAGATGATTGAGTTGTGTTTTTATTGAAGGAATGAACCAATCCTTTATGATACGCTCTTAGCATATGATATACCATGTGGGTATCATAAAGGACTGATTAGTATTTTATTCAAGGAGTGAATCAATCTCCTATGATACCATGTCAGTATATGATATATATCATGTTAGTATCACAATGATTGAGTTGTGTTTATATTGAAGAGATGAACCAGTCTTCTATGATACTTTGTCCGTATATGATATATATAAGGTTGGTATCATAGAGGACTGTGTGCTTTTCTTGAAGGAATGAACCACAAGTTATGTATGATACCCTCTCAGTATATGATATATATCATGTGAGTATTATAATATATTGTAACAGTGTACTTCAACTGCTACTAATTTGATATATTATATGCTAAAATAAATTGTTTTTTGAGA
Organism: Anisodus tanguticus; assembly: GCA_034509755.1. NCBI lineage: Eukaryota > Viridiplantae > Streptophyta > Magnoliopsida > Solanales > Solanaceae > Anisodus > Anisodus tanguticus. The sequence goes on along the minus strand of CM067561.1, from coordinate 19,826,245 downwards.
TATAAAAAATAAAATAAATAGAAAAGATAATATATCAGTTATCATTTTTATTGAAAAATATAAAGGAGCCAAAACGTTTGTAGAATTAGATTATGAAAAAAAAATAAAGAAAACAATTTGGAAAAAAATAAAATTAGAAAAGGAGAAAAAAATGAAAATCACCTGAAATTAAAAAAAAACAAATTAAAATAGCAAAAAAGTGAATGAAATTAGATTATGCTAAAATAAGTTGTTTTGAGATGTAGAAAAAAATGTACTATATCAGTTATATTTTTATTTATATAAATAATGAGTCAAAAGTTGTGTAAATTAGATTATGAAAAATAGGAAATAAAGAAAAAAAATAAAAAATTAAAAGAAATTAGAAAGGAGAAAAATAAAATTTTAATTTTCTATTAATTTAAATTTTAATAAATAAGCTAGCGAATTTTGTGTATTTTCTCTATTATTTCTTGTTGTAGTTTAATTATTTTATTATTAGTCTAAAAATAATTACTTCGTATATTATTTTATATTTTATTTTTATTTTTAAAAGTAAAACAAAAAAGAAAGGACAAAATTAGCAAAATAGTTAAAGTAATAAAAAAGAAAAAGTAAAGAAATAAAGAAGAAGAAGACGACGACAAAAATAAAGCAAAATATTGTATAAAACAAAGCACTGCACGTGTGAAAGGCAATTAATCCATGCTGACATCATGATGATGTCACCCCGAAAAAGAGAATGGGAAATGAAGGCATACATGTAAATATTTTGGGTGACATCAAAAGTAGATGATTTAGTTAGCAAGACCCCAAATATTTTTTTCTAAGCGGCAGAGCTTCACTTTTCTTTTTCATTTATTTTCGCTCAAGAACTTACTAATGAGGTGATTAGCAAACACGCGGGAGTCTTTGTGTATTTCTAAAAATTTATGGGTTAAGTTTTAAACTTTCAAAACAAGCCTTTTTCTTTCCCTTTTCTTCATCGTTCCTTTTCCCTCAAACTCCAACGATCATTCAGCTTCCTCCTTCTCCCACAGCTCCATCCATCTCCAAAAAACATATTTGAAGGCAGTTTTGGGTGCCAAAAAGATATTTCTAGAGTCAAGATTTGAGGATTTCAGCTGAAGAACAGTTGCAGGTTTCAGAAGCCCTAATTTCTTTCCTATTTTGATTTCTTTCGAGTTCAAAATGGTATTTTTAATGTCTTATTTTGTGATATTTTGAGTTTACAAACATTGTGGAGCCCTAATTAGTTGATATTGATTATTTGTTAATTCCGATTTACAGTCATTGCCAAGCCCTATTATTTTTATCATGTTTTTTTGTTGAATTTCATTGTGTTTTGCGTGTCTTATTTATTGATTCTTTAGAGTTTATAGTTATGGTGATGACAAGAAGACAAATTGGATCACTTTGGAGAGTCGACTACATGTCTTCTATATCTAAAAAAAGATTAAGAAACGGGGTTATTAACTTAGATCCCGACGTAGGTGAAGTTGAAGCCCCAAAAAAATTAATTAATAGAGCAAAGAAACAACCAAAGGATAACATTAATAGACGAAAGAAACAACAAGATGAGTTAATCGATAGACGAGATGAAAAAGTAGATGAGTTAATTAATAGACGGGATGAACTAGATGAGTTAATTAATAGATGAGATGAAGAATGAGATGAGTTAATTAATAGACGAGATGAAGAACCAGATAAGTTAATTAATAGACGAGATGAACCAGATGAGTTAATTCATAGACGAGATGAAGAAGAGGCAGATTCTTCTTCTCTTGATAAGCTTCTTAAGGAGATTGATGAATTTGAATTTGAAGAAGAAGCCAATTGTGGTCTTGGAGAAGAGAAATGTCTCAAATGTGAGGCTCCCGAAGATGAGGGGGACAATAGTGATCGTGTATCCGTGTCTGAAAAGTTCAAGTCTATCGCCGTAGAAAATCTAGAAAGGCTCGGATTGAACTCATGTATTTTGGAAGTCGTTGATTTCCCAGCCAGAATCATAGTAAGGTCTAGTATGAAGTCGTGGTTTGACTTTAAAGTTCTATTGCAAAGCATAAATTTCTAAATCTGTTTCGTAGAACTTGTTTTGGCCGCTTCTTGGACCTGCCCTCACACTGAGATACATTTAGTGAAAAGTTTGTTCATTCGCTTCTTCTACGACAAATTACCAATCGTAAGAAGAAGCATGCGATGTGATTTTTGATTGATGATATGCCATATTATTTTGGGCTGAGGGAGTTTGCATTGGTCACTGGATTGAATTGTGGGGCCTTCCCTACATAAAAGAAGTCTAATAAGGTCCATAAAAAGTGGTCAAGATAAAAATTAAATCAGGTATTACGCATGATAAGCTCTTGAAGAGCTTGGAAAATGAAACATTGTCCAAATTGAATAAACTTAAGGTTTCCTTGTTGTGATTTGTTCAATGTATTATATTGACACATGAAAGTTGTAAAACAGCTGAGACGAGATGGATAAGCTTGGTTGGATTGTTCTCGCGCTTCAACAAATATCCTTGGGGAAAGATATGCTTTTATCTGACTTTGAACTACTTGAAGAAGGTTGACATGTTCAAATTGTTTATTCAATTCAATAACGATCCCACTACAAGATCAACTTACTGTCTTTATGGATTTTTCTGGGCATTGCCCGTAAGTTATCCATACCAATATCATTTTATTATAGACCATTGACATTCGGTTGACCCTATTATGTGTTGCATTCTATTACAGGCATGAGCATATGAAGCAATCTCCTTTGTTGGACGTAATGATGCCAAATCATGGATTGTTCCTCTTCCAACTCCAAGGATGCTGACATGGCGCACTTCATGTCAATATGAACCTGATTTATTTAAAAATAATCTGCTAAAGAGGTAACAATTTAAATTTAAGTCTATAAGAATGTCAAAACTGGTACATTGTAAACTAAAAGAAAATACCCGCTGAAGAGGTAATAATTTTTAATTTAGGTCTATTAGAACGTCAAAACTGGTACATTATAAACTAAAAGGAAATACCTGCTGAAGAGGTAACAAATTTTAACTTAAGTCTATTAGAATGTCAAAACTGGTATATTATAAACTACTTATTTTATGAACTGGTCTTGTTGTTTGTTTGTTGAACTTAAGAGGGTGCGTTCTTTTCTTTACCCAGCTATTGGTGAGATGGAGAAGGACCACATAAGAAATCTTGTACCTTATGACGACGAGGAGGTGGATGAAGGAGCAAATGTATTGAGGAATGAGATTGTTGATGCAACATGGATCAATAGGCCAGTAGAGCCCCGCCAATGAAGAAATAAGGTACAAGTGGATGAAGATATAGATGCATTGAGGGAGGAGATTGCTGATGCGGCATGGATCAATAGGCCAGTAAAGCCCCGCCAATGACGTCTAGTAGAGCGGGAACCTGTGACTTCTGGAGGTAGTGGATTTTGCATGAAGTTTGGTCGGGGGACGAATGTCGTTCTAGATAGAGTGCCAATAATTGAGAAATCAATCGATGAGTTAAAATGCATCAGGATACAATATAATTTGTAATATTATAATATAATTTATAATATTATCTTTGTTTGTACATGTTCAAATGAATTAATTATATTTTGATGTTACATATTAACTTTGTTGTTGCTTTCATTACTGTCAATTTAATTTCAGAATAAGTTGTACATGTCCAAATAAATGAATTTTCAGTTGCGTCTATTATAAATTGAGTGTACACAAATACAAGAAACACAAAATTTATCCAAATCCCACAAGTGAATATACATTGAGTGTAGACGTCAAAATATGAAAAATGCATCGATAGCCGCGAACATTAGGTGTATGAATTATGTCTATATATTTTCTGCAATATTCTTCATGATTACACTTATGTGATACTTCTCAATGTGACTTTTCAACCACTAAACAGGGTAATGACTGTTCGTATTAAATGTTTGATGAGAAGTGAAAAAGATAATATATTTTAATCTCTATAAATAAACCCCCCATCTTGTAAGGGAAGACCATATAGTTTACTCCCTATAAATAAACCCCTCCATTTTTTAAGGGAGTTCATAACTACTCATTCAAAAAATCTTCTAAACACTTCAAGTTGTAGACTCCAATATAAAAAATGTCAGCACCCCAAAACTTTTCTAATGGCCTTTCAAATGGCCATGCTAACCACCATCCCTCTACCCCACAAAATCGCGACCCTCGTGTGGACAGTCTACTATGAAAAGTACCTATAGCTAGATGTAGTATCACATGGCTCAGAAATTGTATTGATCACCTTCAATATGAGCTGTGGAATGTCTGTCACATTGCTGTGATGGTGAGAGAAAAGAACCGACAACATCGTCGGAGAATCATCATGATTTTCACTGAACTCCTTGCTGAGTGTGGAGAGGTGCTGGAAAACTACTTCACTCCCCTTCCTTCACCACCACATTCACCTGAAGCTCCCCCCCCCCTCCAACAACTCTCAATAGTTGTGGTTCCTACTTCTCTTTTGTTTTTGTTTTTGCATGGCATATGAAAAGGATGTTGTTTTGCTATTTTTGTTGTTTTATTTGCATGCCATGTAAATCACCCTATATATCAGCATATATAAATATTAGGATAACGTCTTGCTTTTATGAGTATTCACTTCTTTTCAGTCTATTTTATCTTTTACTAAGCGTTATTGAAAAATGGGGAAAAGGCACTAAAAACTTAAACTTCCGAGCATAGACACTATACCTTATTTTATCTTCTACTAAGCATTGTTGAAAAGTAAGAAAAAAGCACATATAAATTAAAGCTTCACGCATAGACACTAGACCTAATTTAATCTTCTACGAAGCGTTGTTGAAATATGAGAAAAAACAAACTAATAACTTAAAATTTTGTGCATAGAAACTAGACCTTACGTTATATTCTACTAAGTGTTGTTGAAAAATAGGAAAAAAGGCACGATAACTTAAAGTTTCGCGTATAGACACTAGACCTTATTTTATCTTATACTAAGCGTTGTTGAAAAATGGATAAAAAGGCACTAATAACTTAAAGTTTCGCGCATAGACATGAGACCTTATGTTATATTCTACTAAGCGTTGTTGAAAAATGGGAAAATACGCATTAATTGTTGAAAATTACACTGGTTGGCATTTAAAAGGGCAATTAACGAATGTATAACGTCATATTAATATAAACACCAGTATTAATGAAAAAAAAGATTACTATGCATTGTTAACTACCACACATAGACACTAGATAGAATTGTATCGTCTACTAAACGTGTTTGAAGTTGTTACATTAAATGGGTAAATTATAGTTATGTCACCAATTTAAAGTTGTTATCTATGATCATCACAACCAATATCAATGAAAATATCACTATCAAACGTCATATTAATATAAACACCAATATCAATGAAAATATATATGATGTTCACATATAGTTATGTCACCAAAATATAGTTGTTACAGATGATCATCACAAAATGGGGAAAATATGCACATTAAATGGATAAATTATAGTTATGTCACTAATTTAAAGTTGTTATATATGATCATCACAACCAATATCAATGAAAATACCACTATGAAACGTCATATTAATATAAATATAAATATCAATGAAAATATATAAGATGTTCACATATAGTTATGCCACCAATTTATAGTTGTTATAGATGATCATCACAACCAAAGACTTTCACTAGCATATTATTAACATTACTTAATTAGTGTCATTGTTTATATCATTATAATGTTGTTTCACTAACTGCATGATGACTACATATTGTTTAGTAAAAAATATAAGTTTAAATTTTAGAATTAGTTTAATTTTTATTTAATAAATATTTTTTGGTTGAAAAAATATGTGTCACATTGTATATTCTGCTTATATTTTGTAGGTGAATTATAAACTAAATGTTTAGAACTCGCAAAACATGTGTCACGTTGTATATTTTACTAATATTTTATAGGTGAATTATAAACTAAACATTCAGAACTCGTAAAACATGTGTCGCATTGTATATTCTACTAATCATTTGTAGGTGAATTATAAACTAAATGTTCAAAACTCGCACATAACTCCAACGGTAACTTTTTCAAACCCAACATCCAAATAACTGTAATATTTCCATTATAAATACCCTCATTCCCAGAATTTTTACCAAAGAGTAAATAACACCAGTGAATATTATTAGAAGTGTCGTTCATTAATTCCTAAAATGTCACATAATTCGTCGTCTAACACGTATGCCACACAAAAGGAAATATGCAGGTGTGGTGATTTAGCTTTCATTAGAATTTCAAAGACACCACAAAATTCTGAAAGAGATTTTTATGGTTGTGTGAAGGGAAATATTAGTATTTAATTTGCTTACTTCTGTTTAACTTGATACACTATTAATTATTTTATTTTGATTTTTGCAAAAAGAAGATGGTGGCTGCGGTTATTTTAGATGAGTTGATGATGATGCCCCATTCATTGAGGAGGAGAAATTTAATTTACTGTACAGACTTCACAAAGCTGAAGAGTCATTGGGAGAAGTCAGAAGCCTCTTCTTGGAAGCGGAAGCGGAAGCATCGAGGGACTGGTTTAAAAATTAAATGAAGGAAGCTCAGACTGAGAGGGATCAGGTAAAAAAGGAATTGAAGGCAACAGAAATGAAGAAGGATCAGGCAAAAAAAGAAACTGAAGGCTGCTGAAATTGGGAATCAAAATATGAAGAGGATGTTGTTGTGTTTAGTGTCATTTTTAATTATCAAATGGATCTTTTGTGATTTCTTTTGACTGCGTTTCATTTTTAATCAATTATCAGCTTATATTACTTTATGTATAGACTGAATGCATTCGTCCAAAAGTGAAGTCAAAATGGCAACGTTTAACATAAACCAACAACATTTATAAATGGACCAACAACGGTTATACATTTATGGTAGGCATATAAAAATAAAATGGCAATAGACAAATTGACCAACAATAAATATATATTTTACTGCAGTCATAGCAAACAAAATGGAAACAGACCAACAATAAATTCACTGCTCAACTTGTGATGAATTCAAATTACAAGTGTTTTTCTTATGTCTAGGTTGTTTGCATAGGGAATATTTATTTCTTCTCTTAGATGGTGTTTTGGTATTTCTACTTTCTCACTCTAAGCAACTCTTCTTACACTTATTACTCTTTTGACCCAGTTTAGGAACATATTTTGGTGGGGAAACTTATGCGCCATTCATATGTGAAGGAATCATCCACTTACTTTCATGAGGAATTTGGACAATCACCTTCGTATGTTTTTTAGTATGCATCTGTCAAGTAATATGCAAAACAATGGTTATAGTCTCTCCAAATTTATCTGGGTACCTCTTACTAAGAGTTGCTATGGCATGTGGGCATGAGAGCTTGTCCACGTCTAAAACTCTACAAGAACATGACATAGTCGACAGATTGATAGTTGCATGGTCGCCGTGTCCGCACGCGGTATACCCATTTTCATTTATCCCAATGATAACTATTTTTTTGCTTGCTTCCATTCACCTCCTTATCTTTTTCTTAGAACGAGGCATGGTGCGATTATTTATTAGGAGCACGTTATTTGCTAAGGTATGTCTTTCATTGAATTTGATAGCAAACCTCATATTAATAGCGTTGAAAATGGCAGTTATGAGGAACTCTCTCTCTCTATTAGAAATATTGAGTTGAACTATACGGAAATGTTTGACGTCAACACATCAAATCAGTTTCCCGAAAAAAATACCCTGCTCCATTTATCAAACCCAACTTCATCTCTAAGGAAAATCAGCTATATTCGGTGCAACACGCTGAATTTCACAAAAGTGATCATTGAACCCCTCTGCGGTATACGCTTTTGCTGCTCTGTAAAAGAATTTCTCGAAGGATCCATTATGGAATCTCCCACTCATTATTTCACAAAGATGTCTTGTGCAAACAACGTGATAAGCATTAGTGTAAACCTCTCGTATTGCCTTCTTGATGTTGTGTGCCAATTAGATATTATGCACAATTTTAAGCAACTGTTGGAAAAAGTAATTCCAAGAGACATCATACTTCGAGTGCAATCATAACAGTCAACTGGGAAAACATGATTCTCCACATCATGTGTCACATCAGTCAACAAAACACCTCCATACTTGCTATTTAAGTGTATGCTATCAACTGCTATGACATTTCTCATGTTCTTAAATCTCCTTATCCACGCTTCAAAAGCCAAGAAATAATATAAGAATCTCCCCTCATTATCAAGCTGTAAGTCTGTCTTGCTTCCGGGGTTTATAGTATGTACCATCCAACTGTAAGGAATCAATTTCGAATACCCATCAACCGCTGACCCCCTTACCAATTCCTTATAATTAAGCCTGTCTGATAGGCGTTTCAATTGATAATTTCACAGACAAAGCATTCAAGTGCTTGCTTCTGGATTTATTTGGGAGTGATCCCTGCGCCTTCTTCAAATTTAGCCATAATGTGCCTCGTTATTACTACAATTGATGCCTTTGAATTCTTAGTGACAACGTGTTGTATGCCGCATGTGTGCATGTTACAGTATGAGGTTATAATAAACCAAAAACTTGTTACGTATTTATTGGCGCGTAATCTCCACTTGCAAGAATCATCAATACATCTAGCCATATATTTGCCTGATTTGCTCTTCCAAACATAGAAATTAAAGCATGTCTTCAAGGTAGCTAATGATAGTGCTTCCACTAGCGTACACTTTTCCTTGAAAGTGTCGCACTCTTAAAACATGTTCCATCAATATAGCTATGGTTGCTGGAAGTTGAATTTTCCAAATCATCTCCATGAACATTATCAGGACAGTCATTATCCATTAGAGGTTTGCAAGAATCTTCATAAATGTCATTGTCCATTGGAGGTTGGCAAGGATCTTCATCGATGATTTGTGAGGCTGACCCAACTGTATTCGCTGCCCCTGATAAATTCGCTGCAGCTGATGAATTTGTATTTTTAACAATCATCTCCTTCAAACTTACATATAACCCAGGCTTGGAATAATCCTTATCAAAATTCATAATATATAGACGGACTTGATGGTCATTTGTGATGTAGGTAGGAGATGTAGGTAGGAGACAGTCCCCTTATAGGAGCATCAATTACGTAACTAACGGAAACTTCTGTCGATACGGGGTCTATATTACTAGACAGAATCACATTCCTCAACAAATTATCATAGGTGTAAAAGTATCCAATTCAACAGGTTGGATGTTTTGTGGAGGATTCTATTTCCAGGTGATTTTAATTAAGGCTGGCCAGTGGGCCGAAATAACTGTTGCACAACGACCAATTTATATTTTGGCCGTTGTGCAATGGCCATTTTTGGCCCCCACCCCATAAACCCCAGTACCCCCTTAATATTTATTTTTAACCCCTAAGTTACTATATTTATACTTTAACTCAATTTCCCAATTATAAATACCTCATTTCTATTCATTTTATCTCACAAATCTTCCTACAATCTCTCTAATCTCTCAATCTATCTCTCTACAAGTCTACAGTTACATTGCCTACTAAAATTTTTTATTTTATTTGCTCATTTGTATAATTGTATCAAAGTTAAAAAATTGGGACTAAAGTTGGCAACTAGCTTGAGGATCATCCATCGAACAAAGTTTCAATTTTCAACATCGATTACAAGTCGACATTACGTCGGCGTTTGGTACCTTCGTTCCTTCTTTAAATTATTATTGTTACTTTATTTTAATTATCGCACTTAATTTCATTATCTTTAATTATTTATTTGCATAACTAACAATTAAAATGGAAGGATTAAGAGGTATGTTTAAGGGTAAGGGTAAGGGTGCTTCTTCTAGTAGGGGTAACAAGGGTAGAGGTACTTCTTCTAGTCATCCTATTCCTAGACATGATGATTTGATTGATTACACTCATATAGATGAGACTAAATTTTTTAATGATATACCATTAGATGATGAGATATATTCTGCAACTGAACCAGACTTTGATTTAGAAGATAATTTAGATGACATACCCACTAATCTAGATGATACACCTACTAGTGCACCTCAAACTGAAATTGGAATGCCTCATATTCCCCCTAGTATGAGACGAGGCCCCACACAACGAAAATTAAAATCAGTTGCATGGAATTTTTTTGATAGGGACCAAGAGAATCAAGTAGTTAGATGCAAAATTTGTAAAAATGTTTATAAATTTAAAATGGAAAAAGGTCAGGGTAGGACATGAGGTTTATTGAGACATGTACAAAGCTTTCACAAAGCTAGGTGAGATGAATACGAGGCTACAAAGTCGGGTGCGCCAATGTGCTATTAGTCGGGACAAGGTTCACATAGTGTCCCGGACCAAGTACATGGTCAAATTAACCCGACGACGGGGGGAATTATAGGTCATAAATACGATAAACATAGAGATAGATAAGCAATAGCAAAATTAGTTGCGGTGGAGCATAGAAGGTGCGGTCAACCGGAGATCAACGAAGAAGACGACGAAAACTACAATAAAATCTTGTCCGACGGAACTGGAAGCGACGTCGATCAATTTGACCAACAAATTCCAATTCCAACCGAAGAACCACAAGACATTGTGAAGAAATTAGAATAGGTATTTATAAATATGTAATTTTTTTAATTGCAATTTTACTATATTATTTGCAACTTTCAACACCACAAAGTTGCAATTTTGAAATTGTCTTACAAAAAAATCATATTTTATTAAATAATATAGAAGAAAACACAGCCTTGATATGTTTTTATTACACTATCTTGTTTAATTATTGAAGTGTTTATATATATATATTATTTTTTAAAATTAAGTGCCAAAAAAATGAAAATCCTGGTCCCGACCCGATCCCGCCCCACCCCGCCAAGACCGATCCCCTTTTCCAACGGGATGAGGGACGGGACAGGACGTTGGCCAGTCCCGCAAGTCCCAGCCCGTCGGTCTCACCGGAGGACCGGTCCTGACCCCCCTCCTATCGGGTCCCGTCCCACCGGGACCCGCCCCGCCCAGAACCCGCCCCGTTGGACAACCCTAGTTTTAATACATACCCAATTACCATTTAAATCACCAGCTGCTATCTTTTTATCCTCCATAATAAACTTAAATTGGTCTATACTAGACTCAGATTACCAAAAATGATAAATTTAGAAGAACACAAATTAAAGCTTAAAGATCACGAATAAGACTATACAAATTAAGAATTAAAGCTTACCAAACCAAACTATAACCAAAAAGAGAAATTCCTAAGTCGTAAAACTCAGAGATAACCACTCAATTCGGAATTTATTTTCAAAAGCTTCAATGAATTTAATACTGGCAGACCTCAACTATGACAGCTCAAAAAGAAGTAACGAGAAGTGAAAATGAGAAGGAAAGCTCTACTATACTAGGGTTAAGATCGAAAGAGAGGAGCAGAGTTAATTTGGGAGCTTCAATACAAGAAAAACGCGGGATATGGAAAGAGAACGAATGGGGGAAAAATAAGGAGAAAATGATTTATAATCATTTTTATTTTTTAAATTGTTGGACTAAAATGTATTGTTTTAAATTTGGGGGCTTATTTTGACGCATAAACTCGCTCCACTTAATTAGCCTTAATAAAAAAAGGTTCCTGCCACCTAATAATTAATAAGTTTTGCATAAACTCCTAAAAAAAATTAAGTTGGGCCCTGCCAACAAACTTCCCCTCAAAAGTAAAGGGGGTATAGAAATATAAATAATTTGCTTTTAGGAGCTACTTATGTTCCTTCCCTAATTGCTTTCTACTATGCGAAAAGGTATCCTTCATTATACTTTTTGCATAAAATTGTTCTTACTGTTACTCAAATGGCTTAAATATACTCGTCATCTATACAATGTGAACGTCCAATTCACGTGACATTGACATTTTGATAAGGTGAACACCACATAATATGTCACCTAGGGATGACAACGGATTGGATCTGGACCGGATCCTATTAGATCCAGATCCAGATCCATTTTTCATATCTGGATTTGAATCCAAATCCATCGGGTGTATAAAAATCAGATCCACCGGGTCCACGGATCGGATATGGATCTACATGTAACTTTTTTTGGCTTGAATAATATTCCCACATGTTGAAACTTTTATGACAAAATGAAACGCAATCTGATTGAAAAAAATGATTGAGTTCATTCAATCAACCTACACAAACATGACACCATTCTTCCAAAATACTGAACAAAGTTTTAGCATCACAAGAAAACAAAGACGATTGACTTCATTAGTGATGCTGAACAGGTTGCAACTTTGAGCTAATTTTTGGATGCTTTAGTGATGCTCTACTTGTAGTTCTACTAATTGACTTCATTAAACAACATAAAACAATGTCAGTCATATATCAAAAGTCCCAGTTTTTTTTGTTGATCAAACAAACGAGAGAAATATACTTAAAGCTTACGGCTAGCAGATTCAAGAAAGGAAAATTTAAAGAAGAGTGATAATTTTTTCTTTTTATAGAAATGAAAATATGAGAAACTGCAGAGAGCATATAGGTAAAAGAAATGAAACTTCAAAGACAAATTACATGGCTGTGTGACTTGTGCCTTATCCCGGTTCAACCCTTTACCCAATACATAAATTATGAAAAAAAATTAAGAAAATACTTATAAAATTACATTCTAGGTTATGGATATATTTAATAAAAAACGAAGCCACGGGTCGGATCTGGACCGGATACGGATCTCAAATACAAGATCCAGATTCAGATCCGATCCGTCAGAAACGGATCCGGGTCGGACCCGGATCCGTCGGGTCCAAATTTTGAAGATCCATATCTTATAAAACGGATCTAGATCCACGGATCCAGACCGGATCCAAGATCCACTGCCATCTCTAATGTCACCTCATTGCCCTAATCCATTTTCCCCCTCCACTTCTTCCACCACCTGTACTGCCACCATGTGTAATTAAATTATAGAAAGGTTTTTACACATATATAATATAAGGTAATTAGTTATACTAATAAATTGCTTTCCATCTTTTTTGAGATTACACTTTGACTCTCAATAGTAAGAGTTAATAAATTATGTAGCTCCAAGCCATGTTTTCCATATATAGTCCTCGACTTCAATTGTTCTTCTATCGAGGCCTAACAAAGTGTCACGGACTCACAGGTACTGATTTACCTTTGATTCTTCTCTGTTATCCCCTCTCTCTTCTTTGTTTTCTACTTATCTCAACACATAGATTTATATTTATACACTCTTGTTAACTGCTTTATGTGGAGTATTTGTTAATTGTGGATCTGACTTAGAGGAGGAATTGAGGAAATAATTTCCATTTATAGTTTTGAATAGAAGAAAATGATATTTCATATCTATTATGTGTTATTTTTAGATCTTTTATGTCTAAAAATGATTCTCTTATAAGAATGACATAAAACTAAAAATGAAAGATATATCTGATTGACCGTTGGATTTTGAATTAAACGAAACTATTGTCGGATACTACGGCATGGCTAAGAGGACAGTTATTCTTTTTTTTTTTCCGGTAAGCCGACCCTCGTTTACTCTTTTCCCCTTTTCCTTTAAATTAAAAAAAGATTTAAGTTACATATACAGTTTGCATCTGAAATAGAAAAAAGGCTTAGTCACAAGATTGATTTATGGAATTAAACGCTGATGCTTGCGTAAGGTAATCAATTACCTGCCCTTTTTTTGGATCTTGTGTGAATGATGGAATATTTCGTGAGCGGGTCAACCCTTTTTTTATAGTTTACTAATATTTTTATCTAATAGAGATGTTGTCATAAAAAATTATTTGAATTTACTTTATAAAGAATTTTGAGTGAATAAACTAGTGTAATACTCAATGCATACCATATGATGTTATCAAATTGAAAATATTGTTTTGTCTAGGTAAACCAATAGTAACTAATACGGAGTTTCTTTTTTGGGGTTTTTCCTTCGTGCTATGCACTTGATGATATATATACATATCACTTCTACTTGCATGTCACACATGTATATAGTAGTATTACATTGTACATAAAAAATTAGTTAATCTTATTATATTAGGAAATAAAGTTGACTTGTTTTTGGGTGACTGGTCGAATGTTGCTGGCTTCCCACTTTGCCTTTTATTTATGTTTTTTTGTCTTCTTCCTCTTCTTCAACATGGATAGTCTAATTCTTTCACATTCAGTGCTAAATTTTCTCTCTGAAGGACCCCCTCTATACTCCAAACTTCATAGTATCTCTCTTTATACTGCGCCGAGCTAAGGTGTCCGGTGATTTTGAGTTTCTATTTTCTGTTGTAAATTGATATTTACTCTTTATTATTGTCGGTCTGTTTAAGTCTATCGTATATGTATAATTAGACCTCTCTGTAATAACCATCGTCTATAACAACATTTTACTATTACGGTCAAGTTTTTCGTGAACCTATTTTTCATGTTATGTTGTATGATGTTATATGTTCTCTTATCTCTATAACAATATTTGCTATAACAACCAAAATATATAAGGACAAACAACGCCATTATAGAGAGATTTGATTGTACATATTTGATCATGGACATTTTGTAACTATTCCAAAAATGTAAAGTTTTGGCTATAGAAAAAGAAAGAACGCATTTCGTACAAGGTTATCTCTGCCACTAAAACTTGCTTTGCTGCTGCATTTAGGCTTTTCGTGGTTATAATTGCAATTTCTTAGTCCTTAAGTATTCCTTTTAGGGATATTAAGTTCTTAAGTATTCCTTAATCCTTCTTCTAGGCTAATGATAATGGTAGCAATTTTCATTGTCTTAGGAGATTGTTATTTTAGCTATCAAAGATTTCTACAAAATTTCAAACATTTCTTGTCATTTTCTGTTAAGAGTCCCACATCGGATATAGAATGAGAACATGTACTCCTTATATGGACTTGGACAATCCTCACCCTACAAGCTAGCTTTTAGGGTTGAGTTAGGTCCAAGTTCCATTTCTTCTTCTATGTACCAAAGAGTTAGGAATTTAAACATTGAAGTGGCATTGAAAGTCTAGTTTACAAAGTCCTAGGTAACAGGATATCAGCCGATTTGCTCTTTCATTAATAAAGAGCTTCAAAATGGAGGCAAATTGGCAATGCAAAATATGGTTAGCCTCACATACTGTAGTCTTAATAATTCTTAAATTCATGTGTTTGAGCATTTTTTTCTTGACTCCATTTTTGAATAATCTCAAGTATTTTCAATTTTTTCTTACATAAACAAGGCACTAACTCTATAGTTTATAACATGATTTGGATTAGCCAGAGGTAGCGGAAACTTGCAGAGTGCTTCTTTGCTCTAGACATCATAGAGAATTGAGAATTCAAAGTTTTTTTTAACTCTTTGAATTGGAATGGTGTCTATAGAAATTCGGTATTTTGCCACGAGAACAATGTAAAAAGCTGGAGTCAGTTTTTGGATGAAAGGAAACCTCTTCTTACTGCATTCTTGGCTACTGTTTTGGCCTCTTGTGCTGTAGCATTTCCTTCAATCTACTTTATTTGAATATATTTGTGCTACAATTATCATTTTCTATGATTTCGCAAGAATTTGCATCCAATTTCACTTACCTGTGACTTTCTGTTGACAGATTTCCCAAGTCATATCTACCTGACAAGTAGATGTTTGCTTCACAGCTTTTGAGAATACTCGAGACTCTACCAACTGATGCAGACCATGGAGGCTGGTGAGTCTAAAAGTTTAACCTTTCTGATTTGCAGCACCTACTTAAAGATCATTCTTTAATACAATATGTTTTACTCCAGTTATTTGCAGTGAACATTCATACCAGGTAGCGAATGCGCCAGGTTTTCTACTCCTAAACACAACATAGAACTTGGATTCATGATTTATTTTCTTACCATTGTCTTCTTTAGTTTTGCCTTTTTCTCCTTGATCTCTAGTGTATGCTTCCATTGCATCCACCTCCGATCGATAATATTTATGTAGGCTTCCCTTAAATCCAATTATTTGCATTGAACATTCATCCATGGAATCGTATATATCAGGTCTTCTACTTTAAACACAACATACTAATTCCCATTTTAGTTTTTTTTCTAATTAATAAGTAGTGGATCAATCTATTTGTGTTTTCTGAGTATCTCCGCCTTTACTCATTTGGCAACGCTTAGTGTCTAGTTAAATGTTGAAGTATCATACTTTGTTGTTGTACTCATCTATTTTTGAAGTTCTTTATGTTTTAAAGTTTATTGACAAATGCATCAGATAAAACTTATGCAACTTTTAAAACTGGCTCGTGCATTAAGAAGCTAAATTGCCTTCAATGTCTAACATCTGTTTCGTAATTCAACCTTGGCCTCTGTGCATAGTACTAAAACATTTGTATACAACAACAGCGT
This sequence comes from Anisodus tanguticus, assembly GCA_034509755.1. Taxonomy (NCBI): domain Eukaryota; kingdom Viridiplantae; phylum Streptophyta; class Magnoliopsida; order Solanales; family Solanaceae; genus Anisodus; species Anisodus tanguticus. Next base: position 19,809,904 of record CM067561.1, on the reverse strand, counting down.
CTTTGACACACCTGAAGAAAAGGCTATCATGAAGGACAATCAGAATGGAGTCTCAAGACGTTCGAATGGTTACAAGGAAGCAAATTCTTTGGTCTTTCCAACAAAAGACTTTCTTGATTCAAATAGATATGGCAGTGGTAAAGAAACGTTGGCATGTGACACGAAAGATAGGGATGAATTATGGAAGGTTTCAGAACTTTATGAATCTGTACTTATCGATGATATTTCCAGGAGCAACAACGAAGAAATTAGAACTTCAACTGTGGAGGCCTTGCCTAACATAATCACTTCCAGGAGGTACAGAAATCCATTTGCGTGTGATACAAAAGATAGAGATCAACAATGGAACACTCCGGAATATGAGTGCTCAATAATTTCTGATTTCATTGATGGGAAAGAAAATGGATCTATTGTCTCTGATGCACCATTTACCTCAGGCTGCAAGTTCTTTGAGACAGACGCAAAGTTATATACCGAGAAACATATTAATGAATATGAGTTGCCTGAATTAGTTGTTTGCTATAAAGAAAGTAACTATAACATTGTTAAAGACATATGCATGGACGCGAGTGTACCTGTATATGCTCAAACAGGCACATATGTTTCTATACCGGCTGATGAAGACCAGCACAGCAACACATTGGAAAGTGCTGATGTTGAATCATGCTCTACAGGGGGGTTTAAATCATCTGTAGAATATGAAAAAAACAAAGAAGAGGATACTGCAGCACGTGTTCCAAATGGTTCGGAGCCCACCTCACAAGATAATGTAAACGAAGATACTGAAACGGATACTTATCTGGAGGATTTGATATTGATTTTTGGACCAAAATGTACTACAAGGTGGAAATATACTAATCTATCTGAAATTGATTTATCTGAGGAAGAGTCTGACATTGAGAATTCTCAACAATCTAATTCTGATAGTGATCAATATTCCCAGCAGCCTGATCAGGTTAGTTTCTGTTATCTTGATGGATTTTCATGTAATATAACGACTTAAGCCCACTAAGTACCTGTTTTAGCAATACTTTTAAACTAATACAAAAAATAACTAGATTTTCATTTTATAGCAGATGTATGTATGTATGTGGGAAAAAAAAAACTGTCGCTATGTTTTGAAAACTCAATAATGTCACCATAATTTGTTATTAGCGGCATAGATAGTTTTATTTATGAAAAATTCCTTGTTTTTCGATGAAAAATGATCATAAGAATATGGTCATGTATATTAGGCACCTTCATTTGGTCACATTTAATTTCGCTTGAACTCCAGATTCCTTTTGCGGAAGCAGCTGTGGAAAGCCAAAATACAGTCTCAGTAGTCAATGAAACAAACAACACTGTGTCAGCTACCGGCTTATTCTATAATAGCGAGTTAGGAACTGAAGCTATTACTTTCGACTTCAACTCAACTAAGCCAGCATCAACTAGAAATATGGATCAAGGTGTCAAAAAGTTTCCTGAACCATCCCTCAGATTAGAGGCCAGTACCGGTCAAGTGCATTTTTCTAGCAGTAACAATGTTCATGAACAATCCCTTGAATCCCAAGATGTGGCAAATATTGAGGATAAATCATCAAGCGGTCTCCTACTTGATAGTCGAGGTCATTTTGCTGACGGGGAGGCAAGTTTTTCTGCATTAGGACCTGATATCATTTACTCGGGGCGTATGTCATATTCTGAGAGCATTTCTCTTGGATCAGATAGCAGCACAACTAGTACCGGATCCTTCGCTTTCCCAATGTACTGCTGTACTACGTCTTGTGCTAGCTTCCCTCATCTTTTTTTCACAATTACATGCTGAGTCAGACCTCTCTATAACAACATTTCGCTATAAAAAACTATGTTTTATATGGAACTGATTTTTTTATGTTACGTTACATTATATGTTTTCTATAACAACATTTCGCTATAACATCCAAAATATATTGGAACAAACATCGTTGTTACAGAGAGGTTTGATGTTTGGAATCGTGATTGACATTTTCGTTATTTTGTTCTGTTGCAGCTTACAATCTGAATGGAACAGCAGTCCAGTAAGAATGGGACAGGCAGAGTGCAGACATTTCCGGAAACACAGACGTTGGAGGCAGGGCATGCTCTGTTGCAGATTCTAACAGTCTTCTATTTCTTTTTATAGGGTTGTTAGTTCAAAAATATACATCACTTAACCTTAACATTACGATCCTTGCTTAATGCAAGTATATACATAGTCATACCTGTTTTGTGGTCTTAAAGATTGAATGAATCAAAGGTAAAACCTTTTTGTCACATTTTTGCTTTTTTTTTTAATCATACAGTGTACTGAACTTCAGTCGTGACGTACTTCATGAAGATGTACATCGCGCAAACGTTATCATACTCTTGTAACTGATTATTTCTATCAGAGGTGGATGGAGCCAATTCCCTTGCCTCCTAAGGGTTCTATTACTCTTATTTTCCTCGATTATAAGAAACGAATGATTATGGCAGGGTCACTGTGAACATGTTTTACTTGCTCACCACAAACAATTACAAGTTAGTTCAAGTAGGAACTCGCACATCTGATAGTTCAGGTAGGAAACTCACCAAAAAAATAATAGTTCAGGTGTATTTTTGACCATTAACTCAAAATATTTTGCTCAACCCCAAGAAAGCTTGGAGGGTTGAGGATTCTAAGCTATGTTGCTCAGGATCCAACACGCACCCGTCGACATTTTTGAAGAGTTCGAGCAACACAGATTCTAAGTAGTCCCCTTTACCTCAAGAAAAAGTCTGTCAGCAATGTGGCAGTGTTCCAATCATTGAAAGCCTTGTGTGGTCATATGGCTTGTCACTCAGAAAAAGATAAAAGGGGGATTCAAGGATATTGATGATAACTGATGGACTAATAATCATAGCCATTCAGATACTACTAAGAGGTACAAAAAGAATGTAGCGAATGTCCTTGAATAATTTTAATTGTTCGTCGTTCGTATTTGAGATTGATAATCAAGAGCAAGAACAAGAAGAAGAAGCCAAGTATTTGATGATGTTGTCAAGGAATTCTTGGATTTGGAATGGTACTGTCAGTTCATTCGTGGAGGCTTCTGATAACAATTCTGTTGTTTTAGAGACAAAATCATCGTCCACTAACACGAGGGATGATGCTAGAAAGAACGATCATAATAAATGTGTACGATCAAGATGAAAAGCCTCGAACCAAGAAAAGGGCTGAATCCGAGAACTCTTATTCAGAATACTTCTTAGGAGAAAATGGGAAAGCCGAATCAGATGGATCCGTTGAGGGGTTCTTAGAAAATGGTAATTGCAAACGGAGTACCTCTAAAATGAGCCTTGGAGCTTGGTTAGACGAGCGTAGGACCGATGAGAAGAAGGGCACAAACAGAACAACAAAATATCTAACAGAGTCAAGAAAGGATGATTAGCCTCAAATTCGGATATATGTGAATCAAGAAAAGGAACCACGGATCGGTATAATGACTCCAAGAAGTAAATCTTGGCCTTAAAGTATGCAAAAATGATACGCATAAGAAGAGAAAATATGAGTGCTTGAACTGCAAGAAGACTTTTAGCTCTTATCTCTTGCTGGACACAAACCGTGCCACAAAAAAAATCAACGACTATTCTGAATCAACATATGAAACTGGTGAGAATAGCCTTGGTGCTGACCATAATGATCCTAAATGCATAAACATTGGCAATCACGAGGGGAGTTTTCGCAACAAAACAACAGCAGTTCTTGCTCAAGATATGCCTTATGAACCTGAGAAAAAGGTTAAGCCGAAGAAATCCAAAGGACACAAATGTCCTCCAGTTGGTTTGCTTACTTAAATATATGCATCCTTAGTCCCTTTTTTTGGAAAAAAATTCTGAGCCAGTAAGCAAGACAAAGCAAGTCACATTCAAGTCTCCTCTGCACTAAAGTTTCCATTCACTACCACCAACAGAAAGATAATCAGAGGTCCGAATAGAAAAATTCTTGGTAGGAAGCGTTTTCTCTTTAATTGCTATACACCGTACAAATTTGAAATAATTGGTTCAGTGTGGACCGTGTAGCAGATAGTTATTCCAAAAAGATGAATTTGATGATATAGTGGTACGCCCTCTTACTATTCACCAGAGTGTTGTTCCATTTCAGTGTGGAACAAAATTGATTAGGTTATAGAGTCGTGGAAATGCTTGTTTCTTCCATATTTTGGATCTTAGCTTCATGCAAGAATGTTATTATTAAACACGGAAGAATTGAGATCTTAGATCAAAACACTATATAAATGGTGTGAATTACCTAAACAAGAATTCTTGAACAACAAACTACCAATTCAGTATTCACGATCAAGAAATATAAAAAGAAAAAGATGCCAACAAATCACATTGAATAATATTATTCACAACCCCATCTGGATATAGATAAACATTCAGAAAGTAGCTAGCTTTTATGACCTGGGTAGTCATAGAGATCTGATGGATATCATAGCTTTCTACCAACTTTGGATCCATTGAGAAAGAGTGACTATTAGAATAATACATTTAGTAGAATTCGTTGCTGAAAACAATAGGGGTCGCTTTAGTAGTTGGTCAGAGTTTTGCAAGTATTAGTAATACGAATTAGTTATGAGGGATTTATGTATTATATGTAGGTATTAGTTATGCAGGGTTTAATTATTCATGTATTAGTTACTCATGTATCAACTATTCTACCTTTTGCACTGCATAAAATAATACATAAATTTTCTCATAACTTATACATATATTAATTATGCGGGTTTCTAAATTGCAAACCAAACACCGTATTAGTTTATACATGAATAACTCACCTCATAACTAGCTACCAAACATAGTATTACTTATGCAGGATTTTAATACATGAATAACCTGCTCTTAACCAGCTACCAACCTAGCCCTTAAGCGAATGTGAATTTTTTAACTCCTTAAATCTATAAATGAATCCACATTTCAGACAGAATATTGGAAGATTTTCATGCTTTTCCTTTTTCCCCTAGTCCCACCAGGACTTCTTTTTTCTTTATTTTTTTTTCCTGGAAACTTGTAAGATTATCAGACATCTGGTACAGAGAATCTTATCAACTCAGTTGGTTATAAATTCCATGACCCCATTCACTACTGATGTGATAATGTAGGTAAGATAGTGCAGATATCATTATCATGGCATCTTTCTAGCATATAATTTGCTGTACAATGACGAAAAAAAAAAAGCAATAACAAAATCAAATCCAGGGTTAATCTATTTTTTTTCTTTGATTTAATCATCTGATATACGAAATTCACTGACTCAACTAATCCAAATTCGTATAGAAATATCTCACCAAGGATTGTTCATGAAACTACTATCGAGATTCTTCGCATCATATTTCCTAGTATCTATATTAATTGTTCTACATTTGCTTTGTTATACTCAATGGACGAGATAGTAGTTGATCCAATGATTAATTTAAAAGCTATCAGACATTAATGGTATCGGAGTGTGCTCTTCACAAGGGTGATTAAAGTGCAATGAAATGCCTTAAAATTGAATAAGGTTTGCGAAGCATCTGACTTAACGGTAATCCCCCATTCCCGCCGAGAGAGTTAAATAACTATAGCATGCCAGAAACGGGAAGTTGAGGCGGTTACACCAACACCTCAAAATGCTTCCAGCATAGGAGCCTATGGTTCTCATTCTTCTTGTTATTGGAGGTACACATCCTTCTTTTCGGTGTGGAATGATATACGAGAAATAGATGCTTAGCCCACAATGTCTGATAACGGCACTGAAGTAGTGAATTTATCGACACCACAACAGTGGTATACAACTTTGGACCTAACGATCCTCCTAGTAACCTTTAGAATCAATAATCAGGAACTTTAGAGAATGATATTGGAAAGAAAAGAATGAAACTTCATTTTCTTTCACTCAAAGCACACATTTTTCAAGTTTCTTCCAATACATTAAGGGAACAACCATTTCATCTCAATGATTCGGAAGATTATAACTAAACATGAATGACTATTCTGCCTTGCACATAGTATCCCGAACGCATAAGTACTTGAACCCTCATTTGTATCTGTTGATAGAAGAATTCCGATCGTGTGTAAAAATCTGAACTTCTTTCACTTATATAGAATGAACATAAAGAGGAACTTTTTGTGGACTTGCTCCACAACTGAACTCCGAACTCCATCGGGTGGGGTGGGGTGATAACTTCCCGAATGTTCCAACTTTCTCAGTGCCAAAATGAACAAGATGATCTATGCAACTTACTCCCCAGAGAAACAGAAAGTGTATCCAGTTGACGGTTTGAAACATTTCAAGGTTCTGCTTTCATCTGGTCGGGTGGCAAAGAACCTATAAGTACAGAGAGTTTGGTGATTATTAGAGTGGCTGACGCTAATTTAGAAAGAGAAAACCATGCAGATCACAGAAAAAACTCTTACTTAAATCCTGACATTCGAGGGGCGCACTTGAGTTGAATCCCATCTCCACAACATTATGCATCTGATCATCCCATACATTAGGTACCTGAAGACGATATGAATTGCAAGGTGAATGGTTAGATCACGAAGCTAGACTACTTTGGTTCATGACTCATTATGCCAAGTATTCTCCTAAAAACATGATCAATCAGAGACGGAGCCACAATGGTGTCTACGGGTTTGGCAGAACCCAAGCAGTGTATTGTGTTAAAACGTTCATTTAATATATACAAAAATTGTTTCAAGAATCCAGTAAGCAAAAGTAATTGTGGTTCAAAACCCATAAACTAAAAATCCTGGCTCTGAAATGCGTAGCTATCCAAATACTACCTGAGATGAAGGGTCCCTGTAGCCACCATTCATAGAAGCGAAATGGGGATTGATGGATCTACGAAACGCATCAGTACAATTTCCATCACCAGGAAAACCTGACTGAAGCGAACCAAATTGCAATCCGTGCAAAGAAGTATAAGTCATGTTTGTATTATCGGGTGGAAAAGCAAGTGAGGATGAAGGACCTGTGTGTGACTGGAGGATCTGCAACAAAAGGCAAATGTATATCCCGGAATTAGCAGCTGGAATTTATGCACCGAGCTCTGCTTATCATACTAGTTCTTACATCTTTTGCGAGGAGCCCATCAAGATTAAAATCTAGCTGTGGGTTTACTGTTGAAAGCTTCATTGAGAGGAACTGTTAGAATAACAAGAGTCATTCATAAGCACATAACTATAGGAGCCATGAACATCATTTCTTTCTTAAACTTTTTCATAGCAAAATTACTTAATAGGATGAGATTAGCATATAGTAATAACACAACCGAAAGAAAAAATATATGTTAAATCCTGTGTAAATTAATCTAAAATGGATGTGTCGCACTTTATACAACAACCAGTAAAGGCCAAAGAAGGGGAGGAAATCATTCACATTGAATATCAGAATAAGGACAAATATGATTTTGACAAATGAGCAGAAGAGAATCAATTAATAGCTTTCATACCTCAACCTGTCTTTGCAGAGATTGAACATAATTAATGATTTCGTCCAGCATTACAGCTTTACCAGTTACCTGAAAAATCAAGCCCCAGATTAGTATAAACAACAAATTATCTATTAGAAGTTTGCCATATAAAAAGGGCAGCCCGGTGCACTAAGCTCCCGCTATGCGCGGGGTCCGGGGAAGGGCCGGACCACAAGTTTGCCATATGTGTATAAATAAAATTAACCTTGTTGCAACCGGGTACGAGATCTTGAAGAAATTTCATTCTTTCACTTATTTTCTCTCGCCTTACCTGTAATCAGGACCACTTAGGTCATTTTCGAAACAAGTAAAATCCCCTAACTTAAAACTTCTACAGTCAAACCTCTCTATAACATCATCGTGTGTCTGGATAGTTTTTAGCTGCTATAGCGAAATGATGTTATAGAGAACATATAATATAACATAACATAACATAACATAACATAACATAACATGAAACATTGATTCTAAAGGAAACTTGGCCGTTATAGTGAAATGTTGTTATAGAGGATGTCTGTTATAGAGAGGTCTGACTGTACTATGAAGTCTTACTCTTTCTGCCAGACTATGGCTGTTTGTTGCCTGGCCTCTTCGAGCTCGAACGTGTATATATTCTTCTTTAGGTGGATCTGAAGATTGAGACCTCTGTTTACTGTTTTTTCCACCATGCTTTCTAGCAGGTGAACTCAAGCTGTCCTCTCCTTTCTGAGTTTCGGTTTGTTCTTGTTCAGGTCCAACGGGCAGCTGTTGTGCTCCCTTCATTCGATCAAGCTCGGTATCCTGCCAAAATTATATGAACAATCAGCAAGGAATCATTCGGAGCTATGTTGCTCGTACTCTTCAAAAATATTGATGGGTGTGTGTCGGATCCTCCAAAAGTAGTGCCTCTTTGGAGGATCTGACACGGGTGCCACAACATTTCCGGAGAGTCCGAGCGATGTAGGTCACAAGAGAACATACTAAAAATGTCCTACCTGACCATATCTTTTCCTTTTCCTTGAGCCAAGGCCCTTCGCCCCGGCACTTCCCATTTCCTCTTGACGGCCGCTACATTCAGCTTCGTCAGATTCATTTCCAAACAATCCAACTGATTCTTTTGCTTCATCCTGAGAACTAGCAATTTGTTCATTTTTTTTCCCATTCTTGAGAGGGCTTTGATCATCAGTCTTGTTCTCATTAGGTAAAGAAACGTCTATGGTAACTTCAGCCCCACTTCGCATGTTCTGCTTCTGAGGGTTCACAGCAAAGGGTGAGTGTAACCCGTTGCTTGCAAGAAACTCTCCCCTATAACAAGGCTTCATAGACTCGGGGAAGCTAAAAGGGTTCATCATATCACTGAAGTTTCCTCCATTGAAGCACGAAAACCTTGCGGCTCTCTCAATGAAACCTGAATCAGCTGGAAGCTGAGCTAAGCTTTGAGGAAGCATTCCAGGAATAGGCGGTAGAAACATGCCCCCTTTCAGCATCGCATTCGGTGGATTCCAGCTCATACCAACTGTTCTATCAACACCAGCTCTAGCAAGGCCCGAGCAAATTGCTGCAGTCTCGTGCTGATTCGTAGTGCAAGGATTGATTTGAGCATTATTACCATAGAAACTTAAGTTTGGCGAATTGGTAGGCCGATCCCAAATAGTGAGAGAAGTTGAATCTACCAAAGGATTTCTATTAGGGATCATCCCCATGGATGAATTTGTCAAGTTGCTGCCACTTAATTGCCATTCTAAGGACATACTTGGTGACTGAAAATTTACAGCATCCTCGTTCCTCATTTGTCGTTCAGTATCATTCTTGCTACCAATATCCATTATTTGGAATTGAATCAAATTTACACAAGCTAAGAAAACAAAGCCTTTCCTTACTTCAAGATTTGATTAGCAGGAAACAACCCATAAGATTGTAAATCAAGCAATATGCCACTTCCAAATATCCTTGTCAAGACGAGAGGGATGGGCTCAGCTGGTGAAATGCCTCCACTTCATTACACATCCATACCGGAACAGAAAATGAAGAAACAAGATTCTACTTTTCTGCATAAAGATTGAAACAATTAAACCCCGAAAATTCTAGTTCAACGAATGAAAATAAAACTTAAGTAATTACACCAGAAAATTTAGGAGGATTCCTCCAAGAAACAACAACAACAAACAACAACAACATACCCCGTGTAACCCCATAAAGTGGGGTCTGGGGAGGATAGGATGTTCGCAGATCTTACCTCTACCTTTGTGGGGCAGAGAGGCTGTTTCCGATAGGAGAATTCCTCCAAGAAGATTAGTAAGAAGCATAACAGAGAAACCAGTCAAGCTACCTGCTCCCAAACAGCTGGAAATGAGGTAGCTTTACAAAATCCCAGTTCAATATACACAAGGGAGAAAAAAAGTTCCAAGCTTTGATTCAAAATTACAAAGAAAATCGCCACCAATGTCCAAGAAAACACAATCCCAGTTAAATACACATAAAGGAGAAACAAAATTCCAATCGTTTCTACAAAATAACAAAGACAAGTGCCACCAATGTCCAAGGAAACACAATCTCAGTTCAATACACACAAAGGGAGAAACAAAGTTCCAATCTTTGCTTCAAAACTACAAAGAAAAGCTCCACCAATGTCCAAGAAAACACAATCCCAGTTGAATACACACAAAGGGAGAAAGAAAGTTCCAATCTTTGCTTCAAAAAAGTGCCACCAATGTCCAAGAGAACACAATCCCAGTTCAATACATACAAGGTAGAACCATGTGCTTCAAGATTACAAAAAGTGCTACCAATATCCAAGAAAACACAATCTAGTTCAATACACCCAAAGGGAGTGACAAAGTTCCAAACTTTGCTTCAAAATTACAAAGAAAAGTGTCACCAATCTCCAAGTTAACACAATCCCAGTTCAGTACACACAAGGAGAAACAAAGTTCCAAGCTTTACTTCAAAATTACAAAAAATAAATAAATAAATAAAACCTCCCCCCAATGTCCAAGAAATCACAATCCCAGTTCACACACAAGGGAGAAACAAAGTCTCAAGCGTTACTTCAAAATTACAAAAAAAAAAAAAAGGAAAAGAAAAAAGTCCCACCAATGTCCAAGAAAACACAATCCCAGTTCAATAAAGAGTTCAAGAAAGTGTTCAGAAGTAAAGTTAACTGAATACAAGAGACATTAATTTCAGCATCATAAATACTCATTCAAAACAGCTCTGAAACTGAGAAAGACAAGACCAAAAGTGGCAAGCAAGGAAGAAAGAGTACCTTATTTTCAGATTGTGTATACAGTAGTACACTCTTTTTTAAAATGTTATTGAATGTACAAATGCATTTGTTTTTTCTTTTACTCTGTCCGTCCCATTTTAATTCTGTTAATTTGATTTAATATAAAATTTAAGAAATAAAATAAATTTTTTAAATTTTATAATTTTAATTTGTCATATACTCCTCTATTCCATATTACTAAAAATATATATTGTAAATTATTTATTAATTTATAAAATTAAGATAGAATTTTTTTTTCTATCTTACCCTTAATATTAAATATTTTTAAAAATAATTAATATTGATAAGAGTGCAACTTATTAGAGAGATAAGAATAAAGGAGTAAAAATACATTTTTTATTAATAATTTTTTAGAAGGCGTTCAAAAAGAAAAGTGGATAAATAATACTCTTATTATGGGACGAAAAAAAGTAGAGTATAGAAAAATATGACAGATAAAAAAAATATAATTAAATTGAGACCAGAGGAATACCTTGAATTTTGGGTAAATGTTCAAAACTGCAATGTACAGTCACTGTTAGAAGATTATAAGAGAAACAAACAACCAGAAAGCAATAAAGATAGAGAGATAAGTATCACTATATTAGAAAGCAAATTCAAAGAGAGAGAGAACTAAAAAAGAAAGCTTACATGACCCCAGGGCACAGTGACAAAGTAATTAGAGTACAGTCATTCCAACGTCGCGGGTTTAAATTCGTGTGGTGACAGTTTTTATTGAAATATTACAAGAATTATTACTGAATTCGTGTCACGTTGGTCCTCTTCGTTCTGTTACTCGCAGATATCTCGCGATTTACATTTCATCTAGCCAAGAGCCTCTTGTCCACTTCACAAAAAAAAGAAAGCTTACATATAAAGGTACTCTGCATTTATACCCACGCCTACATAAAAAGGCGAGCTATTGATGATTAACCACCCTTACTGGTAATATAAAATACTCTTGAACTAGCACAAAATTAACTGTAAAAAAATAAAATACTGTAGAACTATTACAAGATCTTTTTATGGCACCTCACTTTTAGGAGTTCTATACTTCTTCCATCTGAAATTATTTACGGTAATTGTTAAATATAATTATCTTAAATTTTTATTATTTTCGAAATTCAATTATAATGAATTATTATTTTCTTATTTTACTCTTTTTTCATTAATACAAATGACACACAAATATAAAAAAAATATATAAAAAGATTATAATTTAGATATAAATAAAAATAAAAATAATTAAATATTTCTCCTAATTAATATTTTTTAAAAGACATGTAAAATAAAAAAATGATAAATAATTTAAGACAAAAAAATAACAAATTTATGTGATATACTTTTACTTTTCATGCTATCCTAAAAAAAAGGAGAAATAAAATTTTATATAGAACTAGTACAAGATCTTTTATGGCAAGTTGCTAACTCACTTTTAGGAGTTATATAACAATACTCTCTCCAATCTCAACTATTATTTCAATTATGATACATTTTCTTTTTTATTCTATCATAAAAGATATGAGAGTAGGAATTTTATTTTATTTTTAATAATATAATTTTATAGCTGCATAAAATAAAGGGTCATTCCTGTAGATCACCTCGTATTTTAGATCACAAAATTTAATAATTTTTTCCTTAAAATTTGGTATGAGAGTGTTAATTAAATTAGTAAATATTTAATTATTGTCGAAGTAAAACAACTTATTGTCGAAGCTCAGAACGCATGTAATTCATCGTTATTTTTTAAGAAACAATTAGTAAATATTGCAGAATAAGGCATAAGCAGCCAAATTTTTTCCTTAAAATAAAGGAAAACAAGAAGTATTTATTACTTTTGTTTTAATTTCAGTCTTAAATTTTTATTATGAGAGTGTTAATTAAATAAGACATTTATGAAGATGAATGATAGTTTATATTGATGCGCTTATGGTTAAAGTTATTACATATCTTTGTTAAGAGGTATATAAAAATCTTGAAAGACCAATATGAATCAATGTAGGGTTTCTCTCTCTATAGAAATTAAGCAACCAACGGTAACGTCCTCAGCCCCCCCCCCCCACATCGACATACCATCACCATCGTCCGCTGACCACCGGCGATCATGTACACTACCCTAGCACTGTTGTCCTCTGTTTTCTCTTTCCTTCTCTTTCTTCCCCCTTGCTACTCTTTCTCTATATTCTCGTCGCCACCGGTGGCTGGAGTTGTATCATCGCCGGTGACTACCACCACCGAACACTGACTGCCGACGTTGCGCCGTCCGCCGAACAAAGGTGACCAGGTACGCTGCTTGTTCCTCTCTCGTTCTCTCTCTTTCTCTTTATTTCCCTTTATACTCTTTCTCTATCTTTCCGCCACCACCAGCGGTCGAATTTGTATCGTCGTCGGTGACTATCAACCATAACCCGTCACTCAAAACCACCGACAAACAGATCTGGTCAGTAAGGACCTTCAGAGACCACCACCACCTCCGGCGGCCGTCGCCGACAAAGAAGATCGGGTTTCGTCGGGTTCTCAAGCTCAAAACAGAAACCCTACAGTGGGTTTTGGGCAGGTCTACATAGTTACGCAAGTTTTTGGAAAGTTTCGACGATAAACAGTAACATTCGGCAGTGAACAAGAATTTTTCGGCAGAAAACAGACATTTGCACAGTTGAACAATGATTTTTGGCGGCGAGCAGGTTAGATTCACCTGGAGTTGGTACCTCCAAGTGCCCGTATTCATTCTTTGTCCTAACCTTCGTAGTTAAATTTTGCCTGCTTTGTTGTATTGTATATTAACTTTACATTCTTGCCGTTACTAGTCTTCTCCTTAGCTATATCATTCTTGTCCTAGTGGCTAGACTTGCATCTAGATTCTTGTTAATTTGTATTTTTTCGCATCGATTTTTGCATTATTTTGTGTTTTTCGCATTGATTTCTGCTTGTTTTAGGGTAAATGGTTGATTAGTCTATACCCGCTTTAGTGGCTATGGCGGCTGATGGTAGACTAGGGTCATGTTCTCGATTTGGGATGTAGGCGAGGGTTAGAGGGGGTAAGTGGGGTAAAGGAGATACTAGGCTGAGAATAGGGTCTTGGACCATTGAGACTTTAACAGGAAAGTCCATAGAGCTAGTTAAGATTCTTAAGAAGAGGAAGATTAATATAGCATGTGTCCAGGAGACCAAATGGATAGGACCTAAGGCTAAGAAGGTGGACGGGTATAACTTCTGGTTCTCGGGTATGTCCAGGTATAGAAATGGGGTATCTATTTTGGTAGACAACGAGCTAAGGGACCCGGTGGTAGAGGTTAGGAGGATCAATGATAGGATGATGGCGATTAAGTTGGTAGTTAGAGGGTCCACTATGAACATTATTAGTTCTTACACGCCGCAGGCGAGCTTGAATGAGGAGGAGAAGAGGTATTTTGGGAGGATTTGAACAAGGTGGTGGCAGGTGTACCACCCACTGAGAAGTTATTTGTAGGAGGAGATTTCACTGGATATATCGGGTCACTTTCGGGGGCTACGATGACGTGCATGAAGTCTTTGGCCTCGGGGACATGAACGGGGGAGGCATCTCACTTTTGGAGTTCGCTAGAGCTTTTGGGTTGGTGATAGCCAATACGAGGTTCCCGCAGAAGGAGGAGCACTTGGTGACTTTTCGTAGTTCGGTGGCGAAGACTCAAATAGACTTTTTACTCCTTAGGAAGGTTAACAACAGTCTTTGTAAAGACTATAAGGTTATTTCGAATGAGAGTCTTAAAACCAGATATAAGCTTTTGATGATGGATTTGGAGATCAAGATGAAGAAGAATAAGAGAAGGTTGTGGATGACAGGTTGAGAATCAAATGAGGGAGTTTGACCATGGCTAGTGCAAAGGAGATGGGAGAGAGGTTGATGGACAAGGGGGCTTGGGGAAGTAGTGGGGACGTGACCAGTATGTGGGACAGGACGATCAGTTGCATTTGGAAGGTGGCTAGAGAAGTGTTAGGGGTCTCGCGGGGTAGCCGTGGTGGGCATCGAGGGGACTGGAGGTGTAATGATAAAATTCAAGAGAATGTGGACACGAAGAAAGTGGCGTATGCGAAATTGATAGAAAGCAAGGATGATGTGGAGAAGTGGATGAATAGGGAACTGTTTAAGATGGCGAGGAATGAGGCAAAACTAGCGGACACGGCGGCAAAAACGGAGGCTTTTGAATGCCTATTCGTGGAATTAGAAGAAAAAGGTGAGGATAAGAAGTTGTACAGACTAGCCAAGGTGAGGGAGAGGAGGGCCCATGACTTGGATCACGTGAGGTGCATCAAGGACGAGGACAATAAAGTACTGGTGGAGGACACGCATAATATGTGGAGGTGGCAGTCTTACTTCCATAAACTCTTGAACGAAAAAGGAGATAGAGACATTGTGCTGGGAGATCTGGAGTAATCTGGCAGGTACCGGGATTTTGGGTATTATAGAAGCATTAAGATTGAGGAGGTTAAGGGTGTTGTTTGCAGGATGCGTAGGGGACGAGTGACCTGGCCTGATGAGATCCCAGTTAAATTTTGGAAGAGCACAGGCAAGACATGTTTAGAGTGGCTGACTGAGTTGTTTGACGTCATTCTTAAGACGACGAGAATGCCTGAAGAATGGAGGTAGAGTACAATGATTCCTTTGTACAAGAACAAATGTGATATCCAATGTGGCAACAACTATAGGGGTATCAAGTTGTTGAGCCTTACTATGAAAGTTTGGGAAAGGGCCATGGAGATGAGGGTGAGAAGAGGCGTGTTGATTTCTGAGAACCAGTTTGGATTCATGTCGGGGCATTCGACTACGGAAGCCATTAATCTTATTAGGAGGTTGGTGGAGTAGTAAAGGGAGAGGAAGAGAGACTTACATATGGTTTTCATCGACCTCAAGAAGGCATACGACAAAGTCCCTAGGGAGGTTCTTTGGAGATGTTTGGAGGATAGATGTGTACATGTGGCGTACTCTAGGGTGATCAAGGATATGTATGATGGAGCCAAGACTAGGGTACGGATAGTGGGAAGAGACTCGGAGTATTTCCCTGTGATGATGGAGCTGCACCAGGGATCAGCTCTTAGCCCATTCTTATTTGCTTTGGTGATGGATGGACTCACGTGACAAATCCAAGGGGAGGTGTCATGGTGTATGTTATTCGCAGATGACATAGTTCTGATTGATGAGACTCGCAACAGAGTGAACACTAAGCTGGAGGTTTGGAGACAGACTCTAGAGTCTAAAGGGTTTAGGCTGAGTACGACCAAGACATAATACTTGGAGTGCAAGTTCAGCAACGGGAGAAACCTTGAGACAGGCGTGGAGGTGAGGATTGATACTCATGTCATTCCGAAGAAAGGAAGCTTCAAGTACCTCGGGCCTATTATCCAAGGGAATAAAGAGATTGATAATGATGTAACACATCGTATTGGGGCAGAGTGGATGAAATTGAGGCTCGCATCTGGAGTCTTGCGCGATAAAAATGTGCCACCAAAACTAGAAGACAAGTTTTATAAGGTGGTGGTTAGATCGACTATGTTGTAATGGGCGGTGTGTTGGTCAGTCAAGACGTCGCACATCCAAAAGATGAGAGTGGCGGAGATGGGGATGCTGAAATGGATGTGTTGGCATACAAGGAGGGATAAGATTAGAAATGATGATATCCTGAACAGAGTGAGAGTTGCCTCGGTGGAGGATAAGATGTGGGAAGCGAGGTTGAGATAGTTTGTGCATGTGCAGATAAGAGACACAAATACCCCAGTACGGAGGTGTGAGAGGTTGGCTATGGATGGGTTCATGAGGGGGTAGAGGTAGGCCGAAGAAATATTAGGAAGAGGTTATTAGACGGGATATGCAACATACGCAATTTACTGAGGACATGACCTTAGATAAGGGGTTGTGCAGGACATAAATTAGGGTAGAAGGGTAGTAGGTAGTAGAGCGTAGTCCTACTTACGCTTCCAAACTGGTAGTTGTAGAGTTATTATTGTAGGTCCGCCTAGCATATCATACGGATAGGCGCAATATTGTTTTATAGTCCCATGTAGTTTGATTTCTTCTGCTATGTGTTCTTTAGTGTACTTTGTTTATCTTATTTACCTGTGTTAGTTACTGCTTCCTTTTTCAGGATGCGCTATCATGGCGTATTCGCATTTGATACCAACATTTTCATACTGCTTTAAATTTTTGACTGGGTCTGACTATTTTTCCTGTTTTTCTTGTCTTGAGCCGAGGGTCTCTCGAAAACATCTGCTCTACCTACCAATGTAGAGGTAAGGTCTGCGTGCACTCTACCCTCCCAGACCGCACGTTGTGGGATTTCACTGGGTATGTTATTGTTGTTGTTAATTAAGTGCAGGACCATCTCAACAAGATTTAGGGTCTAAAGTCAAATTTCAGAGAAAGGCCCTAAGTAAGAATATTAACAATGGCAAATTTGCAATGAAAAAGTATAAAATAAAGGTAGAACAATAAACCCGGCTCAAGAATTTGATATACAACAACAACATACCTAGTGAAAATCCACAAAGTAGGGCATGTGGAGGGTAGAGTGTACGCAGACATTACATCTACCTTGAGAGGTAGATAAGTTGTTTCTGAAAGACCCTCGGCTCAAGAGAAAGTATGGCAAAAAAAGGTCAGATAAGGACAATCAATTCAATGCAGTGTGAAAATGAAAGTAACGAAAATGAATAAAGGATGATAAAACAGTCTAAAAAGGAGCAGTAGCCATCACACATAAATAAGATAATAGAAGTACAAGAAACAATAGATAGTAGCAGAAATTAAAGGGTAAGAAACTATAGAGCAAGATAAGTTGATATAATGATATCGAAAAGTGTTGTATTGCTTCAATATAATGATTGCTTGTTGTAATGCTGGATATTTTAAAGAAGACAACTTGTAAGTCGCGGTAAGTTGACTATCGAGAGAGTTTTCAATATTGAGAATAACAATAGTAAAAGAGAGAATGAAAAAAGTAGATATACAAATAATAATGTGGGCCCATATTAGTTGTTAGGATATAAATGAGGCAAAAAAATAGCTACCCTACCCATGAAAGGAAACAACTCATTAAAAATTATCTCATTCTCTAATTATTACACCGATCCTCACATTTGTACTTTCGCTCCAAAAAATCTTTTCAAATTTAACTGTACAAACATTTTTTTTAATAATACATATACAATACATTTTTAAGGAAAAAATGGGGCTCTCAAAAAATTGGGGCCCCAAGCGATTGCTTTACTGTCGAGCCACCCATGATTAAGTGAGATATTAATCTAAAAGGATTTATTTCGTGGGATAATTCTTGGAAATAGCTTTAATTCATTCACCTCTATCCGAAAATAAATGAAAATCGCTTCTTTTATGTGCTTCCTTGTATATGCTTGAAGTTGTTCTTAGATTACTGAACTTGATTTATCAATTCAGATAAAAAAAATAGCCCTAACGATATATATATATATATATATATATATATATATATATATATATATATATATATATATATATATATTGCAAAATCTCAAATATTTGAAAACAATATCAGAGTTATGTGTGATAAACAAGACTAGTAAGATGGAGAGATGGGAATGGGAAGGCATTTGTATTTGTTATGTACATGTTATTTAGTTTTTACTTTTCAATTTTTTTGTTTCCCCATTCGGTATTGTTAGGAGTTCAATTAAATTTGAATTCGTGCAGAAAAATTTACATTGGGCGGTAAAACACTCCCTAATATAGACGACTCTATATCCGAAGCTCGAGCGCAAAATCTCTGATTAAAGATGACACTTTTCACGTTACATAAACATACTTCAGTCAAATTCCACCATTTATTACAAAAAAAAAGGTCCATTATATCCCTCCTATAATATGAGTCTTTGTGTTCTCTGTGACAAGTAATGCAAATCAAATCAAAAGTTTGATAATGTCAAAAACTTTTTAAAAAGCTTGATATATCATATAAGTATATGGAAGTTATCGTACGTACAAAAGTAATTCCACTAGTATATATAATATCATCCTTGAGAATCTTGCAAAAGCAGTTTTCCTTAGCTCTTTTTTGGTTCTTTATTGAACTCCTTAATTTGCTCAGAAACAAAATACAAGGTAGCACTCTGTATATAAAGTTATAAACTGAACACTTTCGAGTTAAGTAATAGCAAAAAATATGCAAAAAATATGTTATATAGAGAACGAAAACTTCTTATGCTAAAATAGAAACGAATTAAATATTTTTCCCACTGCTATATATTTTGCCCACAAAAGTAACTGAAAGAAATAATCCCCTTGATTATTTTCATTAATTAAAAGGCTATATATACAAGTTACATATTTCCATAATAGGAGAATCCTATTCATATTCTATTTCTAAAACCTTATTCTACCATAATTCTAACTATACAATTATGGTAAGTGTATAACACTAATTAAGGTAACCTTTACACTACAATATACTACAAATATATATACCATATATACAAGATTGTCTTGTCCTCAATACACACGAGAATGGGCCACTGCTGGCCGAGAGCCCACCGCCGGCCTATCGGCCGAGAGCCCATCTTTGGGCCGGGGCCGATCCGATCCATCGCTTTGTCTGTCCAAATCCATCGCTTTTTTAACCGTGATATACACTTGTTGTATATTGGGTGTATATCACAGGTATATTGCTCTTGTTTAACACACCCCGCAGTCATAGCGGGCGGTTTTCGAACGCTGAGACTGTCCCTAAAATCTTCAAAGAGAACCGCTGGTAGACCCTTTGTAAAGATGTATGCAATTTGATAACGATACGGGACATGGCATACGCGAACGTGACCCTTTGCAACCTTTTCACGGACAAAGTGAATGTCCATTTCGATATGCTTGGTGCGTTGGTGTTGAACTGGGTTACCTGAAAGGTAGATGGCACTAATGTTATCGCAATATACCAAGGTTGCCTTCTGAATGGGACAATGAAGCTCCAAAAGCAAATTACGTAGCCAACATGATTCGGAGACCACATTCGCTAACCCTCGATATTTTGCCTCTGCACTTGAGCGTGATAGAGTTGCCTGACGCTTTGCCGACCAGGAGACCAAGTTGTTGCCAAGGAACATACAGTAGCCAGAAGTCGATCGTCTGGTGTCTGGACAACCACCCCAATCAGCATCCGTGTAAGAGACAAGTGTGGATGTAGATGAAGGATACAAGTGCAACCCATAGTCCAGTGTCCCCTGAATATACCGAATGATGCGTTTGATTGCATTCATGTGCTCAACCCTGAGATCATGCATGAATAAACACACCTGCTGAACCGCATACGTAATATCCGGTCTGGTAAAGGTAAGAATTGGAGGGCCCTTGCAAGACTGCGATAGCGGGTCGGGTCCTCGTATGGTGCACCCGCGCGGCACTTAGCTTTGGGTTTGCATCAATCGGCGTGGAAGTGGACTTACGGGATGACATCCCGACCCTCTCTCGATGATCTCGCATACTTCCGTTGAGACAAACAACCCACCCGAATGACGTTTGACAAAATCCCCAAAAAATAACTCAAAGGCCCTAAGTCTTTCATAGCAAACTCGGGCCGAGCATGGTCATGATAGACCGCGCGCAAGGCATCGGAAGAGGCGAAATCAAGATGATATCATCCACATACAACGAGAATGTAGGCTAAGGACGAACCACGGCGGTAGATGAACAAGGAATTATCGACTGCGCCGTGAGTGAACCCAATAGTTGAAACAAAGTCAGCAAACCTCGTGTACCAGGCCCTTGGAGACTGCTTAAGCCCATATAAGGACTTCTTCAACAAACATACATGATGAGAACGGTTTGGATCCCTGAAACCCAACGGCTGATGCATATAGATTGTTTCCTTGAGATCACCGTGTAGGAAAGCATTCTTGACATCCAACTGATGAATTGGCCAAGTCTTTGAAAGAGCCAAGCTAAGCACAGTGCGAATGATAGCCGGTTTGACCACCGGACTAAACGTCTCACCACAATCTATCCCAACCTGCTGAGTCTTACCATCACCAACAAGTCGCGCCTTATGTCGAGCAAATGACCCATCTGAATTCTCCTTATGAGCAAAAATTCACATAGACCTGATAATATTAATACCATATGGACGGGGCACCAACTCCCACGTCTTATTATCAATAAGAGCATTATATTCATCAGTCATAGCAATTTTCCAATTAGGGTCATTTAATGCGGACACAGGATTGCGGGGCAAGGGGGATTTAGAGACATCAGAATATAAATTAAAATGTCTTTTAGGTGTAAAAATACCCCGCTGACTACGAGTGACCGGTCTATGACTCGAGGAAGAATTTAGTGAATTTTGGGATTTTTCTGGGCTCGGGACAGACGGGCCAGAAGGCAGTGGGCCTGCTGGCCCAAATCGGTAAACTGGGTTGTCCGCTAGATCTGTTCCAGAATTGGGCTGGACTGGCCCAATTGCTAGGACTGATCCGAAAACGGAACTGCAATTCTTGCTCGCGGCGGGATCGTGGGTCCAGCGGGCAGTGGGCCCGCTGGAGGATTTTGGGTGCGGGAGATGTCTGAAAAATTCTGAATATACGGGGATATTTGGTCATCCAAAAAATTATACGACTTAGGCTCGGGAGTATGAACTTTCGTAAAAGGGAATTGGGTTTCATAAAAAATGACATGGCGATTAATTATGATTTTCTTGAAGGATAAATCAAAACACTTATAACCACGATGATTCGACGGATAACCCAAAAATACACACGGGGTAGACCGAGCCTGAAGTTTGTTAATTGTGGTGGATGGGAATAACGGATAACACAAGCACCCAAAAATCCGAAGATGAGAATAAGAAGGGTTCTTATTATATAGGATTTTGAGGGGGGAAGAATATGTCAGACCTTTAGATGGAATTATGTTAAGAAGATATGTGGCCATTTGTAGAGCATGATGCCAAAAATATGGAGGTATGGAGGCATGAATTAAGAGAGTTCGGACAATGTTATTTATGGAACGAATTTTGCGTTCGGCTTTCCCATTTTGTAAAGATGTATGAGGACACGAAAAATGAAAATTTATCCCATTAGTAGCACAAAACTCCCGAAACTCCCTATTGTCATATTCTTTCCATTATCACATTGAATATTTTTTATTTCTCTTTCGAATTGAGTACGAATGAACGCTCTAAATTTGATGAAGAAAGAAAACACTTGTGATTTATTCGCAATTGGAAACGTCCACAAAAATCTAGAATAATCATCTGAAAAGAGAACATAATATCGATGACCCATTGAACTAAGAACAGGAAATGTCCATAAGTCGCTATGAATAATATCAAATGGCTTTGAAGTATGAGAATTAGAGTCTACAAATGGCAACTTAACAATTTTCCCTAATGAACAAGACTGACAAAGTGGAGTACGACTCGTACTCTTACAAGAAATAAGGCTATTTTTATCTAAAACTAATAAAATAGAAGATCCCAGATGACCCAGACGAGCATGCCACATGGAAGGAGAGATGGCTGTAAAAACTGACGGCAAGGCTTGACTCGATGGACTGAAACCAGACATGATAGGATACAGATCCCCCCTACTATCACACATCATGAGATGATTCCCCGTCTTGAAATCCTTCACAGAGAAATCAAAAGGATCAAATTCAATGGAAACGGAATTGTCAGTAGTGAATTTCCGGACAGACACTAAATTTTTAATCAATTTAGGAGCATGTAAAGTATTTTTCAAGAGAAGGGGTGGATTGGGGGGAGACAACGTTTTCTGACCATAACCCTGATTTGGAATAGAGTTGCCATTACCAACAATTATACCCCGAGGGGTGCTCAAATTGGAATAAGAGGAGTGAGTACCTGATTCGGAAGTCATGTGAGTAGTGGCCCCGGTGTCCATGTACCAATTTGGGTCCGGTTGCGTCAATCCCAACGTGTGCATCGCGGCCTCGATATCAGTCTGAGTCGGGCCTGCTGCATGATGGGCTTATGGAGGTCGGGGCCCAAGAACTCCTGTCCGTGACGGAGCTGGGCCGTAGCTGCTGTTGTTGCCGTTGCTGGGCCACTGGCCAGTGGACCGCCACTGCTGGGTGTTGGGCCTAGACTGTTGGCCAGCCCACTGGCCGCTGGAATTCACTGCCTGATTGTATGGGCTGCGGCCCACGGCCCACTGCCACTGCTCCACTGCCATGGGCCCCACTGCTGGGCCCAGAGGGGTGGTGGGCCACTGTTCACGGGATGGGACCCACCGCCTGCTTGCTGACCACCGGAACCGCCACGAGAACCGTCGCGTTTGCCCCCGCGGTTTTTGTTATTATTCTTGCGATTATTCTTGCCGCCACCATTATTATGGTTTTGGCCCGAATTATTAACAAAACCCGAAGGACTAGGAGAGGACGCCACTATGACAACTGGGCTTGCTCCGGTAGCCGCCTTTTTAGCCAAACCGGCTTCTTCCAACGTAAGCATGGAGCGGGCTTGATGGAAGTCGGGAAGAGGGTTGCTTTGGCGAAGGAGAGTTCCAACACCATTATAGGCCTCCGAAAGACCGTCAACCAACTATAGAACTAGACGATTATTTGTTACTGGTGCGCCAACATTATGGAGTTGATCCGCCAATTCCTTTAGTTTCTTGCAATATGCATAAACGTTCGGAAATTCGTCCATTCGAACTAGAGAGAATTCCTGCTCGAGTGTGACGACACGGGAATGTTGGTTGTCTTGGAATATGTCACGCAATCTATTTCATGTAGCCATAGCCGTGGTATCCGGCTCAATAATCGTCTGTAGAAGGTCCAGCGAAATAGTGGTGTATATCCACCGAAGAACGGTAGCATCAAGTGTAATCCATAACTCAGGATCCTCCGCAGGAAGGGGTCTAGCGGGAGGAATGATGTGATGAAGAACTTGATAAGATATAGCGTGAATTTTAAACAACTCCGCCCACGTCGCATATTGGACGTTTTCCATCTCAAGGACAATAGGGATACTGCTCTTGATATTGGAAACCGTGAGGGCAGGGTGAAAATTGTTCTTAGACATATTGAAAGAACAAAGAAGAAAGGGAAATTTAAGAGAGGTGTTTTTGAGAGCGGAAGACGAATTTTGGAAGAGAAACCCGAGGAGGGGGGGGTCTCGGCCAAAGGGAGGGCAAAAGTTTGAGAGAAAAACTTTTGTTTAGACCTAGTCTCTTGATACCATGAAAGAAATAATCCCCTTGATTATTTTCATTAATTGAAAGACTATATATACAAGTTACATATTTCCATAATAGGAGAATCCTATTCCTATTCTATTTCTAAAACCTTATTCTACCATAATTCTAACTATACAATTATGGTAAGTGTATAACACTAATTAAGGTAACCTTTACACTACAATATACTACAAATATATATACCATATATACAAGATTGTCTTGTCCTCAATACAAACGAGAATGGGCCACTGCTAGCCGAGAGCCCACCGCCGGCCTCATCGGCGAGAGCCCATCTTTGGCCGGGCCGATCCGATCCACTCGCTTTGTCTGTCCGGTCCATTATCTTTGCCTGTGATATACACTGATGTATATTGGGTGTATATCGCAGGTATATTGCTCTTGTTTAACAGTAGCACATAGGTTTTTTTTTTTGTTTTTCATTTTGTGTCTCATATTCGTATTGGGATTTAATTAAGTTTAATTTGCGTCAAAAAGTCTCACATTGAAAGATATAGCGATCTCTAAAAACGATGACTTCATACTCAGTACTCGAATACGAGATCTCTGAGTAAGAATGAAGAAGTAACTCACCATTCCACTACAACCCCGGTAAGTTTTCTCTATATAGCAAGCCAATGTAATTTTGAGGCTTTTTCTTATTAATAATATCTTTTTTCTGATGCCTTAAGCTGTAAAATCACCTTTTGACACACAAGTAAGAGAAATTAGGAAACAAATATTCGAGTCTGCTTCCAGGCCCATCGACCATAAGCAGTAATCTAATTAAACTGCAAAAAAAAAAAAAAAATTGGCTTATCTAAATTGCTATATATGATTACTATACAATTTTCGTTTTCATTTTATTCAAAACATAACAATATGAGTACTGAATGATTACTCATCTATAGATTTGTCACAATAAAGTATCAAAAACATTTTAAATTGCTTGTTATCATATCTATGGATATGGAATCGTACTAAGGAACTAAATGCATTTCATGAAAAACTTTCCCGTGAAATATACTTTATTTTGAAAGACTATTTTTCTGTTTTACTGATATTTAATTTGGTGCATGTTAAGTTAACTATTTTATATATTAATATTATAATACAGATATTGAATATTGGTCGATGTTTTAGATATAATATTGAGTAGTGAAGGTGTTGGAAATTTGCCTTTGGTGGAGAGGTGCGTCCACCCATATTTAATAACTTAAACACTACGGTTCCGCATGTTGGAGGCTTTATATCTTCACACGTGCATAATCTACTAAGTGAGTAGATGACCGTAGGGCCAAGGATCGTCAAATTTCGTTGAGAAATGAAAGAGATATTGGTCCACGAAGTAAGGTGTTTGAGGCATGGAAATATGGTGTGGGACAAATCTACCACATCGGTGGGAAAATGAAGAATTGTTCTCTTTATAAGTCTCAAAATTGGCTAAGGGTTTGGGACCCCAAGGGGTAACCCATGTGTTTGAAGGAGGAAGAATCTAAATGTGTTTGGGTTCAAGGCTAAGTCCACACGCACGCCGCCGCCCGTCCGGTCCAGTCTTGGGTCCCAAATTGCTTAATATTTACAGTTTGGTCCCTGGAGTTTCTGAAAAGCTGAAATTGGGAACGACGGTGCTAGTTGAGGAGTCCCTCCCCTTATGAGAAGCAGATCACTCCAAAACGTGAGCACAAACAGTGAACATAAAACTCTTCCTTCCTTTTCCGTTCTTCAGCAAGTTGTTTCGTATTTTGTTTTCTTCGTCAGAATCAACCTATTTGCTTTGTAGTGTTGATTAGTTGATGTTTTATCTTGGGAGACTATTGCCCGTTAACGTAAAATCATATATACGGGTATTTAATTTACTTTGATATAAACATCGTATGTAAGTGAGGTTTTACACCCTCTCTTTGCATTTTTTTAGTTTTCCATGTAGCGGATTTCCATTAGGTTCGATTAAATTGGATTTGCGTCAAGAAGTTCCATATTTTGGAGTAAACCGTTCTCAAAAAATGACTTTATATTCAGGGATCAAATTCAAGACCTTTGATTAAAAATAAAAGAATACTTATCACTTCATCACAACGTACAATTTTTTTGCAGGGTTAGCTAACATCTTCAAGAAAAAGTAATCTAATCGTGGGGCTACGATCGATTTCAAGTTGCTACATTTCAACCCTTTGAATTTCTGTTTATTTAGTTTGATCCTAACTCGCAACATAATTATAATAACAAGTGAGAGTTACTTTATTGGTAAAGCACTTTCACCTACGATAAGTAGATTCAAGGTTCGAGTCACGCTGAAGGAGAGATGTGAAAATAATATAGATCCTTCAAAATGGGGTAAAATAAATTCTCTATTTTAACTCCTAAGTTGACTCAGGTTTAAAAGTGCTTTACTGCTATAGTACTTTACTCCATTAAACACAATTAAACCCCTTATTCTAGTCAATTAAATAATAGCGACTCATCATGTTTATTTTTTTCCAAAGCCTTTTTTACTATTATGCTACACCATTGATGGACTGTCCCTTTGCTTTCTTTCATGTAATTATTAGCTGGCCTTGGGACTTGAAATCACAGACCTAAACCTTAGAATAATTGAAATCTCTTTTCACACTTTGCTCACAAATTCCCAAATACTCTATATTTAAGCTTAAAGATTACGTATATTATTAAAACTAATATAACATGCAGCGTGAGAGGAGAAAATTGTAAACGTATACAAGTATAACACTATAATTTCTATCCATAATTAGAATATATCTCATATATTATAAGTATATTTAATGATAGATAATTATGATAAACTAAGATTCCTCTTCTATTGGGACTATGATTCCTCTTGTATTAGGGTTGTATATTGTACACTATATATATTGATATTAATGAGAAAGACTCCCTAAGAGAGATTAATATCATCTTACAAGGTATCAAGAGCCAAAACCCTAATCTAGAAAAATTTCTACCCTTGCCGCCGCCCCCTTCTCTTGGCCGACGGCACCACTGTTTTTTTCTCATCCTAAATTTCCACCATTCTAATGGAAAATTTGGCTACTCCCACCTCTTCCGATGCTTCCGCTTCTAACTCAGTCGTCATTCAACCACCCAATACCCTCTCCTCACTGTCTTTCCATCCGACTCTCGCCGTTTCTAACATCAAGAATTTTATCCCTATAATTCTTGATCAGGAAGATGGCCAATATTGGTCATGGGTGGAACTATTTCGTATCCATGCATGTGTATATCATGTGTTTGATCATATAGACGACTTTTTCCTCGTCCTCCCGTATGGACGACATCACATGGCATCGCCTCGATACCGTAGTCAACCAGTGGATATATGGCACTATATCCAAGGATTTACTATACACAATCATGAAAACGGGTGCCTCTGCCCGTGATTTATGGACACGTTTGGAAGAAATTTTTCAAGACAACAAGAACACTCGCGCAGTGTACTGGGAAGAACAGTTCAACAACACCCGTCTTGAAAATTTCTCTAATATGTCAGAATATTGCAAGCAGTTGAAACTGGTGGCAGATCAACTGTCCAATGTTGGTACGCCCGTGTACGAAACAAAGATAGTGTTACAATTAGTTGCAGGCCTCCCTAAGGGTGAATATGACACCCTAGCCACGATGATACAACAGGCTGACCCTCTACCAAGCTTCAACAAAGCACGCTCGCAATTGTTATTGGAGGAGACTCGACATGCGAAACAGGACGAGCATAACCAGAAGGCATTAGCCGTTGAAACGCCCGCACAACATCAGGCCACCGCCGACCAACAACCTCCGCCGGAAAATATCCAACCGCAGCAAAACCGTGGTGGCAGGGGTAGCAGTGGGCGAGGCGACAAGGGCCACGGGAAAGGCAGAGGCCAACAGCCACAGTAGTTCAGCAACAACGCTTCATGGGCCGGCCCAGTCTCTGGCTACCCAAATTAGAACTGGGCCATGATTTCAGGCTATCATCCAGCCCAGTACCCTTTTCAGCAACAAGGGTTACTGGGCCAGGCTCCAGGTCCGCGCCCACCAGTGTTCCGGCAACAACAAGCCCACTTCATGCAGGCCCAGTTCCCACATCATCCCTTAATCAAATCCCCACCGACTTGGGCCAGGCATTCAACAGTATGAGTTTGCAGCAACCCGATGAAAATTGATATATGAACTCCAGAGCCTCCTCTCACCTCACCCGATCCGCATGTAATTTTTTCCAATTGTTTCGTTTAAAGTCTCCATAATTTACTACAGTTGGCAATGGTCATCACATTCCAATTCAAGGCTATGGTCACACCCACACTCCAAAACCTCACCCACCTTTCTCCCTAAATAACGTCCTGCATGCCCCCCACATCATCAAAAATTTAATATTCATTAGAAAATTTACTCGTAATAATTCTGTGTCTGTTGATTTTGATCCCTTTGGTTTTACTGTGAAAGATCTACGTATGGGGACACCTCTTACGAGATGCAATAGCACAGGGGACCTTTATCAATTCACATCCTCGTCCGCTACCGGTTCCCGCCCAGACACTACCCTAGTTGCTCTGTCTCCGTCAATTTGGCACAATAGGCTCGGACACCCAGGAGCTCATGTTTTTCATTTTCTTAGAAGTAATAATTTTATTCAATGTAATGGAAACTTGCCCAGACCTGCATTTCCTGTCAATTAGGCAAACATGTTCGTCTTCCGTTTAATTCCTCAGTTAGCATTACGTTTATTCCTTTTGATATCATTCATGTTGATTTGTGGACTTCCCCCGTTACTAGCTCCCTGGGTCATAAATATTATCTCATGTTATTGGATGACTACTCTCACTTTCTTTGGATCTACCCATTAAAATTTAAGTCCGAAGTTTTTGCCAAATTTCTTGAATTTTGCACATTTATCAAAACGCAATTCGAACGCGCCATTAAATCTTTCCAATGTGACAATGGCCGTGAATTTAACAACTCTTTTTTTTAAAAAAATTCTGCAACAATAATGGCATGGTCTTCCGATTTTCGTGTCCTCACACGTCCCCTCAAAATGGAAAAGCCGAGCGTCTCATCTGTACAATAAATAACATGGTCCGCACTTTTTTGTTTCATGCCTCCCTCTCTCCATCCTTTTGGGTTTATGCGGTCAAAATGGTAGAATACGTCCTTAATATTTTACCCACGACTACCCTCCATAACATGACTCCAACCGAAATCTTACACCGTAGGGTTCCCTCCTATGATCACCTACGGATATTTGGTTGCCTATGTTTCCCTAATCTCTCTTCCACAACCTCTCACAAATTAGCTCCCGCACCACTCCGTGTGTCTTCTTAGGTTTCCCGTCAAATCATAGGGGCTATCTGTGCTATAACTTATCCACTTATCAAATTCACATCTCGCGTCACGTCACCCTTGACGAGACACAATTCCCCTTTTCCAACATCTAAAAAATTCAAAAACTGGATTATGAATTTTTAGATGAATCAACTCTCTCTCCTGTCCACCTTCTGGAACTGTGCCCGACTGACACCACTGCACCTCCTCCATCTGCCACCATACATCACCTGCCGTCGGCATTCCTGTCACTGGTGTCCCCCCCGTCGCCATTTCTTTCCACCTCTAGCACCACTCTGCCTCCAGGTTCCACCGACTCATCGATCACCGTCCCATTCACTGTGCCGTCCCAACTGTCTCACCACCGTGCCGACCACATTCCGCCCCTGAACCACCACCCAGCGAACCCAGATATCGAACCTAATACACTACCGACATCTTACCCTACCCTATAAACCTCTTCAATTTTTGACATACCGAGAATCCCTACCACAGTTCACCAGTAACCAATGACCAAACCCACTCGACTCCAACCCCAAACACCGTCACTGTTTCGCACCACCCGACAACCATCCTCGATCGAAACCTAGTCCCGACAACACAAAATGCACCACACCCGAATCTGCCCTCACCCAGTCGACCAATACCTTTACCCAGCCAACGCCCACACACCGGATGGAAACCCATGCCCAACACGAGATTTTCAAACCCAAAGTCCAATTTAACCTGTCCACCCAAATAATTTCACCTATTCCAAAAAGCCCTAAATTAGCCAAACTGGACCCGAATTAGAATACGACCATGTGTGAGGAGTTTAATGCTTTAACGAAACAACATACTTGGGACTTGGTTTCTCGACCAGATGGGGTGAATGTGATCCGTTGCATATGACTTTTTCGTCACAAGTTTAGGGATAGTGGTGACTTAGAAAGATACAAGGCAAGACTAGTGGCAAATGGTACTAACCAGCAGGAGGGTATTGATTGCGGTGAGACATTCAGTCCGGTTGTTAAACCAGCCACCATTCGCACAGTTCTAAGCATTGCTATGGGAAATCATTGGCCGATTCATCAGCTAGATGTGAAGAATGCATTTCTTCATGGGGATTTAAGAGAAACTGTCTACATGCACCAGCCGCCTGGTTTTGTCCACCCAGTAGCCCCATATTATGTGTGCCGTCTCCGTAAGTCACTCTATGGCTTAAAACAGCCCCCAGAGCATGGTATGATCATTTTGCACAGTTCATTATACGTCTTGGGTTTACATGTAGCAGATGTGATAACTCTCTCTTTACTTTACATCGAGGCCGTGTTACTGCTTATTTACTCTTATATGTGGATGACATTGTTCTTACTGCCTCTACTCCTGTGTTGAAAGATGAGATTATTGCACGGCTCAAGTATGAATTTGCCATAACTGATTTGGGAAAGTTGAGCTATTTTTTGGGGATCTCAGTCACTAGATTCGCATATTGTACATTTCTTTTCCAGCGTAAGTATGCAGAGGAGATCGTGCACAGGGCTAAGATAGATAATTGCAAAATCATGTCCACTCCAGTTGATTCTAAATCCAAACTTAGTGCAATGGTCGGTACTCCAGTGACTGCTCCTACTATGTATCGGAGTCTTGCAGGTGCACTTCGGTATCTCACTTTCACCAGGGCTGACATTGCCTATGCTGTCCAGCATGTATGCTTGTTTATGCATGCCCCAAGGGAACCTCATTTTACTGCCCTCAAATGTATCATTCGATATGTTAAGGGCACACTGGATTATGGACTACACTTATACCCCTCTGCACCGAACTCGCTATTATCCTACACATATGCAGTTTGGGCAGGTTGTCCAGACACCCGCCGTTCTACATCCGGCTACTGTGTGTTTTTAGGTGATAATCTCATCTCTTGGTCTGCCAAACGACAAGCCACATTGTCCCGTTCGAGTGCAGAAGCTGAGTATAGAGGAGTTGCTAATGTTGTTACTGAGATCTATTGGCTCCGAAACCTTCTCTTGGAGCTTCAGTGTCCTTTACGTAAAGCGTCTCTGGTCTACTGTGATAACATATCCGCCATATACATGTCTCACAATCCGGTTCAGCATCAGCGAACCAAGCATGTTGAGATGGACATCCACTTTGTTCGCGAGAATGTTGCTCTCAGGCATATTAAGGTATTGCACGTGCCTTCCTCATATCAATACGCGGATATTTTCACGAAGGGCCTCCCAAGACAGTTGTTCCTTGATTTCAGATCCAGTCTTAGCGTTAGGCCTCCTCCCTCTCCGACTGAGGGGGTCTGTAAACGTGTACAAGTATAACACTACAATCCCTACCCATAAGTAGAATATATCCCATATATTGTAAATATATTTAGTGATAGATAATTATGGTAAACTAGGATTCCTCTTGTATTAGGGTTGTATATTGTACCCTAAATATATTGATATTAATGAGAAATGATTTGCATTGATTAGGTTGGTTTTACTATGTGTTATTTTAAAAAGTTGAATATACATCAATAACCTTTAAATTTGTCGGTAAATTTTAATTAGACATTTGAATAATTTATTTCGATTGGGTACATAAACATATGGTAAAATATTTTATATTCGACTCAAAATTTTAGAAAAGCATCTGTGTCCGTTCTCAAGCGTCATTATATAGATAAGTTAATCACTTAAATATTTTACCTTCTTTAATTATACGCATCAACATATGTATACTTAAAGGAGGAGACATATGTTCTGTGAAATACTTTATCATGTTTTCAAAAATACTTTATCATGTTTTCAAATGTTCAATTAGCACATAACATAATTCGAATGTCTAAATTAAATTTACCAATAAAATTGAGCATCTTCGATGTATTCAACCAATTTTAAACGGAGAGCTATACAATTAGTTCAAATTAACAAATCTTTTTCCTCCTTATATTGGACTGTCAAATAAATCTAACATAATACTCCTAAACAAGTACATATACAACAAACCGCGAGCAAAAACCCGTGAGAGAATAGTCCAAAGAAGAAGACAGCGAATAAATAATTATTACCACTAATTTAATAATAAACAAAGAGTGATTAGATTCCTTTAATTATCTCTTCTCCAATAAGAAAACCTCGGAACAAAGAACACTGTGAATGGAGTATTGACACGCAGAATGATGTAAAAATTATATATATTGAAGTGTTAGTACCAATAAGTGATTTAATTTATATCTACTGACGTTGAAGAAAATTATTACGATGTACATCTATGTAATTTAATCAATAATAATATACTCCATTATTTATTATGTTGTATGCTATCGGATTTTGATTACTATATGCATTTAATTTATTTTTTTAATAATAAGTTGATGGTGAGGAGATTAAACATCATTAGTGAGCAGAAGTAAACTTGACAAAAATAGACATTTATAAAGGGTGATAGAACTGTGTCAATCTACTGACTAGGAAAAATGTAGAGATATTTGAGTTTGATGCACAAAATGAATCTTTCATACCATTAGTATTCTCTCCGTTTCGGTTTATGTGCCTGACAATAATTTTTTTTAACCCTTTCAAAAAATTGATAATTTTTAAAATTTGAAAATAATGTAACTTCACCTAATTTATGTTGAATGATTAATGATATTTGACATAATATCTAATATTTAGCGTCACTTTACTTCCTATCTTAGTGCTTTAATCGCTTATTTTATGTTAGAATCGTTGTATTTGATCTTATGTTAGTATATCTTGTGTATCTAGGTACAACGTGAAGAATTGAACTGAAACCAAGCTATTTTGATGGATTTCCGAGGCAATTGTATGTAGACACGATGAGGGAGCGACTTCGAAAGATTGCGTCGCATGCACATGGTAGGTGGAGAGACTCTATGAAATTGGAAAATAGGGATGACAGAGCGACGTGCTATGTTGGTGCATCGCACGTCCACAACATGAATGCTGACTCTCTGAAGCTGTTCTGATAACGGATAAAAGCTCACTTGCCATGAATGTGCGTCGCACGTCCGAGACATGAAATCTGTCGTTATGAAGTTCTGATGATTTGAAGTCTGCAGACACACCCGCGATGCATGTGCATCACGGGTGCATCACACGAGGCATAATGATTTTCCTATTTTTAGTAAGATTTGGTTTACTTATTTTAGCTTTTACCCTAGAATATAAATAGACCCTATGGGGCGTCTTTTAGACTTATGCTGGATATTTCTTGGAGAATTGTAAGCCGTACTTGTGGTATTTTTACTTCTTATTTTTCTTTCTTCAAATAAACCCTAGTTTTACCATGAATACTTGTGTTCTTAACAGAATTATGAGCAGCTAAATTCCCATATTCCGGGGTTGTGGTCGTAGTATAATTGTTGACGTATAAATTTGAGTTGACTTCGCTAAATTATCGTATGAGTTATTTATTCAATCTTGTGCACAACTATTTTGCTGCTTCGCGACCAGTAGGATAAATCTTTAATTCTTACATTGAACTCGAGAGAGGAATACGAAGATAGAACGATGATTGAGTAGAGTAGGATCTCACCATCGGGAAATCGGGGTAGAGATTTGTGGTTAGGATAGAGATATACCTAGATCGCCCTGCTTTGTTGAAATACAGGAATTATAAATGTATTTGTATTAATGTTCATGACCATAGAGATATATGTGTGAAAGTAATACGAATAGGCGACTAGAGGACTCGAGAGATTCGTAGTCGTACAATTAACCCTGTCAATCAATAACTCGATAATTAAGCAAGTCGATGAAAGTAAAAGCGCAACATGATTACGAAAAGTGCCATGACCCTGAGATATTTTTCTCCTGTGATAAATTCCAGTCTTAACAACCGTCATTTGCAATCTGTTAGTTTACATTAGTTATAAAATAAAATAAATATCCTCTTTCATACTTGCATAATTAATATTAATAGTGAATTCTTCTATAATCGGTGATTATAAGTCTCTGTGGGATCTATATCTGACTTTTACAAGTTATTATATTACTTGGCGACCACGTATACTTGGTTGTGTGTTTGGGAGCAACAATTAAGTTTTTATAGACACATAAATGTTATATTATATTTAAGATCACATATTTCAATATAATTTACACAAAACTTAAATCATTTTTAAGATCACAAATTTTATTAAAATTTATTTTCTGTGCTCGATTAACTATGTTATACAAATTAAAATAAAGTGAATAATATTTAATTGAGGACACACGATTATACACTGTTAAATATACATAATATACACACAATATACATGTGTATATTATGTATATTTGGCTCTCGGTTGACCGTGTATTGTGTATATA
The DNA here is from genome assembly GCA_034509755.1 of Anisodus tanguticus. NCBI lineage: Eukaryota > Viridiplantae > Streptophyta > Magnoliopsida > Solanales > Solanaceae > Anisodus > Anisodus tanguticus. Next base: position 19,775,369 of record CM067561.1, on the reverse strand, counting down.
ATTTAGGTCATGTTTTAGTCTCCTAGTTTAGGTAATGTTGTGATGTAATTAGTATTGTACACTTATCATAATATTTGTATTATCATAATTGTATAGTTAGTGTCCAAGTATAATAAGGTTTTAGGAGTAGAATAGGAATATGATTCTCATAATATGGAAATATGTAAATTGTATATATACTCTTTCAATTAATGAAAATAATGAAGGGGATTATTTCTTTCATGGTATCAAGAGACTAGGTCTAAATTGCTTCCGCCTTTGTTCTCCAAATATTGTTCTCGATTTTTTGTGCCATTTCTCGGCTAAACATGCCTCGATTTCCGTCCCTCTTCACCGGAATTCGTGATATATTTTACCTCCACTCTTCCCAAATTTTCCCTCCTATCTCTTTGTTCTTTCGTTATGTATATGAACACGTTTCATCCTGCCCTCACTGTTTCTAACATTAAGAACAACATCCCTATTGTTCTTGAGATGGAAAAACGTCCAATATACGACGTGGGCAGAATTGTTTAAAATTCACGCTATCTCCCATCAAGTCATCCATCACATAATTCCTCCCGCTGCACCTATTCCCGCGGAGGATCCTCAGTTATGGATTACTCTTGATGCTACCGTTCTCCAGTGGATTTACTTCACTATTTCGGTTGACCTCTTACAGACGATCATTGATCCAGACACTAGGGCTATGGCTACCTGGAATAGATTGTGTGACATATTCAAAGATAACCAACATTCACGTGTTGTCACACTCGAGCAGGAATTCTCTCAAGTTCGCATGGAAGAATTTCCGAACGTGTCTGCATATTGTAAGAGACGCAAGGAGTTGGCGGACCAACTCCGTAACGTTGACGCACTTGTGACAAATAATCATCTGGTTCTACAATTGGTTGCCGGCCTTTATGAGGCCTATAATGGCGTTGGGACTCTCATTCGTCAAAGTAATTCGCTTCCCGCTTTTTATCAAGCCCGCTCCATGCTTACTTTGGAAGAAGCCGATTTGGCTAAGAAGGCGGCTACCGGTGCAAGCCTTGTAATCATGATGACATCCTTCACAAATTCTTCGGGTTTTGTTGATAATTCGGGCCAAAACCATGCTTATGATGTCGGCAAAAATAATCGTACGAATAATGGCAAAAATCGCGGTTCCGGTGGACAACATTCCGGCAGTGGGCCCCGTCTAGTCAATAATGGGCCACCTCCCCACTGGTCCTAGTCATGGGTCCCATGGAAGTGGGGCTGGGGCAGTGGGACGTGGCCCAACAACCCCTATTTTCCAGGTTGTTCTTCCAATGGCTAGTAAGCTGGGCAGCCTCAGTTCAGGCCCAACAGTCAGGCCTCTCATTCGTGTTTCAGCACTGGGCCGAGGCAGCAGGGTGGATTGCTTGGGTCTCGGCCCACATAAGCATTCTTGGTAGTGGGCCCCACACTAACTCACACAGATATTGAAGCCGCAATGCACACACTTGGATTAACGCAACCAGATCCGAATTGGTACATGGACACCGGCGCGACTACACACATGACATCCGATCAAGGTACTCTCTCGTCTTATTCCAATTTGAGCAACCTTCGTGGTATAATTATTGATAATGGTAACTCTATTCCAATTCGTGGTGATGGTCATAATACTTTGTCTCCCCCAAATCCACCCCTTATCTTGAAAAATACCTTACATGCCCCCAAATTGATTAAAAACTTAATGTATGTCCGTAAATTCACCACTGACAATTCCGTTTCTATTAAATTTGATCTATTTGGTTTCTCTGTAAAGGATTTCAAGACAGGGAGTCCTCTCATGAGGTGTGATAGTAGGGGAGATCTTTATCCTATCACACCCAGTTCCGGTCCATCGAGTCAAGCCTTGCCGCCAGCGTTTGCAACCCTTGCTCCTTCCTTGTGGAATGCTCGTCTTGGTCATCCGGGGTCGTCTATTTTGTCGTCATTAGATAAAAATAATTTTATTTCATGTAAGGGTACGCATAGTACTCCAAATTGTCAATCTTGTTCTTTAGGAAAAATTGTTAGGTTGCCATTTGCAGACTCAAATTCTCATACTTTAATTCCATTTGATATTATTCATAGCGACTTATGGACGTCTCCTGTTCTTAGTTCACTGGGTCACCGATATTATATTCTCTTTTTGGATGATTATTCTAAGTTTTTATGGACTTTTCCGATAGAGAAAAAATCTCAAATTTTTTCCATCTAAAAATTTAGAGCATTCATTAGGACCCAATTCGAACGGGAAATAAAAAATATTCAATGTGATAATGACAAAGAATATGACAATGGGGTGTTTCGGGAATTCTGTGCTAATAATAGGATCAATTTTTAGTTTTCTTTTTCTCACACGTCTTCACGAAATGGGAAAGCTTAACGCAAAATTCGTACCATTAATAACATTGTCCGTACTTTATTGATTCATGATTCCGTACCCCCGTCTTTTTGGCATCATGCTCTACAAATGGCTACATATCTCCTTAACATAATTTCTTCCAAAGGTTTGACATATTCTCCCCCCCTTCAAATTCTATATAATAAGACCCATTCGTATTCACATCTTAGGGTCTTTGGGTGTTTGTGTTATCCGTTATTTCCGTCCACCATAATTAACAAACTTCAGGCCCGGTCTACTCCGCGTGTGTTTTTGGGTTTTCCGTCTAATCATCGTGGTTACAAATACTTTGATTTATCCTCTAATAGAATCATCATTAGTCGCCATGTCATTTTTATGAATCCCAATTTCCGTTTGCTAAGGTGAGTAATCCCGTGCCTAGTTCGTATAATTTTTTGGATGATGGTATATCCCCGTATATTATTCACCATTTTCAGACATGTCCCGCACCCAAAATTCTCCAGCGGACCCACTGCCCACTGGTCCCACTGGTCCGTCACAAGCAACAGCTCCCAGTATAGTCACTGGGCCAATTCCAGCTATTGGGCCAGTCCAGCCCAATTATGGCACTGGTCCAGTTCCTGCTTCTGTTTACCGTGTTGGGCCAGCAGGCCCACTGCCTGCTGGCCAGTCCGTCTCGCGTCCAGAAAATTCTCAAAATCTGCCCAATTCTTCCTCGAGTCATAGATCGGTCACTCGTAGTCAACGGGGTGTGTTTAAATCAAAAAGACATTTTAATTTAAATTCTAATGTTCTTAAATCACCCTTACCTCGTAATCCTATTTCTGCATTAAATGACCCGAATTGGAAAATTGGTATGACCGATGAATATAATGCTTTTATTGATAATCAGACGTGGGAGTTGGTGCCCCGTCCATCTGGTGTTAATATTATTCGGTCTAAGTGGATTTTTGCCCATAAGGACAATTCAGACGGTTCGTTTGCAAGGCATAAGGCTTGGCTTGTGGGTGATGGTAAGACTCAGCAGGTTGGTGTGGATTGTGGTGAGACGTTTAGTCCGGTGGTCAAACCGGCTACCATTCACATTGTGCTCAGCTTAGCTCTTTTGAAAGCATAGCACATTCATCAGTTAGATGTGAAGAATGCTTTCTTACACGGTGATCTCAAAGAAACAATCTATATGCATCAACCCTTGGGGTTTAGGGATCCCAAATATCCTCATCATGTTTGTTTGTTGAAGAAGTCCTTATATGGGCTTAAGCAGTCTTCACGGGCCTAGTATAAGAGGTTTGCTGACTATGTTTCGACTATTGGTTTCACTCACAGCAGGTCGGATAATTTCTTGTTCATATATCGTCGCGGTTCTTCTTTGGCTTATATCCTATTATATGTGGATGATATTATCTTGACTGCCTCTTCCGATGCATTACACCAATCTGTCATGACAATGCTCAGTTCTGAGTTTGCTATGAAAGACTTGGGGCCCTTGAGTTATTTTTTGGGGATTGCTATCATGCGTCATGACGGTGGGTTGTTCTTATCTCAAAAGAAGTATGCAGCTGAGATCATTGAGAGGGCTGGGATGTCATCCTGTAAGTTCACTTCCACTCTCGTTGATACTAATCCAAACTTAGTGTTACGGCCGGCGCACCATACGAGGATCCGACACGCTATCACAGTCTTGCAGGGGCCCTTTAGTATCTCACATTTACGAGACCAGATATTATGTATGCCATACAACTGGTGTGTTTGTTTATGCATGATTCCAGGGTTGAGCACATGAATGCGCTCAAATACATCATTCGGTATATTCAGGGTACACTTGACTATGGCTTGCATTTATATCCTTCATGGACGTCCACACTTGTCTCGTATACAGATGCTGATTGGGAATCCGATTTTGACCATTATTTTCATATCCGTAATAGTGCAAAAAAAGGGTGGCTGTCCGGACACCAGACGATCTACGTCTGGCTATTGCATGTTTCTTGGTAATAACTTGGTCTCCTAGTCTGCGAAACGTCAGTCAACTTTGTCCCTCTTCAGTGCCGAGGCTGAGTATCGAGGGGTAGCTAATGTGGTCTCTGAATCATGTTGGTTACGTAATTTGTTGTTAGAGCTTCATTGTTATCCAGAAAGCGACCTTGGTTTATTGTGATAATATTAGTGCCATCTATCTGTAGGGTAATCCGGTTCAGCACCAACGCACTAAACATATCGAGATGGACATTCATTTTGTTCGTGAAAAGGTTGCTCGTGGTCAGGTACGAGTATGTCATGTCCCGTCCAGGTATCAAATCACCGACATCTTTACAAAGGGTCTTCCCTCGGTCATGTTTGAAGACTTTAGGGACAATCTCAACGTTCAAAGACCGCCCGCTATGACTGCGGGTGTGTGTTAAATATACATAATATACACACAATATACATGTGTATATTATGTATATTGGCTCTCGGTTGACTGTGTGTTGTGTATATAATTTAGGTAATGTTTTAGTCTCCTAGTTTAGGTAATATTGTGGTGTAATTAGTATTGTACACTTACCATAATATTTGTATTACAGTGTCCAAGTGGAATAAGGTTTTAGGAGTAGACTAGGAATAAAATTCTCCTATTATGAAAATATGTAAATTGTACATATACTTTTTCAATTAATGAAAATAATGAATGAGATTATTTCTTTCATACACTTTACCTCTAAGTCAGACCAATTTCTATTAACGAGTACTAGTTTTTTTCTTCTTTAATTTTTTCTTTTATTCTCTTAATTAATTGACGACATTTACTATGTAATCTAAACTAAATTTTGTCAGGAAACAAAATCTTGAATCTAGCTGGCTTGATGGTGATGGATCTACATCAGAAAATGAAAGCTTCATGAAGATTCCATTGTCTAAACCTAATGCTATATAGCATAATGTGAACTTGAATTTGAGAAATTAACAAGACAGACTAACTGGTAATAATTCGTTCTTTGATCTTTTTTTTTTTTTTTTCAATTCTCTTTTCCCGTGGAATAGAGAGAGCAGAATTATACTATAAATTCAGATGGGATAATTGTACTTGATCCCTCAAATATTGATAAATGCTGATTTTGATTCTTGTAATATATCCTTTAATTAACTAAATGTGTATTTTGGCCCCTTTATAAAGAGATTATGTGATATTTACTATTTTTAGAACTATATCACCTTCAAATATGGAATAACAGAAAAATAATTAACACAACAATTGATAATTGAATGGTTTACCGCTTAATTAGTTAAATTTGTAAAGATTTACATCCACAGGGATTAAAAGTGTAAATACCAATTAGTCGAAGGTTAAATGTGCAATCATAAGGACCAGAATTAAAATATATCGATATTTAAGGGACTAAAAGTGCTAATTTTCCTAAATTTTTAAAATCATATAAAGAGGTCTTAATTTTTTTTTTAAAAACACATCAAGGGTCAAGGGATGTTGATATAAGCTAAAGTAGTACTACCTTCATTTCAAAATGTTTCTATTACTTTACTCTTTAGTTCGTTTCAAAATGAATGTCTCTTTCCTTGTTGACAACTATTTAATTTTAACTTTTTACATGACATGTTTAAGGCCACAATATTAAATGACATTTTGGTACATTTTACATATCTTTAGTTATTAACTACAGGAGTCAAAAATCTTCTTTACGATCTTAAACTTCGTGCCAAGTCAAAATCTGACAAACATTTTAAAACGAAAGGAGTAAATATTTTCTCCAAAAAATAAAGAAAAGAAAAAAGAAGTTTTCTGGTAACAAGAAAATAAAACATGATCCATTTACTTGAAATACATACAAAATTGGTCGTGTGTATACATTGAATATACTATATATACATGGGGACCAAAATTCTGTTGATGGAGACTGATAGTGCCAGCAGTTTCAACCTCGGTTCCACAATTGAATTTTCGAATATGAATTTAGCAAACTATCATGTGACAAACACAAGGTTACAGCTAAGATAACACCAAACATATTACATTCAAATGCTGGAGTCGAGTCAGAAGATAACATCAAATATTATGATGGGCAGTAAGTAACCCTCCATTTAGTCAGAAGTACAAGTTCGGTAAGCGAAGTGACTTTTGATAGAGAGCACTTTATCCTTTAAAATAGATTTTTCAATGCAAATTTAAATGAATCAGACCCCAAAATAAATATTGAACATTAAATATAATATCAACAAAATTCATTTAAAATATAAATTATGCATTATGTTCAACATTCCAAATAGGGTGGGGTGGTGGTGAGGGGTATCAGTTTCCAAATTTTTCCACAGGGACCTCACGTAGTCACATAGAAAAGACGTCCGTATGCTCAATCATCACTATACCATTTCAAGTGGTTGTTTAGAATTTTTAAGTTGTGAGTCAAATATTTTTAATATATTTAAAATTACTTTTTAAAATTGGGTGATTGATCAATATCTTCGTATATTATTGAAAGTACACATATTAGTTCTCAATATAAAAATATAATATTTAGGTAAACAATAATGGGGGAAGCGCTTAAACAGCCTCAATATTGTAGGTTCGCCGGTCGCCACTGATCACTTCAATTCAATGAAAAGGGAACGATGAAGCAAGCCTCTCCATCTTTTGCATATCTTGTTCATGTCGTTATGCATCTCTCATTCAAAAGTATATTTAGTCGAAATTGAGTGATTTTGTGATTAGAAAAATTAGTTTGATAGATTTTTTATTTGTAATTATACATACACATCGCTACAAAAGAATAATATAAGTAATGACACTCATAATTCTATTGACATTTATAAAATTCTGAATTTATCTCTGCTTTCTTCTTAATCACTTAGTATTTTCCTTTTTCACGTTGTTGTGTTTATGTGTTGTGAAATCAAACAAGTTTAAAAGAAAAAAAGGAAAATGATGTATTTGTATCTATTTCTTGTAACTTTTCTATTTTACTAGTCTCTATAAATGTGTTTCGCACGTTATTTCCTATCAATTCCATTCATCGTAAAAAATTATTCGATAATATTATTTATAATTACATATATTATTTATGAAGTATAAAAATGTTACTATTGCATAAAATTGTGATCTTAGTATATGTTTTCTTCTTTTTTTTTCCCCGCATGGAAACTAAGAAAATCCAATATTAGGAATTAAGTGACCCAAAATTTATTTATTGTCATTTACATACAAATATAAATGTGTTGAAAATTGTTACTAAATAAAATTAATTTATAAGAATATCAATTAGTTTTCAGAATATTTAGTTATTTATTTTAAAAAATTTAAGTTGATCATAAAAGTAAGTTATAATTATTTATTTTGAAAACTCCTCCTACCGTTGTTAGACGTCATGATAGTTTTGACAATGGATTTTTTACACGTGTTTGACTACTTCAACTATTTTATTTTGTTTTCAACATAAAAATTTATATTTATCAACTTGCACAAAATAACCAATCAGCTTTATGATGGCTCTTTAATATCTTTCGAGAAGTTTGTTGATTTTTTTAATCTTCTTTTCGAATGGTATCAAAGTTTAAAAATTAAATTAGAAATACAATTCAAATAGAAAAAGAAAAGGAGATCAATTACTATGAAAAAAATGGTAATTTTAGAAACGTAAAGAAATAGCATAGAAATAGGATTAGAGCTTGACTTAAGCTCCTAGTGGTAATAGGATAATACTCCTCACGTTTCTTTTAGGTTTATAGGGAAATAGGATTAGAGCTTATTAAGTATATAAAAGTCGTTTAATATTTGAAGAATATTTTGATTAATCAACATTTATATTCATGCTTTTAAAATAATATAGACTAGCTCATGATTATACATTTTATTATACTCCTATTAATTTGAGGACAAAAGGAAAAAAAACAGAGAAAATGATAGATGCTTCTATTTAGTGCTTTCTTCTGTACATTCATTTGTAGACTGAACTGCATGCTCATGCAAAGATGCTGAGTGCTGGCCCTGCTTATTTATTAGGACTGCTGTCACCATCGCAAGCCTACTATCACATGGATTAATATAATAAGTCAATTATTTGTGACTGATTGTTTGAGTTTAGACAAAAATTAACAGATCTGCCTATGATTTTTGCCTCCTCCGGAGGGCCCGAGCCATCAGTGAGATACCATTCTGGAAGGGCTAGAATATTAATCTCGTGTCAGGATTTATGGGCCAAGGGACAATATCAAGTAGATAGTTTATATGGAGAGTAGGCCTCCCAAACGTAACAGAGGCGTGCAAAGGTTTTCTCGGAAAGGACGGAGATTGGTCCTTGAGTGCAAAGGCAGGATCCGATGATGCCAAATGGAAGGGACATCGTTCAATAGATAAAAGTTTGGGATAGTTACAGCCCAAAACCTTTGTGTGATCTAGTTTACAAAATAGCCAACAAATGTATAAATTTTGTTTATTTATAATTCAATATACATATACAATATGTATAATATACATATTAGTTTATATATTTTGTATATTTGAGCTACTGCAGTAATTAAGTTTGACCAAAACGAACATAAACGAAACAATCCCAAAAAGTTACTCTAGGAATAACATGCTGATATATTCAAGAGATTTCATCGACAGAGAGGTTTAGCACCTGTATATCGGTTCTTTGCCACCTCGGACTGTAGTTTATTTTAAGGATTGAGTTGTTCGACCATTAAAGTAATACATGAGCTAGGTTCAGAATATCATGAGATAGTTCCGTCCATTCAATTTAAAGTATCAAGGAAAGGATCTATCATCATTTTCTTGAAACTCAACATAATCTATCCAAGACAAAGGTTAGATGGATGTCTAATCACTTTTTGATTAGAATGACTAGTACCTTTCATCCCTAAAAAGTTAAAGCATATATTTAGAATAGGTTAAGTTAGTCTTTCTTATCAATAGTCAATTGCATTTCTTGTGATGGTAACCTTTCTTAATTATGTTTTTCTTGCACGTTGTCTTGCTTATATGTTGGCTTATTTTTAGTTTAAGAGCTTGAGATACTATAAGATTTTTTTTTAGTTTTCACACTTCAAAGCTTTTTCATGAGAGCATATATGGATATATAAGTGTTTTTCATAATTGCTTTTGGGTGGGCATCAAAGGCAGTTTCACAACTAATATTAGGTCAAGCATATGGCTAGATTCTTTTGGATTTAAGGGTCTACTGGCACTGGGCCGTTTGCTTACATAAGCATAGAGAATTTATATTGGAACATTTCACATTAATGCTAATTTAGAGCATGTTATGATCCAAATTATCCTAATTTGATTGACATCCAATAATTTTCGTGTCGGTCCATAAACATAAAAAATATCTTAACTCAAATAAATACGCAGTCTAAATAAAAGATATGAATAAAATAAATAAATTCTGAATGATTGTTTGAAATGCAGAACATACTGTGCAATACAATATCGTATATTATGAGTCATGAGCTACTATAAGAGTGATTCTATCCAAAGATCAACACATATTGTTAAAGGAAAAACTCTGAGCCGTAGCTGAACTACACAATTGACTCATAACTCGTACAACAATAGTCATTGCATGATCACTCCCGAACTCCACCAGGAACTCGAATCAAAATATGCACATAAAGCATAGGAAGGGAAACGGGTTGAGTAACAGGAGTACTCAATAAGTATCATCGATCACCCCCAATAAAATAATAGTAGCAGCGAAGCAATCCATTACCATTTAACTTGTGCAATATAGAGGAACACAACAAAGAATATGCGCAATAACAATATAAATCAATGTAGAATAGTGTAAATTTCATTTTCGGAGTTCTATTATTAATGTAATATATATAGAGAGTATATAATTGTAGTCTTAATAGAATTGTGATCTCTATTTTATCATAATTACAATTGTAGTCCTAATAGAATTGGATCTCTATTTTACCATAATTACATTAATTACACTAAATAATAATTACATAATATATTGTGAATATATATGGAATATATTCACTATCACACCCCCTCAGTCGGAGCGAGAGGAGGTCGGACGCTGAGACTGAATCTGAAGTCAAGGAACAATTGCCGATGAAGCCCCTTTGTGAAGATATCTGCGTCCTGATATGAAGAAGGAACATGCAACACCCTAACATGACCCATTGCAACCTTCTCACGAACAAAGTGAATATCCATCTCAATATGCTTGGTTTGCTGATGCTGAACCGGGTTATGAGATAAGTAGACATCAGATATGTTATCACAGTAAACCAAAGATGCCTTACGTATGGGACAATGAAGCTCAAGAAGGAGATTTCAGAGTCAACATAGCTCGGTAACAATGTTTGCAACGCCTCGATATTCTTTTTTTGCACTCGAACGAGAAAGCGTAGCTTGTCGTTTGGCAGACCAGGATATGATATTGTCTCCCAAAAACACACAATAGTCGGATGTAGAGCAATGGGTGTCCGGACAGCATGCCCAATCTGCGTCTGTGTAGGAGAGCAATCTAGTCGGTGCCGAGGGATATAAATGAAGTCCATTGTCAAGAGTGCCCTTAACGTACCGAATGATATGCTTAAGAGCTGTAAAGTGAGGCTCCCTAGGAGCGTTCATGAACAAGCACACATGCGGAACCGCATATGCAATATTTGGTCGAGTGAAGGTGAGATACTGAAGAGCACCTGCGAGACTCCTATAAAGAGATGGATCACTGACCGGATCCCCATCATCTACACTGAGTTTGGACTTGGAGTCGACGGGAGTGGGCATGATCTTACAATTTGCCATTTTAGCCCTGTAGACGATCTCCTCTACATACTTACGCTAACACAAGAACATTACCTCTATGGATTTGGTCACTGATATTCCAAAAAAATAGCTCAACTTACCCAATTCAGTTATAACAAATGCATACTTGAGTAGAGTAATGATCTCGTGCTTCAGGCCATTTGAAGAGGCTGTCAGAACAATATCATCCATTTATAACAAAATCGATCTGTATGATGTATGTAGCAAATCACTAATACAAACCCTTGGGGGCTTATTTCAGTCCATATAACGACTTACGAAGATGACAAACATGATGAGGAGCCTCCAGAAGCACAAATCCTGGCGGTTGATGCATATAGACAATTTCTTTCAAATCCCCATGTAAGAAAGCATTCTTTACGTCAAGCTGGTGAATATGCCAATTCTTCCCCCATAGCAATGCTCAAAACCGTGCAGATGGTAGTTGGCTTAACCACTGAGCTAAAAGTCTCACCACAATCAACACCCTCCTGCTGCCCTATGCCATTTACCACAAGTCTGGCCTTGTAACGTTCAAGGGCACCATTATCTCTGAACTTATGATAAAATAGCCACACACAACGGATTACATTCACCCCCTCAGATCACGGAACAAGATCCCAAGTGCGCTGTGAAGTAAGCGCATTAAACTCCCCTCGCATGGCCGCATTCCAATTCGGGTCAAGTTTGGCTAAGGTTGGGTTTTTAGGAATGGGTGAGATGGTTTAAGTTGACAGGTTAAAGTGAACTTTTGGTTTGAAAATCCCATGTTGTGCACGGGTTTCCATGCGGTGAGTGGGGACAGTCATAGATGGAGCAAGGCTGGGTGGTGACGAGCAGGACTAGGAAGTGGGGTCGGGACTGGTTAGTGGTGACAGGCAGTGGGGCTGGGCAGTGGGACAAACATGGACTAGGCCAGGGCTGGGTAGGGAAGTGGGTAGGGTTTGGCGGGCAGTGGGTTGGGGTGTTATTTCTGGCAGTAATGGGGATAGGACCCGACAGTGGGGTGGGGTCGATGGGACGGGTGGTTGGATGGTCAAAAGTTGCGGATTTTATAGTGCATTTTGGAGTAGAGGGGAGGTGTCTGAGTCATCAAGGAAACCGTAATCAGTGACTCGAAATTTTTGGATGTTGTCAAACAGGAAGGCGTACTAAAAAAATGTGACATGGCATGAGATTAAGATTTTGTCTATGGATATATCATAGCACAAGTACCCCCTATGGTTTGATGGGAAACGAGAAAGATGCACGGAGTGGAGCGAGGTGCTAATTTGTGAGGGACCGTGGAGGCCAAATTTGGGTAATAAAGACAACCGAAAATTTGAAGGTGATCATCGGAAGGGATCCGACGAAAGAGAATTTCAGTGGGTATCCTATTTTGAATCGTACGGGTAGGTAAGATGTTAAGAATGTGTTTTACCATTTTTAATGCATAAACACAAAAGGTAGGGGAGAGAGACGCATGAAAAAGAAAAGTACGAATCATGTTGTTAATGGTGCAGAGAATTCTTTCGGCTTTGCCATTTTGAGGGGAAGTATGGGGGCAGGAGAAACGGAAAATCATGCCATTGCCGCACAAAAATTATGAAAGTGGGAGTTATTGAACTCACGACCATTATCACATTTAAATCATTTTAATGTATTTTTCAAATTGTGTTTTAACTAATGTACGAAATTCAAGGAATTTGGAGTAAACTTGAGACTTAAGTTTAAGCTGATAGATCCAAAGGAAGTGAGAGAAGTCATCCAAGAATACCAAATATTATTTATGACCTAGGTTGCTGGTTATAAGAGATGTCCATAAATCCGCATGAATAATATCAAATGGAGAGAAAGTAATTCTTGAAGAAGACGTAAATGGAAGTCTAACATGTTACCCTAGATGACAAGAGGAGCAACTATGGGAAAGGTTCCCTTTATTACAATGGATTAAATTGTGGTTTCTAAGAAAATAAAAAATATGGGCTCTAGGATGTCCAAGTCTGCTATGCCACGTTGAGAAAGAGATGGCAGTTAGAGATGTGGGAGGATTGACACTGGCAATGAACGTGGATAGAAAATGATATAGATACCCCACACTATTGCATCTTGTAAGAAGTTTCCCCATACGTAGGTCCGTTATAGAAAAACCAAATGAGTCAAAATTAATGGATACAAAATTATCGGTGGCAAATTTTCTGACAGAGATTAGGTTCTTGATAATGTTAGGGGCATATAAGACGTTTTTAAGGGAGAAGTGGGGATGCGGTGGTGGATTTAGTGTGTGGCCAAACCCTTGAATTGTAATGCGATAACCATAATAGATTGAAGAGTATTTAAATTGCGCAGTTGAGGAAGATTACCAGAATTGTTGGTGAGGTGAGACGTGACGCCCATATCCATATACCACACATTATCGGGCTGCTGAAATTTTAAAGAACTGAAAGTAAGGCCCAAATCCGTTGTACTGAGACTGGGCGGCTATTGCTAGGCCGTTGTGTAGTGGGTCTGGTGGCTGGACAGGGGCTCAGTGGTATTGGGCCGCCTGGTAGTGGGCCTCGACAGTGGCCACTGTTGCTGCTGGGCTTGGCTTGGAACTGGACTGGGCGACATTGTCCACTGTGGTTGGGTCGCGGTATAGTGGGCCTCGACAGTGCCCATTGTTGTTGTTGGGCCTTGTCTATGAACTGGGCTGGTCGACGGGGCCCAGTTCCCGAACTGTTGCCAGGGAGGTGGGCTGGCCCACTGAGTCGGGTACTGGGCCTGCGGCTGATTATTTGTGACGCCGGGTGTTGAGGAAGCAGGTGAAGCTATGTGGGCCGCGGGTGACGCCATTAGGGTTTCAGAAATTTAGTAGAGAAAAAAATGTAGAACTGTCGTATATCAGTTGTATACGGGTAGTATATGAAGGCAGGGATGGTATATCAGCTGTAAATATGGAATATATTAATTATAGAATATATTGTGAATATGTATAGAGGTCACTGATATTAAGCCCAAACAAGGAACTGGCAAGTTCGATGTTCTTCACCTTCTCTTTGACAAGGATATGGCTGCTCATTCAGCCTCTGATTTTGGTGGCGGTAAGGCTGAAAATTTGGCTCTAGCTAAGTACATGCAAGTAATTTGGGGAGGAAGGGTCATCAACTCTCAATTTACTGATGAAGAATTAAGGAGTCAAGGACGGTGCCCATTGACCCTGAAGAAGTTGGATTGCTACTGGCAACTTTTGGGATTTGACTACAGCACTCGAAATTTTCCAATGCTAGGGTTAGGGTCGGGAGGAATTTTTTGCTCTTGATATCATGTAGAATAGTATAAATCTCATTTTATATATTCGATGAGTAATTATGGTAAAATATTGTGAATATATATGAAATATATTCATTATCCATCAACTCATCATGTTCAATTTTCTAATGTACTTAACATAAAGAATATGCATCAATTTAACAATAAGATAATGCTCACGAGGCAAGTATCAACAAGATGATAATTTGGGCCAGTGAACGGAAAGTACTTCTAAAAGGATATATGTTTTGGCAGGCTATTAGCAATTACGTACCAATTTCCCAAAATTCGTGTGTCCTTTTATATTTAGGCCTGTTTATAGGATCAACCAATTTCAGTAAAACAGTATGGAACAAAAGTTGTCTTGGGTCAAATTGGTTAGGCTAAGGTTTATATACTGCACAAGGAAATTCCTAGTACATTTTAGGGATGAATCCTAGCTTTCTAATTTCAAGAAAATGTGACAAAGAATTTGGTAGCTCGAAAGTAATGTCCCTCAATTGTACAGTACCCTCCGTTTCATAATAAATTATGTTTTTAGCTTATGCACAACCCTTAAAAAATTGATCATTCCTAGAAAATTATGAGTGTTTTTACTAACTTAACCTAATTAATGCTTAAAAACTAAAATCTACTTAATAATTTTTTATTATGTAAATAAGGGTAATTTTGAAGGGTGCGATTATACAAGCACTAACGCACCGGATCCCATAAAAGGATAATGTTGAAAGAATAAGGTCAATTTCTTTTTGAAAATCCTAAAACACCACTTATTTTGATAAAAAAAAGAGCCTAAAACATCATTTATTATGGAACGGATGGAGTATATGTTTTATGTTCACCTTTGCTAAAAGTTTCACTTTCTCTATCTTATCTTCCACCGAGGCCACTTTCACCTTGTTCCGGATATCTTTATTCCTAATCATATATCTCTTAGTGTGTCTACATATCCATCGCAGCATTCTCATTTTCGCGACTTCTACTTTTAAATATGAGAATTTTTTACTGGCCAACATTCTACCTCATACAACATAATCGATTTAACCATCACTTACTTTTAAAAAAAAATACTTATGACCAAAAATACTTTTCAAAATAAGCAATGAAAATAAAATACAAACCTCGTGCAAGAGACTCCTATTAGTACAATTATACTTTAAGCCTCGATAAATCCTTACTTTAATCTATCTGATTTGAAAAGTGCCGTGACCCAATTTAGGTTCATGTAACCGACACCTAACTAGCCACTAATTTAAAAGGAACCACTCAACTGAATGCTGAACATTCATTAAGTCATAATTGGTAAAGCTGGATAGATCAACGTCACGAATTCCCACAATAAAAAATACTTCTCCTCATAAAAAACAGTGTCTACTTCGCCATTTGCATATTTCTTAAAAAATTATTAACTCTTAGAAAAAAAAAAGGTAATTTGATTAAACTGTCCCAAATTAAATAGGTATTGAAATTTGATCACATAACATTTAATAGGGACAAATCTAAAAAAATAAAATTAATTTTTTCTTGAGTTAATAAGTGGACACTCTTTTGACTCAAGAAAAAAAGACTACATAGACACTCTTTTTTATCCGGGAGAGTACACTCTAGTACGCAATATCAAATAGGAGTAACTGAAACTCCCAAACTAGAACTTAAATTGTATCAAATGCTACAAATCATGAGTCATCTAAAATAGAGTAAATATTTTCCGTAGAACTCTGGAGGTCGCAGGAATTAGGAGAGGGAGAGGTAGAGGTAGATCGAAAAGAACTGGGGGAGGTGCATAGAGAGAGTATGACAACTGAAGACATGACCGTAGATAGAAAGATGCGGAGGTCGAGAATTAGGATAGAATATTAGCGAGTAGTTGAGTTTTGTCGCGAGGATTATGATAGAAGGCTTAGTAGTAGTATGTCGGTACTATTCTTATGTGTATATTATTCCATTTGTTTTAGTAATAGTATTTAGGTATTATTCTCTTTTTTATAAGGTATTTACGTATTATTCTTATGTGTGTATTATTTCATTTATTCTTTATCTGAATATTTTAATGTCTTATTTTTTTAGATCCTGAATTGACAACGTTCTTTATGAGCCGAGGGTCTATCGGAAACAGTCTCTCAGCCCCACAAAGGTAGAGATAAGGTATGCGTAATACCGTGTATATCATGGTCCGAATTGGTCTCCATAAATTGTAGAATTATTGTACAATTATAATTATGATATTAGTCTTGTATTAGGAAAAACTATTAGAATTAGAGTAGGAAAAGGTAGAGTTATTTTCCATATTTAGGAATTGTGTATTTGTATATATTCCTCTCTTTATTAATGAAAATAATCAATGGATTATTTCTTTCATGGTATCAGCAGTCTAGGGCAAACTTTTCCTTCTCCAAATATTTCTCATTCCGCTGCCCGACGTGAATAGTGGCCGACGACCATACTCCCACCTCCCTTCAAATAGTTTTTCTTCCAAAACCCTAATTCTTCACTTGTTCTTTCATTATGTCCACATCAAAGAACACGTTTCATCCTACCCTTACAGTCTCCAACATCAAGAACCACATCCCTATTGTTCTTGAGATGAAAAACGTCCATTACGCGACGTGTGCGGAATTGTTTAAGGTTAACGCACGCTCGCATCAAGTGCTTCATCACATCATTCCCTCGGTCACAGGCACGGAAAATGTGCCTGCCTCGGAGGATAACCCGGTGTTATGGACAACCCTTGATGCTACCGTTCTCCAGTGAATTTATTCTACTATCTCTATAGACCTCTTGCATACGATTATTGAGCCCGACGCTACAGCGATGGAAACTTGGAATAGGGTGTGTGATATTTTCCAAGATAACAAAAATTCTCGTGCTGTCACTCTTGAGCAGGAATTTTCCTATGTCACCATGGGGGATTTTCCGAATGTCTCAACCTATTGTAAAAGGCTGGAGGAATTGGAAAATCAACTCAAGAACGTTGGTGCGCTAGTCACCAATGATCGTCTTGTCCTTCAGATGGTTGCAAGCCTATCTGAGGCCTATAATGGTGTTGGGACCCTCCTTCGTCAAAACAGCCCACTTAATTCGTTTTATCAAGCCCGGTCTATGTTCACCCTTGAAGAGGCATGGTTGGCTAAAAAGGCCGCAATTGGAGCAAATTCTGCCATGATGATTCGCCATCATGTTCCTACTCTCCATCATCTTCGGCTAATTCCACTCCCAATTGGAACAACGGGGGTGGAAAACGGGGTCAAAATCAGAAATTCGACGGAAAAGGAGGCATCTGTGACAGTAACGGTGGTGGCAACAGGAGTCCGGGTGGAAGCCGACAGGGGTAACCGCAGGCTGGTGGGCCAGGGCAGTGGGCCAACAATACTGCTGGCCAGTGGGCATGGCAGTGGCCCAACTAGCCCAGCTACCCCTTTCCCATTCCAACAACATATCCAGCGAATTGGGCCAGCCAGCAGAGGCCCATTCGCAGCAATGTCAGCAGTTTTGGACTGCATAGCCTGCTGTTAGGCCTGGCCAGTCGGCTGGCCTACTTGGGCCTCGGCCTCAGCAGGCCTTCGCGGCTGTGGGCCCAGCGGCATTTCTGACACCTACGGATATCGACGCCGCAATGCATACACTTGGATTAAATCCTCCGGACACAAATTGGTACATGGACATCAGAGCCACTTCTCATATGACATCGACACAAGGTAATCTCTCATCTTATTTCAATATGAGCAAAAATTGAGGCATAATTGTTGGTAATGGCAATTCAATTCCAACTCGTGGTATGGTCACACAAATTTGTCTCCCCCACATCTACCTTTCGTCCTAAAAAATGTCCTTCATGGCCCTTACTTAATTAAAAATTTGGCGTCAGTCCAAAAATTCACAATTGATAATTGGGTTTCTATTAACTTTAACCCTTTTGGATTTCCTGTGAAGGATTTCAAGATGGGGATACCTCTAATGAGGTGTAATAGTTGGGGCGAGCAGTATCTAATCACCACCACCACCATGTCCATGAGTCCAGCCACACCTTCAACATTTGCCGCTCTTGCTCCGTCCTTGTGGCATGTCCGTTTAGGTCATCCGGAGTCATCTATTATTTCATCTTTTCGTAGTAATAAATTTATTGATTGTAAGAGTACGAGTAGTGCTCCTATTTTTCCTTCATGTCCATTAGGTAAACATGTTATATTACCTTTTGTAGTCTCTACTTCTAGTACATTAATGCTTTTTGACATTATTCATAGTGATTTATGGACATCTCCCGTTTTAAGTTCTGTGGGCCATCGTTATTATGTTTTATTCTTGGATGATTATTCTAATTTTTTGTGGACCTTTTCTTTGTCTAAAAAGTCTCAAGTGTTTTCAACATTCTTAAAATTTAGAGCATTCATCCGTACCCAATTTGAACGGGAAATTAAAAACATTCAGTGTGATAATGGAATAGAATATGATAATGGGTCGTTCCGCGACTTTTGTGACGCTAATGGCATATTATTTCGGTTTTCTTGTCCTCATACGTCCTCACAAAATGGGAAGGCTGAAAGAAAAATTCGTACCATTAATAATATTGTCCGGAATTTGCTCGTCCATGCCTCATTACCTCATTCTTTTTGGCATCATGCTTTACAAATGGTTACCTACCTCCTTAACATACTCCCTAACAAAGGATTAGCATATAAATCTCCCTTACAAATTCTTTATCATAAAGACCCATCATATTCTTATCTTTGGGTGTTTGTGCTATCCACTTATTCCGTCCACTACAATTAACAAACTTCAAGCCCGGTCTACCTCTTGTGTGTTTTTGGGTTATCCGTCTAATCATCGTGGTTACAAGTGTTTTGATTTATCTTCTAATAAAATCCTCTTAAGTCGCTATGTTATGTTTTCTGAATCCCAATTTCCGTTTGCTAAATTGTATAATCCCGTGTCTAGTTCATATATTTTTTTGAATGATGGACCCTCACCGTACATCGTCCAACAATGGGCCCAACATTCCCGTGACCCATCTCCGCCAGTAGGCCCACTTCCTGCTTGCTCAAATACTCTCGGTACTGGCCCAACACCGTGTTTGCCCAGTCCAGTTCTATCGACCCAGCCAACAGACCCACTACCTGCTAGCCCAACATTGCCTACTGGTCTAGTACCTCTGTCTGTCGATCCAATGTTACGGCCAACAGGCCCATTGTCTGCTGGCCCGTCCTGCAACATTCTGATATTGTCACCGGTCCAGTCCAATCATTACCGGTCCAGTCCATTTCTATTCCTAGTCAAAGGCCCATTACTCGTAGTCAACATGATATTTTTAAACCTAAACGACATTTTAATCTAAATTCTAATGTCACTAAATCGCCCCTACCACGTAACCCAATGTCTGCCCTTCATGATCCGAATTGTAAAATGGTCATGGATGATGAATATAATGCTCTTATTGAGAATAAGACGTGGGAGTTGGTGCTCCATCCGCCTAGTGTCAATATTATTTGATCTATGTGGATTTTTACTCATAAAGAAAATTCTGATGGTTCTTTTGAGAGGCATAAGGCACGTCTTGTAGGTGATGGTAAGACTCAATAGGTTGACGTGGATTGTGGAAAGACGTTTAGTCCGGTGGTCAAACCGGCTACCATTCACACTGTTCACAACCTAACTCTCTATCGAAAGCATGACCCATACATCAATTGGATGTGAAAAATACTTTCTTACATGGTGATCTTAAGGAGACAATATACATGCATCAACCCTTGGGTTTCAGAAACTCTGATTATCCCAATCATGTAAGTTTACTCAAAAAGTCCTTATATGGGCTTAAGCAGGCCCTACGGGTTTGGTATAAGAGGTTTGCAAATTATGTGTACTATTGGGTTTTCTCACAACACGTCTACTCATTCTCTGTTCACCTATATACTCTGGTATACATTTTGTTATATATTGATGATATTATATTGACTGCCTCTTCGGATAATCTGCGCAAGCCTATCATTACCCTTCTCAGTTCAAAATTTGCTACAAAAGACTTGGGGCCCTTGAGTTAATTTTTGGGTATCGCGGTCACTCGTCATGCAAGTGGTTTATTTTTATCATAGAAAAAGTATGCCACTAAGATCATTGAGGGAGCTGGCATGTCATCTTGTAAGTCGTCTTCTACTCTAGTGGATACCAAACCGAAGCTGAGTGCTACTTCTAGCACACCGTATGAGGATCTCACCCACTATCGTAGTCTTGCAGGGGCTCTTCAATATCTTACTTTCACGAAACCGAATATTACTTATGCAGTACAACAAGTGTGTTTATTTATGCATGATCTGCGGATTGAGCACATGTATGCGCTCAAACGCATTGTACGATACATACAGGGCACACTTGATTATGGATTACATTTATATCCATCACCCGTCTCTACTCTCGTGTCATATACAGATGCTGATTGGGGTGGATGTCCCGATACCAGACGTTCGACATCTGGTTATTGTATGTTTCTTGGGGATAACTTGGTCTCTTGGTCGGCAAAACGTCAGGCTACTTTATTGCGATCCAGTGCGGAGGCCGAGTATCGAGGGGTAGCTAATGTGGTGTCTAAGTCATGTTGGCTGCGTAATCTTCTACTAGAGCTATACTTTCCTATTCAGAAAGATACCTTGGTCTACTGTGATAATGTTAGTGCAGTGTATCTCTCTGAAAATCCGGTACAACATGGTGTGCACTAAACATATCGAGATGGATATACACTTTATTCGAGAAGAAGTAGCTCGTGGACAAGTACACGTCCTCCATGTCCCTTCGCGATACCAAATAGCAGACATATTTACTAAGGGTCTTCCCTTGGTTCTATTTGAAAATTTTAGAGACAGTCTCAGCGTACGACAACCGCCCGCTATGACTGTGGGGGTGTGAAAGACCGATATACACGGTCTTAATACCGTGTATATCATGGTCTGAATTGGTCTCCATAAATTATAGAATTATTGTACAATTGTAATTATGGTATTAGTCTTGTATTAGGAAAATCTATTAGAATTAGAGTAGGAAAATGTAGAGTTATTTTTCATATTTAGGAATTGTGTATTTGTATATATTACTCTCTTTATTAATGAAAATAATCAAGGGATTATTTCTTTCATCCACTTTGTGGGATTATACTGGGTATGTTGTTGTAGACCTCTGGGTATAAACGATATAACTGAAAAGTTGGTAAAGGATAGAGTCTCTTCACTAAAAATCTCTATTTTTTAACTGAATTTTCCACTGAAAAACGTTCAGTGGTTATTTCCCACCGAATGTGGGTGGAAAAAATTTAAATAGTAAGTAGTACTGTTTTTACACGGAAAACTTAGAAAGTTTCTCAACGTTTCAATGGGAACCTGTTTTCCACCATGCATTTTCTTAGTGAGTTGGTTCGGTAGAAATTAGATAGAAAAATCAAGTTTTATAGCACAAATTTCTTGTTAAATATCAGTGGAAAAAATCTTTATTTGTACTTTGTAGTAGTGTATCTCCCTCGAAGGTCGAAGTAAAGAATGATGAAGATGGATGCACGGACTACCTGATAGTACCAGGCTCTCTAATGCTTGTATCTGCACCCAAAAAGGAAGGTAGGCTCCTTTCGCGTTGAGTACGCTATCATTATACTCGATTAGTAAGTCTTATCTACCATCACTAAATGGTGGGATAAGGCTTACTGAGAAAAACAACATAAAATGAATAACCGATAAACATTTCATAACTGAAAATTGAACTGAACATCATGTTTCTAATCTGATTGAAAACAAGTTTATGCAAGTGAAAACGTTTTACTGAAACATTGTGTAAGCTCGTTGGAATCTAATGGTTCTGCATGTCTGGAGGCCCCAATCTTGACAATTAACACATATGACACATGAGAAGTGTTACCCTCGCTTCTAAAAGATATATTGTGTCTCCATAAGTATGGAGGTTAATTAAGATCTTGATAATCCTAACACAACATACATGAGGAATATCACCCTCATTTCCTAGTTATAAACCTCTAGCTTATTTGACCCCTTGCTCAACATCTAGTATTACATTTTCAATTTGCACGCGCACGCACACGCACACACCTTCTATTGATTTTATTTCCATATGATGTCTACTCAGAAAATTGTATAATGTTTCCTTCAGCGGTGGATTCATGATTTTCACTAAGTCCGATTTGAACCTTGGAACCTTAAGGTATATTTTAAACCCCCTTAACCACTAAGCCATTTTCTAATCTTATGTTTAGGGGGTTTCAAATCTATATATGAACATAAAAAATAAAAAAATTAACTTACATATGTAGTGTAATTTTTTGCCTAGATCCGCCCCAGGTTCCTTAAACATACACTCCAAATCTTTTATATAAGAACACAACTGCCCATTTAGTTGGGTTATTCAACCAAATTTAACTGCATTTATATTAGACATTAAGTAAAATTTATTACTTATGATCTTTCTAACTTCTACCCATGGGAATTAAATGAGTTTCCTAGGAAGATACCAGATGTTGATTTGTCACTTGTTACTTTAAAAAGTCAATTTTCTATATATGACTATGATTAGATTTTATTAATCTGATACTAATTGAAATAACTACTTATGTTGCTTGTTGAAAGTCTATCTCTTAACACA
This sequence comes from Anisodus tanguticus, assembly GCA_034509755.1. Lineage (NCBI taxonomy): Eukaryota > Viridiplantae > Streptophyta > Magnoliopsida > Solanales > Solanaceae > Anisodus > Anisodus tanguticus. The sequence continues at coordinate 19,752,363 of CM067561.1, read as the reverse complement.
AACTAGATACTACATTTCATTGCCCGCTCCAAATTCAAAGCTTTAGACATGAAAATTTTCTGTTCGAAGCTGGCTTTGCTGGTCACTCTTCTTCTTTTCACTACAGGTTTGCCTGCCCCCCCCCCCCTCTCTTTCCCCACCCCAACCTCTCATATTAGAGGCGAAGCCAGGATTTAAAGCTTATAGGTTCAGAATTTTAATCTATTTAAGTTATTTGGTTCTAAATTATTTATACATATCCATTGAATTTCTTAAGACAAATACATGATTTGCACCAAAATTACTGGGTTCAATCGAATCCATAAGTTATACTCTGGTTCCGCTCCTGTAGACTCACACACAAAAACAAAGCCAATAGTGGAGATTAAGGGGCACGCGAACCTCTTGGCATCTACGACTTGATTTTTCAAGAAACTTATACTCCCTCCATTCCGTTTCACTTGTTCTTTATATTAAAAATATATTTTTATTTGTTAATTTCATTAAATCAAGAGAGATTTATTATTTTTATCAATATTACTCTTACCATTAATTGATTAATAAAGTAATAGTAATCAAACTGAGATTTTAAAAACATAATTAATAAGGATAAGTTAGTAAAACAAACCCCTACTAAATAGTTTTTTAAGAAAGTGTCAATTCAATAAGGACCAAGTAAAAAAGGAAACACCTCATACACGGCTAGGGATGGCAATTGGGAGGGGCGGGTGCGGGTATCCCCTCCCCCGCACCCGTACCCGCCAGAAAATTTTATATCCGCCACCTACCCGCCATCCGTGGCGAGTACAATTTTCAACATCCATACCCGCCTAGGCGGGTGTATTCCTAAATTCATACCCGCTCCACCATCCAAGTGGATATCCGTCACCCGTCAATACCCGCCAATACCCGCCTGCCATATTTTGTAATCAATTCATTTGTGATCAACATGATCCCAAAAATTATCTCAAAATTTTGAGTCAAGAATCAATACTGTCACGGTCTCATTTTCTTTGGGAGAGAGGGAAGAGAATTCCGGATTTTTTCACCATCAGAATTCCCCATTTTTTTCACTTCCCCCTTGCACAACAAAGAATCAAGAAAATAAAATTTTCAAGAAAATCTAAAAATTATCCACCCTAATAGCTATATATTACAAATGTAGACAAAACCCAGATATTATTTCAGCTATATAAGCTAAAGTTTTTCAACTTTTTCAATTGAACTCCACAAACCCAATAGATAAAACTTAACAAATGCACAAAAAATTGACCTCACCAAGACAACCCCAAAGCACAAAGCAAAGACAATAATATTTCCCGATCAACATCTCCTTTAAAGAAAAAGGCAGAGACGTCGAGAATGAGAGAGGGAGGAGAGACGGCGTGAAGGGGAACGAGAGAGAGGGAGGCGTGAAGGACTGAAGAGGCGTAGGGTTTTGAGTTTTGTTGGAGAATGAGAGACTTGTTGTGACTTATGGATTGAAGGCACTACTTATGGGCTGCTAATATTTTGGGCTTGGGGCGAGTATAAGACGGGCAGGTTAGGCGGGTATGACTGCAAATTCACCACCTATCCGCCTATCCGTGACGGGTACATTTTCAATACACATACCCGCCTACTACCTGTCAAAGTTATACTCATATCCGCCCCAACAGGGGCGGATGCAGTGCAAAATCCGCAAAATTATACCCACCTGCCATCCCTATACAAGGCTAAAAAAATTCATCCGCCTGATTATAACCGTTTGTAATCATGCCTAAAACATTAAATATTTAGATAAGCTAATCACACCATTCAACAACCAATAATCCTTAATTAGTCAATTAGATAGTTAATGCAGTACTGCTTCCACTATTTCTTTTTTGTATTCTTCCTTAATTAGTTAATTAGATAGTTATGCAATTTTAAGATAAAACATTAAATTTTTAGATAAGGTAAATCCTTCCCTCTCATTCTTCATTTTTCTCCAATAAATAGGGGCGCTATCTTTCAAAAAAATAAAAAATTAAACATTAGCACATACCTATTTTATTCAAACCAGCCTCACCCCGCAATACTTCCTTCATCCCATATTAATTGTTAACATTACTAAATATGTCCGATCCAAAGTGTTTGTCAATTTACAAAATTAAGATAGAAGTAATGAATTTTTTTCTATTTTTTCCTTAAAATTAATTGTTTTTGAAAGTAAACAATATTTATTAGATTGAAAAGAGTTAAGGATAAATTAGTAAAACAACACTTCTTATTTATAATTTTTTAAAGAGAGTATCATTTTTTTCCCTTTTTTTTTTTTTTTTTTTTGGTTTTTGAAGAAAGGCCGTGTTTGGAGAAGATACTAGAATTTACGCATAATTTTCTTTTTGGCAGGTACTAGTTTTATGAAGGTTTTAGCACACTCGAATGCAGAAGCAACGTCATTCGAATGCAATTTTAATAATGATTGCAAAGGGTTATGTTCGTTTTTTAATGCTGGAATTCCAGTTTGCCTTCCGACAAAGATTTGTTACTGTGTTCAACTTCCCTGCTGCTAAATGATAACATTCGCAACATAAATTTTGGCATAATCGTATTTGGGAAATCCTAGGTTTTTACAAGATTGTGTACTTCAGCTGATTATGTACTATTTTTGTTGTTTTAATTTTGCTATGTATGAAATGCTAGTGCAGAAAGAAACGTGAAAATGATCAAAATCGGACTTCCTGCGTCCCCAAATAGTTGTTACGTTTTGTTTTTCGAGAGTCAAATAACATTAACTTTGACCAATATTTTAAAATGTATTTTTCACTGTATTGATATGAGAAGAGTTGCAATTTATAGTACTTTTGTAAATATCTAAATTTTAATTTTAAAAATATGGAGTTAATCTAATTTAATTTTACTCCAAAGATTAGTCACATTGACTCCCGAAAAGCGAACCTAAAAAATATTTTTGGGATAGAGGCCAGGAGTACTTAATGTATCATGAGTTTGTTGGAAATTTACTAATGTGGAATTAAGTATATCCCATTAATTTATGACTCGAACAATTGGGGCCCGCACGTCGGAAATGTCGTTTCCACACACGTGCACACGTAGTGCCAAGTATCGCAAATTTCATTAGTGAAAGAGATATTTGTACGTATGTAATACATTTGAGACATAGAATTATGGATGGTTATTGGCCAAATGACAATGTATTCCACTTTGGTAAAAGAAGGAAGAAGTGTAAGATGAAACCTGTCGGAAATCGCCGCGGAGCCGCGGCGCAGCCCCGTCAGAGCCAAGGCGCCGGAGCGCCGCGGCGCTAGTTGGGTCTTCATTTACTAGAGCTGCGACGCTAATTAACAGAGCCGCGGCGCTTCAGAGGCAGAATGCTGCGACGAGAAGTTGGAAAGTTCTGACCTTTGGGCTGGTTTTGGAGCATTGATTCTCCATTACTTGGCACATGCATTAAGCCATTATTAGGCTAAATGTAACCCCTCAATTAAGTGTCATTACATGGCTATTGAAGGCCATTAGTTGGCTAGTTGAGGGGTCTTCTCCTTACACTATAAATTGAGGCATTTGGCTCAATTGAAGAATACTACACAACACTTAGAAAATACTCCAGAATTTTCTGAATTCATCTTCTTCCTCTCTAGCAAAGTTACTATACTCAAAGTTCTTCAAGAGTAACACTTGAGTTTCATTTGCTCAATTTTTAAGTTATTGTTGTATCTTGGGAGACTATTGCCCGACAACGTAAAATGAGATATACGGGGCAATCTTGTCTTAAAGACAGAGTGTTATCACTCGACTCAGCAAATCACACAAGCAGTTTGTTAAGTTCTTGATTTCCAGTTTATTGTAATATTTAGTTTTATCCTTTCTTACCATTGTAATAGTTACTTACTTCACGTTCCCTGCAACAATTGTATCCCAACAAGTTTAAGACAAGATTGTGTTGTAAGTACCTAGAAAGATGACTGGAAGATAACAAATTTCTTCGATTCTGCTGTTGCTGCTGCTCAAGGTAATCCCTCTGCCTTCCCCACTGCTCAAGGCACACCTAATGCCTTTCCGGTTGCTCAAGGCTCAGCCAACGCCTTTACTGCCCTCAAGGGAACGTTGTCGTTCCTCCACCCGCTGGATTCCACCATGAACGCCATGAAAGTTCACGGGCTCAAACTTCAAGAGATGGCAATAAAAGATGCTATTTTATCTGACTGTTATGGGAATGGAACATTTCCTAACAGAAGATCCTCCACAAGCTGGAGATGAAATGGACCCTTCGCCTTCTGAAACGGCTGAAGGGCCCCTAGGTATCCATGTCATTAATGACATGAAGATGGTTCTTGATGCATGGAGTCATAATGATTTCATGTGTAAGAATTATATATTGAACTGCTTGTCAGACCCTCTCTACACGGTGTATTACACTGTAGGCACTGCCAAAGAGTTGTGGGAGAAACTGTAAAAGAAGTACAATGCACAAGATGCAGGTACTAAGAAATACATCATTGGGAAATTTCTGAAATTTCAAATGGTGGATAGTAAAACAGTGAAATTTCAAACTCATTCTACATCACCTGGATTTGAAAGGTATGAAACCAAATGAGCATATTTTGGTTGCACCACTGATTGAAAAGATACCTCCTTCGTGGAATGAGTTTATGAGTTACTTAAAACTCAAGACAAAGGAGATGATCTTTGAAGAACTTATTATCAAACTCCAAATTCAGGAAGATAATAAGAAGGCCTTGCCTAGGGGTAAACAACCCGTTGAGACAAAAGCAAATCTGGTTGAGGCCAAAGGGAACCCAAGCAAGAAGCGCAAGTTCCAGAAAGACGACAAGACCCAAGCGGCGAAGAAGTTCAAAGGAAATTGTCACCACTGTGGGAAACCTGGTCACATGATCAAGGACTGCCGCAAGCTCAAGACTGAGCAACACGAGAAGGCCAAGGCTAAGGGCAAGGCATAGGTTAACGCCGTCAAAGACAAGTTTCTGGACGACATGATTGAGGAGTTCTCAGTGGTGGTGGTGCTAGAAGCAAACCTTGTTGAGAATCTTATGAAATGGTGGATGAACACAGGTGCTATAAGACACAATTGTTCCAATAGAGATGCCTTCTCCACTTATACACCAGTTACAAATAAGAATCTGTTCATGGGCAATAATGCTTCCTCTGATGTGCTGGGGGTAGGAAAGGTAGTCCTGAATACGACTTCTGGAAAAGAGCTCACTCTGAAGGAGGTGATGCATGTTCCTGAGATTAGAAGAAATTTAATTTCAGGTCATTTATTGGTTAATGCTGGTTTTAGGCTAGTGTTTGAGTCCAATAAATTTGTAATCACTAAGAATGGAACGTTTGTGGGAAGAGGATTCGTCTGTGAAGGCCTCTTCAATGTTAACGCCATGTCTGTATTACGCACAAGCAATAATAGTGAAGCTTCTTCTTACTTGCTTGAGTCCTCTAATTTATGGCATCATAGATTAGGACATGTCAACTACAAGTATATCCAAAGGTTGGTAAAGTTGGAGTTATTGTTGTCTATCGACGTAAACCCTCAATATAAGTGTGAGGTGTGCGTAGAGGCAAAACTCACAAAGCTTCCTTCTCGATCCGTCGAAAGGAATACCGCTCCTCTAGAACTTATGCACACAGATATATGTGATTTGGAGTTTGCACAAACTATGGGGAACAAGTACTTTGTGACATTCATTGATGATAGCACAAGGTATTATTACCTTTACTTATTGAAAAGTAAGGATGAAGCCTTTGAAGCGTTCCGACGTTACAAAGCAGAAGTTGAGAACCAACTAAGCATGTAGATTAAATCCATTCGTAGCAATAGAGGGGTAGAATATGTAGCGCCATTTGAGGAATATTGTGCAGAATCGGGCATTGTTCATCAAATAACGGCTCCATACTCACCTCAGTCCAACGGTGTGACGGAACGCAAGAACCGCACATTAAAGGAAATGATGAATGCCTTGCTCATCAATTCCGGTCTTCCACAAAACATGTGGGGAGAAGTCGTCCTTACCGCTAATATGATTCTTAATAGAGTCCCACATAAGGGTAAGGACAAAACTCCATATGAATCATGGAAAGGAAAGAAACCCACCTATAAATATTTAAAGGCGTGGGGTTGTTTGGCAAAGGTTGAAGTACCCAAGCCAAAGCAGGTCAAGATTGGGCCTAAGACTGTAGATTGCATATTCATCGGATATGCAAATAACAGTAGTTCTTATCGCTTCTTAGTGCATAAGTCAGATATTCCAGATATCCACGAGGGTACAATCATGGAATCAAGGAATGCTCAATTCTTTGAAGATACCTTTTCTAGAAAGCAAAAAGACATAGCCTCTCGCAAACGAAGTTATGGACAAAGCTCTCAGAAATCGAGAGTCGTTGATGGCCCGGATCTAGATGATTCAGATCTAGTGGATCTCGAAGTGGCTGAATATTCAGAATCTAGTGTTTGAGACTCTCAGAACTTGGAGACTCCAGAAATAGAACCAAGGAGAAGTAAAAGGGCCAGAAAGGATAAATTCTTCAGTCCTGACTTTGTAGCTTATATGGTTGATGATGAACCAAAGACAATTGCTAAAGCATTGTCAACTCCAGAGGCACCGCTCTGGAAAGAAGCTATTGAGAGTGAAATAGAATCCATTCTACATAACCATACTTGGGAGTTGGTTGATCTTTCTCCAGGAAATAAACTGTTGGGTTGTAAGTGGATACTCAAACGGAAGTATAAAAAAGACGAGTCTATAGATAAGTACAAGGCCAGGTTGGTAGTCAAGGGCTATCGGCAAAAGGAAGGCCTTGACTATTTTGACACGTACTCCCCGGTGTCTCGGATGACGTCCGTACGGGTATTCATTGCAATCGCAGTGTTGTGTGACCTTGAGATACATCAAATGGATTTCAAGACAGTCTTCCTAAATGGTGATTTGGAAGAAGAAATTTATATGGAATAACCCGAGGGGTATGTGGTTCAAGGATAAGAGAAGAAAGTATGTCGGCTTGTCAAATCTCTGTACGGGCTGAAATAAGCCCCGAAGCAATGACACAAAAAATTTGATAGTACTCTACTATCGAAGGGTTTCGCCATTAATGAGTGTGACAAATGTGTCTACGTGAAAGGTAACTCTGACTCATTCGTCATAATATGTCTGTACGTAGATGACATGTTGATCACATGGAGTAGTCCTGGCATGATTCTAGAGACTAAGAACATGTTAAAACAATGCTTCGACATGAAGGATATGGGTATCACAGATGTCATCTTAAGGATAAAGATCTCTAAGACATTTGACAGACTGGTCTTATCTCAGTCTCACTACATAGAGGATGTGTTGAGAAAGTTTGAGATGTTTGACAGTTCGCCTATAAAGGCACCACTGGATAGAAATCAAAAGCTTGATAAAAATTGTGGTTCACCCGTATGCCAGGAGCAATATGCATAGGTGATTGGTAGTTTGATGTACATAACAAACTGCACCCGACCTGATATTGCTTATGCAGTCAACACGTTGGCTAGGTTTACCCGTAATCCGAGTAATGATCATTGGAAGGTGTTGAATCGGGTACTACAATACCTGAAATATACGCTAACTAACGGGTTGCATTATTTGAGATATCCAGTTGTACTAGAGGGGTACAATGATGCAAACTGGATATCTGATATAGAGAACGTGGGTATGTATTTACAATTGGTGGTGGAGTTGTGTCTTGAAAATCCTCTAAGCAAACTTGCATCGCCCGATCCATGATGGAATCGGAGTTTATCGCTTTAGACAAAGCAGGATAAGAAGCTGAGTGGCTTCACGACTTCTTAAAGGATGTTCCTTGTTGGAACAAACCCGTACCTTCTGTAATGATCCACTGCGACATCCAGTCAGCTCTAGGAAGGGCACAAAATTCTATTTACAACGGCAAGTCTCGTCATATTCGACAGAGACATAAGACCGTTAGGCAGCTTATCACCACGGGCGTAATATCTATTGATTACATAAAATCAAAGGATAACACAACAGACCCACTGACAAAGGGCTTACCCAAGGATCATATGTTCTGTCTGTCTAGGGGAATGGGCTTAAAACCCAAGGTATAAGGACCAATACGGTGGTAACCCAACCTTACTGCCTGAAGATCCCAGGAATTAGGTTCAATGGGAAAACTAAGCTGTAAAGGTTCAGTTGATCACTTCGGTGGAAGCATGAGCACTTCAGATAGTGATTTCTGTGAAGAAACACCAAATCCAAAGTCGTTCCCATGATAGACAATAAGTGCTATCTGCAGTATGGGTGAATGTTAAGTTTCCAAAACCTTTAATGGTCATCACCGGTTGAGGTTAGGTTTGGGGAAACTTTTAATGGATTCTAACACTTGTAAAGTGGGGTATAGCAGGATACCTTGTAAGAGACCACCTATTTAAGTGTGAGGACAGGCCGCCTCAAATGAACACACTTAAGAATCCAAGAAGTGTCCACGGCCACAACGGATAAAACATTATGAAGAACTGAGTAAAAGAAGTTGTTGTGTTGGTACCGTTGACTTGAATTACACTAAATACTAACGGTTCAAGACATCACGTTCATCGCTCAGTAAGTAAGTCCGATGGTATTCAACTATGGAAGGTTCAAAGCGTATGCTACCTATCCAGATGCAACATCGGTCCGCTGAAAGATTGATAGAAAAGGCACCATGTGTGTGCGTCAAAATCTCTTTCAAAAGGGGATTGTTGGAAATTTACTAATGTGAAATTAAGTATATTCCATTAATTTATGACTTGAACAATTGGGGCCCGCACATCGGAAACGTCACTTCCACACACGTGCACACGTAGTGCCAAGTATCGCAAATTTCATTAGTGAAAGTGTTAGGTAAATTTTAGTACTATTTTATAGTGTGTTTTAGGGAGTCTTTTGTTTGTCTTTTAGTTATTTTGTGCAGTATTATGCGTGTGTTGTGTGTTTTTAGGTTTTAAGCGATTCAGAAAGGAATAGGGCGAATTCAAAGGAAATATGCAGTTATTGAGGATAAAAATGAATAACTGGTCACAAGAAATGAGTCAGAGAAGTCATGGGAAGATCAGAAAGTAATTTAAATGAAGTCCGGACGAAGAAGGCTGAAGAGTCGCGGCTCAACAACCAGAAGGGTCGCGACGCGACAGCGCCACGACGCCCAACATTAGCGCTGCGATGCCCCTTTGGCAGTGAGCGAGGATGTTTTCAGAAGTGAATTAGCACCACGACGCTCTAATAGCCGAGCCGCAGCGCCGACGACGTCAGAGCAATGAAAAACCTAAATTTAACAAGGGCAGAAAGGTCCATTTTGTGGGTTTTTCGTTATATATATTGGGAGAAACGTTTTTCTAAAAGGGGAGAACACTTTTGGAGGCAAGAAACAAGAGAACAAGAAGCCATTAGAGACATCTATTGTTCAAGTTTTTTTCCTTTTCTTTACTTATTCAGTTTATGTTGGATATTAAGTTAATTAGTTTTTTTAGCATGTCTAGGAGCTAATTACTTTATTAGGGTTTTCTGTTGAATCACTTGAAACACTATTATGATTTAATGCATTGTTAATGTTCTTCTTCATCTATTAAAATCTATTCAACTTGCGTTTATTGAATGAGAATTAATTGGCCTTTAGTTTTCATTATCTATATGAGTTCAAATCGAGATCTGAAAATGGAGATTTGAATATGCTATAGTTGATTAGACGTAGATTTAATCTTGAACGACAGTATCACTATTGCATGTGTAGCGTGTTAGGTTATTGATCTTAACCCTCCTATGTGATCGAACTTATCATAGAAATATAGAAAGTTCTCACTTAGGTTGAGTTTTTATATATCCTAACCAGAATATAGAACATCTCAGTTAACCTGCTATCTTAATAGGAAGAATAATCGTTAGTCTTGCATTAATGAATGATAGAGTGGAAAGTCGAGGAGATTGAAAACCCTAATTCCTTCATTACTGAATTAAACTTCGTGTGTTTTCATTGCTATTTTAATCTATAAACTCATGTTAGTTTGTTAATTCTTTAGTTAGAAATCATCACTTATATTCGTTAGCCAAATAGAAACTAAAGATTAGTTAATTGGTAATTGATAAATCAGTCTCTATGGATGATACTCGGTCTTATCGAAATTTATTACAAATTGCGATACGTACACTTGCGTAGCATCTAGAAATACCGCAAACAGAAAGAGATATTGGTACGTATGTAATACGTTTGAGACATAGAATTATGGACGGTTATTGGCCAAATGACAATGTATTCCACTTTGGTAAAAGAAGGAAGAAGTGTAAGATGAAACCTGTCGAAAATAGCCGCGGAGCCGCGAAGGGCCGTGGCGCAGCCCCTGGTTTTGGAGAATTGATTCTCCATTATTTGGCACATGAATTCAGCCATTATTTGGCTGAATGTAACCCCTCAATTAAGTGCCATTACATGGCTATTGAAGGTCATTAGTTGGCTAGTTGAGGGGTCTTCTCCTTACACTATAAATTGAGGCCTTTGGCTCAATTGAAGAACACTACACAACACTTAGAAAATACTCCAGAATTTTCTGAATTCATCTTCTTCCTCTCTAGCAAAGTTACTATACTCAAAGTTCTTCAAGAGTAACACTTGAGTTTCCTTTGCTCAATTGTTAAGATGTTGTTGTATCTTGGGAAACTATTGCCCGTCAACGTAAAAGGAGATATACGGGGCAATCTTGTCTTAAAGACAGAGTGTCATCACTCGACTCAGCAAATCACACAAGCAGTTTGTTAAGTTCTTGATTTTCAGTTTATTATAATATTTAGTTTATCATTTCTTACTATTGTAATAGTTACTTACTTCCCATTTCCTGCAACAATTATATCCCAACAGAGTTTTGGTTCCATATGGTCCTTAATGTATAAATACTATGGATATCGTCCTTAATGTGTTTCAAAAAGTGATATGTTTGGTCTCAAGCCATATAAAAATAATCGCTACTTTTGCTGGAAAAATAAGCAGATAAGATATCCACTTTTGGTGCAAAATATTCTACTTTTATCTCCGAGACCTTTAGTATTTTAAAAAGTAACAGGACATACATAGGTTAATTAGTCCAATGGATTGCTGCAGAAGAATTTAGAATTTAATACAAGAACAACAAGATTGCTATTTATTTCCAAGTAATTATAAATAGCTATTAATTAGTTAATAACACCATCGTGTTTGCAGATATGCTTAAGCTATATATTCTGTTCATCTCATTAACATATTTTCTGCCAGCTCCAATATACTCTTACACATATCTAATGATTTAGCTATCAATACATATTATCGTCACTACATTTGTTTCGTCTTTATTTAAGATCTTTTCTTTTCTCAAAAAATATACAAGTGATCATCCTCTCGTAGAGCAGCCAAATCCTCCACTTGAGAGCCATCCTTCATGATAATAGTGGTTCCTCTTTTCCCAAATTTACTTTCTGCATCCACCAAATTATATAGTTAAGACACAATTCTGAATATTCTCATAATTAATACCTTGTAATCTTCTCGTTGATTCGAAAGGATTATAGATCATACGCTACAAAAAACTAAATCTGCATTATTAATCTATCGCTAAATAACTCATAGCTAACATAATTATTTATGATCAATTGCTAATCCGTCACTAAATAGGATTAGCAACAAATTTGTTGTTTAGCTATAGAATTAGTCTGTCGCTAATTCCTGTTTTTTCAGTAGTGATAAATCTCATATGAGAGGAAGAATGGAAATGAAATTGTTGAAGTTTGGACGAATTCCAAATGTACAAGATGAAGTCTACAATTAAATCTTTCAAGATTTCGTCATCACCTGCTATACTTAGGAGATTTTCAACAGAATCAGGTAGATGGATTAGTTTTCCTGCATTTCCTCCTTTATTTGGTTTATGATCCGGGTGATATCCGTGAATTATCACTCTTGTACCAGGCGTTTCTGACAGGGCAGGAGTAGTTGTGAATATTGCTGCACGCGAAATGAGGGATTATAATCAGTGCAAAACCAAGATTTAAAATATAAAGAAGTAAAGATACTAAGAAACTAAGACGATTTAAGCGCCCCTTAGCTCCGCCTCTGATTAGAATCCTTCAAGTTAACTATATCACTGATAATATTGGCATAGGAGCTTCTGAAGCAAATTTCCATCACATATATATTACGTTCCTCAAGTCATGCAAAGTTGAGGGTACATCAGTTTCTTGTTTCTTTAATAAGTCAGGAACAAAAGTAAAGGGAAATATAGCAGCAATAAATGAGTCAATTATACACTACACTCTACTGTGCATAAAATCATTAAGATGTGAACTGATTGGTAAGATTCAATTCAATCCCATTCATTGGAAAATTATACCGCGCAAGTAGGGCTAATACAATTTTTTGGTATACATAAATAAAATTTTGAATTTCCTTGATTTACTTCAGATTGCAAGTTTAATATTTAGGGTACCTCTTGTTAAAATTCCTACTGTTTCTACCATACTCTTTGTCCTGAAGGGGATTCAGAATTTTTAGTCCTCTATTTCCATTTTTTTTCCAACACGAGTATAGAAGGCCTAAGACAAAGTGGGTACAATTGGACCCATAGCCAATGAGCTACATTCGCCACTGTCTCCTATTGGACAGAGTTCCCTTGTTAAAGTTAAGAGTTATTTTATCATTGATAAATTTTTTAGAGTGTAAGTTTTACTATATAATATCGTCAAGAATATATTTATAGGTAAGTCAAAGAAAATATGAGTTTTGTAATCTTGAAAATAACAGGTTACTTGCTATCATAAGTAGGTGTTTGGCCATAAAAATAAAATATTTTTCACTTTTTTGAAATTTTGAAGTTGGAGCTGAAGATGGTTATAATTTTTGCAAAGAATATTTGGTTGTTTGAATGTACTGAAAATGAAAAAGTAAAAAATAAGGTTTTAGGCGTTTTTCAAATTACAGATACAACTTTAGCTATATTGAAGTTTTTATGACCAAACGTTGACTTTCAAATAAATTGAAAAAAGAATTCCGGAAAAAGGTGAAAAATTATCGTGACCAAACGTTCCTTTAACAAACTTAAACTCAATCCTTTTATATGAACAAACTTCTTTTTGTCATCCACAAAGTGAAGTGCGAGGTTACCGTTTTCTTGTTGGACTTGACTGGCATAGTCTTGTGTTCCGGCCTCATTCACTGTGTCTTCCTGCAAAAGAATGAGACAACACAAAAAGTTATTCTGATTGAAAATATTTGGATGCTTTCATATGTCTGACTTTGCATCTGCGTTGGTTGCAGTTATAAAATTAGCTTGTTCTGCATGTTAACTATGCCATTAAAGAATAAAAATCTTAGTCACTTTTTGGTCAAATACATCGATAGCTCTTTAAACTCGCCAGTAAATTTTATTTAGATATTGAACTGTGACATGTTTCTAGCACCTGAACACATAAGAAAATGTTCCTATTTGACACTTCCGACTAAAATTTTTAAAAAGTTTATGTTTGTGTATTCAAGCGTCTACTACGTGATAAGTTAACCACTTAAAATATAACATCTTCTTTAATTATATACATTAGTTTGAATAAGCCGTAAAACCTCAGACTTGATCCAATTGATGTTGACGTGTATAATCAAAGGAGGTGATATCTTATGTGACTACGTAATGGGCATTTGTTTTCAAAATTTGATGCGGAATCGTTTAATAAGAACACTTTATTGTATATGCAGAAGTTCAACTAAAACATGCTATAATTTTAGTGTAATAAAATTTACTCATAACTTTAAGCAACGGTTGATGTTTTCAGCTAACTTTTTTCACTAACATTGCAACACATCCTCAAATTAAGTACTTTATGAATTTAAGTTGATCAGATTCAGTTTAATTTTGCCATATATATAGGTCCTGCAAGTTAATTAATGACAAATAATTAATTACCTCACTAATAAAGTCATCGAGAAATTCTGATACTAGCGGCATCTCAGCTAGCTCCTCATTTTTCAATCCCTTCAGATGCTGATATATATATATATATATAATATAATATATTGCCACAAATTAAGATCAGCAAGCAACAAGTGTGACACATAAGTATAATCAAACAGCTAATTAATACAGAGTAATACAAAGGAAAATGAATAATGCACCTGAATAAAATTAGTGAGAATTATTTTTCCATCTTCTTGAAGGGGTTGCACCAGTTGCTTGAAATCATGATGACTAATACGGACAACTTGAGAAAGCCTCTTAGTTCTCACTGTGAAAGGTTGAGGAATATTGAATATCACACCTATTTCTCCAAACATTTGTTGAGATCCCAACTTCGATAGAAACTGTCAACAAACAAGAGTACTTGAATTTTTTTTATCAGAAGATTTATTAGACACAATCAATTAATTATTACTATTAATTTGAGCCCTCTCAATTATTCTAAGAGTTCCGCTTTGATATCTGTCACCCAGGGGCGGAGCTACGTAGAACAAGGGGATTTATTTGAATACCGTTCGTAGAAATATTACTATTGTTTTGGTAGTATAGGCACTGTTGAATTTTCTTGACATAGGAAAGATTCTGGTGTAATAGTAAAAAGGTTCAAAAATTGTTTAGGTTACATGTCCAATCTCAAGTGTGACATTCTAATTATTTTCCCGAATCCCGTTGCATTAATTGATGTAATCCTATTTAGTTTTCCTAAACTATGTTGCTCTGACTTTCTAGGTAAGGCGGCGTACAACAGACCTTGTGGTCCGATCCTTCCCGGACCCCGCACATAGCGGGAGTTTAGTGCTCGAGCTGCCATTTTATGTTGCTCTGACTTTCTAAAAGTGTTATTGGTGTGTATCGGATCCTCTAAAGGTATGTATTACTACGTTTTTGGAGAATTCAACACCGATGTTGCAACATTTTTGGAGAGTCGAGCAACTTAGGTCCTAAATGTTAGTATAACTTATAAGATGGTTTTAATTTCACTCTCTTCATAATTAGATTTTTATGCAAATCATTTTATATCTCTATAATGTTAATAAATCTTCAGAAGAGAGAAGCGAGATAAATACAGACCTGTTCCGTTCCATTCTTGTATGTTACAACATCCTGCAATGGCCAGTTAATTGTTAGTACCCAAGTTAGTAACTGTGTCTAGGTACAGTCAAAAAGCTCTATAACAACGTCATTTGTTTGGATTTTTTGACTGCTATAGCACAATACTGTTATAAAGAACATATATAACATAACATGTACATGAAAGATTGAGTTCACAGAAAACATAACTTGTTAATAATGGAATGTTATTAATTATACGAGTTCGCTATTATAGAGAGGTCTATATATACCAAGAGAAAATTAAAAGTTGTTGAGTGAAATGGCACGTACCACGGCCCCAGATACGATAATGTAGAAATCTGTTGGTATCTCATTTTGAATGACGATATCCACTTTCGGTGGAAAATATTCTGCTTTTATTTCTGATACCTGTAGTATAAAAAGAGAAAGTACATAATTAATTCAAATAATGTATGGGCACATAAATGTCTGAAACATATTTTAGATTGTTAATGTTGTATTTGGTGTTGTGACATTTATACCAACATATATCTTTGAGTATTGATATGTATATGTAAATATGTTGGGACAAATGTTACGCAACATTCGGACTCACATTTTTAGAATAGTTTTGTCTTATTCACGTTAAGCAGTAATATTTTATTTTACCGTGAGGTAAAACGACTTAGGTGTGGTGAATTGGAGTTGTATAAAATGTGGGAGAAAGAGTCAAAGCTTAGGGAAGAAGTCGAGTAAGGAACAAGTCAAAGTTGTTGAGATTTTCACTCCTTAATCATCTACCACAAGCTGACCACATTTTTCTCAACTTCCACAACCGATCGATGAGCCTTTCAAGGAAACTCTCTGCTACAAATAGAGAGGCCACAACAGAGTATCAATATCCAGAATAAGATTGCAAAAATACCAAGAGAGCTCTCGTGATTTCATCTCAAAAATCTGGAACACAAGTGTTGCCTGAGTGTGTCGACAATATTCTGTCCAACATTACAATTGTTGTTTAGATTCTAGATTTGTTTAGTATGGAACGATTGTAATGAGAGGTTGTCTATGTCTACTTAGTTAGATTTTTCAAGCAGAAGTCATCTGCGACTTCAACTTTTAATTCCTTTCCGTTTTAAATTGTAAATCTGTAAAGAAAAGAATTTGTATTGTTGTATATAATATATATATACAATACATTTGGTCATTGACCATCATAAGTTATATAATATATATAACTTATGAAAATTTAAACCTTTGTGTTCTTTAAATTCCGTTGCATTTACTCTTTAAAGTTTCTGTTTTGTTAAGTGTTGTTACTGGTGTCGGACGACATAATTGCCGACATTCGGAAATAAAATTGGCATTCGATTTATTTCATTTTGTTTTTATTTCCCATAGCATTTGACACCGTTCAAGTGGTATCAGAGCCAACACTTAACACAATAAGTGCTTGGTCATGTTCTCATAAGCTATGAATCCGCAAATCCAACTATTGGTATGCTTCCTATTTTAGATGGATCAAATTATGCCTATTGAAAGATTCGCCTACATTCTCATATCAAATCAATTGATGTTAGGGCATGGAGATCTATAATCAATGAGTATGTTGCTCCAATGTTGCCACCGGATGAGGAAGGTGACATTCTTGTTAAACCTAAATCCGAATGGACTACAAAAGAAATCAATAATGCTAGTTTTAAAGAAAAAGCCTTAAATGCAATTTTTGGATGGGTTGATATGTATATGTTCAAACTCATTCAAAACTGCCCCACGGCTAAAGATGTATGTGATACTTTACAAATTCATTGTGAAGGTAGCTCAAGTGTTCATCGAACAAAGCTACGCATGCTCATGAGTAAATATGAACGTTTAAGGATGGAAGAAACGGATGATATTAAATCTTATTTTAAAAAGCTGATTGACATCTCAAATGAATGTCAAGTGCTTGGTGAACTATTAACCAACACTCAACTTGTTGAAAAGGCTCTCCGCTCTCTTCCTGAAAAGTTCAATTTAAAGATTTGTGCTATTGAAGAAGCTCACAATCTTGCCACAATGGACCTTCATACCTTGATGAGCATTCTCAAAACTTATGAGATGAACATTGAGAATCAAAAGGAACTGTATAAAAGCAAGAATGTGGAACTTTAAGTTCAATCCTCGGAGAGTCAAATCGAAGATGAGGATGAGAATCTTGAAGAAATTGGTGATGGTGCAAATGTTGCCTTACTCACTCAAAAGTACAATTCGATGGTGAGGAAGTTCAATAATGAGAGAAGTCAATCTAAATCTAAAGAGCACCAAAACCAAGTCTTCAATCAAAAGCACACTAGATTCCTTCCAAATGTACAAAAGAAAAATCAACTAAGAAGAACCAACTCATATCATACCAAATTTGATTCCAAACAACTTGAGTCCGTGCAGTGTCATGCATGCTCTGGTTGGGGTCACTATGCTAACGAATGTGCAAACACTCTTAGAAAATTTGGTAAGAACCTATGGGTTTCTCTTAGTGATGATGAAGGAGAAGATGAAGGATATTGTGAAATTGAAACACAAGCAATGCTGGCTACTAATTTCAAACAATCTCTGTCAGATAATGAAGATGTATACAATGTTGTCTCAGATGTCACGACATTTGGTCCAACATCAGCAACGCCATCAACATCCTCAGCGACATCCGAATGGTATGAATTCTTTAACTATTCTGATGTTAATTGCTTTAGTAGTTCTATTTATATTAGTGAGGTTGAGTGTATAGATCAAGTTGAATGAAAAATGATATGATTAATGAATTACAGAGTATTTGTAAAGCCTTAGTCATAGAATTCAAGCAACTTGACAGAAATATAAAATCTTTAACTCATGAGAATTTTGTATTAAAAGGCACGATAAACCGACTTTAGGTTGCACTTACCAAAAAGGATATTGAATTTGGTAAGATCCATGCTAAATTGGATTTAGCCGAGTCAACCTTCCATAAGCTCAACACGGGGACTTCAAAATTAAATGAGATACACAACTTTAGTAAACCTTCACATGCAGGAATTGGGTATGAAAACTCTTTTAGAACCATGTGCTCTAATCTCTTTGATAAAAATGAGAAAATATGCGTTGTAAAAGAAAAAAAGATGAATAATAGGTTCTCAGGTATGTCAAAGAATATGAAATTTTTGTGTCATCACTGTAACTCCCATGGACACTTAAAACCATATTGTTTCAAACTTCAAGATTCAGTGAGCAAAATGTTGCCTAAAATGTTGTCCAACATTATGGATAACAATTGAAGCAACATTTCTGAGTCAAGCGGGAAAAAATGTTTTAAGAGAGTTTGGGTTCCTAAAAAGGATATAACATGTAATGTTGCTATAACTGCATTAAGAACTAACATTTCAGGTTCTTGATACTTTGTTAGTGGATGTTCTCTCCACATGACAGGTACAAAAGGTTTTCTAATGAACTATGAGTCATTTAATGGAGGAAACGTGACTTATGGAGGTGGCAGTAAAAATAAAATAATTGGAAAAGGGATCTTAGATGTTCCTGGATTTCCAGCCTTGAGAAATGTCTTACACATTGAGGAATTAATGACTAATTTGATTAGTATTAGTCAACTGTGTGATGACAATCTTGAGGAAAAGTTTAATAAGAATGCATGTAATGTTACGAATGAAGCTAATATATGTGTCATGACAGTTACAAGAACAGGTAACAATTACTATCTTGTTGTAAGGCAAGAAACATGCAATAATGCTAAGGTCGATGACACAACACTATGGCATCAAAAGTTGGGGCATGTCAACTACTGCAATTTAGAAAAATCGGTCTCATATGAAGCGGTTAGATGCATACCCAAACTTAGCCATAAAGGTAAAACTGTCTGTGAAGATTGTTTGAAAGGTAAGCAAACATGTGTCTCTCATAATGTTGTCCAACACGACGGACAACATTTAGGTACGTCTCACTGTTTTTAATTGCTACATGTGGATTTAATGGGTCCAATTGAAGTAGACAGTCTAGGAGGCATGAAGTATTCCTTTGTGATAGTAGATGATCTTTCTAGATATTCTTGGATATACTTTTTGAAAGAAAAATCACAAATGTTTGACATGTTTAAAATCTTACATTCCAAATTAGAAATTTATTCTATTCTCCTATTTTTTGAATTAGATCCGACCATGAAAAGGAGTTGAAAATAGTTCATTCTCAAATTTTTGTGAGAAAAAAGAATTTTTCATGAGCTTTCTGCCCCCAAAACTCCTTAACGGAATGGGGTTGCAGAACAGAAGAATAGGACATTGCAAGAAATAGCTAAAGTAATGCTTTCTTCTAAACATTTATCAAAATGTTTATGGGCAGAAGCCTTGAATACTGTTAATCACATAGTTAATAGAGTCTATCTAAGGCCAGGAACAAAGGTGGACACCCTATGAGATTACAAATGGAAAGAAACCAAACTTGCGTTACTTTCATGTTTTTGGTTGTATTTGTTATAACAGGGATTATTTGGCAAAGTTTGACTCTAAAAGTGACAAAGGAATTTTTGTTGGCTATTCACAAAATAGTCATGCTTATCGAGTATACAATCTGAGATCCAAAACTATAAAAGAGTCTGTAAATGTTATCTTTGATGATCTTTCTGATGTTTCAGGAAAAACTATTGAAAATAACATTGTCGATACAATGGAAAGTTCACAGATTGCAGAAGAATCGGATGTTTTCACAAATGTTGCCACACCTAAAGCAACACCCGAAACAACAATAGAGACCATAGAGGCCACATATGAGGAGTCAAGTGCTGAATTGTTAAACCAAGTTCGAAGGGACCCCTCATCAAGGATTAGGAAGAATCATCCAATGAGCCAAGTGATAGGGGGAGTTTTTGAAGGAATTAAAACAAGAGAAAAAGAATCACTCAACTACAGATAAATGGTAAGATATGTGTGTATGTCTACCATATACAAAGAGGTTAGTCTTTCTTGTCTTATATCTACTTTAGAACCAAAAATATTTCAGAAGCACTCAAAGATAATTTTTGGATTCAAGTAATGCAAGAAGAGCTTCAACAATTCTCTCAAAATGAAGTCTGGGACTTAGTTCCACGTCCAAATAATATAAATGTAATTGGAACTAAGTGGATTTTTAAAAAATAAATCAGACGAATCGGAAACAGTTGTTAGAAACAAAGCTCGTCTAGTTGCACAAGGCTATACTCAGGTTGAAGGAATTGATTTCGATGAAACATTCGCACCTGTAGCTAGAATTGAGTCAATTAGGCATTTACTTGTCATTGCTTGTTGTCTGAAAATTACTTTACCCCAAATGGATGTAAAAGGTGTCTTCTTAAATGGTTATTTAGACAAGGAGGTATATGTTGAACAACCAAAACGATTTGAAGACCCTTACCATCCACACTATGTGTACAAGCTAAAAAAGGCTTTGTATGGGTTGAAACAAGCCCCTCGTGCATAGTATGGTCGTTTAACTAACTTTCTTCTCGAAATTGGTTTTAACCATGGCGAAGCAGATCGTACCTTGTTTATTAAACGACACGATGTAGATATTGTTATTGCTCAAATCTACGTGGATGACATAGTCTTTGGATCGACTTCTCGGTCGTATCTAAATTCATTTGTTGAAGCTATGTCATCAACATTTGAAATGAGCATGATTGGGAAATTAACTTTTTTCTTAGGCTTGCAGATAAAGCAAAGTGAAGATGGAAGTTTCATCTCTCAAAGCAAATATGCCAAGAATCTAGTTAAAAGATTTGGTTTGGAGAACGCTAAATAGATGAAAACACCAATGGGTTCATCGCAAAAGGTATGTAAGGATAATATTGGTGAAAATGTCGACCCAACATTATATCGATCTATGATAGGTAGCCGTATTTATCTTACTTCTAGTCGTCCATATATTATGTTTAGTGTCTGTGTTTGTGCACGTTTTCAAGCATGTCCCACTTAAATGTCGTGAAACGTATTATTAGATATGTCGCTGGCACATGTGAGTTGGGAATTCGGTATTCTAAAGACATTAATCCTAACTTAATAAGATTTAGTGACTCGAATTTAGTTGGAGATGTGGATGATAGAAAAAGTACAAGTGGAAGATGTTTTTATCTTGGCAATAATCTTGTTTCATGATATAGTCGTAAACAAAACTGTGTCTCACTTTCAACTGTTGAATCTGAATATGTAGCAGTTGGAAGTTGTTGCTCTCAATTAATATGGCTAAGACACATGTTAGACGACTTTGGATTTACAAGCAATATTTTGATTTTGTACTATGATAATTTGAATGTAATAAATATTTCCAAAAATCCAGTTCAGCACTCACGTACAAAACATATTGATATTGGACATCACTTTTTAAGAGATTTAGTTGAAAAATAATTAGTTAAAATTGAACATGTTGACACTCTTCATCAACTAGCTGATATTTTTACAAAAGCTTTGGACCATGAGAGGTTTTCTAGTTTGAAAAAATCTCTTGGTCTTTGTAATCTCTAAAAAGAAGGCATTTTTGGTGAATGTCGGCTGAAACGATGTCTAACATTTCGGGTGACATTTACGTATGTTATATCACTAACTGATTATTGTTATTGTATTGTGCATAACTTTTGGTCACACAAGCATGATCCTTCAATAAGAATATGTTATAAAAGTGATACCGTTCTCTGCGATGATAAATATATCATAAAAATAGAGTATCAAAATAAGGCAAAGCCTTTACAAATATTTGGCAATTGTGAAAAATGAGCAAAGCTCTTGAAAAGATACAGTTCCTATTCTATAGGAGTATCGAGTGCTTCAAAAGAATTTTGAGAATACTAAATAAGTATTCTTATTTTGACACAAAAAATTCTTTTGTATGTATTATATGATTATATCAAGGACACAATGAGAAAATATTACGTTGATCCAGTGGTCAAACTCATAAAATACGTATAAAATGTATCTTGATTTGTTGCCAAAATGAAAAGTTCTTGTAGGATCAAAATACTTGTGTCGTCCAAAATGTTGCCAACATTGTTGTTGACATTTTCAGAAAGTGATAATGTTGTGCTTATCTGATTGTTGAAATATCAGATCCTACTCCCTATTATGTGCCTTGTTTACAGGAATATCTAAATTCGAAATGATAAGATTATATTTTATTCCTACCATGATGTTATCCCAATATTTTAGGTGTAAGTTATGTGTAAAAATAAAATACCTAAAAATTAAGGGATTTTTGTTGCTAAGAAAGATTAGCCATGTATATAAATATTCCTCTCATTTGCTATCATTTTATCATTTTTTTAAATTTTCCCATAAAAAAAGGGGAAAATCACATCGGGTATACATTCTCTTACCCGATGGACTCACCAAATCAAACTCTATTCTTAATCTCAAACCCTAAATTTCCAAAACTTTCTCCATAATATTCACTGATGGAAACCTATCCAATGTCAACACCAATGTCAGCCAACACTCCGACCAACACCCCAATGAGTACAAGCCCTCCTATGAACACTGAATCGTCTGAGCAAAATGAATCGCAGCAACCCTGCCAAATATCTTCTTCACCATCCACAGAGGACTTGTCCAAAGCTATAATATTTAAAGATTTAGATGAACCTTTAGACATTAGCTACCTAGGTGATAACAATAATCCAATAGATGTTGATGAAACATCTGATATTTCAGCATTGGGTAAAAGACTAAGATCCTCCACCTTCCCTACTCGTCGATCAAGTAGAATATTTGAGAAAACTGTTCGTGAAGAGTCGAGCAACAAAAGGTCCAGATTTGATACATCTATATCTGCTTGCTCAAGCGGTAACAGTGACGACACGGACTTTGTGCTCTCAACTGAAGAGAGTGAAGAAGAACCAACTGCTTCTGTACCGCAAAATGTGTCTCAAGAAAATGAGAAAGTTCCTGATGAAACTCCACTGAAGCAATTCTTTCCAAAATGAATTCCCAGGTATGCCAAATCGAGTGCTGCTCCTAATATTTCCACTGGTGCCACAATATCTCAGGCAACATTTCAGCCAATATCAGAAGAGACACAAACACCAACATACTCCAGAAAAATCGAATCTGATTCTAACCTTGAGGTATCTATCTACTCAGACAAATTCTATTCTAAAACTAATTCTGATAATTGGAACTGGTACAAGAATAGAGTTATTAGGTCTGAAAAAGTATTAGACATTGTCTCATGTTCAAAATATGGTTTGGTAGAGTTCTTAAAAGAAAGACAACTCCTAGGATCTGTTACTAAGAAAGGACCGTATGTTGATAAAATAGTCATTTTGTTTTATGCTAATTTGAGTTCTGCTATAGAGGATACCTCCTCGAAAAAATTTGGGAAGGTATATCTCTATAACAGAGTATATTTTTTTTACAATTGCTGTTATAAACCAATGTATGTGATTAAATGCTGAGGAGAATGTTAGAGAAGCAGACCATGCAGTGGATAGTAAATATGAAATAATTGAGTACCTTTCATGAGGTATAATGCATAAGTGGATCTCTAGATGTCCAGCCTCTAAATTAACAACCATGTTTTCCACCCTTCACAAAATTGTTATACACAATTGGCTTCCTTCAATGAATGAGTCAATTGTAACTACAGAACAAACCACCATGCTGTATAAAATTGGGAAAGGTTTGAGAGTTGATCTGGGCAAAATGATTTTCCATCAAGTTGTCAACTTGGCACAAAAAGAATCAACCTCAATCCTCTCTTATCCCTCTATGATATACAAAGTTTTAACTACCCAAGGGCTTAAACCTAAAAGAGATGACACATTAGGGAAGGCTCCTGAATTGTACCTAGTAAACAAAGCAATTTTGAAGAGTAGAGACAGAGTCATCGATCTACCCTGGAAAATTGAAGGAAATAGTGCAGATGTTGACAGGAATGTCACCAACATTCTTGACAACACTGGTCCAAGACAGTCTCCACTGTCTACTGAATGGCTTGTGAATCAAGTTTCAAAGATCAACCAACAAATCTCTAAGGTTGATGCTGTGAGAATGCTCTGATTCAAGCTAGAGACCAATTCATGATGCTCATTTCTTCACAAAAAGGGGGAGAAAATGATGATGCTGAAGCTGAGGGAATTGCTGATGCAGGGGGAGCTAAGGAAGAAGGCTAGAGGCTGTTGTTTTGTGCAGAGAAATAGTTATGCGGTAGTAGAAAGTTGCTGGAAGCTGCTGCTGCTGTACGATGAGTTAGGAGGAGTTGTTGCTACTGGTTGATACTGTATGAGGGTCGTGAATGTTGCTTAATCTGAGCAGTTAACTGTTCGACGGAATGAATATTGATTTATGTGGACAATGGAATATTTCTTTTTATGGTACGTATATAAATCTATATAAGTTGATGATATGTATATATGTGCTAACATCTTTCTTTTTTTCTAATCCTATGAATCGGTACACGCATGATTACTTGAAAGCCATCGCAGGTTAATGGGGAGCATATCATTGATATTATTGATCACAAATGTCTGACAACATTTGTCTCAATATCCTAAGTCAGTTTAGGTTTGGAATGAGTTTTGTGAAGAAAGACAAAAAGGGGGAGATTGTTAATGTTGCATTTGGTGTTGTAACATTTGTACCAACATATATATTTTAGTATTGATATGTATATGTAAATATGTTGGGACAAATGTTACGCAACATTCGGACCAACATTTTTTAGAACAATTTTGCCTTACTTCACGTTAGGCAGTAATATTTTATTTTACTGTGAGGTAAAAATGACTTAGGAGTGGTGAATTGGAGTTGTGTAAAATATGGGAGAAAGAGTCAAAGCTTGGGGAAGAAGTCGAGTAAGGAACAAGTCAAAGTTGTTGAGATTTTCACTCCTTAATCATCTACCACAAGCTGCCCATCTTTTCCTCAACTTCCACAACCGATCGATGAGCCTTTCAAGGGAACTCTCTGCTATAAATAGAGAGGCCACAACAGTGTATCGATATCCAGAATCATATCGCAAAAATACCAAGAGAGCGCTCGAGATTTCATCTCAGAAATCTGGATCACAAGTGTTGTCTGAGTGTGTCGACAACATTCTGTCCAACATTACATTTGTTGTTTAGATTTTAGATTTGTTTTGTATGGAGCGATTGTAATGAGAGGTTGTCTATGTCTACTTAGTTAGATTTTCAGGCAGAAGTCATCTGCGACTTCAACTTATAATTCCTTTTCGTTTTATATTGTGAATCTGTAAAGAAAAGAATTTGTACTGTTGTATATAATATATATACAATACATTTGGTCATTGACCATATATAACTTATGAAAATTTAAACCTTTGTGTTCTTTAAATTCCGCTGCATTTACTCTTTAAAGTTTCTGTTTTGCTAAGTGTTGTTACTGGTGTCGGACGACATAATTGCCGACATTCGGAAATAGAATTGGCATTCGATTTATTTTATTTTATTTTTATTTCACATAGCATTTGACACCCTTTTATAGATTATAAATATTAAAAGTTGTTCTTTCTCTTTTAAACTTCGCGTCCAATCAAACATTATCACATAAATTAAAATGAACGAGAGGGATGAAAACATTACCAACTGGACAATAAAATCGTCGGAGACTCCTTTGAAAAGGTGGGTATTTTCTAAGGTTGTACGAAAGAGCTGCTGTGAAATGCTAGATCTTATAGCCTTTGGTAAGTTTTCTAAAACTTGTTCTTGCTGTAGTTCTGCTGTTTTGAATTTCAGTGTCAAATGTGCCAGCATTTGCTCTTTTAGTCCTTCTGGAAGTCTATTCTTCTGTGCATATCTCAAGATCTCATTGATGGAATCCCTCTGCATGCCAATCACAAGTGGTAATTAATTATCAAATCGTGTGATAGAACTCATATTGTCCTATTTGGGATTTGACTTGTAGATAGAATATATATTCCATGTTTTATTTGTGTGTCTTAGTTAACTGCATATAAAGTTTAAAAATATGAAGAAGGTTTTTGAATTTAGTGATATTAAGCTAAAGTTATATATATATATATATAAATGTGGTCTCTCTGATACTTAAATATAAATAAATGTGGTCTCTCTGATACTTAAACTTTTTGATGAGATGAGCATACACTTGAATGGTCTTGACAATGTCATGTCATTTCCCTAATGGAATATCATTTTATTAGGTCAAAATGGATATGTTGAAATTAAAAATTTATACTCCCTCCATCTCAATTTATGTGACATTATTCGAATTTCGAGAATCAAACATGTTTATTTTTATGGCAATTTTTTCATATTCCTTTTACATATTTTGAATTATCAATAATATTGATTTATAATATTTTTACATAGTTTTCAAATAGAGAAATTAGCCAAATGAGCCCCCAATGTTTGACCAAAATTCAAACTACACACTTTCTCTTTGCGGGGGGTCCTATTACCCCCAAACTATTTAAAAGCGGAATATTTATACCCTTAAAAAGCCACACCCACATTTGTGTGAGCTGGCATTTTGCACGCGCTTCACACCTGGATTTTTTTTTTTTATTTCTGCTTTGCAAAACTGAGTTTTTATTCTATTTTTTAATTTCCTTTTCTATTTTCCATCATCTTCCTCAATTTCTTTCTTCTTCAATATGCAATATGGATAACGGCGCCGGCAGTCAAGCGGCTGGCGGTAGCGACAACGATGAAAAGTGTAATATAAGAAGAGTAATTATATGTAAAAAAAATGAAAAAGGAAAAGAAAGACTACAAAAATTAGAAAATTAATATTAAATAAAAATATTTATTAAAATAAAGTTTTAATAATTTATTTTCGCCTCTCACTCTCTCAAAGAGAGTGAAATACATTTTCTTTGCCACCTCATGCCACCTCACCAGTTAGGGAGCAATATATTTCATTTTGAATTAGTCCGGGGGTAATAGAACCCTCGAAAAGGTATAGTGTGTAGTTGGGATAACGTTGGGGGCTAATTTGACCATTTTCTCTTACAAATATGTAAAAAGTATTTTTAAAAAAAACTTAAGGATTCCATATCCGAGTTCACAGTCAATGTTAAAGGGTTGGACTCTCGAAATCTGAATGGTACCACATAAACTGGAATAATGGATTAAAATATATAAAAAGATACTCCCTCCATCCCAATTTATATGTGACACTCTTTCCTTTTTAGTTAGTTCCAAAAAAAAAATACATTTCTATATTTAGTAATAATTTAACTTTAAATTTTCTATTTTGCTCTTAATGAAATGACTTATAGGCTATAGTCACACAAATATCTACGACTTATTTTAAATCACAAGTTTCAAAAGTCTTCTTTTCATTCTTAAATTTTGTGCCAGTCAAACGTTAAGGAAAATGATACTCCCTTCGTCCATTTTTATTTGACAATTTTAACTTGGCACACCCCATAAGGAGTAATTAACAAAATAATAAGTTTACTATATCATTCTTTGATTAAAATAAATTTAATATTTTGAAAAATGCATTGAGAAATGATTATAGTTAATTATAAAGGTAAATTAGGAACTAAGTGATAAATTTTGTCTTGATTTTTTACATTAAATAAGTAAAGTGGACATATATTTTTAGTATAGTAAACAAGTAAAAGTGCAGAGAGTGAGTAACTTCGTACCATGGCGAAGGTTCGGACAGCGGTGTGGACAATGAGGTTAGTCATGTTGCCAATTAAGTAGGAAGTAAGTCCAATGTTGAAAAGCAGGTAAAATATGGTGAAAATCTTTTCTTCTGTATTCACAGCATGAAGATCACCATAGCCAACTGTTGTGACAGTGACAATAGACCAATACATGGAATAAGTGTATCCTAGCCAGATACTTCTTGATTTGAAATCAGGTATATTTGCTCCTATCCAAGTAGATTCTGAATTATGATAACGTGTTGCTAGCCAGTAATAGAAACACCCTGCTGAATGCACTGCAAATAACACAACCTGTAGACATATACATGAAGATTAACATACATAGCCATGCCTATTTTTTATTTTTGATATCCAGCTGTTCGGCTTACGCCATACTATTTATGGAGATAGTAGTCTCGGTCCCTCAGCACTACTACCAGTAAATCGCGGGATGTGCCTGAATGACCAGGGTTTGAGAACAGAGCAACTGATATCACCTACAAGGTCCTACCCCAGAAGAGAGCAAATTGCTTCCACCAGGGTTCGAACCCATGCGTATAATATATGAGTTTAAGTAGTATACATGGTTAGTGTAAAGAATTTTTGTATACTATTGAATCATCAAAATAATATTTACACATAATTTTTCTTAAAATATGAAATTTATAATATTGAAAATTAGATAGATTACCTGCTGCAACTGATAAATGTAACTTGATAGTTTAAAACTTCACTTTACTTAGAATTTAAGATTGATGCATTGACAATATAAATATATTTTACATGACTATCACTAAATTTTTGGTAGCAGGTTAGTTACCATTCTATCAAGCTACCAATTATAATATTTATCATAGAGCTAGATTGGTCTCTAATTATGTTATAATTAATCTGATTGAGTAAATACCTTTTATACTATCCGTTATAAAGAGTTGTGTGGCTATAAGTCATCCAATAAAGGTGAATTATTTATAAATATAGAAATGTGACATTTTTTTTTGACACACTAAAAAAAATGATGTCAAATAAATTGAGCCAGAGGGAATATATGATGAGGTAAAACTAATTAGTGTAATGTATTGCTAAGATGACGTGTACATACAGAAATAAGTTTACAGTATCTTGTCCAGAAGTAGCTGAACCGAGTGTCCTTCTCCAACCTAAAAGGAAGGGGAATAGATTAGTTGATTAGCATAATGTCTAACTTTAAAGTTAAGTGATGCTATACATGGAACATAGAATGAAATGGTGGAGTTCAAATTGGAGCGTTATATATTTGACCATTTAATGAAGTGTGTGTTCATTTCATTTAAAAGTTTAAATTATATTTTTTACTTAATTTTATTCTCAACAATAAATAGTTACCTTGAGAAAAATTTACTAACACGGCGCAGTCGCCAGAGCCTTAGCAAGTTGAGGAAGCCAAAGACTTGTCCTCGGCTCATTTTTCCAGTGATGACCCGGTATATGGTTTGAAATGGTAGAGTTGAAGCTACATCCATTGGAAACCTTAGATGTGTGATGTACCTTTTCAAATAGAAGAAAAATATTGTAATTGTAATCTTCATTGGGCAAAAAGGAAGAAAAAAACAATAAAAAGAAACCTAAAAGGAAAGTCGCAAGGGTAAAGGAAAGTCATTATTCATCGAGTTTCAATTCGCTCGTCAAAATAGCTTACCAAAAATTCTCGATTATACATAAAAAATAATTATAGGTAAGTGTTGAAGATTAATTTGTGATCTTCAACATATCTCACGGAAAATATCAAGGACATTATGCATATACAACTACAAAGTATTTACATTTTAGCCGTAATAACTTTTTGGCAGAATATCTAAAGACTCCCCCTAAATTTGACGCATTTTATTTAAATTTCCTTAAATTATCAGTAGTCTTAATTGCCCGCCTAAACTTGGCTATTTGATAGCCGTAACCAAGTTCAAAGGGGGGTAATTACGACTACTAATAGTTTAAGGGCGTATGAATAAAATGTGTCAAGTTTAGGATGATATTTAGGTATTCTGCCCAACTTTTTTCGTAGCCAGAGACGGAGCCAGTAAACTATATAGGTTCACGGAGCCAATATACTATATATATATTAAATTTTTTACTGAATATCGAACCCAATTATTATTCTGTATTAACTTGTGATTGTTGTAAGAACCTTTAAACTTTAAAACATATTGTCATGTTAAAAACTTTTAAAGTATTGGAACCAAATGAAGGTAGATAGGGGGTACCTGAAAGCAATTTTCTTGTGTTCTTCAACGAGCAAGTAAGTAGATTTGTCCAAGTATGCAACAAAGAAAGTTAGTATAATGTCAATAGCAAAGAAGGCATCGACCACTAAATCAACAGGCAACAATGCTCCAGTCGATGCCTTGTTGAATGCAAGCTCAAAGGGTGATGACCATGCTGAGTACACCACAAGTACCACCAGAAATGTTTGCCACAATCTACATTTTTCATAGGTTAAAAACAATGTAAGAGAAAAAATTGTAACTTTAGTAAATGTCACAGTACCATTAATGATTCTTTTCCAGAATAATGGTACATTCTGGAAAAATATTCTACTTTAGTAAATGTCACAGTACCATTTGGCTAATATTTTGATGGAGATTAAATGTGTTAATTTTTGGCAAAGTTAAAGATCAGAACTGTTCAGTACATATTAAGTTTTTTTTTTAAATCTACCTTTAAATATAAGAGATTACTTTTTATCATTTTCTCTATTTAAAATCATAAATTTTAAAAGTTTTTATAATTTTTTAAACTTCGTAACTAGTAAAATAAATTTATATAAGCTGAAAGAGAAGGAACACATTATTTTATTGTTACGATGTTTGAGTGGCAGATAGATTAACTGGTCATGGAAGTGAAAGTAGATGTTCCTTGCGTACATAAATTTAGTCGACCTATTTTTCATTTAGCTCATTAGAAAGAAAATGATACCTTTCTTAGTTAAATGCAAAGTAGTCGTTTCTGTCATGAAAATCAAATAATTTACTTTATTTAAAATTTTAAAGTTGGAGTTGAAGATGAAATTGTGTTTGATTATAGTTTTTACAAAAAATATTTGATTGTTTATAAGTACCGAAAGAAAAAAAAGTGAAGAAAAAAAAGAAGTGAAAATATGATTTTAGATATTTTCTAAATTTCAAATACAACTTTAAATTATATTTGAAAATTTTATAATAAAACGCTGATTTTCAAATAAAATAAAAAAATCTCATGATCAAACAGGTCCAAAATATAGCACGCCCAACCAGTCAAACTAGCATATGACGGTACACCTTATGACCCAAAAATAGCATATGACGGTCCACCTTATGACCCAAAAAAACACAGTCCACCTTTATATTTTTAGCTTGATGTGAAGCTTAGAATATTTACCCACCTTTTAACCATTTCTTTTTATCCCGGTTAATAGCTGTAATATAATATTTTTTAATATTTTCTCATTACTTGTATTAATTGTATATCTCCTATTTTAGGTAAAATTATAATCTTTTTATAATTAGGTTAATTAGTTATCTAATTTGTATAGGTAAAATTATAATCTTTTTATAATTAGGTTAATTAGTTATCTAATTTGTATTAAACTAAATATTCTTGTAACTTTATATATATTATAAATCATTCATCAATAAAATAAAGGAACATATTTCTTTAAGTTGATAAGATTTTCCTTAATCTTTTTATGCTCCCTATATAACTTAATTTATTCTGGAGATAAATGTACCGACAGACTTACATCGGACCATTTCATTATATCTCTCCTTTCCTTTGAGTTTGCTATGAAAGATCTGGGCCCTCTGAGTTATTTCTTAGGCATCTCTGTCACTCGAAATTCTAGCGGCCTACTTCTATGTCAGAAGAAGTACGCCTAAGAGATCCTTGACCGTGCAAACATGACATCTTGCAATCCATCCCACACGCCTATAGACACAAATTCCAAGCTCAGCGCTGATTTTGACCCTTCGTATTCAGACCCGACTCACTATCGTAGCCTGGTCGGGGCCTTGCGGTACCTCACATTCACGAGACCAGACATATCATATGTCGTGCAACAAATCTTCTTTTCCAGACTTCTGATAAACTTTGATTTTCTGCTAGCCCAGTACTAACTCTTCGATATATTTCTTGCTAGAAGTACCCTGATCCCATTGATAACGAGTGGGCCCAAATAATTCAATCGGGGTAGTTGCCGAACCATACCACATAGTTTCGGCAACAACAAAAGATGCAAGTCCGACAGAAGCACACATGCATGCCCTAAAACGTATTTTACGATACGTCCAAGGTATACTTCACTTCGGATTACATCTATACAGGTCTTCGCTCACTGGTCTCACAGCCTATTCTGATGCTGACTGGGGTGGATGTCCTGACACCCGACGATCCACGTCTGGTTATTCGTTTCCTCGGAGATAACCTATTATCTTGGTCTTCCAAAAGGCAACCTACACTATCCCTATCTAGTGCAGAAGCAAAATACATAGGTGTTGCCAACGTCGTCTCTGAGTCTTGTTGGATCAGTAACCTTCTACTTGAGCTTCAATGCCCGATTCAAAAAGTAACACTGGTCTACTGCGATAATATTAGTGCGATATATCTTTCCGGCAATCCCGTCCAACATCAGTGCACTAAACACATTGAGATGGACATTCATTTCGTTCGCGAAAAAGTGGCTCGTGGTCAAGTTCGTGTCCTTCATGTTCCTTCCAGATATCTAATTGCCGACATCTTCACCAAAGGACTTCCGCGCATACTATTTGATGATTTTTGAGCCAGTCTCAGTGTTCGAGAACCTACCGCTTCGACTGCGGGGGTGTAATAGAATATTTTCCAATATTCTTTCATTAATTATATTAATTGTATATCTCCTATTTTAGGTAGAATTATAATCATTTTATAATTAAATTAAATAGTTACCTAGTTTGTCTCAAAATAAATATTCTTATAACCTTATATATATTATAAATTAATTATTAATAAAATTAATGAACATATTCCTTTCAGCTAATCACATTTTCCAAGTCTTTTTATGCTCCCTATATAACTTAATTTATTCTGGAGGTAAATGTACCGACAGACTAACAGCGGACCCTTCGATCGGTACTACCTTTTGCGATTGTGCATATGGTCGGTATAGATCTAATTAAGGAGTGTGTTCCCCCTACCTTTACACGAAAAAAATAAAAGAGTTTAATATATATATATTGCTCCAAATCCCACGTTGTGAAATTTCACTGAATATGTTGTTGTTGTATATTAATATAGTAATTATTTTCCATACTCAAATTATTTAAAAAATATCTATAAATAATCTTTCAATAAAAGTGAAACTTACAATCTTCAAATGTTAGCAACATATTATAATATTGACACTGCTAGTGTATACAAATAAAATAAGGCAGGTTGAATAACTAATTGCGTTTTATTTTGTGTGTTTTAGTTTTCTTATGCAAGATATTTAAAAAAAAAATCTTTGATGTTAAAATTATAGAATTACTAAATATGAAAAATAATATTCTTCTTAAAACATATTAAAAACAAAAGTAAGACTTCATAAATTGAAATATATGAACTAGAAGATCTCTCTACTTCCGAGAATGGAAACTTCAACAAGAAGTAAGTTATGTCTCCTAAACTATAGTGTCGAACGACTCCATGAGATCCGATGAACATGGTTTTTAATCAACATAAAGTCAAAGCACTCCTCAGCTTGCTTCCATTAATGGCCCTTAAATTTAGGCTAACTAAATCACCAAATAGTCAGATTATTTCTAACTTCTAACTACCACAAGCAAAAAAAGTCAACTGTGTCAAGTGTCCACCCCCCTTTCATAGCGGTGAAGCTAAGATTTTATATAAAACGAATTAAAAAGTGTCACACTTGTGATTTGTATTTATAAATCTAAAGACTTATTGTCACTATAGTTACAACTTACAAGTACAACACAGGAGAAAAAAAACTCATTAATGTCGGGATCATTAACTATTACTAATTTAATCTTTTTATAACGACATGCTATTTTAAACAATGGTGAATTCACAACTCATAGTCACTAGACTAAATTCGATAAATTATGTGTATAATTCTTCAATTATATCTAATATATTAAGGAATCCATGATCAAAAGAGACCGAGTGGTGCACTGGTTAAGACACTAGGTTTAATTCTTGAAGGTCGAGGGATCGTATCCATCTTGCTGCACTATAATTATTTTTTATCTTATCTTAGAAGTAATAGTGCACCATCCCCTTGAAATCCTGGTTAAGACACTAGGTTTTATGTGTATATATACTCTCTCAGGTTCAATTGCTATTATGAGCTTTACGTAATTAATCGGATTAGATAGATATTTCTTTAACATCGATCATCAAAAAGATTTCGGAGAGGAAATTCAATTAAAACCCCATTTTGCAAGTTAGCTCCATCCCTACGGCTCTACTAATCCCTTTTTTTCTTCATCTTACTCTTTTCTTTTATCTCATGGCATATTTGTAATTCTTTTTGTCGCTTCCTCATTTGGTGTCCGATATTTATATTGGCGCTTGATTAAATTTAGATCGCTTATTGCGGGGCTCATTTATGAAGACAAACACTCCCGCCAGAATTTTTTTCATTTTCAAAATTCTGACGGGGTGCGATGTTTTAACATGCAAGGAAACATATATTAAACAACTAACTTTTCCCCATACAATTATAAACAACTAAATGGAAAAGGAAATTTTAAGAAGAACAATAGGAGAAAGAGAAAGAAATCACTACTAAAAAAAACAGAAAATAGCATCTATAGCAAAACGACAAAGTCCGTTGTTAATCCTATTTAGCGACGGATTGCCAAAAAAAAATAGTAAGCTACGAGCAATTTAACGAAAAAATTCATAGCTAATTCCAGTTGCGTTTATAGTGAATGTTAGAAAGAAAGGGAGTTAACTTACCTGTATCTACGATCATAAGGAGCAATAACAAATCTCTTAAGCCTAACTGAGCTTTCACCCATCACAGTTCCAAAAGCTGGCAACAAGCTACTTGAAAGTGAAGCTATGTTTCGTATTTCTCCACTCGAATGCCGCCGGAACAACAGCGGCGTCGGAGACCTCGTCTCCGATAGTGGAACCGGAGATCTCGTCGTCTCCGACAATGACATTTTTTAGCTGAGATAGAGAGAGAAGATTTTGAGAGGTGAGTTTGTTGGGGATTTGCTAGCTAGAGACTTAGTTTTTTTTTTGTTATTTTCTGATTGCCAGTTTGTATATATATGACATGTTGAGGTAAGGGAAAGTAGTGTTAAGCATCATCCTGTAGAGTAACAATATTTTAAATGTAGATAATTTTGTTTTTATTGAGAGAGAGAAAAGAGTTGACTTTTATGTGTAAATAAACATTATCCTTGATCTATAATTGAAGTACTAAACTGGAAAATTAGAGATTTGAGAAGTCCATAGAAATAAAAAAAAGAAAAAGAAGAACGTACTATATGTTAAAAAATAGAATGGAGAAATCCTCATACTTACGCAAACCATATTTTATTAGTAACTATTTTAGACATGAAGATGAGTACTCTTATATTTATTGACAATTCAATCTATGTAGATTTGATTAGTGAATGTTTTTTTTGTGTATAAGTAGCCGTTTGTACATGTGATTTCATCTATCATGATTTCAAAGTAACGTCTGTTTATGTATTTTGTAAAAAATAAAAATTTCAATTTCATATCATGATTTCAAATCTCAAATTATCCAAACATGATTTGGGATTTCAAATAATGATTTCAAAATTTTTAAATATAAAGCATGACTCATAAATATTTTATAAAAAAGACCCATAAGCTTATAGTTGCTAATGATATTGAGCAACAACCGACTCAAATTAACAATGTTGGTTCGCCCTCCCGATCATCTGATTGAGAAATGTGTGCTCGGCATGAACAGATTGTTCGTACTATGAGGGAATATCATATTAAAGAGTAGTTATACATTAATAATCATGTTAAATTTTTTCTTTTTATTGAATGAGAGTTTGATCAATTGATGTTGTATTTTTTAGAAAGGTCTTTTAGTAGCGTATTAATATTGTTATGAACTATGACTTGCTCATTTGGTAAGATTGTATAAGAATTGACAATTTTTTTATGATTTTCACAAGTTGTAGGTATTTATGTCTATAATAAAAATATAACTCAAAAGATCCAAATTGCATGTCCAAACAAAACTTCAACTTCAAATCATACAATATACAATTTTCCATAATAGGAAAATCTTATTCTAGTTGTACAAGAATTCTATAATTATGGTAAGTGTACAAGACTAAATTAATACAATATTTACATCAAAATAATGCTCCAAAACCGTGATATACACGGGCTTGTATACCGTGTATATCACGGTTTCACATATGGTAAGGTTGCCTTGTGAAACCATGATATACATAGTATACAAACTCATGTATATCACGTGTATATTTAGCTGGACGTGGAACGTCTGGTATCTGGACAACCACCCCAATCAGCATCTGTATACGAGACAAGTGTAGATGTCGATGAAGGATATAAATGTAAGCCATAGTCAAGTGTTCCCTAGATGTATCGAATAAAGCGTTTGAGCGCATTCATGTGTTCAACCCTGGGTTCATGCATAAACAAACACACATGTTGTACGACATACGTAATATTCGGTCTTGTGAAAGTAAGATACTGAATAACCCCTGCAAGACTGTGATAGCGGGTCGGATCCTCGTAAGGTGAGCCAGCCGCAACACCCAGCTTGGGCTTAGTATCGACGGGAGTGGAAGAAGACTTGCACGAGGACATGCCAGCACGCTCAATAACTCAGCTGCATACTTGCTTTGGATAAGAACAACCCACCTGCATGACAAGAAATAACAATCCCTAAAAAGTAACTCAAAGGCCCCAAGTCTTTCATTGCAAACTCATAACTGAGCATGGTCATAATAGACTTGCGCAAAGCATCAGTGGAGGCAATCAATATAATATCATCCACATATAATAAAATATAAGTCAGGGAAGAACCACGACGATATATGAACAATGAATTATCAGACATGCTGTGCGTAAACCCAATAGACGAAAAATAGTCTGCAAATCTCTTATACCAAGCCCGAGGGGCCTGCTTAAGCCCATACAAGGACTTCTTCAATAAACAGACATGATTAGGATACTTGGGGTCTCGAAAACCCAAGGGCTGATGCATATAAACGGTCTCCTTAAGATCACCATGTAAGAAATCATTATTCACATCTAACTGATGAATGGGCCAGGCTTTGGAAAGAGCAAAATTGAGAATAGTGCGAATGGTAGCCGGTTTGACCACCAGACTAAATGTCTTACCACAATCTATGCCAACGTGCTGAGTCTTACCATCACATACAAGACGAGCTTTATGCCTCGCCAACAAACCGTCAGAATTATCCTTATGAGTAAAAATCCACATAGAACGAATAATATTAATACCATAAGGACGGGGTACCAACTCCCACGTCTTATTTGCAATAAGAGCATAATATTCATCGTTCATAGCCAACTTCCAATTCGGGTCATTTAATGCTGACACTGGTTACGGGGTAGAGGGGATTTAAGAATATTAGAATTTAAATTAAAATGTCTTTTCGGTTTAAAAATATCCCGTTGACTACGCGTGACCAGTCTGTGACTCAGGGGAGAATTGGGTGGATTTTGGGTCAAAGGTGGAAGGGTGACAGACGGGCCAACAAGTAGTAGGCCTGCTGGCCCAACAGAGAAACAGAAGCAGGGGCTGGACCCGAGAGCAGTGGTGAAAAACTGGGCTGAACATTTGTCCCAGTCTCTGAAACAATAGGGGCAGAACTAGGCTGAATATTTGGCCCAGTTGCTGGACCCAAGACAGTGATAGAAGGACCAGCGGGCAGTGGGCTCGCTGGCGGATTTTGGGTGCGGGACAGGTCCGATAAATGGTGGATAATATATGGGGAGACATCGTCATCTAAAAAATTATACGAACTAGGCCCGGGTCTATGGACCTTTGCAAAGGGAAATAGGGTTTTATTGAAAACAACATGGCGACTAATGATGATTTTATTAGATGATAAATCAAAACACTTGTAACCACGATGATTAGAGAAATAACCAAAAAACACACAAGGAATAGAATGGGCCTGAAGTTTGTTAATGGTAGTTGAAGGAAAGGGGGATAAGATAAGCACCAAAAGACCTTAAGATGCGAATACGAATGAGTTTTATTATATAAGATTTGAAGAGGGGAAGTATATGTCAAACCTTTGGTAGAAAGTATGTTAAGTAGATATGTAGCAATTTGTAGAGCATGATGCCAAAAGGAAGAGGGGACATAAGCATGGACCAATAGAGTGCGGAAAATATTATTAATGGTACGAATTTTGCGTTCGGCTTTCCCATTTTGTGAGGACGTATGAGGACAAGAAAAATAAAAATTGATTCCATTATTAGCACAAAACTCCCGAAACAACCCAATATCATATTCTTTGTCATTATCACATTGAATATTTTTTATTTCCCGTTCGAATTGGATACGGATGAATGCTCTAAATATTAAAAAAGTGGAAAAAATGTGAAATTTTTTCGCTAACGGAAAAGTCCATAAAAAATTAGAATAATCATTCAAAAATATAATATAATAACGATGGTCCAACGAACTGAGAACAGGAGATGTCCATAAATTGCTATGAATAATATCAAATGACATTAAAGTATGAGAATTAGAGTCTACAAACGGCAATCTAACAAATTTTCCTAGAGAACAAGACTGACAAATCGGAGTACTATGCGTATCCTTACATGAAATAAAATTGTTTTTATGTAAGGAAGAAATAATAAACGACCCAGGGTGGCCCAAACGTGCATACCATAAGGAATGAGCAAGAGCTGCAAAAGTAGATGGCAAGGCTTGACTCGAGAGTTGGGCATGATAGGATAAAGATCTCCCTACTATCACATCTCATGAGAGGAATCCCCGTCTTAAAATCCTTCACAGAAAAACCCAAAAGGATAAAAAAAAACAGAAACGGAATTGTCAGTGGTGAGTTTACGGACATAAACCAATTTTTTAATTAATTTAGGAGCATGAAGGGTATTTTTCAAGACAAAAGGTGTATGAAGGGAGGGGGAGATAAAGTTTTATGACCATAACCACGAATTGTAATTGAATTGCCATTACCAATAATTATGCCATGAGTGTTGCTCAAATTGAAATAATACGAGAGAGTACCTTGATCAGACGTCATGTGGGTGGTGGCTCTGGTGTCCATGTACCAATTCCCGTCCGGAGGATTTAATCCAAATGTGTGCATAGCGGCTTCAATGTCGATAGGGGAGGGACCCGCTGCATGATGGGTCTGGTGGGGCCGAGGCCCAAGCATGCCCGCTGGCTGCCTCGGCCCAGTAGCTGCTCTCGGGTTCCACTGTCGGCCTAAATAACTAGGCCTGTTGGACTGTGGAAACTGGGCCCAGTTCGAGTTGGATGGATATGGTATAAAATAGGGGCTGTTGGGCCCAGGCCCACTGGTCCAGTTCCACGGCCATGGGCCACAGGGCTGTGACCAGTTGGCTTGCGACCCACTGCCCCGAGGCCCATTGCCACCCCCGTTATTGCCACCTCCATTTTCGCTACGGTTTTTACCATTATATATGCGATTCTGACCCTTTTTGCCGCCACCGTTATTGCGGATTTGGCCAGAATTGTTGGAGATAGAGGGTGAAAAACTGGACTCGGTCATCATGACGACACGGGGGGGCCCAGTGGCCGCTTTCTTAGCCAAGACGGCTTCTTCGAGCGTGAGCATGAAATGAGCCTGATAAAAAAATAGAAGAGGACTGCTTTAATGAAGAAGTGTACCAAAACCACTATAGGCCTGACGCATGCCTGCAACCATTTGAAGGACATGACGATCGTTGGTAACGAGCGCTCCAACATTAGGGAGTTGGTATGCTAATTCTTTTAACCTTTTGCAATATGCTGAAACGTTAGGAAAATCTTCCATATTGACGTGGGATAATTCTTGTTCAAGGGTAACAACATGATAATTTTGATTATCTTGGAATATGTCACGCACTCTATTCCAAGTATCTATCGTTGTAGCATCTGGTTCGATAATCATTTGCAACAGGTCGGTACAGATAGTGGAGTAAATCCACTGAAGAACGGTAGTATCAAGGGTCGTCCATAACTTAGGATCATCCTCGGGTTTAGGCACATCCGTATCCGCAGGAGCCGCGGGGATAATATAATGGAGGACTTGATGCGAGCGTGCGTGAACTTTGAATAGTTCGGCCCACATCGAGTATTAGATGTTTTCTATTTCAAGAATGATAGGGATATACCCGTGATATACATGGTATACGGATATACCCGTGTATACCATGTATATCACGGTTTCACAAGGCAACCTTACCATATGTGAAACCGTGATATACACGGTATACAAGCCCGTGTATATCACGGTTTTGGAGCATTATTTTGATGTAAATACTGTATTAAATTAGGCTTGTACACTTATCATAATTATAGGATTCTTGTACAACTAGAATAGGGTTTTGGGAGTAGAATAGGAATATGATTTTCCTATTATGGAAAATTGAATATTATATATATACTCTTTCATTAATGAAAATAATCAAGGGATCATTTCTTTCATGGTATCAGAAGTCTAGGTCTTATATTTTCTCTCCTAATTTTCGATCGCCGCACATTGGTTTCTGAGCCCTTCTTCTCGATTTTTGTGCCTGCTTTGCCTTTTCTCTTCCCAAATTTTCTTCCACATCCCTTCATTACGTTGTTCGTTGATATTATGCATAAGAACATATTTCACCCTGCCCTTACTGTT
Organism: Anisodus tanguticus; assembly: GCA_034509755.1. Lineage (NCBI taxonomy): Eukaryota > Viridiplantae > Streptophyta > Magnoliopsida > Solanales > Solanaceae > Anisodus > Anisodus tanguticus. Next base: position 19,711,863 of record CM067561.1, on the reverse strand, counting down.
TCTAACATTAAGAATCACATCTCTATCATTCTTAAAATAGAAAATGTCCAATACGCGACGTGGGCCGAACTATTCAAAGTTTATGCACACTCGCATCAAGTCCTCCATCATATTATCCCTGCGGCTCCTGCGGATATGAAGGTGCCTAAACCTGAGGAGGATCCTAAGTTGTGGACGACCCTTGATGCTACTGTTCTTTAGTGAATTTACTCCACTATATCTACCGACCTGTTGCAAATGATTATCGAACCAGACGCTACGACAATGGATACTTGGAATAGAGTGCGTGACATATTCCAAGATAATTAAAATTCTCGTGTTGTTACCCTTGAACAGAATTCTCCCATGTCAATATGAAAGATTTCCCTAACGTTTCAGCATATTGCAAAAGGATGAAAGAATTAGCGGACCAACGATGCAACGTTGGTGCGCCCATTACCAACTATCGTCTTGTCCTTCAAATGGTTGCAGGCCTGTATGAGTCCTATAGTGGTGTTGGTACGCTTCTTCGTCAGAGCCGTCCTCTTCTATTTTTTTATCAGGCTCGTTCCATGCTCACGCTCGAAGAAGATGGCTAGGCTAAGAAAGCAGCCACTGGGGCCCCTGTCGTCATGATGACCGAGTCTAGTTTTTCACCATCCGTCTCCAATAATTCTGGCCAAAACTGAAATAACATCATCGGCAAAAAGGGTCAGAATCGCAAAAATAATGGTAACAAATGTGGAGGAAACCGAGATGGCAATAATGTGGGTGGCAATAATGTGGGTCGCAATGGGCCTCGGGGCAGTGGGCCGCAAGCCAACTGGTCACAGCCTTGGGGCCCATGGCCGTGGAACTGGACCAGTGGGCTTGGGCCCAACAACCCTTATTTTCTGCCATATTCATCCAACCCGAACTGGGCCCAGTTTCCACAATCCAGCAGTCCCAATTATTCAAGCCCACAGTGGAACCCGAGAGCAGCTACTAGGCCGGGGCAGCCAGCCGGCGTGCTTGGGCCTCGGCCCCACCAGGCCCACCATGTAGCGGGTCCCTCTCCTACCGACATTGAAGCTGTCATGCACACACTTGGATTAAATCCCCCAGATGGGAATTGGTACATAGACATCAGAGCCACCACCCACATGACGTCCGACCAAGGTACTCTCTCGTCTTATTCCAATTTGAGCAACACTCGTGGCATAATTATTGGTAATGACAAATTAATTCTCATTCATGGTTATGGTCATAAAACTTTATCTCCCCCCCCCATCCGCCCTCTTGTCTTGAAAAATACCCTTCATGCTCCTAAATTAATTAAAAATTTGGTGTATATCCGTAAATTCACCACTGATAATTCTGTTTCTGTTATTTTTTATCCTTTTGGGTTTTTTGTGAAGGATTTCAAGATGAGGATTCCTCTCATGAGATGTGATAGTAGGGGAGATCTTTATCATATCACGCCTACATCCGGTCTCTCGAGTTAAGCCTTGCCATCTACTTTTGCAGCTCTTGCTCCTTCCTTATGGCATGCACGTTTGGGTCACCCTGGGTCGTCTATTGTTTCTTCCTTACATAAAAACAATTTTATTTCATGTAAGGGTACGCATGGTACTCCGATTTGTCAATCTTGTTCTCTAGGAAAATTTGTTAGATTACCGTTTGTAGGCTCTAATTCTCATACTTTAATGCCATTTCATATTATTCATAGCGATTTATGGACATCTCATGTTCTCAGTTCTTTGGGCCATCGTTATTATATTCTATTTTTGGATGATTATTCTAATTTTTATGGACTTTTCCGTTAGCGAAAATATCTCACATTTTTCCACATTTTAAAATTTTAGAGTATTCATCCGTATCCAATTCGAACGGGAAATAAAAAATATTCAATGTGATAATGACAAAGAATATGATATTGGGTTGTTTCGGGAGTTTTGTGCTAATAATGGAATCAATTTTTATTTTTCTTGTCCTCATACGTCCTCACAAAATGGGAAAGCCGAACGCAAAATTCGTACCATTAATAATATTGTCCGCACTCTATTGGTCCATGCTTCTGTCCCCTCTTCCTTTTGGCATCATGCTCTACAAATGGTTACATATTTACTTAACATACTTTCTACCAAAGGTTTGGCATATACTTCTCCTCTTCAAATCTTATATAATAAAACTCATTCGTATTCGCATCTTAGGGTCTTTGGGTGCTTATGTTATCCCCTCCTTCCGTCAACTACCATTAACAAACTTCAGGCCCGTTCTATTCCTTGTGTGTTTTTTGGTTATTTCTCTAATCATCGTCGTTACAAGTATTTTGATTTGTCATCTAATAAAATTATCATTAGTCGCTATGTTGTTTTCAATGAAACCCAATATCCCTTTGCAAAGGTCCATAGTCCCGAGCCTAGTTTGTATAATTTTTTAGATGATGATGTCTCCCCATATATTATCCGCCATTTATCGAACCTGTCCCGCACCAAAAATCCACAAGCGGGCCCACTGCCCATTGGTCCTTCTATCATTGTCTCGGGTCTAGCAACAGGGCCAAATATTCAGCCCAGTTTTGCACCACTGCTCTCGGGTCCAGCCCCTGCTTCAGTTTCTCTTGTTGGGCTAGTAGGCTCATTGCCTGCTGGCCCGTCTGTCACCGTTCCACCTTTGACCGAAAATCCATCCAATTCTCCCCCGAGTCACAGACTGGTCACTCGCAGTCAACGGGGTATTTTTAAATCAAAAAGACATTTTAATTTAAATTCTAATGTTCTTAAATCTCTTCTACCCCGTTACCGAGTGTCTGCATTAAATGATCCTAATTGAAAGTTGGCTATGACTGACGAATATGATGCTCTTATTGCAAATAATTCATGGGAGTTGGTACCCCGTCTTTCTAGTATTTATATTATTCGTTCTATATGGATTTTTACTCATAAGGATAATTCTGACTGTTCGTTTGCAAGGCACAAGGCTCGTCTTGTAGGTGATGGTAAGACTCAATAGGTTGGCGTGGATTGTGGTGAGATATTTAGTTCGGTGGTCAAACATGCTACTATTCGCACCATTTATATGCATCAACCCTTGGGTTTTCGAGACCCAAAGTATCCTCATCATGTCTGTTTATTGAAGAAGTCCTTGTATGGGCTTAAGCAGGCCTCTCGGGCTTGATATAAGAGATTTGCAGACTATGTTTCGTCTATTGAGTTTACGTATAGCAGGTCTGATAATTCATTGTTCATATATCATCGTGGTTTTTCCTTGACTTATATTTTATTATATGTGGATGATATTATCTTGACTGCCTCCACTGATTCTTTGCGCAAGTCTATCATAACCATGCTCAGTTATGAGTTTGCTATGAAAGACTTGGGGCCTTTGAGTTACTTTTTAGGGATTGCTGTTTCTCGTCATGCAGGTGAGTTGTTCTTATCCCAAAGCAAGTACGCAGCTGAGATTATTGAGCGAGTTGACATGTCCTCGTACAAGTATTCTTCCACTCCCGTCGATACTAAGCCCAAGCTGGGTGTTGCGGCTGGTTCACCTTATGAGGATCTGATCCGCTATCGCAGTCTTGTTGAGGCTCTTCGGTATCTTACTTTCACGAGACCAGATATTACGTATGTCGTACATCAGGTGTGCTTGTTTATGCATGATCCAAGGTTGAACACATAAATGCGCTCAAATACATTATTCGATACATCTAGGGAACACTTGAGTATGACTTACTTTTATATCCTTCATCGACATCTACACTTGTCTCGTATACATATGCTGATTGGGGTGGTTTTCCAGATAGTAGTCGTTTCACGTCCGGCTATTGTATGTTTCTTGTTAATAACTTGGTCTCGTGGTCTGCAAAGCGTCAGTCTATATTATCACACATTAGTGTAGAGGCCGAGTATCGAGGGGTGACCAATGTGATTTCTGAATCATGTTGGTTACATAATCTTCTTTTAGAGCTTCATTGTCCTATTCAGAAAGCTACCTTGGTTTATTGTGATAATGTTAGTGCCATCTACCTTTCTGGTAATCTTGTTCAACACTAGCGCACTAAACACATCGAGATGGATATTCTCTTTGTTCGTGAAAAGGTAGCTCGTGGACAAGTACGCGTTTGCCATGTCTCTTCCAAGTATCAAATTGCAGACATCTTTACAAAGGGTCTTCCCTCGATCCTTTTTGAAGATTTTAGGGATAGTCTCAGCGTACGAAGACCGCCGACTATGACTGCGGGGGTGTGTTAAATATACCCGTGATATACATGAGTTTGTATACCATGTATATCACGGTTTCACAAGGCAACCTTACCATATGTGAAACCGTGATATACACGGTATACAAGCCTGTGTACATCACGGTTTTGGAATATTATTTCGATGTAAATGTTGTATTAAATTAGGCTTGTACACTTAGCATAATTATAAGATTCTTGTACAACTAGAATAGGGTTTTGGGAGTAGAATAGAAATAGGATTTTCCTATTATGAAAAATTGTATATTGTATATATACTCTTTCATTAATGAAAATAATCAAGAGATTATTTTTTTCAGATTTCAAATCATGTTCAAACGGCTACTAAGTATAACTAATACTTCAAGCTAATATATATCTTCCTGGCTAACAACATTCCAAAGCCCTCTTAGCTCTTGACCCATTTTTCTCGTCGAATTTCTATCTTTTCTTTTCTTGGATCCGTTTGTAGGGAATAGTGATAATTTATGCCTACTTATTGAATAAGTTTGATTGTAGATGAAGTTTAAAAGAAAATTATTTTTAAATTTATACTTTTAAATATGTTATTAAAGGTAAAATAACATGGGTATTTAGCCAAGTTGTTTCCTTTGTTTATATTATCGTATTATTTATTTTTCAGCTTGGCTTTTTTACTATTGCATTTTCTTTAATGTTTGATTTTGTTATGCTTTACTTGAGCCGAAAACATATTGGCAACAACCTCTATACCTTCACAATGTAGAGGTAAGAGCTACGTACATACTATCTTCCTCATACTCCACTTATGAGATTACAGTGAGTATATTGTATTGTTGTTGTTATTAAGGATAATGTTTTTTTTTAAATCAAATTAAAATTTTTTAATATAAAAATATACTTCCTCCGTCCCAAAAAGACTGACCTAGTTTGACTTGACAAACAATTTAAGAAATAAAGAAAGAATTTTGAAATGTGTGATCCAAAACAAACATTAAATATTTGTATGGTTATAAATCATCTCATAAAGTTAAATTGTTTCTAAATATAAAAAATATCAATCTTTTTGAAATAAACTAATAAGAAAAATAGGTCAATCTTTTTGAGACAGAAAGTAATATTTTTCAGAAATAAATTAATAAAAAGATTGTGTCGTGTAAAATGTATCTGTGAAAGTAAAAAACAAGCTAAGGCATGAAGTGTCCCAAGCTAGCAAAAGATGACACTTTTCGTGCATGCATCAGGTCTCTTAATTAATCAAGATTATGGTAGAGTCATTGACATCATTTAATCTTGGCTTTTCAAAATCAACGACATATTATATAGATAAAAGTTGTATTTGGGAATCATGTGGTGTGAAATCAATGCTGCCCCTTCGTACTATTTTTTAATCCGAAGGGTCAGTGATGCAGGACTGGATGTTAACTTTGTCATTTAAGGACTTTCAAAGCCTTTTAGAAAAATAGCCTACACATAAAGCAAAAATCTTCATGTGGTATAGGGATAAAGGCTCTCTTGCTTCTCCTCTAAAATTTCTTTGCACACTATTCTCAAACACCACTCATCATGACCCATCCTATCTATTCCTCTCTCCATACCACAAGAATCACCGACATTGTCCCCCGGTATAGCTGGATGATAAAGGAGAAAAATTTAAAATTCAGTTGAAGGCCTGCAGCGTGAGTTCGAATCCTGGTGAGAGCAATTTGCTCTTTTCTGAGATAGGACCTTGTAGGTGATACCTATTGCTTTATTTTCAAATCCTGGTCATTCAGACACATATCGCAATTTACTGATAGTAGTGCTGAGGGACCGAAACTACTATCTCCAGAAATAGCGTAAGCCGGGAAAATGAATATAAAAAAAAAAAAAAAGATCACCGGACATTATGTTGGGCGTTGAGATACGGTGAAAGAAAATGAAGATTTTTTTATAATTTATTCGTATTTGTGGCTTTTTCAGAAAAGGCACATGCCTTTTCCCCCTTTCCCGCTAAGACACCATGATTTTTTTGAAAAGGCATTAGATAGGGTTGCACCTTTCCATAACACCTAAGACCTTTCCCTCTTCTTTTTCGTTATTTTCGAAAGGTAAAAGTGAGTGTTAACCGTTAAAGTGTGATTTGCTCCGTTCTTTGAGTTTGCAATATTATGTAATTTGAATTGTTGCTATTAAAAAATAATTTGCTTTGATCTATCGTAGGAGAAACTAATCCAAAATCTTGGACAGGAGATTAAATCCTTAAGAAATACACCTTACAAGAAAATATAGATTTGACAATAAAATTTTAGCAACAATAAATATATTGTTACTAAAAAAACTCAAATGGTAACAAAAATTTAATATATTGTTGCTAAAAACGTAAATGGCAACAAAAAAAATAACTTATTGTTGCAAAATTTTTTTGGATCAGAGGTTATTGTTTAACTAATAACTCGTTACTGTTTATGTTTTAATCGCTTTGAATACAGAAATATAATAATGTTACTGAATTTGATTGAATTTATTATTTTTATGTATTAATCTTTTTCTCTGATTGTGGAGACTAAATTCTTGTGATTTCTACTCCATTTGGAGACTAAAATCATCGCTATTTTCTACTCCCCTTTGAAAATAAAAATTTAGTTTTTTCTATTTCAAATTTTACTCAGCTTGAAGATTAAGAACTTCACTATTTAATTAAATTTATTTGTATAGTGTTCAACAGATATGACTGGAACAACAATTCATGTGTTCGGCTTTACAGGCTAGATTTCCTTGTTCAAGCCGCTCTACGCCAGTCCCAACAAAAAAGTTTATAACATTTATCGGTACTGGTTTCAAGATATGCAAAAAATATTTTTTTATCTAACCACTCTTAAGTCTGTAAAAGTTCATTAAGAAAGATATTCTGATCCTACCAGAAGTAACTCATTAATGTTGGTACTTTGAAAGAACTGTGAAATGCTCTTGCGAAGAAGTACAAATTGAAGACGTATATACGAAGGGCGAGCTGTCAAAATTTTGGACTACAAGATGGTAGACGACAAACTTGTACCCAAGTTCATGCGCTGCAAGTTATCATCTATGATCTCTTTACTGAGGGTGTAATTCAAATTAATTATTTTGTTAAAAGTATTAATTTTCCATTAAAGATTTGGTCATCAATGAGGCATTTCAAATCGCAGAGCTGATTGAAAAGTCGTCTCCTTCACGAGGGACTTTAAGAATTACTTGAAACATAACCTCAAGGAGATCTCACTCAAAAAAACTTATTGTTCGGTTGAGGATCAAAGAGGACAAGTATGTTGTAAACAAGGCTCGTGAAATATGTAATGGAAGTAACATTGTTGAGACTACTCCATATCTAAACAAGAGAAAGAGGCCTTCTGATCCAAAAAGTTAATCAAATAAGAAGAAGTCAAAGAGAAATAGTTATAGTTGTGGAAAGGCTGGATATAAGTCTGTGAATTGTCGTGCCGCAAAGAAGGACAAGAAGAAGGATCAAGCAAACATGATTAAAGAGATTCCAAAAATCTCACATTGACGAAATTGATTTGTGTGTCATGCTCTTCCAATGCAACTTAGTGGAATATCTCAAGGAATGGTGGATCAATTCCGGAGTCACTCATCATGCATGTGCCAATAGAGATGTTTACTTCTTATGCTTTCGCTGGATCAGATAAGACGATATTCATGAAAACCTTTGCAATTGTCATAATTAAAGGATTTCTTGGCAAGATGAGTTGGGGCGATGATGCGAAGTCCTATTATAAAGCAACGAGTGAAAGTAAAACCTTCCCAATCGTTATCAGAAAAGCCAACTACCATCAATGAGGACCTATATTGATGTGAAGATTGAAAGTGTCAGTGCCATCTAGGTAACGAAGGATACAATGACGCATTACTACTGTGTAGTAGTAGGAGCATGCATAAATTGACAAACCTGATTATCTGCATGAGTGAAATTGGGAAATGTTAAAATGAGATACTGAAAAGCTCCAACAATACTTGTGTAATCCTAGGCATTAATATGAGATCCAATGGCGATGTAAAAGTCATATTTTTGAAATATGAAATGTGTAGCGCCCTGGAAATGTTCATCTTGGGTCTACGAAGGATATCTTGTGCATTCTTCAGCTGACTGATAAAGAGATTATCATCGCAAGACAAAACTTCAATACCAAAGGTTGAATGTGTAGCCTTGCCTAGCATAATAATATTCTTCAAAATTTTGTATTTATTTTCAAGACCTTTTGGCGAAGTTTATAAAGTTTCAATCTATGTCTAAAGGTTTGTGTATAGCAGTGAGATTATCACAAATTTCCTTAATTCTTTATGTATTCATTCACAAATTTGATCTCATTTTAATACTCTTAATTTGTTGCTTCAGTTGAAAATCCTTTTTCTTGCAAGATTTATGGGACATATAACTCTGAACTGATGGGTAATTGTCCTCAAGACTATTAAATTTGGGAGAAGTGCATCCAATGATAAGATCAATCATGATTTCAGTTAGTCAACTTCTCATCAAGATGTATTTTTCTTCGTATACTATTGACGAGGCTAATGTGTATATGAATTTCTGCTGGTTTCTATCAAATTCTATTATGATTTATGATATTATTCCATCGAGTTTGAAAAATCTAAACTAAAGACTTGTAATATTTTGACTACTATTTGAGAATCAAATTGATGAAAAGAGGGCAGTGTCTTATATTTGTAAACTTCTTAAACAAAAGAAAAGCAACTTTCGAAAAATTTATAAGTTAAAAAGAATTGGGAATCGTTGAATTCACTTGATATTATTATTATTATGATAATACAATTTCAATTTCTACATGTATTTTATTTAAAGAATAATTGCTTATTCCTAATACAATTATATATTGTTCACTTGAAAATCATCAATTAATAACACTCTTTGAGGTCATATATATTAATTGATTGATAACTAGTGAAGATGAAAATTGAAATAATCTTGTCCGATTTGTGCCAAAGAATAGTAAAAACCTCTTGAAAATATTTTTACCGTATATCTATAATATTGCTTATTACAATTCCTTCTTGAGAATTAAAACTGAAGAAAGCAATATTATGATTTTTCTTTAATGGTGGATAACTAAAAATTACTTTTCCTCTACATATTTATTCATTAGTTATAATTTATTAGTTTTGCTTCGTGAGAATTATAAAATTAATATAAAAATAATTAAGAGTAAAGTAGATAGAGGTGATAGTAACAATTAATTGAATTCTACCATTCTAGCACAAATTAGATATGAATATGAAGCGTTTCGGGAGAAGCATGTATTACAATTGAGATAAAGTAATATAAATATATCAAGATTCTTCAACTATCCCAATAACAAAAGATTATCCATGGAGTAGAGTATTTCAAACCTAAAATATATAAGAGAAAAAAAAAACTCCAATAATTAAAATACTAAAACAAGCTAGAATAAAGAGAGAGAGAGAAACCAAGATATGTTTCTTCCCGATGGATTTGATGTCTTCTTACGAACTTTGTCATCTTATTTATATAAAGAGGTGTAGTAATATTTCCAAAGTGAAGTCTAAATGCATATAGGATGAGGGGTAGATGTATCTAAGATGAGGTGGAAATGCATCTTCAAATTGAATTCAAGATGCATTTAGGATAAAGTAAATTCTAGATTCATCAAGGATGAGGTGTATGTGCATCTTCAAGTGTCATCTTTAAAGTGTTTGCTCTTGTGTCATCTTTCCTTCAATTCATTATTCTTTCTCTTCTCTTTCTTCTTGTTGTCTTGTTATCCGGTCATTCTTCTTCCTTCAAATTTTATTAGAAAATATGTGGAAATTGAATATAATATTCATGTAATTTTTAAAATATTATATTGTTAGTTATGAAAATACATGAATAATTTATACTCATCAAATTCTCTCACACTTGAATTTTTACTCGTCCTTGAGGAAAAAAATATATATATTCTTTTTAAAATAACAAAAGTTATAAGGATGATTCTTTTAAAATTATTACTTCTGCTGTAAAATGAAAATATAATCAAATAAAATCTATCATAGTCCCACACTTTATATATTTTCTATACTCACCAGATTTGTACCTTGTTTCTGCTCTTATTTTTGTTTAACAAAAAGTGCACCTTCTTACTCTTTGGGACCTTCTCTGAAATTGATAACTTTATGATCATCTGCACTGAGAATTCTTGTATCTTTTATCCATAGGTTTGCCTTTTATGTCTATCTTCACTAATATAGACTAGACACTAATCTATGAAATCATTTTAGGACTTTTTCAGGTTTATAATGTCGGCTTTACGTCGGTAGGGTAAAAGATATTTAGTAGTGACTATCATTGTCCAACTGAATTTGCGAGGGAAAGTTTCAAAACCTACATGTTTATAGGTTTACACATAAATTTCACTACATATACATGCTGAAAGAAATAATTCCTAGATTATTTTAATTAATTGAAAGATTATATATATATACATATTTCCATAATAGGAGAATTATATTCCTATTCTACTTCTAAAATCTTATTCTACTTGGAGATTAACTATACAATTATGATAAGTGTACAATACTAATTAGACTACAACATTACATATTTGTACATGGAAATATACACCATAAACTTCACCATAAACTGCCCACGGATGGGCAGTAACCTACCGAGAACAATATACCATAAATATACATAATATACACATGTATATTGTGTGTATATTATGTATATTTAACACCCGCGAAGTCATAGCGGGCGGTCTTCGAACGCTGAGACTGTCCCTAAAATCTTCAAAAATGACCGAGGGAAGACCCTTTGTAAAGATGTCGGCAATTTGATACCTTAACGGGACATGACAGACGCGTACCTGACCACGAGCAACCTTTTCGCGGACAAAATGAATATCCATTTCGATATGTTTAGTGCTCTGGTGCTGAACCGGATTACCAGAAAGGTAGATGGCACTAATATTATCACAATAAACCAAGGTTGCTTTCTAAATAGGTGAATGAAGCTCCAATAGCAAATTACGTAACCAACATAATTCCGAGACCACATTAGATACACCTCGATACTCGGCCTCGGCATTGGATCGGGACAAAGTCGACTGACGTTTGGCAGACCATGAGACCAGGTTATTGCCAAGAAACATACAATAGCCAGACGTAGACTGTCTGGTGTCTGGACAGCCACCCTAATCAGCATCCGTATACAAGACAAGTGTGGACGTCGAGGAAGGATATAAATGCAACCCATAGTTAAGTGTACCCTGAATATACCGAAGGATGCGTTTGAGTGCAATCATGTGCTCAACTCTGGGATCATGCATGAACCAACACATCTGCTGGACAAGATACATAATATCTGGTCTTGTAAATGTAAGATACTGAAGGCCCCATGCAAGACTGCGATAGCGGATCGGATCCTCGTATGGTACACCGGTCGCGACACTAAGCTTGGGCTTAGTATCAACTGGAGTGGAAGTGGACTTACAGGATGACATCTCAGTCCTCTCAATGATCTCAGCGCATACTTCCTTTGAGATAAGAACAACCCATCCGAATGACAAGTGACAACAAATCCCCAAAAAGTAACTCAAGGGCCCCAAGTCTTTCATAGCAAACTCGAAAATGAGCATGGTCATGATAAACGGCGTAAGGCATCGGAAAAGGCAGTCAAAATAATATCATCCACATATAACAAAATATAGGCCAAGGATGAACCACGACGGTAGATGAACAAGGAATTATCCGACCTGCTGTGAGTGAATCCAATAGTCGAAACATAATCTGCAAACCTCGTATACCAGGCCCATGGAGACTGCTTAAGCCCATATAAGGACTTCTTCAATAAACAGACATGATGAGGATGTTTGGGATCCCTGAATCCCAAAGGCTGATGCATATAGACTGTTTCCTTGAGATCCATATGTAGGAAAGCATTATTTACATCTAACTGATGAATAGGTCATGCCTTCGAAAGAGTCAAGCTAAGCACAGTACGAATGGTAGCTGGCTTGACCACCGGACTAAACGTCTCACCACAATCGACCCCAACCTGCTGAGTCTTACCATCACCCACAAGCCGCGCCTTATGTAGAGCAAATGAACCATCTGAATTGTCCTTATGAACAAAAATCCACATAGACCTGATAATATTAATACCAGATGGATGGGACACCAACTCCCACGTCTTATTATCAATAAGAGCATTATATTCATCGATCATAGCAATTTTCCAATTCGGGTCATTTAAGGCAGACACGGGATTACGGGGTAAGGAGGATTTAGGGACATTAGAATGTAAATTAAAATGTCTTTTTGGTTTAAAAATACCCCGTTGACTACGAGTGACCGGTCTATGACTCGAGGAAGAATTGGGCGAATTTCGAGAATTTGCTGGGCTCGGGACGGACTGGCCAGCAGGTAGTGGGCCTGCTGGCCCAACTCGGTAAACAGGAGCAAGAACTGGACCAGTTCCAGAATTGGGCTGGACTAGCCCAATCGCTGGAACTGGCCTAGTGGCGGTACTGGGAATGGTAGTAGGTGACAGACCAGTGGGACCAGCGGGCAGTGGGCCCGCTGGAGAATTTTGGGTGCGAGATACGTCCGAAAAATGATGAATAATATACGGGGATATACTATCATCCAAAAAATTATACGAACTAGACACGGGAGTATTAACTTTAGCAAATGGAAATTGGGATTCATAAAAAAGTACATGGTGGTTAATGATGATTTTCTTAGAGGAAAAATCAAAGCATTTGTAGCCACGATGATTAAACGGAAAACCCAAAAACACACACGGAGTAGATCGGGCCTGAAGTTTGTTAATTGTGGGGACGGGAATAACGGATAACACAAACACCCAAAAACCCGAAGATGTGAATATAAAGGAATTTTATTATATAAAATTTGAAGGGGGAAAGAATATGTCAAACCTTTGGAAGGAATTATGTTTAGGAGATATGTAGCCATTTGTAGAGCATGATGCCAAAAAGACGGGGGTACTGAAGCATGAATTAATAAAGTTCGGACAATGTTATTTATGGAACGAATTTTGCGTTCGGCTTTCCCATTTTGTGAAGACGTATGAGGACAAGAAAAATGAAAATTGATCCCATTATTAGCACATAATTCCCAAAACACCCCATTGTCATATTCTTTGCCATTATCACACTGAATATTTTTTATTTCTCGTTTGAATTGGATTCTAATTAATGCTCTAAATTTTAAGAAGACGAAAAAAACTTGAGATTTTTCGCTATTGGAAACGTCCATAAAAACTTAGAATAATCATCCAAAAAGAGAACATAATACCGATTACCCACAGAACTAAGAACATGAGACGTCCATAAGTCGCTATGAATATTATCAAATGGCATTAAAGTATGAGAATTTGAGTCTACAAATGGCAACATAATAATTTTTCCTAAGGAACAAGACTGACAATTTGGAGTACTACTCGTACCCTTACATGAAATAAAACTATTTTTATCTAATGACGACAAAATAGATGATCCCGGATGACCAAGACGAGCATGCCACAAGGAAGGAGAAATGGCTGCAAAGGCGGATAACAGGGCTTGACTCGATGGATCGAAACTGGGTGTGATAGGATAAAGATCTCCCCTACTATCACACCTCATGAGAGGACTCCCCGTCTTGAAATCCTTCACAGAGAAACCAAATAGATCAAATTCAATAGAAACGGAATTGTCAGTAGTGAATTTATGGGCATAGACTAAGTTTTTAATCAATTTGGGAGCGTGTAGGGTGTTTTTCAAGATAAGAGGTGGATGAGGGAGAGATAAAATTTTATGACCATAACCACGAATTGGAATAGAATTACAATTACCAATAATTATACCGCGAGGGTTGCTCAAATTGGACAGAAATCAAACAAATGCCTCAACATATTCACACTATCAACATGATATTCGGGGGAGACATAGTAAACAAAATCACATACACATCGCTCAGAAAGTCCAAAATCTTTGTCACAACCACAAACTGCACCCAGGAGCCCATAGAAATCAGAGACATTTCCTTCTCCAGCAACGATTGCACGGGCCTTGCCCTGCCTCACAATGACGATGTGGTAATATCCTTTCAAATTAAAAATTCTTTTATTAAACGTGTGTTAATTGATCCAGGAAGTTAAACAAATATTGTCCAACTACGTGTTCTAAAAGAAATGGGGGCGGACGGATCGATCATCCCGATAACCAAGGTACTGGCATCTTTTAACATGTCAAGTAAGTTAACCCGGGGAGAGATTGAGCTGCGATTTATGCCGACTACATAGAGCATGACATATATTTCGATGTCGTATCCGGTGACTTACAATGTGATATTGGAAAGGCCATGGATACACTCAATACGAGCGGTCCCATTCACATTTCATTAAAAGTTGAATTCCCAACTCCTTGGGGGTCGGGGGGGACCAAATCACAGTCGTTGAACTCGCATGATAGGTCCAAATAAAAGAAGGAACCACTTACAGAGAGGGCTGCGTCAGAAGAAATATCTCCGGACTGGGCCATCCCAAAGGGTTTCATTATCGTAGAAGACAAGGACCTCAAAGACTCAACAGTAGAAGAGCTAGAGCATGTGACCGAAGAATATCTCAAAAATAAGGTACACCTGGGCTCGGGACTTTCACTCGAGATCAGGAACGCATTTCTAAGTTCTTTAAAAACTAACTCTGATTGCTTTGCTTGGTCTCACCTGGACATAACAGGGATCCTCCGCAGAGGTGGCTATACACAAGCTAAGCTCCAATCTCAATCACCCCTGGTAAAACAAAGGACACAATCGATATCCACCATCAGGGATCAAATTGTCAAAGAAGAAGTTACACGTTTTCTCAACATAGGGTCGGTGCGGAGAGTGGTGATCCAGATTGGTTTACCAACGTGGTGGGTCCCTAAAAACTCAACAAATTCAGGATGTGTGTAGATTTCAAGGATTTAAATGAAGCATGTCCTAAAGACTCTTTCCTATTATCGCACATTGATCAAACGATTAACGCCACGATAGGACATAAGTTACTCAGTTTCTTAGATGATATTCCGGTTATAACCAGATCAGTATGCACCTATAAGATCAAGAGAAGACTTTATTCATGACCAATCACGGTAATTTCTATTGTAATGTAATGTCTTTTGGTCTGAAAAATACAGGAGCGACCTACCAAAGGTTAGTAAACAAGATGTTCGAAGGATAGATTAACAAGTCTATGGAAGTGTATATAAATGACATGCTGGTCAAGTCTCCAGAAGCAAAAACTCATCTATTCTCTTTATAAGAAACCCTCGACGTCCTTCGTCGACACAATATGAAGTTGAACCTAGAGAAATGTGCCTTCGGGGTCAGGTCAGGTAGTTCCTAGGTTTTCTTGTGTCCGGCCGAGGTATTGAGATGAATCCCGACAAAGTCAATGCTATTCAATAAATGTTGAACATACTGGACAACATTAAAATAGTGTAAAGGTTGACAGGAAAAGTCACTACCCTGGGAAGATTTGTGTCCCGATCTTCAGACCTGTGCCATGAATTTTTTAATTTAATGAAGAAGAAAATAGGTTTAGGTGGATGGAAGAATACCACCATAGCATGCAAGATCTCAAAGCATACTTATCAAGGCCCCACGTAATGGCAAAACTAAAAAAAGAACAGTGTTTGTTCGTTTACGTGATAATTTCAGCAGTTTAGGTTAGAATCGCATTGGTACGAGAGGAAGGAGAAGGATAACTTCCTATCTATTATGCTAGCAAAACACTCGAAAGATACGCACGTATTTCCAATGCCACCCAGTGACAGTGGTCACGATTACCTCACTACAAGCGTTTTTACAGAGTGAAAACCTTATGACCCGGCTATCTAAATGGTCAGCAAAAATAAGTGAGTATCACTTAATGTATCAACTTTGCTCGATAATATGCACATAAGGCCTGCCGTAACTTTTAGACGACTTCGCCACCACTGTGCGACCTTGAGGTGCACATGTATGAATCATTGACCTATCTTTTTCTATTTTTTATTTGAACATTCTGGTCGCAGAACTGCGACTGGACTAGCTTAAGGAAGAATATGCCCCATCAGAAGTAGACAAAAATTAAAAAAATGCATGTTGCACTCCTTTCCTTGATCGGTTTTTTCCTAATAAGGTTTCTACCGGTAAGATTTATAATGAGGCAACGATCGTAAAATGTATTACACTTATGTGCGCATCTAGAACTCCGCATCAAGAACCAAAAGCTCATTCCGTACTGTCTGAAGCTGCTACTTTTTGTTCTTTTTTTGTTCACAACTATAAATGTACATGGGCTCTACGTCTTACCTTTATGAATAAAAAATCTCAAGATGTGTCAGTTAGACTCTGAATTTGTTGGTACGGACGCTTCCTTACGGACCCAAAAACATCCACCTCAAACACATAGTATGGCATGCAGGCCTATGAGTGTGAAGTAAACATAAACCTTATGCCAAAAAAATATGAGGCCGAGACATCCTCCTCATCGGCGTCGAAAAAAGGGGGGCCCTCCTTTTATTATGAATCAGACAAGTATAATTCCTTATCATAAAATACGCGGCCAGAAGTAATATGCATGGATTGGAAAAAGCGATTGTACAAAATATCACCTCTGAAAAGCAAGAAAATAATGAAATTGTGGTACCTAAACACATGTGTCCGAAATAAATATGGAGCATAGTCCCGATAAAGGGATCCTAAGGTGGAATGATCCCAATGGTTGAAGTGCCCCCCCCCCCCCCAAGGACCAGATAGTTTCTACATTTGGCTACAAAGAATACCAACAAAACAAGAATAATAGTCAATGAACACATTGTCGCAAGGATTCAGTAAAGACAATTAACTTTGGATCATAACACAAAAAGGTGTTGCAAACATACGACAT
Organism: Anisodus tanguticus; assembly: GCA_034509755.1. Lineage (NCBI taxonomy): Eukaryota > Viridiplantae > Streptophyta > Magnoliopsida > Solanales > Solanaceae > Anisodus > Anisodus tanguticus. The sequence continues at coordinate 19,694,773 of CM067561.1, read as the reverse complement.
ATGATCGCGTAAAAATTCATAAATATATATATATATATATATATATATATATACAAACCCAAAATCAAGGGCAACATCCACATCTAGATACACAAAATACTTATAAAATAGTTGGTAGTTGTTAACAAAAACATGGCTAAACGCCGAAATGAGTCTGGGATGAACACAAATAAATACATAAATAAATGCTCAAGAATTGGCGGCATCAGCTGAAGCCTCGGGCCTATTAACCTTAGAGGATTTGGGAGCTTCCAAAGTACGGAGGGCAGGGTGGCCTCTTGAAGGACCCCCCTCATTGGTGACATTATCGGCCTCGACCTCATCGCCATCAGCCGGGGCCTCAAGGGGCTGTTCTACAATCTCTCTTGGGGCTTGCTCCTCATCCCACTCCTCCGATGGCCATCCATCACTATCGAAATCAAGGAGATGGTCCTCAACCGGAGACTAAATAGGCAAAGCTCTGAAGGTAGTCTCTTCTATAGATAGAGCAATCGCGAGTTGGGCTTCAATATCAGTTATCCCGTCTCAAGTTTCTTGAAAAGCAACCTTGCGGGCACGTTACATGACCTGAACCTTCTCAAGGGAAAATTGCATATTGAGCCTCTGTATTCGGGTGTCCACATCTACCGAGCTCAACCAGCTCTTTTCCAGGTTACTTCAGAGGGAATCATTGGTGTCAAAAGATGTTTGTTGGCTTCAACCAGCTCTTTATTCTGGGCTATTTAGGCCTAAAGCCTTTTCTCAAGAACGGCTTGGGTATCCTCTGCAACATCCTTCTTTCACACACATCTGCATCTCTACTTCAAGAGTCCAAATCCTTTCTGCCACACCGGTCTCCCTCTACAAGACGGTGGCATAATGATCTTGATAATCAACCCACTTCTTCTGTAATTTCGCAAGCTCGGCATGAAACATGGTTGCATTCTCACTATTAATCCTCATATCCTGCTCTGACTGAGCCAATTTTACTTCCAACTCTTCCGCGGCCACCAACTGCACCTCCAAAGTCGGGAGACACTCTTGCATCTTCTGATATTCGACCCATTTCTCCCTCTCCTAGACAAGCTTGTGCTGGAGGACCTATATCGTCAAAATACTAGCTTGAGAGAGTGAAATTCCTGATATATAAGTCGGCACGACAATAAGAATAGACACTAAATAAAGAAGAAACGTTCATATACCTGGGTAGCCGCATGAGCACCAGCATTAAGGAGATAGTCCCTAGAGATGACTTTTATTTTTCTCCGATCATTCTCTGTGGCCAGCGGCTTCAAATAGTTAGCAACTTTTACCAGTTGGGAAATGAGGTGGAATTTCTTCAGGATGGTGAAAGTAACCTCCTGGCGAGACGAGGGGTTGCGTACCAGAGCCGAGAAAGTATCTACTAGTCCCCACCTGTGATTTTCCCAGAGAACCTTAGGTCTTTCTCCAGTATTTAGACCTTACTTTGAGGTGCTTGTGGAGAAGGTACTCAGGATAAAAAAATGAAAATACGTGATGGGCGCCGAGCCTAAAGCATTATTTTAGTCTGGGGCGGAACTAAGAAAAGGATGGTAGGAGGAACCGATCAGGGGAACGATTTCCATCTCTCTAAACAGATTTGCAGTATAAGCCTCTTGAATGGATTTCCCCTTGCGGATAATCTCTTGGCCGTGTCAGCCTCGCCCTCGCTAGCATCAGACCCCAAATCAATAGCCACTTGGGGAGTGGTCGGCATCCCTGAGGCTGAACGCTGACCGTCCTGATCAGGAATGCTCTGCTTGCTTCTTTTAGCTGAAGGGGAAGAACTAGAGGGTGTCCTTTTGCCCGAACCAAAGGTGTCACCCCTGGATTATAGCTCATTTAGGATGCAGCTTGAAAGACTTGCAGCATAGTCGCGGCTGGATCATTAGATACGTCTGCCAAAGACGAACTAATGCATCTTTAGGAAGGACATGGTTCTTGCCCTTGCAATTGTTCTTCACATAATTCTCTTTCCACACACGGAAAGAAGGAGAAGACGAGTCTAGAATTTTTTGAACCCATTGTGCCAGGTCCTTCACCGGATCCGATCTCTATGCCACAACTAAAAATGCAAGGAAAATAAAGGTCAGCGGCCTAATTCAAAAGAAATGGTACAAACAAAGAGAAGTATACAAATGTTAAACTTATGATGGGGGTTCCATTGCTCGGTTATGGGAGCCTCCGGTGGCTTGACTAAGTCTATAATTGAAATAATTATGTACCTCTCTATTTACCCCCGGTCGGAGTCATCGTCAATACTCGTAATCAAGGAACTCTGGCCGTGACGGGCCAATTGGGTAATCCCGGCTCTGAAGATTTTGGGAGAACAGAGGCAGATCAAATGGGAAAGTGTAAAACCCTCTCTCACTCACGAAGAAATATGTCGGAGACACGCCATTATTCTCCATACCTCTGTCCCAACCTGGGCTAGGCATATGTTGTTGTTCCTGCAAAACTCTAGAATGACATGGTCGATCGAATCACCTACCCTCAGCGAGAAGGGATAAGTGTATATGAAAGAATAACCTAGCCTATGAGAGGTGATATTTTTTCCTTCCCTTGGGATAAGAACCTCTACATTCGTCCAACCGCAGTCTTCTTTGACCTGACCTAAAGTGCAATTGCTAATGAAGGATTGAAACATGCTAGCCGGCCACTTCTGGTCACGGTTGAGGTCGGTAGAAGTGGCATGCCCAACAAGATCCTTCTCATTAGTCCACTCCTTGGGGATATTTGATTTTGCATAATGCTCGACGGCGCTCGATGACGGAGCCTTCTTCTTCAATGATTTACTCAGCGGCGGTCGTCTGCCTCCAATCGGAACTTGGTAGATCGAGATATTAGAATCACTATTAACATCGGTTTATGTTCGGGTGGTGGCACCACCTGCAATGGATGAGTCTGTAGAAATGATAAAGATTTGTTGTAAAGATGGAAAAGCAACGAAGAATATTTTGTGAATTAAGAAGTAAGAGACTGACCCCTGATATTTGAGAAAGAGTAAGTGGCACTTCGAATATGTGGTAGGCTATATGTATATGTGAAATAATGAAAGGGGGAAACTCCACCTAAAAGAAAGAGAACATTGTTATCATTACGGAGCCTAGAAATCAAGAGAAAGACTTGACTGAGGATATGACACATGTAGGGAGGTGTCTGACGGGGGAGTCAGAGCATTAAATAAGGGGAGACGACGTGCGGAGAAGGTGAACTAATCATCTAGATGCACAAATATTAAGAAATGACTCGGCTAGGAAGATAAGACGGGATATGGCCAAGGAACTCTTCCACTTCCCGAGTTCATTCCATGGAGGTCCCGAAAAGTGGGGGACTATTTGTATTGGATGTAAAGCGCATCCGGGGGAATTCATGTGACCTGGGGCTCGGAGGATCTGAGAGATCCCTTCAGCTGTTCCCACCTCCTACCAACCAGGGTTACATCTACCAGTCTCGATTAGAGCGTCGCAACATACACGAATGTTGAAGCTACAACAATGTCACATCACCCATACCTTGGTGGTTGAAAAGTCCATTTTTAGCTTATATATGAATAACTTATGAGGGAAGGAAAGACCTCTTGTTCATTTTGTAACCCTGACTCTCTTTTCTCTTTAAGCAATATACATAAAGAACTTCCATTATTTTACATACATTTTCTTGAATCATTGCTTGCTTTTTATCTTGCATTATTTACCAGTTATACTCACTATTTATTAACTTATCCGAACTCGTAAAGGAGTTTCCCGGATCGAATACAACCTACTTGTCTTCAAATTCTGTTAAAATAAATCTCTGATTGATTTTCTGGTTAGATCCATTTTCACCGGAAAACACACATTTTATTTTAATTTCATCCAAATATTACTATCCATACGGCTACTACGATATGCAAAAGTTTAACTAAAAACAAATACGTAAAAGGGTCAAATTTTTTGTTAAACTATGTGAAATTGAATAAAAATGCTCTCTGTTAATAGTTTGGTCCAAAAATGTCCTTATAGTTACTTATCATATATATTAACGGACGGCATATTTAATTTCACATAGTTTAAGAACATATTTTACCCTTTTCCGAAAAAAATAATACTGTGTAAGTAAAGTCAATGAGTAGCTTGTTTATCTAACTTTTGAGAAGTTAGAAGTGTTTATTTTAGAGAGTTGATGTGTTTGGCCGAACTTTTAGGAAGAAAATAAATAATTTTGAGATAACATAAATTGTTTTTCATAAGCTAAAGTAAGTAATTTTTCCAACGAAGCAAGAATCTTGGCCAAGCACATAGCTATTATTACATATGTTACAAAGTAACTTCAAAAGTTTTAGTCATACATATATTATTATCTGAGGTCTTAATCGGCATTGACCAATTCAACAGTTGTCTGAGGTCTTCCTTTAGGCTTGTTAAGTGTTTGGTCAAATAGTCTTTGTTATCGGTATATTTTTGCCAATACAATGAGTGTAACAAGTGACGATTCCAGAAAATAACCTTTTCATAATAACAAAGATACATTTCCCACAACCACAAGTACTCAAGATGCACTATTCAGAATTGCATATCTGACGGTTATTGCAATTTTGCAACTTCCATCGGAGAGAATCGATGGGAACATAGTACCAACTGTGATATTCACTAGAAAGTCTGCTATATTTCAAGCATTTATGTTGTCACTGCTATTTGCATTCTCAGGATTGATGGTGTCCGAATCCATGAAGGAAAAGCAGCCCACGAGAGACTTGTATTGTTTCGCAAGCTCGCGGTATTTTCAGTAGCAGTGGCTATGGGAGTATTTGCATTCTCGGGTTTACTGTCCTTCTACAATATTGAGATGGTGGCTCCTTCAAGTGCCTGATTTATTCAATGGAGCATTATTACTATACATGCTAAAATTCATGGTAAATAACTATATGAGTCCTATGAACTAGTATAGGTTGAACGTTGAATACATAACGCGGCCCCTTAAACTGATCTGATTTTTGCACTTAGACACTTGTACTAAGGCTTGTTTCTATGGGATACATCACCTATGTTAAAGCTGTGTCAATTGAACACATATTTTACAATTCTAAATTAATGTAGTGCGTGAATGCCACTCGCTATGACATAGCAAATATGATCAATAAGAAAAAACTGCGTCATTAAAAAATAAATTAAAATAAAACACTAACTGGAAAAAGAACTCTGGCGAAATGCAAAGGAAAAAGGTGAAGGTCCTAAGGTTGAAGAATCAAACAATTTCGTTGAAGAATTAACTCCGCACTTCCATTTACATATTCGTGGATGAATCAAGCAATTTCATTCAGTACCAACACTGTGGTGCATGATTTAATCAATGGATTTCTGTGGTGCATGATTTAATCAATGGATTTTGGCGAATTTTAACCACAAATTGCTACTCTCACTGGTTGCTTGTGCTTATTTTACTGTATTTTGATGTGAAAAGATGAAGGGACTGGTTAACAATACTAAGCATATTGCTCACTGTACAGTCAAACCTCTCTATTGTGACATTCGTTATAACATCATTTCACTCTAGAAACAAGATTTTCTTCGGAATCGATTTAATGTTATGTATTATTTCTCTATAACATCATTCTACCTATAATAACAGTAACATTCATTATAACGGTCATACTCAAATATTGTGTAATAATATTTTATAAGAAATGTATGATGTATAAAAAGAAAATATTAAAATAATTATGGTAATAATCATATTAATGTCATTAATTTTAAATGTATATTCCTAAGATTTTAATTCTTTATCGGTATGGTACAACTAGTTATGTATTTATTAGCTTTCAATTTTTAATTAATGAGATGAAAATCAATTGAAATTTTTTAAAATTAACCAGTATATTATTTTCGTTTATAACATAGCAGGTACTGAAAAATATTTTTTTGCGTACTTTTATTTATAACAACTAAATGAGATTTAAACATCAAATGTCAGTATACATAAATAACACCACCTCACTATAGCAGTCATTAAATTTTCAGACAAACGTTGTCATTATAGAGAGTTATTAGCGTACATGACTGCTTGAATAGATCTTAAGGCTAAATTGGGGGATGTTGAGAGTATAAAATTATAAATGGTTAAAACTTTTACGGTAGTATGTAAAAGAGAATTATATATTTAGCATCTAAAATGTGTTATATTTATTAAGAGTTCTGAGTAAACCATCAAACCACATTCATGAACGTAAATGCCAAATACTACAAGTCACTTTTAAAATGTTTTTGTTGTGTAAACCAACTAAAAAAGGGGGAAAGTTCAGATGGATCATCTAATAAGCATTAGTGTAGGTTGACGCAGTTCAGAAATGGTCTAATGGCCGCACCAAAACAAAAGGAAAACCAAAACACAGGAAGAAAAAGTGCCAACTAAAGAACATAAAATCACATCTTAAGTTGGTGGACAACAACACACTTTCACTAGTAACGACAAAATAACAAACAAGACAATAACCAAATGCGTAATAATCCAAAATACAAGCAGCAATGGGCTTCAGGTAGAATATCAAAAAGCCAGACTTCGTTCACAATTTTCATTACTAATTCTAAGGACATAAAGCCCATTATTCGAGGAACCAACTAGCAACACAACTGAACACCAGAAAACATTTGCAAATAACACCGGTAAATTGAACTAAATGACTCTCAACACAACTCCTTTTCTTCTTTCTCTTCCTCTTTCCAGCAGTCCTGCAGAACGGATTTGGGAGACCCACAGAAGGAACTCCTAGCGAACTTCTGGTAGACAATAGAACCACCCTTACCAAGTTCTTCTGGGCTCCACTCAGCAAGAGAGTAGCCCTTAACATCAAAAGAGCATATACCCTCCAGTAGCTCACAAGCAACATCAGCATGCAAAGCAATAGAAAACTCATCAGGCTGGAAACATGTCAGCACCCTCTTAACCAGAGGCCCGAGACTCGAGGAGTTCAAATCATACCCAACTGCTTCAAAGCTAGCATAACTAAAACCATCTTCCGGTGTAACATGAATAGTAGAATGTGCACCTCCTTCAATAGAATTCATGGAATAACCACAAGGATCAAACTCAAAATCGCATATATCAGAATTGGGGAGGATCTTCCTTATGCCGGATCTAGTAGTCATTTGAGCAGCCGAGCTTGATTCAGTCTTGTAAAAGACAGAAGCTTTCTCCCTATCCAAACTAGTCATGCACATCTCAAGAGTGTAGACAGGGTTCTTAGTCTGAATAGGTTCAGCCGAGGCAGAGTAAACATGCCATTTCTGAGATTTGTCGGGACTGCCCAAAATCACAGCTTTGCTGCCTGAACTAATATTCCTGAAGTAGCTATCAAGGACGGCAACTTCTTCGGAGAAGTGGCGATGAGGAAACGATTGAGCCCCAGGGAAAATGAAGCTCCCACGGGTATACTTCACTGCTTGTACTTTGAGTGAAAGGGTATCAGCCAACTTCAGGATGACCGGAATTGAAAGAAGCAACTTAGTGGTACCACAGGTCTTGATGATTATCTTGTAAGAATAAATGAAAAGGCTCGACTCAGAGAGGACATAGGAGTCAACACGCTCATTAGAAAGAGAATCAACAATGGTGCACTCAGCAGGTCCTAGGAACTCATCCAATTGTGCTTTTGACAGTGATCGAAGACCTTTTCCTTCAGGATCAGCAAAAAGGCCAGGCTCGAAAAATGAAATTTCAAGCCTCTTCTCATAACCTTCAAAACCTATGGCAGACACAGGCAATGCCACTTCCATGATGAAAAAATGTTCACAACAACTAACGAGCTTTTAAAGGAAATTGTTCACAGCCAAGGAGACAGAAGAAAGAAGCCGAAGGAGGAAAAAAAGAGTGAGGTTTTAACACGAACTAATTGACAAAAGAAACTTTTTTTTGGCTTTTTTTGTGCCTGGCGACACGTGCTAGAGAGAAGCTTAAGGACTGTCAGGATGGTTTGCGCGCGCACTGCACATATAGAAAACAACAAAGTAGCAAATAATCAGAATTATAGAAATTCTAAGGTTCATATCCAAAACAAATGAAATCCAGATACTTACGTTGGAGTAAGCAGCAGATCTGAACTTCTTGATTCCACCGTTTGGTCGAACATCTTCAATACAGTAGCCGAGGGGTGCTTCATAGACTAGGGATTTACTACTAGACTTCTTCCCACCTTTAGACTCCATTAGAACATTCAATTGTATCTGCCAATAAAATAACTAACGCTTCAGATAGAGTTTTTTTAAGAATGGTTACAGAAAAAGAACTGAAGAGTCACAATGGTTTACTGGGACTCTAAAATGCACAGAAAGGGTCAGATGACCTAAAATCAGACGCATTCCCTTGTTTTATACAGAGTGTAAAGAATGCAGAATGGCATATTTCTATTTAGGATTTCCCTTTGTAGTTAATGACACCATACACTTAGACAGATGATCAAAGAAAAGAACATTAAAGATTATCATAAACAAAACCAAATGCCTAACCAAGATGAAAAAGGAAAAGCCATAAATAATAACTAAAAAGCTCAAAAATATAATCATAAACGAACACTTCTTTTTTGAAACAATGAACAATGAACTACAGAGTAGTACTACAAACAAATACCAAAATAAATGGTTCACTATTTCAATTATACTTTCTGATAAATAAAATAATTGGTCAAAATTATTAATTTTCTATAGGAAAATAAGTGACACGAGTGGCATTCCATATTAGCTGTGCTCATATTCGATTGGTCAAAAAATTTAATTTTCTACAAAAAAAAACAAGTCTGACGAGTGAGATTCCATATTAGTTGTCTCCTCCCCACCCCCACCAACCCGCCGTCCACCGTTTAACCCCAAACCAACCACCCCCACTACCCCTCCCCCACCTAACTCATCTCCACACTACCTCAAACGCATCTCATATTCACCCCACCGCCTACCCACCACTTACCACCCGGAGTTGGATGCGTTTGGAGTGGGTATTTTCTGGAAAATACTAACGGAACATGAGAAAATAAGTAAGAAATTGCTCCATTCTGAACACACCCCTTATATCAGATTAAGACATCCCTTCAGCCAGAATATAACAGTTCGGAATGATGAAATATTAATATATAAAATACTCACAATATAAAATTTCCAAAATTTGTTTAGATCTGACTATCTCCGAAAAAATTAAAATCAACCTCCAAGATTAATAAATCCTACATCAACAAAAACAAACGAATCAGCAAACAAATTCAATAAATTAATATTAACCAAACAAAAACTACAAATTCAAATAATTAAATAATTACTTACAGGCAAATTTAATTATTGAAACCCTAGAAAAAAAGATTAATGTGAGAGGAGAAGATTTCCCGGGATTATTATTATTGTGGAAGGAATAAAGAGGAATCAGTTGGGTATTTATAGAAGCTATGCTGACGGATTTGCCCTTGTAATTTTGTGATATTACAGTCAAGTCCTCCGCGAATTTTCATCCAACTGTATACCCTGTAAAGTGGGCACATGGGAGATGGGTATCACATTCTTATCTATCCAAATCCAAGTATTCATATTACATCATTATATAGAAAGTTAATTATAATATTAGGGGTAATTTGATAGGTGGTTAGATTATGTGAATATTAGTAATATAAGAATTAATTATGAGTTATGCGGGTTCTTAAATTATAAATTAAACACTATATTAGATATATTAAATTTTACACTGCAAAAAAATGTTATCAAACATGATATTACTTATGCATGATATAATACATGAATAGCTTAGATATTAACCATCTACCATTGGTTGGTCCCGTCTGAATTAATATTAAGTAATAAAAATATATATTTTTATCCCCTTATATAAAAAAATATATTATATTTATATTATTTTTAAAATTATATATGGATAATTCGTTCACCAAAAGGATATACTTTTATATTTGTTTAATAACAAATTTTATAACCACAAAAATATAATGATATATTTATAATTATAAATGTCAAAAGACTTATAGAGCCACACAAAATAAACGTTTATTTGTAATCACACATAATTCTTCTTTTTCTTTTATATATTTCAACTGATTGGCTGATAATTAGGATATGCTGTTGCTGTATGAGAAAGGCAATAATGGGAATGGATGGAGTGGGGCAACTCTGCAGGAAAAAAATCAGATTCTCATATAGATAACTTTGTGGATATGGCCCCCTTTTTTTTTTTTTTTTTTTTAAGGGGAAAGTCCTGAAGGCGAAACCCCCACCGTACTGGGGCGCGGTCGGGTGGGATGTAAATCGAGGATATGCGCGAGTGGCGGCCTCGGGGAGAGGACCAACGGGGCACGAACCCAGCAACATCACTTGCAATATTTCAACAAAGACTGTCACCACACGGATTCGAACCCGCGACGTCAGAGTGGTTGTACCCCAATCACCTTGCCACTTACCAACTCGCATGTGCCCCTGGGGGCCTTCTTTAATAGGAGTAGCTACAAATATAAAGTGATTCCTCTTTGAGCGATTTGGCTTGGCCACTGCCACTAAAGAAAGAGTTTTGTTTTGGCTTTTGACCAAGATAAGGAGCCAGCCACAAAAGCTACCACTTAAAGAAGGTAAACCGAAGCAGACAAACAAATGAAGTCGAATTGGCCTAGCCTAACGGTTCTAGAGCCTCTACTTATTGAGTTGAGTTGTATGTCGTGCAACAGATATGCTTACATATGCACAGTCTGACGGATGAACATATGAATGCCCTCAGAAGTATTTTGCGATATGTACAAGATACTCTTTATTTTGGCTTACACCTGTACAAGTCCTCACTCTCTGGTCTCACATATTATTCTGATGTTGACTGGGGTGGATGTACTGACACTCTCGATCCACGTTGGGTTACTGTGTGTTCCTCGGAGATAACTTGCTTTCGTGGTCTTCTAAAAAACAACCTACTCTGTCTCAATCCAGTGTCGAAGATGAGCACAGAGGTGTAGTGAATGTTGTTTCTGACTCTTGTTGGATACGCAACCTTCTACTTGAGCTTCACTACCCAATCCATAAGGCTACAATGGTTTATTGTGATAATGTAAGTGCGATATATCTTTCCGGTAATCCCATTCAACATCAGCGCACTAAACACATTGAAATGGATATTCACTTTGTACGTGAGAAAGTTGTCCGTGGACAAGTTCGTGTTCTTCATGTTTCTTTTCGATATCAGATTGCTGACATATTCACTAAAGGACTTCAGCGCATACTCTTTTATAATTTTCGAGCTAGTCTCAGTGTACGAGAACCTCCCACTTCAACTGCGGGGGTGTGATAGAATACTACCATATCTTGTATATTACCATTGATAGAATATTATCATATTTTGTATATCTTTTATATTAGGTAAATTTATATTCCAATTGTAATTAGAAAGATTTAGTTACCTAGTTTGTAGTCATATAACACTATATATATTGTACACAATAATCAATGAAAGTGAAGAAACATATTCCTACATTTACTAACCCATTTGATTTTTTTGATTTTAGGAATCTCAACAAGATTTAGTCAGGCCATTCAATGAAGATGTGTCTGAGCATAAGAATTGCGTTAAGACGCTAAAATAGGTTAATAATATAACAACTATTTTGTAAGATCATGGGCCATCCCAAATTTATTATTGGGAAGTTAGAAGGAAAACATTATCTCGTGTTGTATATGACTTTAAGATAATATTTTAATAATATTGGTATAATTTAAAGATAATCAAATCAAAACCAAAAAAATATCAATTTATTTCATCGATTTGGTTTGATTTTTCGATTCGGGCCGGTTTTCACCCAAACCATGAACACCCCTGCTTGGCACCAATCATTTTGTTCCTTACCATTTCCCTTATCTCTCCCTCTTTTTTTCCATTCATTGTCTTTCTTTTTTCTTTGTTTTTTTTTTGGATTTTCATTAACGGTTTCACCATCCATTCATTGAATGACAAACTGTCATTTTATCACTTTTGGTGGAACCCATGAATTAATTAATCAATACTCCCTCCATCCCAATTTATGTAATATAATTTGATTGGACACGTAGTTTAAAAAAAAAAGATTTTTAAATATTGTGATCTTACTTGTGTGATTATAGATAATCTCGTTAAACGTAAAAGATAAAATTTAAAGTTAAATTATTATCAAATAAAAAAACATATCACTCTTTTTTAAACTGACTAAAACAAGTATTTCTTATAAATTAGAACATGAAAAATATAATATTTAGTTAAAGGTATTCAAAGTACAAGAGTTAAAATATTTAATTTTAATTATGACTTTGTGCACGAACTTTTCAAAATAATTTTTTTAGAAAGTTATAATGAAAATTATTTAACTCCCAAATAGTAATATATCTTCACGTAAAATAGGAATATAAAATAATAAACAAGTTAGGCTCCATATGAAAATTACATCTTATCCAAAACTAGTTATTTTAAGAGAATAAAATTTACCCTCCGACATTTACGTTAAACCAATACAATCTTTTTATATCATCACATCATTATAGGCAAGAAATTTCTTCTACGATTTCCTTCTCCCACCTCCACGTCAACTTTTTTCCTTTCTCTTTCCTCCACTTGCTCTTTTCCTCAAACGGTTACTCTTTAGATCATTAAATCCAAAAAACCAAGAAAACACAACTACTTGACACATCTATAACCAAAAAAAAAAAAAACATCTCAAGTTATTCAATTCTCTCATTCTATTTTTTTTAATAGCAAAGTACTATTACGAGCTCAATATATAATATATACATTCGTACATGACTAGCGTTCAATCCGATCATCAACTCAAACAACTTAAAGAAATCTTCAAGCAATTTGATCTCGATAATGATGGAAGCCTCACACAACTAGAGTTAGCCGCTCTCCTCTGCGCCCTTGGTCTGAAGCCAACGGGTGATCAAATCCACGTATTGCTAGCAAATATGGACAATAACGGTAACGGGTTAATCGAATTCGATGAGCTCGTAAATGCCATTATGCCTGACATGAACGCGGAAATTATTAGCGAATATTCTCCGAATATTCACAGTATATTTTGTAATTATGATAGATGTATATTTAAGGTAACTTAGAATTTTTATTGTATTAGGAATCAACCATTTAAGGTAAGATATGATTATTACTGTATTAGGAATCAACCTCTGTACAACTTGTTGGGTATTGCTATTGGTGAATGGGAAATGATTGGAAAGAAAAGTGGGAGTTGTCCCACATCGGTAGTGGAAAGAAAAGTGGGAGTTGTCCCACATCGGTAGTGGAAAGAAAAGTGGGAGTTGTCCCACATCGGTAGTGGAAAGAAAAGTTCTTCTACTTATAAGTAGAATTACTCTTTCTTCTCAGTAAAAGGGTTGAGGGGGCAAGGACCCCTCGCGCCGTCGTCGTCGCTCGCTCGCTCGGCTCGGCTTCGGCTTCGGCTTCGGTCAAATGATTTGATTGATAATCTTTTTGGACCAAATTTTCTTTAATTTTTAATTATTTAATTAATTATTACTTAATTAAATTAATTAAATCCAATCCTACCCGTTAGTGACCCTGACCCGCGACCTGGTTGGATCCGCGTGTCTGACCCGCGACCCGGTTCTTTCCCACATTTAAATTTCCCACCAATTTTCGGTGGTCATTCGTAAAGGTTGCAAACCTTCAGAAACAGTACTTCCATGGCTATAAATTCGTTTGATTCCTCAGAATTTTACTAACTAATTTTCTGAACTACAAAATCTTCTTCTTCTTCTGCACGAATAAATTCTGTGTGATATACTACTGTTGAGTGGTTCGCCGCTACCAGAGTTTGAAGTACTACTATTCGGTAAGATAATCGTTCTATCCCGGGAGGGGATATTCCATCAACCTCGAGTACTTGTGAGGGGAATAATTTCCTTAAGGACACACTTTGAACTAAGTGGGCTCGATTATATTCTCGAAAAATTATTCTTATTTTTTCAACACCGATTCTGTTTATTTTCGTGTTTATTGTTTATCGGTTTTTTGGAATACGATTTAATAACAATCTTAAGGAAATTATATTTTTAGATTAATCTGTATTTTGTTTTGGAGACTAAAACCTGTGTGGTTTTCTACTCCGTGTGAAATTTCATATTCTGACTTGAAGACATAAAAACTTCGTTGGAATATTAAAGTTCATACTTGTACAACGATTTGAAGAACATAAAAACTTCATCGTTGCTGCATTCTGGTTTGGAGATTAAAACTTGTGCAGTTTTCTACTCCATATGAATATTAGTATTCTGACTCGAAGATATAAAAACTTCGTTGGAATACTAAAGTTTCATAATTATACTGCAATTTGAAGAAATAAAATCTTCATCGTTTAAGTCTGTGATTGAATTGCTATTCTGGTTTTATTAACTAAAACAGTTTGTCGATTTGACAGTGACAAACGAATAATGGCAATTGAGACTGGAACTACCTCTGTAATTACTGCACCAGCGGTTACTCCTACAACCCGTACCGCTGTGCCACCGGCTGAGAAACCTGCGAAGTTCACCGGTGCCAACTTTAAAGGATGGCAGCAAAGAATGTTCTTTTAGCTTACCACCCTTGGTATGCAAAAGTTCACCAGTGAGGACCCTCCCGTGCTCGCCGCCGACATGCCGACAACCAAAAGTTCATGGTTACCGAGGCTTGGAAACAGTGATTTTTTGTGCAAAGGCTACATTTTGAGTGCCTTAGAAGATGACTTGTACAACGTCTACAAAGCAAGAGAGAGACCTCCAAAGAACTATGGAGTGCACTTGAAAAGAAGTACAAAACTGAAGATGCTTGCTTGAAGAAGTTTGTGGTTGCCAAATTCCTAGACTACAAAATGGTGGATGGAAAAACCGTTGGAACCCAAGTTCAAGAGCTTCAACTTATCTTCCATGACCTTATTCTTTGAAGGTATGGTAGTAAATGAAGCATTCCAAGTGGCTGCAATGATTGAGAAGTTGCCGCCCTCATGGAAAGATTTCAAGAATTATCTTAAGCACAAAAGAAAGGAAATGAAGTTGGAAGATCTTGTGATTCGTCTCAAGATCGAGGAAGATAACAAAACCGCTGAGAAGAGGTACCGTAAGACTTCACCAATTGAAGGGGCAAACATCGTTGAAGATGCTTCGCTCGAAAAAGAACAAGAAAAGGAAAAGGCCTTCGGAAAGGAGAAGGATTCCAATAAGAAAAAGTTCAAGGGCAACCGCTTTAATTGTGGGAAAGCCGGCAAAGCCCCGTTGTCGTCTCCCGAAAAAGAACAAGGGAAAAGGACAAGCCAATATGGTGGAAAAGAATGATGATATGAATGATCCGTGTGCAATGCTATCGGAGTGCAATTTGGTTGGAAACCCAAAGGAGTGGTGGCTTGATTCTGGTGCTACTCGACATGTTTGCGCTACAAAAGAAGCATTTGCAACCTATGCTCCCGCTGGACCCGAAGAGGTACTTGTTTATGGGAAATACTTTGCAACAGCCAAGGTTGAAGGATATGGGAAGATACTTCGAAGATGACTTCCGCAAGGTCCCGACTCTCAACAATGTTATGCACGTTCCAACAATTCGGAAGAATTTAGTTTCAAATGGACTACTCGTCAAAAACGGGTTTAAGTGTGTGTTGGTTAGTGAGAAAATTGTATTAAGTAAGAATGATTTGTTCATAGGAAAGGGCTACCTCACCGAGGGCCTTTTCAAACTCAATGTAATGGTTGTTGACGTATTAATAAAAATTCACTTCGTCTTACTTATTGGAGTCAAATGATTTATGGCATGTTCGTTTAGGACATGTCAACTACAAAACCTTGCGAAAATTGATTAATTTAGAAGTATTGCCTAAATTCGAGTGTAATAAATCTAAATGTGAAATCTGTGTTGAATCTAAGTTTGTTAAACATCCATATAAGTCTATTGATAGGAATTCAAATCCTTTAGACTTCATTCACACGTATATATGTGATATGAAGTCAATACCATCTCGCGGTGGGAAAAAGTATTTTATAACTTTTATTGACGATTGCACTCGATATTGTTATGTGTATTTGCTTAATAGTAAGGATGAAGCAATTGATGCATTTAAGCAATACAAAAACGAAGTGGAAAATCAATTGAATAAAAAGATAAAAATGATTAGAAGTAATAGGGGTGGAGAGTACGAATCTCCTTTTGCGAGATATGTTTAGAATATGGAATTATTCATCAAACTACGGCCCCTTACACACCACAATCAAATGGAATTGCGGAAAGGAAAAACCGAACATTAAAGAAAATGATGAATGCCTTATTAATAAGTTACGGTTAACCGCAAAGCTTGAGGGGGGAGGCTATCCTTACAACAAACCGAATACTCAACAGGGTGCCCCACAGCAAAACACAATCTATTCCATATGAACTATGGAAAGGAAGAAAACCCAACTTGAAATATTTCAAAGTGTGGGGGTGTTTAGCAAAGGTCCAAGTTCCTTTGCCCAAAAGGGTAAAAATCGGACCAAAAACTGTGGATTGTGTTTTTATTGGCTATGCTACAAACAGCAAAGCTTGTCGGTTTTTGGTTCACAAATCGGACAATCCCGAAATTCATGTTAACACGGTAATTGAATCAGATAATGCTGAATTCTTTGAAAACATTTATCCGTATAAAACTGAATGTGAGTCGTCAAGTGAAAAATCTAAACGACCGCGGGAAGAACCAAAGGAAAATACACCAAGTAAAGAGGATGCAAGGCGTAGCAAACGTCAAAGGACATCTACTTACTTTGGACCAGATTTTGTGACATTCTTGCTTGAAAATGAGCCTCAAACATTTAAAGCAGCAATGTCTTTTTCTGATTCAACATTTTGGAAAGAGGCAGTCAATAGTGAGATTGAATCAATTTTGAACAACCATACATGGGAATTGGTTGATCTTCCTCCTGGAAATAAACCTTTAGGATCAAAATGAATTTTTAAAAGGAAAATGAAAGCTGATGGCACTATTGACAAATATAAGGCAAGACTTATAGTCAAAGGTTATAGACAAAAAGAAGGCCTTGATTACTTTGACACATACTCGCCGGTAACAAGAATAACATCTATTCGGGTGTTAGTGGCACTGGCGGCCATATATGGTCTTGAAATCCATCAAATGGATGTCAAGACAGCTTTCTTAAATGGAGAATTGGAGGAAGAAATTTACATGGAACAACCTGAGGGTTTTGTGGTTCCTGGTAAAGAAAAGAAAGTGTGCAAACTTGTTAAGTCACTTTATGGACTTAAACAAGCACCCAAACAATGGCATGCAAAATTTGACCAAACAATGTTGGCAAATGGATTTAAGATTAATGAGTGTGACAAATGTGTTTACATTAAAAATACTCCAAATCATGAAGTCATTGTTTGTTTATATGTTGATGACATGTTGATAATGAGTAGAGATATTACCGATATAAATGCTACGAAGCATATGCTGGCTAGCAAATTTGATATGAAAGACTTAGGAGTTGCTGATTTGATCTTAGGCATCAAAATTCATAAAACTCCACAAGGTCTAGCATTATCGCGGCCTCATTATATTGAAAGAGTACTTGACAAGTTTAAGTATTTAAATTTCAATGTTGTAAAGACTCCAATTGATGTAAGTTTTGCACTTCAAAAGAATAAAGGTGAAAGTGACTCACAATTGGACTATGCACGAGTTTTGGGAAGTTTGATGTATATTATGAATTGTACACGACCGGATATAGCATGTGCTATAAGCAAGCCGAGTCGATTCACGAGTAATCCCAATCAAACTCATTGGATGGCAATGAAACGAGTCTTGGGGTATTTAAAACACACCCAAGACTATGCTTTGCATTATAACAAATATCCCGCCGTGATCGAAGGATATAGTGATGCAAATTGGATCACCGGATCATTTGAAGTTAAATCCACGAGTGGTTATGTTTTCACAATTGGGGGTGGATCGTGTCTTGGAAATCATCAAAACAGGACATGCATCGCCCGCTCTACAATGGAATCGAATTTATAGCTTTAGACAAGGCCGGTGAAGAAGCCGAATGGCTCCGGAATTTCTTAGAAGATATTCCATTCTCGCCCAAACCTTTGGCTCCTATATGTATACATTGTGACAACAAGCAAAGAATAGGTAGGGCGGGGAGCGTAATGTACAACGGAAAATCTCGTCACATACGACGAAGACACAATACCGTTAGACAACTCCTCTCTAGTGGCGTTATCACGATTGACTATGTAAAGTCAAGAGATAACGTGGCGGATCCACTTACAAAAGGCTTATCTAGAGAGGAGTTAGTAGATCATCAATGGGAATGGGGTTAAGGCCGAGGATAAGTCATCATGGCGGTAACTCTACCTAGTAGACTGGAGATCCCAAGAGCTAGGTTCAAGGAGATCAAACAAAGTTGTGACTGACGGTTCAACATTGTCAAATAACTCAACCCATTCTCGGATGAAGACAATGTTCAGAAATAAGGATAAAACCTTATGGCTTGTTAATGAGTTAATAAAGCATTAAGGTTATTTAATGATTATCTAAATCGGCGTGTATGACCGGATAATGTGGCTATAGGACCACATGTTTAGAAATCACCTATGTGAGTGTTAAGTGTAAGCCGCTTTAAAGGGGAATGACAAGAAAGGCCCATTCTCTACACACTTATGAAACCAGGAGGTGTTCATGGCTGAAACGAACACAACCGTGAGAACCATAAACGGTTGAGGGTTGATTGTGTGACTTATGTTGTCTAGGTATACAACAAAGTTCGACGGTTCAAAGATATCAAATCTACCGATTGATCGAGTATATCCGATATAAGTTCACTACGGAAAGTTCAAAGGGAAACCTACTTATCCAGATGCAATCAATTCTCGCTTGTATATCACACTTGTCCGCGCTTTTATATTATAGCCATTCCCCATTCATGTGGGGGATTGTTGGGTATTGATATTGGTGAATGGGAAATGATTGGAAAGAAAAGTGGGAGTTGTCCCACATCGGTAGTGGAAAGAAAAGTGGGAGTTGTCCCACATCGGTAGTGGAAAGAAAAGTTCTTCTACTTATAAGTAGAATTACTCTTTATTCTCAGTAAAAGGGTTGAGGGGGCAAGGACCCCTCGCGCCATCGTCGTCGCTCGCTCGCTCGGCTCGGCTTCGGCTTCGGCATCGGCATCGGCATCGGCATCGGCTTCGGATTTGGATTTGGATTTGGATTTGGATTTGGATTTGGTCAAATGATCTGATTGATTGATAATCTTTTTGGACCAAATTTTCTTTAATTTTTAATTATTTAATTAATTATTACTTAATTAAATTAATTAAATCCAATCCTACCCGTTAGTGACCCTGACCCGCGACCCGGTTGGATCCGCGTGTCTGACCCGCGACCCGGTTCTTTCCCACATTTAAATTTCCCACCAATTTTCGGGGTCGTTCGAAAGGTTGCAAACCTTCGAAACAAGATACTTCCATGGCTATAAATTCGTTTGATTCCTCAGAATTTTACTAACTAATTTTCTGAACTACAAAATCTTCTTCTTCTTCTGCACGAATAAATTCTGTGTGATATACTACTGTTGAGTGGTTCGCCGCTACCAGAGTTTGAAGTACTACTATTCTGGTAAGATAATCGTTCTATCCTGGGAGGGGATATTCCATCAACCTCGAGTACTGTGAGGGGAATAATTTCCTTAAGGACACACTTTGAACTAAGTGGGCTCGATTATATTCTGAAAAATTATTCTTATTTTTTCAACACTGATTCTGTTTATTTTCAGTGTTTATTGTTTACTGGTTTTTTGGAATACAGATTAATAACACAACTATATATATTGTGATTAATGAAAGGAATCCCTAAGGGAAATTATTCCATTTTTACATGATATCAAGAGCCAAACCCTAATCTCCCCTCTATTTTTTTTCTCACGGCCAAAACCCCCCATCTTCCCTTCATCTCGGCCGGCGGCAACAAGGTTGCCACCATGTCTTCCCCCACTAATTGCGGTTCATCCACTGGCACACTTGACAACCCCTCTCAACGTTCATTGTCTCCTTTTCATCCGGCATTTGTCGTTAACAACATCAAGAATTTTATCCCTATAATTCTTGACCAAGAAGACTGTCAATATTCCATGTGGATGGAATTATTCTATATTCATGCATGTGCATACAATGTGCTCGACCATATTGATGATTCTGTTCCTCGTCCCACCGATGTTGCAGACTCAACCTGGCGTCGCCTTGACACCATCGTTAAACAATGGATCTACTGCACCATCTCTAAAGACTTGTTGTGCACTATCATGAAAACAGGTGTCACGACACGTCCAACCTTAGCATTCGGCCTCCTCCCTCTCCGACTGAGGGGGAGTATTAGCGAATATTCTCTGAATATTCACGGTATATTTTGTAATTATAATAGATATATATTTAAGGTAACTTGGGATTCTTATTGTATTAGGAATCAACTATTTAAGGTACAAGGAGTTGTCTGATATGATGCAAGAAGCTGACACGGATGGTGATGGTGTTATATGTTTTAATGAGTTTGCTAATATTATGGGAAGATCTGCGGCTGATATTCTCGGATTAACCGTTTCCTGATTTAAACTTTATGGGTTCAAAATTGAAATTTCACTGCATCCCGTCTAATTTTATTAGGTTTGAAATCTATTGTGTTTACTTTTTTATTAGGTTTTAGACTGATTTATGTGTAGAGTTTGAATCAAAGCTAATGATTCGAATAAACCGGTGGCTCTTTCACTAGATCTGCCTCTGCTCCTAATTAGAAGGTGGTATACTTACCAGTATATATCTTAGAGCGGTTTTCCGGAATGGTAACTATGTGATATATTTTGTGTCATTTTCATGTAACATGGATTAACTGATTCTAATTGTAGATGTACTCAGGATTTGAATGCTACGGGTTTTGATTTGAAATTCTACCACATCCCATCTTTCTTCTTCTTCTTTTTTCGTAGGGAACAGGTTGAAGCTTATTATTTGTATGTATTTAGTAGTTTTTTTGAACATGTACATACATATAATGTCTAAGCTAATTAAGACAGTTATCTGAATGAACCCGTAGCTCTTTCACTAGATCATCCCATACTCCAAATTAAATGGTGGTTTGTTTACCGGTATGTTAGAGTGATTTTCCGGTATGTTAAGGTGGGGTCTTTTTTTCCCTGTCATTTTCATGTGACATGGCATCATTAATTAACGTTACAACTTACAAGTTGTTGTTGGTTGATCCAGTTGTAGAAGATGACTTTGATGGTTTTAGACTTGGTCCCATTGATGACCTTTTGATTGTATATATTTTGTGCATTGATTTTTTCTTTGCATCTTAGTCTTTCTTTTTTATTTTTTTTTAGCTTGTGTATCTTAGATCAGGTTATATAAGCCTCAATGTATTTTATTTAAGGAGTATAATCCCCATAGTTATTTGTATCTATCTTTTTAACTTTTTGTCATTATTTTTCTTTACATGAATTATTTATATGCGCCAAATGGACTTCTTATTAGTAATTTAATACTATGCAATGTATGCATGAAAAGTCAAAGAGGGTTTCTTTTGGACCACTTGTATGACAAACATTATCTCCTCAAGATCTTAATATAGGTTATGGGGAAACCACCCAAGAGATTTAGAGTTTTCAGAATAAAATTATTTTCTACTGGGCGAGTTTTATCTCAAAATGAAATTTTTCCATATATATATTAAAATTAGTCAGACTCCAAATGAATAATAGACAATGAAGGGGAAACAAAATATACGTACTAAGCAAGACTAGCTAGATATTAGATGTTAGTTATTCCTTCTATTTCAGTTATATGATATAATTATTTTTGAGAAATAAAAAATTATCTCTAATAATGGATTTTTAAATATTTTTAAACTGAAAAAATATATATTCTAATTCACATTAACAAAAAGATAAGTAATTTTGATTCCTGTACCGGAACTTTCACATAAATGAGTATATATAGTGGCGCATATTAAATGAGACCACCTCGGGCATTGGGGAAGACAAACTGGAAATTCCAACGGTGATTAGATGATATGGTCATAAAGATTCCTTTTTTTTTTTTGGGCATAATGTATTTAGTGTACATTTAAATTATTGTTGGTTTTAATATCTTTTTATATTGGGTTAATTGGTAGCTTTTATCTCCCTGGATGTTGATATTACTAAGAGAATGTATCCATTTTTTTGGGCGGGTGAGATTGATGAAAAACCGATAAATTACTTTAGGTAGAGTATTTTTCAATCGATAATCGTCATATAGTCTGTTGCTCCTAAACGCATACACAAATACACATGATTGTATAAGTAATAGGGTGATTGAGAATTGAGTGTCAAACCTACAAAGACTTGTGATTAATTATTTACTAAATTAAACGATCTAAATTATCTATACAAGAAGTAAACCCAAAAATATAATTATCAACTAACGAAAAAATAAGAGAAAACAAATAATGAACTTCAACTAAGAAAGAACGGGTTTTTATCGGAGGAGAAAGATTTAGGTTTATGACCACTAACAATCCAGTTGAGTCTTTCAATCGTACATATATTGATTTCCCTGAGTTACTAGTTGACGTGTTGATATTAACTTTATGAGTATCTCTCCAATTTCTCACAAGTCCATTCAAACTACTCTAACGCCTATATTTATATGGTCATCAGAAATAACAATAACACATTTAAATCTCCGTATTCAACTAAGCGGGGCTAAAGGCTATATTTCTATACTCATTAGCGAAACGATTCCCTATCTAGGTTCACGAACAAGCTCTACTTATTCTTTTTACGCACACAATTTCCTTTCTCAAGTTCAATTAACGCGCCACGGATAGTGTTCAACTATTTCGCCAAATAATCAAACAATTAAGATCAAGAATAAATAAATAACCCACAGATGAAAATCAATAGATATAAACGATAATCAAACATCAACTTTCATGATAGCACCAAAACCCTAGAACTAACGAGTTTAGTTCCACATAGACATTAAGGAAAAACAACAAATCATCTGAATAAAAACGTAAAAATAAGTATTACAGAGAAAAAAATGTAAAATCCAATCACTAAGGTCTTCACGACGGCTCCACGCTTTCTCTAAGTCAAAAATTATAAAAAAATCATGTAAAAAACATATTTATGATACTAAAAAACTTGGGCTTTTAAAAATCAATTTCAAATCAGACCAGGAAAAATATCGCGGCTCGCGCTATCCTTGCGTCGCAATTGTGGCACAGAAGGCAAACAAAACTTCTGAAACAGGAATTGGCTGCGACATGCTCGCGGTGCAACCTCATCGCAAGCCAAAGGTATGCTACCAGTAGCGTATTTCATCCAAAGTCCAATATAATTCATGTAATGCTTGCTGCATTTGCTGCTTCTTACTAATTACGATGCCACGTACTGACATGCAACTCAGTTTTGTCTCTTTTGCACATTTTGATTTCTCCACCATTAGACAATAATTATCCATAAACATTAGGCCCACTTTTTACTTGTTCATGGCACTTATACAAACATTGATTAATCTGTTGGTAAAACTTTGTGTTAAATGTATCCGAAAGGTTAAACAAGAAGAAGGTTGAGTCGAGAGATGGATCTCTGTGTTTAAGATAAAATTGCCCCGTATAGATGTTTTTACGGTGATGGACAATAGTCTCCCAAGATAAAACAACAACCAATCAATTGTACAAAGCAAATACAGTCGATTCTTGCGAAGAAGAAAATAAATAAGAACAAATTGCTAAAGAAGGAGAACAAAAAAGTGTGTTTTCTGTTTCTGTATTTCGTAAGAGGAAGAGTATTACGTTTTATGTTCTCTGTTTTCGATCAGAAGCAGAATTCGTAATGTTCTGTGTGTTCTCCCTTTTCGATTTGAACAGAAATGTTTAATTTATAAGAGCAGAAAGGGAAGCAACGTTATGTTCTGTTGAACAGTCATGTCTATTGGTTGGTGTGCTTTAGAGCCATTGTAACGTTCCGAAAAACTTCAGGGACCAAAATAATGACCCGAAACCTAGCCCGGACCGGACGGGCGGGCGGGCGGTGGCGGCGCACGTGTGGGGCATAGCCCCGAACCCAAGCTCACCTAGGTCCTCTCCCTTCTAAACACATGGGTTACCCCTTAGGGTCCCAAACCCTTACTCAAACTTAAAGTTTATATATTGCACAATCCTTCCATCTTCTACCAATGAGGGAGATTTGTCATTTTTGGCCAAAAACACTCCATCTTTTCATGTCTCAAACACCTTACTTTGTGTACCAATATCTCTTTTATTTCTTAATGAAATTTGACGATACTTGGCACTAACATCATCTACTCACTTAGTAGATTAGGCATGTGCGAAGAAACGATGTTTCCAACATAAGGGCCCCACATGTTTAAGTCATTAAAGACGGGATAAACTCAATCCCACATTAGTAAAATTTCCAACAATCCCCTTTTGAAAGAGAATTGGTGCACACAGGGTGCCAGAGTTCAACAATATTTCAGCGGAAAGATATTGCATCAGAAAAGGTAGCTTTCGGCTTTGAACCTTCCTTAGTCGATTACCATCGGATTTACTTACTGCGCAGAGAACGTGATGTCTTGAACTGTCAGTATTTAGTGTAAACCAAGACAATGATATCAACACAATAACTCTCCTTATTCAGTTCTTCTTATTGTTTTGTCCGTTGTGGCCATGTACACCGCTTAGATTCTTAAGTGCGTACATTTGAAGCAACCTTTCTTCGTACTTAAATATGTGATCTCCTATAAGGTATGTTGCTCTACCCCACTCGCAAGTGTTAGGAATCATTAACGGTTTTAGAAACTTATCATTTACCCATTATGCAAGTAGCACTTAATGTCTATCGCGGGAACGGCTTTGGAGTTATCATTCTTTAAATAATGATAATCCAAAGTGCTCTTACTTCAAGTGAAGCGCTAAATTGAATCTCTATAGTTTAGTTTTCTCATTGAACCAAATTCTTGGAATCTCCAGTCAGTAAGGTTGGGTTACTACCATAAAGATTCTTATTGTTTGGGTTATAAGCCAATTCCCCTAGACAGGCATAATATTTGATCTTTGGGTAGGCCTTTAGTTAATGGATCCGCTAAGTTATCATTTGATTTGACGTAATCAATAAAAATGACACTCGTAGTGATCAACTGCCTAGCGGTCTTATGCCTCCGATGAATGTGTCTAGACTTGTCGTTGTACATATTACTCTGTGCCCTTCCTAAAGCCAATTGGCAGTCACATTGAATCATAACCGAAGGCACGGGTTTATCCCAACAAGGGATATCCTCTAAGAAGTCGTGAAGTCACTCTGCTTCTTCTCCTGTTTTGTCCAAAGCGATAAACTCTGATTCCATCGTGGATCGGGCGATGCATGTTTGCTTAGAGGATTTCCAAGACATAGCCCCACCACCAATTGTAAAAACATACCCACTGGTGGATTTGTTGTTCTTTATGTCCGATATCCGGTTTGCATCACTATATCCTTCCAGTCCGGCTGTATATCTTGAATAATGTAATCCGTAAGTCAGCGAATATTTCAGATATCATATTATTCAATTTAGCGTCTTCCAGTGATCATTTCCAAGATTACGAGTAAACCTAGCCAACTTATTGACTGGATAAGCGATATCGGGTCGTGTTCAGTTTGTAATATACATTAAACTACCAATTACCTGTGCATATTGCTCTTGGAATATGGGTGCACCACAATTTTTATCAATTCTATGATTCATATCTATTTGTGACTTTATAGGGGGCAATCAAATACATCAAATTTCCTCAAAACATCTTCAATGTAATGAGATTAAGATAAGACCAGTCCGTCAGATGTCTTAGAAATCTTAATTCCTAATATTAAATCTGCAATACCCATATCTTTCATGTCAAAGCATTGTTTCAACATATTCTTGGTTTGCAGGATCACGTTTAGACTACTTCGGGTGATGAGTATGTCATCTACGTAAAGGTATATCATGACAAATGAGTCAGAGTTCCCTTTGATATAGATACATTTATCACATTCATTTATGGAGAAACCGTTTGATAATAGAGTATTATCAAACTTTTTATGCCATTATTTCGGGGCTTGTTTGAGTCCGTACAGAGACTTAACAAGTCGACATACTTTCTTTTCTTGTCCTGGAATTACATACCCCTGGGGTTGTTCCATATATATTTCCTCTTCCAACTCTCCGTTTATGAAGGCTGTCTAACATCTATTTGATGTATCTCAAGGTCACACAAAATTGCAATGGCTATGAATACCCTTATGGACGTTAATACAGACATATGGGAGTATGTGTCGAAGTAATCAAGGCCTTCATTTTGTCTGTAACTTTTGACTACTAATCTGGCCTTATACTTGTCAATAGTTCCATCTTCTTTGTACTTTCTTTTGAGTATCCACTTACAACCCAAAGGTTTGCTTCCCGGAGGAAGATCAACCATTTCCCAAGTATGGTTTTGCATGATGGAATCTATTTTGCTTTCTATAGCTTCTTTCCAAAGCGGTGCTTCTGGAGTTGATAATGCTTCCTTAATTGTCCTCGATTCATTTTTAACAGTATAGGTTAGAAAAGATGGACCAAATGTTTTATCCTTTTTGGCCCTTTTGCTCCGTCTTGGTTCAACCTCCGGAACCCTTAAGTTCTGTAGGTTTGGAACATTAAGTTCCGGATAGTCAGTAAATTTTGAATCCTATAGATCTGGAACGTCTAGTTCCAGATAATCAGAAGCTCCCAGGTCTTGTTGATTTTGAGCATTATGTTCATAAATTCGTTTGTGCGAAATTATTTCTTTTTCCTTTCTAGGAAAGATTTGTTCAAAGAATTCAGCATTCCTTGATTCCATGATTGTACCCTCGTGGATATCAGGTATCTCTGACTTATACACTAAGAAGTGATAAGCACTATTGTTATTTGCATATCTACTGAATATGCAGTCTACAATCTTAGGTCCAATTTTGACTTGTTTTGGTTTAGGTACTTCGACCTTTGCCAAACAGCCCCACACTTTCAAATATTTGTAAGTGGATTTCTTTCCTTTTCATAATTCATATGGAGTTTTATCCTTACGCTTATGCGGAACAGTATTGAGAATTGTATTAGCGGTAAGAATCGCTTCGCACCATATGTTTTGGGCTAAACTGGAATTGATAAGTAAAGCATTCATCATTTCCTTTAACATACGGTTTTTGTGCTCGGCAATACCGTTAGACTGAGGCGAGTAAGGGGCGGTCGTTTGATGAACAATGACGAATTGAGCACAATATTCTTCAAACAGTGCTACATATTCTCCCCCTCTATCACTACGAATTGCCTTAATCCGTAGGTTTAGTTGATTTTCAACTTCTGCTTTGTAACGTTTAAATACTTCAAATGCTTCGTCTTTACTTTTCAAAAAGTAAACATAACAATACCTTGTACTGTCATCAATGAAAGTCACAAAGTACTTGTTCCCCCCTCTAGTTTGCACAAACTTTAAATCACATATGTCGATGTGAATAAGTTCTAGAGGAGCGGTGTTTCTTTCGACTGAATGGAAAGATGATTTGGTTAATTTTGCCTCTATGCACACCTCACATTTATGTTGAGGGTTTATGTTGAAAGAAGGCAACAATTCCAACTTTACTAACTTTTGAATGGATTTGTAGTTAACGTGTCCTAATCTATGATGCCATAAATTAGAATACTCAAGCAAGTATGTAGAATGCTTTATTTCATTAGATGAACGGATTACATACATAACATTCATTTTGAAGAGGCTGTCAAAATTACCATTCTTAGTTATTACAAACTTGTTGGACTTAAAAACTAGTCTAAAACCAGTTTTGACCAACAGTGGCCCTGAAACCAAGTTCTTGCGGATGTCAGGGACGTGCACCACTTCCTTTAGAGTGATCTCTTTGCCTGAAGTCATTTTGAGGACAACCTTTCCAACCCCTTGCACCTTAGAGGTGGCGTTGTTGCCCATGAACAACTTATTGCCCGTGACTGGGGCGTAAGAGGAGAATGCATTCTTGTCAAAGCAGATGTGATGGGTTGCACCCGTGTCTATCCACCATTGGCTTGGGTTCTCAACCAGATCTGCCTCCAGAACCACTGCCGAGAAATCCATAATCTTATTGTCAAGATCCGGAGGATTACCCTGGTCTTGTACAACGTTAGCCTCTGCCTTGCGTTTGTTCTTGGCCTTCAGGTCATTTGTGACCTGGATATTTTGGCCCACTTCAGTCGTTGTGTTAGACTGAGTGTACATTGCATCGCCACCAGAGGGAAGATCTTTTATTTGAGATCGTGACAAGCTCAACGCAGTAAGATAGAACAACATCTTTAGTCTCTTTTTCTTGTTGTAATTGTTATCCAGAACCTTTCCTGGGCGTTTGGTTTGAAACTGTCAGAAGCAGGGACAACAATATTTTTTTGAGCAGTGCCTTGATCAGCAGCAGCATAACTAGCAACAATGCCTTGAACAACAGCAGCAGAAGTCGAAACAAAACTGTTGACAGGAGTAGAACCAGAACTACCAACGGAATTGTTAACAGAACTGTCAACATAATAGTTGGCAGAAACATAGCGAAAATCAGAATTAGAACCAGAACTGGAAACACAACTGTTGACAGGCATCTTTCGAACACTCAAAAAATTGTCTCTTAAAATTGTTGGTAAAACTTGATGTTAAGTGTATCCGAAAGGTTAAACAAGAAGAACACTGATCAAAAGATGACTCTCTGTCTTTAAGATAAAATTACCTCATATAGATGCTTTTACGGTGATGAACAATAGTCTCCCAAGATAAAACATCAACCAATCAATTGTACAAAACAAATACAGTCGATTATAGCGAAGAAAATAAATAAGAATACATTGCTGAAGAAAGAGAACATAAAAATGTGTTTTCTATTTTTGTATTTCGTAAGAGGAAGAGTATTAAAATAGTCTTCCAAGATAAAACAACAACAATCAACAAAGCAAAGCAAACTGTGTTGATCCTAGCAAAGTAAATGAATATAGAACAGATTGCTGATTTCTGTATGTGTTCTGTGTACTGTTCCGCGTTTGTATAGAACTAAACAGAAGAAAGTATCAGAAATTATGTAAGAATTGTGTTGTGTGTATTTAATTTGAACAGAAACGTTCAATTTATAAGATCAGAAAAGGAAGACAGCCCACAACCCGTGACCCGAGAACCCAAACCCGACCTAGACCGGGCGAGCGGGCGGCGCGCGTGTGGGGCTTAGCCTCGAACCCAAGCTTACATAGGTCCTCTCCCTTTAAACACACGGGTTACCCCTTGGGGTCCCAAACCCTTACTCAAACTTAAAGTTTATATATTGCACAATCCTTCCATCTCCTACCAGTGAGGTAGATTTGTCATTTTTGGCAAAAAACATTCCATCTTTTCATGTCTCAAACACCTTACTTTGTGTACCAATATCTCTTTCATTTTTAAACGAAATTTGAAGATACTTGGCACTAACATCATCTACTCACTTAGTAGATTAGGCATGTGCGAAGAAACGATGTTTACGACATGCGGGACTCACGTGTTTAAGTCATTAAAGATGATAAACTCAATCCCATATTAGTAAAATTTCCAACATAATCTTCATTCTCATATCTTCATCGTCCATCCTTTTATTTATTTACAATTCATTTTTTCTTCTTTTCAATAATTTTGGCTCAATTTGCTTCGAACTCTTCGATTTTACAATTTTTTATTTTTATATAATAAAATATAATATTAAATATAAAATAATATAATAATACTCAAAAGACGATTAAAAGTACTAAAATGTGAGACAAATAATAGATAAATATATGTAATATTGGCCGAACATCATAGTCATATATGATAGTTTATTTGTTCCAATTATGTTTTTCTTCTTACTTCTTCTTAATATACCACTCATATGTTACCTCAACTTATATTTATCGATTAGATGCAATATCCATTTATTTTAATTGTATTCTTTTTTCTGGCGAGTTCTGTAAAAATACTTTTTTAGAACTCCATTATTTTATATGTTATCCCTCTGCCAATTTAAGTTTATTTTAGTTAGCCGGGAACAAAGCTTAAGAAAAAAGAAACTTTTGAATCTTGTGGTCCTAAATTAAGTATGTGTGTAATGTACTATAATATCTTATGAATCTTGTGGTTTTAAACTTGCGACGTATGATATTTGAATTGTCAACTTACTAAATATAAAATGAGATACTCTTTTAGAGACAAAGCAAAAAAGAAGGGCACTTAAATTGGGACGAACAAACTAGTGTTTTTAGTCAAAATGATGAATTGTTAACTGTGTATGTATTTCTTCTTATTTGATCTTTAGATACAATGATGATATTGACTTTGGTACAAATTTTTTAAATTTTGCACAAAAATGTCCTTTGTCCAAAATAGTTAAGATAATATTAAGATGACTGATAATTTGTTTCATCTTTAACCGATAAAATTAGCACGCCAAAATGGGTTGAGACATGACATGATGCCTACCGAGTACCAACTTGCCCTGAGCGAATTAATTTAGTATAATAGCTACCTACTTCATGTCCATGTAGCACAATTCATTTAATCAACAATAATATAAATTAATTAATGTACTGTGAATATCAAATCAACATGTTTGTTATTAATGTAATGTGAATTATCAAATCAACATGTTTTTAACCGAGACATAAATTAAAGATGTCATTCACAAAATGATACGAAATATCCATAACTTCAAATTATAACTCTAACACAATCCATGGAGCATATATTTATGACCCTTTAAGAATGAATAAGAATGAAGTGACGAGGTTAGCCAGCAATAACCAAAAAAAAGAAGAAAGAATGACAATGTGACTCGTGCACCACAATTTCAAGGTGCGCTCACCAAAATAGAGGAGATGCAAGATCCTAGCTCGCACGTGAACCGTTGTGCTCAAAATTATGGTTAGGCATTCGGTTAGAAAATTTTAAATATCGAATTTGATAATTCTGTAATCGATAGTTGAAAGTAGATACTAAATACTAATACTGAACCGAAAAAGTACAGTTCGATAATTCGATAATCAAACTTCGATTCGGTACATATTCGGTAATACCATACTAAAGTTGAAGTCGATTGTATTATAAATTTAATATCGTTGCTCCAATTATATTTCTATTTTTAGATGTACAGCTTCATAAATAAGAAGTCAGTAAATAGTCAAAAAGAGTATACTTCCCAGTTTATCCAAAAATCTAAGTACATATAAAAATCTCAACTCCACTAATGTAATTAGAAGCAGATAGCTAGTAGCAATACAGAAAAAAGCTCCATGATAATCATCAACAGCATCTTGACTCTTTTGCAAATGGAACACCTTATGAAGAACCAAAAGGAGAGAAAAATCTAGGCTTGAACTAATCTAGCGACATTTGTCTGAAGTTGCTACTTTGTTTATAGTCACTCAGATACTCAAGAGTCAGATATAAAATAGAGAAAAGAATGTAGATGTCCCCTCCAAGCAAAATAATCACCCCGGGGCGACTTAAAAAGTTGGGGCCTAAAGCGAAATTTTAATGAGAGACCTTAATTTTTTGTCACGAAAACGAGAATTATATATATATATATATATATATATATATATATATATATATATTTCATTTGAAGTCTATCTTTTGAGGATTTTTGTTAGATATCTCACTAACTTCTTCAAGAGCGCAATTTGCAATTGTATCAAAAATTCAATTTCTTCTTATCTTTTTGATTGAACAACCGGATACATAATTTCTAGTTGACATATTTTATATTCTAAAAAAATAGTTAACAAAATAAAATATATTACGCAGTAAAATATCAAAACAAGCAAGTTGGAGATGAAAACAATACTAAAAGTTGAAATCAACCGTGAGTTTTCTTTTTTATCAATATACTAAAAATAGATTGAATATTTATACTATACTTTACTTACTTATTTAGGGCCTTCTTTACGGTCAATTAGTTAACTATATTTTTGTAATGACAAAAAGTACTCAATGTACTTAATAATTTTCAAAAGAAAAATGTAACCTATATTGATGAAAAGTGAGGCCCTCACAAATGAGAGGCCTAAAACCTAAGCTTTAGTGGCTTTACCCTATATAGAACTCGCTATACCCCTCCTAAATTAATTACACACTCATACTCCTAAAATTAGGATATCAGTATGGCATCAGCCTCTCTCATATACCGTGATGGTATCGCGGAGGATTTCTTTCATTTTATTAAAAATATTAATTAGCCCTCTATGAAACTCATATGGTATATATAATATACCGTTAGAATATCATAAATGATCATGTTCATTTATTTAAAAAATAACTTTCTTAAAAAACCTCTATAATATCATCATCTTATTACATATACTAAGATGTTATCACAGACTGCTTCATTTCTTCAATGAGACGCTCCTCAGTTTTCCATGATACCATCATAGTATATACCGTATATTGAGATGGTATCAAAGAGAATTGCTTCAATACGTCCTTCAATGAGACACTCTCTTAGTCCTCAATGATATCATCATAGTGTATATAAATATATTGAGATGGTATCATGGAGGACTGCTTTAGTCTTTTTCTTAGTCCTTTATAATACAATCAACAACAACAGCACATCTAATGTAATTTCATTAGTGGGGTCTGGAGAGGGTAGGATGTGCGCATACCTTACCTTTGCGGGGTAGAGAGGTTGTTTCCGATAGACCCTCGGCTCAAACGAAACGTAATCAATGAAGGGTTGCATGAAAAATAAGACAACAAAAAAATCAAGTTATGAAACAAATGGTACAACATAGTGATACACACATAAATATAATGATCGGCGCGATATCAAAATAATACAACTAAGAAAAGGAGAAGAGGATATGGAAAGGCTAGCCCTCCACCTCTCTCACACACAGCGCAACAAAACTCAAATACCTACTATCCTTCTACCATAATCCTCGATCGGCAAATTTTCCTATCTAAGGCCATGTCCTCAGTCAACTGGAACTGGGCCATTTCCTGTCTAATCACCTTCCCCTAATTCTTCTTCTTTCATGATACCATCATGATATATAAATATAGTGCGATGGTATTATGGAGGAAGGATTTGGGCGAGTGTGTATGGGTTAAATATTTTTGATCGGCTGGGTAAAAGCGAAATTAATTTAGAAGGAGGGGCATGGGTAGACAAATATTTTATATTTTAAGAGTATTTTGTGTTGTTTTCCCTATAAAGTACAATCAGTGATAGCTCATAGTGACTAAGGACTCTATGGGCTGATTATTGATGGACCTGTTAGATATATGAGTTATAACTAGGGGTAGGTCGTTATTCAATAAATAACTAGTTTTTTTTTTGCACAGATTTTCCTTCAAACACATCAGTCTTTAATTTTTGCCCCTAATATATGTGGTCTTTAATTTTTTTTCCTTGCTACTTATTTAAAAATATCCAAACCTGCTTCGCAAGACATAATTTATTTAATATTTTTATCTTCGAAAATTGAACTTTTACCTCATTTGGTATAAATTCTGTAGGAATTAAGTTATGCGACATAAGTTTTGTAGTAGTTTTCAAGTTATGTTTAGTGTTAAAAGTGTCTTGTCCTGCATAATTTGTGATGTTATGATACATATGCCGAAGTTAAACGTAAATCTATGTCGAGCGAAATCTAAAATTATGTCATTTTTCAGATTATGTTGAGTGTTGAAATTTTGCCTTGTTCGGTATAATTTGTGTGAATGTTATGATACATATGTCGAAGTTAAACGTAAAATATGTCTTGCGAAATCTAAATTATATTGCACCAAAAATGCCGAAGGGCAAAATTAAAGACCACAAAATTAAGGGGCAAAAATTAAAAACCACCCCGAAATAGGAACATCCATGCGATGACCCAATAATTGGATATTTGATAAATATCTAATAGCCAACGGTATTAATATTTCGTAAGAACGAACCCGAAATATACTAGCTAATTCTTATGCACGTGAAGTCCACTAGCTAATTCTTGAATCTTATTGGATTTATTCCTAGTGTACAAGATTGTGCTTGATAAATTAGTCATGTGTATCACAGTTTTTAGAAAATGAATATAAATAAATTATAAGAACTATTAAAAAATATTAAAATAAAATTTGTATAGACTAGAGCTACCTTATTATTAGAAAAAGGAGAGTTTTTCAGCTTGCTGACTATTAAGTATAATATCACAAATAACAAGAGATGTTAGCGTTGTAAATCCAAATCTAAAAGATATCTGAATTTATTCCAAAAAGTATTTTAAATGCTAATTAAATTTCATATTAAAGGTCAATGGAAGTGGGTTCACCTAAACTCTTTCAAAAATAAAAAAAACTGTTTCTCTCATCCCTCACTTAACCCAATTTAAAGTATATAGGTGTATTAAAGATTGCCCACTAGTGTAAAGCTGCCGGTCAATTTCTTGATTGATCAACATCCTGTGCTTAATGATGCATGATTCTTACTCGTTAATATAGACCTAACACACGGTCGAAAAATACAAATACAACCAACAAATAAATTTGTTAATTGGCTTTCTTATTTTTTGTTTTTTTGTTTTTTGGTTCTTATGTGTGTCTTGGTAGTCAAAACAATTAATTAATGATGTATTAACAGAAAAATTAGTCTGACATTAGAGTCAAACGGTTACATACATGTATGAAGGAAACGTAGTGCCTTATTTCCTAGAAGTCCATCCGTATTGGAGCACAAGAATCTTTTTTTTTTATAAAATGGAGTTTAATTAGTATTATGCACTTATAGTCTAAAATATTATTTATACAATGAGGCCAATAATTGGGGTCACTAAAAAGCAAATCTTAGTACTAAATATTTACACTAATTACCTGTTTGGCCATGAGAATTTTCACTTTTTATCGGAAATATTTTTCACTTTATTGAAAATCAGTGTTTGACAATGAAAATTTTAAATACACAATTTGGAAAACACCTAAAATATTTTTCACTTTCAGTATATTCAAACAACCAAAAATTCTTTGTAAAAACTATAACCAAACAGAACTCAATCTTCAATTCCAACTTCAAAACTCCAAATAAAGTAAAAACATTGATTTTCATGATCAAATACATACTAAGTTTGTGTTGTTTATTTAGAAAGGGAATGGTACCTGCAGGAGTTGGGAGACAATATAATTAATTAGCGAGTAATATTTTTTAAAATTATTGGATATAAAACTTAAGATCAAACTTTATTTGAAGAGGTTAAAAATAATGAGCTTGGAAATAGCGACCATTTCCCAGTTCCCACTTTAAGAATACTTCAAAATGTAAGAATATTTTTGAGGGCTTGAAGTTGAAGCCATCCCCTAATTAAGAAGCAGTCGCTATTGAAATTACGCGTTAGCTAGCTATCTTTACCAAGTAAAATCAGAGACTTTTGCTTCTATTTCTTTCCTATAAGTACTGTATCCATCTCTTTTACACTTCATCAGTGCAATCTAAGTTCTTCATTTCCTTAAATAACAACAATTAAGCAGCTATTACTCCACTGATTATCAACTTATTATTTGTTTCAAATTTCTTCTTCTTATAATTAACACATATACAAGATGGCGAAGAGTGGCAAAGCTAAATTGTCAACTTTATTGATCTTATTTTTCACTCTTTCTACATTGGCAAGTGTTTCATTTGCATCTCTTAAGATTGGTTACTACCATTCAAGTTGCCCAAATGCAGAAGCCATTGTGAGAAAAGCAGTGAACAAAGCCGTGTCTCGTAACCCTGGCCTTGGCGCTGGCATAATCAGGATGCATTTCCATGATTGTTTTGTTAGGGTACGTTCTTGTAATTATTATTTACTCCCTCCGTCTCATTTTATATAAAGGTCTTATTATTTGGAGAGTCAAATAATTTTTCTTTGACTACAATATGATTTTCTCAAACTCCTTTCAAGTATTTTGAATCATTAGATACAATAACTTGTGTTCGTGTATGTTTTCAAATATTTAAATTTTATTTTAAAAATTCAAATTCATAGTCAAATTTAATGATTTTGTCCTTGTACATCGAACGCCTTGACGTAAATTGAGACAGAGGGAGTATATATTTTCTTTGGGAAAGGTTGGTTCAACTAATAATCTAACTCAAATTTTATATAATCCAGGGATGTGATGCCTCAATCCTTTTGGATTCAACCTCAGGGAATCCAGCAGAAAAAGAACATCCAGCAAATAATCCAAGCTTACGAGGCTATGAAGTGATCGACGAGGCAAAAACCGAGCTAGAATCTCTTTGTCCACAAACAGTTTCTTGTTCGGATATACTTGCATTTGCTGCAAGAGATAGTGCTTATAGGCTTGGAGGCATTAGATATTCAGTGCCAGCAGGTCGTCGCGATGGAAGAGTATCCATTAAAGATGAACCAAACGAACACCTTCCGCCATTCACTTTAAATGCTAGAGAGCTTGAGGAAAATTTCGCGAAAAAAGGACTTTCTTTAGATGAAATGGTGACACTTTCCGGTGCACATTCTCTTGGAAGATCACATTGTTCTTCCTTTTCCGATAGACTTTACTCTTTCAATTCTACTCACCTGCAAGATCCTACGATGGATCATAGATTAGCTAAACAATTGAGGATCAGATGTCCGCCTCCTTCAAACTCTGGGGTTGATCCAACTGTTCCACTTGATGTTGTTACTCCAAATAGGTTGGACAATAAGTACTATGTCAATTTGAAGAATAATAGGGGATTGTTAACCTCGGATCAGACGTTGTGGAGCAGTCCTTCAACGGCTAGGATGGTGAGGAGTAACGCGATTCATGGTGCAAATTGGGCTCATAATTTTGCAGCTGCAATGGTGAAAATGGGATCCATAGAAGTTATGACTGGTACGAAGGGAGAAATCAGGAAGAACTGCAGGGTTGTGAATAATTAATCGAGTGTTTTTTTTTTGTTTTGTTGTTGAACTTTAATTATATCATCACAACCTTTTTCCTTTCCAATGTCAAGACAAGTGTAACTGATTCTTTCCAATTGTAATTTAAATTGATGTTAGAGATTTTGCTTATTTTCATGGTAAAAGATTGGAAGACTTAATTCCATTTGTATAATTTGCCTAAGAAAAGTGTATAAGGTTTCTTTCAATAGGGTTTCTCTTTTAGGTTATCCGCACACTGAAGACGTGAAAAAAAAAACCGAAAAAAATAATCATGTCGATTATATTTGATATAAGATACGGTTAACAATTGTGTATTCATAATATTTGTAGAACGATAAAAACAACTCAGAAT
Organism: Anisodus tanguticus; assembly: GCA_034509755.1. Taxonomy (NCBI): domain Eukaryota; kingdom Viridiplantae; phylum Streptophyta; class Magnoliopsida; order Solanales; family Solanaceae; genus Anisodus; species Anisodus tanguticus. Next base: position 19,657,485 of record CM067561.1, on the reverse strand, counting down.
TGGCTCATGTTCAACTAACGGATTAACATTAAAAATGTCAATTTACTTGACTGGATAAGGGATTAATGCTGTTTAATTTGCACTCTTAGACAATGGAAAAATTAGGAATATCACAGTACCAATTAACATACTACTTCATTTATGCTTACATTAACATATGGCTAAATAGAAACAATAATCTCTTCGGTAAAAATTTGGAGATAACGTTAATTTGACTAAGATATTGCTCAGTCTATTCAATTTACTCCAACAACAATTTATCGATGCCTATAGTTAACTAACACAATTGTTTTTCGGAAATTATGTACTCTCTCTGTCCATGTCCAACCGTGACCAGCCAAACATTGTCAAAAAAATAAATTTATAAATAAATAAAATTGTTAATCTTTTCTTTCATTTATTTTTGCTTAAACAAAGCTTAATTTATTGATAACAAGGAAGATGACTATCATTTTGTGAAGGACAAGTACTTGGTAATATGTAATATAACATGTCAGAGTTTAAAAGTTTATATATATTTATTACTCCAATCATTACTTTAATATTTTGAGAAAAATATTTTGATACTTTCACTACTACAATCAATTTTCAATTTTCATTCTTGTAGTTGACAGTCAAAGGATTCACCTAAACTGGTTTTAAAATTTTAGATCAATGATCTTTAAATTTATTACTCATTCACCGCGTAACCCAAATCAACAAACTACTTCAAATTTTTAGTATCAGAAATCAACTAGCCTAAAAAAGTAGCAAAAAACAGCCTGGATTACAGCATGTAATGATAGACCAACTGAGGTCAAAATTTTTAAAAAAATCAGTTAATTAGTATTATTTATTGAATAAAGGATCACCCCTAGTATCGAACCAACTCTTAAATCTGACATTATGAAAATGATGCTTGAGTATTGAACTACTCAATATGCATAATAGGCAAACCTCCTCGAAATGAAGCAAGAATTAAACACATAAAATATGTTTCAAGTACCTGAAAAGATATTCAGGCAAACAGTACAAGTTCAAATAAAATCAATGAGTTCAAGTAAGCATTTTAACTATCAAAGCGTTTAATGTAAGTAAGCACAATATATTTCATTAACAACAACAACAACAACATACCCAGTGAGATCCCACATCGTGGGGTCTTGGGAGAGTAGAGTGTACACAGACCTTACATCCACCTTGGTAGGTAGAGCGGCTGTTTCCGGGAGACCCTCGGCTCAAGGCAAAGCATATAGTTATATTACTTAAGGTGTGTTATCGCTTAATTCGTAGTCTCAATGCTTGCATCTCAAGAGTTTCAGAAGTTAGATGATGTCATCGGGATACCATCCACAGTGGTGTTGGAAATGAAACACTCTCACATATAACTTTTATTCAAACTCATATAAATATTACAAGAGCACTCTCACTCAACAACAAGATATTACAACTCACTCTTATAAGACTTTGCTTCTTCACTCACTTAGAAGCTCTTAATTATTTTTGATTCCTAAACTAAAATGGGGAGGGGTATTTATACTACTTAAGAATAATCATAACCACACAAATAAACTAATCAAAAATTACAATAATCATACACCTCATTCTTCTCCATCCTTCTAGCAATATTTTAAATTATCAAATGATTCACATGCATAATTACCACACCCTAGAAGATTCTAGGTAGAAGGCTTGTAGTTTTGAATCTTGATTATGGACTTGGACTCCAATTTGATTGGGTTTGGGCTCCCATAATGGATCAAGTTATGATCCAACACCCCACTTTAAACTTGATCTTGTGACTCTTAGTAAGTTCCTTAATCTTATGGAGTATTCGCTTGTCAGTGGCTTGGTATATCAAAGAATTCTCTTTGTGGCTTTAAAATGGGTGGTTGTTGGAGATTCCATGTAGCGACTAACCAATCCAACTGCGTGAAGAATATTGGGCCTTGTGCAAGTTAGATATTGAAGACTTCTCACCAAACTTTTGAAGAATATTGGATCTACACTTTCGCCTTCTTCATGTTTGGACATCTTGATTATGTATTACGTCGGTGTGCTTATCGGCTTACAGTTCTCCATCTTGAACTTCTTCATGATCTCCTTTGCATAGCTTTCCTGTGAAATGAATTTTTTTTTTTTTTGCTTAATTTCAATGCCAAGATAGTACTCCATGAGCCCCATGTCTGTCATCTCGAATTCTTTCGTCATTACTTTCTTGAATTCATTGAACATGCTTGGGTTGCTTCCGGTGAAGATCAAATCATCCACGTAGAGGCACATGATCAAAATATATCCATATTTGATCTTGATAGATAGAGCGTGCTCGTAGGACATTTGTTGAAGCCATTTTCTTGGAAGTACTTGTCGATTCGGCTATTCCATGCCCTTGGTTCTTGTTTTAGCCCGTAAAGAGCCTTCTTCAACTTCAACACCTTGTCTTCGTGGCCTTTGACTTCATATCCTGATGGTTGTTGAATGTAGATTTCCTCTTCAAGAACTCCATTTAGGAAATCAAACTTTACATCCATCTGTTGTATCTCCCACTTGTTTTGAGCTGCCAAAGAAGTGATTATTCTGATAGTCTCTAATCGAGCAACAAGAGCAAATACCTCATCATAGTCAAATCCAGCCTTTTGACTATAGCCTTTATCAACTAGCATCGCATTGTGCCTTTCAATCTCTCATTTAGCGTTTTGCTTTGTTTTGTACACCCATTTGACACCTATCGCCTTATGTCCCTTGGGAAGTGAGGTAAGTTCACATGTGTCATTCTTCTCGATGGCCTTGATTTCTTCGTCCATCGCATCTCTCCACTTCTTTTCTTGTACTGCTTTTTGAAAGCTCACTGGTTCACAATCGACAAATAGACAAAATAATGTAAGATTATCTTATCTTTCAGTTACCTCATAGAGATCTCTAAGACTTTTTGTACGTTGCACAACTCTTTCACTTTGACTCCCACTTGACGATGACGAAGGTGATGAGTTTCCTTGAGTGGTTGATGTTGGTGAATTGAGTGGAGTTGTAAGCTCTTGTTGAGGCTCACCTAGTTTCTCCCTCATTATCTGCTCATTTTCTTCAAAATGAGGAAAGAAATTGAAGTCATCTGCATGGGAGTTAAAATCCCATTCTCCTTCTTCGTTGAATACCACATCTCGACTAATCACAATCTTCTTATTATCTGGATTGTACAACTTGTAGCCCTTCGAATTAGCATCATAGCCGATGAAGATAAAGCTCTCTCTTTAATCATCAAGCTTCGTTCTTCTCTCGTCTGGTACATGAACATGGGCTATACTTCTAAAGGTTCTCAGGTGGGAAATGCCAGGCTTTCTTCCACTTCATGCCTCTTGTGGTGTCTTTCCCCATACACTTCTTATTGGAGATCGATTTGACAAGTACATTGCACACGCTACTACTTCAGCCCATAACTCTTTGGGAAGTTTCTTGCTTTTGAGCATGCTTCGTGCCATGTCGAGGATTGTTCTGTTCTTTCTTTCTGCCACGCCATTTTGCTGGGGGGATCTAGGAACTGTCATTGGTCGATGAATTTTATTTGCTTCACAGAACTCTTGAAACTCCCTGGAAGTAAATTCTCCACCTCGGTCAGATCTCATGGCTTTGATCTTTCTATCGCTTTCTCTCTCTACTATAGCTTTAAACTTCTTAAAAAGTTCGAAAACTTCTGACTTCTGTTTTAAGAAATATACCCAGGTTTTTCTTGAAATATCATCAATGAATAGAAGAAAATAGTTACTGTTACTGAGAGAGCTAGGCTTGATCGAACCACACACGTCAGTATGGATGAGCTCGAGTGGCTTCTTGGCTCTTGACTCTGACTCCTTTGGAAAGCTTTTCTTGAATTGCTTTCCGACTAGACACCCTTCACAAAGCTGGTCAGGATGGTTGATGCGAGGTAGTCCCTTTACCATCTCCTTCTTAGATAGCAGCTCTAGACCTCCAAAATTGAGATCACCAAATCGAAAATGTCAAAGCCATGATGCATTTCTATAGCAAACTTTCAGGCACTTTGCAACATCGTTTTGTATGTTAATCAGGAACATTCTATTCTTTGACATTGGCACTTTGGCAATGAAGTTATTCTTATCATCTTTTATAGAAAGATTATAATCCTTCATATGAATATCATAACCTTTCTCTAACAGTTGTCCTAAACTCAAGATGTTACTTTTCATAATGGGCACATAGTAGACATTGGAAATAAACTGATGTCTCCCATCTTTCAAACGGATAAGGATGTTACCTCTCCCTTTCACTGCTATTGTGGAATTATCTCCAAATGAAACATTTCCTCTTACTGACTCGTCTAGCTCCACGAACATGTCGTTCTTTCCACATATGTGATTGCTTGCACCACTGTCAAGGTACCAGGAATTTGCTTGGCCACCATCAGTTTCCTTTCGTGCTAGAAGAAGAGTTTTTTGCTATCTGTCTTCTCCTCCATGTAGTTGGCCTTCTCCTCAATTTTGTTGTTGGGAGCTCTACATTCTGAAGCATAATGCCCAAACTTCTGACAATTATAGCATCGAACTTAAGATTTGTCATACCTTGAGTTCGGATTGATTCTTCCACGACCTCGTGTTGAGCTTTCTCTTTTCTCATAGTTGTTGTTGGAATTGTTGTTGTTGTAATTCCAACCTCATCCACGACCGCGATGACAACGACTTCCACCACATCCATGGTCTCTACCTCTGCCTCGGCCTCGGCCACATTGGTTTCTATCATTGCCTTGGCTTTCATGAATATCCTTGAGTTGCAGCTTGAGGAGTTGCTCAGTAAACCCTTGCTTATTCTTATGCTTCTCTTTGTATGCTTGCAATGATCATTGGAGTTGCTCAATCGTCATTTCTTCCAAGTCTTTAGTTTCTTCAATCGTCATAACGATGTGCTCAAATTTGGGATCCAATGAATGGAGTATCTTCTCTATTATCCTCACATCTTCTAACTTTTCACAATTTCTTTTTAATTGATTAGAAATAGCTACTACTCTTGAGAAATAATCCGAAATAGACTCAGATACTTTCATGTGTAAGGATTCGAATTCACCTCTTAATGTTTGGAGACGGACCTTCTTCACTTGCTCTGATCCTTTGTAAGAGGTTTGTAGCTTCTCCCACGCTTCCTTGGCAGAACTTGCACTCGAAATATTTTCAAAGCCATCATCATCTAATGCTTGGTAGATGAGGTATAGAGCCTTCTTGTCTCTCTTTCTTGAATCCTTCAAAGTTGTCTTTTGATCTGGTGTAAAAGCAGCAAAAGCAGCATCATCCACAGGCTAGTTATAGTATTTCTCTATGATATCCCACATATCTTGTGATCCAAGAAGTACATTCATTTTGATACTCCAATTGTCGTAGTTGTTGTTGTTGAGTGTCAAGATTTGGAATGGTGCCATACCATTTATCATATATCTCAATATAATGAGAATTTGTAAAATCTGATTGCGCAGATGAATCCGAAACGCCAAAAGACCTTGGGAGGGACCTGGTCAAATTTTCAATTTTCGGTCCTTTCCAACTGGATCTGATACCACTTTGTTGGAAATTAAACACTCTCACAAATAACTTTTATTCAAACTCAAATAATTATTACAAAAGCACTCTCACTCAACAACAAGATATTACAAATCACTCTTATAAGACTTTGTTTCTTCACTCACTTAGAAGCTCTTAATTTTTCTTGATTTCTAAACTAAAATTTGGAGGGGTATTTATACTACTTAAGACCAATCCTACTCCACACAAATAAACTAATAAAAAATTACAATAACCATACACCTCATTCTTCTCCATTCTTCTCTATCCTTCTAATAATATTTTAAATTACCAAATGATTCACATGCATAATTACCACACCCTAGAAGATTCTAGGTAGAAGGCTTATAGTTTTGGACCTTGATTATGGACTTGGACTCCAATTTGATTGGGTTTGGATTTGGGCTCCCATAATGGATCAAGTTTATGATCCAACAAATGATTGGTGCTTTCTCCGCGACCAACTAGACTATGATTCATTAGAGTAGGAATTCATAGCTCATCCTCCCAACCAGTTAAGTGATACACCGGAGAAAGAACTCACTGCATGCAAACGTTTACTTTGAATATGTGTGTGAGAGTGGTCAGTAGAATATGGATCATTTGTAACTTCTTTCCTAGATTCTTAAATTAATTTTGTTCTCGATAAGCCCATAACATTAAGAAAACTGCCTGTATACAGTCACTATTCTTAATGGTAGAGTAGTATATATTTGTTGTGTTCCTAAGCATGTTTTCCATTTAATTCGCTGCACCGTTATAGTGAGGGTTTTGAGTAATTAGGAGACACACTGCAAGAGTTAGAAGAAAGCCGATAGCGGCGCCGACACCAACATAGTTCCGTAATATTGGCTGGAGGTACGTTGATCATTTTTTCTGTTGCGATTTCACTCTAGATGTGTTTCGACATTCTTAAATTGTATAAAATGAATTACATTTGGTATCAGAGCATACGTTTACCTCTGCCTTGGTTTGTTTTCAGATATTACAAAATTCTTCAAAATGGGTCTTGATTTTCATATGTGATTTCGACATGTTTGAAGCAAATTAATGATATAAATCATGTGGAAATTGATTTTTGAACATTTTAATGTGTTTTAAATATGATTTTGTTGTCTGGAATTGTGAATTTAACCGGGTCTGCGTAGGGGTTGAAATCGGGTCAAAAGGACCCGCTAGAGGTTGAATATGAAGTAAATGGCATTTCTAGAATATAACAATATATTGTATATTACCACCGATCCTTTTACCCATTAACATCTTAGAAGTTTTCACAAAACATTTATCACTTAGTTTTCGACTTTTTGGGATTGCTAGAATATTATCATATTTTGTATATCTTTTATATTAGGTAAATTATATTCCAATTGTAATTAGGAATATTTAGTTACCTAGTTTGTAGCCATGTAACACTATATATATTGTACACAATAATCAATGAAAGGCAAGGGAACATATTCCTACATGGTATCAGAAGTCAAACCCTAAATCTTTTCTCTCCCTAAGTCGTCTCCCAATCTCTCAACCGACCTCCATCCGCCGTCCTTCCCCCACCCCTTTTCTTCCAATTCTCGGACCTTCTTCTCCTCTCTTTCTTTCCCAATTTTAATGGCTGAATAACCTAAATTTCATCCTGCTCTTGCAGTCAACAACAATGGGAAAAATTTCGGCCGAACCGGAAACACTGGCAGTAGCGGCAGAGGGCAAACCCCGCCATTCGGCAGCCACCCGTCGCTGCAGCAGCAGTGGCAGTATCCCCGGCCGTGGGCTTCCTACCCACCATGGGACCGGCTTGGGTTTCTCCACCGTGCCCTAATCCAACATCTTCCTAGGCCCTAGCTTTGGCCCGACAGCCCCAGCCAAACATCCTTGGCGCACGTCCGCAGTAGACATATAGGTGCACATGTCTCTCCTCCTTCAACTTACACATCGACAGATATTAAGCCGGTTATGAACACGATGTCTCTCAATACACCAGACGACGATTGGTACATGAATACTGGCGCCACATCTCATATGACGGCATACCAAGGTACTCTCTCGTCTTATTTCAATATGAGCAATTTAAATCGAAATATTATTGTTGGTAGTGGACAAAGAATTCTCATTCTAGGTTATGGACAACCATCCCTCTCCCCACCACATCCACTGTTCCATGCCCCGAAACTCATCAAAAATCTAATCTATTTGCGTCGTTTCACAATCGACAATAATGTTTCCCTTGAATTTGATCCTTTTGGTTTTTTGTGAAGGACCTTATGACAGGGACGCAAATAATGAGATGTGACAGCACCGGGGACCTCTATCCTATCACCACCACCGTCGGCCATCTAGCCTCATCTCCGTCAACCTTTGCATCTCTTTCGTCTTCTTTATGGCATAATAAATTAGAACATTCGGGAGATTCTATTTTACGCTCCCTTAGCAAAAATAAATTTATTTAGTGCAAACATGTCTCTACTACTCCTGTCTGTGAATCTTGCGTTTTTGGAAAACATGTCAAATTGCCATTTTATTCTTCATCCACTTGTATTTTAATGCCATTTGATATAATACATTGTGATTTATGGACTTCTCCCATTTTAAGAACGATCGGGCATAGATATTATGTGTTGTTTTTGGATGATTATTCCAACTTTCTGTGGACTTTTCCCATTGGTAATAAGTCCCAAGTCTATTCTATTTTTTGTCATTTAGTGCTTTCATAAAGACACAATTTGAAAAGAATATCAAATGTTATCAATGTGACAATGGAACAGAATTCAATAATAAAAAATTCAAACTGTTCTGCGTCAAATACGGCCTTGTTTTTCATTTTTCCTGTTCACGTACATCTCCACAAAATGGAAAAGCCGAACGAAAAATTAGAACCATAAATAACTTAATTCGTGCCCTCCTTGCCCATGCCTCTATCCCCCATATTTTTGGCATTACGCACTCTCAATGGCAACCTATCTCTTGAACATTCTCCCAAATAAGTCTCTCAAACACAAGTCGCCCACTCAAGTTCTCTATCTTCGGGATCCTTCCTATAAGCATTTACAAACTTTCGGATGTCTATGCTACCCTCTTTATCCCTCCACTCAAATCAACAAGTTTCAACCTCGGTCATCCCCGTGTGTCTTTCTTAGTTCCCCCCCCCCCCCCTCAATCATAGAGGTTATAATTGTTATGAATTGTCAAGCCGAAAAATAATCGTTTCTAGGAATGCCATATTCGATGAGTCCCAATTCCCCCATTGCCAAACTCAAATCTCCACCTCCAAATTCCTATGACTTCCTAAATGATTGTCTAAATCCCCTTATAATCCATCACTTGCAAAATCAATCGTCACTATCAACGGCAATCGGCCCTACCACTGCCGTCCCGAGGCGGGCAATCCACCTAGCCCTGTAATGGGAGCCTCAGACCAGCCCGTCATGTCCTTCCATCTCGGCTACCTCTCAGCCAGTCGAGCCTCAGAATAGCCCGTCATAGCCTTCTGTATCGGCTGCCTCTCGGCCAGCCATCGCTCTCCCCGACACTACTACCATGTCTCGACAACACCCCCCACTCTCGGTCCTATTCTAAGTCCCGCGGCCACATCTTAGCCACCACCTCCCAATCCCATCCAACCTCCAGCGGTACCCCGACAGTTAATGGAAACACATGCTATGCACGTCATTTTCAAACCCAACTGACTATTTAACTTGTCCTATTCGGTTGCCCCTTCCCATGTTCTTCGTAATCCGAAAGATGTCTTGTCCAATCCTTATTGGAAAAATGCAATGATTAGTGAATATAATGCTCTTATTGAAAATAAGACGTTGGATCTAGTACCTCGTCCTCCTAATGCTAATATTATTCGTTCTATGTGGATTTTTCGGCATAAAAAAATCTGATGGTTCTTTTGAGAAGCACAAGGCTAGTCTTGTAGGTGATGGCAAGTCTCAACAAGTGAGAGTAGATTGTGCTGAAACTTTCAGCCCGATAGTGAAACCGGCGACTATTCAAACCGTTCTCAGTATTATTTTGTCCAAATCTTACCTCATTCATCAGCTTGACGTCAAAAATGTTTTCTTGCATGTGGACCTTCATGAAACCGTATATATGTATCAGCCTATGGGATTCAGGGATCCAACTCATCCATATTATGTGTGTCTTTTGAAGAGATCACTCTATGGACTGAAACAGGCTCCTTGTGCATAGTACCAACGGTTTGCTGACTTTGTATCCTCTATCGGTTTTTCACATAGCAGATCTGATCATTCATTGTTTATCTATCGCAAGGGTAATGACATGGCATACATCCTACTATATGTTGATGATATTATCCTCACTACATCTTCTAATGCACTTCGTTGATCCATCATGTCAACCCTTGCCTCTGAGTTTGCTATGAAAGATTTGGGGGCCCTAAGCTATTTTTTGGGCATTGCTATTACGATACATGCATGTGGCTTATTTCTTTATCAAAGGAAGTACGTTGAAGAGATCTTTGACCAATCAGGCATGACGTCTTGCAAATCGGCCCACACGCTGGTGGGCACTAATTCCAAACTTAGTGCCTCTTCGGGTTCCCTGTATGTCGACCCGACTCACTATCGCAATTTAGCAAGAGCATTACAGTAACTCACTTTCACGATACCAGATATATCTTATGTAGTGAAACAAATATGCTTACAAATGTACAGCCCAACGGATGCACATATGAATGCGCTCAAATGTATTTTGCGCTATGTACAAGGTACTCTTCACTTTGGCCTCTACCTATACAAGTCCAATCTCTGGTCTTACCTCTTATTCCAACGCTGACTGGGTGGATGTCCGGACACTCGTCACTCTATGTCAGGTTACTGTATCTTCCTCAGAGATAACTTGCTTTCTTGGTCTTCTAAAAGATAACCTACTCTGTCTCGATCTAGTGTCGAAGCCGAGTACGGAGAAGTCACAAATGTTGTCTCTGAGTCTTGTTGGATACGTACCTTCTGTTGGAACTTCATTGCCCAATCTGTAAGTCTACATTAGTCTACTGTGATAATGTCAGTGCGATATATCTCTCAAGCAATCACGTTCAACATCAGCGCACTAAACACATTGAGATGGATATTCACTTTGTATGTGAAAAAGTAGCTAGTGGCCAAGTTTGTGTCCTTCATGTTCCTTCCAAATATCAGATTGCTGATATATTTACTAAAGGACTTTTGCTCATTATTTTTTATGATTTCTGAGCCAGTCTCAGCGTAAGAGAACCTTCCGCTTCGACTGCGGGGTTGTGATAGAATATTTCCATATATTGTATATTATCATTGCTAGAATATTACCATATTTTGTATATCTTTTATATTAGGTAAATTTATATTCCAATTGTTATTAGGAAGATTTAGTTACCTAGTTTGTAGCCATGTAACACTATATATATTGTACACAATAATCAATGAGAGGTAATGGAACATATTTCTACCAGTTTATAACACTAATAAAAGTTTGTCTCTGTGTGGTGACACCACCAGTGACCTGTACTTTTGGTTTCTTTTTTGGAAAAAGGGTCAAATTTGCCCTCCAACTATATTTTATGGAACATATCTGCCCTCCGTTAAACTTTGGGATCAAATATGCCCTCACCATTTGCAAACTTGTTAAATTTGCCCTCATTTGGATGGAAAGCTGACGTGGACGCCGCGTTAGATCCACGTCGGCAAACCACCACCACAAACTACCGCTATTGCCATCTCTGGTAGACCACCACTAACCCCACAAGCCAGCCAACTACCTAACCATTTCCCCTCTCTGCGTTCTTCCCCTCATCACCCGCCCGTGCACCCCCTACCCACTTCATCCACCCACTACTCCGGCGAGGTTCCCTCCCTCCCCCAAACACTCCTCTGGCAAAATTAGTTGATTGAAAAGAAATAAAATAGCTAAGAAAAAAAATGCAGGAGAAACAAATTGGAAAGAGGTTTGGAAAAGTAAAATGGGGTGAAGAAGACGATGCCGCTAATTGGAAGGTCGAACGGCGACGAGGTGAAGTGGAGGGATAAGAGGGACAAAAAATTGTGGTAATTCAAACTCCACTACACCACACTGTCCGTCATAAAATGTAGTTTCACCGTGACCGCTGTCCGATTTTCACCGTGAAATGAAAAATTGCATTATCTTTTTCTACACCTCGACGTCCGTTTGAATGACGTGTACTAGCGGTGAAACTCCACTACCCTAACCGTGAAAATTGCACCTTCTAATACGTATAAGATCTGGAAATGCGACGGTTGTTGAAGCAGTAGGGTGGTTGTGATGGTACATGGGTCGTTTGGTTATGTCGTTGTTGTGATTCGCCGGAGACGATGGTGGTGCGGTTGTGGTTGCTGGAGAAGTGTTTATTAGTGGCTGCGATGGTATAGGGGTCGTTTTGGTTGTTGAAGCAGTGGGGTGGCGATGTGGAGTGGTAACGGTGGCTTTGGATAGTGGGGGGAAGGGCGGCAGCTCATCGACGATGGCGGTGGAGCGACGATTGTTTAGTGTGGGTCCCACATGCCATGTGTTTGACTGTCCTCCGCGTGGTTCCAATGTGGTGTCCACGTGGATCCAACATGGCGTCCACGTCAACTTTCCTTCTAAATGAGGGCAAACTTAACAAGTTTGTAAACGGTGAGGATATATTTGATCCCAAAATTTAACGGAGGAAAAATGTGTTTCATAAAACATAGTTGGAGGACAAATTTGACCCTTTTCCCATTTTTTTAATCTTACTTAAAAGATACTACCTATAATAAGGATGAAAAGCACTGCACTGTTTGCACGAATTTTAAAGCAATAAAGGATTTGATTTTGAGATTGAAACAAATAATCCCTTGATTATTTTCATTAATTGAAAGGTATATATACAAGTTACATATTTCCATAATAGGAGAATCATATTCCTATTCTACTCCTAAAACCTTATTCTGCCATAATTCTAACTATACGATTATGATAAGTGTACAAGACTAATTAAGGTAACCTTTACACTATAATATTACAACAATATACATACCAAATATACACCAACCCGTGATCGGCCAACCCGAGATGGGCTTGCTGCCTTTCCGTGTTGGGCTGTTTACCGAGAGCACCCGTGATATACACTTATGTTTATCAAGTGTATATCACGGGTATATACCTTTGTTTAACACAAACCCACAGTCATAGCGGGCGGTCTTCGAACGCTGAGACTGTCCCTAAAATCTTCAAACAGGACCGAGGGAAGACCCTTTAAAAAGATGTCTGCAATTTGATATCTTGACGGGACATGACAGACGCGAACCTGACCTCGAGCAACCTTTTCGCGGACAAAGTGTATGTCCATCTCGATATGCTTAGTGCGTTTGTGCTGAACCGGATTACCAGACAGGTAAATGGCACTAATATTATCGCAATAAACCAAGGTTGCCTTTTGAATTGGACAATGAAGCTCTAAAAGCAAATTACGTAACCAACATGATTCCGAGACCACATTTGCTACCCCTCAATATTTAGCCTCGGTACTTGAGCTGGATAGTGTCGCCTGACGCTTCGCAGACCAGGAGACCGAGTTGTTGCCAAGGAACATACAATAGCCAGACGTAGACCATCTGGTGTCTGGACAACCACCCCAATCAGCATTTGTGTATGAGACAAGTGTGGATTGTCAAGGAATGACCATAGTCCAGTGTACTCTGAATATACCGAATGATGCGTTTGAGTGCATCCATGTGCTCAATTCTGGGATCCTGCATGAATAAACACACCTGCTGGACAGCATACGTAATATCTGGTCTTGTAAAGGTAAGATACTGAAGGGCCCCTGCAAGACTGCGATAGCGGGTCGGATCCTCGTAAGGTACGCCGGCCGCGGCACCAAGTTTGGGCTTAGTATCAACTGGAGTGGAAGTGGACTTACAGGATGACATCCCAGCCCTCTTGATGATCTCTGCTGCATATTTCCATTGCGATAAGAACAACCCATCGGAATGACGAGTGACAACAATCCCAAAAAAATAACTCAAGGGCCCCAAGTCTTACATAGCAAACTCGGAGCTGAGCATGGTCATGATAGACTGGAGTAAGGCATTGGAAGAGGCAGTCAAGATAATATCGTTCACATATAACATAATGTAGGCGAAGGACGAACCACGACGGTAGATGAACAAGGAATTATCTGACCTGCTGTGAGTGAATCCAATAGTCGAAACATAGTCAGCAAACCTTGTATACCAAGCCCGGAGAGATTGCTTAATCTCATATAAGGACTTCTTCAATAAACAGACATGATGAAGATGATTGGGATCCCTGAATCCCAAAGGCTGATGCATATAGACTATTTCCTTAAGATCCCCATGTAGGAAAGCATTCTTTACATTTAACTGATGAATAGGCCATGCCTTCGAAAGAGCCAAGCTAAGCGCAGTGCGAATGGTAGCCGGCTTGACCACCGGACTAAACGTCTCCCCACAATCTATACCAACCTGCTGAGTCTTACCATTACCCACAAGCCGCGCCTTATGTCGAGCAAATGAACCATCTGAATTCTCCTTATGAGAAAAAATCCACATAGACCTGATAACATTAATACCAGATGGACGGAGCACCAACTCCCACATCTTATTATCAATAAGAGCATTATATTCATCAGTCATAGCAATTTTCCAATTTGGATCGTTTAAGGCAGACACAGGATTACGGGGCAAGGGGGATTTAGAGACATTCGAATGTAAATTAAAATGTCTTTTTGGTGTAAAAACACCATGTTGACTACGAGTGACTGGTCTATGACTCGAGGAAGAATTTAGTGGATTCTGGGAATTTACTGGGCTCGGGTCGGACGGCGCGGCAGCGGGCGGTGGGCTCTTGGCCCAACTCGGAAGCAAGATAACGATGGCGAAAATGGGAACTGGACTAGTTCCAGTATTGGGCTAGGCTGGCCCAATTGCTGAAACTGGTCCAGTGACAAAACCGGCGAGAGAGAGGCCGTGACGGGCCGGTGGGACCGGCGGCGATGGGCTCTTGGAGAATTTTGGGTGCGGGAGATGTCCGAAAAATGCTGAATAATATACGGAGATATATGTTCATCCAAAAAATTATACAAACTAGGCACAGGAGTATGACTTTTAGCAAATGGAAATTGGGATTCATCAAAAATGACATGGCGATTAATGATGATTTTATTTGAGGATAAATCAAAGCATTTGTAGCCACGATAATTAGATGAAAAACCCAAAAACACACACGGAGTCGACCGAGCCTGAAGTTTGTTAATTGTGGTGGACGGGAATAACGGATAACACAAACACCCAAAAACCCGAAGATGTGAATATGAAGGAATTTTATTATATAAAATTTGAAGGGGGGAAGAATATGTCAAACCTTTGGAAGGAGTTATTTTAAGTAGATATGTGGCCATTTGAAGAGCGTGATGCCAAAAATATGGGGGTACGGAAGCATGAATTAATAGAGTGCGGATAATGTTATTTATGGAACGAATTTTACGTTCAGCTTTCCCATTTTGTGAAGATGTATGAGGACAAGAGAAATGAAAATTTACCCCATTATTAGCACAGAATTCCCGAAACACCTCATTGTCATATTCTTTGCCATTATCACACTGAATATTTTTTATTTCACGATCGAATTGGGTTCTGATGAATGCTCTAAATTTTAGGAAGATGGAAAAAATAGGAGATTTCTTCGCTATTGGAAACGTCCATAGAAATTTAGAATAATCATCCAGAAAGAGAACATAATACCGATGACCCACAGAACTAGGAACATGAGACGTCCATAAGTCGCTATGAATAATATCAAATGGCATTAAAGTATGAGAATTTGAGTCTACAAACGGCAACTTAACAATTTTTCCTAAAGAACAAGAGTGACAAATTGGAGTACGACTCGTACCCTTACATGAAATAAAACTATTTTTATCTAAAGCTGACAAAATAGAGGATCCCGGATGACCAAGACGAGCATGCCACAAGGAAGGAGAAATGGTTGCAAAGGCTGATGGTAGGGCTTGACTCGATGGACCTGAACTGGGTGTGATAGGATAAAGATCTCCCCTACTATCACACCTCATGAGAGGACTCCCCGTCTTGAAATCCTTCACAGAGAAATCAAATGGATCAAATTCAATAGAAACAGAATTGTCAGTAGTGAATTTACGGACAAAGACTAAGTTTTTAATCAATTTAGGGGCGTGTAGGGTATATTTCAAGATAAGAGGTGGATGAGGGGGAGATAATATTTTATGACCATAACCACAAATTGGAACAAAATTACCATTACCAACAATTATACCGCGAGGGTTGCTCAAACTGGAATAAGACGAGAGAGTACCTGAGTCGGATGTTATGTGGGTAGTGGCACCGGTGTCCATATACCAATTTGGGTCCGATTGAGTCAAACCAAGTGTGTGCATCACGGCCTCGATATCGATCTGAGTGGGGCCTGCTGCGTGGTGAGCTTGCGGAGGCCGGGGCCCAAGAATTCCAGAACTGGGCTGTTCTGGGCCGTAGCTGGTGGAACTGGAATTACTAGGCTAGTGGGCAGTGGGCCGTCAAGGTTGTTGGGAAGCCCACTGGCCAGATGCTGGAAACTGCTGTGGAATTGGGTCGTAGGGCCACTGTCCACTGGTCCAAGCCCAAGGCTGAGACCAGGGGGTCGGTTGCCCACTGTAATCGGGATGGGGTCTACTGCCACTGTTTTATCCACCGTGACTGCTGCCTGTACCGCCGCATTTGCCCCCCGCGATTTTTTCCATTATTTTTTCGGCCATTCTTGCTGCCCCCATGAGATCGATTTTGGTTCGAATTGTTACCAAAATTTTGATGACTAGTGGAGGAAATCATCATGACCACGTGACTAGCATTAGTAGCCGCCTTTTTAGACAAACCGGCTTCTTCCTAGGTAAGCATGGATCGGGCTTGATAGAACCTTGGAAGAGGATTACTTTGACGAAAGAGAGTTCCAATGCCACTGTAGGCTTCGGATAGGCCGGCAACCATCTGTAAAACAAGACGATCTTCACTAACTGGCGCACCAACGTTGCGGAGCTGGTCCGCCAATTCCTTCAACCTTTTGCAATATGCTGAAACGTTCGGGAAATTTTCCATGTTAACGTGGGAAAAATCCTGTTCAAGAGTAACAGCTCTGGATTTTTGATTATCCTGGAATATGTCACGCAGTTTATCCCATGCAGCCATCGCCGTAGAGTCTGGCTCAATAATCGTCTGCAATTGGTCGGTAGAGATAGTAGAATAAATCCACTGAAGGACGGTGGCATCAAGTGTTGTCCATAACTTAGGATCATCATCGCGTTTAGGCACCTCCGTATCATCAGGAGCCGCGGGGATTATGTGATGGATGACTTGATGCGAACGAGCGTGAATTTTGAACAACTCGGCCCACATCGCGTATTGGACGTTTTCTATTTCAAGAATTAGAGGGATATGATTCTTGACGTTAGAAACAACAAGGGCAGGGTGAAACGTGTTCTTTGACGTAGACATAACGAAAGAACAATAGGTGATAGAGGGATTTGGAAGAGAGATTTGGAGAGCGGAAGAATAAATGGCAAACCCGAGGAGGGGGGGGGGGGTTAGAATTTGAGAGAAATTTTTGTTTGACCTAGACTTGTGATACCATGAAAGAAATAATCCCTTGATTATTTTCATTAATTGAAAGGTATATATACAAGTTAAATATTTCCATAATAGGAGAATCCTATTCCTATTCTACTCCTAAAACCTTATTCTACCATAATTCTAACTATATAATTATGGTAAGTGTACAAGACTAATTAAGGTAACATTTACACTATAATATTACAACAATATACATACCAAATATACACCAACCCGAGATGGGCTTGCTGCCTTTCCGTGTTGGGCTGTTTACCGAGAGCACCCGTGATATACACTTATGTATATCAAGTGTATATCACAGGTATATACCTTTGTTTAACAGAGATATTTTGCTAATATGTAGAAAATGTTGCCAACAAAGACTTTCAGATCTTGGAAGTTGTAATTTATTAATTTACCTTTTCTTTAACGTTGGTTTAATAAATTTTCTTGAATTGCACTGTTTAGTGAAATTTTTTATACAGCTTTTGCTATTTTGTATAAATTTTCAATTGTGCTTTTAGATTTCAGAAATTCTTAATTACGTTAATTTTTGAATGATTACATGTTTAAGTTATTTCGTCATTGTATGTATATTATTTCTTTTACATACACGGGAAACATACTTTAGCACTACTGTATGTCTTTTCTGAATTAATGTTTAGTGATTCATATAATTTTGTTTAATTAAGATTTAGCCACAGCAACCTTGATTAAATAAAGTTATATATTATGCTTAGCATCATATCAAAAAATTATAGACATTAAATAAGGATCAATGTCTAAGTGATATATAATTTTATTTGATTGAAGATTAGTCACAGCATCTTTAATTGAATAAAATTTTAAAGTTAAGGATCATATAAGGAAATTTTAGACATTAGAATTGAGATTAGTTATGCACGATATAATAACTCAAAAATCTTTATTAATGGATTGCATAATTAATTAGGATAAAATATTAAATACTTTTCATAATTACCCACGGGAACTGTGAATGAAAGTTTAATAGTTTTATCGTATAGATAAAATATCATGCTAGTAAATCAATAATTCTATCGTAAAGAATGAATCTAATTGAATTAAAAATTTAGCCCACAAGCAATTTTTATGTCAGTAGATTCAATTTTATATTATTTGTCTCAAATTTATTAAGCATGTATTTATATTTTTTTGTAGTTATGCAACCTGCAAATTTCTTTGATATTTGTGATATTCCCGAACTGAATGGTGAGAACTATAAGATCTGAAAGGAGAGAATTCTTCTTCACTTAGGGTGCATGGACATTGATTATGCTATCAGGAAAGATGAATCATCGATTAATGAACTTAGCACTCAAACTGAGATTGCTCTTCATGAACAAAGGGAGCGCTCGAACCGTTTGAGTGTTATGTTCATTAAGACCAAAATCTCTGCTGGTATTCGTGATTCTGTCGAACGGTATAACAATGTCAGGGCATTACTGAAGGCTATTGATGAACAATTTGAGACTTCAGATAAAGCATTTGTTAGCACATTGATCGTGAAATTCTCATCAATGAGGCTCACCAGTGTGAGAGGAGTGCGCGAGCACATCATGAAAATGCGAGACTTAGTCGCTCAGCTAAAGACTCTTGAGGTTGAAATGTCTGAAACTTTCCTTGTTCACTATACTTTGAACGTTCTACCTCCACGGTACGACCCCTTAAAGATATCCTATAACACACATAAAGATAAATGATCTGTTAATGAACTTATGGCCACGTGTGCTGAAGAGGAGGGTCGATTGTTGATGGAAACAAGAAAAAGTGCATTCATGACTTCAATTTCTCTTGTATGTTATGAAGCTAATATGACTTATGTTAATCATAACACGTGGTGGATTGATTCTGCTTCCACAATCCACATTACGAATTTCTTGCAAATTTTAAGAAACTTGCAAAAATTAGTAGGGGTTGAGCGAAGCATCTATTCAGGAAACAAGATGTGGTCACATGTGGAGGCCATTGGGACATGCAGTTTAGTTCTTAGTAGTGGTTTCATTTTGGAGTTAGAGAAGACCTTTTATGTTCCTAATTTTGCTAGGAAGTTAATTTCAGTTTCAAGACTTGTACCCTTGGGATATTCCTTCGTTTAGAAGGTTATTCCAAACTATTTTATAAATCTAAACTTGTTGGAAATGGTACATTGTCTGATGGTCTTTTTTCTCTCGATTTACAAAATGATTTCACTGGTATTAAACGGTATGTTATGAATGAAGATTTCTCTATTTTATGGCATCGGATATTGGAACATATCTCCATAGATAGAATTAAGAGATTAGTAAATGATGGAGTACTTAGTACTTTAGATTTTACTGATTTTGATACTTGTGTGGACTGCATTAAAGGCAAGCAGACCAACAAGTCAAAGAAAGGTGCCAAGAGAAGTTCAACCATATTAGAAATTATACATTCAGATATATGTTGGCCAGACATAGATGCATATGGTTAGAAATACTTTATCACATTTATAGATGATTACTCATGATACATGTATCTCTACATGTTTCATAATAAAAGTGAAGCATTCGAAGCCTTTAAAGTTTTCAAGGTTGAAGTAGAGAAACAATGAAAGAAAATTAAGATTATGAGGATTGATAGAGGTGGTGAGTACTATGATAGATACACTGAGGATGGACCATCACATGGTCCATTTGCAAAGTTTCTTCAAAAAATGGAATTGCTGCCCAATACACTATATCTTACCTCCAGACCAAAATGGTGTAGCAGAAAGAAGAAACCGAATATTACTGGACATGGTGCATAGTATGTTAAGTACCTCTAAGCTACCTAAGTCCTTGTGGATTGAAGCTCTTAAGGCGACAGTATATATATTAAACCGAGTTTTAATCAAGGTTGTCCCAAAGACATCTTTTGAGTTCTTCAAAGGTTGGAAATCGAGTTTAAGACATATACGTGTATGGGAATGCCCGTCTGAAGTTAGAATATACAACCCACAAGAAAAGAAACTAGATCATAGGACCATTAGCAGATTTTTCATTGGATATGTTGAAAGGTCTAAGGGATACAAATTCTACTGTCCATCTAATAACACTAGAATTGTGAAATCAAGAAATGCAAAGTTTCTTGAAAATGACTTAAAGATTAGTGGAAGTGATCAATTTCATAATACAACTTCTATAAGCGATCAACCTTCTACATCAAGAGAAAGATTGGTTATCATTCATAACACCCCTCAAGTATAACCGGGTTTTGAGCATCCAATCAATGAAATTCCATAAGTTGGACAAAATATTCCAGTAGATCAAGTTATTCAAGAAATTTCAGAAATTATTGAACAACAAGTTGAACAACATGACCCTCAAGAAAATATTGGCACAACATTAAAGAGAACTACTAGAGAAAGAAAATCAGCAATTCCTAGTGACTATGTTGTGTATCTGCAAGAATCTGACATTGGAGTCTATTGCAAAGAGTTAGAATTATGGTACAGTGTCATGAAAGATGAGATGAATTCTATGAAAAGTAATGAAGTCTGGAATCTTATCAAGTTTCCTAACGGTGTAAAAGTCATTGAATGTAAATGGGTCTTTAAAAACTAAAAAGGACTCATCATGCAACACAAAAAGATATAAAGCAAGACTCATCGCTAAAGGATTCACTCAAATGAAAGGATTGAATACACATAAACTTTTTCTCCTGTGTCTAAAAAGGATTCCTTGCGCATCATATTGGTATTAGTAGCCCATTTTGACTTAGAATTGCAACAGATGGATGTGAAAATCGCATTTCTCAATGGTAGATCTAGAGGAAGAGGTTTATATGAAACAACATGAAGGATTCTCCTCTAGAAAAGGTGAGCACTTGGTATGCAAGCTAAAGAAATCCATATATGGACTAAAACAAGCCTCCCGTCAATGGTATTTAAAATTTCATAATGTTATCTCTTCATTTGACTTTGTTGAGAATATTATGGATCAATGTATATACTTGAAGGTCAATGGGAGTAAAATTTATTTCTTAGTTCTATATGTGGATGATATCTTGCTTGCATCTAATGATAAGGGAATGCTACATGAGGTGAAACAATTTCTCTTTAAGAATTTTGGTATGAAAGACATGAGTGATGCGTCTTATGTCATTGGCATTAAGATTCATCGAGATAGACATCAAAGTACCTTAGGTCTATCTCAAGAAGCCTATATTAATAGAATTCTAGAGAGGTTTCAAATGAAAGATTATTCACCAAGTGTAGCTCTCATTGTGAAGGGTGACATATTCAATTTGAATTAGTGCCCGAAGAACGATCTTGAAAGGGAACAAATGAAAGATATTTCATATGCTTCTATTGTTAGAAGCTTGATGTATGCTCAGGTTTGTACTAGACCTGACATTGCATTTGTTGTTGGAATGTTGGGAAGGTATCAGAGTAACCCATGTCTTGACCACTGGAGAGCTGCAAAGAAAGTCTTAAGATACCTTTAAGGAACAAAGGACTACATGCTTATGTACAAATGATCAGATGATTTAGAAGTGATTGGATACTTTGATTCAGACTTCGATGGTTGTGTTGATTCTTACAAATCAACATCAGTATACATTTTTATGTTGGCTGGTGGAGATATATCTTGGAGAAGTGCCAAACAGACTTTAATTACTACTTCCACTATGGAGGCTGAGTTCGTTTCTTGTTTTGAGTCTACCTCACATAATGTATGATTGAAGAGTTTCATTTCTGGACTTAGAATTGTCGACTCTATCTCTAAGACATTAAGGTTATATTGTGACAATTCAGGTGTTGTCTTTATGGCTCAGAATAACAAAAGTGGTAGTCGAAGCAAGCATATCGACATCAAGTATCTAGCCATAAGAGAACGTGTTAAAGATAAGAAAATGATCATTGTACACGTTAGCACTATACTGATGTTAGCCGATCCTTTAACTAAAGACAAGGCACCGCAGAAGTTTAAGAATCATGTAGTCACAATGGGACTTAGTTTCACTATGTAAAATATCGTTGTAACAACGAATATTATTGAAATTCTATTTTATATGATATTTCTCGTATTAATTATTGTGTGCACATTCAATTTATTTTGAGAAATATCGCTAAAATATGGACCTAAAATAAACATTGTGTTTATTCGTTAAGTAAAATAGGCTAAGGCTTAGAGGCATAGTGCATTATGATACATGAAAGATACTACTCACTTTTAGAGAAACTATCTCCATGATTCTTGTATTATGATTCTCTTTAAAAACATGAGTGTTTCTGTCTTTGGGCATTATTATATAGACCAAGTGGGAGAATATAAGCAAATGTTCACTTTAAACGTGTGTGAGAATATGGACCAGTTATAACTTTTTTCCCCTTAAACTAATTTTGTTCTGGATAAGCCCATAACCTCCAGAAAACCGCATGTATACAGTAACTATCTTAATGGTAGAATAGTATATAAGAACAATATTGGTTGGGTCCCTAAGCACGTTTTCCCTTTAATTCACTGCACCATTATAGTGAGGATTTTGAGTGCTTAGAAGACTCGCCGGAGGAGTTAGAACAAAGCTGACGGCGATGCCACACCACTATTCCATAACAATGACTGGAGGTACGTTGATCATTTTTGCGCTGCGATTTCGCTCTATATGTGCTTCAACATTCTTAAACTGTATAGAATGTCTTACACTCACGGCACTGGCCATCCTTCCCACCAATTAAGCGATACACCGGAGAAAAAATTCACGGGACTGGCCATCCTTCCGACCAATTAGTCCTACACAAAATTGTGGCATTTTAGCCAAATTGCACTTATCTCAAATAGCTTCAAGGCTCATTTAATCTCTTTGATAAAATCACGAAATAAGAATCACCATTTTCAAATATGCTTCATTTCAGAACTCGTAGCATTTAGCTGAACTCCGTTCCTTTTCTTTAAACCAAGTAGCTCCATTTCTTCGTTAAATCTTTAATATGTATAGCCATTGAAAATACCTCACAATTATATTCTATAGTCAACACTTTATGAGAAACATTTAAATGTATAGTGCATCACAAAAATCATAAACACTTTAGCAAAGTTCAAGACTTAAGTCAATTTAGCAATTTTAAAATTTATTTCAAACCATGCAGAAAAATGACTAAACATACTACTACTTAGTAACATACATCATGATAACCAAAATCAATAAACATCCCAATCATCACGTATATGAAGATCTATCATCTACGTGTGACCAATCAACCCAAGTTTACTGAAGCCCAAAGTGGCAATTAACATGGGCCCTAATCCATGTTTATCCCAATGGGCAAGGCCCAAACATGCTTACTCCTTGTTAAAGAGGAACAAAATATTTTTTTCTCTTCAATTAGTACTACCTAGTAAATAAATTTCTTCCATCAATTACAACAACAATAACAACAACAACAACATATCCAGTGAAATCTCACAACGTGAGGTCTGGGGAGGGTGGAGTGTACGCATGCCTTACTCCTACCTTGGTAGATAGAGGGGTTGTTTCCGAAATATCCTCGACTCAAGAGAAAACATATGCATAAGAAAATGTCAGATAAGGACAAGAAATTCAAAAAGTATGAAAATAAAAATAACGAAAGCGAATATGCCATCAATTAGTTTAGTAATATTCATGTACTTTTCAAACTTGTTCTGAAAAATGTTTTTCCTAAGTGAATGTCTGCCGGAAACAGCTTCTTTAACCCACAAAGGTAAGAGTAAGGTCTGCGTACACCTCACACTCTCAGACCTTATTTCTGGGATCACACTAGATATGTTATTGTTGTAATTAGTTTAGTAATATTGGCTATAACATAATTGTTTTATATATGCTGCTGCGTAACAAAATGATGATAATGTTTAAGATAATGAAATTAACTTAGTATGATATATGATAAAATGTGCACAAAGCACTAATTTTGAAGTCGAAGCACTTCCCCACTGTGTATCAAGAGGTCACTCTAGGAAAGAACTGTATCTTAAACCAATTCATATCCAGATAAATACATTAAAGGTCACTCCTAAAAGTTGCAAGAATGTGTGTGAAAACATGCTTAAAATCATCAAACTTGCTATAGGACTTCAATTGAATCTCCTTTAAAATATCATACCACGCAAATAGAATAAAAATATTTTTTTGTATACTTATATATTAAGTATGGAGTTCTCTTGACAAGTGATAAATATAGTATTTTTTAAATTTGCTTGCTAGAATTTCTGATTTCCTTACTAACTGTATGAGTGCCATTTATCCATAGGCGGATGTACCATTATAGGTACAAATTCAATTGATTCATAACTTTAGACATAGCATATATTTATGTGTAAAAAATTATTAAAATTATAATAAATAGTGAATATGAAATTACAATTTTAAAATATATAAATAATTCAATGTTAGAAATTTTAAAAGATTAAATTCATAAAATTTTAATTCTAAATTAAAAGAATTGGGTGAGCCGGCGTGGCGTCTATGTGGATCCGACGTGGAGTCCAAGTCAGAAATCCATCCAGCTGAGGGAAAATTTAATAAGTTTGCTAACGGGAAGGGTAAATGTAAGATGATATTAATCTTCCTTTAGGAGTCTTTTTCATTAATATCAATATATATAGTGTACACTATACAACTCTAATACAAGAAGAATCCTAGTTTATCATAATTATCTATCACTAAATATACTTACAATATATGGGATATATACTAATATGAGTAGGGATTGTAGTGTACTTATTGTACATGTTTGCAGTAAATTTGATTGAAAAGTTTGATGGATGACAATGTTAAACTATAAAGCATAGTTGGAGGGCAAATTTGACCATTTTTCCTTTATTAATTAATATATTCTTTTCACTTTTAAAAAATGGAATGAAAGACTCTTACATCTTCCCCTAATTATTGAGTTTTAATTGTTGTTCCTTTTACCTTCCACTTTTAATGTCATTTTCACCCTTTTCACATGCACCGTGTCTCCATATAAACTCCGCAGTGAAATGTCACTACATTCACTTTAGATTTGCGTTTTATCATTTTATCTTCTTTATGTTTTAGTTTTTATCCATGGGTTTACTATATTGTTTTCTTTGTTCACGTTCCTTAGAATTGCTTTTATCTTCTATATTACAAATCTACATTTTATATCACCCTTTGGAATGTCCACTCAATAATTTATTTATTTTGTCCTTCTACAGTTATTACAAATTCATATATGTCTGTTTTGATCTTTTCTTTCCTTTCTTTATTTGTTAAATTATGAGTGAATAGCAAACTCAATTAATCTTTTTTTCTCTGCTAAATTCATTGTCAATTGGAAAAAAATTCTATCTCGGTAAAAAAAAAAATTGTTCTTCTGCAGATTTGGTTACCATCTCGATGCACCAAACCCATCTACAAGTGTTAAATCATGTACTTTTGAATTTTCATGAGTGCTTGGATAAGTTCATAGCTTTTTATTTCATCTTCTCCAACCATTTGTTTATATAAAGTAGTTACATAAATTTCAATATTTATTGTTAAATTTGGAAAATACTTTAGGATACCAAAAAACTCAAAGGCGGAATAATTTTTTTGGAACTGAATTAGTAGGAGGACAAATTAATTAATTATTTTGTTAAAATTTTAATGTATTGCCAAATCTGGATAATAGTTTGGGCGACGAGAAAAAGTAAAAGCCGAGCATTTGTATAACAATAGATTAATTCAATTGTTGGCTTAATGATTGATCTTAACTGGAAATGTAGTTAATAATATTTTAATATTTTCTGAAATCTTTTGTGTTATTTGAATCTTTGTTTAAGAAAAAAATTACTCCGGAATCCTTTATTTATTTATTTATTTATTTATATGATTCTTAATTTTTATTGTTGAAATAGTGTCCTCTTTGTATTTTCTTTTTCTACGATAATCATATAGCATTAGGAAATGATATTTTTCACAAGTGCAGGTTTAATATTGTTACGTTAGAAGAAAAGAGAAACATACATCAAGAAAAATTTGTATAAAAGTACTAAACAAGATATGATCGTATCACATGTTTGTACATAGTAACAAAAAAATTAGTCCAGCTACACGTCGGATCCGTCTAGGTAACAAAATTTTAATTGTTCAATTTTGCAGTTTCAGACGAGACCTAATCGTTTTGAGTTCAACAATCAAGTCGATCAAGTGACTCGTCATTCATAAGTTCGAGAAAGCATTTTTCCTCTTCAAAATTAGTGTTATTAAAAATAAACTTTAATATTATTCATGCTATTTTAAAAAGTTTGTATTGATTGATATGAGATACTTGTGCCACGCACGTGTCCAGACACTAGTTATATTAAAATCATGAAATCCCTAACTTAAAAGTTAAATTATTTAAATATCCTTCTTATTAATAATTATTTATTAGAAAAAAAATTGATCTAATTTGAAGTGTCATTACTAAATAGTTTTAAAATGCTCCTAATAACTAAATGTCTTCAACCGAAAAGAATTTGCAATTGGAGAAGTTGTTGAAGAAGATGGCTTTCTTTATTTAAACGACATTACTACTGTGCATGCGTTCCCAATGGAGTCCATTTTTCATTTCTTCTTGTGGAAGAATTTATTCAATTGTAAGTTCTTTTTTCACTAACAAATAAATCTTTAATATTTTTGTAAGTTGTAGTAAAGTAATTCCTTGATTAATATGCTTCTCATGGTACAATATATATATATATATATATATATATATATAATAGGCTTGTCTTATGGAAGACTAATCTACTTTACCTAAAATAGAAGATGCTAATTACAATCATCCTAATTATAATATATTACACTATCAATTATAATAAATGATAATGATAGGTAATTATGGGATAGCCCCATAATTACTCTAACAGTCCCCCGCAGTCTTAGCTGGAGGTTCTCGGATGCTGAGATTGTCCTTGAAATCATCAAAAAGTACGTGCGGGAGACCTTTTGTGAAGATGTCAGCAATCTGATAACGGGACGGTATATGGAAAACATGGACTTGACCACTGGCAACTTTTTCACGGATAAATAAGATATCCATTTCAATGTGTTTCGTGTGTTGATGCTGAACATGATTGCTAGATAAGTGGATCGCACTCACATTATCACAATAAACAACTGTTGCCTTTTCAATCGGACAATGGAGCTCCAGCAGTAGATTACGGAGCCAACACGATTCAGCAACAACATTGGCCACCCCTCGGTATTCTGCCTCGTCACTTGACCGAGACAGTGTGGATTGTTGTTTGGATGACCATGAAATAAGATTGTCACCCAAGAACACACAATAGCTGGAAGTGGAACGACGTGTGTCCGGGCAGCCACCCCAATCCGCATCTGTGTAGGAAGAAAGACTCGAGATTGAGGAATTATATAGATGAAGTCTGAAATGGAGAGTACCCTTAACATACCACAGAATCATTTTGAGAGCCCACATATGCTCTTCCTTCGGATCATTCATGTGTAAACAAACTTGTTGAACCGCATAGGAAATATCTGATCTTGTAAAGTCAAATATTGTAAGGCCCCTGCTAGGCTACGGTAATGGGTAAGATCGTTGTATGGAGTTCCGGCATCAGTACTCAATTTCGCCTTTGTATCTACTAGAGTATGTGAGGGTTTGCAGGACGATATCCCTGCTTTGTCAATTATTTCTTCGGCATATTTCTTTTGACTAAGAAATAGACCACCTGCATATTGGGAGACAACAATGCCAAGAAAATAATTCAACGGACCCAAGTCCTTCATTTTAAATTCTGCTGCAAGTAGGGACATAATAGACTAGCGAAGTGAAATGGATGATGCTGTGAGAATAATATCATCGGCATACAAAAGGATATATGACATGTCAGCGTCTTTCCGATAAATGAACAACGACTGATCAGACTTGCTGTAAGAAAATCCCAATTTGGAAACAAATCCTACAAACCTGTTTTAACATGCTTGAGGAGTTTGCTTCAAACCATATAAGGATTTCTTCAATAGGCAAATATGATATGGACGGGTATAATCCCAGAAACCCAGTGGTTGATGCATGTATAATGTCTCCTGTAAGTTTCCATGCAAAAAAACATTTTTAACATCTAACTGGTGAATGGTCCAAGATTTGGAAAGAGTCAAGATGAGAACAGTCCGGATAGTTGTTGTCTTAAACACCTGACGGAACATTTCACCACAATCTACCCCAACCTGCTGAGACCTGTCATCACCAACAAGAAGAGCCTTGTATCTCGCAAAAGCACCATCAGAATTTTTCTTATGATAAAAAACCCACATAGATCGAATGATGTTCACATTAGACGGACGTGGTACCAATTTCCACGTCTTATTTGTAATAATAGCATTAAATATGTCTAATATGGCAGCTTTCCGATTCGGGTCGGATAAGGCAGCTTTGGGATTTTTTGGTAAGGTGATGGTTGAACAGAGGATAGTAGGTTAAAGTGATGTTTGGGCCAAAAAATCCCATGCATGGTACATGTTTCAATGGTCCGAGGCTGTTCCGTCACTGGTTGGGTAGTTTGGTTCTCGGGTGTGTTATTAGGCCGAGGAAAGGGATGTTGGCCCAAGTGACTAGGTGTAGCCGTTGCGGTGTGGGGCTGGGCTATGAGAATGGTTTGGACCAGGGGTGTGGTTGTGGATTGTCCCACTTGGGCCGGACCACCACGAAAACATGACTGGGCCTAGTCCAACGGTAACAAGGTTGTGATCTCCGATCCAGTCCCATTTAGTGGTTGGGCCGAGTGTTGTTGGGTTGGTTCCACATGGGTTTGTTCATTAAGGTGGTGGTGTAAAATGAGATGTATTCCACTGTCTAGAAAATCATATGAAGGTGAGGATACCACATGAGACTTAGCAACGGGAAAGTAGACTTATCAAAAATCACATGACGACAGACAATAATTTTTCCATTCGTCAAATCATAACATTTATAACCCCGATGATTTTGTGGGTATCTCAAAAACACAAAAAGAGTTGAATGAGCCTGCAACTTGTTAATGGAAGTAGACGGAAACAAAGGATAACACAAACAACCAAAGACCCGCAAATGTGTAAAAGACGGGAGACGATGGTATAACATTTGTGTAGGAGACACACTGGAAAGCAATTTACTAGGAAGAATATTTAAAAGGTATGTAGCCATTTGAAGTGCATGGTGCCAAAACTGTGGTGGTATGGATGAATGCACAAGAATAGAGCGAATCATATTATTAATCGTTCGAATTTTTCTTTCGGCTTTCCCATTTTGTGGTGAGGTGTGTGGACACGAAAGATGCAAAGATATCCCATTATGGTGACAAAAATAATTAAAATGAGTATTTATAAATTTTCCCCATTGAAAACATTTAATGCCTTTGCCAAATTGAGTTTTGACAAAGACACTAAATTGTTTAAAATGGTATAGGTTTGTGATTTCTGTCCTAATGGAAAAGTCCACAAAAAATCAAATAATCATTAGAATAAGCATATAGTACTTATGACATGCAGAACTCAAAACTGGTGATGTCCACAAATCACAATGCACAAGATCAAATGGCATAAAAGTATGAGAATTAGAAGATGTAAAAGGAAGTTTAACATGTTTACCAAACACGCAAGATTGGCAAACAGCAGAGTCCAAAGGTTTATTACAAGAAAATAAATTATTCTTCCTAAATTTATTAAAAACTTGTGCTCCTTGGTGTTCCAATCGATTGTGCCATAGAGTAGGAGAAATGGCAGCAAATGTTGATGGTTTGTTCATGCTATTTTTGGGAACAGAGAAAATGGGATACAAGTCCCCCGTGCTATTGCATCTCATAAGTGGCATCACCGTCTGAAAGTCCTTCACAAAAAAGTCAAACGGATCAAAATTAACAGAAACATTATTGTCAATTGTAAAACGTCTAACAGAGATCAGGTTTTTAATTAGATTTGGTGCATATAAGACGTTTTCAAGTGTAATGGTAGGTGTGGAGAAGGTAGTGTTACCTGACCAATACCACGAATTAGAATTTCCTTCCCACTGCCGACAACAATATTTTTACTATTGCTCATATTAAAATAAGAGAGATTACCTTGAGATGTCGTCATGTGTGACGTAGCCCTTGTGTCTATGTACTATGACTCATCGGAAACACTTAGATGCATGTTGTTCAGGGCTTGTTCAATGTCCATGGGTACATATCTAATAGAAGATGGAGCATGAGCCGCAAACGTATGTTGCGGACGAGATCCAAGAATACCGGGTTGGCGATTTGAAGAGGGGGGAGGTCGGGCCCACGATAAGGTCAGATATGGGCATGGCGAGGTAGCCCACTATGGGGCCCAGGCCCACGGTGGGTACTGCCCCCACTAATTATCGCCACTGCCATCCTGCCACTGCCCGGACTGGCCACTACCGCCGGCAGGCTGGCCACCGCCCCTACCCCGTCCCTTTCCACCATTATATTTTCCTTTATTGTTACAGTTTGAAGCATGTCTTTGACCATTAACGATTATTGTGGCCCCCTGAACCAGAATTTTAGGGCTCCAAAACAACGGAAGATGAGTTGGTGGAGACGAGAGCGGTTCCGGCGGTGGTTGCTCCCGATGATGCCTGCTTTGCTTTCCGCATTTCCTCGAGAATTAACCTCGACCGGGCCTCATAAAAGGGAGGCAACGGATTACTTTGTTGAATGAACGTAGCAACACCATCATATTGTTCATTCAAACCCGCAATCAACTGAATGACCAATATTTGATTTGTCACGGGCGAACCAAAGTTGGACAGTTGGTCCGCAAGTAACTTTAATTCTTGAATATAGGCGGAGATGTTGGAAAAGTCATTCAATTTAACATTTGTAAATTGGTGTTCAAGATAAACGGCCCTAGAAATTTTGTTATCTTGAAAAATATTTTGTATGTCTGTTGAGCCGTAGAATTTGGTTCTAAGATGGTATGGACAAGATCATTCGAAATTGTGCCATAAATCCATTGAAGGACTATAGCATATAATCGAGACCATAATTTCTTGTCCACCGTAGTGGTATTCGATGGTGACTCGGACGGGATGATATGGTCAAGCACCTCATAAGCGTGACAGTGAATTTTGAATAGTTCTGCCCAAGAGGTATACTGCCCTTTCTCCATTTCAAGAGTTATGGAGATAAAAATTTTGACGTTATTAACGGCAATAGCGGGATGAAATGTTTGTTTTTCAGCCATTGGTCCACAAGAAATCAAACTAGAGAATGAAAGAAGTAGTGTTTGGTGTGTTGGGTGTGAAAAAACCCTTAGGGTTTCGGATAGAAGCTAGCCGAGAGAGGGTGGTTTTAGGGTTTTGGCTAGGGTTTTTCTAGGAGAAAGAGATGGTTTAGGGTTTTTGGTGGGATTGGCCGAAAATTAGGAGAAAGAGAGGGCGGAAAACGTGTAGAGGGAGCAAGAATTAGGGCTAAGGATCTTTAGACTCTTGATACCATGTAGGAAAGTAATTCCTTGATTAATATGCTTCCCATGGTACAATATATATACAATAATAATAGTCTTGTCTTATGGAAGACTAATCTACTTTACCTAAAATAGAAGATGTTAATTACAATCATCCTAATTATAATATATTACACTATCAATTATAATAAATGATGACGAGAGGTAATTATGGGATAGCCCCATAATTACTCTAACATATGTGAGTTCTGATACAATTTTTCAATCCATATACATTTTTCTCTTAGTTAATTTATGTATTGTGTACACATTAGTAAAATGTGAGTTCTAATACAATTTTTCAATCCGTATACATCTTTCTCTTAGTCAATTTATGTATTGTGTACACATTCCTTTTATAATCACTTGGCATCCCCTAAATTCTTTATTTTTGTTAAAAATTAATAATCTTTATTTCGATATCTTTGATTTTGAAAAAACCTTCAATATTGACGGAGCAGTTAATGTTTTAGCAAACTTGCATTGGTTCGTTAAAAACAAGATGATCAACTTAGAAAAGAATGTATAGTTGAATGATGCCATTCAAATAATAAAATATTATTATCTCTACAAATTTATTTTACACCACTTCGCTGAAAAATCTTCCAAAGACTAGCAAATTTATATTATATTAAAAGTGAAAAATCTTTAAATCAAAGTTAAATTACTAAATTACCTTTTCAATTTAATTAAATACCTTTTTAAATAATTAAAATAACCATACTCATTAATATAAAAAACGTCCACAAACAATTTCAAACAAAACTTCATACCCTTTCATTAAAGGTTACAAGTACAACTACTCCATTCATAGATATATCTTCTTCTTTTTTAAAAAAATTCAGTAAAATGTATCAAGGACTTTTTTGCCCACACGAACGTCTAAAAATCATTGCCTTAGAAAGAGATCAAATTCTTTAGCAAGCAAAAAAAGAATTCCAGAGAAAGAAGTTAAGGTATATACCATAATTTATTTATATTTTTGAAGTTGAAATTTGCATGCAAATTCAATTTTAAATGACTGTGAAATTTGTTTACCAGTATTAGTAAGGTTAATTATTTCTCTATCTTTTCCCCTTTAAAAACGCTATAGATGTAATCAATATCATCCACTGAGATTTAGACATAATAGAATTTATGACATTCTTTTTTGAGATTTGAACCTGATTTGTCATGATTTTTACAGATTTATTAATTGGTAATCGAATGATTAGCTTTTTTATACTAAACATTCTCAAAAAATAGATGACTAGGAGGTAAATTCATATTTCTTTAGATAGTACAAAAAACGTTATATAGCACCTATAATATTTCATTTTCCCACAATTTATGTAACAATTTTTATTTGAGGATCCAAAATGTTTGATTCTGCATCATCGTTGCTAATATGTGAAGTTTTAAGACATCAAATACATTAGCACTTTAAATTTTAACTTTTGTTATAAATTTTCAAATTAGGCTCATGTTTTTTATTGATTTGTTTTCCATACAAAGAACACTCAAATAGATATTTAGGAGGCAGAAGTAGATTTAAAATTTTAAATTAATATTCAATGTTACTATATCATTACAGTGAGGACACATTAATGTATATCTATATTTATATTATATTAAAAGTGATATCTATATTTATATTATATTAAAAGAGAAACCACAAAACTTAAAAGTTGAATTACATAAATATATTTTTAATTTACTTAACTATTCTATTTATTATAAATAGCCTTCTTATTTACTTAACTATTCTATTTATTATAAATAGCCTTCTTATTTACTTAAACACCCTATTTATTATAAATAGCCTTCTTATTTACTTAAACACCCTATTTATTATAAATAGCCTTCTTATTTACTTAAACACCCTATTTATTTTTTAAAAAATTACAAACAGAGACAAACATTCGTTTCCTGCAAATAGTCAGCACAATTCTTCAGACCATGTTTTGAAGAGAACCCTAGTGATGGGAGAGAGATTAACCACTATTTATCTTGATTAATAGAAACTTGAGATTATACTTAATAAATAATGTGCTGGAACATTATCAAGATAATTGTAAAATTTATCCAATGCGTACCAACCTCCGTCTTTTTTTATTTTATTTTGCATATATGTTCATATACATGTAGATTTCATGTATTTTTATTTATTAGGTTATCTATTGTACTGGATCATTATGATGGCTATGTTGTAATTTACTGTGTTTTATGTATATTGACTATTTTGGTGCTTCGTGATCGTAAATTTTCAAGTAATTCTTCCTCCTTGATTTGCCCCCCCCCCCCCCCCCCCCCCCCCCCCTCTGCTTTAAGCTAGCCATCCAATTCCTATTTGATAAAAGCACTTTATTTCGTTGACATTTATACATAAATATAATATTTGTAAATAATATTTCATTGTTTACAAATTAATGTTATTCATACAATTTTGTTAATTGTTTCAGCTCCCCTCGATGAATATTTGAACGACAAAATATAAATTATAGGAGTAGTAATTAGACATGTTAATTAGCATTGTTAAGGATTATGATAATTAGTCCTAATTAACACAATGTGTATAAAATATTCACGTGTCAGTGTATTGGAATAATCAACAACTTTTAATCAGAGTTTGAACTATGAGAATTTAAAGTTAAAAGACTTTTTAGGAGTATTTTAAGTGATAATGATTATCATTCACAAATTACAATTTTTTTATATCATGAAAATTAGAATCCCAAAATTTAAAAATTTAAAAACCCGAATGCTTTTCTAATTAACCTAAATGCTCTTTTTTTAAAAAAAAAAAACTAGAAACATCCTCAAATCGATGTCTCATACTCCTTCATTAATGGTCACGATCATTCAATTCACAAACCTATCTTCTTATCCAATGATATTTAATTAGATCCCTAATAGACTATAACATTTAATTAAAAAAATTGATTGCCTCTAGAACTAAAATCTGAATGTCAATCGAGAGCAGAGTGTTGGCAAAAGTAATCGACAGGAAGAAACACAAAGAAACTATTGTCTACCTGTATGATTTAAAACTTTTAACAATGATTTTTTCAACATCAATCACAATTCACAAACATATACTCATAGATATAAACAAACAATTTGTACTTAATTATCTCAAATTAAATTTCTCAGTGTTATTATGAAAAAAGAAACCAAGCAGAATGTAACTCTCTTTATGTTGAGTAACCATTGATATGTAAATAATGTGTCCTAATGTGTGTCAATATGTTTTTATAACTCAAAGTAATACTTTTAATAATATCCATATGATTAAAATTTATATTTTATAATAAAAACTTTATAATAGTAACTTGAAATAAACGTGCAAACAGAGATTAGTTGTACTAAATTTGCGGTGGATACAGCTCCTCTCTTATCCGTACCAAAAATTGTACCCTTTCAGTTTTGTTAAGCAATATGACCTTTTCTTTACTGTATTATTATGCATCACACATTTGCGAATAAATTTTAATAAATATTTGGATATGAATTTGAAATTATTAATTTGAGTAGAGATTAATTTGAATTTGAAATTTTATTTGGACATCCAATTTGAATTTCAAAAAAGTTATAGGAGTATTTTTTTTATAAACGCGATCATAATTTGTGAAAACATTCAAAATTTTCTCAAACTTTTATACAATCTTATCAAATGAGCAAATCATAATCCATACACGTGGTATCAGATATCCTAAGGGCTGACGCATTAACAAATCACATATCTCGATGTACCTTTTATAAATGAATGTTTGCAATTACATGTTATTACAGACTTCTAAATGTGCATAATTTTATAAAGATCCACTTGTCCAGTAAATCAACAATAGTAGTAACTAGCTATTCTTTAATATAATTCTTCCACATGGTACAGACAATCTCTTCATATCAAGCATGAGTCTTTTCTTTATAAAATTTAAAATTATGAGTCTTTTTTTTATAAAATATAACCTTATGGGTTAAGTTTAAATTTTTTAAAAATTGGAATCACAAATTTGGAATTGAAATTCTACCTTTTAGATGAATAAGATTTAAAATCAAAATTTTTAAATTGAAATTGAAGCTTTTTCAAATATCATAAACAAATACATATTTCAAATCAAAACTTCAAATTTGAATTTCAAATTGCATCGCCAAACGAGACTCTTGTTGCCTAAATTGCTCATAGCTAATAAAATTTCATGACAATTCATTGCTAATCTGTTGCTAAATAGAATTAGTGATAGATTTTTACTCTTTAGCTGTGAAATTTGTCCGTCTCTAATTTTTATTTTTTAGCAGTGACGGTCAGTGAGAGCATTGCTCTTAATTTGTTCGTCGAATGTGTCCAGCATATTGATATTATAACTTGAGATATATAGGGGGTATCAAGCTTCTAAGTCACATTAAATATAGAAGAGAATGGTGGAGATGAGAGTGAGGATGGGTATGGCTATTTTTGAGAACCAACTCGGACTCATGCCGGAACGCTCAACTACAGAAGTCATTCATCTTGTAAGGAGACTGGTGGAGCAGTATAAGGAGAGGAAGAAGGACTAACATGTGGTATCCATTGATCTAGAAAAGGCCTACGATAAAGTTCCAAGGGAGGTTGTATGAAGATGGTTGGAGGTTAGAGGTGTAGTTGTGGCATACACTAGGGTGATCAAGGACATGTACGATAGAGGCAAGATCCAGATAAAGACGGTGAGAGGAGACTCGGAGCACTTTTCAGTTGTGATGGGGTTGCACCAAGGATCAACTCTTAGCCCATTTTTATTTGCCTCGGTGACGGCTAATTGACGCAAAAAATTAAAGAAGATGTGTCATGATGTATGTTATTTGCAGATGACATAATTCTTATTAACGAGAATTGCGAAGGAGTTAATGGTAAGCTGGAGGATTGGAGACAAACCTTAGAGTCTAAAGGATTCAGGTTGGCAGGACCAATACAGAATACTTGAAGTGTAAGTTTAGTGACCTGTCGCTTAAGGCTGGATTAAATGTGCGGCTTGGTACTCAAGCAATCCAAATAAAAGGATGTTTCAAGTATCTTGAGTCTATTATCCGATGGAATGGAGAGATTGACGATAATGTCACACATTGTATTGATGTAGGGTTGATGAAATGGAGGCTCGCATCCGGAGTCTTGTATGACAAAAATGTGTTACTAAAACTTAAAGGCAAATTCTACAGGGTGGTGGATAGACCTAATATACTGTATGTAGGAGAGTGTTAGCCAGTCAAGAACTCTCACATTTAGAAGATGAAAGTTGCAAAAATGAGTATTTTGAGATAGATGTGTGTGCATACTAAGAAAGATAGGATTATAAATGAAAACATCTAGGATAAGGTGAGAATGACTTTGGTGGAGGACAAAATGTGGAAAGCAATGTTGAGATAGTTCGGGCATTGCAAATGAAATGTATGGATACCCTAGTGTGGAGGTGTGAGAGGTTAGCTATGGATGGTTTCAGGAGAGGTATAGATAGGCCGAAGAAGTACTAGGGTAAGTTTATTAAACAGAACATGGCACAGTTTCAGCTCATCGGGGACATGACCTTAGGTAGGGGATTGTGTAGGAAACGAATTAGGGTAGAATATTAGTAAGTAGTAGAGTCTTGTCTCGCTTATCCTTTCATACTAGTACGTCAGCATTACTCTTGTAGTTCTTGCCCTTCGATCTCTATTACTATCTGATGTTTCTTGTATTGTGATTATAATATTATTTTGTTGTAGTTACTGTTAATAATACTTTGTGCCGAAATGCAAGGTAAGGCAGCGTACAATAGACCCTTGTGGTCCGGCCCCTCCCCTGACCCCGTGCATAGCGGGAACTTAGTGCACCGGGTTGCTCTTTTTTTTTTACTGTTAAGAATGCTTTGTCATACTTTCTTTAATATTTTGCCTTGACTTCTTCACTTTCTTTAATTTTTTTCGGAATTGTTTTGAACTGTTTGCCCTTGAGCCGAGGTCTATCGGAAACGTCTCTACCTCCAAGGTAGGGTAGGGTTTCGTACACTCTACCCTCTCTAAATCTCACTTTGTGGATTACTATGAATATGTTATTGTTGTTGTTATTGTTATTAACGTGAGATATATCTAAAAATAATTCTTCAAATATAAGTTCAAACAGCATATTGGCAAACACTGAAGAAATTATCAAAATGATTAATGTATCAAAATCTTCAGACCTTTTGTCAGTATATCAACAACTTCGTTTTACTCTCTGTATGTGTGCCTAACTGTTAGATATTAAATACTCCTTTGATCCTTATTTGTCATTGAAAATTTTAATATACCTATTAAGAAGATTACTTAACAATATTAATCATAAAAATTATTTGACAAATCTATACTCCTATTGTGAAGATTCACGATATCAGTAAGATATTTTGGAAAATCGTTTAAGAAAAGTTGTTGGAGTAAATATAGTTGACTTTTTTAATTTCCTAAAGCAATACTTATTTTAGGCCAAATTTATTTGGATAAAGCGACAAATGAAATGGACCAGTGAAATAAGATTTATATTATATACAGAAGTAATATTAAAAACTTATGCTAAAATTATACAGATTTCACTAGGGGTGGCCAGTGGGCCGGGCTCGGGTCTGGCGGGCCGGGTCTGGCGGGGTCGGGATCAGGGCGGGACGAGCCAGGGGGTCGGGGTCGGGTCTAGCGGGGCCTAGCGGGGTCGGGTCTGGCGGGACCTGCTCCAGTCCCGTCCCGATCCCGATCCCGTCGGTATCGGGGCGGGGTCGGGGCGGGCTCGGGCTCGGGGCGGGGTACGTTCGGGTTTTCTTTTTTTTTTTTTTTAAATAACATATGTATAAAAAAAACTCAATAAACAAAATAAGATAGTGTAATAAAAACATCCCAAGACTGTTTTTGTGCCTCTTATATTATTTAATAGACATATAATTTTTTTGTAATACAAATACAATTGTCTAAAATCTAAATTGCAACTTTGTGGTGTTGTCCAAAAGTTGCAAATTACATAATAAAATTGCAATTAAAAAAATTACATTCTCAAAAAAACCTGTTCTAATTGCTTGATGATTTCATGTGGTTCTTCGGTTGGAATTGGTATTTGTTGGTCAAATTGATCCACGTCGCTTCCACTACCTTCGGTTAAGATTTCGTTGTAGTTTTCATCATCTTCTTCGTTGATCTCCGGTTGACCGCACCTTCTCCGCTCCGCTCGTATCCAATCTCTCGAATAATACCGCAATTTCCAAGTCGTCTCCGCCAATGAGTGTCTCGTGGTCTCCTATTTGATATCTGCGCTCGCAGAAAAAGCGCTTTCAGACGCAGTTGATGACGCTTGAAGTTCAAAACATCTAGAGCCACCAATGAAAGTGTCGGAAAGGTCTTCTCATTCCCCCTCCAGTATTTCATCAAGTCTTCTTGTCCATCTTCATTGATAACTTCTTGATACGGTACGAACCACCGCAAAACAAAAATATCCAACTCGCTATTTTGGTTAGTAGTAGAGTACGGCCGCACATTCTATTTCGAGGCTTTCAATACTAGCCGCGAAAACATCATGTCTTTTGTGAGGTTGTGTTGAAGATGAAGAAGATGGTATGGAAGCCGGTAAGTTACTAGCATTTTCTTGTTGATAAAATCTATATATATTTTTGCATTGGTGTTCTACGCTAGACACCGCTTCTTCTTTAGTTTGTTCAATAGGTGGTGGGTGATTTAGATTTTTGGGACTTGGAGGTGGTAGTACTTCTATACAATCGTAAATAGTTTCAATTAGTGATTTAGTACCGTCTATTTTAATAGTAGGATTTAATACGAACCAATAATATAAATAGAGGGAATAGGAATAAAATATTTTTTAATTTTGACAAACATTTTTTTAATAGCTGCCTTATAAGTTTGGTTTTTCCATATATTCACTAAGTAATAAAAATATTAGAGTTATATAAAATAACATAGTTGAAATAGTAGGATAATATATACCGGAAAATTCTTTTATTGCTTGAAAAAATTTCTCTAAAAATAAAATAAGTTCGGAAAATTTTACCCAATCACTATCTAAAATCATATCAGCTGGCTTTTTATTATGAGAGTTAAAAAATAAAGTTATAGGTAATTTATAGTCATAAGCAACAAGTAGTTGCTCGTATAAAGAATTCCACCTAGTGGATACTTCTTGTGGAATTCTTCTATAAGGTAGTCCACAATCGTGACAAGTTTTTTTATATTCTTTTCTACGTTGTACTTTATTACTTTTAAAAATAACGTTTATAGCAAATTGTATTTTACTAAGAATGTCTTCAAAAAGTGATAGACCATCCTTTACAATTAAGTTATATATATGGCACGCACATTTTATATGAAAATGGTCTGGAAAAGATGGAGTTAAACTATTTTTTAACATTGTAATTGCGTAATTGTTATTAGAAGTGTTATCTAATGTAATAGTCATAATTTTATCGGTAATTCCGTAATAATCGCACACTTGATAAATATTTTCTACGCAATAAAAGTACCAAGTGCCTATCATCTATATATCTATACGCTAAAATACGTTTTTGCATAGACCATTTATAATCTATCCAATGACAAGTTACAGTTAAATAATCATGGCCGTTAGTACTACGACCTATATCAGACGTGATAGATACTTTGCCATTAAAATGATATAATAAAAAACGTAAATATTGTTGATATTCATGCGCGA
Source organism: Anisodus tanguticus (assembly GCA_034509755.1). Taxonomy (NCBI): domain Eukaryota; kingdom Viridiplantae; phylum Streptophyta; class Magnoliopsida; order Solanales; family Solanaceae; genus Anisodus; species Anisodus tanguticus. Next base: position 19,617,226 of record CM067561.1, on the reverse strand, counting down.
ATTTAAATACATCTCTCTTAACAGTTGATCTAGGAAAACCGTTAAAAGCAGGATTATATATATCTCTAATGTAATGAATAAAACCGGGAGATGAAGGAAATGAAAAAGGCAAACCCTCCACAGCAACTAATATGTTTATTGTATTTAGAGCCTAAAATGGCCGTTGGCCAACGACCATAATCTAAAATGGTCGTTGGTGCAACGGTCATTTTTGCAAAGGGGGGAAAAGGGCGGGGTCGGGGCGGGCTCGGGTCTGGCGGGACGGGACGATGTCCCGTCCCGAGTTCGAGTCCCGCCCCCGTTATTTTTATTTTTTTTAAGCGGGGTCGAGGCGGGACCGGGGCGAGCTCGGGACGGGGTCGGGTTGGGGTCGGGCCGTCCCGGCCCACTGGCCAGCCCTTGATTTCACTTATGAAAATGTGTGTGGACATGCGGTGAGGGAGTGTCCATTCAATAGGTCATCGACGAAACTTACTGAGATTTAACTATACTCATCCCTCTCGACTCTCGAGCATGCATGCTTACCTTTTTGGATGCAAATAGATACTTTTGAGCCAGCTGGCACCATCGATTAGAGTTTGCATCCTTCTGATGATTTAGAGTACCACTTGATTTTTGTGTGAACTTTTAACTATTGATTCTATCCTTCTATTCAGTTTCCAATCTATTATGTTGGGATGCCTCGACGATTAAATATAAAATTTTAGGATATTTCTTATGGCTTATGGCTTATGACTTACTCAGACTTAGTCAATATTAGTATGATTAGTCTTTCAGATAGATGACTTATGATTTATGACTTATGACTTATTTAGATTTAGGGGTGTATTTAATTAAAATTTTAAAAGACTATTTTGGAATAAATAAGTCTAATAAATTTTAAAAGACTATTTAGGAATGTAATGACTTAACAGATTTTAAAAGACAATCAAAAAATTTATGTTTGAATTTTAAAAGATTTATCATGAAATTTATAAAGATTTGAAAGGACCACATGGATTATTCATGTCAATTTTTCTAATAGGTATTTCAACGAACAACTTGCATGCATAGATATCTGAGACCTCTTCTAACACAATAGGCTTGAAAGACATACACATACACTATATTGATTATGCAAATACTCTCTATTTTTCTCCATTCCTTATTATACCACAATCTCAATTAGAATTTACCCAAATTCAGTTCAGTTAGGAGAAAGATGAAAGCAATTCATGTTCAGGCTAACATGGATATGAATACTAACAGGAATGGAGGATTATGGGATTATCATGAAGAACCAGAAATTGGACATGCCTCATAATAAAATATATATCCATTCCTCTTAAACTTACTAGATCATTCTTAGACATGCCTCATGCAAGCTAAGCATAAAGAATTATAAAAGGCAAGATGCGCCATCAAATACTAGTCATCAACAACCAAGTTAGCATAAAGAACTATTGCAAAATGACTTTTCTTTCAAGAATGAGAAACCACGAGAATGTTAAAGAATTTTCAAATTCTTTCATCTTCGTTGTTTCTGAAAATCGAAACTGAAAAGTCACACAAAATCTTATGGGTTTGGGTGGGATTTTTTATAGGGTTTGGTATTTATACCTTCCACTAAAAAGTCACACAAAATCCTAATTGTTTAAAATTCTGATTGTTTAGCAAGTTTTTGAATACCAAAAGACTTTTTGTTAATTGTTTAAAATCCTGATTGAATACCACTAGATTTGGACACCCTCTTTAAAAAATCATAATAGTCTTGATAAAATATCACAAGACTTATTTAGATTATTTAAAAATCTTAATTGAATACCACAAGACTTATTTATCCCAAAATAGTCTTTTAAAGTTCTAATTAAATACACCCCTTAGTCAATGTTAGTATGATTAGGGTTTCGATAGACGATGCTTCATATTTCCTTATAGAGACGTTTCAACTATCTATTCAGTATTATTAGACTTCACTAATAGTGTTCAACTTATAGATTCTCCTTTTTATGATTATGGATATTTGGTTAACAATTATGTGGATGTTGATTATGTTTTCATAATTTTGGATTTTCCTAATTTTGGAGCTTCCTAATTTTGGATCATGACAACTGAGATTAAAGTTTAAAACTTGTGTAATTATTATAAGAATAATAATAAACACGTAGCACAAATATCACATAACTTAAATATGCATTGCAATAAAAATATTTAATAAAAAATGTATAATTGAGTAACAAGAATCAATGTGCACGATAAAGATTTAACCTTTACGCTGAAATCAAAAGTTTCAACCATTTATACTTGCGAACACATTGTTAAAGATTAATTAAGGCAAGTGATCTATGAGGGACGGATTCGATCCACACGAAACATTCGATCATGGATGACCTACACACCCTAGTCGTGGCCAACTCACATTCTCATAGCTCAATTTGTGTGGCCATCTCAGACACCAAACTCCACCTACCAAGGTGATACACATATGCAAAATAAATATACATATGCGATTAAATCAGTCGTCATGTGACGTATATGTAATCTATGATGTCAAACTAGCATGTAATGGATGCCTATGCATTATACTAGCATATAAAAGATGTGTATTTAGTCCTGTCACGTTTTTAGTAAATAAGGCACAATAAATAAAAACAATATCTTTCAAATATTATTCGGTTCCCGCGTATATACTCATCACCTTATATATATGATATTCTCCGTATACGTAGTATATGTAACACAAGTTCAATTTGAGAAAATTTTCTAATTGATATTTATCAGTCGTGTACAACTAGGACCCATAATATCCCTACACCATAATTAGAATATATCCCGTATATTCTGTAAATATTTAGTGATGGATAATTATGGTAAGGCTAAGATTCTTATTGTAACATATTGTACACTATATTTATTGTATTAATGAGAAAGGCTCCCTAAGGGGAATTGATACAATCTCACATGGTATCAAAGCCAAAATCCTAAAAACCTAAAAAAAATCTCCTTCATCTTCTTGGCATTACCGCCCCCCCCCCCCCCACCCCCACCCACTTAATTCTTTTTTTTCCCGACGGTAAAAGCCCCCCACGACTTCTTTCGATTTTATTGGATTCCTCTTCCCCCGATGCTTCCGCTTCCTCCAGCGTCGTCACTCAAACACCACCCATAACCCCTTCCTCATCATCGTTCCATCTGGCTTTTGCAATTCCCAATATCAAGAATTTTATTCCTATAATTCTTGACCAGGAAGATGGTCAATATTGGTCATGGGTGGAACTGTTTCGAATTCATGCATGTGTATATCACGTGCTTAACCATACTAACGACTTCATCCATCGCCCCTCTGAAATTGATGACACAACTTGGCGTCGTCTTGATGTCGTCGTCAAACAATGGATCTATGGCACAATATCTAAGGACTTACTTCACACCATTATGAAAATTGGTGCCTCCGCTCATGAGTTATGGGCACGCTTGAAAGAAATTTTTCAACACAACAAACACACTCATGCAGTGTATTTGGAAGAGCAATTCAACAACACTTGTCTTGAAAAATTTTCGAATATGTCTGAATATTGCAAACAGTTGAAACTGATCGCAGACCAATTATCCAACGTTGGAACGCCCGTCTCTGAAACAAAGATGGTCTTACAGTTGGGTGAATGCCTCCCGAAGGGTTATGACACCCTCTCCACTATGATACAACAGGCCGATTCCTTACCCAATTTTAACAAAACTCGTTCGCAACTTTTGTTGGAAGAAACCCGACGTGCAAAGTAAGATGAGCACACCCAAAAAGCACTTGCAATTGAAATGCCTGTCCAAAATAACATCACCGTCACCCAACCACCTCTACTGGAAAATACTCAACCCCGCAACAACCGCGGCGGCAGAGGTGGCAGGGGTTGCGGTGGTGGCCGCGGCGGCAAAGGAAGGGGAAAGGGCACCACGGGCAGGCTCAACAATTCCAGCAGCAGATGAGCCAACCCACCAACATTTCCAATTGGCAAGGCCCAGCTGGTACGTTTCAGCATGCGAACTAGGTTCCCTATCTGGCTACTGTTTCGGCCCAATCCCTCTACCCTCAATAGGGGGTACTGGGCCCTGCTCCTAGTTACCGATCAGCCCACCAGCAGTAACATCATGCCCACTTCATGCAGTCCTCATATCCGCAGCAGTCAAATGGCGTGGCTCCCACAGATTTTTGCCAAGCTTTCAGCAGTTTAAACCTACAGCAGCCCGATGAAAATTGGTATATGGATTCGGGAGCCACATCTCATCTCACCCAGTCCGCAGGTAATCTCACTAAACTATTTTGTTTGAAGTCTCCTCAATTTATTACAGTTGGCAATGATCACCGCATTCCAATTCAGGGCCAAGGTAACACCCACACCAAGCCACTCCACCTACCTTTCTCTCTGAATAATGTCATATATGCCCCAAATATCATCAAAAACTTAATCCTTATTCGCAAGTGTACTCGTCATAATTCTGTGTTTGTTGATTTTGACCCATTCGGTTTTACTGTGAAGGATATGCGTACGGGAATACCTCTTACGAGATGCAATAGCACATGGGATCTATATCCATTTACACCATCCTCCGCTGTCAGTTCCAGCCCCCACACATCTCTTGTTGCTCTCTCTCCGTCAACCAGACACAATAGGCTTGGACATCCAGGGGCTCCTGTTTTTTCATTTTTTTAGAAGTAATAATTTTATCAGTTGTAATGGATAACTTGCTCCAAATTTTGCTTCTTGTCAATTAGGCAAACATATTCGTCTTCCGCTTAATTCATCTACTAGTGTTACGTTTGCTCCTTTTGATATTGTTCATGTTGATTTGTGGACATCGCTCATCCCTAGTTCATTGGGTCATAAATATTATATGGTCTTGTCAGATGATTATTCTCACTACATCTCGATTTATCCACTAAAATTCAAATCGGAAGTTTTTGTCAAATTTCTTAAATTTTGCAAATTTATCAAAACACAATTTGAAAGACCCATAAAATCTTTTCAATGTGATAACGGAGGTGAATTTAATAATTCCGCGTTTCACAAATTCTGCAAAAATAATGCATGTTTTTCCATTATTCGTGTCCTCACACCTCTCCCAAAAATGGTAAAGCATAACGTATTATTCGCACCATAAATAACATGGTTAGAACTTTCCTCTTTCATGTCTTGTTACCTTCTTCCTTTTGGGTCTATGCAGTCAAAATAGTGAAATATGTCCTTAATATTCTACCCACTAGCACACTCCATAATATGACCCCCACCGAAATCCTATACCGGCGGATCCCCTCCTATGATCACCTCCGGATATTCGGCTGTTTGTGCTATCTTAATCAGTCCTCTACCTCCCCATATAAATTAGCACCCCGAACTACTCTGTGTGTCTTCTTAGGCTTTTCGCCTAACCATAGGGGTTATTTATGCTATGACTTATCCACACATCGACTCCATATCTCTCATCACGTCACCTTCGATGAGATGACATTTTCGTTTTCGAACATTCAAAAATTTCGACAAACGGACTACAATTTTCTTGACGAAACTGACCCCTCTCCCATCATTATTCGTGAATTGTGTCAGCCCACCATCGTCAACCAAAGTCCGCCACCTACTGCCGCCTTCCCTGACCTCACTAGGGTCTCCCTATCTCCCGTCGCCTCACCATCTTTCCCGTTGTCGGCTGCCACACTCTCCAGCGATTGGCCATCGTCGTTAGTCCCTTCTTCGATCACCATCCCCGTGTCTGTGTCACCACCGTCGTTCCAACACCCACCAACTATCAGAAGCCCACATAACACCGCAACCGCCACCTCACCAAACCAGCTTCCCAATAACCCACCACCACCGACACCATACCCCACCTCATCGATCTCCCTCACCTTACAACTATCCAGATCGACGACCACCCATAACAATCCCACTGTCACCAACTCCAGCCCCAACATACCAAGTTCACACCTTGTTCCCGATGAAAACCCTAATCCCGATGGAAACAATGTTCCCGACCGAAACCTCATCCATTGCCAAATTACCGACACCAACAGTCACATAAACCAGCAAACAACATCCCACCGTATGGAAACCCGTGCTCAACACGGGATTTTCAAACCCAAAGTCCATTTTAACCTATCCACAGAAACCATATCCCTAATTCCTAAAAATCTCAAATTAGCCAAACAGGACCCAAATTGGAATGCGGTCATGCGTGGAATTCAATGCTTTAACAAAATAGCACACTTGAGATTTGGTTCCTTGACTGGAGAGAGTGAATGTGATTCGATGCATGTGGCTTTTTCGTCACAAATTCAGGGATAATGGTGAGTTAGAAAGGTACAAGGCAAGACTAGTAGCTAATGGCACTAATCATCAGGAGGGTATTGATTATGGTGAGACATTTAGTCCGGTCGTTAAACTGGCCACTATTCGCACAGTTCTGAGCATTGCTATGGGTAAGTGTTGGTCAATTCACCAACTTGATGTGAAGAATGCATTTCTTCATGGGAATCTGAAAGAAACTGTCTATATGCATCAGCCGTCTAGTTTTGTCCATCCAGCAGCCCCACATTATGTATGACATCTCTGTAAGTCACTTTATGGTTTGAAATAGGCTCCACGTGCATGGTATGATCGATTTGCCCAGTATATTATGCAGCTTGGGTTCTTGTGTAGCAAGAGTGATACTTCTCTATTTATTTTTCATTATGGTAGTAGCATTGCATATTTCTTGTTATATGTGCATAACATTGTGCTTACTGCCTCCTCTGATGTGTTGAAGAATGATATTATTACACTACTCAAATCTGAATTTGTCATGACTGACTTGGGAAAGTTGAGCTATTTTTTGGGTATATCAGTGACTCGGTCTGCGAATACTATATTTCTGTGTCAGCGTAAGTATGCAGATAAAATAGTGTACAAGGCTAAAATGGCGAATTGCAAAATCATGTCCACCCCGACTGACTCCAAATCAAAGCTTAGTGATGTTGATGGTGATCCAGTATCTGATCCCACCCTTTACAAGAGTCTGGCAGGTGCACTACAGCATCTTACATTCACCAGACCTGACATTGCATATGTCGTTCACCATGTGTTCTTATTCATGCATGCCCCTAGAGAATCTCATTTTACTGTCCTTAAGCGTATCATTAGATATGTTAAGGGCACACTTGATTATGGTCTGCACTTATATCTCTCCACACCGAACAGATTATTGTCTTACACAAATGCAGATTGGGCTGGCTGTCCTGACACACGTCGCTCTACATCAGGCTACTGTGTATTTTTTAGAGATAATCTCATCTCGTGGTCTGCCAAGAGGCAAGCCACATTGTCCCATTCGAGTGCAGAAGCGGAATACAGGGGAGTTGTTAATATTGTTGCTGAGATATGCTGGCTCCGAAAGCTTCTTTTAGAGCTACAATGTCTGTTGCGTAAGGCGTCTCTAGTGTACTATGATAACATATCCGCCATCTACCTGTCTCACAATCCGGTTCAGCATCAGCGAACCAAGCATATCGAGAAGGACATACACTTTGTCCGTGAGAAGGTTGCTCTTGGCTATGTTCGAGTCTTACATGTGTCGTCTGCATATCAGTACACCGATATCTTCACAAAACGCCTACCGTGACAGCTGCCCGTTGACTTCAGATCCAATCTCAACGTCCACCCTCCTCACGCTCAGACTAAGGGGGTGTATCAGTCATGTACAACTAGGACCCATAATATCCCTACACCATAATTAGAATATATCCCGTATATTCTGTAAATATTTAGTGATGGATAATTATGGTAAGGCTAGGATTCTTATTGTATTAGGGTTCTACATATTGTACACTATATATATTGTATTAATGAGAAAGACTTGTTAAGGGGAATTGATACAATCTTAGAAGATTAAATTTTTAACTTACCTTGATCCAAACAAAGTCTAAACCTTCCAAAACGGCCTTTGCATGTCTGAAACCCTCCGGATGGCTCAATCTATTCAAAAGAATACTTAATGGCGTCAATTAATGTCATTGAGATCAATTCTATAATTTAATATACGGTCTAGGTTAAAGTTAGATAAAAGTAGCCCACATGATCAAATATCAAAATAAAATTCACATCCAAATTATTAGTATTTGACGAGTCCAAATTTATGCTTAAATGTTTATTTTACGTTCATCTATTAGCTCAAATAATTAATTAGGGCTTAGACCATAAGCTCTCAAATTATACTATCAAATTCCATGTATTAAGGATAAACTTTGAATAAAATCATGCATAAACATTACCTTGAGTTTCTATAATGATTCCAAGTGCCCATCAATATCGTAATCAGTTTATCCAAAAACGATGAAAATGACAAAAATCTAGAAAACCTTATATTTATACCCAAATGTCCTTCGCGATCGTGCAAAGGGGCGTAAGAAAAAATAACTTAATGCAATTGCCCCGCTGCCACCACTATAGCGGTAAGGATCCAGGCCACGATCGCATAATGCATGTTGTGATCGCATAGTGACCAGATTTACTATACTACTATTGCGCTAGGGAAGCCGCGACCGCAAGCATGTGTCTAGTACTCTAGTAACAAAAAAATCAGCAAAATTCATATATTTTAAAGTAGTGCTGAAATACATCTTAGCCCCTTGGATCCCAAGTTGGGTTGTATCAAAAAGGATTTCTATGCTAAAATAATGCAAATTTAATATATGGAAACGTGGGTGGACTTTAGGATGGGAACTTCAAATCTTTAGATATAATTATCCTAATACAATAATGCAGAATGTTACAAAAAGTGAAAATCTAGAAAAATTCCAAGCATCTTTGGGTCTGCGTTATCCCCCAAAATGTCAAACAACTATTATTGATCCTACACCCTCTATATATCCACTTGTCCTTTCTCTCACACCAAAAACCAAGAGTCACATATGATATTGTATGTTTGGAATTTTAATAAGTCGTTTAACCGTTGTCATTTTTCTGCACTAATTCTTCTAATTATTGACTAGTAATTCACACTGAACGCATTATAAAACAAATCTACTTTGGAATGAGCTAGGTAGTGATGGTAATGGTCGGTATATACAAATTAAATAATTATTTAGCAGGAAAAAAAGAATTCCATCGAAGGAAAGAGAAATGAACAATAAAAAAAAATGTTGAATACATCAACGATCCCTTAAAATTGCCCGTAAATTTCATTTTAGACATTCGAACTATGTCCTGATCTGATTGAGCATCTGAAAATATGATAAAGTGTTCATATTAGATACTTCCGGCTCAAAATTTGAAAAAGCTTTTGCACATGTTCTTAAACGCCTATTACATAGATAAGCTAATCACTTTAGATATGTCACTTACCACCTCAATAAGTCATAAAACCTTGAGTATGTTCTAATTGAGGCTAATGTATATAATTAAAATAGATAACATATTTTATGTGGTTAACTTATCTATACATTAGCCGCTTGAAAAATGCATAAAACTTTTCCATAATATATTTGATTAGGAAGTGACTAATAAAAATAATTTATCAAGTTTCAATTCAAACAGATTGTAATTTAAATGTTTAAATAAAATGTACTAACAAATTTAAGGGGTCATCAATATATCAACCTGTAAAAATTGCCTAGATGATATGAATGAAATGATAGAATAATGACAGTAGGTCGATGTTGATGGAGAATTGGCTATACTAATGTCTACAGTAAAGGTTGGATTCTGTATTATGATAATTGCTCACAGAAATAGTAATACTATTGTGCTACTTATGCTCATCTAGTATACTTTATATTCATAGCTAAGGAAAAGTGACGTGGGAATCTAATTCTATTCTGCAAGTAGGCAATAGAATAATGTACAGATACATATATCTATATATATATATATATATATATATATATATTATCCTTTCCATTTTAGGATATGAGAATTTGGTTAAATGAATCTTCACGAGCTTCTAAAGTATCTTTAAGTTCATGGTCATCCCCATTTAGAGCATATTTGGTCCATCTGCCAAAATCTAAAAAGTACTTTTTTAAAAGTGCCTTTAAAAAAAATATTTCTCCTAATAATTTTTGTTTGACAAATAGTTTCAAAAGTGATTTTAAGTACCGAATTACAAAAAAGGTAAAACTACTACTAATTAATTTGGTAAATATGAATTTTAGATATGGATAATTTTGCTTCTTTTTTAATTGAAATAACTAGCAGATTGCTAGTTGTGATTTATTAAACCAAAAATGCAACTGTACAGAAGAGGAAAAGAAAGGAAAACAAAACTAAGCTAAAGCATACATGAGCCAAAATTTCCTGTGAGAACCTATAGAAACTGAAATTTGTAAAATGAAGCTAGAATAATATCAGTTGTAGTTCAAGTGTTGGGTTAATTCCATCACAAGTCACCTCAAAAGCTCTTACGAAGTGCTATGAAATCAAGAACCAGCAGAAGAATTCTTCTAACTTGAACAAATGCTGCAGCAATCTTTTTCAGATTTGACAATCAGTGTCTATGCTATATGAATTGAACTAAGTGGAATTGATATCTGAGGCTATTAAACTGTAAAGATTGAATCTTTGGTTCTAACGTAACCCCAAAAGCTAGCTTGTATGGTAATGATTGTCCAAGTCCATGTAAGGAGTTTATGTTCTCATTCCATATCCGATGTGGGACTCTTAACACTCCCCCGCACGCCCAGACCTTTTAACTGGAGCGTGGATAATATAATTTGGAGGCCCTACATCGATGAACAAAGAATTGGAATGAGTCTGACTCTGATACCATGTAAAGAATGGATCTTGGGCCTAACTCAACCCCAAAAGCTAGCCTGTAGTGTGATGATTGTCAAAGTCCATATAAGGAGGGCCTAATTCAACTCCAAAAGCTAGCTTGTAGTGTGATGATTGTCAAAATCCATATAAGGAGTTCATGTTCTCATTCCATATCCGATGTGGGAATCTTAACATAAACCATAGACAAGGCTGCTATTTAAGTTTTTCCAATAGATTGAACTATAAGTTAATACCATACATCAGATAGAATTTCTTTAGCAACTATGTTATTGATTTGATAGCTGATTATAGCCTTCTTTAGCAAACTATTCTCTTCATATATTCTGCAGAGGATCCTGTATTTCTTTGTGCAGCAGGTTGTTACTCAGTGTTGTAGGTCATATTACCATGCAATGTCAATCAGGTTCCCTAGCCTTCAATGTTTTAAATCTCAAGTTTGGCACCTACATCTTATCTGCATTAAATATCCTCCTTGCAGCAGCTGGAATGTCATGAAATGATGTAAAGTGAAATGGTAGTCTTGAGTCTTGACTTTAAATTTTTTTTGCTAATACTCAAAGAAACATATTTCTTCACCAAGAATTTGACCAAACACCTTCAATTTTGTAAAATAAGTTCTTTTTTAGAAAAATAAACATGTTTGGCCTTCTAGAAGTTTTACCGAACAAGTTATTAGTCTTAAGTTATTAGGAAAGTCAACCCTCATACGAGCTCCCGGCCTTTATTCATTTAATTATAAATTAGGATCACTTTTGATTCAATAAAATTTTGTTCACTAATCACTCTAGACTTTTTCATCACTCAAAACTTCATATTTGTAATGTATGAAAGTAATAACGCTAAAATACAAACTTGTTTCATAGCAAAAACAATTAATCATTGTATTTTCAATATACATCTATTCACTCCATCTTGAAGATATATTCTTTATTTAATAATAAACCAACTAATTAAACATAATCCGATGATGAAGTTGATTTCATGAATGAACCAGGTCGGAATAAGAGATTACATACATTTACTAATAATAGCATTACTCAAGAATTGTTGTATATTCAAACTATATAAACTAGTAGCAATTATTGATATGTTTATATATATTGGTGTTGTCGTTGTTGTGATGATCAAATAAGCAATACTTAATATGTTCATAGAAAGCATTTAGTTTATGTGTTAGTATGAGTGAGAATGAAAGAGTATACTACAACATTAATTAAAATTGAATACATAAAAGAATTGAATTAAAGTTTGACTAATTATGTGAAGTTATAACTTAAAATTATAAATATTATATAGTAATATAAATATTTATTAATAAAATTGTATAGGTGTACGTGCTAGCACGACATGTCCTCCTATCACATCCAAAGCTGGCTTTAATGTACACCACATTGTGGACCCTATTAGTGTTATAATTAAACAAATCAAATAACGGAGGATATTTTCAGGCCTGCATAGGGATCATTTATTCACAAAATTAATAACTGTCTGAAATAATTATAATACATAAATTTTTATTATGTAACGATTATTATGGAGTAATTTGATGAATACTAATATAAAATATATTATATGTAAAGCGCACGTAAACAAAAAAAATTACTCTTATTACTTAAATATCATAGGTCCAATGAGGATCAAAATAGGAGCATTCGATGGAAAGCTTTTGAAACACAGTGCACTCAGGTAAATAAACATGAGATGAATACAAAGACTAAACGAGCATACAAAGACTAAAACTAAACGAGAATTCAACATTCAAAAAGTGCTCGACATAAGTTTTTTCTGAAAACCCCCAATTAACTAAGGTAAACAATGTATATAAAGTATTTCCTCGGTCCCAATTTATATGATGTAATTTGGTTGTGTACGAAATTTAAGAAATAAAGGAAAACTTTTGAATTTTGTAATCTAAAACAAACCAAAAATATTTATGTGATTATAGATCATCTCGTTAAGCGTAAGAGATAAAGTTTAAAGTTAAATTGTTGTCAAATAAGGAAATGTGTTATTTTTTTAGGATTGATTAAAAAGGAAAGCATGTCATATAAATTGAGGATAGAAAGAGTACTATTTATGTAATGATTCCCGAAGAACAAAAAAAAGGGATGTTTTGTTGATAGAAACAAAAAGTATTCATTACCGTAATGATATAAACAAGAATTTTCATCCGAGCTGCGGAAACATATTCATAGAAATACGACTTGTTGAAGATCTAATGGTGCTATTGTTGGGAGATTTTGCTCTATGGTACTTTGTAAAGCAGTACGGGAAGTATTTAACTATTACAAGTATTCGAAAGGATAAATAAAGATTTCAATAATTCAACTAGAAATCTGAAAATTACAATATAACAACAAACCGAAATTACGATTTTGTTGAAGACGAAAAATGGAAACTGGTTTATCTTTGAGTCGAGTGTAGCACTCATCCTTAAGACAATATTGCCCCGTATGTATCCTTTATACGTCCCGGACAATTTGTCTCCCAAGATAAAACAAAGAATGTAACCCTTGAGCAAAGGAAACTCAAGAGCTACCGTGAAGAATATTGAGTAACGAAATGATGCTTGGAAGTTGTAGGAAGAAGATTTTTTCTGGTTGTGTATTTTCGTGCATATCAAGTGTTATTTTTCTGCTCTTTGTGGTGCTCAACAATGGTGTAAGGGTGTGTTTATATAGGTGAGGGAGGGGCTGAAAACTGCCTCCATAATAGCCAAATAATGGCCATTATGGAGGTAGTAAAGTCACCAACATAAATGGTGAAAGACCAACTGTTTTGGCCATTATAGGAGGAGTAATTCAGCCAAAATAAATGGCTGAATTGAGAGCTTGGACGTTTCTGCTTTGACTGTCGAAATTCCAACTTTCGAAAACTTCGGGGACCAAACTCGTACATCTTGAAACTTTAGGGACCAAACTGTACATCCGAAAGAATTCGGTCCAAACGCACATCCGAAACTTCGGGATCAAACCGTACTTCGGCAAAGTTTTCTGGCCCAAAAAGATAATATCGAAGGCCCACGCCCACGCCCCGACCCGTGACCCGAGAACCCGGAACCGGACGGGCGGGCGGCGGCGGCGCGCGTGTGGTCTTTCCTCGAACCGAAGCATATCTAGGTCCTCCCTCCTTTAAACACATGGGATACCCCTTGGGGTCCCAAACCCCAAACCAATTTCGAATCTTATATACACAACAATTCTTTCTTCCTCTACCGATGTGGGAGAATTACACACAATACCACACTTTCCATGCTTCAAACACCTTACTTCGTGAACCAATATCTCTTTCATTTCTCAATGAAATTTGACGATTCTTGGCCCTACGGTTATCTACGTACTTAGTAGATCATGCATGTGTGAAGAACCGGATTCTCCAACATACGTTACACTAGTGTTTAAGCCGTTAAAGTTGGTCGGTCGCAACTCCCGCCAAAGGCAAATTTCCAACAGCTATCTTATTTACTACATTCTATTTCGCATCAATTTTTTTATAGAATTCTCAAACTAATGTGAGTATTAATAGCGTGAAATTTAATGTTATAATCAAGCATAAGTTTCTCGGAAATTATTCTTCTATTCGTCTGAAAACAAAACAAGCAATGTATTCACCAAAGAATCTTTTCTAAAAAAAAAAAAAAAAAAATAGCTCCTCTCCCGTCGCCACCCCTAGGATTACTCCCACCCCTAGCTAGGGCCTTAGAGCAGAAAAGGAAATCCTCTTAGATTTGGTCTCCACGTGAGACTGTCAAAAATAATACTTCTTCATTCCCAAAAAAATTCTCTTAGTTAAATTGGCGCGAAGTTAAAAAAGTAAAGGAAATCTTTTAAAATATTTAATTTGAAAATAAATCCTAAATGTTTATGTGACTGTAAATTATTTTATAAAATTAAATTATTTTTAAATATATTAATTTTAAAATAAATTAATAAAGAAACGAAAATCTTTTTGGAACTTAGGGAGTACTACACTAGCCTGCTATTTAAAAGCCAACAAAATCTCTGAAAAAAGCCAAGCATCAAAGAAAAAAACAGTATTTGCATTTATATTTTACTTTTCCTTAACTAAAGTTGTTAGTAAAAAATTGAAAGAAATAATCTCTTAATTATTTTCATTAATGAAAGAGTATATATACAATTTACAATTTTCATAATAGGAAAATTATATTCCTATTCTACTTTTAAAATCTTATTCTGCTTGTACAATAACTATACAATTATAGTAAGTGTACAATTCTAATTACAACAAAACATCTTCTAAAATAGGCCACTAAACCGTGATACACGGTATGTATACACCGTGTATATCACAGGTTTAACAACCCATATTTGCTAAGTCAGCCCGTGATATACATGGAAAATATACCATGTATATCACGAGTGTTTTTCACACCCCCGCAGTCATAGCAGGCGGTCTTTGTACACTAAGATTGTCCCTAAAATCTTCAAAAAGGACCGAGGGAAGACCCTTAGTAAAGATGTCTGCAATTTGATATCTGAAAGGGACATGGAAAACGCGTACTTGCCCACGAGCTACCTTTTCGCAAACAAAGTGAATATTCATCTCGATGTGTTTGGTGTTGAACCGGATTATCAGAAAGGTAGATGGCACTAATATTATCACAATAAACCAAGGTAGCTTTCTGAATAGGACAATGAAGTTCTAAAAGAAGATTACGTAACCAACAAGATTCAGAGATCATATTAGCTACCCCTCGATACTCGGCCTCTGCACTAGAGTGTGATAATGTAGACTGACTCTTCGCAGACCATGAAATCAAGTTATTACCAAGAAATATGCAATAGCCGGACGTGGAACGTCTGGTATCTGGATAACCACCTTAATCAGCATATGTATACGAGTCAAGTGTAGACGTCTATGAAGGATATAAATGTAAGCCATAGTCAAGTGATCCCTGGATGTATCGAATAATACATTTGAGCGCATTCATGTGCTCAACCCTGGGATCATGCATAAACAAGCACACATGTTGTACGACATACGTAATAACTGGTCTCATGAAAGTAAGATACTGAAGAGCCCGTGCAAAAATGCGATAGTGGGTCGGATCCTCGTACGGTGAGCCAACCGCAGCACTCAGCTTGGGTTTAGTATCAACTGTAGTGGAAGTAGACTTGCATGAGGACATACCAGCTCGCTCAATGATCTCAATGGCATACTTTCATTGTGATAAGAATAAGCCACATGCATGACGAGTGACAACAATCCCCAAAAAGTAACTCAAGGGTCCCAAGTCTTTCATAACAAACTCAGAACTGAGCATGGTCATGATAGACTTGTGTAAAGCATCAGTAGAGGCAGTCAAGATAATATCATCCATATATAACAGAATTTAAGCCAAGGAATTACCACAATGGTATATGAACAATGAATTATCAGACCTGCTGTGAGAAAACTCAATAGACGAAACATAGTCGTCAAACCTCTTATACCAAGACCGTGGGGCCTGCTTAATCTCATACAAGGACTTCTTCAATAAACAGACATGATGAGGATATTTGGGGTCTCGAAAATCCAAGGGCTGATGCATGTAAACGGTCTCCTTAAGATCCCCATTTAAGAAAACATTTTTCACATCTAACTGATGAATGGGTCTTGCCTTTGAAAGAACCTGACTAAGAACAGTAAGAATGGTAGCCGGTTTGACCACCGGACTAAACGTCTCACCACAATCCACGCTAACCTGCTGAGTTTTACAATCACCTACAAGTCGAGTCTTATGTCTTGCAAAAGAGCTATCAAAATTAGCTTTACGAGTAAAAATCTACATAGACCGAATAATATTAATACCAGAAAGACGGGGGACCAACTCCCACGTCTTATTTGCAATAAGAGCCTCATATTCGTCGGTCATAGCCAATTTCTAATTCAGGTCATTTAAGGCAGACATTGGGTTACATGGTATAGGGGATTTAGTGACATTAAAATTGAGATTAAAATGTCGTTTAGGTTTAAAAATACACCGTTGAGTATGAGTAATTGGCCCTTCACTCGAGGAGGAAGCGGGTGGATTTTGGGAAAAACTGGACTGGTGACGGACTAGACAGCAAGCAGTGGGCCTACTGGCCCAAAACTGGAATCGATACCCGAAACAGAAGCAGTAACCAAATCTGGAACATTGTCGGTATTGGGCTGGGCAGCGGACCCAACATCCGAAACTGGGGCAGAAACAATTTTGGAAACTGTGGGATGTGGCGGAACAGTAGGTCTAGCGGGCAGTGGCCCGCTGGCGCATTTTGGGTGCGGGACAAGTCCGATAAATGGTGTATAATATATGGGGAGACATCGTCATCTAAAAGATTATACGAACTAGGCCCGAACTACTTACTTTAGTGAACAAAAATTGGGATTCATAAAAAATAACGTGGCAACTAATTATGATTTTATTAGATGATAAATCAAAACATTTGTAACCACAATGATTAGACGGATAACCCAAAAGACACAAGGGGTAGAACGGACGTGAAGTTTGTTAATTGTAGTTGACGGAAATAGCGGATAACATAAGCACCCAAAGACCCTTAGATGTGAATACGAGGGACTCTTATTATAGAAGACATTAAGAGAAGGCGCATTTGCCAATCCTTTGGTAGGAAGTATGTTAAGAAGATAGGTAGTCATTTGTAGAGCATGATGCCAAAAGAAAGGGGGTACGGAAGAATGAACCAATATAGTTCAAACAATATTATTAATGGTATGAATTTTTCGTTCGACTTTTCCATTTTGTGAGGATGTATGAGGACAAGAGAAACGAAAAAACTATGCCATTATTTTCACAAAATTCCAGAAGCAGCCCATTATCATATTCGTTGCCATTATCACATTGAATATTTTTGATTTCTCGTTCGAATTGGGCATGGTTGAATGCTCTAAATTTTAAGAAGGTGGAAAAAACTTGAGATTTTTTCGCAAACGAAAAAGTCCATAAAAATAGAATAATCATCTAAAAATATAACATAATAACGATGGCCCACAGAACTTAAAACGGGAGATGTCTATAAATCGCTATGAATAATATCAAATGGCATTAAACTACGAGATCTAGAGGCTACAAACGGCAATCTAACATGTAACCCAAACGTGCATGACATAAGGAAGGAGCTAGAGCTTCAAAAGTAGATAACAAGGCTTGACCCGAGAGACCGGATGCGGGCGTGATTGGATAAAGATCACCCCTACTATTACATCTTATGAGAGGTATCTCCGTCTTGAAATCCTTCACAGAAAACCCAAAATGATCAAAATTAACAGAAACCCATTTATCAGTGGTGAATTTACGGACATATACCATATTTTTAATTAAGTTAGGGGCATGAAGGGCATTTTTCAAGACAAGAGGTGGATGGGGAGGAGACAAAATAGACCGTAACCACGAATTAGAATTGAGTGACCATAACCAACAATTATGTCATGATTTTTGCTCAAATTAAAATAAGACGAGAGAGTACCTTGGTCTGACGTCATGTGAGAAGTGGCGCTGATGTCCATGTACCAATTTGGGTCTGGAGGATTTAATCCAAGCGTATACATCGCGGCCTCAATATCTGTCGGAGCCAGTGTGTGGCCCATTACCTGGAATGCCTGCGGAGATCGATGCCCAAGCACACCGGCCTGCTGCCCCGGCCTAGAAAACTGCCTGCCACCCGAAGTTGAACCCGAGAAACTGGGCCTCGCCTGTTGTGGAAACTGGGCCCAGTTTCCCAGGTAATGGTTCGACGGAAAACATCCACTGGTGGGCCAAGGCCCATTGGCCCAGGACCACTGCCAAGAGGCCCACTGCCAAGAGGCCCACTGCTGAGCCTAATTGGGATGTTACCCACTGCCCCGAGAGACATCGCTGCCGCCACCACTGTTTCGGCTGCCACCATTGTTGCTGCCGCGATTCTTGCCATTATTTTTACGGTTTTGACCCTTCTTGCCGTCACCGTTGTTGCGGTTTTGGCCTGAATTGTCAATAAATTCATGAGATTTATCGGACAAAGTCATCATCGCCAAGTAACTGGCGCCGATAGCCGCCTTTTTTGCCAAGCGAGCTTCTTCTAAGGTGAGCATCGAGCGGGCTTGGTAAAAAGGAGGAACCGGATTGCTTTGACGAAGGAGAGTCCCAACGCTATTATAGGCCTCAGAAAGGTCGGCAACCATTTGTAGAACGAGACGATTATTGGTCACAGGCACTCCAACGTTACGGAGTTGGTCCGCCAAGTCCTTGGTCGTTTACAATATGCAGATACGTTAGGGAAATCTTCCATGCGGACTTGGGAGAATACTTGCTCAAGGGTGACGACTCGGGAATGTTGGTTATCTTGGAATATATCACGCAATCTATTCCAAGTATCCATAGTCGTAGTGTTTGGCTCAACGATCGTCTGTAAAAGGTCGGTAGAAATAGTGGAATAAATCCACTGAAGGACGGTAGCATCAAGGGTAATCCATAACTGCGGATCCTCCGCGGGAGTAGGGACAGCGGGAGGATTGATGTGATGGAGGACTTGATGTGAGATAGCGTGAATTTTGAACAACTCTGCCCACGTCGCATATTGGACGTTTTCCATCTCAAGAACAGTAGGGATGTGGTTCTTGATGCTGTAGACAGTAAGGGCAGGATGAAACATGTTCTTAGACATAATGAAAGAACAAAAAGTTATTTGAGGAATTTAGATGAAAATTTGGGAAGAGAAGGGGAAGAACTCGGCACGGAAACTGAGGAGGAGCCGGATTTTGAGAAAATATATTAATTTTTTAAAAATAAATTAATAAAGAAACGAGAATCTTTTTGGATTTAGGGAGTACTACACTAGCCTGCTGTTTAAAAGCCAACAAAATCTCTGAAAAATGCCAAGTATCAAAGAAGAAAAACAGTATTTGCATTTATATTTTACTTTTCCTGAACTAAAGCTGTTAGTAAAAAATGAACGGTTCAAAAGGAATTGTTCATTATCTAAATTGTCATTTGTTCGAGTCAATAAAAAAATAACAACAATAATAATATATTCAATAAAATTTTACAAAGTGGAGTCTGAAAGAATAGGTGTACGCACACCTTACTTTATCTTGAGAGGTAGAAAGACTGTTTTAAATAGACTCTTTGCGTAAGAATAAGTGGTTCAAAGCCGTATATAATATAATATTTATGTGTTTTAAATTCTATAATAGCAATATGATGTGTTAGTAATTGAGTTTTAAATTTAATTTTTATATATATATTTAATAAATTTTTTAATATAAATATAAGTTTGAGTTAAAACTATTGATTTCGGCCGAACTGTGACTCGACTTCTAACTCTGCCACTAGTTGCAACATATCCGTCCCTTTTTATCAATTTCGTTTTTTATTTTCTTTCTAAACTAGAGAACTATTTAAGAAACTATTTTAACCTATAATTGAATTAACTCATCGAGTTAGACTCTATGTCACTTGCTATAAGCGGTCTAATTTTGGACGAGTTAGACATGTCATGTTAATATGGATTATGGACTAAATTTGACACACATAATCTTGTATTCCATTCATTCAACTTATGTTAACGGTATTTTAAAATTACATGACAGAGATTTTTAGTAGAATCAAAAGTTTAAAATTAAATTATTTTTTTCCGGTGCAGACTCATAAAATGATATAGTATCATAGAAAATGTTAGTGCAAAAACAATAAAAAACACAGTAATTAACATGGTTCGGATCGATGTGATCCTTGTCCACCGAGAACGGCTGGCACTTTATTTTTATCAAGGGAGAAGGTAAGTTACAATATGAAATACACTTAGGTTCCAATTTCTATACCTTTTAATAAACCCTAGCTAGCTTGTATTTATACTACTAGGTCTAAGTATTTTCTAGAAAAGATCTAAATCCCAACAACACTCGAGCTTCCATATGAACATCATTCACTCCAATGTCTCTAAGCCTACGTGAGCTAACTCCGCGTAGAAAATAAGAGACACTTACTGAAACCTTGTACATACTAGTAGCTCTATCTTGCCCTGCCGTTCTCCATCTTTACGCATCAGTTGATGCAAACTCCCGCCAAATCCATACAATGATTAAACTTGACAAGAGGAACCACCTTGGTCAGCATATCCGCTGCATTGTCCTTTGTGTTAACCTTCAAGACCTTAATTGTGCCTTATTCAACAACATCACGAATAAAATAAAATTTGATATCAATGTGTTTGGTACGATCATGAAATCTCTGATTTTTTTATCAAGTGAATAGCATTCTGGCTATCACATTTTAGAGTTGGTTTATGTTGAACCCTACTCAATTCTGACACCAACCCTTTCAACCATATAGCCTCATTTACTATTTCTGATGGTGCCATATATTCAGCTTCTGTTGTGGACAAAACAACTATAGACTGGAGAGTTGCCTTCCAGTTTATAGAACTACCTGCAAGAGTAAAGATATAGCCCGTTATTGATCTCATTCTATCAAGATCACCTGCAAAGTTAGAATCGACATAATCAAAGGCCGAGAAGCCTTCATTTCTCATCCTACAAAAAGTTATACCAACATTTGAAGAACCTTTAAGATACCTTAATATTCACTTAATTGCTTCCCAATGTGTCTTTCCCGGATTAGACATGAATCGACTTACCACACTCACTGCTTGAGCAATATCAGACCGAGTGCAAACCATAGCATACATAATGCTACCAACTGCACTAGAATAAGAAACTTTGACATGTACTCCATCTCTTCCTTTGATTGAGGTGCCATCAAAGAAGAAAGTCTGAAATGTTGTGCTAACGGTAAAGTAACGGGTTTACATTTATCCATGCCAAACCTCTGAAGTACCTTCTCAATATACTTCTTCTGTGAAAGATGTACCTCACTGTTCTTCTTGTGAATCTCCATTCCAAGGATTTTCTTAGCTTCACCTAAATCTTTCATGTCAAACTCCTTACTTAACAGTTTCTTCAAATCATTTATTTCTGCCATACTATTAGCGGCAATAAGCATATCATCAATATATAACAATAGTACAACAACAACATGCCTAGTGAAGTTCCACAACGTGGGATCTGGGGAGGCTAGAGTGTACGCAGACCTTACCTCTACCTTGGTAAGTAGATATGTTGTTTCTGAAAGACCCTCGACTCAAGAAAACTCATAGACACAAGCAAAGAACGAAAAATGATCAGACCCGGACAAGACATTTAAAACAATATGAAAATGAGAATAACAAAAGCAAATAAGCTATGATAAAGCATTCTGAAAAATAAGCAGTAACTAACGCATGTAAATAAGATAAACAAAGTACACGAAAGAACATACATCAACAGAAATCAAATGACAAGGGACTATAAAAGAATAATGCGTCTACTAGTATGTAGGCTAAGCAGGACTACAATAATAACACTATAACTATCAGTATGTAAGCGTGAGTAGGATTACGCTCAACTACCTACTACCATTTTACCATAATCCGTGTCCTCTACAACCCCTATCTAATGTCATATCCTCGGTAAGTTGCACCTGTACCATATCCCGTCAAATCACCTCTCCCCAAAACTTCTTCAGCCTACATCTACCCCTCATGAACCCGTCCATAGCCAACCTCTCACACCTCCGTACTGGGGCATTTGTGCCTCTCATCTGTACATGCCCGAACCATCTCAACATCGCTTCCCACATCTTATCCTCCACCGAAGCCACTCTCACTCTGTATCAGATATCATCATTTGTAATCTTATCCCTTCTTGTATGCCCAAATATTCATCTCAGCATCTTCATCTCCGTAACTTTCATCTTTTGGATGTGCGAAGTCTTGATTGGCCAACACTCCGCCTAATACGACATAGTCGGTCTAACCATCACCCTACAGAGCTTGCCTTTAAGTTTTGGTGACACCTATTATGACATAGTCGAGCCTCTATATTATCCACCCTACACCAATACGATGTGTGACATCGTCATCAATCTCTCCATAACCTTGGATAATAGACCTGAGATACTTGAAGCTCCCTTTCTTTGGAATGACCTGAGTACCAAGCCTCACCTCCATGCCTGTCTCATAGTCGTACCCATTACTGAACTTGCACTCTAAGTATTATGACTTGGTCCTACTCAGCCTGAACTCTTTAAACTCCAGAGTCTGTCTCCAAACCTCCAGCTTAGCATTCACTCCGATGTGAGTCTCATCAATCAGGACTATGTCATCTAGGAATAACATACACCATGGAAAATGCTCTTTAATTTCTCGCGTCAGTCCATCAATCACCAAGGCAAATAAGAATGGGCTAAGAGCTGATCCCTGATACAACCCCATCATCACTGGAAAGTGCTCCGAGTCTTTTCTTACTATTCGTACCCTGATCTTGGCTTCATCATACATATCCTTGATTGTCCTAGTGTACGCCACATATACACCTCTAACCTCCAAACATCTCCATAGAACCTCCCTAGGGAATTTGTCGTATGCTTTCTCGAGGTCGATAAAAACCATATGTAAGTCTCTCTTCTTCTCTCTATACTGATCCACCAACCTCCTAATAAGATGAGTGGTTTTGTAGTCGAATGACCCGGCATGAATCCAAACAGTTTCTCAGAAATAGACATGCCTCTTCTCACCTTCATCTCCACGACTCTTTCCCAAACTTTTATAGTGTGGCTTAATAGCTTGATACCCCTATAGTTGTTGCAACTCTGGATGTCACCTTTGTTCTTGTATAAAGGAATTATTGTACTCCACCTCCATTCTTTGGGCATTATTTCCGTCTTAAAAATGACATTAAATAACTCAGTCAGCCACTCCAAACCTGCCATGTCTGTGCATTTCCTAAATTCAACTGCGATCTCATCAAGCCTAGTCGCTCATCCCCTGCGCATCCATGAACGTCATCATAACCCTCCGAAAGTGACCCGATGTGTCTTTTGAAATCCCTTCTTACAAATAACTTCTCAGTGGGTGGTATACCTACTACCACCTCGTCCAAATCCTTCCAAAAGCGCATCTTCTCATTCTTGTCCAAGACCGCATGTGGCACGTAAGCAGTAATAATATTCATAGTGAACCCTCCAACTACCAACTTAATTGTCATCATCCTTTCATTGACCCTCCTAACCTTTACCACCCGATCTCTTAGCTCGCTGTCTACTAAAATGCCTATCCAATTCTTATACCTCGACCTACCCAAAAATCATAACTTATACCCCTCCACATCCTTAGCCTTAGGTCTTACCCATTTGGTCTCTTTTGGTAGACTCACCAAATCCCATGTCTGATTCGTATTGTGCAGAGACTCCATCTCTTTGGTCATGGCTAATCGCCATTGATCAACTTCACCATAAATAGTAGCTTCTGTTCGAGATCCTTTATTTCCTCCTCGGCAGTAGCTAATGCATAAGCCACAAGATTAGCTTGCGAAGGTTAAGGATAATATTTTGGATTAGGCGTCGGAGTTCGTTTATCCCTTTCAATAGTTGTATTGTATGGTTAAGCTTCAGGTACTATTGTGTGAGTTTTTCATTATCTGACTCCACCTGAGTCACTTGATCCTCTTCTTCGGTGAGTTTCACATTTTCCTCCACCGATTCTCTTGTAAGAATGAAGCAATGTTGTTTCACCCCCTCTCTGTTCTGCAAACTCAATAGAAGCCTTTCCGGTATCAAGCATATAAGCCTCATCAAAAGTAACACATCTACTGATTACAGATTTAAGAGGATCTAAACTCCATATTCTATATCCTTTTACCCCTTCAGCATATCCCATAAATAAACATTTTCGAGCTCTAGGTTCTAGTTTTCCATCAGTTACATGATAATATATGGGACGTCTAAAGATTCTTAAGTACGAGTAATCAGATGGTTTACCTAACCGTACCTCATTTGGAGTTTTGAAGTCAATCGTCGATGTTGGAGAACGATTAACAACATAACAAACAATATTTATTGCTTCCGCTCAGAACTCCTTAGCCACATTGGTATTAGAGAGCATATAGCGTGCTTTCTCAAGAAGAGTGCAATTCATCATTTTAACTATTATATTCTGTTGTGTGTATGCCTAATAGTTATATGTCTCAATACACCATGAATCTTGCAGAAATTTGCAAACTCTTCATTGCAAAACTCCAAGCCATTATCTGTTCGAAGACACTTAATCTTTCTACCATACTGATTTTCAATTAATGTCGTCAACTTTTTGAAATTCTCAAAGACATCATTTTTAACCTTTAAGAAGTATACCCAAGCCTTGCATGAAAAATCATCAATGAAAGTAAGAAGATACCTCTTTTCACCCTTGGATGGAACCTAAGATGGACCCTATAAATCTGAATGAATATAGTCAAGTACCCCTTCGGTTTTGTGCTTGCCAATGCTAAAGTTGACCCATTTCTGATTTCCAAGGACATGATGCTCACAAAAATCAAGTGTACTAATCTTCTCACCTTTCAAAAGGTTTCGATTGCTCAAAATTGCCAACCCCCTCTCGCTCATGTGACCTAACCTCATATGCTACATCTTAGCCTTATCATCATCTGATAACTATGAGGTTTCAACATTAGCAGTACCTAGAATGGTGCTGCCTATAAGTACATAAAGACCACCCTCCAGTTTGGCTTTTAACATGACCAGAGAACCCTTGGTCACCTTGAAAATTCCACATTCAAATGCATGCTTGTATTCGAGCTTATCAAGAGTACCAAGAGAGATTAGATTCTTTTTCATAATGGAAACATGTCGAACATTAGACAATGTTCTTATGATGCCGTCATGACATAATATACTGGCTGAACCAATACATGTTATTTCATATACTACATCATTCCCCATAAGTACAATCCCACTCGTCTGCTCGTAGCTAGTAAACCAATCTTTTCTGAAGCACATATGAAAGGTACAAGCTGAATCTAAAATCCACTTGTGTGTCTGAATGTCATCTGTTGAAGCAGTTAACACATAATATTCTCCAGATGTTTGAGCTACCTGAACCGTAGATGCATTGGTTGTTGTTTTATTAGTCTTTCTATTCGGGCAATCACTTTCAAAGTAACCTTTTCGATGATAACCCCAACATTCAACATCCTTCCTACTCACCCTTTTTCTAAACTTTGACCTAGCTACTGATTTGTCTCTCCCTATTTGGCTCGAGCGACCTCTAACCTTCAAACCCTCACCATGGTCCTTTTTCTCACCATTGTTGATATGGTTTCTTAATTCATCTGAATTCAATGCATGTCTTATCATTTATAACGTGACCACCTCCTTACTGTACATCATTGAATTAACTACGTCTTTGTACATCGGCGATAATGAAAATAGTAGAGTGCACGTTAGTTCTTCATCTCCCACTTTAATATCAGCATGAGTAAGATCCATAACCAATTTATTAAAAACATCAAGATGATCCTGTAAAGTTGTACCTGTCTTCATCTTGAAAGTGTGTAAACACTGCCTTAGCAACATTATAGTTGTTACTGATTTCTTCTGGTAGAGATCTTCAAGTTTCTTCCACAATCTCGCAGCCCTTTTCTCGGTACTGACTTCACATAACACGATGTCTGATAAATATAATTGAATTGCGGTAAACGCACCCATCTCAATCTTTTACTTCTTGGCCTCTATTATCTTTTCGAGATATGAGTCGTCCAAAGCATAGATTGACCCTTCTCTCCGTAACAACGCCATGATCTTGATCTTTCAGATGTTGAAGTTAGTACTTCGCCCATCAAAATTCGCTACCTCAAACTTCATAGATGCCATAGTCTCATCGTCTCCTAGATCTCATGACCTGTAGGCTCATGATACCAATTGTTAGTGCATAAATGATAAAAAAAAACACAGTAATTAACGTGGTTTGAATGGATGTGATCCTAGTCCACGGAGAATGGATGGAACTTTATTATTATCAAGGGAGAAAGTAAGTTACAAGATGGAATACACTTAGGTTCTAATTTTTGTACCTCTTAATATACTCTAGTCAACTTGTATTTATACTACTAGGTCTAGGTCTTTCCTAGAAAGGATCTAAATCCCAATAACACTCGAAAACCAACAAAGAAAAAATATTTTCTCCGCTTTTGAGTAGGAATTAACTTGAATATCTTCTCAACTTCATGGAAAATGAAACTAGTTTTGGTCTAAAAACGACAATAGCAGCATTAATCTTCACTTTACCTAAACCACATTTATTATATCCGAATCTAGTTCAAGAGTGTCAAATGATAAATATTTATTTACATCTGATATTTAGTATATTTGATGCTTAATATGTGTTTGAAATACTTAATTATCACTTAATTATATTTAGTTAATACATATTTTCATTTTATTAAATTATTTAATCGTTATTAACTAAATTATTTGATATAAACATCTCGTGAAAATAAATTTTTACACGTAAATGAAAGAACAAAAAGATGGGAAGAGAAAATGAGCACACTGCCTTACGTGATGAAAAAATCATTCACATCCAATGTACATGCGAATATTAAAGTTAGTCGCAGACAAATGGAAAAAAAAGAAGACTGTGTAAGTGGCCTTAAATGGAGTAATTAGTACAAAATCTAAACCAAGATTTGTTTATTAATTAGAGTAATCATTAAATACTTTCGTTTTAAACGTGCTTAAATTATTCACCTTTTTAAAAGTAGTTAATACTATAGACTTGTGAGGATTTAATAGAGAAATAACAGCGACTAGATTACAAGTTAATGCAATTTGGATTACAAGTTATTGCAATTTGGACTAAAAATATTACATTTCAAATTCTGATAATTTACTGCAAGCTAATTTTCTCATTTTTATCAAAAACCAAGAAATCGTACGTCGGAGTGTGCAGACGATAAATGCTTATTCGCGTCAAGTGTTTTAACAAAGTAATATAATTTTAAGTTATATATGCCGTTACTTAAATAATTTTTTATACTATTATGTCACTTCAAGAAAATCTATGGTAAATATTTTTAAAATGTGAATTTGTAATCTTAAAAATAAGATAGGTTATCTGTTGTGACATATAAATATGTAAACTAACGATATAAAGATTTCATTACACTCACGTGTATATAATTTAAACCCTAACGTAAACTCAAAAGCAAATTCAGAATTTGAAGTTTATGCATTTCTATAATAATCTCAAGTTTATATACAACAATAAGCGAACAGAGTGAGTTTCCAACTAACGATTATTACACATTTAGTAAATTTCTTAATATAAATATAAAATTTGGGTAAAAACTATAAAATTTGTTAATCCCATTCCTAATACTATTATGCCCTCGCCTAAACTCTAAATAAATAATTAATTTAATTTTTGATATTCCACCTTATTCCATCAAATTTAATGGTAGGTTATTTCACTTTTTAGGTGAGATAAATTAGTTCAAAATTATAATATCATAACTATAATCCCGAAATAACTTAATTCCAAATGAAAAGATCCCTAAAATATATTTCACGGCTAAATAACACATGTTTTATATTTATTAATTCGATATATAATTTTGTTTTTCAAATATGGAGAGTGCAGGGTGGGACGGCTGTTTTTTATGATAGAAGGATCCCAGATGAACCCTGACCATATCAATTTCTTTTTCTTTATGTAAATTATAATTAAATATTGTCATATCCCAACAAAGGATTAATTAAATAAACTCTTTGCATAACTCAAGAGCCATCCAATTCCACCTTTTATATTTAACCAACATCAGCAACAACTCAGATCCTTTCTTTCCTACGCACAACACAAGTGACGCACCAAAACTCTTTCAAGAAAATAAATTTGTGAGCGCTAAAAATCAACAAACAACACAGAGGAATTTTGATCCTTCAAAAATGGATAATTGGTCTCCTTCTTTTAGTGTTGATGATGAATTCAAGAAACTTGTCCTCCGAATGAACCCCCCAAGGTACCTTCTTTCCTTAATTTTGTCTAAAATGTTGTGTATATAATTATGAAGGGGAGCTTGGAGCAACATTAACGTTGTCTCCGTGTGACTTATAGGTCCAATCATGAAATCAGTCACTGGAGCAATGGTAAAGTTGTCTTTTTGTGACCGACGGCCTGCATCACACCCCTTAAGGGTGAGGCCCACCCCAAACCCTTCGTGAATGCAGGATGTTCAGTGGACCGGACTGCTCTTTTTTTGGGTGGATACATAATTGTAGTTTGAGTTGTCTCCGTGTGACTTATAGGTGTTCCAATCGTGGAATCAGTCACTGGAGCAATGGTAAAGTTGTCTTTTTTGTGACAGACGGCCTACATCACACCCCTTAAGGGTGAGGCCCACCCCAAACCCTTCGTGAATGCAGGATGTTCAGTGGACCAGACTGCTCTTTTTTTGGGTGGATACATAATTGTAGTTTGAGTTGTCTCCGTGTGACTTATAGGTGTTCCAATCGTGGAATCAGTCACTGGAGCAATGGTAAAGTTGTCTTTTTTGTGACAGACGGCCTACATCACACCCCTTAAGGGTGAGGCCCACCCCAAACCCTTCGTGAATGCGGGATGTTCAGTGGACCGGACTGCTCTTTTTTTGGGTGGGTACATAATTATAGTTTGAGCCAGGATTTAAAGTTTATGAGTTCTAAATTAAAGGGCAGCCCGGTGCACTAAACTCCCGCTGTGCGTGGGATTCGGGGAAGGACCGGACCCGCGCATAGCGTGTGACCTATAGGATTTATGAGTTCTAAATTCTAATTTAATAATCTGTAAATATTCGTTGAATTTTTAAGATAAATACGGAGTTTGAACCAAAACTGCTGGGTTAATCTAGCTCCGCCCTTGTGTCCATTTGTCATCAAGTTGCTATTTTTGTAATCAAGATTATTTGCAAATTGACAATTTATGCATCCTTGTGCTGATTCAACTGTTAATTTTGATGGTGTGGTATTTATAGGGTTACTGTTGATAATACATCGGACAAGAAAACAACTTTGATTAAGGTATGGATATGTTTTTTGTTTGTTAAAGATCTTTTTTTTTTTTTTGTATAAATGGATTTTAATCAGTTTTACTTAATTGGTACTCTCGATTTAATGAATTGACCTATAAAATGATTGGAATTTGCAGGTTGATAGTGCAAATAAAAGAGGAAGCTTGTTAGAAGTTGTTCAGGTTCTTACTGATTTGAACCTTATAATCAGAAGAGCTTATATATCTTCTGATGGGGAATGGTTTATGGATGGTAAGTTCTTAATTCTTCCTCTATTTGTTTAGGAGTGTACCCTTTGTCGCTTGTTTGTTGCTAAATTGCTCGTAGCTAACAAATATATTTAATAATCCGTGGTTAAATAGGGTTAGCGGCAGATTTTGTTGTTTAGCTACAGAATTTGTCGGTCCTATTATTTTAGTAGTGTTTGTTCCTACTAATTGTTCTTTCCCTTGTTTCAGTATTTCATGTTACTGACCGATATGGAAATAAGCTCTCTGAAGATAATGTCGCCGAACGCATTCAACAGGTAGATCTAATTCCGGATTGAGATGTACTTGATTGATTGATTAATCGGGCAGCCATCATTTGCCCCTTTTTTAGAAGTTTTTCAATCATCAGTTCATTTTAGTATAACGCTCTTTAGGGTCAGTGTGCTCACTGAAATAAGTAATTTGTAAACTTTGTCAGGCTAAGAGCGGACTGAGTAGGAAGTGGCAGAGGCGGGTCTAGGATTTAATTTTAGTGAGTTTCAACTTTTAAGTTTTTTAGCATTAAATTTGTTGTAATGTTAAGATTATGGGTTCATGTCTAATATTTGTTGAGATTTTTAGTAGGTCATATATATATATATACTCAGTGCCGAAAGTTATGGGTTCGGACGAATGTGTAGCGGAAAGGCTAGGATATCACTGCATTAAAGAAGATGAAACAATAACTGTTTTACTTAATAAGATACTGTTAGTGTGTGATATTGAGTAACATTAAAGAGCGAAAATTTTATTGTGCTGCAGTCACTGGGACCAAGGGGCCGTAGCTTCCGGTCTATGGAAAGATCTGTGGGTGTTCAATCAGCAGCAGAGCACACAACCATTGAACTCATGGGGCGAGACAGACCAGGATTAATTTCCGAGATCTTTGCTGTTCTCGCGGACCATAAATGTAACGTCGTAGCAGCAGAAGTGTGGACTCATAATTCAAGAATGGCGTCAGTTGTTTACATAACCGATGAAGAAAGCAGATCATCAATAACTGATCCTGATAGGCTTGCCAAAATCAGGAAACTGTTGTTGTACGTTTTAAAAGGAGACAGAGATAGGCAAGGCGCCAATACGGAAGTTTCTGTTGGTTCCACTCATACTGAAAGGAGGCTACATCAAATGATGTATGCTGATCGCGATTATGATAAAGATGATACAGGTTCCATATCAGTTGACCAGAGGAAGAAGCCATTGGTAACTGTAGAAAGTTGTGCGGATAAAGGGTACACGGTTGTGAATTTGAGATCTCCAGACCGTCCGAAGCTGCTCTTCGATGCCGTGTGCACGTTAACGGATATGCAGTACGTAGTGTATCATGCTACGATCATTGTTGAAGGACCTGATGCTTATCAGGTAGTCTTTTAAATGCTTTAAAATTTCCTAAATCATTTTTTTTTTTTGCTGCTTTATTGTACATGAACCTGCTGAGACTGTTCTTTGCAAAAACTGCAACATGAACATGATGAAGACTTTTATTTGCTAAAACTGGAGAAAATGACAAAAATGGTCCCTTATGTTCGAGAGTAGGTTCAAAATAGTCCCTTGAGTATGAAAAACGTCCGCTAAAGCCCACGGGATAAGGTTTGCAGATGCGATCATGCATCGAACCAGATCGAAACATTCAGTTGTCGACGGACAGAGCCGGAACGTCGACCGCAAACGAAAGATGGCCAGGCCCCGGTTCCTAGGGTTAGGGTATTCCCTATTATGAGCCTACTCAGATCAGAACTAAACTAGTTGATTCTCTTTGGCCGGTCAGCTTGTTGCAACCTTTGCATTTCCTGCTGAGATCCCAAATCTCCAAGTGGGCCCTCTTGGCCACCCACGACCTTGGCTTTTTAGAGAATCCCGCTCCTGTGTCGTAGGACTTGTAGCTCGGCAGTCCACCGGGTGGGTTTGTTTATCCTTCCAGTTTCGAGTGTCTTCTTGGATTGTTATAGCGGTCCATAGGCGCGAGATGTACCTTAGGGGGGGGGGGGTCCCCTGGACATAGTCCTTTCAGGCAATGGCCGTTTAGTCCATGGTACATTGGATGGTCGGTGCAAGGCTCATCTTGCTTGCTTCAGGCGAAGCTTCTAGCTCTAAATAATAGGAATTTGGGTATGGTAAGAATACTGTCGACCATAGCTTCGGTTAGAGCAAAGCCCAAAATGGCATAACCAAATAATTGTTTTTCCAATGATGGATTTCGCGCCACGGAATGAATCGAGGAACTAAGAACGTTTCCAATACTGATAGCAGCTCCCGCTGAAGAAATTGTAGCAGCTCCTGCACCGATTGATTTTGCACCTTCTAACATTTAAATCTCGAATTCTCCTCACGTTTTTTTCATCATCATCAGGATTTTCTCTTCGAGAACACTCGGCTCGTCGATTCTTCCCCTCGTTCTTTTTATCAACGATTACTTTCATTCTTTAAACAATTAAATAAAGTCGAAAAAGTCTCCGAAAAGTGGTCTTTCTCGGTCAACTGGAAATTGTAGAACTGTAGCTGCTCTCGAAATCGGTTGGTAGGTCCTTCTATCACGAAGCCTTTTTTCGACGCTCGGCCGAAGTTTATAAAATAAAGATGAATTCACCCTCTTGTTTGGTCTGAACTTCCCACTTCGCTTACGCTTATTAGTACGGTCACATCTATCGATCAGTCACAAAGGTCACATGCCCAACTTTCTTTTCTCTTGCATGCGCCTTCGTTCCTCATTAATTCAAATCAAAGGAAGCGACATCGGGAATGGATAGGGATAACGCATTTGCTTGGTTGGCGGCAAAACACCTGCCTTACACTAAAAGTTCACGCGCTTCTTTATTCAAAACAAAATAACATTCTGAAATGAACCCACATATATAAGTGGACTGGTCTGTCGCTCCTTCGACTGATTGTTCGCATCATATCTCAGGTTCTCTATTGCACTCCCTAAATAGGGTTCTTTTCACCTTTCCTTCACGGTACTTGTACGCTATTGGTCATTGATGAATGCTTTCTTTCACAGGTGGCAGAATTATAGACCATATAACCTTGCCAACAAAAGCGTCCTACTCTACCGCAGTAAGGGCTTAAGCGATCGAAGTGACCTAACCTGGCTCCATCTAGAAGGTTGGAATCTTTCGGGTCTATCTGCTCTTCAATACCTTTGCCTCAACTGGGATTTCGAACCTTTGTTTTCGGTACCAAAAAGTGACCCTTATACTTTTAGGGACTATTTTGAACCTACCCCTCAAACATAAGGGACCATTTTTGTTGTTTTCTCGCTAAGACTGCATTCTCAAAGTTCATAATTGGAATTTGTAGAGTAGAAGCTAGTGGTTAAGAAATGCCATAATCCATTCGCTTGGGCCATTAGTAGTCTCAAACTATGAAAGAGTTGTTATTTTCTCTTTGCTAAACTGCATTCCTGTTGCTGCTTTTGTTTTCGGTTAGGAATATTACATTAGGCATATGGATGGATGTCCCGTTAGTTCAGAAGCGGAGAGGCAGCGTGTAATACACTGCTTGGAAGCAGCTATCAAGAGGAGAACTTCTACGGTACAAAACTCATTCAAATGCAAAATTTAGTGCTCGATCTCTGCACTTCTAAATTTATATTCTTTCTTTTGTCCGTAATATGTAGGGAATAAGACTGGAATTATGCGGAGATGACAGAATCGGGCTTCTATCTGATGTAACTCGCATATTCAGGGAGAACGGTCTTTCCGTCTCCCGGGCCGAGGTCATGACGAGAGGCTCACAGGCGATTAACGTCTTTTACGTGACTGATGCATGGGGCGGTCAGGTTAAAACTGAAACCATCGAGGCAGTCCGGAAAGAAATAGGTCTGACTATTCTTCATGTCAAGGACGATCTCTACTCGAATTCACCACCTCAGCAAACTGCCAGGTTCTCTTTAGGTAACATATTTAGATCAAGATCAGAGAAATTTCTCTACAACTTGGGATTGACAAAGTCATATTCATAAGAAGTTTATAGATAGGTAACGGACTGCCAGTGCTGTAAATGCTTAGCATAGATTTTCTTAATCATAGGCCAAAACTTTATGTTATGTTTTGTTTCAAACTTGTAAAGTTTCTTTCAACATTAAACAAATGTACAGCCATGCTTTTCATCTTCCCTTTCAGGGATATAGGAAATACATACCTTTTCTCCCTTTAACAGCAATGTTTATATGATCCTCTTTGTTTGTATAGTAAGTAATTACTAGTTCAAAGCAACCCCACAAAATAAGGGGAAAGAAAGAAAAAATTATTGTCTCTGGCAACTAACATTAGTTGTGTGAGACTTCTTTTTGTCTCACAAGTTCGTGGATCCAAAAGTGTAAGATTTGGGTCCATCAACGTGTGAGATAAAAAGAAGCGTCACACAATTAGTGTCAGTTATGTAAGGCAGGCACGGAATAAAACTTTCAGGAAGATAGGAGAAGTCATAAGAAGAGTTCAATACCTCAGGGTGGAGCTAGAAGTCCAGATGTGAGTTCGACCGATCTCTGTAGTTTTTACTCAAATAGTATATTTGTGTTTAAGAAATTTACTAAGTATCATACACATTAAATTTAGAACACAATTATTAGCATTTGAAGTCGTTCTAAAATCCAAAATTCATAAAGTTAAAATTTCGGCTCCACCCATCAATGAAATATTCTTAATTCTTCTTGAAATGTTGCATTGACCAACATGTGAGAGCCGTATGAAAAATACAGCGTGAGCACTGATTGAGGTATGACAAGGACATGAAAGGCTTACTTTGTTCTAGGTTTTAGCTTGCAAAAATTCAAC
The DNA here is from genome assembly GCA_034509755.1 of Anisodus tanguticus. NCBI lineage: Eukaryota > Viridiplantae > Streptophyta > Magnoliopsida > Solanales > Solanaceae > Anisodus > Anisodus tanguticus. The sequence continues at coordinate 19,582,531 of CM067561.1, read as the reverse complement.
CGCACTATTTGTGATTTGATTGCATGAAAATGCTGTCTGCTTCCTTTGTTACAATAGGAAAAATGATCCCCTGCTGATGATAGTCACTAGCATTGTTTTAAAGGCATTTTCTGAGTGAGTCCGTGGCAGAGCCCCGGAACGAGGTGCACTAAAAAAGTGTTCGCTTACATGTAAAATCTCAACTTTTTGGACAACTTTTCCATATTAGAGCAAAATTACTTCCTAAGTCTTTTTTTATTACTTAATGTTAATTCATTGTAAATTCTCAAACTAAAGAACTCAAAAGTCAAAAGAATTTTCGTAAAGTGTTTAACCTAACTTCATAATTTTTTCTCTTTGTTGTTCAAGTATAACACATATTGTTGACTCTTTGTCTGCAAAGTCCAAATTACAAAGCAAGAGCTTTGTCCTCCCACTCTTGCTTCGCTTTCACGTTTGCAGCTTGCTTCTTATGCTTCATTTTCTTTAAGTCTCTCTCTCTCTCTCTTTTTCTTCTTTGATATCTTTGAGTTATCCTTTCAAGTTAATTTTTTATTTTAAAATTTAAAAGTTATCATTCTATCATTCACTCTCCTAACCTAAAACTTGATCCCTGAGATCTTCGTCCACTAAAATGCCTATTCCATTCCTACCCATCGAGCATCCTGAGTACCATAACTTAAATACATCTACAACTATAGCTTTAGTACCTACCCATTCGGTTTCCTGAACACAGGCTTTTAACGGTCACATAGGGACTTTTTCAAGAGGATATGATGATGTACATGGCGGGTATGGTTTTGGGGATAGAAACGCGGGAGGAGTTTCGCTTTTAGACTTCGCGAAAGCTTTTGAGTTGGTTATAGCTAACTCGATCTTTCAAAAAAAAAAAGGAGCACTTGGTGACCTACCATTGTGCGGTAGCTAAGACTCCGATAGATTACTTGTTTATGAGGAAGGGAGATAGAGGTGTATGCATGGACTGTAAAGTTATCCCAAGCGAGAATCTTACAATCCAACATAAGCTCGTGGTTATGGACTTAGAGATCAAAAGAAAAAATAAGAGGAGGGTTGCTCACGACCGACCAAGGATTGGGTAGGGATGCCTGACTGGGGACAAAGCTCAGAAGATGAGGGAGAAGTTATCGGTCATAGGGGCTTGGGGGAGTAGTGGGGATGCAGATAGTATGTGGGCTATGACAGTCAAATGCATCAGGGGAGCAGCGAGAGAGGTGTTAGGGGTCTCTAAGGGCAATTCAGGTGGACGTATGAGGGGATTGGTGGTGGAATTGATAGGATTCAAGGGAAAGTAGAAGCCAAGAAGGCTGCTTATGCGGCGCTAGTGGAGAGCCTTGACGAGGAGGACTAAAGAGAGGTATAAGACAACGAAGAAGGAAGCAAAGCTAGCGGTCACGACATCTAAAATAGCAGCTTTTGAGCACTTATACGAAGAGCTCAGGTGGGGATAGAAAGTTATATAGGCTTGCCAAGATGAGAGAGAGAAAGTCTCGTGACCTGGACCAAGTGAAGTACATAAAAGATGAGAATGGTGAAGTGCTGATAGAAGGGGCACACATTAGACGGAAGTGACAAACGTACTTTCATAAGCTCTTGAATGAAGATGGGGACAATGATATCGTGCTAGGGGAGTTAGAGCATTTCGAGAGTCGTCGAGATTTTGAATACTGTAGGTGCGTAAAGGTTGTAGAGGTTAGAGGGCTATTTGAAAGATGAAGAGGGGTAGAGCGACCGGGTCAGAAGAGATCCTGGTGGACTTTTGGAAGACCGTGAGGAAGGTTGGTATGGAGTGACTGAATGAGTTGTTTAATATCATATTTAGGACAGCTAGGATGCCAGAAGAATGGAGGTGGAGTAAAATGATCATGTTATACAAGAACAAAGGCGACATCCAGAATTGTAATAATTATAGGGGTATTAAGCTGCTAAGCCACATTATGAAAGTTTAAGAGAGGGTGGTCGAAATGAGGATGAGGAGGGATGCACCTATATCCGAGAACTAGTTTGGATTCATGTTGGGTCAATCGACGACAAAAGCTATTCATCTTGTCAGGAGATTGTTGGAGCAGTATAGGGACAAAAAGAGAAACCTGCACATAATGTTCATTGATCTTGAGAAGGCGTATGATAAAGTCCCTAGGGAGGTTCTTTGGAGATGTTTGGAGTCGAGAAGCATGTCGGTGGCCTATATGAGGGCAATTTAGGACATGTACGAGGGTGCCAAGACCAAGGTTAGGACAATTGGAGGTGATTTTGAAGACTTTTCGATCGTAATGGGGTTGCATCAAGGATCAACCCTTAGCCCATTTTTATTTGCATTAGTGATGGATAAATTGATACGACATATTTAAGAGGAGATGTCATGGTGTATGTTATTCGCAGACGACATAGTTTTGATTGACGAGACGTGCTGTGAAGTTAATGATAGGCTAAAAGTTTGGAGGACGACCTTGGAGTCTAAAGGTTTTAGGTTAAGCAGGACGAAAATGGAGTGCAAGTTCAGTGACGTGATGCAGGAGACAGACATGGAAGTTAAGATCGAGGCACAAGCTATTTCTAAAAGAGAAAACTTCAAGTATCATGGATCCATAATACAAGGTGACCGGGAGATTGACGATGACTCGCACAACGTATTGGAGCAGGATGGATGAAATGGGGGCTAGCCTCTAGAGTGCTTTGCGATAAGAATGTGTCGCCAAGGTTGAGAGGTGAGTTCTACAAAGTGGTGGTTAGACCAACTTTGTTGTATGGGGTAGAATGTTGGTCTGTCAAGAGCGAAGATGAGATGACAGAGATGAGGATGCTCAGATGGATGTGTGGTTATACTAGAAGAGATATGATTAGGAACGAAGTTATACGGGACAAGATCGGAGTGGCCTCCATGGAGGATAAAATGAGGAAATCGAGATTGAGATGGTTCGGACATGTAAAGAAGAGGTGTGAGGATGCGTCAGTTATGAGGTGTTAGAGATTGGCGGTAGTAAGAGTTATGATTGGTAGAGTTAGGCCGAATAAGAACTGGGGGGAGGTGATTAGACAGAACATGACACAATTTCAACCGACTAAGGACATGACCCTAGATAGGAAGATTTTGAGGTCGAGAATTAGTGTGGAAGGTTAGTGTGTAGTTGCATTTTGTCGCGTTGTGTGAAGTGGTAGGGGGCTAGCCACCTCTTCTCCTTTTTCTTAGTGGTAGTGTATAGGTATCACATAGTTCCTTACTCTTTATGTGTATATTACTATGTGTTACTCCATTTGCTTTATATCTAGATATTTTACTGTCTTATTTTTCTTGCAATCCTGCATCTTCTACTTTCCTTTTAAGCTTAGGGTCTACCGAAAACAACCTCTTACCCCATAAAGATCGAGGTAAGGTCTGCGTACATCCAACCCTCTCCAGACCTCACCTGGTGGGATTACACTGTGTATGTTGTTGTTGTCGTTTGTTAGTATTTATTTTAAAATTTCTTTTGCTATCACTCTAGTGTTAAGATATTGTTCCAAAGACTCCATTTCAAAAAAGGACTATTTATTTATATTATAATTAATATTTTATTTATTTATTTTTAATTTTAGATTTTCAAACAATAATCCTATAGTATTATTATTTTATTTTTATTTTTAATATTATTATAAATTGGAGTATCATTCTCATAACTCTAAATAAGTTTGATCACAGCCGTAATCGTGTATACTTTCATCAAACTACAAGAAAATAGCTGAAACTCGTCCAAACAGCTGTACATAAGAACACTACTCACTGCAAAGTCCATGCTCGGCCACCGTTTCTACTTTCTTCCATTGATTTAATATTTTCAATAAAGAAATAATTTTAGAGACTTCCTCTCATATTTAGTTTGATAACACTAATCTTCTTTGTAATTTGAAATATTTTATTCACCTTCCTTATCTAGATATGTTTGTAACTCATGTTTAAATAAAATAAATTCCATGTTTGATCTTCTAAATTCACCCTATTGTGACATTAAGTTTGCTTTACTTGTTTATGTATGATATATATATATATATATATAACAAATTCTGTTTGTTAGAAAGTGTGAAAATTTCATAATAGAAAATACTAAGAACTGCAACACGAAAAGCTATAGGAGTATTAGATATAAAAAAATTAACAGAACTTGTACATAAAAATTTACACCAAATTCTAGGAAACGACCAAAAATAGCAAAAATTTTAAAAAAAAAACTATAGTTCAAAATAAGGTTGGCCAGTGGGCCGGGACGGCCCGACCCCGACCCGACCCCGTCCCGAGCCCGCCCCGACCCCGCTTAAAAAAATAATAATAAAATAACGGGGGCGGGACTCGAACTCGGGACGGGACAATGTCTCGTCCCGCCAGACCCGAGCCCGCCCCAGGCCCGCCTGACCCGACCCCGCCCCGAGCCCGATCCTGACCCCGCCCTTTTCCCCCCTTTGCAAAAATGACCGTTGCACCAACGACCATTTTAGATTATGGCCGTTGCACCAACGGCCATTTTAGATTATGGCCGTTGGCCAACGCCATTTTAGCCCCCCCCCCCCCCCCCAACCCCCCCCTACCCCTTAATATTTATTTTTAACCCATAAGTTATTATATTTACACTTTAACCCAATTTTCCAACTATAAATAACTCATTTTCTCTTCATCTTTCTCACAAATCTTCCTACAATCTCTCTAATTTCTCAATATATCTCTCTACATTGTTTGCTAAATATTCAATTTTATTAATTCATTTGGGAATTGGGAGTGAAGTTGGCAACTAGCTTGAGGATCTTCCATCGAGCAAAGTTTCAATTTTCAACCTCTCGATTACACGTCGACGTTACGTCGGCGTTTGGTACATTCGTTCCTTCATTAAATTATTATTGTCTCGTTTATTTTATTTAGCGCACTTAATTTTATTGTCTTTAATTATTTATTATCATAATTAAAATGGAAGGATTAAAAGGTATGTTTAAGGGTAAGGGTGCTTCTTCTAGTAGGGGCAGCCATGGCAAGGGTACTTCTTCTAGTCATCTTATTCCTACATAGGATGATTTTGTTGATACTCAACATTTTCCTACAATACCATTAGATTTAGACCAGAGCTATTTTCTGGAACTCAAGAAGACTTTAATTTAGACGATGATCTAGATGATATACCCACTAATGTTGATGACAACACACCCACTAGTGCACCTTCAACTAAAATACCTCCTATTCCCCCTAGAATGAGACGAGGTCCAACAAAACGACCATTAAAATCAGATGCATGGACATGTTTTGATAGGGACGTAGAAAATCAAGTAGCCATATGTAAAATTTGTAAAAATGTTTTAAAATTTAAAACTCGGAAAAGGTCACGGTGGGACGGGGGTTTAATTAGACACGTAGTAAGTGCTCATCCAAATTAGGTATGCCCAATATCGGGCTTCAAAATCGGGTGCGCAAACGCCCGCTCCATCGGGACAAGGTTCACATACGATACTTGTCCCGGACCAAGTACGGGTCAAATTAACCCTATGACGGGGGGAATTGTAGGCTCTAAATACAATAAACATAGAGATAGGGAAGCAATATCAAAATTAGTTGCTGTGGAGGGTTTGCCTTTTTCATTTCCTTCATCTCCCGGTTTTATTCATTACATTAGAGATATATATAATCCTGTTTTTATCGGTTTTCCTAGATCAACTGTTAAGAGAGATGTATTTAAATTCGCTCATGAATATCAACAATATTTACGTTTTTCATTATATCATTTTAATGGCAAAGTATCTATCACGTCTGATATAGGTCGTAGTACTAACGGCCATGATTATTTAACTGTAATTTGTCATTGGATAGATTATAAATGGTCTATGCAAAAACGTATTTTAGCGTATAGATATATAGATGATAGGCACACTGGTACTTTTATTGCAGAAAATATTTATCAAGTGTGCGATTATTACGGAATTACCGATAAAATTATGACTATTACATTAGATAACGCTTCTAATAACAATTACGCAATTACAATGTTAAAAAATAGTTTAACTCCATCTTTTCCAGACCATTTTCATATAAAATGTGCGTGCCATATATATAACTTAATTGTAAATGATGGTCTATCACTTTTTGAAGACATTCTTAGTAAAATACAATTTGCTATAAACTTTATTTTTAAAAGTAATAAAGTACAACGTAGAAAAGAATATAAAAAAACTTGTCACGATTGTGGACTACCTTATCGAAGAATTCCACAAGAAGTATCCACTAGGTGGAATTCTTTATACGAGCAATTACTTGTTGCTTATGACTATAAATTACCTATAACTTTATTTTTTAACTCTCATAATAAAAAGCCAGCTGATATGATTTTAGATAGTGATTAGGTAAAAATTTCCGAACTTATTGTATTTTTAGAGAAATTTTTTCAAGCAACAAAAGAATTTTCCGGTATATATTATCCTACTATTTCAACTATGTTATTTTATATAACTCTAATATTTTTATTACTTAGTGAATATATGGAAAAACCAACTTATAAGGCGGCTATTAAAAAAAAATGTTTGTCAAAATTAAAAAATATTTTATTCCTATTCCCTCTATTTATATTATTGGTTCTGTATTAAATCCTACTATTAAAATAGACGGTACTAAATCACTAATTGAAACTATTTACGATTGTATAGAAGTACTACCACCTCCAAGTCCCAAAAATCTAAATCACCCACCACCTATTGAACAAACTAAAGAAGAAGCGGTGTCTAGCGTAGAACACCAATGCAAAAATATATATAGATTTTATCAACAAGAAATGCTAGTAACTTACCGGCTTCCATACCATCTTCTTCATCTTCAACACAACCTCACAAAAGACATGATGTTTCTGCGGTTAGTATTGAAAGCCTCAGAAATAGAATGTGCGGCCGTACCTCTACTACTAACCAAATTAGCGAGTTGGATATTTTTGTTTTGCAGGGTTCTATACCGTATCAAGAAGTTATCAATGAAGATGGACAAGAAGACTTGATGAAATACTGGAGGGGGAATGAGAAGACCTTTCCGACACTTTCATTGGTGGCTCTAGATGTTTTGAACTTCAAGCGTCATCAACTGCGTCTGAAAGCGCTTTTTCGCAGAGCGGATATCAAATAGGAGACCACAGACACTCTCATTGGCCGGAGACACTTGGAAATTGCGTATTATTCGAGAGATTGGATACGAGCGGAGCGGAGAAGGTGCGGTCAACCGAAATCAACGAAGAAGATGATGAAAACTACAACGAAATCTTAACCGAAGGTAGTGGAAGCGACGTGGATCAATTTGACCAACAAATACCAATTCCAACCGAAGAACCACATGAAATCATCAAGCAATTAGAACAGGTTTTTTTGAGAATGTAATTTTTTTAATTGCAATTTTATTATGTAATTTGCAACTTTTGGACAACACCACAAAGTTGTAATTTAGATTTTAGACAATTGTATTTGTATTACAAAAAAATCATATGTCTATTAAATAATATAAGAGGCACAAAAACAGCCTTGGGATGTTTTTATTACACTATCTTGTTTTGTCTATTGAGTTTTTTTTATACATATGTTATTTAAAAAAAAAAAAAAAAAGGAAAACCCGAACGTACCCCGCCCCGAGCCCGAGCCCGACCCGACCCTGCCCCGCCCCGATACCGACGGGATCGGGATCGGGACGGGACTGGAGCAGGTCCCGCCAGACCCGACCCCGCTAGGCCCCGCTAGGCCCCGCTAGACCCGACCCCGCTAGACCCGACCCCGCTAGGCCCCGCTAGACCCGACCCCGACCCCCTGGCTCGTCACGCCCCGACCCCGACCCGGCCCGCCAGACCCGAGCCCGGCCCACTGGCCACCCCTAGTTCAAAATGTGAGTTCCCACCAAATTCTCTCTTCTTTTTTCCATAATTCTGGTCAAATTTAACGGATAGAGTTGTTAAATTTTTTAACAAAAGCAAAAATTATTATCTTTTAATAAATTTATAAGACTAAAGTTATTCATATGATACTTTAAAAATTATTTTGAACCTACCTCAAATATAGGGGACTATTTTTATAATTTTCTCGTGTGGGTGGTCTTATCTCGGGGGTGCAAGTGTCCAATATATGCCACCTATTTGCCTTTTGGAATGGGACCAAGTTGGATGGGGCACTATCTTACTCCTCACCATAGATGTCCAAGATTCTGATAAATCCACATAGATACAAGAGCAAGGACGTGGCAGAAAAACCCTGACCAAAACCATAAAGTCGATATTTTTGTTTGATTTGATATAGAATTTAAAAAATAAAGAAGATTTTTGAAAATATAGTTCAAAATAAATCTTAAATATTTATGTGACGGTAAATTATTTCATAAAATGAAATTATTTTTAAATATAAAAATATATTAATCTTTTTAAAATAAACTAACAAAAAAAATAAGACAATCTTTTTTAAACAGAGGAAGTATCATTTTGCTCTTTTATCAATTTCATTTGGAAGGATATAGTGGTCATTTGGTGATAGAACAAAAAAAATCATTTTTTTTATATTTTTGAAGTTGGGGTAGGAGTTATGTTTGGTCATAATTTTTGTAAATAATATTTGGTTGTTGGAACTTGGAATGTACTTTTAAAAAAAATATGAAACATGATATATATCCTCAATTTTTAAAAACTAACAAAATCACCCAACTATTCATAAATCATTTTCTATTATATTAAACATGATTTATATAGATTTTTTTTAATATGATGATATGATCAAGTTTACAATTATTCGATCTTCAACATGTATTTTCATTAATCATGGTCATGAGCTTGTTCACCGATGCATACGAGCTACAGAACTAAAATGACCCAGTACATTTCTTTTCACCTACGAGCTACTATATGGTATTACACTTTGTCAATTCTAAATATTATTACAAAGATTCATTGGTACTAAAAATCAACAACATTAGTATAGCTATTCTTTAATATAATCCTTCACATTGTGTGAACAATTTATTTCCGTCGAGCATGCATTTTTCGATCAACTGAATTAAATGAGGTCAAATTTATAGAAATTAAAATGTAGGATAAAATTTAAAAAGTGAAAGACAAGCAACAATAAAAATTATGAAAATAAGGTTTGGGATATTTTCCAAATTTCAAATATAACTTTAAGTTTTATTTAAATTTTTATGATCAAATACTAAATTTTTTTTAAAAAATAAAATTCAGAACAAATGAATAATACTCATGCCCAAACGAGTGAAATAGTCTTGGCCTCCCTTAGATCCTCTCATTCATCCATCATAATCAAGTTGTTTGAACTAAGGTTGTCCATTGGGTCGGGTCGGCCCGATCCCAATACCCGCCCCTCCCCGATCCCCCCAAAAAAATCGATGTTAGGGTTCGAACTCGGGACGGGACAAAGGCTCGTCCCAATCACGATCCGACCCGCCCAAACCCGCCCCTGTCCCGCCCCGCCAACCCCTTCCCCCTTTGCAAAAATAGTCGTTGCAACAACGATCAAATTTCGATTTTGACCGTTGTGCAATGGCTATAACAACCATTTTCGGCCCCCCACCCCATAAACCCCCCTACCCCCTTAATATTTATTTGTATCCCCTAAGTTAATATATTTACACTTTAACTCTATTTTTCAATTATAAATACCTAATTTTCCTCTTCATTTTTCTCACAAATCTTCCTACCATCTCTCTAATCTCTCAATTTATCTCTCTACAATTCTACATTGCCTACTAAATATTATATATTTTTTACTCGTTTATATCAAAGTTCAAAAATTGGGATTGAAGTTGGCAACTAGATTGAGGATCATCCATCGAGCAAAGTTTCAATTTTCAACCTCGATTACACGTCGACGTTTGGTACCTTCGTTCCTTTTTTAAATTATTATTGTTACTTAATTTTAATTATCGCACTTAATTTCATTTACTTTAATTATTTATTTGCATAATTATAATGAAACGCTTTAGACGTATGATTAATGATAAGGGTAAGGGTGCTTCTTCTAGTAGGGGTAACAAGGATAAGAGTACTTCTTCTAGTAATCATATTCCTAGTCCGATGATTTGATTGATTTCACTCATATAGATGAAACTGTTTTTTTAATGATATACCATTAGATGATGAGGTGTATTCTGCATTTGAACCAGAGTTTAATTTTGACGATAATGTAGATGACACACCCACTAGTGCACATCAACCTCAACCTCAGACTGAGTCACAACCTCAAACTGAAACTAGAATGCCTCCTATTCCCCCTAGTATGAGTCGAGGCCCTACACAACGAAAATTAAAATCAGCCGCATGAGATTTTTTTTGATAGGGACCAAGAGAATCAAGTAGTTAGATGTAAAATTTGTAAAAATGTTTATAAATTTAAAACCGGAAAAGGTCAAGGTGGGACGGGTGGTTTATTGAGATATGTACAAGGCGAACACAAATATAAGTGGAAGGTGCGGTCAACTGGAGATCAATGAATAAGAAGACTACAACTATAATGAAATTTGTCCGAGAGAACAGGAAGCGACGTCGAACAATTTGACCAACAACTTCCAATTCCAACCGAAGATCCTCAAGACATTGTGAAGAAATTGGAAAAAATATGATTAAATATGTAATTTTTTTAATTGCAATTTTACTATGTGATTTGAAACTTTTGAACAACACCACAAAGTTGCAATTTTGAAATTGTATTACAAAAAAATCATATTTCTATTAAATAATATAAGAGGCACAAAAACAGTCTTGAGATGTTTTTATTACACTATCTTGTTCAATTATTGAAGTGTTTATATATATATTATTTTTTAAAATTAACTGCCAAAAAAATTGAAATCCCGATCCCGACCCGACCCCGCCCCGTCCCCCCAACACTGGTCCCCTTTTCCGGCGGGATGTGGGACAGGACGGGACATCTGCCTGTCCCGCTAATCCCGGCCCGCCTGTCCCGCCGGAGACCCGATCCCGACCCTTCCCCCGTCCCGCCGGATCCCAGCCCGCCAAGACCCGCCCCGCCTCGGCCCACTGGCCACCCCTAGTTTGAACACATGGACCACCTCCAATTAGCTTTCTGTTTTACACTTCACAATGGAGTATCCCTTTCGTCCCAATCTATATAATGATGCGTGATTAGAATATAAAATTTATAAATTAAGAAAATTAAAATTTATAATATAAATTGAATTATAGATATTTGTGTGAATTATAAATCATCGCATGAAATGCAAAATTGAATGTTTAAAGTTAAATTATTATTAAATATAAAAATATATCATTCTTTTTTAGACTGACTAAAAAAGAAATAGTGTCACATAAATAGAAACAAGGGAGTACATTTAATACTATGCCCTCCCAAACCCAAATAATAGAGCATTCCTCCTCTGCATATAATTTATCTAGGGCAAGTTCGAAAACTTAAGAGATTTAAATTAAATACGCAATTATCCGTAATGTCTGAGCTAAAAGAGTTCGTCTCATCGTTCATTATGCACATAACTACTCCGTCTCAAATAAAAAAAATATTAATTAGAATGAGTTTTTAATTATTTTACTCTGATTTATGTCTTAAAATATGATATGCTCATTAAATATTTACTTTGTTTATGTGTCGTCACCCCATAATTGAGATATCTGTAGTCCTTAAAAATAAATACGACTAAGGATAAAATGAAGAAAAAAAACTAGTAATTTTATCTTAAATTTTTAAAATAATAAATAATTAAAAATAACTATTTTTAGAAATCACTATGACAAATGGAGTATCCCTTTATCCTTTTGCTTATTGGAGTGCAAGAATATTGTAAGAACAACACATGTAAGCATTCATTTATACCATTATTCTTTGACGTTCTTTGGATAATTTCACTCCTCTAGAAACCTTCTATAAAGTGCACGTGGGCTTTGTTAGCTGGATTTTTAATCAGTTGAAACTTGAAAGGTACAAAAATTGAAGACCAATTTGAGATGCAGATAATACTTGGTATTGCTGTAGCCAACTTGGCATACAAAGTATTACTACATGATTTTGGTTCAGATCCCTGATGGCTTATCAATAACAATAACAACAACAATAACATACCCATTGTAATCCCATAAAGTGGGATCCGGGAAAAGTAAAATGTGTTGCAAATTTGCCTTTGGCGGAGAGGTGCGTCCACTCATATTTAATGAATTAAACACTAGTGTTCCGCATGTTGGAGGTTTTGTCTCTTCTCACATGCATAATCTACTAAGTGAGTAGATGACCGTAGGGCCAAGAATCGTCAAATTTCGTTGAGAAATGAAAGAGATATTGGTCCACGAAGTATGGTGTTTGAGGCATGGAAATATGGTGTGGGACAAATCTACCACATCGGTGGAAAAAGGAAGAATTGCTCTCTTTATAAGTCTCTAAAGTGGTAAAGGGTTTGGGACCCCAAGGAGTATCCCATGTGTTTAAAGGAGGGAGGAACTAGATGTGCTTGGGTTCAATGCTAAGCCCACACGCGCGCCGCCGCCCGTCCGGTCTCGGGCTGTGGGCTGTGGAGACTTTTTGATATTATCTTTTTGTACCCTAAATTGCTTAATATTTACAGTTTGGTCCCTAGAGTTTCTGAAAAGTTGATTTTGGGAGTGACGGAAGGCAGAAACTTTCTGCCTACCGTTTGGGTTGTTTTCTGGGGCATTAACTTGGCTGTTAACTCCTCCTTAAACAGCCTCCTTCAATGACCATAATCAGCCCTCCTTCATGGCATTAAACCTGCCATTACAGCCCTCTCTAATGGCCATTAACAATCATATTTTGGGCAGTTGAACAACCCTCCTCCATTGCTATATATTGAGTTGTTTTGGCTCAATTGTGGAGTACACATACAAACAGAAAATAGCACAAAACGCAGCACAAAATAGTGAACAAAAGCACTGCAAAACATTGACGAAAGAAGCACATATACACAAGATATACACAACAGAGACACACTATATACACAGAGACAAAACAAAAGAGAAAACATAAATTCTTCCTTCCTTTTCCATATCTTCAGCAAGTCGATTCATATTTGTTTTCTTCGTCAGACTCAACCTATTGGCTTTGTAGCGTTGAGATTAAAGTGTTGTTTTATCTTGGGAAACTATTGCCCGCTAACGTAAAAGCATATATACGGGGCAATCTTGTCTTAAGGACAGAGTGCAATCACTCGACTCAACACACAACGTTGTAACCATCCAGATTTAGTTGTTTATTGATTTTAGGTTATCAAGATTCAAGACACAACAAGCTTGCGGCAGTTTTGAAGATTGGCCATTTATTTACCCTTTCGAACACTTGTAATATTTATTTACTTCCCGTACTGCTTTACTACAATAGCAACCAACAAAATGTACGCAGACCTTACCTCAACCTTTATGAGATAGAGAGGTCATTTCCGATAAGACACTCGGCTCAAAAGGAAAGTAGTAGATGCAGGATTGCAAGGAAAATAAGACAATAAAATATCCAGATAATAAAATAAATGAAGCAACACATAGTAATACACACATTACCCGATTTTGATTCTTGAACTCTGCAAACAGACTTGGATTCTACTCATATGTGGAATGATACAAAACTTCAACAATTTGAAATATGGTGAATAGTGGAACCCCCTCTACCCTACTCCACTTAAATACTATGAAGTAGGTTTTTATCTACAATAGGATGCAAACTCATAACGTGGGCCTAACTCATACATCACAAGTTGTGTTCTTATCACTAGACCAAAGCCCCGGGGCGGAATGATACAGAACTAGTCCTCTATCTTTTAGTAATTGAATGTGAAAGTACTCTATGCTCATGGAAATCAAGTCCCAGTGCTTATCAAGTTTGTGAACTCAGCGAACATAAAACAACAAAACAAGTTTCCTAATTGTCAAAAGTAGAGATTTTTCATTTCTGTATCATCATATATAGTAAAACTATTAATGTTAGGGTAAGTAAGAGGTGGCCAGTGGGCCGGGCTCGGGACGGGTGGGGCAGGTTTGGCGGGATCGGGTCGGGGCGGGACAGGGGAAAGGGCGGGATCGGGATAGGCGGGATTTGCCGTAGTCCCACCCCTATCCCGATCCCGTCGGAATCGGGTCGGGTCGGGATCCCGCGCATTTTTTTCCACTTAATTTAAAAAATAACATATATATAAAAAAAAACTCAATAATTAAACAAGATAGTGTAATAAAAATATCCCAAGACTGTTTTTGTGCCTCTTATATTATTTAATAGACATATGATTTTTTTGTAATACAAATACAATTGTCAAAATTGCAGCTTTGTGGTGATGTTCAAAAGTTGCAAATTGCAATTAAAAAATTACATTCTGAAAAAAAAAATGTTCTAGTTTCTTGATAATTTCCTGTGGTTCTTCAGTTGGAATTGGTATTTGTTGGTCAAATTGATCCACGTCGCTTTCACCACCTTCGGATAATATTTCGTTGTAGTTTTCGTCTACTTCTTCGTTGATCTCCGGTTGACCGCACCTTCTCCGCTCCGCTCGTATCCAATCTCTGAATAATACTACAATCTCCAAGCTGTCTCCGGCTAATGAGTGTCTGTGGTCTCCTATTTGATATCTGCCGGCAGAAAAAACGCTTTCGACGCTTGATGACACTTGAATGTTCAAAACATCTCGGGCCATCATTGAAAGTGTCGGAAAGGTCTTCTCATTCCCCCTCCAAGATTTTTCGAAACAAGTCTTCACGTCCTTCTTCATTGAGAACTGCTTGGTACGGTACAGAACCCTGCAAAATAAAAATATCAAACTCGTTAATTTGGTTAGTAGCGGTACGACCGCACATTCTATTTCTGAGGCTTTCAATACTAGCCGCAGAAACAGCATGTCTTTTGTGAGGTTGTGTTGAAGAAGAAGAAGAAGATGGTATGGAAGCCGGTATGTTACTAGCACTTTCTTGTTGGTAAAACCTATATATTTTTTTGCATTGGTCTTCTACACTAGACAACACTTCTTCTTTAGTTTGCTCAATAGGTGGTGGGTGATTTGGATTTTTGGGACTTGGAGGTGGTAGTACTTCTATACAATCGTAAATAGTTTCAATAAGTGATTTAGTACCGTCTATTTTAATAGTCGTATTTAATACATCACCAATAATATAAATAGTGGGAATAGGAATAAAATATTTTTTTATTTTGATAAATATTTTTTTAATAGCTGCCATATAAGCTGTTTTTCAATATATTCACTAAGTAATAAAAATATTAGAGCTATATAAAACAACATAGTTGAAATGGTAGGATAATATATACCGAAAAATTCTTTTGTTGCTTGAAAAAATTTCTCCAAAAATACAGTAAGTTCAGAAATTTTTACTCAATCGCTATCTACAACCATATCAGCTAGATTTTGATTATGAGAGTTAAAAAATAAAGTTATAGATTTTCTATAGTCATAAACAACAAGTAGTTGCTCGTATAAAGAATTCCACCTAGCGGGTACTTCTTCTGAAATTTTTCTATAAGGTAGTTGGCAATCGTGACAAGTTTTTTTATATTCTTTTCTTCGTTGTATTCTATTATCTTTAAAAATAAAGTTTATAGCAAATTGTATTTTACTAAAAATGTCTTCAAAAAGTGATAGATCATCCTTTACAATTAAGTTATATATATGGCACGCACATTTTATATGAAAATGATATGAAAAAGATGGAGTTAAACTATTTTTTAAAATTGTAATAGCGTAATCGTTAGAAGAAGCGTTATCTAATGTAATAATCATAATTTTATCAATTATTCTGTAATAATCGCACACTTGATAAATATTTTCTGCAATAAAAGTACCAGTGAGCCTATCATCTATATATCTATACGCTAAGATATGTTTTTTGCATAGACCATTTATAATCTATCAAATGACAAGTTACCGTTAAATAATCATGGTTGTTAGTACTACGGCCTATATCAGAAGTGATAGCCACTTTGCCATTAAAATGATATAATGAATAACGTAAATACTGTTGATATTCATGTGCGAATTTAAATACATCTCTCTTAACAGTTGATCTAGAAAAATTGTTAAAAACAGGATTATACATATCTCTAATGTAATGAATGAAACCGGGAGATGAAGGAAATAAAAAAGGCAAACCCTCCACAACTAATTTTGCTATTGCTTCCCTATCTCTATGTTTATTGTATTTAAGGCCTACAATTCCCCCCGTCATAGGGTTAATTTGAACATGTACTTGATCCTGAACAGTATCAGTATGTGTACCTTGTCCCAATGGAGCGGGCGTTTGCGCACCCGATTTTGAAGCCTCGTATTGGGCATACCTAGCTGGATGAGCTCTTGCTACGTGTCTCATTAACACCCCCGGTCCCACCGTGTCCTTTTCCAGTTTTAAATTTTAAAACATCTTTAAACTAGTCTACAACTACTTTCCCCTAGAAAGAAATACCCCTCAACCTCAAAGCAAGCAGGCACAACTGGATTTGCCACATTTCTTTAACAAGAAGGATCTATCTGGTATGTTCCCTGTGCAGCCGTAGTTAAGTTCTGACTGTTCATATACACAGGCAACTGTGCTGCGTAATAAGGACCAAAATTCGTTACTATTGTTCTTTTCAAATGTTTACCTGTTCATCGTTGGTTCATCTCTCAGGAAATATAACCATACACTTCCACATTAATCTAGACAAATGTAATCCAAATTCGTGGTCATAAAGAAGCAACAATAGTCTATTACCATCTATTAATATTCAATGTTAACTAAAATCGCATACCGCCAGGTTACAGGAAAACAGCATACTCACTGCTAGAAAGAATTTTTGACCCAGTAATTTGAAATCCTACAGAGACCCAAAAAAAGAAACAGGAAAAAAGCCTTGGTTTTGGATGAAAACTCACTACTGAGAATCCTCTATATCTCACGACGGGCCATAACATGTCCATTGTACGCAAAGATAAAGTGCTATATATTTGTATTTCCGCGTCATGCTATGGGTAGCTCACCGCAGTCACTGATGACAACCCTCTTCCTTGGACGGTCACCCCTATCAGTCTCCTGGGATTCAATCAATTTCACAATGTCCATGCCTTCCAAAACTTGCCCGAACACAACATGCTTCTGATCCAGCCATGGGGTCTGCAATGCGCCAAAATATAAATGCATCCAACATCATGTAAAGTCAAAAATTGACTGAAGTAGTTCAGCTTTCTACAAAATGGCATCTACAACATATTAGGAATCAAATATAGGCTTTGCTCTAAAGAAGGATATTTTGTTGTCATACAATAAGCATCTGAAGTGACCAACTTTAATAGTTAAAATATGCTTGGCTAACCAAATTATCCAGAAAATATCCAAATTCATATACTTCCATGTATGTCTTTGCTTGGACACATAAGAGTGAGAAAAATAAATACATTTTGCTGACAAAAGCAGGTGAAATTTGCTAACTTGGTTTCCTCCTCCATTTGTAGTTTTAAACGTTCAAAGTATATTTTATTTGATGTTATTCTTGTTTTTGTTAGTATGAACTGGGCGAAGTCCAAATATGCTGAAGCATGATAATTAACTAGCAGATACATCTTTAACACAGCGCATTAAAAGCAACGGATAAGAATCTTGATTCGACAAACAGTGTTGCTCAAAACTAAATATTTACAAGCTCAAAAACATGGTTATTTGTTTCTCGGAATTAAGAGCAGCTAAAATGATCTCTCTATCTCTCTCTCTCTCCCTCTCCCTCTGTGTGTGTGAGTGAAAGAAAGAGAGAGAATAACAAAGAAGTAAACAAGTGGTTACTTGTTTCTAGGATTTAAGAGCAGCTAATGATAGGAGTACTAGTTTAATCAAGACTTTGCATCCAATACTCAGAAGATATTCAGCTGATTGAGATTCCCACTCCACATACCTTTACCGTGCAAATGAAGAATTGGCTTCCATTGGTATTAGGGCCTGCATTAGCCATGCTAACAATCCCAGGTCCAGTATGAACCACTGCAATTGCACAAGGATTTTCATCACTAAAGAACATTGTACACAATCTGAACCAAGGGAACCCATTGTCCTAACCACAAGGAGGAGCTTGAACAAAAAATTTAAGAAAATCCAACTTACACTTGAAGTTTTCATCCTTAAATGTACGACCATATATGCTTTTACCACCGGTTCCCTGCGAATAAAAAATCCGATGCATGGGAGAAATATTACACATGGAAAGTCAAAATTTTCCAAATTATAAACAGCAAATACTAGAACTCTTCAATAAATCTATGCATATTAAAATTTAGAACAGTCAAGTTGTGTAGCATAACATGTTCCACTTGAACAGAACCATCAAATATGCCAGAAGTACATATTCCACTGAGCATCTAATCTCACAGACTCTTTCACGCATTTAACTAGTGATCAAAAGAAGACGTCCTATTCAGAAAACATAGAATAAGCAAAGTTTATATCATGAAAGTTGATTACTTAACAAAAACAAAAAGTTTGTATCATAGAAGTAGATCACTTCAGAATAAAAAGGTCTTACATTGCTATGAAATAACAGGGAAATCTCACAAATACAGAACTGAAACAAACTGAAAAACAACCTTTTCGCCTCTGATATTTCATGGTAGATTGGAGCCATTGCAGATCCGAAAGACAAAAGGATAAACCACCAAACAGAAAAAGAGAAACCACTAGGCAAGGAACCCCATTCAAAATTTTGTATTTCTCTGATTTAAAATCCTTTTCAAAGAGACACAAGGAAAATAAAAGGCTAAAAGATAAGCATCCCAAAACATACTTCAGCCAATGTACTACGGAAAAATAAATTGAACTGGGTGAGGGTGTGTGTGTGTCAAGAAGAATGCCAATTAGAGGAACAAATAGAAAAAGAGCAGAGCAAGTATTGAGACACCTACATTTCCCTTATCGAAATCACCCCCTTGAATCATGAAATCTTTAATAACACGATGAAATCCAGAATCCTTGAAGCCAAAGCCCTTTTCACCTGATTGGAAGAAATCAATCCAAACTATAAGCAAACCATAAAAGATAGTAGAAAATAATTTAAGCAAGAAGCTCAAGCAATAAGGGCGAAGATGATAGCATATAAAGGCGGTGGCGAAAGTAGTACTAATAATAACAGAATCAACAGCAATAATAATAACATAGTTTACTACATAACCTGTGCAGAGTGCACGGAAATTTTCTGCTGTCTGTGGCACATCATCACCATATAATCCAATTACAATTCGTCCAGCAAGCTTTCCAACAGGATTCCCAATGCTAATATCAAAGTAAACTTTGTGTGTCACTTTGGATTGCAATTCGGCCACCTGGATTTCAATAAAAACATTCAGACTGATTATAAACTTCAACTAAGTAATGAACAAATTATGGAACACAGTCCCACACAAAAGGGAACATAACACCATGTTTGCTGAAAACTGGACCACGGCTACTTTAAACATGTTCCAAGGCTTAATCCACTGCCAGAATTCACTTTGCTATTTAATATGTGACATTCTTTTCATTTTGCGACGTATTTGACATCATTTCATTTTATACTATTCTCACAAGTTTCAAGTATTAAAATTCACTAACTATTTAGTTTCATGTGATATTTTCTTTCTCAAACTAATCATTACTTTAGAAGGCAATTGTTTGCGTTTTCCAAGAACGTTACATATGAAGTTATTCAAACAGCTGCATCCTGAAGAAGTTATTTTCTGGTACTTCTCAAAGAAAAGTCCTTGCTCCACTCACAAATATTCATAAAAAAAAATTTCACAACCTTTGACAAAAACTTCTTCCCAAAAATTGCTCAAATGGCTCACATTTTCTTCTAGTATCACTAATACAATATACAAATCTAATTTAACATCTTAAAATCAGTGTCCAGTCAATTATTGTCATATAAAAATGAGACGACGGATTAACACTCAGCACCACATGCCTTCTACAGCCTATGTATTTATCTACTAATCTATTCGTCTTACAGACGTTAAGCTCTAGAACTTAACCAGACAGGCATTCCTCACAGAAACCCTAGAAAACATATCCTATCGACTCAATCTTCAAATTTTGGGGAAAACAAATAGAAATGCATAAACAATACAGGACTTAATAGATTAGCTCAGCAACCGAGCACAGACCTGCACAGCAGCTTGAATGGAACCGGATAAACTGCCCGTTTTCCTGTGAACCGAACTGTTCGATGAAGTTGCCAGACGCAACGAACCAGAAAAGAAGCTTGAAGACAACAATGAAGATTTCACCAATTTCGGAGAAGCATATGTAGGGTTCGCAACTCGTGGAGCTGAGAGTAAACCTAAATTCGACTGTAAAAAGAGAAAATTAAGTCAGCTAAAAAGGTAACAACAACAACAACAACAATGTCTCCAATTTTATATATAATCCGCTCTATTTGGTCTCCTTTCATTACGATACTTAATAATTTGTGTTATTAGGACAAATTAGGGTAAACTGAACGACGAAGCTCAAAAATTGAAAGTTGAGCTGCTAAAAAGGAGAATGACTACAACAACAACGATTATGTGTCTATCTCAAACTAGTTGTAGTCCAGTATATGAATTTTTCAAATCCAACACGCTCTATTTGAGCTCTTTTCATTACAATACTCAATAAATTTGTGTTATTAAGACAAATTAGGGAGTAAACTGAGAGACGAATCTCAAAAGCTGCAAATTGTTGAAGAACAGTAGAGAGGAACTCACGGCTGTAGCAAAAGTAGCTGCCATTGTTGCCGTTTTCTGTTCTCCGTTACGGAGAGAGTGGGTGGTGGAAATGAAGGGCAAAGATAGGCGAGTGACGGAGATGACGAGCCTCAACACTCTTTATATAATCCGATTAGGTAAAGATATTTTCTACGGTCAAAATGCTCCAATGGAATATCCTCTACCTTGTCAAATACTATATCCAACAAAAAAAAAAGGCAAACTGTAAAATTTGTTGTTACTGGGTGGTGGCAAATGTACAGTTGGATTGAATTTGGACGGATTAAAATTAATTGAGTTAATAAATTAACTCGCTCAAATATTATTTGGGTTGAAATAGATTAAAAAGTGAGTCAAAATTCAATCAGAATAATTCTTATTAAGTTTTAATTGACTTATTTGTTTTTTTATATTTTTTTTAGTATCTAATATATTATTATTATTATAGCTATATATAACATATTAAATAAGAAAATAATCTTTTTGAATATATTTTGACAAGATTTCTCAAGGATCAATTTGAACTAAATATCGGCCTAAATTTTAAAGGGCTTGAACTAATAAATGATCGGGTCAATAACCCGTCCACACTTAAATGAGTTGGGCGAGTTATGATTTCACGAGCTAAATTTGCCACCGGTTGTTACTATACGAAATGGTCTAATTTTACCTTTAGTTAACATTATGTGATTATTGTGTTCACGCCTTTATAATTTTGGTTCGGAATTGCCTTTAGTCACTAATTTTACCTTTGGTTAAATCAAACTTTAGACTGCAACGGTAAATTTAGATCTTCCACCATCAAAGGATTTGATGTAAGGATGGGCTGTTATTTCCTTAATCAGAGGACTCAGGGTTCGAGCTCTGAATATAAAAAACGCTTCCCCTAAATGAGCATTACACAGCGTGAATCCGAATATAGTCGGGTTTCAATACTGCTAACGAACATCCTTTCTATATTATAAATATTGATTAATCTCTAATTATTTGAATTAGCACAGAAACTTGTCATGTGGTTACATTGACAAAGAAATGAAGCTTCAAAGCAATCCAGAAAACCCAAAAAAGATCTCACACTACCATGGCTCCTTTACAATATGTTGTCAACTCCATTTTTCGTGAAAAAAATTACTATGATTTTAATGTTCTGAAGAAATTTTGAATATGAAGACCGGTGGAGAAATAGTGGGAGTGAATTCCTCAAATGGTCATTGAAATGGTAGAAAAGTCTCACTAAAATAATTTTTGAATTTTTTTCGATAATAAGGTCATCAAATTATGTACTTGTTTCCAATAAGGTAAACCAATCTATTTTAGACATAAAACCCCTTAATCCGTATATAAATTATAAAATTCATCTCTGAAATTCTTGTTCAAATTAATTTTTTTATCTATTTTATTAATAAAATATTCAAAGTAATATTTCAAGCTATAAGAATAAAATAATATGATCATTCAAAGGTGAAAGTTGCTTCATAGCTAAGGTAGGCGAAGATTTACATATTAAAAGGAGATTTTTGTGCTCGATAAAATTTAACTAAGTACTTGTGGGAGCAAGTGAGTGATTAGTTCACCACTTACTCAACATATCATAAAACAAGAAAATAACACAAATTCATGTGATATATTTTGCCTTGTGTGACTTGTATGTTATTTTTTTTTAATAAGCCATCACCATTAGGTCGTGAGTCTATGGTGTGGGGGGTTTGGCTTGGACCCTTACCATGTAATAATTTAGTAATAATTTACATAGACAAGAGAGGGACATGGAACCTTGCCTCAAGTCGACAAAAAAGATTGTTACACAATCTAGGAAAGGGAAAGCCTATACATGAACCTTTCCTTCAACAGAAACTAGAAAATTCAACTTACAAAAAAATTACATTTTTCATATCTTCTTCTAAGAGTGGAATTTTGTCATTTATCAAGTTGAAGCAGTCCCTTTACCTCTCTAGGGAGAGTAAGAAGAGAGTGATATAAGGTCCTGGTTCCACTTGTGGAGGCTAGCTTTGCCAACAAGTCTGCAACTTGGTTAGCTTCTCTTAGGCAATGAGAGATTTGATAAGTAGTACTTGTGAGCATTCTTGAGGTATTGTTGATGATATGCTTGAGCTTCAAATTACTTGTGCCTTGTTGAATGAGCATGTTAGTGACCATCAGGGAGTCAAGTTCTATGTGCAAGTTAGTGTGACCCTTTTGTACACACCATTCCACACCATAATTAGCAGCAACAACTTCAGCTTGGACACTGCTTTTAACTTGGATCGGTGTAGATAAAGCAAAAATAAAGTCCCCATTGTCATTTCTGACAATTCCACCAACTCCAGCACTGTCAGTGGCTTTGATGAATCTCCCATCTGTGTTAACTTTTATGGTTCCAGTAGCAGGCTTAATCCAGTGCACTGAATACCGACGGGATCGGGACGGGACTGGAGCAAGTCCCGCCAGACCCGACCCCGACCCCTTCTCCCGTCCCGCCCCGACCCCGCCAGACCAGAGCCCGGCCCACTGGCCACCTATAGTTCCCCTTCCCCCCACACATACCAAAAAAAACATCTTGCACTTTAACATGACGTAACATGTCATTTACTTTTTTTTTCTAGGTCACCAATCACTAGTATTATAATTTTTAATGAGCTTGTTGCTTATAAACTCTTATTTTTAAGTTACCAATTCAGGACTACTATTAAGCTATTTATACTTGATATTAAGTGGAGTAACTTATTAATTTGTATAAAATCATTTAACAAAATATAAATTCTTATAAATAAATACATTAAACTGATTACAAGGTAACCTCCAACACATATAAATTTTAATAATAATGTTCTTTGTCACCACTTCATTGTAACAAAATAATCCCACAAAGTGAGGTCTGGGGAGTGTAAGATGTATGCAAAACTTACATCTATCTTTATGGGGCAGAGAGGTTGTTTCCAATAAATTTCTACTAAAAAAAAAGAATGTAGTTAATGCAGGATACAAGAAAATAAGACAGCAAAATATTGAGAGAAAAAAAAATAGAATAATATCGAAATACCACTACTAAGACAATTGGAACAGAAAAAGTAAAAATAACCACCTAACATTTGTTCTAAGCAAGCTGATCTATGAGAATTACCTACAGTTTATGTTGTTGGTTTTAGTTGAAAAATTGGATCTCAAAAAGGAAAAAAAGAACAGAGCAGAGGAAAAAAAAAATTAAAATGACGTCGCCCGGACAGTGTGTTAGACTGACACTGACGTGATAACCAACTAGACCATGACACCAATGTGCTTGAAACGTGTAAACGCCATAAAAGAACTCACTAAAGCCATTTCCTTCTTCTCTATGTGAAGGGGAAAGTATCCCCCATCAGTATCAGAGGCCCTTGGTCAAATGAGATATAAATCGAGTGATATGTGTGAGTGACAGTCCTGCAAGGGAGAGGACCAACGAGACACGAACTCAGCAATAACCCTTGCAATATTTCAGCAAAGACTGTCACCACACGGATTCGAACCCACGACGTCAGAGTGGTTGTACCCCAATTAACTTGTCATTTATCAACTCGCATTTGTCTCAGGGGGGCTACCATTTCCTTCTTCTCTAAATAGCCTCAATTGGCCTTATTTAGTCAAATGACAGCTAGTGAGGCAGAACTACAAATAATAACCAAAGTTATTGACTCACATCTACATGTCTGGCTATCCCCGCAAGAGGGAAATAGTAAATACCAATATTTTCTACTGCTATTTATCCCATATTTCAGTAAATAAAAATAGAATTAGTTACTTTCATCGCTAATCTGTCGCTATATTGATTGCAGCTAACAGATTTTTTTTGATAATTTGTCACCAATCTATCGATAAATAAAAATTAGCGGGGGATTTTGATGTTTATCTACAGAATAGTTTTAAATCCAAAAGCCCACAAAAGGTAGATACCACTGATTTCTACTGCAATTTATTCCATATTTCACTATCACAAAAATTGGAATTACTTATATTGATTGCTCCTAACAGAAACTTTTTGATAATTTTTCACTAATCTATGGATAAATAAGATTAGCAACGAATTTTGTTATTTAGCTACGACATTTATTTGTTGTTAGGGTAGAAGGTTAGTATGTAGCCGAATGTTATCGCACTTTCTGTGGGAGAGATAGGGGAGCCTCCTCTCCTATTCTCCTTATTAGTAGTATTATTTAGTAATCACGTAGTTTCTTATTCTTCCATGTGTATTACTATTTGTTGCGTCATTTGCTTTATATCTTGCTGTCATATTTTTCTTGCAACCGTCTTCAAAAACTTTTTTGAGTCGAGGGTCTATTTGACACAGTCTTTCCCCAGACCCCACTTGTGAAACTGGGTATATTGTTATTGTTGTTGTTAATTCCTATTTTTTGTAGTGTTTAACCCCAAAAGCCCCAAGATTTTAACTGTTCAAAAATAAACCCCACAAGATTTTATACTTTTTTTTGTGGGGATGTGGCAAGATGATGTTTGTTAGTTATACTCGTGATATACATGTGTTTGTATACCATGTATATCACGGTTTCTCAAGGAAACTTACCGTATGTGAAACCGTGGTATACACGGTATACAAGCCCGTGTATATCACGGTTTTGGAGTCAATTTTGGATGTAAATATTGTATTAAATTAGGCTTGTACACTTACCATAATTATAGGATTCTTGTACAACTAGAATATGGTTTTGGGAGTAGAATATGAATAAGATTTTCCTATTATGGAAAATTGTAAATTGTATATATACTCTTTCATTAATGAAAATAATCAAAGAATTATTTCTTTCATGGTATCAGAAGTCTAGGTCTTATATTTTCTCTCCACTTTTCCGTCTGATAAGCATCGGTTTATGAATCCTTATTTTCAGTTTTCGTGCCCGATATTGCCTTTTCTCTTCCCAAATTTTCTTTCAAATCCCTTCATCACGTCGTTCGTTGTTGTTATGGCTAGGAACACGTTTCACCCTGCCCTTACTGTTTCTAACATCAAGAATCACATCCCTATCATTCTTGAAATAGAAAACGTCCAATATGCGACGTGGGTTGAACTGATCAAATTTCACGCACTCTCGCATCAAATCCTCCATCACATTATCCTCGCGGCTCCTGCGGATACAGGGGTCCCTAAATTCGAGGATGATCCTCAATTATGTACGACTCTTGATGCTACCGTTCTTCAGTGGATTTACTCCACTATATCTACTGACCTGTTGCAAACAATTATCGAACCAGACGCTACGACGATGGATGCTTGGAATAGAGTACGTGATATATTCCAAGATAATCAAATTTCTCGTGTTGTTACCTTTGAGCAGGAATTCTCCCATGTCAATATGAAAGATTTTTCCAACGTTTCAGCATACTGCAAAAGGTTGAAAGAATTGACTGATCAACTCTGCAACGTTGGTGCGCCCGTTACCAACGATCATCTTGTCCTTCAGATGGTTGCAGGCCTATAGTGGCGTCGGTACGTTTCTTCGTCAGAGCAGTCATCTTTCGCAGTTTTATCATGCCTGTTTCATACTCACGCTCGAAGAAGTCTGCTTGGCTAAGAAAGCGGCCACTAGGGCCCCTTTTGTTGTCATGGTGACCGAGTCCAACTTTTCTCCATCCGTCTCCAATAATTTTGGCCAGAAACGCAACAACGGTGGCGGAAAAAAGTGTCAGAATCACAAAGATAATGACAAAAACCGTGGCGGAAACCGTGGTGGCAATAACAGGGGTGGCAATGGGCCTCGGGACAGTGGGCTGCAAGCCAACTGGCCACAGCCCTGGCCCCATGGCCATGGAACTAGGCGAGTGGGCCCCGGCCCAATAGCCCCTATTTTTCATCGTACACTGGCCACCCGAACTGGGCCCAAATTATTCCAGGCCACAATGGAACCCGAGAGGCAATTCTAGGCTGGGGCAGCCAGTTGGCGTGCGTAGGCCTCGGCCC
The DNA here is from genome assembly GCA_034509755.1 of Anisodus tanguticus. Lineage (NCBI taxonomy): Eukaryota > Viridiplantae > Streptophyta > Magnoliopsida > Solanales > Solanaceae > Anisodus > Anisodus tanguticus. The sequence continues at coordinate 19,555,901 of CM067561.1, read as the reverse complement.
CACCAGGCCCACCATGCAGCGGGCCCCACCCCTACCCACATTGAAGTCGCGATGCACACACTTGGATTAAATCCCCCGGACGCGAATTGGTACATGGACACCTATGCCACTACCCACATGACATCCAACATCAGACCAAGGTACTTTCTCGTCTTATTTCAATTTGAGCAACAGTCATGGCATAATTGTTGGTAATGACAATTCAATTCTGATTCGTGATTATGGTCATAAAACGTTGTCTCCCCCCATCCACCTCTTGTCTTGAAAAATGCCCTTCATGCCCCTAACTTAATTAAAAGTTTGGTGTCTATCCGTAAATTCACCACTGATAATTGAGTTTATGTTGATTTTGATCCTTTTGGATTTTCTGTGAAGGATTTCAAGACGGGGATTCCTCTCATGAAATGTGATAGTAGGGGAGATCTTTATCCTATCACGCCCACATCCGGTCTCTCGAGTTAAGCCTTGTCATCTACTTTTGCAGCTCTCGCTCCTTCCTTATGGCATGCACGTTTGGGTCACTCTGGGTCGTCTATTGTTTCTTCCTTACATAAAAGTAATTTTATTTCTTGTAAGGGTACGCAAGTACTCCAATTTGTCAATCTTGTCCACTAGGAAAACTTGTTAGATTGCCATTTGTAGACTCTACTTCTAATACTTTAATGTCATTTGATATTATTCATAGTGACTTATGGACATCTCCCGTTTTAAGTTCTGTAGGCCATCGTTATTATGTTCTATTCTTGGATGATCATTCTAAATTTTTATGGACTTTTCCGTTAGCGAAAAAATCTCAAGTTTTTTCCACCTTAAAATTTAAAGCATTCATCCGTACCTAATTCGAACGAGAAATAAAGAACATTCAATGTGACAATGGCAAGGAATATGATAATGGAATGTTTCGGGAATTTTGTGCAAATAATGGCATTATTTTTCATTTTTCTTGTCTTCATACGTCTTCACAAAATGGGAAAGCCGAACGAAAAATTCGTACCATTAATAATATTATCTGCACTCTAATGGTCCATGCTTCCGTCCCCCTTTCTTTTGGCATCATGCTCTACAAATGGCTACTTATCTTCTTAACATACTTCCTACCAAAGGTTTGGCATATTCGTCCCTCCTCAAATCTTATATAATAACTCTTTCGTATTCACATCTTAGGGTCTTTGGGTGCTTATGTTATCCGCTCTTTGTGTATTTTTGGGTTATCCCTCTAATCATCGTGGTTACAAGTGTTTTGATTTGTCGTCTAATAAGATCATCATTAGTCGCCATGTTATTTTCGATGAAACCCAATTTCCGTTTGCAAAGGTAAATAGTCTCGGGCCTAAGTCCTATGACGATATCTCCCCATATATTATCCACCATTTATCGGACCTGTCCTGTACCCAAAATCCGCCAGCGGGCCTACTGCCCACTGGTCCTCCAGTACCGTCGCCGTCTACAGTTATTATGCCAGCAACTGGGCCGCCTATCCAGCCCAGTTCTGCCCCAGTTTCTGTTTCTGATCACGATCCCAGTTCCATACGAGGACTTATCTCAAGTTCTTGCCCAACTAGTCCAGATATGGTGCACAGTGTATCATGTGGGGAAGGTGATAAATAACATTCTTATTGTTCATTGCTCGTTAGAACAACCTTGGAACTTCTAAATTAAAGGCTAAAATGTTCTGTGGTGATCTTTGAATTTGACTGCAGTGACTTCCCCTTCATTGTCACCAAATGTGGGTATAAAGAAGCAAGAGAAGCAGTTTCTTATCTTGCTAAGCAGGAACATTTACCTTCTTCCGCCACGGAGTGGATCATGGGTAAAACAGTTATGCAGCTCTTCGACGGAAAATGGAGTTCTGCAGTAAATTGACAATGAAACTTGATAACTAGAAATTACAGGTTACTCATATCCACTCCTGTTTGAACAAATCAGCATCAGCCACAGTGGTTGTGGAGGCGGATCCAAAGCTTTACCTTCAGGTTTATGGGAACCCAGTAACTCTTGCTCATACCATGTATATGTATTACAAAATTCACAAATATTTGATTATGAACCTAGTTATTATTGTAAATTACTATAGGAACCCATAAATTTCAAATCTTGGATCCGCCTCTGTCAGTGGATACCATATTCAGTGTACTGGAACCTTAGGTGCCATCATCAAGTAGCTTAGGCCTATTCAGGGCATTGCAGTGAGTGCAATAGATTATATAGGGGAATTATTCTTTCCTAGAAAGTCCTGCAAACAATGGAAGAAGTTTAATAAATTCATCTTGTTTTCTGTTTTCTTATATTTAAGTTGTTCACTATTTGTTATGTGAATTCCACACTGCTAAATATGGGTTGGAAACTCTCCCACGAGCAATGCTGCAATTTGGGCAAGCAATCTCCCGTCTTGTGTGCTTGAACCTGTTGGATTGTAACACTCGACAACCATTTGCTGATGTTGGTTCATACATGAACATTCAAGCTGTATATCACAAAGCATTTTCTCCTTCAGGATGAACCAATACAACACTCTCTGTGCTACCTATTTCTGGCTTGTTTACTATATCTCGGTTTCTACATTGTAGAGGAGCTATTATATGTTACTGGAACTTTACTGTTATCCTGATGTTCTACAACATTTTAAAGCTTTTATAATACTTTTTTACATTTAGAGGGTTTTTACAGTTCAAGATCTTATTTAGTTTTTGATGTACTGCTTTGATCTGAATTATAGATGTTATTACCTTGCGTATTTACAGAGATCCTGTCTGCAACGTTTAGTTTCCCATCCCCGTAATCCAGTAAGACGTTGTAATTAAATTGTTGATTATACTCTACACAGTGAATGTAGAAGTAGTTTACGGTACTTATAAATATTAATTAATTGAAGACCTAAGATTATTTAATACAAGGAGAAGAATCAGAGTAAAATTTTAAAAAGTAAAAAAAAAAAAAAAAAAAACAATATAAGTTAAATCGATTCAATAATATGAGACAAAAGCTTTTTCTTTATCCCTGATAACTCTAACCAATTCACAGATGAGTATTTAAAATGAACAAGACAGCACTGAACTTAATATACACTCTATGAAGATTTATTAGGATACATGATGTTACATTTGATCTGTAAAGATACAATCTATACAAAGCTATTTCCTACCTTATCCCAACTAATTGGTTATCATGAACACAAACTACATCCCAGAGTTACCCATACGCTACTGGGATGCAGATTGGTGAAAAAGGAAAAAACTAAAGAATAGTGAGAACTTTACAGAGACTCAAAAATCTGTACAGCAAGAGAATTGATTGGGACAATATAAGAAGTGACCACTGTACAGCTACTAATCTTCTATCCGATGTATCTCACCCATCATGATGCGATTGCTTGTGACCTTGAATCCTAGAAGAGCAGGATCAATTTGTCTTCCTTTCTTCCCTTTCTTCTTGCTGCCGCTACGGGCACCCTGTGTTCCATCTAAAGATTCTGAAGCATGAACCTCCTGGGCTGTTGGCTTCTTGGCATTATTCTTAACCATGTCACTGAAAGATGTCTCTGAAACATCAGAATCGCTACAAGAGGCATTTCGTCGAAAGCGCACATCTTTCTTTCCAGGTGTCACAGTGTCAGTGGCTTGTTTTGCCGTGCTGCCTCCAACTTCCATGTTCTCCCCTAATGAATTTTTTTTGGAGTCAAAGAAAGGATGATAGCAATACGAGTGGAAAGCACAAGTGCATGATGGAAAGCAAGGGGGAAAAACGACTACTCAATTATATTCCTCCAGACATCTTCCAAGGTGCAATACAGGTGGAATCATTACAAAAATCTTCAGATTCAAGAGATAAATAGCAGTAACAAATCAGAAAGACAAACTACCTTCAGAAGCATTCGAAGGATTTTTCCCTCTGACAATTGAATCAGAAGTCAGTTCAGACCCTTCCAAGGTAGATGAAACTCGCGAGAGAGGTGGACGCTTCAGCAAAATGTTTTCTGGCCTTTTTGATGTGGCAGCAGACACCCTGTCCAAAAAAAGAACCAAAATAAATGCATAATGCAAGCATTACCAAGGCATAATCTTCAGGATGGGATATGTTTTATTTGATATAGCAAAATAGCACACTCCTGGTTGGCCGTCCAACAACGCGAACATACACAAGAACGTCATATTTCATGAGAGATTTTTTAATCGTGAGAGGAAACTACAAAAATGGAACAATCAATCGGATCACTGATTTCCCTAACAAACGTTTGGTAAAAACAAAACAAAATAATTCAAATTCATACAGTTACAATGATAACCATAGTTCTGAACAAACAGATACAATGGAAGTTTAACCTTAGAAATGATATGCCAAAATAAAACTAGGACCTTTACTGGGACAGAAGCAGAAGATATTCCTTACCGTTCTCTAGCAAGTTCCTCTGGCAAAGAGTCACCTATCCCAATCTTGTCATCACATAAGCCAACGTTACCACCTGAAGTTGGGTTGAAAGAGTGGTTACTCATCCAAATAAAAAAACACAACCAGGAAAATAGAGAGCAGAGACAGACTAACCTCCAGCCCCCTGAGAAGTAGGTCTGCGGAGAATGTTTACTGGGATGTCCCCTGTTATGCCCGTGAAACCAGCTTGCTCAACAAGACTTTCTCGAGCCTCTAAGTGCCTCTGCATATAACCATCTTGAAAGGTAAGCACTCACATGTATTACCTAAACACAAAAAGCACCTCTAGACAGGTATCATACCTGGGAGGCATCACTGATGCTGGAGAAGACAGGATCAGTTTCTGACGACGCTCCAGAATGAGATTTGAAGAGCAACTTTTCACCATTATCAAGACCACGGGACATCTCATCCACAAGATCTCTTTGTGGTAGCAGACCTGAAGTAGAACCGAATAATCCTACAGAGAAGGCTTGGTTTGGATTTGTATCCTGATTCAACAGAGGATTAAATGGGCGGCTTGATGAATTTGTTCCAGAAATATGATCAGACAGTGAGCCCATCTCATATGAAATTCCACCAGGCATTTCTACTTGCTCGGTTGACTGCTGGCCATATTTCGGATGAAGCAGTTCCATAAGCAATCGCTTTGAACTGTCATCATTCGTTCCAGCTGACATCCACATACTTGGATCTTCAGAAGGCTGTTTGACGTCAAAATCCCTTTTTTCCCTCTCACCATCGAGGTTCAGTTGCTTCATACGGGGTTCCACCATCCAATCAACAGGTAACTGACCATTGCTTTTAGACCATTGTTTTTCAATGGCATCTGAATGCAAAGCATGAAACTGATTGGGAACCAATGGGTGGTGAGGAGATTGTGAGTAGAAGTCGGCTAGGAACCCAGCCATATGACTGCCTGAATGCACTCTTGAATTCAGATCTTGCATTTCTAAACCTTGTTGACGCACTAGAGGGTTTACATCATCCATTTTTACTCCAGGACCACTAACTGGTAATGACATTGATCGTTCAAATGATGATAATAATCCAGAGTCATACAGGCTATGTTGGAATCTATCTTGTACAGACAAATTCCGTTCGAGGCGACTTAAATGCTCTTCTGGAGATGGTATCTGTTGCTGTGGATAAAAATCTAATGGTCCAAATCCAGAGTTGGATCGATGAGCATCAGTTGGGATTCGGAGAAACTGACCAGCTTCATTTCCAGGCCATACAGAACCAGAATGCCTATCTTCCTCCATTTCTAATTGTCGCCTTAATTCAACAGACAACTGCCTCCCACGCAGTTGTTCTTCCTGAAGAATTTGATGTGCCAAAGGGTGCAACTGGCCATGCTTTGCTCGTGATAGGAGCTCCATCAAATCAGTTTGATGCCCTTGATGCGGCATTTGACCACGTTTCGCTTGAATGAGATGCTCAATTGATGGTTCAGTATGTCTTGAATGAAGGTGAGAGCGTTGTTGTAGTTCACTTAGAATTTGCTGCTTCATCAAAAACTGTTCCAGGGCATTGTTAGGCCTTGTAGCATCAAAACGTGAATTTGCACGGTTTGTATCACATGCTTGACTCTGCAACAGTTTTTCAAGAAGCAACTGTCTAGCGTGAGACTCTTGTTCTTTCAGTACCATCTGCTGTTGATGTTGTTGAAGCTGCATCTGTTGATGTTGTTGAAGCTGCAGCTGTCTCTGGTGCTGCAGCTGAAGAGCCATAACGCGTTCCAGATCCTGATCAATTTGACTGGCCACCTGTGGATGGTGTACTGAATTATGGCTTGCCCCTCGTTCTAGCATTGCTTCATTCAAGTGGCTGCTATGAAAAGACAGTAAACTATGTGGATGTTGTTGTTGGAGTTGCTGGGAGAACATCTTCTCTGCCAATTCAAAGTGATTCGGTTCACGATCCATGTGCGACAGGTGGTGAGCATCCATGGCATTTTGATATAAGTTGGGTTCAGAAGGAGCATTTCTTCTATAGGCATCAGTCCACATCTCCGCTGTGGAGATTGACTCGGTCCTTGGACCAAACGGGGAAACCCTTGCTGCTACAGGGTTTAGAATTTGAGCCTGACCGCCCCCACTAAAAGGAACATTTGAAATTTGTTCATTCCTTCTTGAAGTGCCTTCAAGCTCAGACCATAACAAACCAAGTGGGTGCATTTTATCTTTCTGACTTGGAGTCCCACACTCCATCAATTCGCTAGAAATTGGATGGTTGATGCCCCTCAAAGTGCTCCCAATAGGATTGCCACTACTTTCAGGTCTTCCTGGAAATAAAGATTCTGCAAAATAAAGAATCTTCAAAGAATCAGATAAAAAAACTATGTCATCCACAATAAATATCAATCATCAAAAACTTGGAAGGTGTATAGGGAGGAAGAGGCTTGTGACACCCTTTCTATAAGAAGTTATGCCTCAATTTACAAATAAAATAGGAATTCAAAGTTAAAATGCTGACAAACCCTCACCTTGACCACCGAAATCATTGAAGTCTTCACTTTGAGAATATGACAGATCAGGTACTTTTGACTGAAAACGATGTTCAGCAAGACCATCAAAATCAGATGATGGCCAGCTTAATCTATCAAGGGGAGCTGAAGTAACAAGCTCAGAAGCAGAACTGCATAAACCAGACTCCAACTTCCCCTCTAATACAGTAGGTTGATCTACACTAGATAAATCAGTATTACTGGAAAATCTATGTCCAAATTTTAGATGCGGCATTATGTCACCCAACTCGTAGAAAGGTGAATCCTCAGGAGCACCTTCCAAGCGAACCAGCAAGTCAGTTCCAAAAAATCCTTGCTCAAACCATGATATGATGTCAACTCCAAGAAATGGTCCCTGAATTTCTCCCTGGGGATCACAATAGTACACACTCAATTCCTCAGGTGGGATACCCCCCTCTAATTGATTTTCAATACCACTGTGTCTTGAGCTGCTGATATCAGAGGGCATGACGTAATTTGAATTATCAGGAAGCTTTGCACTGACATCAAAAATAACATTCTGTTCAACGTTCTCAAAGAGATGTTGCCTAGTTGCTGCAGAATCAGGTAACTTGATTTCAGAATGATCAAGCTGAGATCTACTACTATCTTTCAATCTGCCTATATTGTCAGCTGTCTTCCTGGTCAACAAAGTCTCATCCATAGCAATATCTTCAGAAACTTTGTCTTTCTGTACTTCATGATTTCGATCTCCTTCTAGAATGAAAACAAATTGCTTTGTCAGACCAAGAAGAAAAGCAATCTAGATAAGCAACACTATTAAAAGAATTCTGAAACAAAAGAAGTTAAACAGATTAATACCCAAACTGATATTGATACCATTTTCATGTAAAAGGCTATTGGCATTTGTCTCTTCAACATCTTTTAATGTTTTCGGAAACCTATCACCTATCTCCTCAGTGACATTGAGAATATCCTGTTTTCCATTGGCAAACTCTGCTTCCCCTATTTCTGGAAAATAAAGAAATTCAGTTAAGGCAAAACCACTCTAGCACAACAGCACCACAAGAGACCAATGTTGCCTGTACTCTTCAACAATACTGCCGGGCGTGTGTCGGATTTTTGGAGGATCCAACACCGGTGAGGCAGCATTTTTTGAGGGTCCAAGCAACATACATATCAAGAGACTGAGAGAGTGATCAAGAAAAAATACCTGTAATGTTATCCATTGATCGGCCCTTTTTGTAAGAATTGCACAGTACACCACTACCAGTAATTTTACCTTTCCATACATCATTGAGGATAGCCTATAAGTTGATTAAGCAAGATAAATTATCAATGACTTAATCACTAACTATAGGTAAGAGTTCCAATAATAAAGTATCCACACAGCTTACCTCCTCCTCAGAATCAGGAACAACAAAAGCTAATGGTTCAATGACACTTAGTTGAGTGACAGGGGGTATTTCTTCCATATTTACAGGCAAGCTACAAATAGATTGGTCCAGCTTTTGCTTGCGGTAAATATCCAGAATCTTCCCCCTCGGATAACAAAATGTGTGAGCTGAGATGCTTGGCTTTCCAGGAACAGAACTGTCAAATTGTGCAGCACAAACTGCAGACCCAGATGGAGATCTTAAGATAGCCACATTAGATCTACCACGCCCTATGGTAAATCCCACATTTGACCCCTCCACTCTTCCTCTTTCCACTCCAAATCCTGGAGCAGCACGATAGGAACCAGGAGCAGCAGAGCTAGCCTCCAATCTATGCCGTGGTCGCCACTTATCTCGAGTATCTGACTCCCGCTCGGACACAGTACGGTTAGCACCAAATGTTTGAACCTCATTATGAACTTCGTCCTTGTCTACATCTATCCTTTTCTCACTCCGCACTTCCTTTTCTTTGTCTTCAGGACCCCACCTAGAGGACCACTTGGTATCACGCCTGGAATCATGCCCTGAATTGCGATTATTAACATCGTGCCACCTGTCAGATGAAACTCTAGCGTCTGTGGTTTCTTTGGCAGGAGCATTATCAGCACGGCGATCTGTTTTCCTACGATCTCTTCTACCAAGCAAGCCAGGTTCCCTCTCTTCTTCACGCCAGCGACGGCCACTCTCTGTCTCTGCTGTGGGTCTTCTCCAATCCTTTTTGTCATCGGACACATCTGAACGCCGGGCGTCCTTCTGACTTGAATCAGCAGAACTTCCAAGTGAGAGAGAACTTGGTGCACGCATTTCCTGTGGTGCATAAAATAGAGTGAGAAAAGGATTGCATTTAAGGAACTAATAGCAGTGGTGAAGTTGGTAAATGCACAAGTATCAGGTCCCCTACTTGAATACCTAGAGAATGAAGGCAGAAAATCAGAATGCACAGTCCAGTAAAAAGAGTATTTAACTATTTAAGTAGACTATTCCTTCATGAAGGTGGCAAACATCAATAGGACTATTTCTTAAATGGTAAAAAGAAGTCCCCAAACATAGGACTCAAACTCTGTTTAAGACAACCATAGCTGCCACAAAATGGTATCTGAACAATTTTCCAAAACATGGTCTAAAGGGAAATAAGAGACGGTAGTCAACCCAATATGAGGCTGAACGTGAAATTGATATACAGCCAAATTAAAATGGCAAAATATTTTTCAGAAGGTAAAATAGCGAAATATTTTCCAGGGAAATTTTCTACTTGGTTTGTTTGCAATAAGTTTCCACTTGTGGGATTACACTGAGTTGTTGTTGTTATTTGTTTACAATAATTCCGGAGAGAAGAGACAATGGCACTTCTATCTTGAATGGACCAAGAAATTGATATGCTGAAATTGAAGGGGAAAAAAACTTTGGTGGCAGTCTTCTAATAGAAGGATTGAAGTGTATGCCTCAGTCTGCTAGGTTACCAGTAATATCATATGATGCCACACAGAGTGATCACTTCCAAGGACCCACTGTTTAACTTAGAAAGCAGAATTTACAAATTGATCAGACATCTTGGAATTGCAGTGTTAGCGGGCAATGTCTTCACTTCTTCAACATTATCTCCACACGAGTCCGGCTGATATAAGAAGTATGTACTCTGATAATACAGTAATTCATCTTTAAGTGGCATCCCAAGTAACTTGGGTAAGGGAATTAGGATTTCTTTTGCTTTTTCAAGTTAGTGAGTCTCTAAATCAAGGAAACACATTATATAGCACATTGACACATTTTAGACACATAATTCAGTCCAAGTTGATCTTTTTATTATTTGAGATGCTGTGCATGTCTACATTCTAACAATATGTTAACACTTCTCAAACTCTAAACCTATCAAGCATAATGTACACTAATAATAAAAAGAAAAATAATTTAACTCCTGAGAATGGTCCACATTAAGATTTGCACACATGATTTAGGGAAAAAAGAAGTTACTATAAATATACTACTTGGATAGAACAATATCAAAACAAATTACTACTTGGAAAGCAAAGTGCCCGAGTCAAACTATAAAATGCTCAAATGATTAATAAGTGCTAGACTCCCTGGTGTCTCCATTAAAGATAAGTATCATGTGATTATACATTAAATAGCAAGAGGATCAACAGTTAACCAAAAGAATAAATCTAGTATCACGAACGGATGCAAACTCACCGTCTTAGTCTCAATGGGTTTAGAATAAAGCCACTGTGGAGACAAAGGAATGTTACTATCCACCACTGCTTGATCTAAAGAAAAGGCAACCAAGATAAGCAGCAGAATGTGAGTAGCTATTAAAGATCAAATACAGGTATAGTAAAGAAGCTACGGAGCTATTTCAACAGTTTCAGATAAAGATACATAACCCACATGCAAACACAGTTAAAAAGGGACAACGAACTACCTTTTGAATCGTCAATCAACACCAAGAATGACTTGTCACCATCATTACCTGCAGATGATTTTAAGAAATGTAAAACATGAACACACAAATAAAATAAGAACAAACCCTCTCCCCACCCATGAAGAAACACACGCAAGACGGAAAAGGAACATCAATTTCTGGTTAGTGCACTAAATGATGCCAAAAATCAGAAACACGACTGAAGTGAGATTATACAAAAGGGATAACAAACAACATCCTAGATACGGAAAACACTATAATTCAAATTCATTTATCTTCTAATCCTGAAATATTTTGGATTTTTCAATTCCAAGAAGCAACGATAATGCCTCATCACAAAAGGTCAAGCAAATGGTCAATAAGCATACATGCTTCCCCAGTTATGCTGGATTCCCCATATTTAGGGCCTGTTGGCCATGGATAATTTACACTTTTTACGGAATTGTATTCCAAAATCATGTTTGGACATAGAATTGTTACAATTTTCGGAATTCAACTGCATCTTTCGGAATTCGAAAGCCTCCAAATACCTGTTTACACATTTTTCGCTCCAAATCACTCACAAAAATTCAACATTTTTCCAAGATATCATATCCAAACAACTCCGATTTCCAAATACCATTTTTCAACTTTTTCCCAAATTTCACACTTTTTATGTCCAAACACCTCCTTAAGGTAATACTGCTCAATTTTCCTACAGAAACATCTCACATAGTTTAACAAAGCAAATCGAAATAAATAAATAAATACTGAAGGATAACCTAAAATCCCATAGGAAAAAAGGTCTAATCTGGAACCCTAGAATTCAAATTGAGTCACAATAGAAACAGCAAACTGAGTTCAATCAATAAACCCTAACATAGCATTATTAATTCAATTGAATTAAATTAAATCGAATAAAAAATTTAAACCCAAAAGAAAAAAGACACTAAAAAGAGTACCTTCGCGAAACAAATAAATAAATACTAAAGGATAAACTAAAAGACCATAACATGAAAAAAGGGTCTGATTTGAAACCCTAGAATTGAAATTGGGTCACAATTTCAATAGATAACAGAGTTCAACCAACTAGACAACTCGCATCAATAAAACCCCAACATAGCAATAATAAGATTGGATTTAATCGAATCCTATAAAGAAATTGAGTAAAAACTGCTCAATTTTCATAAACAGCAACGTCTCGCATGGTTTAACAAAGCAAATCCAAATACATGAATACTAGGTCCACTCGGATCAAATAAACCCTAACATAACATTAATGAGATTAAATTAAATTAAATCGAAAGAAAATTTTAACACCAAAAGAAAAAGGATATGATCTGAAACCCTAGAATTCAAATTGAGTCATAATAGAAGCACCAGAACTGAGTTCAACCAACTAAGACAACTCGGATCCAATAAACCCTAACATAACATTAATAAAATTAAACTAAATTGAATCGAATCAAATCAAATCGAAATAAAGAGAACTGTTACCTTTGGGGGTCGAGGAATGATCCAACGGGTCAGGTAGATCCAACTTGTTATCAGCCATCGAAGAAGATTAAGATTAAGAATAATAACACGATTAAGTTAATAATACTTTGTTGTTGCACAGAGAGAGAGAGAGAGAGGGAGGGGGGGGGGGGGGGGGGTGAGGGTTTGGGTGGTCGGTCACAAGGGAGAAAAATTATATGGCATCTCTTGCTTTGGTTTGTTTTCTCCTTTTTCAAATTTATATACGACTACAGTTTTTCTTGCAGCTTTGATCCTCTTTTAAAACCAATCGAACTTGTTTAACCTAATCATATTAATATTGTCAAATATAATTTTATTCTCGTATTAATATGAATTCTTGAGATCTTAGGGGTCGTTTGTTACAATGTATATAAAAAATAATCATGGTATATAATTTAATATAATTTTTTCCGATGTTTGGTTATAATTTGAATTATGTACAACTTAATTATTATACAACTTAATACATCAATTGATGTATTATTTTATACGACCAACAATACGAAATAACTAATCCGTGCATAACTTTACATGGATAAAGTATCAAAAGGATAAAATTACATTTATCTTTTTAAAAAAATGAAGTCAAACATCCAAGAGTATAATCGTAAACTCATTACATTTAGTTTAAAAATAAATAATTTTTTTGAATGATATCTTGTATATTCAATTTTAGTGCAATGAACTAAACACCGAACAAGATATAATCTCTATATTACAATTCCTACGTAAATATTGTAATCCATGTATAGTTATATATCATAACGAACGACCCCTTCCTGTATTAAACATAAGCAAACACAAAATATTGTATTTACAATACATAGCGATAGTTTGTATAAATTACGCGATAGTTTGTGTTTAGAAGTAAATACACCCAATTCACATATCTCCTTATTTCAAATCTGAAAAATAAGTCTGGAATCTATAGTTTTTCTCACTCTTCTCTCCCATTGCCACTGCCTCATTCTGTTGCTACGTTCGTAAATACACAAACTATCACTATGTTTCGTAATTAGAGGCGAAACTATCACTAGTTATGAAAATTTCTCTTTAAAATATGACATGTATGAACTTCCAAAGTATAGTTTGGACTTGGAAGGATGGATTAATTAATGACCATATTAATCTATTAGTTTGAGTCAATTATGTAGTTGTTTTCTCCATTCACTTACAACAACAACATATTCGGTCAAATTCCACAATGTGGGGTATGGAAAGAGTAGAGTGTACACAGACCTTACCTCTACCTTAGTAGATAGAGCGACTATTTTCGAGAGACCCAACAACATACTCATTCACTTAATTAAAAAAATATTATTTTTTTAAAAATGATTAAATTTGACTTATGTTATAATAGTTGGGATCAAATCTATTCTTTTTTTTTATATCTGGAGATAGTAGTCCCGGTCCCTCAGCACTACTACCACTAAATCGCGAGATGTACCTGAATGACCAGGGTTTGAGAACAGGACAACTGATATCACCTACAAGTAAACATGTCCATCGGGTCAAGGACCCCCGGCCCAGCCCAACCCGAAAAACCCAGGGCCAATGTCAGCTTATATTTGACCCGTGAACTACCTGACCCGAAAAAGCGGGGATCTGATCAAGGTCAAGTTCGAGCAAGGGTCATAATTTTTTACCCGACCCGACCCGACTAGTGACCCGACCCTGACCCGTTCATATTAATTTTTTATTTTATTAATGTTGATCATACTATGTCTATGTACTAAACTGAAATGTATCTAAATTCTCTTTGGTTTAATCCTAATATATTATTATTTTTCTTTGCAAAGTGACAATGAAATACAAATATGAGTTTAACAGATACTTTATTACGAAATTCTATGAACTGTTTATACATTTTACTCTCGGTTTGTGCACATAAAAGATTATAATTAATAATTTTGATAACTAATATAGGTGAAGGGACAAACGAAGAAGAATATTTTCGTGACTAATATGATTTGGCTATTTTTTTGTTACTAATATATTCATTTGTATAGTAAATTTCATTAATACCTTAAAAAATAAGTAATAAATTTTAAAGTTGAATGCCTTTTATGTGATAAAAGATATAGAAAAGTGATTTTGTGTGATAAACATTAAAGTTAGACGACTGTTATTTTAATAAAAAAAATAAAAAAAAAAATTGTTTTGTAGAGCGGGTCAGGGACGACCCGTGACCCGTAGGGTCCCCGAAGGTCAGGGCCAGGGTCGGGAAAAAAACAGGGTCAGAGTCGGGCAAACAGAAAAAAAAAAGGCACTTGACCCGGCCCGACCCGAGCTTTGGACAGATCTACCTACAAGGTCCTACCCCAGAAGAGAGCAAATTGTTCTCACCAGGGTTCGAACCCACGCTACAGGCCTCCAGCTGGATTTTAAGTTTCCTTCTTTGTCATCCAGCTATGTCCGGGGAACGGATCAAATCTATTCTTATTATAAACAAATTGGGCTACATTTATCCTTATTGACTAAGGATATAAGCCTTTCGATTTTCTTTTTATAACGGAAAAGGGTCAGATTTTGCCTTGAACTACACAAAATAGTCCAAAATTGCATTTAAAATTCTGAAGAATCGTGTTATTGTTTTGGCGGTGACATCACCATCCACTTTAACACTCAAACTCTCTAATAGCCTCCTCTATCACCAAAGCATAAATTAATCATATTCATGCCTCAACCTGGTTGAAATAGAACTCAAACTATGATGAATTACACCACTAAGTTGAATTCCAACTATTGTCTAAATTCTATCAATATAACATCAGTATTAGTCCTTTACACGAATCTCACATCGACCTCCTAACGCTAAAATAAACCCATATACACAACATTCAACTCCTCAATCATTTGCAGCAATACTGTAAAGGTGGTGTTATATGGTTAAGGGTGATGCTATTCAGACAGAGGTAAATTAATGACTGCAGAAGTGATGAAAATGGGCATTTGTATCCTATTTTTGAGAGTGAAACGAATCAATTGTTATGGTGATGATCGATTTAGAGAGATTAGAGATAGTAATTAGAAAAAATGTGGTCAAATTTTAGATTATTTCACAAAATGCAGACGCAAATTTTTACCAATTCACATAGTCTGAAGGTAAATCGTTCCTTATAAAAAAGACTCACATATTGAAAAAATCCTATCCTTTCAACATGAACAAATCTAACATTTTTATGACAATAAGGGTGAATCTGCTCCAAATATTAATAGATGACAAATTTTAGATTATTACACAAAGTTTAGGAGCATATTTGAACCTTTTCCTTTTTGTTTTTTCCTATCTTGGTGAAGGATAGGGAAAAGGATAAAATGTTCACCATTTATCAAAATGTCACAATGTAGATCTTCTTTTCCATTTATAATTTAGAACTTGTAATAAGAAATATATAATAGACTTACTCCAAGTGACAGCTTATAGCTTCACGTTACATGTTTTATTTTACAAAATTTACTTTATGCTATTGTGAGTTCTATCCTAGGTCTCTTGTTCATCACCCAATGTTTTCTAAGTTGTATGATTTTCAAGTGAGACGTGATGACAAATTTAAATAAAATAATCAATGATCTATGAGATAGCTAACTTTTACAGTTGCTTAAATGATTCACCCAGACGTTACACCTTATTTATTTGCACTTAATGAAGATCTGAATCTGAATGGATAACCAGCAAAGCAGTAGCATGACCTTGAAATCAGCTAGAAGTTGAAAACACAATTACAAAGCAATTCTTATTTGTCTTCTAATATTAAAACAAATTTACACAACGAGGTCACAAGAGATCACAGAAAATTCATTCTGTTTGGAATCTGGATGCCTGCTCTTTTTAAAAGTTCAGCAGAGGCATGCTTGGCCATTGATAAAACTTTTTCCTGTGCATAAAAAATTACTCATGTGAAACTCATTCACAAAATGATATTTAACCTAACAAAGTAAATGAAAAGAGTATGATTACTTATCCACAAGAGGTTGTTATGCAATACCTCATCTACGGTTATGATCTTCTTGTCTTTCATAATCCAACAGCCATTGCACATAACAGAGACGATATTCTCAGTTCTCATGCAATAAACGAGGCTGGAAATGCTGCAAGTCATTAAAAGAAACTAGTGTAACATTCTGGTGATCTCTAAACAGGAATAACCGAAAATTACAGTATATCAAATGTGAAAGAAATAATCCCCTAATTATTTTCATTAATTGAAAGAGTATATATACAAGTTACATATTCCCATAATAGGAGAATCATATTCCTATTCTACTCCTACAACCTTATTCTACTTGGATACTAAATATACATTTATGGTAATACAAATATTATGGTAAGTGTACAATACTAATTACATTACAACATTACCAGAACTAGGATACTAAAATATTACCTAACTATATCTACCATGTATACGGTTTCTACAACAAATCCGAGAGCCCAAATATACACATGTATATTGTGTGTATATTGTGTATATTTAACACACACCCGCAGTCATAGAGGACGGTCTTCGAACGTTGAGACTGTCCCTAAAATCTTCAAAAAGGACCGAGGGAAGACCCTTTGTAAAGATGTCGGCAATTTGATATCTTGACGGGACATGACAGACGCGTACCTGACCACGAGCAACCTTTTTGCGGACAAAGTGAATGTCCATCTCGATATGCTTAGTGCGTTGGTGTTGAACTGGATTACCAGAAAGGTAGATGGCACTAATATTATCGCAATAAACCAAGGCTGCTTTCTAAATGGGACAATGCAGCTCCAAAAGCAAATTACGTAACCAACATGATTCCGAGACCACATTAGCTACCCCTCGATACTCGGCCTCGGCACTGGATCGGGACAATGTCAACTGACGTTTTGCTGACCATGAGACCAGGTTATTCCCAAGAAACATACAATAGCCAGATGTAGACTGCCTGGTGTCCGGACAGCCACCCCAATCAGCATTCGTATATGAGACAAGTGCGGACGTGGATGAAGAATATAAATGCAAACCATAGTCAAGTGTACCCTGAATATACCGAATGATGCGTTTGAGTGCATTCATGTGCTAAACTCTGGGATTATGCATAAATAAACACACATGCTGGACCGCATACGTAATATATGGTCTCGTGAATGTAAAATACTGAAGGGCCCCTGCAAGACTGCGATAGCGGGTGGGGTCCTCGTATGGTGCATCAGCCGCGACACTAAGCTTGGGCTTAGTATCAACTGGAGTGGAAGTGGACTTACAGGATGACATCTCATCCCTCTCAATGATCTCAGCTGCATACTTCCTTTGAGATAAGAACAACCCACCTGTATGACGAGTGATAGCAAACCCCAAAAATTAACTCAAGGGCCCCAAGTCTTTCATAGCAAACTCAGAGCTGAGCATAGTCATGATAGACTGGCGTAAGGCATCGAAAGAGACAGTCAGAATAATATCATCCACATACAACAGAATATAGGCCAAGGACGAACCACGACGATAGATGAACAATGAATTATCCGACCTGTTGTGAGTGAACCCAATAGTCGAAACATAATCTGCAAATCGCGTATACCAGGCCCGTGGAGACTGCTTAAGCCCATATAAGGACTTTTTCAACAAACAGACATGATGAGGGTGTGTGGGATCCCTAAAGCCCAAAGGCTGATGCATATAGACTGTTTCCTTGAGATCACCATGTAGGAAAGCATTCTTTACATCTAACTGATGAATAGGTCATGCTTTCGAAAGAGTCAAGCTGAGAACAATGCGAATGGTAGCCGGCTTGACCACCGGACTAAACGTCTCACCACAATCCACCCCAACCTGCTGAGTCTTACCATCACCCACAAGCCGCGTCTTATGTCGTGCAAATGAATCATCTGAATTGTCCTTATGAGCAAAAATCCACATAGACCTAATAATATTAATACCCAATGGACGGGGCACCAACTCCCACGTCTTATTATCAATAAGAGCATTATATTCATTGGTCATGGCAATTTTCCAATTTGGGTCATTTAACGCAGACACAGGAGTACGGGGTAAGGGTGATTTAAGAACATTAGAATTTAAATTAAAATGTCTCTTTGATTTAAACACACCCCGCTGACTACGGTGACCGGTCTATGACTTGAGGAAGAATTGGGCGGATTTTGGGAATTTCCTGGACTCGGGACGGACTGGCCACCAGACAATACGGGAAACGGACGCTGGAACTGGACCAGCTCCAGAATTGGGCTGGACTGGCCCAATCACTGGAACTGACCCAGTGACGGTAGTGTGTGGTGGACCAGTGGGGCCAGCGGGCAGTGGGCCCGTTGGAGAATTTTGGGTGTGGGACATGTCCGAAAAATGGTGAATAATATATTGGGATATACCATTATCCAAAAAATTATACGAACTAGGGGCGAGATTACTCACCTTAGCAAATGGAAATTAGGATTCATAAAAAATGACATGGTGACTAAGGATGATTTTATTAGAGGATAAATCAAAGCATTTGTAACCACAATGATTAGACGGAAATCCCAAAAACACAAACGGAGTAGACTGGACTTGAAGTTTGTTAATAGTGGAGGACGGGAATAACGGATAACACAAACACTCAAAAAACCGAAGATGTGAATACGAATGAGTCTTATTATATAAAACTTGAAGGGGGAAGAGTATGTCAAACCTTTGGAAGAAATTATGTTAAGGAGATATGTAGTCATTTGTAGAGCACGATGCCAAAAAGACGGGGGTACGGAAGCATGAACCAATAAAGTTCGGACAATGCTATTTATGGTACGAATTTTGCGTTCGGCTTTCCCATTTTGTGAAAACGTATGAGGACAAGAAAAATGAAAATTGATCCCATTATTATCACAGAATTTCCAAAACACCCCATTGTCATATTCTTTGCCATTATCACATTGAATATTTTTTATTTTTCGTTCGAACTGGGTTCTAATGAATGCTCTAAATTTTAGGAAGATGGAGAAAACTTGAGATTTCTTCGCTATCGGAAAAGTCCATAAAAACTTAGAATAATCATCCAAAAAGAGAACATAATACCGATGAACCAATGAACTAAGAACGGGAGACGTCCATAAGTCGCTATGAATAATATCAAATGACACTAAAGTATGAGAATTTGAGTCTACAAATAGCAACCGAACATTTTTTCCTAAAGAACAAGACTGACAATTTGGAGTACTACGCGTACTCTTACATGAAATAAAATTATTTTTATCTAATGACGACAAAATAGAAGACCCCGGATGACCAAGACGAGCATGCCACAAGGAAGGAGCAAGGGCTACAAACGCTGACGGCAAGGCTTGACTCGATGGACTAAAATCGGGTGTGATAGGACAAAGATCTCCCCTACTATCACACCTCATGAGAGGACTCCTCGTCTTGAAATCCTTCACAGAGAAACCAAAAGGATCAAATTCAACAGAAACGGAATTGTCAGTGGTGAATTTACGGACAAACACTAAGTTTTTAATCAATTTGAGGGCATGTAAGGTATTTTCAAGATAAGGGGTGGATTGGGGGGAGACAGTTTTATGACCATAACCTTAAATTGGAATAGAGTTACCATTACCAACAATTATACCACGAGGGTTGCTCAAATTAGAATAAGACGAGAGAGTACCTTGATCGGATGTTATGTGTGTAGTCGCGCCGGTGTCCATGTACCAATTCGGATCTGGTTGCGTCAACCCAAGCGTGTGCATTGCGGCCTCAATGTCGGTGTGAGTAGGTATGGGGCCACTGCCGAGAATGCTTGTGTGGGCCGAGGCCCAAGCAGTCCACCCTGCTGCCCCGACCTAGTGCTGAAACGAGAAGAAGGGGCCTGACTGTTGGGCATGAATTGGGGCTGTCCAGCCCACTGTCCGTTGGAAGAACCTGGAAAATGGGGGTTGTTGAGCCATGACCCACTGCCCCAGCCCCACTGTCCGTTGGAAGAACCTGGAAAATAGGGGTTGTTGAGCCACGACCCACTGCCCCAGCCCCACTGCCATGGGCCCACAGCTGGGACCGGTAGGGAGGTGGCCCACTGTTGACTGGACGGGGCCCACTGCCAGAATGTTTCCACCGGAACCGCCGCGTTTGCCCACGCATTTTTTGCCATTATTCTTACGATTATTTTTGCCGCCACCATGAGCACGATTTTGGCCCGAATTATCAACAAAACCCGAAGAATTTGTGGAGGACGTCATCATGATTATAGGGCTTGCACCGATCGCCTTCTTAGCCAAACCGGCTTCTTCCAAAGTAAGCATGAAACATGCTTGATAAAAAGCGGGAAGTGGATTGCTTTGACGAAGGAGAGTCTCAACGCCATTGTAGGCCTCAAACAAGCCGACAACCAATTGTAGAACCAGATGATTATTTGTCACAAGTGCGCCAACGTTACGGAGTTGGTCAGCCAACTCCTTGAGTTTCTTGCAATATGCAGACACGTTTGGAAATTCTTCCATGCGAACTTGAGAGAATTCCTGCTTGAGTGTGACAACACGTGAATGTTGGTTATCTTGGAATATATCACGCAATTTATTCCAGGTAGCCATAGCCGTAGTGCCCGGCTCAATGATCGTCTGTAAGAGGTCAACCGAAATAGTGGAATAAATCCACTGGAGAACGGTAGCATCAAGAGTAATCCATAACTGAGGATCCTCCGCAGGAATAGGTGCAGCAGGAGGAATTATTTGATGGATAACTTTATGGGAGATAGCGTGAATTTTAAATAATTCTGCCCACGTCGCATATTGGACGTTTTCCATCTCAAGAACAATAGGGATGTTCTTGATGTTAGAAACTGTGAGGACAGGATGAAAAGTGTTCTTAGACATAACGAAAGAATAAAGGGAGAGGAGGGAAAATTTGGGAAGAGTGGAGGTAAAAAATATCATGAATTCCGGTGAAGGGGGAAGGGAAATCGAGGTGGTTGTGGTCGAGAAATGGCACAAAAACCGAGAGCAATATTGGGAGAACAAGGGCGGAAGCAAGTTAGACATAGTCTCTTGATACCATGAAAGAAATAATCTCCTTGATTATTTTCATTAATTGAAAGAGTATATATACAAGTTACATATTTCTATAATAGGAGAATCCTATTCCTATTCTACTCCTAAAATCTTATTCTACTTGGATACTAAATATATACATTTATGGTAATACAAATATTATGATAAGTGTACATTACTAATTACATTACAACATTACCTAAACTAGGATACTAAAATATTACCTAACTATCTTCCATGTATACGATTTCTACAACAAATCCGAGAGCCCAAATATACACATATATATTGTGTGTATATTGTGTTTATTTAACAAAATGAAACCAAGAAGAGAGAACAAGCATGCAGACTACATAGCAATTTGCAAGAATAATATTATCCAACAGACTGCTGACAGCTTCGTTAGCATTGTAGAGAATATATGTAGTTCAACAATAATCCAAGGTTTTAACACCTGAGCTACGAGTAAACTAGAATGAAAGACTGAGCAAATTGAAATAAAGATGTTACTGTTACGCAAGGGAAGGTATGAACCCTCAACATAAGACATTGAAATAAAGGGTACACAAAGGAAGTTATCCTCAAAAGAAAGCAAAAAAACAAACGTCAATGAAAGGGTGAACCCTTTTCCCAAAGGTAATAGTTCAAGAAACCTAGATTTTAGTTATACAAGTTAAGTTATGAAACAAGGGAATTTCAATATATTGTCTTTCAACCATATTCCAGTTATTGCTAGCAGGGCTACAAGTAAACGAGAAAGCAAAACTAAGAAAAAAGAAATAAAGATGTTATTGTTACACGAGGGAGGTTATGAACCCTCAAGAGAATAAATTGCAAAAAATATATTATTGTTACGCAGGAGAAGTTATGAACCCTCAAAAGAAAATGAAGATGTACCGTTTCTAGTATAGCCAAACCTTCAATTCAAGGGTAACAGTTCAAGAAACCTCAGTTATGTAACCCCCAACTCACTTTCCCCCAACAAGAATGATACAAACAGAAAAAGAAAGTGGAAGAGGAAACCTACTAAAATAGTGAACCCTGGATTTCAAAGGCAATAGTTCAAGAAACCTCGAGTTCACTCAATTGCAATATATATCTGATTATAAATACAGAAGAATAAATGATTTTGAAATGACAGTCAATGAAGTAACATCCAAAAGAAAATCAAGTTACTATATACAACCACATATAACACAATGAAGTTCTCACTGATGCACTTATGACATTCTTGAGCAATCTTTTCAGCATTAGCAGCAAGAAGGCTGTGCCTAATAGTCTTAGATGAAAAATACTTTAAAAAAGATGAAAGTGTTGGAAATTACTAATGTGGGATTGAGTTTATCCCGTATTTAATGACTTAAACACGTGGGTCTCACATGTCGGAAACATCGTTTCTTCGCACATGCCTAATCTACTAAGTGAGTAGATGATGTTAGTGTCACGTATCGTCAAATTTCGATAAGAAATGAAACAGCTATTGGTACACAAAGTAAGGTGTTTGAGACATGAAAAGATGGAGAGTTTTTGGCCAAAAATAACAAATCTCCCTCATTGGTAGAAGATGAAAGAATGGAGCAATATATAAGCTCTAAGTTTGAGTAAGGGTTTGGGACCCCAAGGGGTAACCCATGTGTTTAGAAGGGAGAGAGCTTGTGTTCAGGGCTAAGCCCCACACGCGCGCCACCGGTCCGGGCTCGGGTCACGGGCTGTTGGTTGTTGGGCTGTCCTCAAGTTTAAATTGAACAGTAACGTTCAATCAAGAAAAAGAACATACAATACAACCCAAAACTCTTATGTTTTCGAAATCCTTTCTTCTGTTTTGTTTACAAATATACAGAAACAGAATTCTAATTCTTTTCTTGTGTAAACTGATGAACAAAACACAGAAACAGAAATTCTTTATCTTCTGTTTTGTTCTAAACACAAAATAGAATCAAAAATCTGTTCGTATTTATTTTCTTCGATAGAATCATCTATATTTGCTTTGTATAGTTGATTGTTGCTGTTGTATCTTGGGAGACTATTGTCCATCACAGTAAAAGCATTTATACGGGGCAATTTTGTCTTAAAGACAGAGAACCATCTCTCGACTCAGCAAATCATTAATTTTGTTTAACCTTTCGAATACACCAATTTTTCCCAACAGAAAGTTTATGCACTGGCTAAGCTAGCTTAGAGGTATAACTTCGCTTGAGAAAGAAGCATGTACTTTAAGAACATTTGACCTGAAGGACCTCAACAAGTAGTACGAGTGGCAACTGAGAAACTGTGTCAATCAATATGAAGATGCAAGATGGTCAACTTGTTAAGGAGAATAATGGAGTAATTTTAAATAGTCTGATATTGATATGCAACTTCTAGAAAGTGCTTTGCACCATAATGCATATCACAAAATAGTACATAGACTAATAGATGAATCACAGGATGATAACAGTGTGCTTATTCTCCATTAAAATGATCTCATACCAGTCATGAATTGGCATCATGGACCAGGAAGAAGGATTGACCACTACGATATCAGCCTGCAAAGTAGCTCAGAATAAGTAAACCTTTATGACGAGATCGGAAAGCAGGAAAATCTCATCATGCTTCCAGAATCAGGAGAAGAAGAAACTATAATCAAGGTGTCTAACCTTCTTCCCAACCTCAAGGGAACCTATTTCCTTGTCCCAAAGTACAGATTTGGCACCATTTATTGTGGCCATTCTGAGGATTGTTTCAGCAGGCAAAGCTGTAGGATCAGTGGTTCCCCTGGAAAATACTTCACGACCTTTGTTGATTAAAGAAGCTAGGTACATCTCATCAACTGCACCAGAACAACAATGGAGCATGCCCAAGAAATATAGTAGCTCAAGATATAGATAACATCGAGCATATGAAGTTTGCTAATGAGAAGTGAGATAAATGGATAATACAAGGAAGCTGCTAAAGTCATTCTTGGAAAGATGTAATATAGACCAACAACAACACCAATAACATATCCAGTGTAATCCCACAAGTTGGGTCTGGGGAGGGTAGAGTGCACGCAGACTTTACTCCTACCTTGGGAGGTAGAGAGGCAGCTTCCGGTAGGCCCTCGGCAGATGTAATATAGACCAAGAAGAATTAATATCACTTTTGGTCCCTTAATTATTGATAAATTCTAATTTGTCCTTGTGATATTTGACTATGCAGATTTTTTATCCCTTCGCTTGTGAATATTCACAAAAATATCATAACCATGAACTATTTCACACTTAATTGCCCATATGTTAAGGTAAGTTTGTACAATTACTTCATATTTCACGGTAATATAATTTTAAAATATCTAAATATAACATATTTCCTTCATAAATAGACCAGAAACACACATTTTAATCAACTGAAGGTTAAATAGGCTAAGTTATATATCACGATGACCAAAATAAGAATTAAATATTAATCGAAGGACCAAAATCCCAACAACAACATACCCAGTGAAATCCCACATCGTGGGGTCTGGGGAGGGTAGAGTGTACGAAAACCTTACTTCTACCTTAGTAGGTAGAGCGATTGTTTCCGAGAGACCCTCGGCTCAAGACAAAGCATAAACACAAACAAAACAAAAGCAAAGCAAGAGCAAAGCAAGAGAAACAATGTATGACCAGTAAGTAGTATGAAAATGCTGATATCAAAAGCAAATAAGTCATGATAGCGCATTCTGAAAAAGTAAGCAGTAACTAGCACAGGTAAATAAGCTAAACAAAGTACACTAAATGGCACATAGCAGCAGAAATCAAACTACAGGGGACTATAAAGCAATACTGCACCTATTAGTATGATAGGCTAAGCGGGCCTACAATAATAACACTATAACTACCAAAATCCCAATTATTAACATTTCTAAACAGTACAAAGAAAATGAAAACCAAACAAAGAAATATGCCAATAACACAGTACCACAGGGTCTAGGAAGTTTAGACAACTATGACATGGAAGTTGAACAATGGCAATATATCAGGAATTGCAACAAATCAATACCGATGCTCATTCTATTGTTTGATGGTGCACCATCTGTACCCAAGGATACACAAACACCAGCACTCAGCATTTCCCTAATGGGGGCAAATCCAAGCATTCTCATTGCAGCAGCAGGACAATGTGACACTTTGACTCCAGCCTTTGAGAGACAATCAACCTGACAGAATAGCAGTGAACATACAGATATTTGAAAAAATGGCTTATTATATAGTAGCAACTCTATACAATTATTTGAAAGAAAATCTGCAGTGACCATTCTTGATGAAAAAAAATCAGCAATAAACATAAAAAGTCAGATAAAAGTTATTTCCCATGACAGTAGAGATATTCTTAGTGCTGAAACCAGACTTAACTGCAGGTTAAGTAAATACTTTTCTACGTTTTCTTAAGAACTAGTTGGTTTGGCGCAGCAATCTTTAGTTTACTTGATATGTAATGAGTGTATAATTATTCACAGAAGAGGCAATGAGAACTTTTGTTACTCTTTTCTTTTCTCCACAAACGAAATATTTCATCATTGTTTTCTTATTTAGATCTCTCATATCGTAGTGGAAATGCTTGCAGAGTAGATAATTCACTCTCCTTTTTTTCTTAAATACCGTGTCTACTCAAACAATACCGGACAAAGTAGGAATAGGGAGTATTAACTTTTCACATTCATTAAAAAAGTACTTTAAGTATAACATTATAAGAGCGAGGTCATAGTTATAATAATCTATAATATATTAAAAACACGTTAGAAATGTTGATTGAGCTTTTTGCCCTTCATTAAAAGACTCTACAATAAACAAAATTGTCATTTACTATTTTCCTCATTAAAAATATATATAATTATACATACACACTAATAATATATAAATTTTTGAAAAAGTAAAATAACCCGCCGTTATATTTGGTATACTTCTTGATAAGGTACAATACCCACCGTTTATTATTGGTATAATTTTTGGAAAAGTACACCTTTATAATTCCTATCGTTTCAGCCTCAAATTCTTACCAACACTCCTTGCCGCACTTTTACCCTCCTTTTTGTCCGCAGCGAACACAACTGGAATCAAATTGTATGTTTCTCTTTTTCTCTATACTATTTATTTATTTATTTATTTCCCTTCGTGTCTGTCTAATTATACCCAAAAACCGTATCTTTGTGGAATAATATTTGATGGTAAAGCATGAAACTTTGTGAATTGAGTTATAATTATGTGTTTGGATATCATAGGTTTTGTGAACTTTTCTTTTACTCAAAATCTACGTTCTTAATTGCTTCATATATGATAATGGCTTGAATTGTGATGGTACACTAATTTGCTTGTGAGTAGTAAGAAATACTAATTACAAAATACTTCCTTGAATTATGCAGTGGCATGCAAGTTGATCAGCATTACAATAGAATAAGATATATTGAATTTTAGACTTTGTGACTACTAATTATTTTGATTTAGCTTGATATTATGTATAGGTTCCGCAAACACTCCTCGACGGCTTAATTCTCTCTATCATTTTCTTTGGTAAGCATGAATGTGTTATTCAATATATTTTTGTGTTGCTGTGAAATTACCTAGCATATGCATGTATGTTTTTAATAATATAGTGTTTTCTTCTTTATCTCTTTTTTTGTTACGTACATTCGAAGGTGTTCAACTGACCACTTTATGTTTGAAATAATTTATTGCAAAAATTATGAAGATATTGATGAAGTTGTTAAGGAATTGCAAAAGCTCACGAAGAATCACAATGTCATGGATGTTTTTCAAGTTAAGTTATACTGGTTTGAGTAATAGTGTGCTTTCATGTATTAATTAACCAACAAAAACTTTCACTTTTGATTTTAATGGCAGAATTCTAACTTTATGTTCTGATTTTGTTCTCGGTTTATCAGTGTAAATTGAATTATCCAGCAGGTGAGTTCTGATGATGCTCTTGAAGTTTTTTCTTTCAACTTTCGTTTTCCTTTCATTGCTTATGGTATATAATGTGATTTTATTGTGTTTTTTATGATTTGATCTTGCACGTTCTTTCAACATGTCTGCAAGTTTTAGCTTTTAATCTTATCAACTTTAGTTTATTGAATTCTCATATTGATTTTCATAATGAGATTCATAATTGTGCAATTGAAGCTGAAAGTAATATTAAATATTAATTTTAGGTTAAGATATGAATTATATACATATTTTATATGTAATCAATTATTGATAATAGGAAGATTCTAAATAACATATTGATATATTAAAATACTCATATAAACTTGAACAATTTTCAACTGAAATTTGAGTCATTAAATTTTTCCTGTCTGAACTATGTAAGAAGTCCTAATAAATAGGACTTTAAAAAGGTTAAAGAAACAAAAAAAAGGACATTGAATTGGGTATTAAAATTATTTACAATTTTAAAGGAACTACTAATAGGACGTTGAACTGAATAATGAATTTACCACTTTTAGGGTTTTGGAGTTTTGACTCCTTTGGTTATTTGTAAAAGAACTTTATTTCCTCATATAGAAACATTATTCCTTGAACTCTAGCAGAAATATATGAGTAGTTCCTAATAACAATACTGGATTAGCATCTAAATAAAAGATCTTAATTGTAAATAGATTTTAGGTTGGACAAAATTGTAGATATTTGTGCATTCGACTTTTTAACTCTTTAAAAATAGATTTCGCACAAGAAAAAATAGTTATTTAATTATTTTTCTAATATCTAGAGCTTTAAAATCAACTAAAATTTTAATTATTAAGGGCCCGTTTGGATTGGCTTATAACTTATGATTTATAAGCCAAAGGTCATAACTCATAAGTTAGAAATCCTAACTTATGACTTTTGACTTATTTGTGTTATCTTGGATTAAAAATAAGTGCTTAAAATACTTTTTTATTTTAACTAAATATTACAAAAAATGCTTAAAAGCTATTTTGGCTTAAAAATACTTAAAATATTCAAACAGACTCTAAATCTTTTCTTATGTGAACTATGTAGAAAGACCTAATATTTAAGACTTTAAAATAGATTAAGACTTTACCTAAACAATCAAAACAACATGATAAATATATGGAAAAGTTGTGTAATAAATTATAAGACGACATTTTGGAGGCATTGGTACCTGATAAAGTAAATATCTGTTTGCATAACATTTGGAATAATATTTTAAATTATAAAATTGGTACTCTCCCTTATGGTAATATTTTAGTGTTTCTGTTGAAACAATATCTTTTTTTCTTTATGGATTTTTTGAATAACATTTGAAACTACACTCAACATCTTATAGTTAACTATGTTAAAAAAGAATTCAACTCAACTCTTTTTCAAATTCTTCATATAAGCAAAAACCATCATTTCAAGTTAACACAATTTTCAGGTACAAATATTTGTTTCCATAAGAAGAACATTGATGGTGAAAAAACAAAAAATAGAAATTAATTGACTATAGTATAACATTAATAATCAAATTAGTTAAAATGCAAAATTAAAACATGGGCTGAAATGGTAGAAGACAAAATGTATTCTAAATAAGTTGTCATGAACTATTCCTTTTTAGGAGGTCTTTTACCAACCTCTTCATTGTCAAATTTTTGAAAAGATAAAAAAAGTTAACTTTTTAATTTAAAAAGAATACAAATATGAGTTTTGACTCAATAGATACCAACAACTACTACCATGAGAATACTTAAATACTCAAACACCGAGTAGCCAGCCTTTCACCACACATATTCATTAACAAACTATATTTTCTATTTGCGTGTGAATTCATTTAACTAATTTAAATAGGCTGATTTTGAAGAAGAAATGCACTAATAAGCGGACAAGAATGATATGTAGATAACGTAGAAAACAATGATGAACCAAAGTACTTTCAAAAACGTATTTATTCCCAAAATTAGAATTTCGCTTCAGAAAATGAAGGATATCAGTTTAAACTCATCATGAAATGATTTTCAATATGATTATGCATTTATATGATAATAAGTAAAGCATATAACTAATTTACCTAAATTTTCCGTCTTTGCAAAGATATCCAATTATTTTGAGTTCAACAACAACAATAATATACCCAGAATATCAACCAGGTGAAGTTTGGGGAGGATAGAATGTATGATGATCTTATCCTTAGCTCAGGGAGATAGAGAGGTTGTTTCCCTCAACTATTAAGTCAATATAAAAACATTATGTTTCATTTTGATGAATGTTGTATCTACCTAAGCATCAATTTTTATTACACATAATTCATTCATAATTCATATTCTATATATTTTTTATTGATAAATACATAACACACGTGCAATCACTAAAGCTAATTTAATTACAAAAGCACGAAGGTCATCGTCTATAAAGAAATATTAATTTTGATGCATCAGGTATAACATTTAATTATCTCATAAAAGACAGCTATAATTATAAATACAGTATAACGTACTAATTTAATTAAATTGTTCATTATTGCAAGTACAGAAGTTATTCGATTGTTTTGAATTCAGCAACTGGGTTAATGTAATAACATATTTTATCATTTAAATAACGTCTATTATTATTTTACATAATTTATTCTTTTTGTATAATTTTTTTTAAAATTTATTGACACATGCAACACACGTATGCTAAAACTAGTATGGTAAAGATAGGCTATAGGTTGAGTTTAAAGATTCAAACCTTAAACATAATTTTACACTTGTTTGACCATTTTAACCGATATATTATAATTTTTTGGGCCTTTTAAGAGTTTTGGGAGTTGAAATTGTCTTTAAATGGTTTGGTCCAATAGAATTAGCTAAAATTACCCCTTTTCATTTTTGTCTACATATCCCTGCAATTAGTTGAGAATTTCAAAATTCTATTACGAAAAAACAACAGCACAATTGAACCTAAATTCAGCCATAGTACTTATATGAATAACAATTTAAAGATTTAGCCTTTATTTATTCTTGTTTTTGTTGTTTTGGGAGGGAGAGGTGTTCGGGCTGCTCCCAAATCATAGATTGAGGGGGGGGGGGGGGGGGAACTGACCACCTGCCATGTATATTAGCTCATAGAATGGACAATACAAAAAGACAAAGAAGCCAGGAAAAAGTTTTCCATTATTTAGGTCCATTTCCTCAACTTGCTTCTTTTCTCTCTTTAGTTCCTTTTTCCCTCTTGCTTTTAGCCAGCCATGATACCAATAAACAAACTTGAAGATGCACAAATTTAGCTTGCCGAACTAGTTAAGACAGAGAAATCTCAGAACAAGACAAGAGGCTTACCTCTTTCTCATTGACCCAGACAGTATGTGCTGCCAGCAAATTGTTCTGCAGGAACTTAATCTTCTCGAGATATGTAACAGTTCCATGATTAACTCCTCGAGTTTCAACAATCAGTTGGTTTTCATAGGGTATCTCTGCAATATGCTGAATAGTTGAGACATTAAGGCACCAGTAGAGTTGACAAATCCTTTTAAAACTTAATCCCCTTGCATACAACATTCTTTTTTCTTTTTCTCCTTTAAGGGGCAGCAAAACAGAAGAACCTCGAGTTGAGGATTTGAGGTTGACCTTAGAAAAATGCCTATCATTCTTAACTGTGATGGAATGCACCTTCTTTAAAATAAGAACATATTAACTTAGATTCACTGAACGCTAATGGGTTGGAAACGGAAAAAAGAAATAAGACCATCATTAACAACCATTACCAGACATCACAGTAGGAGCAAGCTAAACTCTCAAGCTAAAATTATTAAAACTTTGTTATTATATCTATTGCTTGGGCAAACTCTGAAATCTCACTAGTAGCAGAGGACATACAGGATCAGTAAAGCTGAAATATTCGTCCAGTACACAAATTTCCATCTTCTACTAACTCTTATGATGAAGTTGGTAAAATACACAAACATAGTTAAATCTGAAAGTGACTAAAAACTTCATTTTCTCTTTGTTTCATTGATGGCAACCTTGTTTACATATAAAGCTTATTCTGCATTTTGAGAGAGTGAAATGGAGAGAGATACCATATGAATCCCGGTTTCTAGTTCTTTTGCTGTGTCTCTTGTTTCAGCAAGTAATCGATCGGTTGAATTCATAATTTGCCTTATCCCAAGCCACACTTTGATACGTCCATCTGCTGAATTGTGGTGTTTCACAAACAGATCCTTCTGCGACTGCACCCTTGAAATAACATTACATTCATAACTTTAAGCAACAACTTGTAGTTACACGTCTAACATACAATTTTTCAAATTCGCACCTCTAAAATAACATCACCATGGAGAGTCTAAGCTTCAATTGGCAGTTAAGGAGGTAATAAAAAATTTCAAGCTATACAACAATCAAGAAAGGAACACAAAACATGTATATTAAATGCTTGAAAATTTAACCAAACACACTTCAAAAGTGAAACTTCAAACTTAATGGAGACCAAAAAGTGAGATAACATTCTTAGCCAACCTTCATACACTCCTCAGTAGTCCTAGCTGCCCATGAAGCTGGCAAACCCTCACCACAGTCCATAATTGACTCGGTCAAACACGCACGCAATCCTAATACTTCAACTGCACTTGCCATTCCAGACAAATGCTGTCCTCCTGCTTCCGCAAAGCATGTGACCTGTTTCCAGTAACAAACAAGAAAGATGCATATAATTCTGAAACAAATTTAAGTTATATGCACTGACAATGTAAACTTTACACTCTCAATGTAAAATTAACATGTTATAGCAGGTTACTTGCTAAACTTTTGCAGGCTAGAATCAATGGTTATCTTAGGGAATTACCAGCAATTACCTTCTAAGTGACCCAATTTTGTAAATATTGTTTAGACGCCAATACTTAGAACTTAAACTCGAACAAATTTATCTACAATGTGTATACTTCAGCCTAGTATGACACATGCACTTACACCAGAGTGAATAAGTTCGATTCCGCAGAGTAAAGTAGAAATGTAGGAATCTTCTTCAGTCATGTTGGACTCGTAAGGCCAAATGCGACCATGTAACCATGTCAACAAATCCACATCATCAGCTATTCCTCTCGCTAATTGCTGAGACGTGTGAACATGTGTGTTTATGAACCCTAAACAAAAGATTTCATAAGTACAAAGCACTGCAATACAGTGAACTAAGATATAGGTCTAACATTGATATCAAAATAAAACATTCCAAATTCACAAAGGCCAACAGTGGCGGAAACACACTTTTAAACAGAGTTCGGGGCATTGTTTCCACTCCAACTGTATCTATAGTTGAAATTTTTTCAAAAGTTTTAGCTCCCATTTATCCATACAAATTATTAACTTTTCTTCAAATTCTGGTTAAGTTAGATGTTATGTGACCAGGAGATCATGGGTTCAAGCCATGGAAACAACCTCTTGCAGAAATGCAAGGTAAGGCGGCAAACAATAGACCCTTGTGGTCCGGCCATTCCCGGACCCCGCGCATAGAGGAAGCTTAGTTCACCGGGCTTCCCCTTACTACATTTTTTGTCAAATATCACATTTTTATGTCCAAATGCTTATTAAAACTTTGTCCCGAAATATCTCTTTTTTTCTTAAAAAAAAAAAAAGAAGGTATCCAGACCAGCTTATGCACAGGCTAATTGACAAGCTACTTGCTAATCTGCTCATCGAGGCTTAGACCGATGGAACAAAATATCTAATTAATTTCGACATCATTTTATAATTTTTTACAATAATACTCTAAAAATGTATTGAAATTCACAAATTATTACATACAAAAAATTCACTCTAAAAAATAGCACTAGTGTGAATTGAATGTAGTTACCTGGGAGAATAATTTGTCCACGGAGATCAACAACTTCATGAGAAAATTGTGGGAGAATTTCGAGGGATTTGCCGACGGCTATGATTGTGTCGTTTTGGATAACAATTGTGCCGTTTCGGTAAACGCGGGCTTGAGAATCCATGGTCACGATCATAGCATTGTGGAGTATTACAATTGAGCTATTCGATTTTGTTGCTTCCATAATTGTTGCCTTACCAATCAACTGTTTATACGGTTACTTCCTTTTCCCTCTTTCAGCTACAATTTTACTTGCTACCATTTGGACATTAATTCTTTTTCTTTTTCTTTTAAAATTCTTTGGTTATAGATTATAGATTATAGATTATATAGATTATAGATTATAGATTATAGATTAAATGGTTAAAAGCACACTTAAACTAACTAATTCTTCTTTCTCAATTTATATGATATAATTTAATTGGACACAAAGTTATTTAAATCTTGTGATTCAAAACAAGTCAAAGATATTTGTGTCGTTATATATCGCATTAAGCGTAAAAATTTAAATTTAAAGTTAAATTATTGTCAAATAAGTAAATGTGTTATTTTTTTTGACTGACTAAAATAGAAATTGTGTCATATAAATTGCGACAGAGGGAGTATTACTTTTTCACCAGTTTCACACTCTAACCATCAAATGCTTTTTCCACATTCTATATATTGAAACACACTTCAAAGTTGATTAGGTAAACTACCAAACATTCCCTTTCCCTGTTTTGGATTATCACTTAAGTGTATTTTAATACATATATTGAAAGAAATAATCTCTTGATTATTCTCATTAATGAAGGGGTATTTATATACAATATACAATTCCTAATTATGGAAAATCCTATTCCTGCTATAACAATAAATGGAAAGTCATATTCCTATTATAACAATAAATCCTAATTACACGTGTACAAGAATTCTTCAACTATGGTAAGTTTACACTAAAACTTGAACTCGGATACACGTGTATATCACGTGTATACTCCTTCTGCCACACCCCCGCAGTCATAGTGGGCGGTTCGTACGCTAAGACTATCCCTAAAATCTTCAAATAGAACCGATGGAAGACCCTTAGTAAAGATGTCAGCAATTTAGTACCTGGAAGGGACATGCAAGACGCGTACTTGTCCACGAGCTACCTTTTCGTGAACAAAGTGAATATCCATCTCGATATGCTTAGTGCGCTGATGTTGGACCGAATTTCCAGAAAGATAGACTGCACTAACATTATCACAGTAGACCAATGTAGCTTTCTGAATAGGAAAGTGAAGTTCTAATAGAAGATTACGCAACCAACATGATTCAGACACCACATTGGCTACCCCTCGATACTCGGCCTCTACACTAGATCACGATAATGTAGCCTGCCGTTTTCTAGACCAAGAGACCAAGTTATCACCCAGAAACATACAATATCCAGAGGTCGAACGTCTGGTATCAGGACAACCACCCCAATCAGCATTTGTATAAGACATGAGAGTAGAAACGGCGGACGGATATAAATGCAATCCATAATCAAGTGTGCCATGTATGTAGCGTATAATGCATTTGAGCGCATGCATGTGCACAATCCATGGATCATGCATAAACAAACACACATGCTGCACTGCATAAGTAATATCAGGTCTCGTGAAAGTTAGATACTAAAGTGCCCCTGCAAGACTGCGATAGTGGGTGGGATCCTCGTATGGGGTGCCAAACGTAGCACTCAGCTTCAGTTTGGTATCAACCGGAGTAGAAGTATACTTACAAGACGACATGCCAGCTCTCTCAATAATCTCTACCGCATACTTTTTCTGAGATAAAAATAGACTACCTACATGATGAGTGACTGTTATGCCCCAAAAATAGCTTAAGGGCCCCAAGTCTTTCATAGCAAATTCTGAACTGAGAAGGGACATGATAGACTTGCTTAGAATATCCGATGAGGCAGTCAATATAATATCATCAACATATAACAGAATGTATGCCAGAGAAGTACCGTGCCGATAGATGAACATTGAATGATCAGACATGTTGTGAGAAAACTCAATAGTAGACACATAATCTGCAAACCTTTTATACCAAGCATGTGGGGCATATTTAAGCCCATACGAGGACTTTTTCAGCAAACAAACATGATGAGGATAATTGGGGTCCCTAAAACCCAAGGGATGATGCATGTAAAATGTCTCCTTAAGATTACCATGTAAGAAAGCATTTTTCACATCCAACTGGTGAATGGGACATGCCTTCGAGAGAGCTAGACTAAGCATAGTGTGAACGGTTGCCGGTTTGACCACCAGACTAAATGTCTCTCCACAATTCATGTCAACATGTTATGTTTTACCATCACCTACAAGACGGGTCTTATGACTCTCAAAAGAACCGTCAGAATTTTCTTTATGAGTAAAAATACACATAGACCGAATAATATTAATAATAGGTGGACGGAGACTCCCACGTCTTATTTTCAATAAGAGCATTATATTCGTCATCCATGGCCAATTTCCAATTCGGATCATGAAGGGAAGACACTCGATTACGTGGTAGGGGAGGTTTAGTGACATTAGAATTAAGATTAAAATGTCGTTTGAGTATAATAATACCCCTTTTGCTATGAGTAACGGGCCCTTGACGTGAGGTAGAATTGGACGAGAGTTAGGCGTTTCTCGGGTTAGCAGTGGACTGGCCAACAGGCAGTGGGCCTGCTGGCCCAACAATTGGGTGAGTAGAATAGTACTATTATCAGATTGAAATGAGTAGTGAGTTGTGTCGCTAGAATAGTACTATTATCAGTACTGGACTAAGACACTAGACTAGGTCGAGACTCTGGATAGAAAATTTGTGGGTCAGTAGGCAGTGGGTCTACTGGCGGATTCGGGTAACGCGATATCTCGGACAAATGGTGGATAATATACGGTGAGATCCCATCATCCAAAAAAATATATGAACTAGACACGGAACTACACACTTTAGTGAACGGAAATAGGGTTTCATCAAAGATAACATGGCGACTAATGATGATTTTGTTAGAGGATAAATCAAAACATTGGTAACCACGATGATTAGATGGATAACTCAAAAACACACAAGCGGTAGAACGAACTTGAAGTTTGTTAATTGTAGTAGACGGAAAAAGTGGATAGCATAAACACCCAAACATCCTAAGATGAGAATACGAAGGATCTTTATTGTAAAGAATTTTAAGTGGGGATTGATACGCTAAGCCTTTATGAGGGAGGATGTTAAGTAGATATATAGCCATTTGTAATACATGATGCCAAAAAAAGGTGGTAATGAAGCATGGGCGATCAAGGTACGGACAATATTATTTATGGAATGAATTTTTTTCTCGGCCTTCCCATTTTGTAATGACGTATGTGGACAAGAAAACCGAAACGATATGTCATTAGTGTCACAAAACTCTCGGAACGACCCATTATCATATTCACTGCTATTATCGCATTGAATATTTTTAATTTCCCGTTCGAATTGGGTACGGATGAATGCTCTAAATTTTAAGAAGGTGGAAAAAACCTGAGATTTTTTGGATAAAGGAAAGGTCCACAAAAAATTAGAATAATCATCCAAAAATAAGACATAATAACGATGGCCCAAAGAACTTATAATAGGAGATGTCCATAAATCACTATGAATAATGTCAAAAGGCATAAAAAGTATGAGAAGTAGAGGCTACAAATGATAATCTAACATGTTTCCGTAATGGACAAGAAGGACAAAGTGGAGTACTACGCGTACCCTTACAAGTAATAAAATTATTTTTATGTAGAGAAGAAATAATAGATAACCCCGGATGTCCCAAACGTGGATACCATAAGGAAGGAGCAAGAGCGGCAAGGGTATGAGGTGTGGCTTGACTCGTGGAAATGGTGGTGAGTGGATACAACTCCCCCTACTATTGCATATCATTAGAAGTATCCCCGTCGTGAAATCCTTCACAGAAAATCCAAAATTATCAAAATTAACAGAAACTCAATTATCAGTGGTAAATTTTTAGACATACACCAAATTTTTAATTAAGTTAGGGGCATGAAAAACATTTTTAAAGACAAGAGGTGGATGTGGGGGAGACAAATTCGTATGACCATAACCGCGAATTGGAATTGAGTTGCCATTACCAACAATAATGCCACGATTTTTACTCAAATTGAAATAAGACGAGAGATTACCTTATGCAGACGTCATATGAGAATTGGCTCAAGTGCACGTACCAATTCGAGTCCGGAGAATTTAATCCAAGTGTATGTATTGCGGCCTCAATATCCGTAGGTGTCGGGACTGGACCCGGCCTGCAGTAGTGAAGGCATGTTGAGGCCAAGGCCCAAGCAAGCTGACATGTTGCCCTGGCCCAGCATTGTATCGTGATGCACTGTTCGGGAAACTGGGCCTGGAAGCCGACTATAATTTGGCCCAATTTTTGGGATATGACGTTGGTGGATAACAAGGGCTATTGGGCCAATGGCCAATGGCCATTAGCCACTGGCCTAGCCCCACGGCCAGGAGGCCCAACGCTGCGGCCAATTGGCCTGCGGTCCACTATTTCGAGCCCCACTGTTGCCGCCGCCACTGTTCTGGCCACCACCACCGCCGTTGTTACCACCGCGACTGCCACCGCGGTTCTTGCTATTATTTTTACAATTTTGGCCCCTTTTTCCGCCACCGTTAGTACGGTTTTGGCCCGAATTTTTGGAGAATGGGTGAGGGTTGTCTGACATGGCCATCATCATGACGGAATTTACGCCGGTAGCCGCCTTTGTAGCCAAATCGGCTTCTTACAATGTGAGAATGGAACGAGCCTGATAAAATGACGGGAGAGGATTACTTTGATGAAGTAGTGTCCCAACTCCATTATAGGCCTCGGATAGGCTTGCAACCATCTGAAGAACAAGACGATCATTGGTAACGGGCGCACCAACGTTTCAGAGTTGATCCGCCAATTCCTTCAGCCTTTTACAATAGGCTGAGACATTCTGAAAATCTTCCATGTTGACATGGGAAAATTCTTGCTCAAGCGTGACAACACGAGAATTTTTGTTATCTTGGAATATATCACGCACCCTATTCCAAATTTCCATCGCCGTAACATCGGGTTCCATAATCGTCTGCAAGAGGTCTATAGAGATAGTGGAATAAATTCACTGGAGAACGGTGACATCAAGGGTCGCCCATAACGCATGATCATCCTCGGGGGTAGGCACCTTCTCCTTACCAGCGACCGAGGGGATGATGTGATGGAGGACTTGATGCGAGCGTGCGTGAACTTTGAATAATTCCGCCCACGTCGCGTATTGGATGTTTTCCAGCTCAAGAACAATAGAGATGTGGTTCTTGATGTTGGATATTGTAAGGGTATGATGAAACATGTTATTTAATGTAGACATAACGTAAGAACAATAGGTGAATTAGGGATTTGGAAGAAAATTTGGGAAGAGAGGAAGAAATTGCATGGAAATCGAGGTTGAATCATTGAATCCGAGACGGGAGAAAAGGGCAGCGAGAAGTGTTTTTGTGAGAAGGTATTTTAGCCCTAGACTTCTGATACCATGAAAGAAATAGTCCCTTGATTATTTT
This sequence comes from Anisodus tanguticus, assembly GCA_034509755.1. Taxonomy (NCBI): domain Eukaryota; kingdom Viridiplantae; phylum Streptophyta; class Magnoliopsida; order Solanales; family Solanaceae; genus Anisodus; species Anisodus tanguticus. Next base: position 19,517,329 of record CM067561.1, on the reverse strand, counting down.
CATTAATGAAGAGGTATTTATATACAATATACAATCCATAATTATGGAAAATCCTATTCTTACTATAACAATAAATGGAAAGTCACATTCCTATTATAACAATAAATCATAATTATACTTGTACAAGAATTTTTCAACTATGGTAAGTTTACACTAAAACTTGAAATCGGATACATGTATATATCACGTGTATACTCCTTCAGTCATATATGTTGATATTTCAGGTAGAAAAAAGAACTGATAGTTGAGATGTGAACTCGCAAAAAATAATAGTTCAAGTGCGTTGTTGACCATTATCGCTATATTATAATGATCTTTTGATTAGTTTATTAAGATGAGAATTTCAAAAATTGAGCGTTTTAACTAGCCTTTTAAGTGAAATTTTTTACTCAAACTTTTTCAAGTGATATATATATTTAAATATAATTTTAATAATTAAATATCTCTTTTCAATTTCAAATACTAATTTCTTTAAATGTCACTCAATTTATGTCAATCGCTTACTAAAGAATTGGCCAGTTCAAAGACAAGCTATGTTGTGATGAGTAATGTAAGGGATTATTCATGGAGAACTTATAATGCGATGATTGATAATGTAGAAAAGTTATATAAAGATTAATAATGCATAAATTGTTATGCCAAAGATTATTAATGATTAATAATATAAGTTTCGTAATTTAGAGATTATTTCTTAGTTGAATATTTGATTTGATATATTACTTATTATATGTAACGTATAACTTAAAATACTTGTTTACTTACGTAAATTTCCCCTATTATTTGAAATTGTAATTACTGATTGATACTTTACAAGTGACTTATTACTTCATATCCTTATTGGGAACTAATACCACATGTGAGATATAACACTAGTTTCATGGTGTGAGGTGCTCCACACAAGAGCGTCATAATAAGAAATAGGCTATATATCAGAAATACAATAAATTTATATTTTTACTAATTTTTTCATTTTTATCATCGACATAGTAATAATGTGCTTACGCCAACTCATCTTCTTCTAAGCACTGGGGGGTGGGAGTGGGGGTGGGGGTGGGTTGGCTTGACATCATCATCTCATATAGTTCATCACTATATGACTGTATCATCCTTGATTACGATTAATACCAAAAAATAATGGCTATTATTGGCAATAATTCTCTTTAAAAATGATAAATCATTAGAAAAATAATACATATACAAATAGAGTGATAATGTCAAGGCAAGGCTTAGTCAGACAGGATGACAAGATATCTATTTATTCCAATACTCATATATTTGTCGTCTGATTTATCGTTGTTCAAAGTTTGTAAATTGTTAGCTTTTGCATGACGCTCTGTTATTTCAATCCCAACAACACCATGGTCCAATACAATAAAGTCTATATAAAAACGGTAAACACAGGCATATAATTGGCCTCGTAGTTACTTGAGGACATCCATATAGTGCCCCATCTTAGCAGGTTAAGGAGAAGAGCTGACAGATTTAGATTGACAATTAAGATTTTCGAAAAAGGAATGCATATGAGGCATTGAGCAAATTTCATATCTAAAAGGACGATCGATAAAAAAAAATTGTGAGTATGTTTGGAAGACCACCTTAGCTTGTAATTGAGTTCGGATGGAATTAGGTCTAATTATATAGTTGGCGTTTGGCCAAGTAATTAGTTGGTTAGTAATTGAGGGGAGCAATACACTCTTTAATTCTCAAGGAAAGTAAAAGAAGAATTACCAGATACCTTTTTTTTTCATTTTTAATATATATATTCATATGAAAAAACTTTATCAAACTTTTATAAATAGCTTTTATTTTAAAATGAATACTCAATCATGCAATTATACTTGTGTGATCAAATATGACATTTCAAATTACACTGTGATTACGTTATAACAAACAAACATGTTAGAATAATTACTATAGTGTGTAATTACTATCCTAGAAATTACACAACGATGTAACTACACATTGATTTCCAAACATACCCTATATTAAACGTAATAAAAGTTCACATGGTACATATAGTTCTGAGCTCGATATGTTGTAGCCCAACTGACTAATCCGTGAGTACAACAAATGTTTATTCATTGCAACAAATATGTTGGGGACATCCATATAGCAACACATAGTGTGTTCATTTGAAACTATGAAGTCTTTGAGGGAGGGCGGGTCAAGTAGAATGAACATAATTCTATATTAACAATTAAGCTAAGCTTCCAAAGAACTACTGCATAAGATACCTCGGGGACAAATCACACATTAAAAAGGAAAAAAAGATCACAGAAAAATGTTATATAAGACATAACACAAATTCATATGATAGGTACATTTTAGGTTTGATATTGCATAGCTCAATTGGCAAATCCATGATTTACAAGGAATGTTTATTCATGGAAACAAATATATGGTTGGAGTCAGGTGATAGGAGGAGCTATAACTCCTAGCAAAGCTGCAACCATTACGATGATGACCAAATATCTCATCATTAGAGTCTATTTCCATCAAAAAATTGAGAAAATAATCAACATCACAAGGCAAGGCCAATGGACCTTTACTGTTGTAACCAAATTCTGATTCAGCTTCTTCAAGCAGCATCTTGAAGAGTGGATGATTCACATACTCGGTCCTAATCACAAATCTTTGTTTCTCTGGTCCGACATAGACCGAGAAACAACCTTGTTTAGCCACTTGAAATTTTTTTCTGGTCCGTTTTGTTGTCATGGCATGTCGATAATTTTCTGATGACTTTTTTCGACCAAAAGATTTGCATCGCTCCCATGTTTTGGGGATTAATCCTTTCTTTCCTTTCTCCACTAATTTGTTCAAATCCATCTTTTAATTTTGGTATTTTAATTTCCAACCAAAATTAATGAGAAAAAAGCATGTACTATGTAGTACGTATATATCTAGGAATTTGAGCTAACCTCTATCGTAAGCCAAGTAAAGCTCGACCTTCATCCTTGGCCTCGTGGTGTTACTCATGTAGATAAAGTTTACACAAAGAAAAGATATTCATGCAAGAGGATTGTAATTAAGTTTTCACACAAATTTATCACTGCGTCCGTGCGAAAATCTCTTTTTCTAGTATACAAAAGTTTTCAAAAAGGTGCAAACATAAGGAGACAAAAGGGGATTGGGAGTGAATGTCAAATTAAACTCTCTTGGCAAGTTCAATATATGTTACACTATATATACACATTAGCCAACAATGGCATAATATAATATTGAATTATTAGTATTATTATTTTTAAATGAAAGGGCTATGGTGATGATTGTCAACGCTTGAGGGAATTATCAAACTTTTTCCTTTTATTATTATTATGATGATTAGTCTTAGGGTGTCACAAAGAGGCCAATTCGGAACGGGTCATGCCACTTGTCAGTTACTATCCAAGTTCCAACTGTTCAAGGATATTTATGTTTACTTACAATATATTTCTATAAAATGCTCCTCATAATTGAGCCATTATAATGAGAATGTATTATGTTAATATTAATATGCAATATACAAAAACAAGCCAGAAATTTGAAAGGTCAGCTAACTTACTCCCCCCCCCCCCCCTCCTCCCCAAGACACCCTCTTTATTTTTTCAAAAAGAAAAAAGAAAAAGAGAAGACTTATTAGCTGAATTACCAGACAACTAGGTTTCAATAGGAAGTTAATTTCCTGCATCAAAACAATCTTTGGCATAACCAATAACAGTGGATTTTTTATGATGGTGGTTTCCAAGTTAATTTGTATGTACTTTGACTATTTTATCATATATTTGTTATTTTTCACTAGTATATATACTGGATAATTCTGTCCACGAAGTCTAGTACAATCACCTATTTTTTGCATCTGTTGAGACTGAGATTAGAATTAAGATCTCAAGGACGTTTTTGACGACCATAATTTATATGATTCGCCAATAAATTGGTGAAATTAACCGGAAGAAAGCTGGTAAAAGTACCACTTTTCAATGGAAAGCGCTAAGTGGTTAATAGTTCTACTTTAAAATAATCTAAGGGGTAATAGGACTCCCTCAAATAGTAAATGTTGAAACTATGGCTATAATCTTGGATATTTAGGCGTTTTTCCTATTTTTAGTAACGAAAGATTCAATAGCCAACATTAGTTAATTTCAATGTCCGAAATTTTAGTCAAATACTACTCCACTCTCTCTGTGTAACGACCTGCTGAGTCATTTTGACCTTTAAGACTCGTTTTCCCTCAATGGACCCTTCTTGTAGCTTTAAAATGATATTTGTGACTTGCTATGATTGGTGACTCAGTTCACGAGGCAATCATGTGAGTATCATAAAAGAAAATCTAAATTCGAAAGTTCTTAAGTTAAAGAAATGGAAATATTTGATCAAAGTCAACATAGGATGTTAACGAACCAGGATCGTAGTTTTGTTAGTTCCATGAGGTCTGAAACGTGATTAAAAACTTCAAAATGGGTCTGCAAGTGCAGAAATATCGCAAGTATGAAGTGGGGACCCGTAGGTGCAAATTCAAAATCTATTTTTGGGTGTTCTACGCTTCAATTTGAGTGATTTTTGCGGTGTTATTCTTGTTTCGAAGAATGAATAAAATTCTAATATTCATTTTTACGATTCCCCATGATTACTTCAGTTTATTAACATTTTATTCATGATTTTGGTTGAGAAAATTTGAGGTTTTTAGCCCTAAAGATAAGATAATGAAAAATCTTTATTTAGGGATCGACTCATGGATGAAATTGGGTGATTTTATGGATCTAGACTATACTCTCTCCATTTCAAAATGTTTGTCTGATTTTAACTTGGCACGGAGTTTGAGAAAGTAAAGAAGTATTTTGAATCTTGTGGTTATTAACTAAAGATATGTAGAATATACCAAAATGCTCTTTAATCTTGTGGTTCTAAACATGCTATGTGAAAAGTTGGAAAAGAGTTGCCAAAAAAGGAAAGAGGCACTCTTTTTTAAACAGACTAAAAATAAAAGTAAGACAAATATTTCGAAACGGAGGGGTTTAAGTTATGTCGTTTGTAAAAAAAATCAGTTTTGCCCTTGGGACTCGAGTTTTGCTTTTGGATTGACTTTTTGGGCCCCGAGTATTAATTTAGCAATATGAATATCACTGGACTCGTTTAACCTTTTGAAGTACTATTTTACTAGATTGAATTTGTTTGGTGAATTCGAACGTGGTAGAGCTTCTGAAAGACTTAAGCTTTGCTCGGATCAAGGTTGTAAGCGTTCTGAGGCACTGCAGGAATTGAAAGTTTTATTGTGTTTGGTTCTCGACCTTGAGGTATACTTCTTGACTTCGCTTGAGGGACATTTTTGATAAAGATAATAAAATGAGCTTAGTAATAAGGGGTAAGGGCGAAAGATGGGGTTTCGTACCCGTGACATGATGAATATTGGTACGAGTACCAATGTCATATTATGGGTGATATTGTGATTGTGTAGTTATGAGCCATGACCCAACAATGTCAGAGCATGTGGACATTAGTTGTTATGTGCTGCTTTCTAAACTTGGTTGTTTGGTGATATTTGTCGCTATAAGGAATCTCATACACTTGTGATAATCAAGTTGTTGAACATAACTTGCATCAGTTGACTGTTACGTCTGGATTACTATTCATACTTTTATGTGATTTATCATGCATATGCACTTAATTTGGCTTAATATGATATGTGAGATCCGAATTTCAAGGAAAGTGATGGTAATTTAGCCTAAATGACTAGTTGATGGATATTTTGGCTTAAAAATGGTCAGTTGATGGATATTTTGACCTAAATGACTGGTTGATGAATTTTTTGGCCACATGAGGCCGTTCACATGATATTTCATCCTTAAAAGGTTGTGTGCATGATGTGATATGTGAGATCTGGTATTCCGGACAGGTATATAAACTTAACTGTCCCACACCAATCACATCTCCCGTACAATATCGTGGAGCTTTGCGTGAATACCGGGAGCATTCTGTATTGCATTGCATCATTCATTTCCTTATTTGATTAGTAGATTGGTTGTCTCCTTGATTACCTGAGTATTTGACTTTACTTGTTACTTATTTGCCCTTTTATCTTGTTGATGGTTCGTTGTTGAGTAGGGTAAACTAGTAAGGGTAAAAGAAGTTTTTCCTAATACTTCATCACACTTCTTTCGTTCTCAGTCTATGAGATAAATCGATTATTTATGCTTTTTGTACTCATACTACACTACTTGCTGCATTTTTGTGATGGATATTCGGTTTCGAGTACAGGTGGGACCCGCCGAACTGTTTGAGTCCGAGGCTGTGATTTCAGGAGATCATGGTAAGTTGTTTGACTGATCCGTAACAACCCTTCTCTCTCTACCCTTCTATTATTCTTGTCTTTCCATTGTATTTAGACAATGTACTAGTAGATTTCAGACTTGAATTATATTCTTAGTCGCTCTTGTACTTATGACACCAATCTTGGGTGATTTTTGATTGTTTCCGCACGTAAAAGACTTAGTATTTAGATACTCGTCTTATCTCTTTACTTTTTCGCTTATTTAACTTAATTGAATTGGTAATTGTGGGTTCACTTACCTATTGGTTGGGAAAATAGGAGCCATCATGGCCTTGGTTTTTGGGGTAGTGACACTCAGTTTTAATTTATGTGATATTTTTCATTTTTCGAGATTCAAACTTCTTAATTTTGACCATGTATTTGAACATAAAATCTTTAAATTTTTGAAATAAAATTTTCATGTTTAGATACTACATAAAAAAGGTACTATAAGTTACCATAATTAATAATTTAAAATACATATGAAAGAATTACGGTCAAAGAACAACTCGTTCATCTCTCGACATAATTAGATTCTCGGTACTTGCGTTACATGTGTATATCAAGTCATGTAATAAATAATTTTGTATTCCTAAACAATTTTAGTTTCCAATAAATGTGAGTTAGTCTTCCGACAAGTAATATTTGATTCCTTAAGTTTCTTTAATAACCTATGGAATTTATTAGAGTAAATCGATTTGATAGAAATTATTTTCTCTAAATTATAATTCTCGGCACGTGCGAAGCACGTGTATGTCAAGTCATGTAGTATATAATTGGTCCGCTTGGACAGCTCAATTGGTTATCAAGGGGGATATTTGAAAAATGTAGTATATAATTGTGTACAATAGTATTAACATAATTAGAATTAAAACTTGAGTAAATAATTACAAATGAAAAATATAATATAAAGTAAGTTTTTGTGAATGATTGACGTTGAATCGCTGTATGATTAGACGTCAAGGTTCTTTAGAAGATAACTTTGCTCCAAAAGGTGGAATCTCCCACCCCAAGAGCCCCCACAAAATTGTGGTAGGGTAAACTTTTTAAAGTGACTGGTTCCACCGCATTACGGCCCCATACCCCAGAAAACCCCACCTCCGGCCTGACCCTACGGATTAGTATACACCGCTTAGCCCTACGCGTATGGAGGAATTTTTTTGGGGGAACAAATTTCCACTCTCGCTGATCAGAGGACTCGAACACGGAACCTACGGATTCTTTTTCTTGTATCACATGGGCGGGTCACTTCTCTCTTTTTTATTTTTTTTTAAATTTTTTTGTAGTACCATTGAATGGCTTTGACCGCCTTGACATTTGGCCTTTACGTGGAAAGGGTTATATTTTATTTTTGACTTGTCTTTTTTTTTTTTTTTTGGTCTTTTATTATTTTTGTAAAGATAAAGATAAACTATAAAAATAAAATTATCAGCTAACTGTTTTACATTAATAAAAATATAAGAAAAAATCAAACTACAACTAGAAGTAACTAATAAAAATATTAAAGTCTAATTTATTTATTAAAATCTAAATTAATAAAAAAATATTTTTACATAAAAAATTTATTTTGCAAATGCAAACAAAACTTGTATCTGAAATACGACTCTATTTGTTTTATCTTTTTATAATTTTCTTTTGAAGGAATTAATCGATTCTTTATGATACATTATCATTATATGATATATACCATATGAGTATCATAAATGACTGATAATATTTTTTAAGGAATGAATCAGACCTTTATGATACCATGTCAGTATGTGATATATACCATATGGGTATCATAGATGACTGATGAGTTTTTCTTGAAGGAATGAATCAGTCATTTGTGATACCCTGTCGGTATGTGATATATATCATGTTGGTATCATAGAAGACTGAAAGTATTTTCTAAAGAATGAACTAGTCTGTATGATACCATGTCAGTATATAATTTATACCATGTGAGTATCATATATGTTAGTATATGATATATTATGTGGGTCAGTCATCCATGATACCATGTCAGTAAATGATATATATATATATATTATGTAGGTATCACAGAGGACTAAGCTATGTTTTTCTTTAAAGGAATGAACTAGTCCTCTATGATATCTTATCAACATATGATATATACTACGTGAGTATCATAGAGGACTGAGGATTGTTTTCTTTTTTAAAGAATGAACTGATCATTTATGATACCATGCCAGTATATGATATATACCATATGAGCATCATATTGTAATGAATATGACATATATGATACCCTATCATAATATGATATATATCAGGATGGTATCATAGAGGACTGAGTGCTTCTTCTTGAAGGAATGAACTGACAGTCCTTTATGATACCCTGCCGGTATATAATATACCATGTAGGTATCATAGATTATTGAATAGTATTTTTTTGAAGGCCATGTGGGTATCATAGAAAATTGAATTGTGTTTTTCTTGAAAGAATGAATCACTCCCTATGATACTCTGTCAATATATGATATATACCAGGTTGATATCATTGAGGAGTGAGTGTTTTTCTTAAAAGAATGAACTGTCAGACTTGTGTGATACCATTTGGGTATCATAGTATACTGCAACCGTATACTTAAACTGCTATTGAAAAAGAAAAAAGTAATAAAAAAAAGAAAAAAAAAAAGAAGAAAGAAATTAAAATTAAATATAGAATCAAATTATGGTGAAAAAGAAAAGAAAATATAGTATAAGAAATAAATGAACAAAAAGAAAAAAAATGAGAAAGAAAAGAAGATAAGAAGTAGAGAAAGAAAAAAGAAAAGAAGAAAAAAGAGACAATTAAATAGAAAAGAAGAAATAAAAAATTACAAAAAGAAAGAAAATACGAAAAGGAAATGAAAGGAGGTAGAATTAAATATGGATTTAGATTATGGTGAAAAAGGAAAATAACGAATACTATGATTGAAAAAAATTGAAACAAAAAAATTAAAAGAAAAAAATAGAAAATAGGAGAAAATAAGAAAAGAAGTAGAGAAATAAAAAAGAGACAATTATCTACAAAAATTATAAGGGATATTAAGAGTAAATAATTTTGGGGGACATGCAAAGGTAAATAGTTTGATTATTAGGGGCATAGTTTAGTTTTCCCAAAATTAAACATTTGAGATGAGGAGGCCAAAATTTAAAGACCAGCCCGTTGGAAGGAAATTATGCTAATAATTGGTCTAAAATATCCATATTGTAAAAAAGAAAATTTAGGCCCTGTTACTAAATAATTATCCAAAAAGGAAAACTGGTACAAAATTCTCGTCCAACCCAGCCCAATTCTAAGCGCATCATGGGTTAATACTTCAATTTTATTGTTGGGCACTCTTATACAAATTAACCAATTTCACAGTAATAGCACTTTAATGTGGTGACAAGAAGTTTAGATGCAATTTTTTGAACAAGATCCAATTTAATCATTCGTATTTCTACCATCTAAAGACGAGAACCAAAAAAAGGTTGATCTTGTGATGAGATTGAGAAAAATTACAAATTCTTTAAGGGTCATTTGCACATTTGGTCTTATATTGCGCTAGTTTTTAATTTTTATCTTTCAAGACAAATAACTTTTCACGGGGCATAAATTTATATTTTTGCATTATAATATCTCACGAGTTATGCCTTGCATCTTTAAAAACTAATGTCCCGCAAGACATAAGTTCAATTTTGAAGAATAAAAATTAAAGACCAACCCATTTAAAAAGGGAAAACAATGCAATTTCTTCATTCTTTAAATATGGCATGCTATTGAAATCATGACCCATTATAATCTATTGAAGCAACAAGATCTAGTCAGAAGGACAATTCACTTCTTTACAAGTAAGGGACAAAGACATAAATGACCATTTTGGTGAAATTATTGACGACAGATGACTCAAAAGCTTAAAAGATATTTTTTTAGCCTTTTTTAAAATAATTTCATTTTATAGCTTTTTTTCCCAACTATTCCATCATATGTATCATTGTTGTATATAATATATATCACTATGATATTTGTATAGAAAATGTATCATACGTATAAAAACTGTATCATTGCTGTATAAAATATGTATCTCTACAGTATGTGTATAGAAAATGTATCATTATTATATAATTTGTGTACATATAGATGATGTTTGGATTGACTAATTTTAAGTGCTTTTTGGATTTTAAACTCTTTTCTTTCTTTTCAGGTATTTGAGTGAGATAAAATATGCTTTTAAGCACTTAATTTTTTGACTAAAAATATACAAAAATAAGCCAAAAGTCAAAAGTTGAGTATGACCAACTGCCACTTTTAAAAAACCAATCCAAACATCCTCATACACCAATAATATAATATTATACAGTTATTATACACTATTTACACAATGTATAATTGACTAGCATATCTGAAAAAAGTCATAAAAAAATAGAGCAACGAGCAAGACAAATCGAAGGATCATACCAAAACAAAAAAGGAATATAGATATTTGTTGAAAGATAAATGAGAAGAGAAATAATGTGAGAGAGAAGATAAGAGATATATATACTTTTTGTGTGTATTGAATTTGTTTGAAGAAGATAAGAGAAATGGAGAAAATGATTTAGAGGGTGTTGTGAGTCGTCGTCTTATCCAAAATGGACAAGTCAAATTAGAGTAATATCTGAGCAATTAATCCTTAATTTCGAAAAAAACAAAGCTTTTTAAAAATAAATAAATAATGAATTTAACAATGAATTCTTATGTCCTAAATAGAAGATGTCGAACACGAATGTCAAATATTCAGAAGTACATGATGCAATGGTAGCATTAGGTAAAGTAACAAAAAAGAAACAAAAAATTCATTGTGATTCTCGAGCAATGACTCAAGCTCAAAAAGGAAGAAGATTAGAGAACGAATAAATGGGCTAAAAATTATCTTTATTTTGAATCTAAGGTTATTTTCGATCATTTACTTAAAAGTGAGCCTTTTAGACCTTTTCGTTTTGCGGGTATGTCTTTTTCCCTACAAATAGAGAGATTTACATTTAAAAACAATATTTACAAGTTTCTCACATAAATAACAAATATTATATCATTTTTAGCATATACATAAAAAATGTATTTTTATTAATTAAGAGATTCCAGGATTAGGGATTGACATTTATACCTTGTTCATTTAGTCAAACCCCCTCTCTCTTTTTAATAAATACTATTCCTTTATTCTTGCCTATTTTTCTTTATCCCCAAACTATATTCTGTCCTTTTCTATATTTTATCCCATCTTCAGAGCTGTTTTTCTCCCTTTCTATGGCAGATTAGCCATGAATTCTCCCATTTTCATATTGATTTTCTCTCCCTTTTAATAATTTCACTGATTTTTTACATTATATAAATTTCATAATATGGAGATAATGAAATATAGAATAAGTACACATGTAAATAATATACCTGATTTATTCATAATATTTTATATTTATACACGGTTTATAATGTATAATCATCACATATATCCATAATTTATTCCTAAATAAATATAATATATAGATGGAATACAAAATAAATACACATATAAATTTTATAATAAAAATATTTTCATAAATCTATTGGATACATTCACAAGTTTTTTTCTTCATATTTATGGTATATTTCTCGTATAAATATTCTATATCTTTAGTATACCATGAATATACCATAGGTTTTGCCAATGTTTTGTATATTGACCACAATCATACGTACTCTATAATTTTTACTTATATTATATTTATACCATAAAAAATAAATCATGATAATTCTTTGTGGTTTCTTAATTTTGGTGGTGTAGCTGTGTTAATGGAGGAGAGAGAAGAGAAAAGAAAAAAATGAAACAAAAATATCATAGCATTTAGTCCTTAACTAATTTTGGGAAGAGAGAGAATAAAGGGTAAAATATATTCTGAATTATTGGAATTTAATGAGGAAGCTAATGGGGGTTATGGATCTTAATATGCTAAAGTTGATATTTTATTTTTTATGCTAAGAATATGAAAGATGAAAGTTAATGTAAACATCTCCTACAAATAATCCAAGAATCCAAAAAACATAGTTGATAGTACATTGGCTTTAAGCTATTTCATATTATTAGCACGTGTATTAGTCTTCCATGAGGAGTCTTTCTCATTAATACAAAATATATATAGGTGTACAATGTTGAATCCTTAAATAATAAGTATCCCAATTCTACCATAATTATACAATACAAAATATGGTAAGTATGTACTAGTACTGCTAATGCACCCCCTCAGTCTGAGCGGGAGGAGGCCGGACGCTAAGACTGGATCTGAAGTCAAGGGAGAGTTGACTAGGAAGGCCTTTTGTGAATATATCAACATACTGATGAGAGGAAGACACATGTAATACTTTGACATGACTGAGAGTAACCTTCTCACGAACAAAGTGGATGTCTATCTCAATATGCTTGGTTCGCTGATGTTGAACCGGATTATGAGATAGATAGATGGCAGATATGTTATCACAGTAAACCAAAGACGCCTTACGCAAGGGACATTGCAGCTCTAAAAGAAGATTTCGTACCCAACAGATCTCAGCAACAACATTAGCAACGCCTCTATACTCTGCTTCTGCACTCGAACGGGATAGGGTGGCCTGCCTCTTGGCAGACCAAGAAATGAGATTATGTCCTAAAAAGACACAGTAGCCGGAGGTTGAGCATCGTGTGTCCGGACATCCTGCCCAATCAACATCCATATATGATAACAATCTCGTCGGTGTTGAGGAGTATAAATGTAATCCATAATCAAGTGTGCCGTTAACATATCGAATGATACGTTTAAGGGTAGTAAAGTGAGGCTCCCTGGGGGCATGCATGAATAAGCATACATGCTGAACATCATAAGCGATGTCAGGTCTGGTGAAGGTAATATACTGAAGTGCACCTACAAGACTTCTGTAAAGAGTGGGATCGGACACTGGGTTACCGTCAACAACACTAAGCTTTGATTTAGAGTCAACCGGAGTGGACATGATATTGCAGTTTGCCATCTTAGCCTTGTACAATATCTCCTCTGCATATTTGCGCTAAAATAAAAATATAGTATCTGCAGAACGAGTCACTGATATCCCTAAAAAATAGCTCAACTTCCCCAAGTCAGTCATAGAAAATTCATCTTTAAGTAGCGCAATAATCTCATTTTTCAACACATCAGAGGAGGCAGTAAGCACAATGTCATCCATATATAATAATAAATATGCAATGCTACTACCTCGATGAAAAGTAAAGAGAGAGTTATCACGCTTGATACATACAAACCCAATTTGCATAATGTACTGTGCAAAACGATCATATTGTCGCACCTGTTTTATCGCGACATGATGGGTCAATTCCCTCTGGATTAGATAAAAATACTTTGTTGAGGAGTCGCCACCTAATTATTCTAAGGTGAATTAGGGCACCTGAATGTTAACTAAATGCTGCAAAATAACTCCGGTTTTATGGTCTGCAAAACTAATGAGATTCTAGGTAAGGGTTCTTTATTATCCTAAAGGGAAGGGGTTACGCATCCTTTAAAATCCGCTAACTTGCGGTTATCCGGTCAAACTCAGGTTAGTTATTATGCTAAGAAAAAATGCATGTTTTTTTTACAAGTATAAAAATAACGTTGCAAGTAGTTAATAAAAAGATGCATTTTGTACAAATATGCATTTGTATGACATTAAAAAATACATGTAAAGTTAAAAAAATATGCATTTGTATGGAAATTGATAAATATATATGCAAAGTGATTTTTGGATAAAACATGCATTTGTATGGCATTGCTTATAAATATATATACAAGATGATTTAGTAAGAAGAAAAAAACAACTTATTAGTAATGCAAGGAAAGTGACATTTTAAAAGTCATTTTAAATAACGAATCGGATAAAAACAAGACTATTTCGTATGATTAATAGTGTGAGAAAAAGGTGACCAATATTTTTGAATATTCTGAACAGTTCCAAAATAAGCTAACGTTTTGAAAGTATGGGCGACGAACTAAAAATAAATAAACTAACTTTTTGAGGGTATGGGCAACGAGCCTAAAATAGATAAACTAGCGATTTCCGATTTTAAATCTACTCTTTCTAGATTATTAATTCTAAGTCTACATATTCTAAACATTTCGATAATTACACAAGTACAATAAATAATATTACAATGCAGAATAAAATAAAGCTGAATTAAAGAAAATAAAGCAGCAACAAAATAAATCATCTCTGAGGGGTATCTTTGTCTTCTTTAACTGTGTTCCTCGCAAGCTGTCAAGAACAAACGGTTAGAAAACAATTGAATATAAATAAACTTCGAATCCGTATCCAAAACAGTAAATGTTTTGATTACGGAGGGCTCAGACTTAAATTTTGAAAAGATCATTCAATCACGTCGTGGTTGCGAACAAATGACTCGTTGGTCATTTTAGTTGCCTTGCCTACTGAACGTGTTGGTCTCTCGGGTGAAAAAGATTTAAGTTTCATCCTTGCCCAGAAGTTTTATTTTTGTCTTTCCAACTGTGGAGGCCTAAAAATTTGACGGATATTTTTTCATCGGCCAGTGCAGTATCATGTTCAAATCAGCAAAATAATACCAAAGCAGTAAAATCGAAACCGAGAAATAATTTCCGAAGGGACAGGACCACGAATTCAATTTCATCGGCCTAAGTGTAGCATTTGTTCAAATCAGTAAAATAACAAAATAGCTGCGGACGTTCAAATACCAAAATAAATCAACAGTGCGCAATTAAAATGTCCGGCCCGAATTCTAAAATTTCCGAACCGAAACAGAACTTGAAATGCTCCTGAAAATCCGACCCGACAGAACAATGACTCGTCCCGGAAAATGATGACTAAACAGTAAAGTAAAATGTTAGGTATTTCGAACCAGTTCTGAAAAACAGACCCGGAAAAATGACTCGGATTTCGGATCGACCCAACCTAGAATCAATTTTTTTTTTGGATTTTTCAGTTAACCAACAACAAAATCTAGAAATTTATTCAAATCGGGCTGGCCTGACCCGACCAGAACCCGACCATAATAAAAAACAGATCCAAATAAAATGAAAAATTCCATATTCTTCTCACAAAAAATCCAACAATATTTTCGAACTCCTATAGATGAAGAACAACATAAAAGAGAGAACAAATACTCTTAAGAAGATTTTGAATTTTGAAATCCGGAATCTTCTCAATAGTGAAGAACAACACAAATAAAATACAATACAACCTTTTAGAAGATTTCGGATTTCCAAAACTTGAATCTAAATTTCAGACCTAATAATCGACCAAAAGTCAGACCGAAACGTCCCCTCAAACACAACCCAAAGGGCTGTATTTATAGCCCAATATTGAGACCCTAATGACTAAGATTTGAAATTCAAATTCAAAGCAAAAGGCTGAAAATGTGACGGTTTCCCACTGATTTTTGAAAAGGAAGAGACAATGATAAAGGGTATGGATTTAGGCCTTTACCCATAGAATTTGAACATGCAACGAGCTTTGAACCGGAAGCTCTTTGAGGAACCCCTTTCGTGGACAACAGGTTATGGCTGCTTTAATATCTAAAAAAAGGGAAAGATGATAAGTGAGGTGATGGTAGGTGATGTGATGGTAGGTGATGGTTTCTGCCATGGCTAGGCTAGGGGTGAGGGAGAGGCGATTATCCGGCGGTCCGTTGGGTGTAACGTCGGTTTCTTGGTTGTTTGGTTGAGAATTGAGGAATGAATTTTGGGGGGTGTGTTGGTGATTTTGGGTTGTTTGGTTTGAGAGGTAAGGGAAATAAGGGTTGGTCGAGTGGGCCTTTTGGGGTTGGGCTTCGGTGGTGTTTCAGTTGGGCCTGGTCGGGTTTGGCCGACTGGGCCCTATTTTTTTTTGTGGGATTTTGGTTGATTTTGTTTTGGGTAGAAATTATTTTGGGTTGGGAAATAAAATGAGTTATGGATTTAAAATATAAAAGGGGTTTAATATTAAAAATGCTTTGAAGAAATGTAAATTATTTAAAATAAGATATAACGATATGATAATAATAAAATATAATATTTGCGAAATGCTTAATGCTTAATAAAAAATGAAAATGCGATGCAATTTTTCGAAAATAAAATGACATAGAATATTAGGGTAAAATTATGATTATGATTTTAAAAAGGCAAAATGATAGTAAAATGTGAATAATAATAATAATAAATAATAATATTGAAAATAATATATATTAAAATTATTTTTTGAGGTGTAAAAAATATATAAAATTGCAAATAAATCAGAAAAGACGGGACAAAATTGGGTGTCAACAAATGCCCCTCTTTGGCCGAAGACGATGGAAGAGTTTTCAGCCAAAGAAGTTGACTGAGTAGCCAATTTTTTCATGATCATCAGGCTTTGAACGAGGGGTAGGGATGCACGGGTAGAGATAGAACTTTGAGAGAGAAGAAATTGGAAAAATTGGTGCAGATTCAAGAAATATTGCCCAGTGTCGAATTATGATGACACTGGTTGCAGATGTGGCGAAATAATGGGGGAACGACGGAACGACGTTCGAAGTACTTCCCCAATGCAGATGATGCCGTTGCATAGGCGTAATGAGATGACGTCGTTGCTTAGACATTATGCAGATGGCGTCGTTGCATAGGCGTGATTGAAATTAAAATATCCGCATTAGAAGGTGGATGCCTGATTGAAATTAAAATATCCACATTAGGAGGTGGGCGCCTGATTGAAAATAAAATACCCGCATTAGGAGGTAGGCGCCTTATTTAAATTTAAAATACCGCATTAGGAGTTGGGTGCCCTATTGAAATTAAAATACCCGCATTAGGAGGTGAGCGCCTTATTTAAATTAAAAATACCAGCATTAGGAGGTGGGTGGCTGATTGAAATTAAAATACCCGCATCAGGAGGTGAGTGCCTGATTGAAATTGAAATACCCGTATTAGGAGGTGGGTGCCTGATTGAAATTGAAATACCCGCATTAAAAGGTGGGTGCGTGATTGAAAATAAAATACCGGCATTAGGAGGTGGGTGGCTGATTGAAATTAAAATACCCGCATAAGGAGGTGAGTGCCTGATTGAAATTGAAATACCCGTATTAGGAGGTGGGTGCCTGATTGAAATTGAAATACCCGCATTAAAAGGTGGGTGCGTGATTGAAAATAAAATACCGGCATTAGGAGGTGGGTGCCTGATTGAAATTGAAATACCCGCATTAGGAGGTGGGAGCTTGAGTGAAATTCAAATATCCGCATTAGAAGGTGGGCGCCTGATTTAAATTAAAAAAATACCCGCATTAGAAGGTGGTCGCCTGATTGAAATTAAAATACCCGCATTAGAAGGTGGGCGCCTGATTGAAATTGAAATACCCGCATTAGAAGGCGGGCGCCTGATTTAAATTAAAAATACATGCATTAGGAGGTGGGCGCCTGATTGAAATTAAAATACCCGCATTAGGAGGTGGGTTCCTGATTGAAATTGAAATACCCGTATTAGAAGGTGGGTGCATGATTTAAATTAAAATACCCGCATTAGAAGGTGGGTGCCTGATTGAAATTGAAATACTCGCATTAGAAGGTGGGTGCCGAATTGAAATTAAAATACCCACATTAGGAGGTGGGTGCCTGATTGAAATTAAAATACCCGCATTAGGAGGTGGGCGCCTGATTTAAATGAAAAATATCAGAGTAGATGAGAATATGACCTTGTAAGTCGAAATACTGTTCTTCGCATGGACATAATGACATCTTTGTACAGTCGCAAAACAGGAAAGTGATCCTTATGGTGAGTTGTGATGCGGGAATTATTCGCGAAATTAAGCATCATGTCACGGCTTCCCGCCTTTGTCAAACTGAAGACCTGCACTCAAATAAATTCGTGAGTTTGGGGGGAGGGGCGATTGATTCGCGTTGACTTTGTAGCTTTGGCTCTTGACGCTTGCAAGTTCAGACTGGTTTGTAATGAAGACTTATTTTCCCGACGTTTTTCCATGTCCATTGGCGTATTCTTGCGGTGAACCCTTAAAATTTGCCCCAGTTTCTGGTATATGTGAATGTGCTGAACTTCCAACTGGACAAAACCGAGTTTGTGTGGGCAGCTTGCTTGTCCTATTAAGACGATCATGTGGACCTATTGCGTTGTGTGCAAGATAAGGGAACAAAAATTTTCAATGGTGTGACCGAAGCCGATATAGGCCGCATACGTATTCCAACGAGGGAAATCAGGTCATAACGTAGTTCATGCAAGGAAAAAGTGACTGTGAAGTTTTTTTTTTCAAAAATGGGACCGAAGCCGATGTGGCCGCCTACGTATCCCGCCGAGTGAATCAGGTCATAACATAGTTCATATTGCGAAGGAGATTTGTAAGGGTTTTCTAAAAATGGGACCGAAGCTGATGTGGCCGTCTATGTATCCCGCCGAGGGAATCAGGTCACAACGTAGTTCATGTAGAAAGGGAATGGAAATCAAATTTTGGGTTGTTTATCCGAGACTCTGTGGGAAAAAGGAATTTGAGTTTGTAGAATGTTTTTTGGTAAAAGAGAGTGATTAGAGTTTGAAAAATGATGCAATATTATTTTGCAAGGTTTTTGATGTTTTTGAAAATATGAAAAAGACATAATCATAACTTGACTTCAGTTGGTACCAACAATTAGTATTGTGCTTAGGGGCTCCTATTATTGCTTTCTGTCTACCGAGACTGACTCCAGGTAATTCCTACAGCTTCAGATGCTACCTCAGACATACCTAAGTATCGACACTTGCTTCAAGCAAAGGTTTTCGACCTATATGTATCCTCATGTTTTAAATGCCCTCACTAAAAGAAAGTCTCTTCCTCAGATATATTTCAATATTTTGAACTTTGAGACATCTAGAGAAGTACACTCACACTCAGAAAGATGTTCAATGCATTTAATTGTGGTACCATAGGCTTGGCCGTCATGTGAGTATCCACTAATGTGATAACCCTCTAAATAGGATCATGTAGGGCTTGTTATGGGTTTGTAATGTAGGCTTGGGGAAAGGAAAGGATATCATTTGGGTAAGGAGTGACTAATCCTTCCTTGAGCGTTGGAATATGTCCGCGCTTGGTATTTGTGTGCCTTGATGCCGATCTGCTTCTTTTTTCCCCTTTGTTTTGTACCGACTTCTTTTGAATATTTCGTTTGGAGCTTTTTCCCCTTTTCGGAGGTATGTCCTCATTTTTTATTTTTTTTTATTGTCGGGCTTTTTGACTTCTTCTTTGTGTGAAGTCGTCCTTTTGTTTTGTTTTCTTTTCCTCTTTTGGGAACATTGCAACTTCAACTCGGATCTTTTTAGAAATTTACACATTTCTGATGCGCTCAAGGAGGTCGGGCCAAGAGAGGGATAGTGCGTGTATGCACTTAGAAAGGATATAGGCATAAGATGTGGTTGTTAAAAGAATAGGCTTTAGGTTCAAAGGGGAAGTGCTACGGATAATGTTATTTGGTATGTTGGAAAAGCTCAAATGGATCAAAGAAAGCCTACGATCCATTTTCTATTCCAAGTGTTACTCAGGATTTCGCCTCAACAAATATTCGAGCCAACTTCTAGATCACAATGCAATGCAATTGAATTTATTCTAAAACTCACCACACAATGCGCATGAAACGATGAGGTTGGTTTTGTTCATATCTTGG
The DNA here is from genome assembly GCA_034509755.1 of Anisodus tanguticus. Classification (NCBI taxonomy): domain Eukaryota; kingdom Viridiplantae; phylum Streptophyta; class Magnoliopsida; order Solanales; family Solanaceae; genus Anisodus; species Anisodus tanguticus. The sequence goes on along the minus strand of CM067561.1, from coordinate 19,497,432 downwards.
AAGCATACAAACCAAATTTTCAAGTGTCACCACAGGCGTGAATGAGAGGTACCAAAAGAATCTATAGTTTACCATGAAGTTAATCTTCTCCACTTGTTCTTCCCTATGCACACTCCTAATTGTGTTGGTATCAACCAAGACAATCAATGATGCTTAAAAATTTTTTGTACTTTTTTTTGAATAAATGGTACCGAACCCAAGTAGGGCTACCTACGTATCTCATCTTTGACGAGAATCAGGTGCGCGTAGTTCGTTTAGACATGTTATAAAAATGCATGTCTGAAAAAAATTAATCCACGATAGGATAGTAAGAGTAAAAACTGTATAAAAGAAATGATTGTCCACCATGGGACGAATGCAAAGTAAAATGACTGTCCATGATAGGATGAATACAATGAAAAAATGATTGTCCCAATAGGGTGAATGTAATGAAAAAATGACTCTCCATGACAGGATGAATGAAAAGATGAGTAAGCCAGATATGTCCCTTTCTAAGGTGGACAAGGCGAGTACATCCATTGTTAATGTGGATGCGGAAGTATGTCCCTTTCTAAGGTGGACAGAGAAATGCGTCCCTTTTTCAGGTGGACAAAGAAGTGCATCCCTTTGGCAGGTTCGTTCTGCAAGGACTAGATTTACATTTTTAGCGGTGTTGAACCTGAGATGGGTTACCTACGTATCACACCATATGGTGAGAATCAGACACTCGTAGTTCGTGAATATATGTTGTAAAAATGTATGATATAGAGGAATTATGTAACGAAAATTAAGCATATCAGTTGAATTTGCAAATACGTAAAAAAAAAACAAAAGTATAGACAAACTCAGAGTGATGCCTCGTTGAATCTGGTGTTGGTTGACTTCTTTCGGTCAAAATATCTCCCGGTTACCTTTGTGAAGACTTTTTGCTTTGTTCTTTCCTAGAGTACCTCTAGGGATTATGTTTTAGAATGATCGCCCTCGACTGTTTGCGAGGACGGTTTTCCTGCAAAAATAAAAGCACTGGGTGAAAGGAGGAAAGTCACGAAAAGAATAATAATAAAATGTGGAAATGTGACAGTATAGTTAAAGACTCCCCTGATTGATTTGTTCGGACTGGAGGTTGGATGACTTCTTTAAGTCAAAGTACTTCCTGGTTATCTTTGTAAAACTTTTTTTCCTCCTAGAGTATCTCCAGGGATGATGTTTTATAATGACCACCCTCGATTGTTTGTGAGGACGATCTTCCTGCAAAAATGAGAGAAATAGGTGAAAGTAGGAAAGTCGCAAAAATAATAAAATGTAGGAGTGTGACAGTATGGTCAAAGACTCTCTTGATTGCTTCACAAGGTCCGAGTCTTGATGTTCAAGAACGATTTATCCTCGGGTGGTGACACAGTTTCCGTCCCGTGGACCAAAAGATATGGCGTTGCCCCAGTAGAAGTTTTGATTGTAGTGCGATAGCCCAAAAAGGCAAAGGGCAAAGGGCAAATGTTCATGCCTAGAGTTGCAAGCGACATGTCATGATGTGTACAGAGTTGAAGCGGGAATTATTGCATTAATCAATATGTACAGAGTGAAAAGCAGAAAAATAGCAAACAAATTGTGCGAAAATTAAATGCACGTCCTAAAATGCATGGGGCTTCTCCTGTGCCAGAGGTGAGCCTAAACGCCAAATATGCGAGACTATGACAGATTAATCCAAGCTGTTAAATTGCTATGCTTTTGTCGGAAATGAAGACAAAATGAATGTACATTGTCCAATTTCGGCATGTCATGATTAGGCTTGGATTCGTCTATCATTATTACGCTTCACATAATATGCCGATGGGTCGTTGGGTCTTAAGACCCGTCGACAATTTGGTGGATTTCTTAATTGTGGAGTCGATGCCAAGTATTGACCCACCTAAGGTGTATGTATGCATGACTTATGGTCCGGACACTCCGCGCATACGCCATCTCTCCTAAAATTTGGAAGTTTGAAAGAAAATTTGCGGGTGTGCGAAACACACCTCGCGTGTATGTGTGATAGTGTCAATTTTCCGAAGTGGAAGAAATATGAGCGGATTGCCAATTTAAGAAAAAAGGTAAAAAAAAGTAGCAATTAAAGCAGTTAAATATACAAAGTTTCAAAAAGGAAACAATTTAAAGCAGTAGATCAAATAAGGAGCAAAATAAAGCTCAATAATAATTAACCTGGATTTGCTATGGTTAAGAACCTGAAACTCCCAACGGAGTCGCCATGCTGTCGCACCCGTTTTTAACCGCGGCTCGCGACGTGATGGGTCGATTCCCTCTGGATTGGATAAAAATACTTTGTTGAGGAGTCGTCACCTAATTATTCTAAGATGAATTAAGGCACATGAATGTTAACTAAATGCTTCAAAATAACTCCGGTTTTATGGTCTGTGAAACTAATGAGATTCTAGGTAAGGGTTCTTTATTATCCTAAAAGGAAGGGGTTAGGCATCCTTTACAATCCGCTAACTTGCGGTTATCTGCTCAAACTCATGTTAGTAATTATGCTAAGAAAAAATACATGTTTTTTTACAAGTATAAAAATAACGTTGCAAGTAGTTAATAAAAAGATGCATTTTGTACAAATATGCATTTGTATGACATTAAAAAATACATGTAAAGTTTAAAAAGTATGCATTTGTATGGAAATTGATAAAAATATATGCAAAGAGATTTTTGGATAAAATATGCATTTGTATGGCATTGCTTATATATATATATATATATATACAAGATGATTTAGTAAGAAGAAAAAACAACTTATTAGTAATGCAAGGAAAGTGACATTTTAAAAGTCATTTTAAATAACGAATCAGATAAAAATAAGACTATTTCGTATGATTAATAGTGTGAGAAAAAGGTGACCAATAGTTTTGAAAATTTTGAACAGTTCAAAAATAAGCTAGCGCTTTAAAGTATGGGCGGCGAACTAAAAATAAATAAACTGACGTTTTGAGAGTACGAGCAACGGGCCTAAAACAGATAAACTAGCGGTTTCCGATTTTAAATCTACTCTTTCTAGATTATTAATTATAAGTCTACATATTCTAAACATTTCGATAATTACACAAGTACAATAAATATTATTACAATACAAAATAAAATAAAGCTGAATTAAAGAAAATAAAGCAACAACAAAATAAATAATCTCTGAGGGGTATCTTTGTCTTCTTTAACTGTGTTCCTCGCAAGCTGTCAAGAACAAACGGTTAGAAAACAGTTGAATATAAATAAACTTCGGATCCGTATCCAAAACAATAAATGTTTTGATTACGGAGGGCTCAGACTTAAATTTTGAAAAGATCATTCCAATCACGTCGTGGTTGCGAACATATGACTCGTTGGTCATTTTAGTTGTTTGCCTACCGAACGTGTTGGTCTCTCGGGTGAAAAAGATTTAAGTTTCATCCTTGTCCAAAAGTTTTATTTTCGTCTTTCAACTGTGGAGGCCTAAAAAATTGACGGATATTTTTTCATCGGCCAGTGTAGTATCATGTTCAAATCAGCAAAATAATACCAAAGCCGTAAAACCGAAACCGAGAAATAATTTCCGAAGGGACACGACCACGAATTCAATTTCATCGGCCTAAGGGTAGCATTTGTTCAAATCAGTAAAATAACAAAATAGCCGCGAACGTTCAAATACCAAAATAAACCAACAATCCACAATTAAAGTGTCCGGCCTGAATTCTGAAATTTCCAAACCGAAACAGAACTTGAAATGCTCCTGAAAATCCGACCCGACAGAACAGTGACCCGACCTGGAAAACGATGACAAAACAGTAAAGTGTTAGGTATTTCGACCTAGTTCTGAAAAACATACCCGGACAAATGACCCAGATTTCGGATCGACCCGACCCAGAATCAATTTATTGGGATTTTTCAGATAACCAACAACAAAATATCAAACACGAAAATCTGGAAATTTATTCAAACCGGGCTGGCCTGACCCGACCCGGATCGCTGACCCGACCCGAATAGGAAATCTCGACACGAATAAGTTTTTCCCAAATTTCAGATAACTAACAACAAAATATCAAACACCAAAAATCTGAAATTTATTCAAACCGGGTTGGCCTGACCTGATCGGAACCCGACCCGAATAAAAAACAGACCTGAATAGAATGAAAAATTGCATATTCTTCTCACCAAAAATCCAACAATATTTTCAAACTCCTTTAGATGAAGAACAACATAAAATAGAGAAAAAAAATACTCTTAAGAAGATTTCAAATTTTGAACTCCGGAATCTTCTCAATAGTGAAGAACAACACAAACAAAATACAATACCACCTTTTAGAAGATTTCGAATTTCCAAAACTTGAATATAAATTTCAGACCTAAAAATCGACCAAAATTCGGACCGAAACCCCCCCCCCCCCCTCAAAACAACCCAAAGGGATGTATTTATAGCTCACTATTGAGACCCTAATGACTAAGATTTGAAATTCGAATTCAAAGCAAAAGGCTGAAAATATGACGGTTTTCCCAGTAATTTTTGAAAAGGAAGAGACAATGATAAAGGGTATGGATTTAGGCCTTTACCCATCGATTTTGAACATGCAACGAGCTTTGAACCGGAAGCTCTTCGAGTTCACCTTTCGCGGACAACAGGTTATGACTGCTTTAATGTCTAAAAAAAGGGAAAGATGATAGGTGAGGTGATGTGATGGTAGGTGATGGTTTCTTCCATGGCTAGGCTAGGGGTGAGGGAGAGGCGATTATCCGGCGGTCCATTGGGTGTAGCAGCGGTTTCTTGGTTGTTTGGTTGAGAATGGAGGAAAGGATTTTAGGGGGTGTGTTGGTGATTTTGGGTTGTTTGGTTTGAGGGGTAAGGGAAATAAGGGTTGGTCGAGTGGGCCTTTTGGGGTTGGGCTTCAGTGGGGTTTCGGTTGGGCCTGGTCGGGTTTGGCCGATTGGGCCCTATTTTTTCGTGGGATTTAGGTTGATTTTGTTTTGGGTAGAACTTATTTTGGGTTGGGAAATAAAATGAGTTATGGGTTTAAAATATAAAAGGGGTTTAATATTAAAAATGCTTTGAAGAAATGTAAATTATTTTAAATAAAATATAACGATGTGATAACAATAAAACATAATATTTGCGAAATGCTTAATGCTTAATAAAAAATGAAAATGCAATGCAATTTTGCGAAAATAAAATGACAGAATATTAGGGTAAAATTATGATTATGATTTTAAAAAGGCAAAATGTTAGTAAAATGTGAATAATAATAATAATAAATAATAATATTGAAAGGGACACAATTGGGTGTCAACACATACCACGCTCGAGGGGCATGTTTCAAATCATAGAGTGATGATATACATACTGAGAGGCTGTTGGATGGACGAAACCAGGCGGCTAGTGCATATAAACAGTTTCTTTCAGATCACCATGTAGAAAAACATTCTTCACATCAAGCTGATGAATAGGATAGTGCTTATCCCTAGCAATACTTAAAACTGTGCGAACGGTAACCGGTTTCACAATCGGACTGAATGTCTCACCATAATCAATGCCTTCCTACTGATTAGTATCATTAGCCACAAGTCTCTCACTGTATCGCTCTAAGTCACCAATGTCTCTAAATTTGTGACGATATAGCCACATGCATCGAATCACATTCACCCCCTCTGGTCTAGGAACCAAATTTCAGGTGTGTTGTTTTGTTAAAACGTTAAATTTCTCATGCATGGCTGCATTCTAGTCTGGGTCAAGTTTGGTTAACTTTGGGTTTTTGGGAATTGGGGATATGTTTTGTGTGGAGGGGTTAAATTAGACTTTGAGTTTGAAAATCCCGTGTTGGGAACGAGTTTAAGGTGTGAAGGGACAGGGACAGTGTCAGTATTAGTGTTTGGGATCGGGGCAGTGGGTACTGTGTTGGGCCAGGAGTGATCTAGGTGGGAGTAGGTACTGTTCTGGGCTGAGGATTTGGTGGTGACTGGTTGTGAGATGTAGCAGCGGACTGGGGTAACACCGGGATTGGAAGATCCGACGGGGTGGCAGATGTGTAGCTGGTGATGCCGGAACAATTGTTGTGACATCAGAAACCGTTGGAGGGGCATAGGGTCCGATATCGGAGGAAACACAAGTGGGTATTTAAGACCGAGATAGGGCATGGAGGTGGCCGGTGTTGGCAGCAACGGGTGGCACTAGTGTCGGAGGTGGCAGACGATTAGGGATGCGGCCGCCGATGACGGCAGAGCTGACGGGATATTTTGGGGAGGGGAGACCTGGACGGCCTGTAGTGGAAGACCTGAAATGGCCAGGAGGGGAGATCGTGGCTAGAATGCCGGTGGTGGCAGTTGGTGCGTCTGCCGCGGCCGGAACAGTGGCAGCATGACGGAATGCTTGTTGGACCGGTGATGGGTCCGAATCTTCGAGGAATTGGTAATTAGTGACTCGAATTTTTTTAATGTTGTCAAACGAAAAAACATACTCAACAAAGGTGACGTGGCGAGATATTATGATTTTGTCGGTGGAGAGTTCATAGCATAAATACCCCCTATGATTTGATGGGAAACCTAGGAAGGCGCACAGAGTAGATCTGGGTGTCAATTTATGGGGGACCGTGGATGTTAGATTAGGGTAACACAAACAACCGAAAATTTTAAGATGGTCATAGGTAGAGATTCGACGGTAGAGAATTTTGGTGGGTGTCCTATTTTGAATCGCACGGGTAGGTAAATTATTGAGAATGTGTTCTACCATTTTTAGTGCATATACCCAAAAAACGTGTGTGTGTGTGGGGGGGGGGGGGGAGGAGGGGAGATGCATGAAAAAGGAGGGTACAAATCATATTATTAATGGTTCGAAGAATTCTTTCGGGTTTTCCATTTTGAGGGGAGGTATGGGGGCATGAGAAACAAAAGATCATGACATTAGTAGCACAAAATTTATGAAATAGGGAATTATTAAACTCTCGACCATTATCACATTGAAACGATTTTATGTCTTTTTCAAATTGCGTTTTAACCAGTGTACGAAACTCAACAAATTTGGAGAACACTTGAGATTTGAGTTTGAGTGGATAGACCCAAAGAAAGTGAGAGAAATCATCCAAAAATACGAGATAATATTTGTGGCATAAGTTGCTTATTATGAGAGATGTCCATAAATCAACGTGATATCAAAGAGGGAGAAAGTAGTACTCATAGACGCCGTAAATGGTAGTCTAACGTGTTTCCCTAACTGACACGAGGAGCAACTATGAGAAAGATTCCCTTTGTTACATTGGATTAAATTTCGGTTTCTAAGAGAATAAAAAACATGAGAACCTGGATGACCAAGTCTATTATGCCACGTAGAGGGAGATATAATTGTTAAAATGGTTGGAGGAGTGACACTAGCAGCGGATGTGGGTAGGAACGGATATAGGTCCCCCTCACTATTGCATCGCGTAAGGAGTTTCCCGGTACGGAGGTCCGTTACGAAAAATCCAAACGGGTCAAAATTGATTGAGACAGAGTTATCGGTGGCAAATTTTCTGACATAAACTAGATTTTTGATGATGTTTGGGGAATAAAGGGTGTTTTTAAGAGAGAAGTGTGGATGCAGTGGTGGGGTAAGGGTGTGGCCGAATCCTTGAATTGGAATGCGATGACCACTACCGACCATAATAGATTGTGGAGTTGGTAACTGGCGCAGTTGAGGAAGATTACCTGAATTGTCGGTGAGATAAGATGTGACGCCCGTATCCATATACCACGCATTATCGGGCTGTGGACGGGTCAAGGAAGCCATTGATTTGTTCTAGGGTAAAGGATAAAATTTGAATTATTAAAAAACAATTCTGTTCTCGGGTGAATAAACCAAAAGGTTTTGTGAAGGAAGAAACAAAGGCAACCACAATTGCTTGAAGTAGACAGAGGGCACAATTTTCGACTGACAAAAGCAGCAGGAAAATAGGAACAAAGACCTTTCCTCTGCTTTTGATGACTGCAGAAGCAAAAGGACAACAGAGAAAGAGTTCTTGGTTGTTGGGTACGAAAAAAAACAGACAGACCACAGACGCAAAAGCTGAGGAGGGGCGGCTGTGGTGGAAAGAAAATAAGTAGGATTTAGGTGTTGGGCTCTGATACCATGTAGAATTGTATTAATTTCCTTTGAGGAGTCTTTCTCATTAATACAAAATATATATAGGTGTACAATATTAAATCATTCTATAATAAGAATCTCAATTCTATCATAATTATATAATATAAAATATGGTAAGTATGTACTAGTACACATGCTATTCTACATATATTGGTTTTTCTCATTTACATTCTAGTAGTAACCAATAAACACACGGGTTAACAAGTAGAAAAAGTTAGAGAAGCAAGAATGTAATTCACTACTTAACATTCATTAATTACAAATAGAAAACAAAAGTTTCTACATGAAAAAGAAATCAATTATGAAAAGTACAAGTATAATAGTATAGTAACTCTACCCTCCTAAACCTCATTTGTAAGATTACACCGGATATGCTATTGTTATTGTAATCACTTTAGTTTTTTTAGAGTTCCGTTCCTCTTTATTTGTTTAATTTAAAGAAATTTTTAATGGATTGATGGAATGAGAACATGTATTCTAAATGAACTGCTATAAATGCTAAATTAGGAATTGGATGTTGAAAAATTCACAAAATCGACCCGAATGACTTTTGGTGTGAAATGACTATAGAAAAGTTCCGTGAAAAAAATGAATAAAGAAAAACTACTTTCTTATATACCTAATTTTCAATAACTGCAGTGATCGTCTGAGCAACCAACTCGCATATGAATTTAAGAAAACATAAAAGATATAAAGGAAAGGAATTTAAGACAAGTCCAGTCTGCATATGAAAAAAGTTCAGAAGATTGAAATATAAAAGGAGGAAATGAAATACAACAATTACTAATAATAACATGTCATACAAAATTCTCAACTCTGCTTACTACTTGATCACTCTTTCTATGTCTTCCTTCTTGCCATTGATGTAGAATTACCATCAAAGAAATCATCAATCAATGTTTCAATATCCTCTGGCTGATACTTTATATACTTCTCTGCTTGCTTTGGATTGTCCAAATACTGTCTAAATCTCCCAAAAAATGACCTATAAGCTGGAATCACCAATGCTGATATTGAAACACGAAGCTCGGATTGAAGTTGCTCGTCGCTAACAACCCAAGTGCTTTGTGTCCTATGGATTTCATCGAACATCGCGTTGAAATTCTTGAACCTCTCTTTAACTGTCGTCTTCGCGACTTTCCCGTGTACTTGCATCCCATCATGGCTTAAAATTTGCAGTACTTTACCCCATGTTTCCCTTTGGTAATTCTTGTGGTATTGCCTAACGATCGTTGATCTTCTCCTGCACCACGTATCGCCCATCACTTGGTGGATCTCCGCGGACCCTTTCACTTTTTGTAAAATGTACCTGCCATTGTTCATTAGGAAAATGTGGCATAACGCGGGGTCCCTGTACAGGTTTGATTTTGCCTCGAGATTCGTGTCCAAAAGGTCCATTGTCGTCACGAGTTGTATTGAGAATGGCATTGTCCCGGCTACTTTTTCGGAGCAATGCGGGCTTTCGCTCTCTGTTTCTACCTCCAATGTTGGTTTTAATTTTGCAGGGGATTTGGATTGCTCTAATTTTACATGTTGCTGGAAAATGTGCTCTAGGGTAACTTTGTACTCACATGCATATTTTAGGTAATTCATGACGTAACGCGTTAGCGGGTGCACTGCCCCGCCAGGGACAGGTGTCCTCGCTACGTCATTTTTTATGGAATTTTCCAAATCGCAGAATATGCTCACGGCTGCTTCCCCTAACCTGTCCGCGGTAGCTTGAATCTCGGAATTCAATTCGTTCTCACATTCGTTGGAACACGAGTTGTTGATCGATGGAATTAGATCACGCGTAGCTTCATACATGTCTAGGTATTTGAAGAGCTTCTCCGCGGAGCGTTTGGTCATTGTCACAGCCTCAGCAAAGTCAAGAAGCTGAATGACAATGGCGCGGGCCAGGTTGCTAAATAGGCTTTGAGAAATCGTTGGAGACTCGGAGAAAACAGAGTCCCCGAGTCTCTTTTCCCCGGGGAACAGAGTCGTTGAGCAACTTTTAACGACTCTGATCCACCTTGTAATCTCTCCTTCTAAAGAATCCCATGACATTCTTTGAACATCCTCCATGTTAATCTTCTCGAATTCGAGCTTTTTCAATTGTTCACCAAATGCATTTCTCCTCGAGATTGAGTACACTTGACAACATTCTGTTTCATAGCCAGCCAAAATCATGACGGAGGCGATTCGATTCATTCTTGTCACCGCGTCCGAAGGAAACGAGGGATATTCCTCGTCTCCACTGGATTCCGAAAGGGTCAGAACACATTGTTCCCCATCTACTAATAGCCCGTTTGAATTGAAGGAAGAATTTTTATGAACTTTATTAACATTGGAAGAAGAGTCTTTCGAATCTTCTAACAAGGTTCGTAGCTCTTCTTCCAGGAATGCCATGGCCCGTTGCAGGACCATGCTCGTTCTGTTCAACGACCTGGTGGTCGTTGAACCTGAAGGAAATTCACTCAAGGAATTCGTCAACTTGGATAACCGTGACACCACTTCTAAGAAAAAGTAGTCCTCCTCCGTCATCTTGCAAAATTTTGTGGCTGAACTTTCACAAGCATTGTGCTTGATGATCTTCGACTCGATTATTTTGGAGAAAGTCTCGACTGCGTCAGGGACTTCAGGAGGATTTGATTTATCGTGACATGTGGAAAGTTCATCGAGGAATCGATCAATATCTTCGGATAACTTCTGAACATCCTCATTGCGATGCTCCAACTCTTCATGGCTGTTCTTTCTAGAGTGTGGATCGGTCGACGCGGTCGGATGAGGTGGTTTCGGGCTGCCTGTAAAGCTGCCATTTTTATCTAGGTGATTCTTCACCATTTTTGCTATAATGAATTTCAAGATCAAGAAAAATAGAAAGGGATAGATTGGAAAACTGTAATTGAGAATGAAAAGAATGATGTTTGGTACTTGTGATAGAGCGAGTTTATGGGAATATAGGTTTAATTTTCGGAAGATTGGTTGGTAACAAGTTGACTATTGACCCGGTTAACATGCTTATAAATTTGTGCTTCTCACGACTTATATTTGTGTTAAGCATGATTGGATTGCATTTTCTTAGTAATGGCTCTGCACTGCTTTTGCATTTTAATTATTGTTAATAATATAGTTAGCATAACTACTTACTAGTCCACAAAAACTAAACGGAATATTCATTAAGAGTCAACCGCCGAGGTTGCGCCGGAGGTATACCCTTCGTATTTATCTTAGAGTTTTTTAGGGTTCGAATCCTGAGAATGAAATCACATGTGATAGGGAGCGGTAATAATCTAACCCCTAGTTTGGATATTTGCATTCTGAATTATGTTTTGAGCATGTTTATATGTTGGGATTACTAATTATGACTTGTTGGGATAACTAATTATGACTTGTTGGGATGACCCTCGAGGAGTTTGGACGAGTGTAAGATCAATATTGAGCTGAAAAACCGTGTCGATGCAGTTTTACTAAGTGACAAAATTAACTCAAATCCGCCCAATTCGTCTGGTATTTTTATAGGTAAGGGCATGATATGTTTGTTGAGTTGACCCACCGGGTGAACCCAAAATGAGCTTATCTCTCTCCATCTACTTAGACCTGTCCAAAGTTCGGGTCAGGGCACTTTTTTTTTTTGCTGGCCTGACCCTGACCCTATTTTAAAACAAAAATTCCGACGCTGGCCCTGACCCTTCGAGGACCCTACGGGTCACGGGTCGACCCTGACCCGCTCTACAAAACTAAATAAAACAGTAAGCAAAAATACATCATAATCAACATCACGATAATTCATCACGAATTCACGATAATTCAAAGTTTCAAACCAACATCACGCACGATAATTACAAACCAACAGTAAGCAAACATCAGCAACATAAGCAAACAATGCAATTACAATAATTCAAATTAACAGTAAGCAAAAAATAAATAGTCTTCTTCATAATCATAAATTAATTACAATAATTCATTCAACATCATCATAAGCATCGTCATCGTCATCATCACTAGATTCTTCTTCGTTTGCCCCTTCACCTACATAAGTAAAAAATAACTATTAATAAATCAAAAATAATATAAATTATTTTAAAAAGATAAATATATATATGTATACAATATACCTTCCGCAAGAACCCAATCACGAAGGCAAACCAAAGCTTGCACAATTTTTGGTTTCAAAAAACTTCTAGTAGCTGATATTGTTTTCCCACCAATGCTAAAAGCAAATTCAGATGCTACAGTTGAGACATGAATGGTTAAGAGATCACGAGCCATTACTGCGAGAATTGGATATCGAGCTGAAGACTTAAACCAAAAGTCCAAAATATCGAAATCATCATCCCTTGGACGATTTGGTTCCTCTAAATACAATTCCAACTCACTCTTACCAACTGCATTATTTTCTATCTCTGTAGTCACAAATACATCATAATCTTCAAAATCCGATAAAGTATCTTGAATAATAAAATTGCCACCACTAGTACCATATCCATCTACACTATTATGTATATTTGTGTCACTATCAATGGCCTTTTTATACTCCTCAAACCATACCTTAATAGCGTTCATGATACGATCAATGTGCTTTTGACAACCTTCATCCCCATGCATCTTAACAATACAATACTTTAAAAATGTCATTTTATATCGGGGGTCCATAAGTGTAGCACAACTCAATGGAAGGTTATACTCACTCCAATACTTGTTAAATTTGCATCGCATATCACTTAACATATCACCTAAAAAGTTATCTTCACTCCTAGAAAGGTCAAGCAAAGCTTTATAAACTTTCCATACTCCTAAAATATAAGAATTAGAAGTGGGATGCTTTGAAGCTGAAAATAAGTTAGTCACATCATAAAATACTTTTAAAAACTTGTGAACTTGACTGACTTTGTCCTAAGAATTAAGTGGAGGAACCAATTCCTTAACCTTCACATCTCTAGCAGCAACATATATGAACACATCCTTGTAGTGAAGGACACGATCCATCAATATATAGGTAGAGTTCATCTCACAGGAGTATCAAGTCTAAACCTTTTAGCAACTCGCAAGTTAAACATTTTTTCAGCAATGTCAAAAAAGTTTTTTCGTCTAGTGGAAGACCTATCAATGCACTTTACCATATTTCTAATGCTCTCAAGTATTTCTCCAATATGATTCAATCCAGATTGCACAATTAAATTCAAAATATGTGCACAACATTGAACATGAAAAAAACTTCCACCATCAACAAGACAATGCTTGGAAAGAATATGACTTTTAATCAATTTCATCATCAAAAAGTTATATGTAGCATTATCAGTTGTGATTGTAAGAACTTTGTGCTCCAAGTTTCATTGACCCAAAAACAAGATTAACTCATCAGAAATACAAGTAGAATCATATGGAGGAACCAATGACCTAAATCTTATGATTCTTTTTTGCAAACACCAATTAGAATCCACAAAGTGGGCAGTCACACATATATATTCTTCCCTAGTATATTTGCATTTCCAATTATCAGTTTTCAAACATACATTTCCAGGAGCCTTAGCAATAAACTCTTTCAAATTATCCTCTCCTTCAGAAACATGGCAAATAACTCTCTCGTGGCTGTTTGTCTACTAAAAGGTTTAAATTGCGGGTTTAACCTTCTATCCATTCTCCTAAATCCTCTCTTTTGTACTGTAATAAATGGACGCATTTCTTCAATCAAATAAAACATGATAGCTATTCTACTCTCAGAATCATCATACTTAACTTTATTTAAAATAGTGGAACCATCAACATTAGTTTTGATAGACAACATGTATTGTTTAATATCTTGATGCATCTTATGAGGACATCTTTCTAAATGACGTTTCAAATGCGAAGTTCCATGCTTACTATTAGTAGTCAACTCACGCTTACAATGATTGCATCTAGCTTTAGTCATCTCCGAGTTAGCCCCATTAATTTTCTCAAAATTCAGTCCAAACTCCAGATTATTTTTTCTTCTTTAAAAATTGATTATATTCAATAAAACCATCATGTGTTTCTTTTGCTATAGATGCATTAGAGGTACCTGTAGAATTGGCGTTGCTATTTTCGTTAGCCCGTTCCATATTGTAATTGAATTTTGTCAAATAAGAAATTATAAAATTAATCACAACGGCAAAAATTACAAAATACAGCGGCAGAAATAACAAAATTAATCACAGGAGACATAGGCATTAATACAAAATTACAAATACAGCGGCAGAAATTACAAAATTAATCACAAGTATATTGTAAATTTCACAACCCCAACAGGTAATTTTTGGCTTTCAATAATCTAATTTCGATGCAGATAGTAGATGCAGAAAGCAGAAACATAAAGCAGATGCAGATGCAGAAAGCAGAAAGAATATCAAAGAAAGCATATGCAAAAACCGGCAGAAATTACAAAATTAATCACAGGTATATTGTAAATTTCACAACCTCAACAAGTGATTTTTGGCTTTGAAGAATCTAATTTCGATGCAGAAACCAGATAGCAGATGCAGAAAGCAGAAACAGAAAGCAGATGCAGAAAGCAAAAAGAATATCAAAGAAAGCATATGCAAAAACGGTAGAAAGCTGAAAGCTTTTCAACACCAACAAAAGGAAGAAAGCGTAGAAGAAGCCCAACAAATTTTATTATCTGTGAAGCTCACATGCAGAAAGCAGATGCAAAAACCGGCGTAGTAGAGAAGAACAAACGGGAGAAAGATGGCGTAGAAGAAGCTATTGCAGAGAAAGAATGGAACTTACCTATGAAATGAATGAAAACTTACCTATGAATTGCATAGACCGGATTGAAGTGGAGAGGATTGCGGTGTGGCGATTGTAAGAAATGAAGGGTTGCGGCTGTTGAAGGTTATCCCTTCACTTATATAGTGAAGGGTTAAGTGACGGGTCACTGGTCGGGTCACTGTACGGGTCGGGTCAGACGGGTAAAATTTTTTGACCCTGACCCTGGTTTTTTCGGGTCAGGCCGGGCCGGTCCCCGACCCGATGGACAGGTCTACATCTACTTAAGGATTACATAATAATTACTATTAATCATTAATTCTAAGTTGAAGTACCTAATAGACTATAAAGTTCCGCCCCACTCCCCACCCAATAGTTAAAAGAAGCTGAAATGGATCTGAAAATATTGGTTGTTGTATAACTTTTTAAAGATGCTTTGGTACTGATTAATCCGTGAAATTTCATATGATGTGTTCAAGATATATATTACAGTCAATCTTTTTAAACTAAGTTTTAATAAAGAATATTGGAATAATACCACAAGTAAACTTTTTTACTAAAGTTTGATTGAAATTTGTAAAAAGTGAAACTTTTTTATCTCAAAGGTAGTGTCATTGCCTTGTTATGGAGTTTTATCATTGAACAAAAGAATGGGAAAAGTAAAAGAAAGGATAAGCAGTGGCACCACTCGTTTTCTATTGCATCATTTTAGGCCACATTGATATTTTAAGTAGAACAAAGGGCTAATGGTGGTCCTTTATTTTTTTTAGTAGAACAAAAGAGGTTGGATGATGTTGGGTGGATTGAGTTATGATCCGTTGTTTGACCCATTTGACCAAGCAAACTTTGGGCGGATGGATAATAACTCCATGCTTGAGATATCAAGATCTTGGGAAACATTTTCATTTTAGAGTCATTATCTATAA
The DNA here is from genome assembly GCA_034509755.1 of Anisodus tanguticus. Lineage (NCBI taxonomy): Eukaryota > Viridiplantae > Streptophyta > Magnoliopsida > Solanales > Solanaceae > Anisodus > Anisodus tanguticus. The sequence continues at coordinate 19,481,703 of CM067561.1, read as the reverse complement.
GGTACCTATAAATTGAATCAATACTAACATGTGGTTAAACAGTCAAGAGATTGTCAGCTAATTTAACTACCGGGTGTTAACAACAATAACATATCCAGTATAACACTACCCGTGTTAACATAAAATTAAAAATGCTTAATTCTGATAATTTCAAAAGATTTAATATGCATAAAAGTATATTTATAAGATAATTTTAGACTTACTCAAACTTGTATTTTCTTCCTAAAACATATATAGTCTTTGTTTAGCAATAACAAATAAATAGGTAATTCCATAACCTCTACAAGTTTACATACCATTGATGACAATAGAGAGCTGATATAGTATTTATACAAAGAACCTATTGGATGATCACCACAACATTCCTAGAGATAGCTTGCCCATGTAGTTCTTATTCGATTGAGTTACGCTTGGTTTCAGTGAGTGAAAAGTCCCTCCTCTATCTCCCATGTAAAACTACCAGAGTAACATGTTAAACATGGTCTAAGAAACATTCGTTTAAGTACCAGTGCACTTCTCAGAATATAAACAACAAATTCAATCTCTTCTTTTGTTCCATAAAATCCATCGAGTGTCACTTCTTTTAGCTCAGTGTAATATATGGGAGATAAAGGAGGCCTTATATCACTTCCTCTTACGTCCCTTGTTGTCCTCGATTGCACTCATCCAAATAGCGAAGAAGAGGACAGGCACCTAAGAGAGGAGAAATTTTGACTATGTCAAAGTCGTACGTGAACACAAGTACCAAGGTTAGCTTCCTAAGGTTTCTAAACATATGTATCTCTATAAGGGAAGTTACTTGTCTGAGACTGACCAGCTTTTGTGGTAAAATATAGTACTAATAGGATGAAACACAGACATCAAATTGTTGTTCTCTGACTTCAAGGCTTTTATGCAGATTTTTTTGGACAATTATTCTGAACCTTTCCAATAAATTGGCGAGTACAATAGGTCACAGAAATATTGCCTTCAGAATACAATGAAGCCCTAACAACGATGTTAAATTCAAAGTTTGTACTCCCTTAATTCAACCATGAACACACAGTATGAAGTTTCTGTTGGTTGATTTTGCTCTATGGTACTTTATAAAGCAGTACGGGAAGTATTTAACTATTACAAGTATTCGAAAGGATAAATAAAGATTTCAATAATTCAACTAGAAATCTGAAAATTACAATATAACAACAAAACTGAAATTACGATTTTGTTGAAGACTGAAAAATGGAAACTGGTTTATCTCTGAGTCGAGTGTAGCACTCTGTCCTTAAGACAATATTGCCCCGTATGTATCCTTTATACGTCCCGGACAATTTGTCTCCCAAGATAAAACAAAGAATGGAACCCTTGAGCAAAGGAAACTCAAGAGCTACCGTGAAGAATATTGAGTAACGAAATGATGCTTGGAAGTTGTAGGAAGAAGATTTTTTCTGGTTGTGTATTTTCGTGCATATCAAGTGTGCTCAACAATGGTGTAAGGGGGTGTTTATATAGGTGAAGGAGGGGCTGAAAAACGCTGAAAACTCGCCTCCATAATAGCCAAATAATGGCCATTATGGAGGTAGTAAAGTCACCAACATAAATGGGAGAAAGACCAACTGTTTTGGCCATTATAGGAGGAGTAATTCACCAAAATAAATGGCCGAATTGAGTGCTTGGCATTTCTGTTTTTGACCGTCGAAATTCGATTTTCTGGAAACTTCGGGGACCAAACTGTACATCTTGAAACTTCAGGGACCAAACCGCACATCCGAAAGAATTCGGTCCAAATCGTATATCCGAAACTTCGGGATCAAACCGTACTTCGGCAAAGTTTTCGGCCCAAAAAGATAATATCGAAGGCCCACACCACGACCCCACGCCCCACAACGACCACACCCGCCCCACGACCCGTGACCCGTGAACCCGAGAACCCGAGAACCCGAACCCGAAACCCGAACCGGAACCGGACCGGACGGGCGGGCGGCGGCGGCGCGCGTGTGGTCTTTACTTGAACCGAAGCACATCTAGGTCTTCCTCCTTTAAACACATGGGATACCCCTTGGGGTCCCAAACCCCAAACCAATTTCGAGTCTTATATACACAACAATTCTTTCTTCCTCTACCGATGTGGGAGAATTACACACAATACCACACTTTCCATGCTTCAAACACCTTACTTCGTGAACCAATATCTCTTTCATTTCTCATCAATGAAATTTGACGATTCTTGGCCCTACGGTTATCTACGTACTTAGTAGATCATGCATGTGTGAAGAACCGGATTCTCCAACATACGTTACACTAGTGTTTAAGCCGTTAAAGTTGGTCGGTCGCAACTCCCGCCAAAGGCAAATTTCCAACAATCCCCTCTTGAAAGAGATTTTGGCGCACTCACATGGTGTCTTTTCATTTCCGAAGAATATTTCAAATGGACCGATGTTGCATAAGGAGAGGTAGCCTCGGCTTTGAACCTTCCATAGTTGAATACCATCGGACTTACTTACTTGCGCGGTGAACGTGATGTCTTGAACCGTCGTTGTTTAGTGTAAGCCAAGACAACGGTACCAACACAACAAATTCCCTTACTCTCTTCTTCGTAATGTTTTGTCCGTTTTGGCCATGGACAACGTCTTGGATTCTTAAGTGCGTTCAATTTGAGGCGGCCCGTCCTCGCACTTAAATAGGTGGTCTCCTACAAGGTATCCTGCTATACCCCACTTCACAAGTGTTAGGAACCATTAAAAGTTTCCCAAAGACCTAACCTCAACTCGTTGAGGATCATTACGAGTTTTGAAAACTTAACCTTTACCCATACTGCGAGATAGCACTTAACGTCTATCGCGGGAACGGCTTTGGATTTGGTGTTTCTTTTCGAAATCACTATCCGAAGTGCTCATGCTTCGACCGAAGCGATCAACCGAACCTTTACAACTTAGTTTTCCCATTGAACCAAATTACCGGGATCTCCAGGTTCGTAAGGTTGGGTTTCCACCGTATTGGTTCGTATATTTTGGGTTTTAAGCCCATTCCCCTAGACAGGCGAACGCTTGATCTCTCGGGTAGTCCCTTAGTTTGTAAACAAGGAAGTGACACCCGTGATGATCAATCGCCATACGGTCTTATGTCTCCGACGGATCCCGACGGATATGTCCGTACGCCGTCATCCGTGTCCTTCCTAAAGCCGATCGGCTAGCCACAGTGTATAACTGCTCGAAGGCACGGGTTTCTCCCAATAAGGGACGTCCTCTAATGAGTCGTGAAGTTACTCAACTTCTTTCATGCTTTGTATAAAGCGATAAACTCCGATACCATCATGAATCGGTCGATGCAAGTTTGCTTAGAGGATTTTCCAAGAACCACCATACACATTTACTTGTGGCTTTGGTGTTCTTCGATCGATGTCCAGCTTGCATCACCGTGTTCTCCCGAACCGCTGGACATCCGTAAATACAATAATCCGTAGATAAGCGAATAATTCGGATATCGTCATATCCGACTTAACGCCTTCTATTGATCATGTATTAAGATCATCGCTGAACCTTAGTTCAACTAATATGTTTGTAGGACGATACCGGGTCGGTTGTAGTGTGTACAATACATTGAACTACACGTGACTTTGTGCATATCACTCCTTGTCTATGGGTGCACCATGATTCCAATCGGTTCTATGATTCATATCCATTGGTGGCTTCAACGAGACCGTCAACTATTGACCATCCGTTAGATGTCTTAGAGATTCAATTCCTAAGAAGTCATCTCGTGATACACATATCTTTCATATCGAGACTTTGTTTCAATATGATTTTCACTCTCGACCGTTGGTTTTCCAACTGTTGGCTTTCTAACTTCGAGCCAATGTTTCGTGGTCGATTCATTGTTCTGTTTTATCCGAAACTTTCGGACCAAAATGTACACATTTCGGGGACCAAAATGAAAGTTCAGGAAGAAGCCCAACAAATCCGGCAAACCAAGTCGATTCTCTTCTTCCAACTCTACGGTTGGGAAGGCTAATTCAACATTCATGCCACGCAAGACCGCAATGGCCCCGGGATGTGAAGCTACTCACGAGGGGAGCACATCTTACAACCCAAAGGTTCTTTTCCTGAGGAAGATCAACTATTACACAAGTATGGTTCTATATATGGAATCTATTTCTCTCTTTAGCTTCTTTCCAAAGCGAGCGCTTTTGGAGATAACAATTATTTGTTAATTGTCCATGGTTCGTTCTCAACCATACAAGCTAGAAGGACTGGAACAAGTCTTTGTCCCCTCTTTGCTCCGTCTTGGTTCAACATCTAGAATCCCCGAGTTCTCGCAGATCGAAATATTAAGTTCCGGATAGACAAAGAACTTTCGAGTCATGAAGATACGGAACGTCTAGTTCGGACGGTCGAGCCCTCGCGGGTTCTTGTTAACCTTGAGCAATTGCTCCTTTTTCCTTTTCCAAGGAAAGTTATCTCCAAAGAATTCAAAGCATTCTTTGACGCCAAGAGGCGATCAACACTATCGTTATTTGCAGATCCAGTGGATATGCAATCTACAGTCTTAGGTCGAACTTGACTTGTTTCGGTAGCCCATCTTTTACCAAGCTACCCCTCATAATTTGGGCGTACACCTTCGCGCTTGGCTAACACCGTTAGACTGAGGTGAGTAATGAGCAGTCGTTTAATAAACGATGGTTCATATTCTCCCCCTCTATCACTACGAATTTCTCAATCCGTAGGCTTAGTTAATTTTTAAATTCTGCTTTGTAGCGCTTATCCGCTTCAACAACTTCATCTTTGCTTTTTAACAAACAAAGGATTCCATACGTTGTACCATCATCAATGAAGATCCCAACGTACTTGTCTCCCCCCTCTATTTTGTATAAACTTCAAATCACCCAAGTAGGTGTGACTAAGTTCTAGAGGAGCAGTGCTTCTTTCGCTATTCCCTTGACGGAATTTGGAAAGGTGATTTTGCCTCTTCATCTACCTCACATTTATTTTGAGGGTTTATGTAGAAGAAGGCAACAATCTCAACATCGTTAGCTTTTGAATGACTTGCTATTTAACGTGTCTTAATCTATGATGGCATAGACGCACGGATTACAAATATATCATTCATTTGGCTACAGACATACTGTGTACCATTCTTAGTTATCACAGACTGTTGGACTAGTCTCAAATCGATTTGACCAACAACGTCCTTTAACCAAGTTAGGAACATGTATCACCTCTTTTAGAGTGATCTCATTCCTTGAAGTCCTATTGAGGACAACCTCTCCAGCCCCTTCTACTTTAGAGGTGGCGTTGCTTCACATGAACAACCTCTTGCCCGTGGTTAGGGCGTAACCGGATCATTTGTGATCTAGATACTCTGGCCTACTCCAGTTGCTTTGGCAGACTGAGTGTCCAATTTCTTTACTGCCTTTCTTTAGGCCTTCAGATCTGGAAACTCTGGCCCACCTTACTAGGTGTCCACCACTTTTCCTATGAAATGAATTTTGGCACCACTCCAGTCGCCCGGAGGCTTTCTATGACTGAGTGTCCAATATCATCATATCAAAGGAATTTTGGCCCACCCGGTCGCCCGAGGCTTTGTATGATCGAGTGTCCAATATCATCCTATCAAAGGAATTTTGGCCCACTCCAGTCGCCCGGAGGCTTTATGTGACTGAGTGCCAAAATCATCCTATGAAGGATCTTCTTGCCAAATAGTATGACAGGCTCAACGTCTTTAGCTTTTAGTCTTCTTCCGTTATGATTGGTGCCCGGATAATTCTTGGCGCTTACTTAAGAGTGGTAACAGTTTTCGCACGTCAGTGGATCTTACTCCCTCGTATGTGCGAACATACTTTACACACTTTAGTAATTACACTTAAAAGAACGGATCTTCTTAAGTCGTTTACAAAATCCAATCTTTAAACGGAAAAGAAGATGAGATTAAACTTCTGATTTGTTAAAGCATAAGGAATATAAATTATTTTCATATTCCTCCTTACGTTAATCCATTTTTAATCATACATAATTTAATCTTTATTCTTGACAAGTAAGAAAAACTACTTATCCCAATTTCGGATTCTGGCTCACTTCAGTCACTTCATCAGACTGAGTGTCCATTTCCTTCTCACCATTATTCGGATCCTTTGTCCGGGACGATATAGGCCTTCTGCTACAAGATAGAATAGCATCTTCGCTTCTCCTCTTGTCCCGGTGACATCCTCGTGCTCTCGAGAGCGTTTGTTTCCACCAGCTTTGGTGGCGGTGACACCATGAACACGTTCATCATCATCACTCTCTTCTACCGTAAAACCATTTCCATATCCAGATTTGGTCACACAATTTTTGACCGACATCTTTCGAATACTAATAGTAATACAATACGAGATATTGTCTTAAGTTGTTGGTTGATTTTGCTCTATGGTACTTTATAAAGCAAGATGGGAAGTATTTAACTATTACAAGTATTCGAAAGGATAAATAAAGATTTCAATAATTCAACTAGAAATCTGAAAATTACAATATAACAACAAAACTGAAATTACGATTTTGTTGAAGACCGAAAAAATGGAAACTGGTTTATCTTTGAGTCGAGTGTAGCACTCTGTCCTTAAGACAATATTGCCCCGTATGTATCCTTTATACGTCCCGGACAATTTGTCTCCCAAGATAAAACAAAGAATGGAACCCTTGAGCAAAGGAAACTCAAGAGCTACCGTGAAGAATATTGAGTAACGAAATGATGCTTGGAAGTTGTAGGAAGAAGATTTTTTCTCGTTGTGTATTTTCGTGCATATCAAGTGTGCTCAACAATGGTGTAAGGGGGTGTTTATATAGGTGAAGGAGGGGCTGAAAAACTGCCTGAAAACGCCTCCATAATAGCCAAATAATGGCCATTATGGAGGTAGTAAAGTCACCAACATAAATGGGAGAAAGACCAACTGTTTTGGCCATTATAGGAGGAGTAATTCAACCAAAATAAATGGCTGAATTGAGTGCTTGGCATTTCTGTTTTTGACCGTCGAAATTCTGATTTTCTGGAAACTTCGGGGACCAAACTCGTACATCTTGAAACTTCGGGGACCAAACCGCACATCCGAAAGAATTCTCGGTCCAAATCGTATATCCGAAACTTCGGGATCAAACGTACTTCGGCAAAGTTTTCTCGGCCCAAAAAGATAATATCGAAGGCCCACACCCACGCCCCACGCCCCGCCCCCACGACCCGTGACCCGTGAACCCGAGAACCCGAGAACCCGGAACCCGAAACCCGGAACCCGGAACCGGACCGGACGGGCGGGCAGCGGCGGCGCGCGTGTGGTCTTTACTTGAACCGAAGCACATCTAGGTCTTCCCTCCTTTAAACACATGGGATACCCCTTGGGGTCCCAAACCCCAAACCAATTTCGAGTCTTATATACACAACAATTCTTTCTTCCTCTACCGATGTGGGAGAATTACACACAATACCACACTTTCCATGCTTCAAACACCTTACTTCGTGAACCAATATCTCTTTCATTTCTCAATGAAATTTGACGATTCTTGGCCCTACGGTTATCTACGTACTTAGTAGATCATGCATGTGTGAAGAACCGGATTCTCCAACATACGTTACACTAGTGTTTAAGCCGTTAAAGTTGGTCGGTCGCAACTCCCGCCAAAGGCAAATTTCCAACAATCCCCTCTTGAAAGAGATTTTGGCGCACTCACATGGTGTCTTTTCATTTCCAAAGCAATATTTCGGCGGACCGATGTTGCATAAGGAGAGGTAGCCTCGGCTTTGAACCTTCCATAGTTGAATACCATCGGACTTACTTACTGCGCGGTGAACGTGATGTCTTGAACCGTCGTTGTTTAGTGTAAGCCAAGACAACGGTACCAACACAACAAATTCCCTTACTCTCTTCTTCGTAATGTTTTGTCCGTTTTGGCCATGGACAACGTCTTGGATTCTTAAGTGCGTTCAATTTGAGGCGGCCCGTCCTCGCACTTAAATAGGTGGTCTCCTACAAGGTATCCCGCTATACCCCACTTCACAAGTGTTAGGAACCATTAAAAGTTTCCCAAAGACCTAACCTCAACTCGTTGAGGATCATTACGAGTTTTTGAAAACTTAACCTTTACCCATACTTGCAGATAGCACTTAACGTCTATCGCGGGAACGGCTTTGGATTTGGTGTTTCTTTTCGAAATCACTATCCGAAGTGCTCATGCTTCGACCGAAGCGATCAACTGAACCTTTACAACTTAGTTTTCCCATTGAACCAAATTACCGGGATCTCCGGTTCGTAAGGTTGGGTTTCCACCGTATTGGTTCGTATATTTTGGGTTTTAAGCCCATTCCCCTAGACAGCGAACGCTTGATCTCCGGGTAGTCCCTTAGTTTGTAAACAAGGAAGTGACACCCGTGATGATCAACCGCCATACGGTCTTATGTCTCCGACGGATCCCGACGGAGATATGTCCGACGCCGTCATCCGTGTCCTTCCTAAAGCCGATCGGCTAGCCACGAGTGTATAACTGCTGAAGGCACGGGTTTCTCCCAATAAGGGACGTCCTCTAATGAGTCGTGAAGTTACTCAACTTCTTTCATGCTTTGTATAAAGCGATAAACTCCGATACCATCATGAATCGGTCGATGCAAGTTTGCTTAGAGGATTTTCCAAGAACCACCATACACATTTACTTGTGGCTTTGGTGTTCTTCGATCGATGTCCAGGTTTGCATCACCGTGTTCTCCCGAACCGCTTGGACATCCGAATACAATAATCCGTAGATAAGCGAATAATTCGTATATCGTCATATCCGACTTAACGCCTTCTATTGATCATGTATTAAGATCATCAAAGTGAACCTTAGTTCAACTAATATGTTTGTAGGACGATACCGTGTCGGTTGTAGTGTGTACAATACATTGAACTACACGTGACTCCGTGCATATCACTCCTTGTCTATGGGTGCACCATGATTCCAATCGCCTTCTATGATTCATATCCATTGGTGGCTTCAACGAGATCGTCAACTATTGACCATCCGTTAGATGTCTTAGAGATTCAATTCCTAAGAAGTCATCTCAGATACACATATCTTTCATATCGAGACTTTGTTTCAATATGATTTTCACTCTCGACCGTTGGTTTTCCAACTGTTGGCTTTCTAACTTCGAGCCAATGTTTCGTGGTCGATTCATTGTTCCCGTTTTATCCGAAACTTTCGGACCAAAATGTACACATTTCGGGACCAAAATGAAAGTTCGGAAGAAGCCCAACAAATCCGGCAAACCAAGTCGATTCTCTTCTTCCAACTCTACGGTTGGGAAGGCTAATTCAACATTCATGCCACGCAAGACTGCAATGGCCCTGGATGTGAAGCTACTCACAGGGGAGCACATCTTACAACCCAAAGGTTCTTTTCCCGGAGGAAGATCAACTATTACACAAGTATGGTTCTATATATGGAATCTATTTCTCTCTTTAGCTTCTTTCCAAAGCAGCGCTTTTGGAGATAACAATTATTTGTTAATTGTCCATGGTTCGTTCTCAACCATACAAGCTAGAAGGACTGGAACAAGTCTTTGTCCCCTCTTTGCTCCGTCTTGGTTCAACATCTAGAATCCCTGAGTTCTCGCATCTGAAATATTAAGTTCTCGGATAGACAGCAACTTTCGAGTCATGAAGATACGGAACGTCTAGTTCCGGACAGTCAGGCCCTCGCGGGTTTCTGGCCCAAAAAGATAATATCAGAAGGCCCACAGCCCACAGCCCACGACCCGTGACCCGTGAACCCGTGAACCCGAGAACCCGGAACCCGAAACCCGAAACCCGGAACCCGGAACCCGGAACCGGACCGGACGGGCGGGCGGCGGCGGCGCGCGTGTGGTCTTTACTTGAACCGAAGCACATCTAGGTCCTCCCTCCTTTAAACACATGGGATACCCCTTGGGGTCCCAAACCCCAAACCAATTTCGAGTCTTATATACACAACAATTCTTTCTTCCTCTACCGATGTGGGAGAATTACACACAATACCACACTTTCCATGCTTCAAACACCTTACTTCGTGAACCAATATCTCTTTCATTTCTCAATGAAATTTGACGATTCTTGGCCCTACGGTTATCTACGTACTTAGTAGATCATGCATGTGTGAAGAACCGGATTCTCCAACATACGTTACACTAGTGTTTAAGCCGTTAAAGTTGGTCGGTCGCAACTCCCGCCAAAGGCAAATTTCCAACAATTTCTGATGATGCTTAGGGAAGAAAAGAAAAGCAGAAGTTTTGATTCTTTTCAACAGAAGTTTTGATTCTTTTTCAACAAAAGTTTTGATTCTTGTTCAACAGAAGTTTTGATTCTTTTTCATATGTCTATATTTGAATGAGAAGACATCTTTACTACTTATAGAGATTTTGTATCAATTGGAGATGCCTTTTCATCACCAACAGACACCTCCAAGAGGCATCAATGATGGCTATTGGGAAATGTTGCGTCTGTTCAAATTCAAAATAAATATGAATTATATTAACAGACTTTCCCTAAACTTGAAGAGGCATCACATCAATGATGACGTATGATTTTGCTGAAAATATCCAACATTCTCTCCCTATTTTCAAAATAAAAAGACATAAAATAAAGTAAAATCTTTCAAAATAGGAATGGCTGCATCACTCAAGTGACTGCCTACGTACCCGAGTGGGATCAAGACAACGTATTTCAAGCTAAGTTGAGACAAAGCATCATCGTAGAAGTCAATACATAAATGATAGGTATCTTTTGGATTTGAACCTTCACTTAGTGTAAGAAATTCAAAGCCTTATCGAGGTTCTATGGTGAATTAGTCTTGAACCAAGCACCCCTTGTGATAAAACCGAAATCTCCACACATATTGACTTCAGAGAATTGTGTGTTCTGTAGCTTAGCACGTTAATGACCACGTGCTTATATCCTGGATTCATGAGTATTCTTTAGAGAACAGTCTTATTTTCATAGGAAATGACATGATTTCCATATTCATATAGGTAAGTCTCTAAGGCGTTTCTGCGATACACCTGTAAACAAACATAGACTTATTAAGGATTTTCATCCATCCTCAATCATGCAGAATCACTACACTAATACAGAAATGAGAAGTTTTGACTTAGTGTACCATAATCACTCTCGTAACTTGTTGGTACCCATTGAACCTTGTTTATCTTTTTCAAAACATAGGTTGGATTTCTATTAACCGGTGATAAACCTTCTTTCATAGACCTTAGTCCCATTCCTTACACTTTATTGAAACCACTGCCTTTGGTAGACTCTTAGTAAATGGGTCTGCCAAGTTCTTCTTTGTTTCAATATAGTTAACTGCAACTACTCCTCTCTTGAGTAATTGTCTTACTATTTGATGTCTAAGACTTGTATGTATTGACTTCCCATTATAAGTCTTGTTTAAGACATTAAAGATTGTAGCCTGATTATCACAATTAATCAAGATTGCTGGAGTTGGCTTCTTCCATAATGGGATCTCTATAAGTAAGTTTGTAAGCCATTCTGCCTCCTTATATGCATCTGCAAGTGCAATTAATTCTGACAACATTGTTGAATCAGAAATACAAGTCTGCTTTTTGGAACCCCAAGACACAGCATCACCACCTAATGTAAATATCCATCCAGTAGTAGACTTGGACTTGTATTCTACATTGTTCCAGTTTGCATCGCTGTATCCTTCCAATACAGCGGGATAACCATGGAAATGTAAACCATAATCTATGGTTCCTTTCAAGTAAGCAAACACTTTTAAAATTGATTTCCAATGTTCAACACTTGGGCTACTTGAGAAACGACATAGTACTCCAACCGCTTGGGCTATATCTGGTCTCGTGCAATGCATAACATACATAAGACTTCCGATAATACTAGAATACTCAAGTTATCCATGAGTCATCCAGTATTCTTCATTAATTTAATACTAGGATCTAAAGGAGTGGAGGCTGGTTTGTCATTGAAATGACTATACTTTTGAGAAATTTCTCAATATAATGAGATTGGGTTAAAGCCAACTCATGTCCCTTTCTTAGGATTTTAATTCCTAAGATCACATCAGCCTCTCCTAGATCTTTCATATCAAAATTAGAACTGAGAAATTTCTTAGTTTCTTCCACAAAATATGTCAGACCCAAAAATAAGCATATCATCAACATATAAACAGAGAATTACACATCCAGATTTATCATGCTTACTATAGATACATTTATCACCATCATTAACAACAAAACCATATGACAAAGCTACTTTGTCAAACTTCTTACCATTTTGTTGGGTGTATATGGAGCAGTGAATTGATGTACTAAATCATGTTCTTGACAAAATAAAGTAAATTCAGAAGGATAGTATTCACCAGCACGATCAGAACGTAAAACCTTAATTTTCTGTCCTAGTTGTGTCTCTACTTCTGCTTTGTAAATTCTAAATTTATCAAAGACTTCATCCTTACATTTCATCAAGTAAATATAGGCATATCTAGTACTACCTTCAATAAAAGTGATATAGTATTTGTTTCCACCACGAGTCATATGACTTTTCAGATCACCAACATCACTATGTACTAATTCAAGAAAGCAGAATTTCTTATTACAAATTTAAAAGATGTTCTAGTTATCTTTGCTTGCACACATATTTCATATTTAGAAACATTATCAAAATTACAATCAGAAATCAATCCTAATCTTTTCATATTTCTAAGAGAACCATAATTCACATGTGCTAATCTAGCATGCCATAAATCAACAAACTCAACAATATAAGTAGAACCATTATTTATTAAATTAAGCTTAACCATCCCATTACAAGAGTATCCTTGTCCAATAAAAATTCCGTTCTTGGACAATACAAACTTATCAGACTGATACATAACCTTGAATTCAGCCTTGTTAACAAAAACTCCATAAACAAGGTTTTTACAAATGTCAGGGACATGTAAAACATTAGTAAGAGTAACAATCTTTCCCGAAGTAAACGGAAGATCAACAGTGCCTTTGACAACTGCTTTGCTGCTTTGGTTGTTCGCTGAAGTAACTTCGTTTCCTTCTCCACTAACCGGTTCGTATGCCTTGTAAAGATTTCTATCTTTACAGATATGAATGGTTGCACCAGTATCGTACCACCATCCACTACCATGATCTGCAACAGTGTTGGCAACTTGCACTACATCGATAGGTTTGCTTTTTTCATCGACCACATTCGCTTCATTTTTCATTTGTTTCTTTTGTTGACGACAATCACGAGCATATTGGCCGAGTTTCTTACAGAAGTAGCAATTTCCCTTTTTCTTATCTTTCTTGTTGGGATCTTTCTTCTTAAACCGAGTATCAATCTTAGGTTTTAAATATTCAATTTTTCCGATTCTTCCACACTATTAATCTTAGAATGATTTTCAGTTTGCTGACTATCGTTAATCTCTCGTTTACGAGCATCTTCTTCAATACGAAGATGACGTTGTAAACCTTCTAAGTCATAGGCAGTTTCAGCATGCTTAAGTTTCTTCTTGTAATCATTCCAAAAAGGAGGAAGACGAGAAATAATAACCCTAACAACGAATGAAGATACAAGATCAATTCCAACATCTTTAAGATGATTAAAAATGAGTAAAAGTTCACTGACCTGGGCAATAATTGACTTACTGTCAACCATCTTAAAGTCCAGGAAATTAAAGATCAGAAATTTCTTGTTACTCGCTTCAGAAATTTTGTACTTGTTTTCGAGCGCAGTCCACAATTCATTTGCTGTTTCAAGACTTCGATGGGCATTGTAAACATTGGCTCCTAGAACATTCAAAATATGACCACGGCACATAAAATCATCCTCTTGTCGTTTCTTCCTTTTAGCCTTCAATTCATCGTTGTCAATTGGAGTCGCATCAGGAATTTCCTCAAAACCATCTTCAAGGATGTACCATAACTTGATAGTCATCAGGAAAAAATTGATAGTCTCTTGCCAACGAGTGAAACCCTCACCATCAAAACGTTCTAAACGATTCAAAGTCTGGTTCATTACTTGCAATGATTGAGCAGTAATTGAAGTTTCACCCTCCATGTCGTTAATTGTCTAAAAAGTATTGTAAAATATGGTACTAACAGGATGAAACACAGACACCAAATTGTTGTTCTCTGACTTCAAGGTTCTTATGCAGATTCTTTTAGATAATTATTTCAACCTTTCCCAATAAATTGGCGAGTACAATAGGTCACAGAAATATTGCCTTCAGGATACAATGAAGCCCTAACAACGATGTTGAATTCAAAGTTTGTACTCCCTTGATTCAATCAAGAACACAGTATGAAGTTTCTGATGATGTTTAGGGAAGAAAAGAAAAGCAGAAGTTTTGATTCTTTTCAACAGAAGTTTTGATTCTTTTTCATATGTCTATATTTGAATGAGAAGACATCTTTACTACTTATCGAGATTTTGCATCCATTGGAGATGCCTTTATTATCACCAATAGACACCTCCAAGAGGCATTAATGGTGTCTATTGGACAATGTTGCGTCTGTTCAAATTCAAAATAAATATAAATTATGTTAAAAGACTTTTCCTAAACTTGAAGAGGCATCACATCAATGATACTTTTGATTTTGTTGAAAATATCCTACAGCTTTGTCTGTTAAAGATTTAACTTGAGCAGGTAAATATCTTGCAAAATCACCAAATATGTATGGCATTGCAGTAGCTCCTTTAAAATTAATCATTACATTCTCCAACACGGGAACAGAAAAAAAAAATCTTACTTTGCTAAAAAATACACTCAAACAAACTAAGATTTTTAGTCCGAAGATCAATCTCTTCCAACCCACCACAAGCAAAGAAAACAGTAGATGTTATTGTACCAGAGATGTGTAGCTTATAAGGAAGTTTGCAATATGATAACTCTAACCAGTTAAGATTCAAACAAGAGGACAATAATACCCTCAAGTTATCCTCTTTCTAACAAAACACCCCATAAACTAAGGGTCCTGAGGGAGTTAAGACGGACTACGATAATTGGTTGGACAATGTGGCAATTGTTCAAAAGCAAATGTTTCAATGAAAGAAAGACATAGTCTTTCAACACCTAATCTTGAAATAGAATGCATCCATTGGTCGAATTCACTAGAAAACTCTCTCCCAAAGCAAAATGTCATCTCAACATTAGCCACTTTACTACCCGAATAAAGTTGTAATATCTGATTTACTCCTTTTAAGAATTTTTGCTGATAATAAGGGCAACGACTATGATTGCAAGGGTAAATACCAAACATGTCTAGGCATCTGAATTCTAACGCAGGCATAGAGGCAAAGAGATATTCCCACCTTTTAGATAAAATGCTTGTCCTAGTAGCATCTGTTACTGTCAAATGTGCGAGAATGGAAGACAAAACATCATCGGGCAGCTGACTGAAGTAATCCTCCTTTGCATTTGATAAAGCTTTCTCTTTTTCTTCGTAGAAATGTACTTCTGCTGCTAATATATAACGAGAAAGCACTCCAACTTGGGGCACAAGAGAAGGGTATTGCTAAATCCGGAGAGATAGAGAGAGGGGAAAACAAGACATTTTTTGGGAGAAGTTTTCACCTTCCATGTATTTTATGTATAAGAAAAATAAACCCTAAAACTGTTTCGTAACTTGTTGTACACGTACAATATTTATATTTACCATAATAACATTTAATAGGTATTTTTCTCTCCCGACGACTGCCCACTCGCCTTTTGTTTAAGTGTTTTTCTTTCTCAAACTTAACGGACGTACCATTTACGGTAAATTTTTAGTGCTTTTCAGGTAAGAGTTATTTTATGGAGTGATAAAAAAAAAGAGTAATCTTATTGGTATAAAACAAATAAAGTGATTTTACTAAGAGCGGCCAAGCGGCTAAAAACTACTTATTTTGAAAAGTATTCTTTTAAAGTGTTTTTCAAAAAAATACTTTTAGTGAAAAACATTTTGTGTTTGACTAATTCATTTAAAAATTACTTTTGCTAAACAAATTGTGTTTGACTAATCTTCTTAAAAAAATGCTTTTGTGTGTCAAATTATCAAAACGGACAAGTATCAAGGAACGTTTGTCATTGAGATTATTTTATAGAGAGAAATTATTTAAATATCTATATGAATGACTTTAATTAAGATTTTACCTTTATTTGATTAAATTTTAAAGTACATATTAAAGTTTTCAATTAATATAATACATTGATAAACTAAAAAAATATTAAATATTGATATAATATCAACATGGTGATTTAAATATACTAAAAGACATTAACCAAAATAAAATTTAAATCATTCCACAAATTAAAATTCAACATAAAAATACAACGTAAAATAAAATAAAAGATTATTAATTAGAAGTTAATGGATTAACGATGAATATATTTGGTAAATATGTATTTATGATAGGGATATTTTTGTCTTGAAGAAAATAAATTTTTGCTTTTGCTTTTTTCAATGCTTCTCCCCAATGGCAGAAAAACTGCTTCTGCTTCTACTTAAAAGCAATTTTACTAATTGACCACACACCTCAAATAATAAAAAAAAAAGTGATTTTTTTTTCTAGAAAAAGTGCTTTTGGCCTCAAAACCGCTTGGCCAAAAAAGCTCTAAGTAATTTCTTTACCCCTTGTTTGGACGGTTGTGTCCAGTGGTTCATTATTGTATCGTTTTCTATGAAACCATGTTTGTTCCCTTATTCTTAAATTTATGTTGTATGGTGTTGTAACCCCGTTGTCATTCCGTGGTTATATAATCATGAAAAAACTCATTTTGTTTAACCACAAATTTGGTGATTTTTGCGAAGTTTCATATTTCATTTACCCATTATATCCCCACCCTACTCGTCCCCTTCATCACACCCAAACCCACCCCACCCCGGCCCCCATAAAGGGGGAGGGAGTCCACTGAACATCTCAGCCATTGGCGGGAATTTCATATACAAAGAATGATCATATTTATAGTATAAAAAGGAAGAAAAAAATTGTACAACGTGATCCCCCCATGTCAGCCATCAAGTAACCCACTAAGTTCAATGGCCGATTATGGGGGAGGTGGTGCCGATTTTCTCGCCCTCTACTCATCTTGCTCGGACAATGGCACTTTCCTTTAGTTGTTGTTGGCCGTTACCGCTCCTAAGGGTCCGGAAACCCTTTTAACTTGGTCGTTGAGGCATCTGCATCTGAGTGGGTCCCAGTCGTACCTCTAACTAACAATTCGTCTAAGATGCCTTAGTAGCCGATGAAGTTCTTGTAGTCGAGGGGTAGGAGTAAATTCGGCTCTGGAACCGTTCGGCTGTGAATTCGGCTAAACACTTAAATTACTTTTGAGTGTTAACTATTAAATATACACAATATACATGTGTATATTGTGTATATTAGGTCTCGGCTATGCTCACGGATTGGCCCTCGGATGGGCTGATTATTATGTGTAATTTATGATAAATATTTAGTATCCTAGTTTAGGTAATGTTGTAATATAATTAGTATTGTATTACCATAATTAGTGTAATACCATAAATGTATAGAATAAAGTTTTAGGAATAGAATAGGAATAGGATTCTCCTATTATGTAACTTGTATATATAGCCTTCAATTAATGAAAATAATCAAGAGATTATTTCTTTCATGGTATCAAGAGTCTAGGTCTTAAAATCCTCTCTTTACTCTCCTAAATTTTCCATCGACTTCCCTCTACTTCTGAGATGTTTTGCTCTCGTTTTGTGTGCCGACGGGACCACTTTTCTTCCCAAAATTTTCTCCCTAATCCCTCAATCACATATTGTTCTGTCAATATGTCTACATCCCGGAACATGTTTCATCCGGCCCTTACAGCTTCTAACATCAAGAATAACATTCCTCTCGTTCTTCAAATAGAAAACATCCAATATGCAACGTGGGTCGAACTATTCAAAATTCACGCACGATCGCATCAAGTAATCCATCACATAATTCCCGCGGCTCCTGAGGATACGGAGGTGCCAAAACGCGAGGATGATCCTAAGTTGTGGACGACTATTGATGCTACCGTCCTTCAGTGGATATATTCCACAATATCTACCGACCTTTTGCCAACAATTATTGAGCCTGACGCTACGGCACAGGCGACTTGGGATAGACTGCGTGATATATTCCAAGATAATCAAAATTCTAGAGCCGTTACCCTTGAGCAGGATTTCTCCCACGTCAATATGGAAGATTTCCCTAATGTTTCGGCTTATTGCAAAAGATTAAAGGAATTGGCAGACCAACTTCGCAACGTTGGCACGCCGGTTTCGAACGATCGTTTGGTCCTCCAAATGGTTTTCGGCCTCTCCGAGGCCTATAGTGGTGTGGGAACGCTTCTTCGATAAAGAAATCCACTTCCGCAATTTTATCAGGCATGTTCTATGCTTACACTAGAAGAAGCAAGAATAGCGAAATGATTGACTATCGGTACTAGTCCCGTTGTCATGATGACCGAGTCCACGGTATATCCTACCGGTTCCAATAACTCGAGCCAAAACCGCAACAACGGTGGAGGCAAAAATGGTGGAAATAAGAAAAATGACAAAAACCGCGGCGGCAACAACGGTGGCAGAATGATAGTGGCAATGGGGGTCCTATCGGTGGTCAGCAACAATAGCAACAGTTCTGGGGCCCTCAGTGGGCCCCTATGTAGTGGCAGTGGGCCTCACAACAGCAGTTTGGGCCCAGCCAATTTACCTCCCAGCGGCAGTGGCCAGCCCAGTAGCAGTGGCAAGCCCAGCAGCAGTCCATGCCCAATTTGGCCTGGTCCAGTTACGACCAACGGTAGTATGGGATGAGACCGCAAGCAGGGGTGCTTGGGCCTCGGCCCCCGCAAGCCCATCACGCAGCAGGCCCCATTCGGACAAATATCGAGGCTGCAATACACACACTGGTTTGACTCAACTGGACCCGAATTGATATATGGACACCGGTGTCACTACCCACATGACATCCGATTCAGGTACTCTCTCATCTTTTTCAATTTGAGCAACCCTAGCGGTATAATTGTTGGTTATGGTCATAAAACATTGTCTCCCCCTCTTGTCTTGAAAAATACCCTACACGCCCCCAAATTGATTAAAAACTTAGTCTCTGTCCGTAAATTCACTACTGACAATTCCGTTTCTATTGAATTTGATCCATTTGGTTTCTCTATAAAGGATTTCAAGACGGGGAGTCCTCTCATGAGGTATGATAGTAGGGGAGATCTTTATCCTATCACACCCAGTTCCACTCCATCGAGTCAGACCCTGCCATCAGTTTTTGCAGCCATCTCTCCTTCCTTGTGGCATGCTCGTATTGGTCATCCGGGGTCCTCTATTTTGTCATCTTTAGATAAAAATAGTTTTATTTCATGTAAGGGTACGAGTCGTACTCCAATTTGTCAATCTTGTTCTTTAGGAAAAATTGTTAAGTTGCCATTTGTAGACTCAAAATCTCATACTTTAATGTCATTTGATATTATTCATAGCGACTTATGGACGTCTCCTGTTCCTAGTTCTATGGGTCATCGGTAATATGTTATTTTTTTGGATGATAATTCTAAATTTTTATGGACATTTCCAATAGCGAAGAAATCTCAAGTTTTTTCCATCTTCCTAAAATTTAGAGCATTCATTAGAATCCAATTCGACCGTGAAATAAAAAATATTCAGTGTGATAATGGAAAAGAGTATGACAATGGGGTGTTTCGGGAATTCTGTGCTACTAATGGGATAAATTTTCATTTTTCTTGTCCCCATACATCTTCACAAAATGGGAAAGCCGAACGTAAAATTCGTTCCATAAATAACATTATCCGCACTCTATTAATTCATGCTTCCGTACCCTAATTTTTTTTGGCATCACGCTCTTCAAATGGCTACATATCTACTTAATATAACTCCTTCCAAAGGTTTGACATATTCTTCCTCTCTTCAGATTTTATATAATAAATCTCCTTCTTATTCTCATCTTCGGGTTTTTGGGTGTTTATGTTATCCGTTATTTTCATCCACCACAATTAACAAGCTTCAGGCCCGATCTCTCCATGTGTGTTTTTGGGTTTTCCTTCTAATCATCGTGGCTACAAATGCTTTGATTTATCCTCTAATAAAATCATCATTAATCGCCATGTAATTTTTGATGAATCCCAATTTTCATTTGCTAAAAGTCATTCTCTCGTGCCTAGTTCGTATAATTTTTTGGATGAACAAATATCCCCGTATATTATTCAGCATTTTTTGGACATCTCCCACACCCAAAATTCTCGAGCGGGCCCACTGCCCGCTGGTCCCACAAGCCCGTCACGCGTCTTCTCTCGCGGTTTGTCAGGGGCCGGTTTCAAAGCAATTGGGCCTGTGCAGCCCAATACTGGAACTGGTCCAGTTTCTGTTTCCGCCACTGGTACTGCTTCCCGAGTTGGGCCAGCAGGCCCATTGCCTGCTGGCCAGTCCATTTCGAGCCCAGCAAATTCCTGACATCCACTCAATTCTTTCTCGAGTCATAGACCGGTCACTCGTAGTCAGCGGGGTATTGTTACACCTGAAAGATATTTAAATTTACATTATAATGTTTTTAAATCCCCCTTGCCCCGTAATCATGTGTCTGCCTTAAACGACCCGAATTAAAAAATTGCTATGACTTATGAATATAATGCTCTTATTGATAATAAGATGTGGGAGTTGGTGGCCCGTCCATATGGTATTAATGTTATCAGGTCTATGTGGATTTATGCTCATAAGGAGAATTCAGATGGTTCATTTGCTCGACATAAGGCGCGGCTTGTGGGTGATGGTAAGACTCATCATGTTGGTATAGATTGTGGGAAGACGTTTAGTCCGGTGGTCAAGCCGGCTACCATTCGCACTGTGCTTAGCTTGGCTCTTTCGAAGACATGGCCTATTCATCAGTTGAATGCCAAAAATGCTTTCCTACATAGTGATCTCAAGAACACTGTCTATATGCATCAGCCGATGGGATTCATGGATCCCAACCATCCTCATCATGTCTGTCTGTTGAAGAAGTCCTTATATGGACTTAAGCAGTCTCCACAGGCATGGTATTCAAGGTTTGTTGACTATGTTTCAACTATTGGGTTCACTCACAACAGGTCGGATAATTCCTTGTTCATCTACCCTCGTGGTTCGTCCGTAGCCTACATTCTCTTATATGTGGATGATATTATCTTGACTGCCTCTTCCGATGCCTTGCGCCACTCCATCATGACCATGCTCAACTCCGAGTTTGCTATGAAAGACTTGGGGGCCTTGAGTTATTTTTTGGGAATTGCTGTCACTCGTCATTCCGATGGGTTGTTCTTGTCACAACGAAAGTATGCAACCGAGATCATCGAGAGGGCTGGGATGTCATCCTGTAAGTCCACTTCCACTCCAGTTGATACCAAGCCCTAGCTTGGTGCCGCGGTCGGAGTCCCTTACGAGGATCCGACCCGCTATCGCAGTCTTGCAGGGGCCCTTCAATATCTTATCTTTACCAGACCGGATATTACGTATGCTGTCCAGCTGGTGTGTTTATTCATGCATGATCCCCGAATTGAGCACATGAATGCACTCAAACACATCATCCGGTATATTCAGGGTACACTGGACTATGGGTTGCATTTGTATCCTTTATCGACATCCACATTTGTCTCATACACAGATGCTGATTGGGGTGAGTGTCCAGACACCAGACGGTCTACGTCTGGTTACTGTATGTTCCTTGGCAACAACTTGGTCTCCTGGTTTGCGAAGCGTCAGGCGACTCTATCCCGCTCAAGTGCCGAGGCTGAATATAGAGGGGTAGTCAATGTGGTCTCACAATCATATTGGTTATGTAATTTGCTTTTGGAGCTTCATTATCCTATACAGAAGGCAACCTTGGTATATTGCGATAATATTAGTGCCATCTACCTTTCTGGTAATCCGGTTCAGCACCAACGCACTAAACATATCGAGATGGACATTCACTTTGTCCGTGAAAAGGTTGCCCGTGGTCAAGTTCGCGTATGCCATGTCCCGTCGAGATATCAAATTGCCGACATCTTTACAAAGGGTCTTCCCTCGGTCCTTTTTGAAGATTTTAGGGACAGTCTCAGCGTTCGAAGACCGTCCGCTATGACTGCGAGGGTGTGTTAAATATACACAATATACATGTGTATATTATGTATATTAGGTCTCGGCTATGCTCACGGATTGGCCATCGGATGAGCTGATTATTATGTGTAATTTATGATAAATTTTAGTATCCTAGTTTAGGTAAGGTTGTAATATAATTAGTATTGTATTACCATAATTAGTGTATTACCATAAATGTATAGAATAAGGTTTTAGGAATAGAATAAGAATATGATTCTCCTATTATGTAACTTGTATATATAGCCTTTCAATTAATGAAAATAATCAAGAGATTATTTCTTTCATTAACCTATACTAAGTATTAAAGATCCAAACTTTCAACATTAAGCTTAATACTACAAATTTTGCATCAGCATTTCGATTTTCAGTTATTAATTATTGTGAGAAATCGAAATGCTGATTCAACTATGGATGTGCAGATCAGATAGAGTTACTGACATGCATGTTAAAAATCTAGAAAAATTATGCAGATACAGACCTTTTCTTATACACTTTCGAGAACTAAAATGGAAGTAAAATGGACAAACTTTCAACGGAATCCAAGATGGATGACACTGCAGAAAGAAAAAAAAAAAGCGAAAATTTACCAAAAGTAACGAATGATAAAAAAAAAATCGGTGCCTGTGTACGCACCAAATGGAGAGTGGGGACTTCTACCTGTTTGTTTCTACGGCTGACAGTAAGTTTGCATTTTATCCCTAAACAAGTTTAAATTTACTGGAATACCTTGTACTTGTAGCTCACACGTATTATAAAGTTAAATTAAATTAAATTAAATTAAATTAAATCGTCTTCCTTCTCCTTCAAATACAAATAATGGCTCTTCCCCATTTTTGTGTGTCTTCCACAAAGCCCCGGACTACTTCATCCTTCGCATCTTTGGTGTCTATGTTTTTCGCACATTCGGCCCTACAACAAAAACAAACTAGATTATAGAAGTGTCTCATGTGTCTTTCTTGGCTATAGCTCCAAACATTTCGGGTATAGATATTTAGATAGGGCATCTGGACGTATTTGCATCGCTCGTCACATTCGTTCTGACGAAGCTGCCTTTCCCTTTTCCAACTCGTCCATTTTGGGCCCTCACCCATCAAACTATCAAGTCCTACCCATGGGGCAAATGTTCTTAAGGGGAGGATCGTAATTTGGCGTTGGGATGTGTTGTAGTAAATCTATATAAGTTTGAAAAAATTAAGGTCATTCGTGAGGTTATAGGAGGTTAATAATAGTGTTAAAAAGATTACATGAGGATTAGAGGTTAAACGAACCGGAGAGAAAATAAATTTCGACGAAGTTCGGAATGTTAAACAAGTTATACGGAGCGTATGAATTTTTTGTCATATTCAAGTACGCATATCAAGAGCTCGGTGTATAAAAAATGAGAAACCCCCGGAATTAATTAGGTCTTAAGAGTGTGATAATGGTGATTGAAAATGATATTTCGTTTGTGCCAAAAGAGACTATGGACTAGTGCTATGTAACCTGATCATAATAACGAATATACAAAGTACCTTAAAAGTATCTATTATTTTAGTAAATTGAGATCAAAAAATTAATTATGTGTATAATTGGTTAAATGAATGATTGTAGTAAAAGACAAGAAATTGATTAAGATTGTACCATTGATAGATGGTAACAAGTTCATTAGTGTGCATGCCCATAAAGTGTGGTGTCATGTTCTATTGATGAATAGTTAAGAGATTCCTAAGAGGCCTACACATGTAAAAGCTAATATATATCCCATATGCATTTCATTTCTATTTTGGTACAAAGAGAGTTGATGCAACTTTTTCTTTCTAATTCTAAACTCCCAATTTCATATCTTAACCCAAAAAATGTACCAGCAACCATGTCAATTGTTTTCTATGAACCAGCAACCACGTTTTTTTCATGCCAACGGGAAAAGTATAATCCCTCCCACAAAGAAACATACGGGATTTTACTCACCGATTCGATCTCGTTATTTCATTTTTCGTCTTGAAAAAATTGACGTTCATTTAGTTTTTTGGGACTCGCGGTACTATCGTTAATTCGAAAGTAGTTCGAGATTAACTTGTGGAGAAGGTTGATTTACATCGGTAAAGGTTTGACACTAAGGTGTGTGAAGACTATCCTTTCCTTCTTTTGGCATTACCCAAATTAAACGAAACGCATACGAACGTCCCTCTAAAATGACTCTATTCATGTTAGTTAAAGATGTCCATATTCTCGATTCATTAGAAATGTTTGTTGATTCATGTTTAAGTCTTATCTTACTGATCCATGTTGAAAAATAGACTGATATGTTAAGCTCCATAACGATAGTCGGGGTGTAACGACCTTATGTCACTCCGACGAGTTCGGAATATGTACTACATCTCTCATGCATATGGTTCTCATGATGACATTATATACGCATATACAGTACTTATAAGGACATGGATATGGTATTCCTACTTTACCACCGAGCTACGACGGGTTGAACAGACACGTATTTACCACCGAGCCATGGTCGGTCGGGAGATTACAACCAATTGGGCAGTTATGTATCGTTATTTATCAGCGGTTGGGCAGGCACATACGCGTATTTACTACCGAGCTACGGTGGTTTGAGTTACGACGTTGATGTAACAAGATAAGATTAGGTTATAAAATAAGTATGATCATAATGTATAGTATGGCCCTCAGTGGCATTTCAGAGGTTCAGGTTGATTTGTATCTCTCGATTATTTACTATTGTGTTTTATTTTTGTCTTACATATTCAGTACATTATTCATAGTGACGTCTCTTTGCCTAGGGACGCTGTGTTTCATGCTGCGCAGGTTCAGGTAGGCGAGGAGAGGACCCTCTAATGTAGATCGTCTGCAGATATTATTTTTTGTTGGTGAGCTCCATTTTCTCCTGGAGCATTACTGAGTCAGGGTTATGTTTGTATCATTTGATATATTAGATATGTCGTGGGCCCTATCCTGACTTATGTACTATGTCGTTGTTCCCTTTTAGAGGCTTTGTAGGCAAGTCATGTATTGTACAATTTGTTCAATTCAGTCTTGTAAGTCTGGATGTTGATTAGAGGTTACGTTGGCCTTATCGGCCATATATGCATAGGCTGGGTTCTTCTATTTGCAGGATTCTATATCGCGTTGTTTTACAATTATCATTCTGAAGCCTTGTCGGCCCGGACGGTTACATGTTCACGTTATGATATTCACGTGGTACGTTCGGGCCGTCCAGGCGTCGGGTGCCGGCTACAACCTCCGAGGCAGGGGTGTGACAGTAACAGACCTCAAAATATTTAACAGCGGGTTTACTGCTAGAAAGGGCAATTTAGGAACCTAATTCAATCACTAGTCTTGCACATCATTTAGCCTAATTGCGCTCGATATTTAGACACTTCCATTGAAAAGAAAGACGATCTGCTTCATTCTCACAATAAAGGATGGCTATTACTTCTGCCGTTAGCATAACACTACTATTAATTCCAATTTTCTTAAAATCAAACCAAACCCCTTTTCTCCAAAGAATTGTAAACAGAAACAGAAACGGAAAAATGTAGAACTTTCTGATAAGTTTCATCAAATCAAGCTTAGATGAATTTGTATTCTTCCAAGAGAGGGGGAGGTTGGGGGTGGGGAGCTTGTAGTTGAATTCAGAGCTTGTTACCACATTTAGAAAGAACTTGTTAAATACAATACAAGCAAACAATAAATTAATTACCAGAATTGTCCCTTACTGTAGTTAACTATCCAACTTGGTAACTCAACAGAAATAGCTCTTTATGAAATATTTAGGTCATTAGGTGTAGATATGGTTCTACCATGTCATAGCTTATGAGTCAATGCTGTTTTGGGTACATTTTTCTAGGAAACATTTTTGAGGTCCGTTAAATGAAGGATCAAAATCACCCAAATAGTTTAATTAAAGGTCAATTGTGGTAAATTGAATAATACAAGGACTAACCCACACACCTGTAAGTTGAAACATTTATGAATAATTTAACAAGATAGATAGAATGTAGATACATCTAGTTTTGATCATCCGATAAAACATATGAATAGTTGAACAGCACATATAAATTAAATATGCGGCAAAAAATATGAACAATTTAACAAGACAAATAAAGATAATAATTTTAGAAAATTTGTGAACAATTTAACAAGATATGTATAATTCCACAGAACTTGTAATTAATTAAAAGACACATTCTAAGTTTTGTCTACTTAGAAGAACTTATGACTAATTCAAAAGTATCAAATTTTGTCCGTTTGACAAAAAATATGAATAATTGAATATGACCGTAATTTTTTCATTATTTTGGTTATGTAATGCTGTTAAATTAGACATTGGGCTTAACTCACACCCCAAAAGCTAGCTCAAAGGGAGGATGATTGCTCAGACCTTATAAAGAGTCCAGATATCTCATCTCTCACCGATGTTGTCTATTTCTCTTCAACATCCCCTTACGCTTATATCAGACATTCTTTTATTGAGGGTCTCACTGTCCGGTCTGGAGCGTGTACATTCATGGACCCATTCCATCCCTTTCCATTGGTCCCGGGGGCCTTTCACCCCCTCATCCGAGGGTCCACAATAGATGGGTCTGACTCTGATACCATGTTGAAATCGAGACAAAGATGAGAATTTAGAGAGACAAGGATAATAAGAAAATTCTTTATGCTTTTCATATATCATAATGACCTCCTTATATAGAAGTAAAATCCTCTTTTTCCTAGTCTAATAAGGTAAACGGTAACACTATTTTAATAGGACTACAAATCCTATATTACTATAATTACCAAATCATAACCATAAATAGACCTAACCTATTCTAATAAGTGTCAATACTATTTTTGCAAAATTTCCTTCAAAATATTTACTTAATTTCAGCACTTCTATTCAAATACTTTAAATGATAATTTACAATCCATAATTGAAACAATAAATCGCGCTAATTACGTCTAATATATATTTTTTACTCGGTTAGCAAATAAAACTTAAAATAAAAAACAAAAGGGAAGATGAAAATTAAGAGGGAAAAACTCCAAAAATTAAGGGTAGAGCCGTACACGTTTAGTGGGTATAAATATAAGACACGGTTTTACTGAAGTAAAAGTGTTTTGTAATCCTTTAAATACCCACCATAATAAACAACGTTCTAAGTTCTAACTTCTAACACACACGTATATCCATTTCATACAAAAATTGATAGATAATTAACCTCGTTATCTCCAAAACAACAAAACCATAAAAACAAAAAAATGGCTCTTAAGGCAGTTCCAGTTTCTCAAGTTCCACACATTGATCAAATCCATGAAAATGTCACGTTTCCACTCTACAACAATAATTCCACCCCTCTTTCCAATGGTAATAATTATCCATTTTTCTTTTCTTTTAGCCTTTTTGGTTTTATATTCGATGTCTGCTATCGTATTAGGACCAATTAAATTCGAATTCGAGCTTGGAAGTTCAAGTATATTTAGGTAACGTGCTCTCTAACAAAATTGATCAGAAGGACTGGAATCTAAGATCATAGGCGGAGTCAGAATTTTTAGTTTATGTATTTTTGGACCACATTTTTTTCGTTTAATGAGTCTTAGAGATATTATTTATACATATTAAATGATTTTTTTTAACACAAATAACCAAAGCTTAACCCATCGCTCCGCCCCTATCCGAAGCTTCTAGTTAAGGATGAATAAGCACGTGTCATTCCACAACAATCCTAATTGATTTTTTTTCTTTCAGCCTTGATTATTCCTTTTTTTTCTTGATGATTTTTACATATATATGCAGGGGTGGATGATCTTGACGACAAGAGTAAAACGGCGTCGTTTAATTTGGTGGAGAATAATGATTTTACCTAGTAATGGGGCATAGAGAAAGTGGGACGAACACGTTGCATTTCGGTTGTTGAATATTGAGATTGGAAAAACTTAAAGCAAGAAAAGTTTTTGCCAACACAACTCGAGTAATTTAATTTATTATGTATTACTCCCGGGTCTCCATTTATGTAGTACATTTTAAAATTTAAAATTCAAATAAGACTTTCATTGATCGTAATTTTTTCATATATTTTTTAAATATTTTAAATTATCAATTATTATGATTTATAATACTTTTTATATAGCTTTTAAATATGAACATTATTTTTAAAAAGTAAAGATTTTATGCCAGAATTCTCGATCAAAATTAAATATTTTTACTCTCATAATCGAAACCATGCCACATAAATTATGAGAAAGGAGTACCTTATAAAGGCGTTCGAGAAATGCTTTTATCATATTTGAAGATAAAAGCATAATTAAGTGATAATTATAGTATAGGTATTTACATTCCATCAATAAATGCAAATTATATTTGTCGTATACAAATTAATTATTTAAGCATAATTAAGTGATATGGATCTTACTTTAACTTTAATTTTTAGTTGATTAAAATTAATTAAGTATAAATATTTGGTGCGCTCAAATTTTTATGAAGTATTAAAAATTATGTAGAAACGACACGAGCCACCGTGTATACGTGGCAGGTGGTGTTCAATTTTTTGACTGACCTATTGTCATCACATCATTTTACTTGGTCAAATAAAAAATTTCAACTTATTTACCGACAGTTATAATTTTTTTTGAAATATTTTAATCATTAAATTGTAGTGTATCATACTTTTCATATCGTTTCTACTATGTAAATTATATTATAACTTTGAGAAGGCGATTTCCAAATTTACAATATAACTTATATGCCGTAAGCCTTTGACGCCTGTACTATGCTCTCATCATTCCTTTTTGACCAAAATATATATTTGAAGAGAGAGGAAGAAGCTTTCATAAAACTTCCAAGATGTGTGAATTATACTATAGCTAGGGTGAGTGGATCCGGTTACCCTAATACTTTTGAACTACCCGAACCCTACCAGGTAAAAGATCGGTTCCTAAATTTACTCTGGGTAGGTTCCCGAGTACCCGGTAAATAAAAAAACACAGATTAAGCAGCAGTTTTTTAGCCTATGAGAATCAAACATAGTTCTAAAATAATTTCATCCAGTAGTTTTTTAGCCTGCAATCGGAGTTTTTAGTACCCTTATAAGAAGTTTTAGAAAATTTATTCAATGTAGAAAAGCTAATTCTGTAACCAAAACCTAAAATTGCAAGTCAATTTTGACACTCAATTAATTGAACGTGTTGATTTCAAAATAAATTTGAAAATATCTGAATTAAACTTATTTTCGTGTTCATAAGCTCTTCGATACAAAAGAAAAGCTTTATTATACTAGTAAATCCCTAAATTTCATCTTCACAACTACAAAAATATACACAAATTTTAAAAATAGATTTACATTTCAAATAAAAAAGTAATACAAATTGAAGATGAGTATCACATGAAATAGAACAGAAGCATAGGATATTAATTTTTTTTGAAGAGTTAGATATGAACCCATATGCATTTTAGTAACGACGTGAACACAATCAAGGGAGAGAAAGAGGCAAAGGTGAAGCTTCAACGACGACAACGATGAAAGTACCTGAGAGAAAGCTTCAACAACAACGACGATGAAGCTCGGTGGTGTAGCTAAAATGTCATTGTTATTGAGAGAGTTTTGAGTGTTTTCTCTCAGGGCACAAAAAATATTCTAGAATAAAGGGTGAAAAGCTTGGGGTGGGGAAAATCAATGTGCAGGCGTGCAACAAACAATTTTGGAGAAAGTTAAAAGTGGTCCAAATGTTTAATATTTTATAGGTTCCGGGTATCGGTTCCGGGTCCGGGTACCCTGTCTATATTTGCCGGAACCGGAACCGGACCTGACATTGATCGGTTCCTAATTTTATTACCCGGACCCTACCCGTTATTATAATATATTTATCCGGAACCTACCCGTTAGTGTCGGTTCCGGTCGGGTATCTGGGTACCTGTACCCGTGCTCACCCGTAACTATAGCAACTAAAAGGTTGAGAAATGCTTATTAATTTGATAATATGAAAGTAACTAAGTTACACAAAACAAGGACATACATTCGTCAATAGAAGTAACATGTTTGTTTATCACCGGGTTGCGGTGGGATCACCACTAGAAAAAAAAAGAGTGTTCCCACCGACATTCCGTGGGAAATTTATGTTATAAAACATAATTTTTTAATCGAATCAGTTCACTGGAAAAACGCATGGTGAGAAACAGGTTTTCATTGAAACTGGAAAACTTTCTAATTTTTCCGTGTGAAAACACTACTACTATTTAAGTTTCTCGCACCGACATTCGGTGGGAATTACCACTGAATATTTTTTAGTGAGAAATTCAGTGGGAATATAATGTATTTTTGTAGTGGATGAATAACATTCGTTCAGCCTTAATAAGAGGTTTCAGGTTCAAGTCTTGAAAATTGAAAAATCAGGGTGCGCACTGCCCTTTAATGAGAATTGTGCCAAGAATTTGAATTAGTCGGGCCACAGAGCAGATATCAGACTACCTAGCTAGTGTTTTACCTGCATATAATCTAGGTATTTTGATGAAAAAGGAAATTGGACTTAGAAAGTTCACACAGTATTTAGTCAGACCATCACAATGCAAGTGTATTCAACACCTTATTTCTCTTACATGTAGCAAAGTATATGAAATATGAACTGATTAAACCTATAATGACAATGCTTGTACATACTTCATGAGTTTCAGAGTAATTTTCTGCCTGTGATGTTGTTTACCCGGCGTAACTTTCACTACTATTAGTTAGCCTATCGATTCTGTCCTTTCGTAGTTATGTGTTCATTTTGGGGGAATTGGATTGAGATAACTTGCTTGGTTTTGAATTGTCTGAGCTAAAAACTTTCTTTTCATATTGTGTCTAGCTCTATATTTTATGATCTATATTTGAATTCAATTAAGGCACTGATTCTTTGTTTGTCTTTTCAATTTCTTTCCCCTCCTTTACTCAGGAAAACGAAAGACGGGAGAATCTTCGAATGGAAGGTCGAAGAGGATGATCGATTCTGTACGCTGCAAAATGTGTTCGAGAATGCCAGTCAGTCCGTTGGATTTAACATTGAGTTTAAGTTTGATGACAACAAAAGTTATACAGAAGAAGAGCTTGTTCGTGTTATTCGAGCAGCTTTGCAGGTAATCTGTTACTAGCAATCATATAAAATAAGTAGTTTCTCTTCTTTTCCCTGTGCCACTAAAACTTGTACTAATTCAAGCACGCGAAAGGTTGGTGCATCATGTTCTCAAGCTTTCAACTGGATGCAGCTCATTTGATCAGGAAGGAGCAGACCGCCTATCTCGTGAGTAAATGAATTTCTGACTAAAGGCTGATCCAAAATTTAAACTCTATTGGTTCAATATTATATTTTTGAGAAGTTATGGATTCAAACCTACTAATTGTTGCAATCTCAGTGAGTGTTTACGCATTAATTTATATTCTGACAATGCGTCAGAAGTACTGAATTCAGATGAACGGATACTATAAGGCTGCATCCGCCTCTATTTATGACCGTTTAGGTTCATGAAATTATTGAAAGTTTAACTGCACTGCCATAACTACGACAAACAATCGTCTAGAGGATAGCTTAATTGCATAAGTTCACTTCATTCACCTTACCACTGGACAGAGTTTATGACCGTTTAGGTTCATGAAATTCTTGAATGTTTAACTGCACTACCATAACTACGACGAACAATCTTCTAGAGGATAGCTTAATTGCATAAGTTCACTTCATTCACCTTACAAGTGGGCAGAGTTTTCCCTTTCTTTTCTTTTAATTATAGAACGGACAATTCGTTTGATCATTTCTTGACCATCCAGGTTTTCTTCCTAACGAATGGAGGCTGAAATTTATTCTGACATCAGAAGGAACTCATTGGACGAGCCGATTAAGTTGTGCTTAGAAGGCGGCCTGCAAGGCATTGTCTCAGAGGTCAAAGCCATTTTAAGAAATCCAAGAATGATAGCAAAAATTAAAGAATCCAATCTCTCCCTTTTGGCATTTGGCCAGCTAAAGTAAGTTTCACATCATGTTGCACTTAATCAACAGAAGTTGTTAGACTCTATAGAGTATGTATATTACTTTAATTTTTGGCAGAATACATTGAATAGCCCCTTAAACTTGCCAGTAAATTTCAGTTAGACACTCGAACTACGGCATGTTCGATTGAGGCACACACATAACCTTCCTCAAAAATGAGTTGATAGTGTCTAATAGGAACACGTAATCATGTATTCATGTGCAATTTGAACACGCCATACAACAACAACATACCCAGTGAAATTCCACAAGTGGGTCTGGGGAGGGTAAAGTGCACGCAGACCTTACCTCTACCTTGGTAAGTAGAGAGACTGTTTCTGAAAGACCATGGACTCAAGAAAAAGCATAAGCACCAGCAAAAGCAAGAGAAACGGTCAAACCCGGACAAGAAATTTAAAGCAATATGAAAATGAGAGTAACAAAAGCGACTAAGCCATGATAAAGCATTATGAAAAAAGAAGCAGTAACTAACACAGGTAAATAAGATAAACAAAGTACACGAAGGAACATACAGCAGCAGAAATCAAAGGACAGGAAACTATAAAACAATACTGCGCCTACTAGTATGATAGGATAAGCAGGACTACAATAATAACACTACAACTACTGGTATGTAAGCGTAAGTAAGACTACACTCAACTACCTATTACCCTTCTATCCTAATCTTTGTCCTCCACAATCCCCTATCTAATGTCATGTCCTCAGTAAGTTGCACCTGTGCCATATCCTGTCTAATCAGATCTCCCCAATACTTGTTTGGCCTACCTCTACCCCTCCTAAACCCGTCCATAGCCAGCCTCTCACACCTCAGCACTGGGGCATTTGTGTCTTTCCTCTGCAGATGCCCAAACCATCTCAACCTCGCTTCCCGCATCTTATCCTCCACCGATGTCATTTCCATTATGTCCCGGATATCATCATTTCTAATCATATCCCTCCTTGTATGCCCGCACATCCATCTCAGCAGCCTCATCTCCGCAACTTTCATCTTTTGGATGTGCGAAATCTTAACTGGCCAACACTCCGCCCCATACAACATAGTCGGTTTAACACGCCATAGTTCGAGTTTATTATAAATGAAATTTACTGGAAAATTTACAGGGTTGTCGTTGTATATTAGTTTTTAAAACGTGGCTTAGTATACTAATCGAATTACATTTTATGTAGCAATGAGAAGGAAGTGGTTTACTTGCAATACATGATGGGTGTTGAGGGAGTGATTGTAGATTTTGTCGAAGAGATTACTGTTGGAACTTGTATGAAATTAAGAAGAAATAAAGTGATCAACGGACAGAAAATTCGAATCAAAGGTTGCAACTTTTTAGAATAATTACAACATTTGGTATGAATGGTTGTAACTGTTCATATGCTACTCTATATAAAGAAGGTTGATCACTTGGTTAGAGAGATATACACAACAAGACAGAAAAAACTACAATCAATCAGTTTTTTTCACAATTAATCATTTAAGATTGTGGCTTCTACTTCTTCTTCTTCAAAACAAGTTTCTGAAGAACACATATAGTAAATTCGCCAAGAGTGAAGTTCTTGTGCTAGAACTCTCACTTAGATAGTTGTATCCTCTAGACAGACATCCGTAAAACTGCAAGCACAAGTGGGGGCGAATTTTTGTCTTAGGACACTGCATCAAGCAGGCCTCTATCGACACCAAGTTAGTATGTGTTTTCAATTTGCTGAATTCATTGTTGTTGATTTCAAGTTATTTTGAGTTATTATTATATTATTGTGCTCAATTCAATTCATCATTGATGATACTAGATTGACACTAACAATCTAAGACAAAAATTACTATTAAAAAAATCAGATTTTTTTTCTTCTGATTTGTTGAGGTTGCAAAATTTTTCAGAGAATTCAATTTCCTAATTTGCAAAGATGGATCAATCTGGATCGTCAATGGTGAAAAACCATGTTGAGAAACCTGAGAAATTCAAAGGTTCTGATTTCAAACGCTGGCAATAGTAGATATTGTTCTACTTGACAACTCTTCACGTGACAAACATATTGATTGTTGAGGCTCCTATGGCTTTGCCAGAAGGAGAAGGGGAGAATACTCCGACTGATGCGGAGAAGGCTGAAAGGCTGAAAGACATTCAAACTTGGGAAAGTCAGGAGTTTCTTTGCAGAAACTATATTCTCAATGCCTTGGATGATTCTCTCTACGACATCTACTCCACGTTCAGAACGACACGGGAGTTATGGAAATCGTTGTAGAACAAGTACAAAACTGAGGTTGCTTGTTCCAAGAAGTTCGTCATCGGAAAGTTTCTGAACTTTAAGATGAGTGATGCGAAGGCAGTTGTCAAGCAAGTGGAGGAACTCCAAATCATTGTTCATGAGTTAGAGGTTGAAGGCATGGCCCTTAACCCGAATTTCCTTATTGGTGCTATTATTGAGAAATTACCTCCCTCATGGAAGGATTTTAAGGTTTATCTTAAGCATCTAACCAAGGAAATGAATTTTGAGCAATTGGTTCTGAAAATTCGGGTTGAAGAGGATAACCTGAAGAATGAAAAGGCAGATGTTGTTTCATTGGAGCCTAATGCCAACATGGTTGAAGGCAATGCTTCTAAGGCCAAGTTTCAGAAAGGCAAGGGAAAATTAAATGGTGCCAAGCCATCTTTTGCAACCGGGAGGAATGCATTCGCCCCACAAAGGACCAATGCATTCAAGAAACCACAACCAGGACTCTGTTAGGTATGTGGCAAACCTGGACACAGAGTAAAAAATTGTCGCCTTCACAAGAATCAAGGTGGTGGTGTTGGAGGTTCGAGTAATGTCAAACAATCCAACCGGGATGAAACTAAAAACCAATTCATTGGGGTTGTGGCGGCTCAAGCAAATCTGGTTACAAATTCAACCGATTGATGGATGGACACGGGTGCTACAATGCACGTATGTTCTGAAAAGGATATGTTTTCATCCTAGCAGGCCATCAAGGGTGGAGAACCATTATTCGTAGGGAATGCTGCTTCTGTGAAAGTGGAAGGGAAAGGGAAGGTGACTTTACAACTTACTTCCGGGAATGATCTTGTGCTCACTAATGTGTTGCACGTGCATGAAATTTGTAAGAATTTGATTTCTGGGCTTGTTCTTAGTAATAAGGGCTTCAAAATTGTATTTGAATATGACAAATTTGTACTCACCAAGGGTGGGTTGTATGTAGGGAAGGGTTACCTCAGTGAGGGACTCTTCAAACTATCTGTTGTACCTACTAAGGCAATTGCCATTATTAATGAAAATGCAGGCACTAGCACTGCTTCTATGTATATGGTTGATTCCCCTTCTTTATGGCATTCACGATTAGGCCATGTTTATTATCGCTCTTTACAAAGAATGGTGAAGTTAGGCATATTGCCAAATTGCTCTATGAACAAAATGACTAAGTGTGGAGTTTGCATAGAATCAAAATATGCAAGTCATCCTCATAAATCTGTAGTGAAATCAAATGAAGTGCTTGGTTGAATTCATAGTGATTTATATGATTACCAAGCAACCCCATCTCGTGGAGGAAAGAATTACTATATATCATTCATAGATGATTGCAGTAAATTTTGTTATGTATACTTAATACATACCAAAGATGAGGCTTTGAACATGTTTAAAACATACAAAGCTGAAGTGGAAAACCAACTTGACAAAAGAATTAAGATTCTAAGGTCAGACAGAGGTGGTGGATATCAATCAAATGAGTTCAAAGAATTCTGTTCTACTCATGGTATAGTTCATCAAACCACTGCGCCATATACTCCAAAACAAAATGGAGTTGCCGAACGTAAAAATAGAACATTGAAGAATATGATGAATTCAATGTTGATTAGTTCGGGTACACCCCTTAGTCTATGGGGTAAGGCGTTAATTACTGCAAATATGATATTGAACAAAATTCCTCAAAAGAAAAATGACCAATCTCCCTATGAGTTATGGAGAGGAAGATCGCCTACTTTCAAACGGATGAAAGTGTGGGGTTGCCTAGCAAAAGTTCAAGTTCCCTTACCAAAGAGAACTAAACTTGGACCAAAAATGGTGGATTGCATATATATTGGTCATGCCACTAATAGTGCAACATATAAGTTTTTGGTGTATCATTCCGATGTTGAAGGTATTCACAAAAAACACACTTATGGAATCTGCTGAAGCAGAATTTTTTGAGGATATTTTTCCTTACAAAGACAAGGATAAAAGTGTTCCTAATCATAAGAAAAGGACACTGTCTCAAGATGAGTCAAACCAAAACACTAATAATGATGAAAATCTTACTTCATCTATTCAAGGAAAAATCTCTGAACCACGGAGGAGTAAACGTGGGAAAATTACCAAAGATTTTGGACCGGACTTCATGACCTTTTTTGTTGAAGGAGAACCTCAAACATATAGGGCTGCTATGGAATCATCCGAATCACCTTTTTGGAAAGAGACTATTCAAAGTGAGGTAGAATTCATTGTGCAAAATAATACATGAATATTGGTTGATCTCCCTCTGGGATAAAAACCAATAGGCCATAAATGGGTTTTCAAACGGAAAATAAGGCCTGATGGTACTATAGAAAAATACAAAGCTCGTATAGTAGCCAAAGGGTTTCAACAAAAAGAAGGTGTAGATTTCTTTGATACCTACTCACCAGTAATGAGAATTACGTCTATAAGAACATTAATTGCTATAGCGGCGATTCACAATTTGGAAATACATCAAATGGATGTGAAGACCTTCTACTTCTTCTTCTTCAAAACAAGTTTCTGAAGAACACATATAGTAAATTCGCCAGAAGTGAAGTTCTTGTGCTAGAACTCTCACTTAGATAGTTGTATCCTCTAGACAGACGTCCGTAAAACTGCAGCACAAGTGGGGGCAAATTTTTGTCTTAGGACACTGCATCAAGCAGGCCTCTATCAACACTAAGTTAGTATGTGTTTTCAATTTGCTAAATTCATTGTTGTTGATTTCAAATTATTTTGAGTTATTATTATATTATTGTGCTTAATTCATTTCATCATTGATGATACTAGATTGACTCTAACAATTACTTCAGTTGTTTCCCAGTTTTCGAAACAAGTTCATTCCGGAAAAGAACACTTGTTTATTGTTGGAGCAGAGGCTACTAGAGGAGAAAAGAATTCCTTGCTCGGAATATGAACTCTCATATTTCCGCATGATTGTGCCAGAGTTAATACATTCTTGAACTGCTTAATCGCAACTGTCTGCTGAAAGAAATAATCCCTTGATTATTTTCATTGATAATGAGAGGTATATATACAAATATACAATTCTTAAATATGGACAATATAGGAAAATAATTCTACAATTTCCTATTCTAATTCTAATACATTTTCCTAGTACAAGACTAATACCATAATTATAATTATACATGAATTACATTTTGTTGAGTCCAAATCGGACCATGATACACACGGTTCTTTACACCCCCGAAGTCATAGCGGGCGGTTGATGTACGCTGAGACTGTCCGTAAAATCTTCAAATAGAACCAAGGGAAGACTCTTAGTAAATATGTTTGCAATCTGCTATCACGAAGGGACATGGAGGACCCGTACTTGTCCACGAGATACCTTTTCTCGAACAGAGTGTATGTCCATCTCGATATATTTAGTGTACTGATGTTGGATCGGATTTCCAAAAAGATATACTGCACTCACATTATCACAGTAGACCAAGGTAGCTTTCTGAATAGGATAATGTAGCTCTAGTAGAAGATTACGTAGCCAACATGACTAAGACACCACATTGGCTACCCCTCGATACTCGCCCTCCGCACTGGATCGTGATAAAGTAGCCTGGTGTTTTAAAGACCATGAGACCAAGTTATCTCCAAGAACATACAGTATCCATATGTAGAGCGTCTGGTGTCTGGACAGCTACCCCAATCAGCATCGGTATACGAGACAAGTGTAGAGGCTGATGATGGATATAGATGCAAATCATAGTCAAGTGTACCTTGGATGTATCGGATAATGCGTTTCAGCGCATTCACGTGCTCATCCCGAGGATCATGCATAAATAAACACACATGTTGTACGGTATACGTAATATCCGGTCGCGTGAAACTAAGTTACTGAAGAGCTCCAATAAGACTGCGATAGTGAATGGGATCCCCATAAGGGGAGCCAGCCGCATCACCTATCTTGGGTTTTGTATCAACTGGAGTGGAAGTAGACTTACACGAGGACTTACCAGCTCGCTCAATTATTTCAGCGGCATACTTCCGTTGGGATAAGAACAACCCACCTGCATGACGAGTGACAACAATCCCCAAGAAGTAACTCAAGGACCCCAAGTCTTTCATAGCAAACTCAGGACTGGGTAGTGTCATGATAGACCGGCGTAAATCATCAGAAGAAGCTGTCAAGATAATATCATCCACATACAATAGAATATATGCCAAGAAAGTACTACGACGATAGATGAACAGAGAATTATCAGACCGGCTGTGAGAAAACCCAATAGTAGATACATAGTCTGCAAATCGCTTATACCAGGCCCGTGGGGCCTACTTAAGCCCATACAAGGACTTCTTCAATAAACAGACATGATTAGGATATGTGGGGTCTCAAAAACCTAAGGGTTGATGCATGTAAACTGTCTCCTTAAGATCACCATATAAGAAATCATTCTTCACATCTAGTTGATAAATGGGTCATGCTTTCGAAAAAGCCAAATTGAGAACAGTGCGAATGGTAGCCGGTTTGACCACCGGACTAAACGTCTCACCACAATCTACGCCAACCTATTGAGTTTTACCATCACCTACAAGCCGAGCCTTATGTCTCAAAAAAAGAACCATCAGAATTATCTTTATAAGTAAAAATTCACATCGAGCGAATAATATTAACACCAGAAGGACGTGGTACCAACTCCCACGTCTTATTCTCAATAAGAGCATTATATTCGTGTGAATTTTGAACAGTTCTGCCCACGTCACATATATGACGTTTTCCATCTCAAGAACAATAGGAATGTGGTTCTTGATGTTGGAAACAGTAAGGGCAAAATGAAACATGTTCTTTGACGTAGACATAACGAAATAACAATAGGGGAAAGAGGGATTTGGAAGAAAAAATGGGAAGAGAGGAGGTAAGGTGCATGTATTCCAAGAAGGAACACAAAAACCGAGGCAGCGGAAGAGAGGAGAAATCGGTAGAAGACCTAGACTTCTGATATCATGAAAGAAATAATCCCTTGATTATTTTCATTGATAATGAGAGGTATATAAACAAATATACAATTCCTAAATATGGACAATATAGGAAAATAATTCTACCTTTTCCTATTCTAATACATTTTCTAGTACAAGACTAATACCATAATTATAATTATACATAAATTATATTTTATTGAGTCCAAATCGGACCATAATACACATGGTCCTTTATCTACTTCCACAACTGCGAAAAGAGAACTTTTTATATCTTGCATCTACTTAAATGATGGGGATATGACAATTGTATGTTCTATCTTGTATAGGTTTGTAAATGAGTTGTATGTTTTCGTGTATTAGTGTCTAATCAAGTTTTGCATAGGGACATTATTATGTAAAGGATATTTAACAATCAAATGTAAACAGGGGATTAATAAGATATGTATAAATTTAGCATCTAAGCAGTCTACATTTACATAGAGATATATATTTACAAAGAGTGTAAAATAGATGGATATTCCATAAAACATTAAACAACATCCTAAGAAAAGGTGTTGTTGGTATATTGAGTGTGGATTTGTTGGCATTCAAAAATGTGGCCCAAGTCGGAAATATTTTTTTTTTCACAAACTATTCTGGTCACGCGATTCAATTTTCGGAAAGGAGCCTCTCTCTCCTTTCTGTGAATTCGAACTAACCTTAGTTCCTCCGAATGAATATTTATGAATTTCTTGCATTTTAACATGAAATCAGAGCTATATCTATTCTAACTCTGCCCAATCTTCTCTTTCTACTTCTGATACTATCCAACCACATCACAAGTTTCAAATATTTGAGCCTCACACATTATCAGACTGCCTCTATACCAGCATGGCAAGAAGCTATGAAAATAAAAGACTTTGGGGGTACTTATAAATGGGTTTACAGGCAGATTGTAAAGTGAAATATATAATGTTTTTTATCTACAACAACATACCCACTGAAATCCTATAACGTGGGGTCTGAGGAGGGTAGAGTATACGCAGACATTACCTCTACCTTGGTAAGTAGAGTGACTGTTTCCGAGAGATCCTCGGCTCAAGACAAAACACAAGCACAAGAAAAGCAAGAGAAACGGTCAGAACCGGACAGAAAATTTAAAGCAGTATGAAAATGTTGGTATCAAGAGCGAGTAAGCCATGATGGCGCATTCTGAAAAAGAAGCAGTAACTAACGCATGTAAATAAGATAAACAAAGTACACTAGAGAACACATAGCAGCAGAAATCAAACCACATGTGATTATAAAGCAATATTGCGCATGCTAGTGATTTTTATATAGAGATACAAAATTAGGGCCGTACTTACCTACTTTATGTCGAATATCACTGTATGTTCAATAATACAGTAGACATACAAATAACATACACCTGACATATAATTATTTCACCATAAAAAAAGCAACCATATCTATTGATGTTCGACCTAAAATGCATATATTTATTCATTATTTGCCTCACATTTTAATACTTTTAATCGATTTTTAAATATTATTATATTGATTTGTGATAATATTATATTTTAATTATGTAGAAATAAAGCATTGTAAAAATGAAAAAAATTGAAACAAAATTGAATTAAAAGAGAATGAAAATAAAAGAAATTAAAAGGTGGGACACTTGCCATATCGTTGTTCCCCCAAGTGAGTACAAAAAAAAATAGGAAGACGAGCAAAATTGAAATATAGCGTCCTGGCAGCGAAGTGAAAACTGTGGCAAAATTCGTGTCAGCCTGCGACGCAACTGTGTCGCACCAAAATCACGTATGTGAACATTTCTTTGGACTGTCCGCACTGCTCTCGCGATGCGGGTGCAAAGCTGAGCCGTGCGATTTTTTTCGGTCCGAGTTAGATTTGGTTTTCAAAAGTCTGGTCTTTTGATATTTTATAAATACATTTTTACAGGATTTTACACAATTTAGAAATAATTTATGACCATGAGTTTAGACCCTTTGACTTAGGGAGAGCTTGGAGCTGCCGTGAAGACCGAAAATTATTGAGTTTTACCTTCTTTTTTTTTCTTTCTATACTACTCATTTATCTATTTTTTTTGGATAATTTGTTTTATTTTCTTCATATCTATGTGGAGCTAAACTTCTCGTTCTAGGGTTATGGTTCTTTAATGAACGTTGTTATTTGAATATTAATTTCAATGAATTACTTTATCATATTGATTTATTTATTTAGTCCTGAACTTAATTATTTGGTTACTTGATCACCAATCGAATACTATATACGAATCTTAGCTTGAACTCGAGAGAGGAATTCTAGGAGCAGGATCTCAACCCTGGACATCGGGGAATGAATTTGCGTCTAGGATAGAGAGATATCTAGTTTGCCCTACTTGGTTGATATATAGGAAATATAAATGTTTTCATGTTAAGGTTCATGGCCATAGAGATATAGG
Organism: Anisodus tanguticus; assembly: GCA_034509755.1. Classification (NCBI taxonomy): domain Eukaryota; kingdom Viridiplantae; phylum Streptophyta; class Magnoliopsida; order Solanales; family Solanaceae; genus Anisodus; species Anisodus tanguticus. Next base: position 19,440,014 of record CM067561.1, on the reverse strand, counting down.
CGTGAAAGTAATATGAATAGGCGGCTAGAGGACTCGAAAGATTCATAGTCGTAATATCAACCATGACAATCAGTAAACTGGATAAATTAAGAAGTTGAATCAATTAAAGAATGCAACGTGATTGTTAGATAGTTCATAGTTCTAAATCGATATCATCTCATTGATAATATATAAACCCGCTCTTTCTTTGTCGAAGTTCATTATTTGTTTTCTATTTATTTTAATTAGTTTAGAATTACAACCTACGGATTTCTCTCTTGTATAGATAATTCATATCATTTAATTTAACTAACGGTTAATCATAAGTCCATGTGGGCTCGACATTCGATTTTTAAAATCACTATATTACTTGTACGACCACGTATATTTGCATGTTATGAGCAACAAGTTTTTGACACCGTTGTCGGGGGACTTAGAAATTAATTGTTTATCTAGATTAGACTTTTCTTTTTGCCTATTCAAGTTTTTTATCTTATTTTTTAATTTAATATTTTGAGTATTCTTCTTGACATGACATCTTGGAACGAAAATTGGTCGAATGTTTGTTGTTCTTATTTTGGTGATCCTTGTCTGATTTGTGGAGGACACCACCTGTGGCCACACTATGATAATATTTCCGGGAACGGGTTGTGTGCACATCTCCAATCCTTTGCGTTGAATGTTTGCAGTATATGTGGTGGCTAAGATGGACATTGAAATGGATGTCCAATTCTTATTCCCCATCCCCGAATCCCTATTATGATTCTCCTGTTGTATGTGATGTTGACAGGAATACTGAAGTAGAGGATGCATAACTTCTTGCTCGAGTCAACAATCTTGCAAAATAGGTGCGGGAGATGAGCACAACAATAAGCAAGCGGAATGCAAAAAATGATAGAGTAGAGTGCGGAATAAGATAAAGTCATAGAAAGGATTAGTGCCAAACTCGCAGAGATACAAGGCCAGACTGAAACTGGTAATGATCTGCAAGTTACATGCTTAGCCAATACCCAAGACGAACCTCAAACAGAAGAAGAGAGTGAGTTTCGATAAGGAAATAAATTTGAACAGAGATAGTGAGCCAATCTTGATTTGAGGAACAAGCTCAATAAATAAAATTTCATGGGTTTCTTCGTGATGGTCTTACGAACATGACGACACAGTTGGTAGAAGGCATAAAAGAATTCAGACAAGAGATTGACCAATTTGGCTCAGATATCCATGCCCCGCAGGCTCAATTAAATAAAAAGGTTAAGGTGTCTGATGCCCAACCACGAATTATTGTGGATACTAATCAATTTATGGAGCAGAAAGAGGAGTACCAACCACTCGACCAGAAAGTTATTGATGATGCTAATATTGAGGGGGTATACATTAGTGAGGATGTAAAAAATAATGCATTTTTTTAGTTGGAGCGTGTTGGACCTCACTCAAAATACTTTTCGACGTTGTGTTTGGATGGTGACATAAAAATTGAGCCTTCTAAATCGATAAAGAGGTGTACAGATGGGGAACAAGACTTTTACATCCTAAAATTTGTCATGCCGAAGAGACAAAACGACATTTCTCACTTAAGGACCAAGAAGTGCAATATGCGATATCTATTGCTCGGTTCCTTTATTTTCACACCACCTCCCCAGGTTTGTGATATGATGCAAAATTGGGGGCACAATTAATATCATCAAAGTGGAAGGAAAAGTGATGGCGTCGTGCCGCGATATTAAATCAAGCGCTTGTTGGGAGACAACCCCGGTTGTATTTTATTTTTATTTTTCATGGTGTCACATTTTATTTTGTTTTTATTTTGCAGATTAGGGAAAGTCTAAGTACTCAAAGTTGAGTGTGGGATCGTTTCGACCCTTGATGTTGAAGACTATGCTGCTAGCTAGCCCTCGAGGGTCTCAGGGAGTATTTCTCACCCTTGTTTTATTTTTTTTCTCTACTATAGATGAATTGAGGATAATGCATATTTTTAAGTGTGGGATGGGGTACTTCCGATACTTTTGAGATTGAGGATGATTATGCCATATAATTATTTTTTAGTTCATTAGCTTTTTATAAAATATAAAAAAATAGAAAATCAAGAAATATCCAAAAAAAAATTATTTTGGTCTTTCTTTTATTTTTCGTTAGTTTTATTTCTTTTCTTTCATTAGTGGCATTAATCATCCACCCCTTGATTTTTTTTATGCCTCGGTTCTTTTCAAAGGGGGGGGGCCTTTGAACCGGGTAATTTTATTAGTAGTAAAAGAGAGGGAAGAAAAACTTGTGTGATTCACTTGATACTAGCATATTTAGGCATGAGCTTAAGTAGTACTTTCATGTGAGTGTTTGAGTAGTAAAAAAATAACAGACTTTCTGACACCTAGGATCAGTATGACTCTATATATAGCTTATTCTTATTTTGTAGTTCGTAATGACCCTATTTGTCTAAGAGTAGAATTGATACATCTTGATTGATATTTGTGCCATGTGTGGTGATGATTTCTTGCATATATTCCGTGTTTTACATATTACTTTAGAACTTGCCCTGCATGTTATTGAAGCAAAATAAAAGTGTTGCTCTGTTTAGAAGACGATAATAGGCTATCATTGATATGTCTTTGAATTTTAGCATTTTCAGATATTGTACCACTTGTTAGCCCTTTGATTTTGTAGCCTTTCGTTTGTTAACCGTATTATTGCCTTGATCCTTTTGTTGAATCTCTAATTTTTGCACCATGCTTTCTTGAGCACTCTAACATAGACTATGTAATAAAATTGATAAATCTGAATAAAAAGGATGGTCATGTGAAAAATGGTGAGCAATAATGGCTGCAAAGTGATGAAAAGACCATCTTAGAAAGAATCTGACAAGAAAAAAAATAGAAAAAAGAAATAGTTACTTGAAAAAAAATGATTGAAACATTTTTTATATGAGGGAAATACTTGTTAAACAATTGATGAAGAGAGGGTTGAAAAATATAGTTAAAAGATGAAAACAACGGGTGATGAAGTCTAAAAGTGCAAAGTGCTTAGGAAAGTGTAAGTCATTAGTATATAGTTTTTCTACCCGTCCCCTAGCCAACATTACAATCCGTTGAAGTCCTATTTGCTTTTATTCGAACATGCTTAATTAGTAGAGATGTACATAATGAGCAAGCCTATGGTTCTTTGTGCATACATTTAAATTCTTTTGTGAGTGAGAGAGTTGTTCTTTGATGCTAAGTCCTTAAATTATATTCATTCTTTGATTTGAGTGTGTGGACTATTTCTTCTTGAGCACTTGTTTCATGATAGATAGGTGATGTTATTAGCTTATTTGACAGAGTAGGTGAGCGAGTTTAAATTTAATGAAAGTCCGTCTTTGAGATTAGGAGGTTAGAAGTTTATTGTTTGCATGTATATCTTGCATGGTGATCATGAAGTATATAGTTTGAGTTGTTACATGGCCTAATTATTGGAATCAACCAAAGTGGTGGTGATCCTAGGCTTGACTTATTGAGATTGGTTTTAATGTTTATTCGAGGACGAACAATAATTTAAGTGTGGGTGGTGGTGTTCGGCCTAAAATGCATATATTTATTCATTGTTTGCCTCACATTTTAATATTTTTAGTACTATTATATTGATTTATGCTAATATTATATTTTTATTGTGTAGAAATAAAACGGTATAAAAATAAAAAGATTTGAAATAAAATTAAATTAAAAGAGAATAAAAAGAAAAGAAATTAAAGAGGGGGACACTTGCCATGTGGTTGTCCCCCAACTGAGTACAAAAAAAAAAGGGAAGAGCAAAATTAAAATATGGCGTCCTGGCAGCGAAGTGAAAACTTTGGCAAAATTCGTGTCAGCCTGCGACGCAACTGTGTCGCACCTAAATCACGTCTATGAACATTTGTTTTGATTGTCCGCGCTGCTCTCGCGATGCGGGTGCAAAGCTAAGCCCCGCGATTTTTTTTATCCGAGTTAGATTTGGTTTTGCATTTCTGCACTATCTTTCATAACACTCCCACTAGCTGAAGGGCGTACTCTAAGTACTCAATCTTCACCAAATACTCCCACTGAATCCTTGTCTAGGTCTTTTGACAAGGGTTCAACTTCTGTGTTATCTTGTGGTTCTTGAATTTCTTCAAGTTCTATCTTATTGCAGCTCGATTCCTAGTAGACATAGTCTTCTTCAAGGAAAGTTGCATTTCTTGAAACAATGACATTATGTTCTCCAGGATGATAGAAATAGTATCCCTTAGTTTCCTTTGGATACCCCACAAAATAATATTTCTCACTTTTAGATTCCAACTTGTCAGTAAACATTTTTTTACATATGCAGGGCACCCTCAGGGTCGCATGTGTTTAAGTGCTGGCTTCTTGACATTCCATATCTCATATGGAGTTTTCTCTACTAACTTTGAAGGAACCCTGTTCAGAATATAAATTGAGTTTTGCAATGCATAGCCCCAAAGGAATGTTGGTAGAGTTGAGAAACTCATCATGGATCTAACCATATCTAATAGGGTTCGATTTCTCCTTTCAGCAACACCATTCATCTGTGGCGTTCCAGGAGGTGTCCATTGTGATTGGACTCCATGAAGCTTCAAGTAATCCAGAAATTCTTACTTGAGTATTCACCTCCTCAATCTGATCGAAGGGTCTTGATACTTGTTTCAAGTTGCTTCTCTACTTCTGACTTGTACTCCTTGAATTTCTCAATGGCTTCGGACTTGTGTTTCATAAGATACACATGCCCAAACCTTGTGAAATCGTCTGTAAAACTGATGAAGTAAGGGAAGCCTCTCTTAGCTTGAGTTGAAAATGGCCCACATACATCAGTATGGACCAACTAAAGTACCTATTTGGCTTGCACCCCTTTCCCAGAAAGTGGCTTGTTGGTCATCTTTCCTCTCAAGCAAGATTCACAGTTACCATAGGACTCCAAGTCAAATGGTTCCAGGTAGTCTAACTTTCTTAATCTTGCTATCCTTGATTCATTGATGTGACCAAGTATACAGTGCCATAAGTATGTGGGGTTTCTTGGATTACTTATCTTAGCTCGTTTGTTTTGCACATTGAAAATTTCACGACTACAGTTTAGAACATACAAACCATCCACAAGCGGAGCATTTCCACAAACAAAACCATTAAAAGACAGTACATAACTGTAATTGGCAATAAATGAGGAAAACCCCTCAATGTCTAACACTTGGATAGAAATAATATTCCTGGTCAATGAGGGAACAAAATAACAATTATTTAGTTCTAAACAAAATCCTGAAGGTAAATCTAGTCTATAAGTTCCCACGCGTTCAACATCCATTCGTGCTCCATTTCCAACGCGCGAGTCTACCTCCCAAGGTCTAGCCTTTCTGCTGTCAATCAGACCCTGCACATTATTACAAATATGTGAGCCACATGCGGTATCCAATACCCAGCAGTGAGAGTTATTTATAGACATATTTATCTCAATGACAAACATACCTTGTCCAGTAGAGCTAGGAACACCTAGTGCTTTGCCTCCTCCTAGAGTTGTGCAGTCCTTCTTCCAGTGCCCCTTCTTCTTGTAGTTTAGGCACATATCCGAAGCTACCTTTGCCTTCTTCTGAACACATCTTCTAGGTTTCATAACTATAGGTGCAACAATTGTCTTACCCTTCTTCTTCTGCAGGTTCTTACCTTTGGGTTTGAACTTGCTAGAAGAGCCCACCATGAGCACGGCTTTACCTTTAGAGGTAGATGATTCAAAGGTCTTCAACATGTTGTGAAGATCTGGAAGACTTGCCTTAGTCCCATTCATATTTAAGTTCACAATGAAATTCTCAAATGAACCAGGAAGTGAATTCAGGATCAGGTTGACAGAGACATTTATAGGCAGCTTCGTACCAATCGAAGCCAACCTTTCTATCAGCCCAATCATCTTCAGAACATGTGCTGATACTTGACCCCCATCATTCAGCTTACACTTGAAAAGGTCCCTCAATAGTTCATACTACATTGTCTGAAACTGTGAGTCATAGAGACTCTTCAAGTGTTCTAGCATTTCGTTGGGACCCATGTTTTCATGTTGCCTCTGTAACTCCAAGGTCATGGAGGACAACATTACACATTGTGCCAAGGTAGCATCGTCTAGATATTTCTGATAAGCCACATTGTCAAACAAGGCATACTCATCAGAATCTTCAGCAGAGACTGTGGGAAACGCTGTGTCTAACACATACTCAATTTCTTTCTTGTCTTAACACCAATCACGGATTTCTTAACCAGTCAGGGTAATTTTCTTCAATCAACTTGTTTGCTTCTACCAACATTTTCAGTGATAGATTCGACATTTTTGTATAAATAGAAGATATAGATAGACATGAAATTAAACTCTAATATAATTTCTATTGAACACATTCGTTAACTAATTAACTTGGCCTTTAGTTTAATTAGCTCCCACTATTTTAACATACTCTTCGACCCCATAGAAGAATACTGACTCATATCAATTATGGTTATAATGGGCCAAGATCCAGGTTCATGCTATCTCCGCATTTGTTGTGGCTGATAACTTCAATAGCATAACCCGGTAGGTCTCCAAACCAATTACAAACAATTTATAACTCTTGTTTGACCGAATGTTCTAAACAATCAATCTGCGTCCCTCGGCTTGTCCGACACTGTGGCGCCAAGATAGCCTAGCAAGTCAATCCGGTTATGCGACTGCAATTATGTATCTAAGTGAGTTTTGCCTTATAGAATAAACAATGTGGTGTAAATATTCATAAAGGTTTATCACCCACTTCTACATTTAACATGCATCTATGAAAAAGTCCGAGTCCTCGTAGACTTAGAGCAAATGTTGTATCATAAATACTCATCTCGCCGAAAAGAATTTTGCACTACAATCAATTATAACAGACGACACGTTCATTTCAAATGAGACTTGTATTAAAATTTTAGGGAATATTTTAATTCAGGGTTTTAACCAAGATCAACTCTAGTATGCTATATCAAATATAACATCTTAATTATCATGCAAAGTCTATTAAGCACTTATTGGGTACCGCCTGCCCAAGCATGATATTAAGCGGTTTAAATACATACTGGGTGCCGCCTACCGAGACAGTTATTTGCGGACGTCATTCTAGTAATTTAAATGACAAATAATTTTACATTTAGCATATAAACATTATACTTATCAAATAATATACTTTATAATAATAATCATGGGTTAAACATTCTGAACAAAATTTTTTTTGGACCGATAGGGTCGCGACACCAGTGAGGCAGAAACTGAAATTCTGCTTTTGCAATGCATTAGCACCGCGGCGCCGCCTTGTAACCCTAGCACACGCCGCGATGCCTTACCATAGGGCCGCGACGCCGACGTCCTGACAAAACGTTTCTGTGTTGATTTTCTAAAATCGTTCGAGCCCTAAATCCAATTTAGGGATCAAATCACAAATCCTTTATCCTCATCCACCATTATCAATAACGCACATATCGACCATCATCCATTCATACTCGTTCTTCATCGTGCACCATGTTCGCAATGAACAGCTTATCGGCATTTGGCTTAGTCCGAGTTAGAACGAAATGACTTCCTCGATTAAGCGTAGGTGATAATTTAGGGTGATATCAAAAGGTTAACATTCGATCAAGTTATGTAGGATTTTAAGAAGCCTTGTTTTAATTCAATTCTATGTTTAACCCATATTATTATGTTATTCAATTTGTTATATAACCATTGCACCAGCCTGTGCTCTGATGCCACTGTAGGGTTTTGTTTGGTTCAAAACACATAAGTAAGGCACAACAGAAGTTTAAAAATTTTGTTCTTACTTACCCCAACAATTACTTCTGGTATGGTTATATGATAATCAAAACATGTCACATAAAATATGAACACTTACAGGTTGTATTATCTGGAGTCTTTACTTAGGGATTACACGCGACTGTCCCTTCGACTGCAACCACTATGCTATGGTTTATTCCTCTGTCAAGAAAGCCAGAAAATCTTGTCAGAGGTTTGAGAGAGTTTCGTCCTAGACTCTAAGTCTAGAATTAGTTTATAGAATTGATAGGTTTTAATTAACAATGGGAGAGTTGTATTTATAGTTAAAATTAGGTCACAAATCAGATTAGGGTTGGGCTCTAAGCCTGGCCCAAAAACCGAGGTGCAGTGGGCCAGTCTGACTGGGCCACTGCCGGGTCGGCGCCGCGGCGCAACCTAGCAGGCGCCACGGCGCCTTACGTAAAATTTTGTTTTCCGTTTTCATTTAATATATATATTCAACACATTAAATCCAAAATCTAATTTTGATTTAATTAAATAATTTCCATCTAATAGAAATTATTCCATAGTTATTATCAATTTAAATATCTCGATCCCAAATCGAATATTTAATATTTTCTCAATACACCCTTAGATCGAAGAGACAATCGACATAGTGTGACCCTATAGGCCTTCATCTATCGACACTAATCCAATTAAGGTCCATACGAAACTCCTAGATTGCGTCGTACGACGAACTCAATATATGAAGTACGTTTACATGAACATAACCTTTATGTGAGATGATAAATTCCTTTAATTCGCGACGCACTCGATCAAACTTAGGATTTGTCATGTGTCTATCCAAATGACTTGATCACTTTATCTCAATTACCACCTTAATTTACATCATAATGTACCAACACAAGCCGCGTCTTATCCTATAAGGAGGTTAAGCTTAGGACAAGGTCAAAGTACATTACTTTGTAAACAAGGTGCGTATTGAACTCAAGTCAAATGACTTTTATATCCCACACGCTGATAACACTTTAGACATGTCTAACAAATAGTTTATCAGCAGGGTATACCAATACTTTCCAAAAGTATCCATGTGTGCATCACTAGTAACCATTACTAGTAGCAGGTGAGACATACTACATTCTCTAAGAATGTGATGCAAACCACATATCGACTTATAATATATCATCAATATCTCATTCTCGATGATCATTAGTCGAGGCTATTTTAGAGTTACGCTCTATCATCAATATCTCACTATATTAATGACAACGTAAGCTCCATGAATGCACATTAATGAATAATTAAAAAAATCAAATAATAATTCAGTAATTGCAAATGCCATAAATATTAAATCTTATTAATAATACGAATATGTTCAAGTACATTTGTCCCTAATAATGATTGTCATTAGGACATACATACTTTCAATCTCCCACTTGGCCTAGAGTCAATCTCCGATGTATCTAATACCCATGTTTTCAAAATGACCATTATGCTTAACTAAGCTTAATGGTTTAGTAAACGGGTCAGCCATATTATCATCTGTGGGAACATTGTCTAATCTTATTTCTTCAGTTTCCACCATCTCACTGAGTATGTGGTATTTCCTCGGTACATGCTTGTTTCTGTTTGTTGATCTTGGTTCTTTAGCTTGTGCAATCGCACCAGTGTTGTCACAATAAATCATTATTGGACAAGTGACACTTGGAACAACCCCTAGTTCCTTCAGGAACTCAGATATCGCGACAGCTTCTTTACCAGCTTCCGATCCAGCAATGTACTCGGCTTCTGTTGTCGAATCAGCAGTCGTAGCTGTCGCGCCCTATTTTCGACCCGCTCCGAGGTCAAAAGCGGAGCAAGGACGTGTTAGGGTGATTCCTGGGTAAAGAATTGAGGAGTCGCCACCTAATTATTTTTATGGTGAATTAGGACACCTAAATATTTAAGCTAAATGCTGCAATGTAACTCCAATTTTAAGGTCTGCGAAACTAGCGAGATTCTAGGTAAGGGTTCTTTATTATCCTAAAGGGAAGGGGTTAGGCATCCTTTAAGATCCGCTAACTTGCGGTTATCCGGTCAAACTCAGGTTAATTATTACTAGAAAAATATATGTTTTTACAAGTATAACAGATTTAAAGATGTTTGCAAATAATTAGTAAATGATGCATTTTAAAAAGAAAGATACATGTAGAGATTTTTTAAATATGCATTTGTATGGTATTTTAAAGAGAAATACATGTAGAGTTGAAAAAATATGTATTTGACAATTGATAGTAAAACAAATTATTTATAATGCCAAAGAAGTAAAATTTGGGGAATCAATGAATTGTAAATTGACAAAAGATAAACTTATTCGGTATGATTTAATAAAGTAAATAAAAGATGACAAAAGTTGTTTTGAAAATCTTGAATACGCGTGACGAGCCTAAAATAAATAAACTAGCGAAGGATTTCTAAGTTTGAATTTAACCGAGTCTACAAATAAATAAGCTAGCGACGGGTTTCAAATCTTAAACTACCCTATGAATTAATCCTAAGTTTGCCTATTCTAAGCATTTCAATAGTTACATAAGTGCGATAAATAATATTACAATACAAAGCGGGATGAAAGCTGAATTAAAGAAAGAAATAAAATAAATAAACACCGAGGAATAATCTGCCTTTATTTACTTTAATCCCTGCAAGCTGTCAAGAACAAACGGTTAGAAACAGTTAAAAACAAATAACTTCATATCCGTATTCAAAACAGTGAATGTTTTGATCACGGAGGGCTCAGACTTAAATTTTGAAAAGAACATTCCAATCACGTCGTGGCTGCAAACATATGACTAATGTGGTTTATTTTGATTGCCTCGCTTACTAAACGTGTTGGTCTCTCGGGTGAAATAGAAAAGATCACTATAATCACATCGTGGCTGCGAATATATAATTCACCTCGCCTACTAAACATGTTGATCTCGGATGAAAAAGGTTTAAGTCTTCATCATTGCCCAGAAGTCATATTTCCGTCTTTACAACTGTGGAGGCCTCAAAATCGACGGATATTTTCCATCGGCCAGTGTAGTATCGTGTTCAAATCAGTAAAATTAAAATGAAACAAGAAATGAAGAAAGAAGAGACGGTAAGACATGGCGAGAAAATAATTTCCGAAAAAGAGGCGGTGTTTAGTTTAAAACAAAAAAAACAAGAAAATATCCGTTGCCGGATACTCAAAACAATCTTTGAAAAACAGAGAAATGAAACGAAAGAAAAGCGCGGCCTCGAACTCAATTTCGTCGGCCTTAATGCAATATTAATAAAACAATAAAACAAGAAAAGCAACGAGCAAGTGAGCAATTAAAGTATCCGACCCAAGTTCTAAAATTCGGAAATATCCAGATCGGGTCGACCCAACCCGATCGGTGACCCGACCCGAATCGGTGATCCAAACCCGAATCAAATTTTAACACCAAATTCGGATAACCAACATACATGAATATGAAAATGCAAGAATTCGGAAAACCCAAACCGGTCGACCCGACCCGGGTCAGTGACCCGGTCCGAATCAGGTATCGAATCCGAAATCAAATGTTCACCAAATTCAGATAACCAACATACATGAATATGAAAATGCAAGAATTCTAAAAATGTTACCTGAACCGAGTCGACCCGACCCGGGTCAGTGACCCGGTCCGAATCAGGTATCCAAAATCCGAAATTAAATATTCACCAATTTCAGATAACCAACATACATAAATATGAAATGCAAGAATTCTGAAAATGTTACCCGAACTGGGTCGACCCGAACCGGGTCAGTGACCCGACCCGAATCAAGTATCCAAAATCCGAATTCAAATATTCACCAATTTCAGATAACCAACATACATAAATATGAAATGCAAGAATTCTGAAAATGTTACCCGAACCGGGTCGACCCGACCCGAATCAAGTATCCAAAATCAGAGAATCAAAGTGGAGAACAAACCTTTTCGGACTTGATTCTTGAATAACAAGGAGGGCAAATGCTTACCATCAAGAACACAACAAAATATTTATATCCAATTTGGACCTCCGAAAAAATCCCTTTGAAAATCCTCCCAAACATCTGTCCAATCTCCCCTCAAAATGAAGAACAACATGAGGTATTTATAGGTGGATTCCTCCCTAAAAAACGAGTTTGAAATTCAAAATAAAGGAGCCAAAATCGCGGATTTGAGGGGCATGGGTCGCGGATTTTCGGGTGTCGGCGTAACAGAGGGGGGTTGGTGGTGTCAGGGGTCGGTGATGGCACGGGCGAGGTGACCGGCATGTGGGGTCGGGTATGGGGTGCGCGGCGTCGGTCTGGGTGTAGGGGTGTTAGGGCTTTTGATTTTTTTTTGGTTTTGGGTTTTTGTTTTGGGTTTTAAGGGTTGGGGGAATTAAAAGGGGAAATGGGTTATGGGTCGGGTCGGGTTTGGGCCCGACGGGTTTGGGATGTTGGGTTGGCCGGTTGGGCCAATTTATTTGGTTGCGGTTTTGGGCCGATGGGTGATGGGGCGGCCGATTGGGCTTGGTAAAGGAAAGAAGGGGAATGAGTTTGAATAAAAGGGGAATTGGGCTTTGGTTTTGGGATTTTTGTTTTGTGGGTTGTTGGATGATGGGAGTTTTAAAATGGGGAGTTTGGGCTCGGGTGTTGGGCTAATTGAAATAAAGGGAATGGGCTTGGGAGTTTTTGGTTGTGGGTTGTGGGAATTTGTATTGGGTTGGGAAAATGAAATGGGTTAGGAATTTATAAAAAGGGATTTAACACTAAAAAATATTTTTTTGTAAAAGATGTGAATTATTTAAAATAACATAACGATGTGATAATAATAAATATAATATTTGCGAAATGTTCAATGCTTGATAAAAAACGGAAATGCGATGCCATTTTGCGAAAAAATAAAATAACATAGAATATTATGGATAGAACTATGATTACGATAAAGATGCAAATGATAGTAAAAAATGCAAATAATAATAATAATAAGATATATACACATACATGCCTATATTTTAAAATTGTTTTAAAAGTGTCAAAAATATTAGAAATTACGAATAAAATCATAAAAGATGGGACAAAATTGGGTGTCAACAGTAGCTTGCTTGGAATTTTTTCAACTCACTATTCCGCCATTGAAAATGAAGGCATATCCAGATTGAAATTTGAAGTCATCAAGATCTGTCTAGAAGCTAGCATCAGTGTATCCAGTACACACTAGCTTCTCTTGTCCACCATAGACTAAGAAATATTCTTTAGTTCGCCTAAGATACTTAAGAATACTCTTGATTGCTTTCCAGTGTTCTTCCCCAGGATTCTGCTGGAATTTGCAAGTCATACTAAGTGCATAGGTCACATCTGGCCTCGTACATGTCATGACATACATGATAGATCCTATAGCTGAAGCATATGAGATTCTTTTCATGCGTTCAAATTCTGCACCAGTAGAAGGAATATCCTTCTTTGATAACTTAATGCCTTGACCCATATGAATACTTCATTTCTTGGAGTTTTTCATAGAGAATCATCTTAGCACTTTGTCTATGTATATAGACTGTGACAGCCCCAACAATCTATTAGGTCTATCTCTATAGATCATAATTTCAAGAATGTAGCAGGCTTCACCCAAGTCCTTCATCATGAAGGTGCTAGATAACCATTTCTTGACTGATTACATGAGAGTCTTATTATCTCTCATTATTAATATGGCATCTACATATATAACAATGAAGATAATACTATATTTCTTGCGCTTACTATAAATGCAGGGATCTTCTTTGCTTATAACAAAGTCAAACGATTTGATTGCTTTGTCAAAGCAAATATTCCAACTCATTGAGGCTTGCTTAAGTCCATAAATGGACTTATGTAGCTTGCATACTGCTTTGGGCTTAGTATTGGATGTAAAACCCTCAGGTTGTATCATATACACCTCCTCAATTTGGTTACCATTGAGGAAAACAATTTTAACATCCATTTGCCAAATGTCATAATCATAGTATGTGGCTATTGCAAGCAAAATCCGAATGGACTTAATTTTCACCAATTAGGTTTCATCATAATCGACCCCAGGCCGTTGATTATAACCTTTAGCCACCAATCTTGCCTTATAAGTCTGTACCTTGTCATATGCATCAATCTTCTTCTTGAAGACCCATTTGCATCCTATGGGTCTAACCCATGTTGGCAAATCAACCAAGTTTCAAACTTGATTGATGTACATCGAGTCCATCTCAGATTTCATAGCTTCTTGTCATCTCTGCAAATCAATGTCTAACATAGCTTCGTTGTAGGTTGTAGGTTCATCGTCATCAGGAATATCTATCCCATTGTGTGTTTCAACAAGGAGATTAAGTCTCTCAGGCGGACGATGAGTCCTAGTGGTCCTACGGAGTTGATTATTTTGCGTTTCAGTGTTTGTTGCATTCTGATTGTGAGAAGGTCTTTGTGTGGTGGACAATCCATCACCTTGAGAGCTTTCAGGAATGTCATTTTCATGCATTTCCTTAATGGAATGATGTATAACCATTGTATCATATTCTATTGGTTGTGTATGAGAGCCTTGCATTTCTGCACTATCTTTCATAGCACTCCCACTGGCTGAAGGGCGTACTCTAAGTACCCAATCTTCACCAAATACTCCCACGGAATCCTTGTCTATGTCTTTTGACAAGGGTTCAACTTCTGTGTTATCTTGTGGTTCTTGAATTTCTTCAAGTTCTATTTTATTGCAGCTCCGTTCCTTGTAGACATAGTCTTCTTCAATGAAAGTTGCATCTGGAAACAATGACCTTATGTTCTCCAGGAAGATAGAAATAGTATCCCTTAGTTTCCTTTGGATACCCCACAAAATAATATTTCTCACTTTTAGATTCCAACTTGTCAGTAAGCATCTTCTTTACATATGCAGGGCACCCCCAGGGTTGCATATGTTTAAGTGCTGGCTTCTTGACATTCCATATATCATATGGAGTTTTCTCTACTGACTTTGAAAGAACCCCGTTCAGAATATAAATTGAGCTTTGCAATGCATAGCCCCAAAGATATGTTGGTAGCTGAGAAACTCATCATGGATCTATCCATATCTAATAGGGTTCGATTTCTCCTTTCAGCAACACCATTCATCTGTGGCGTTCCAGGAGGTGTCCATTGTGATTGGACTCCATGAAGCTTTAAGTAATCCAGAAATTCTTTACTTAAGTATTCACCTCATCGATCTGATCGAAGGGTCTTGATACTTGTTTCAAGTTGCTTCTCTACTTCTGACTTGTACTCCTTGAATTTCTCAAAGGCTTCGGACTTGTGTTTCATAAGATACACATGCCCAAACCTTGTGAAATCGTCTGTAAAAGTGATGAAGTAAGGGAAGCATCTCTTAGCTTGAGTTGAAAATGGCCCACATACATCAGTATGGACCAACTCAAGTACCTATTTGGCTTGTACCCCTTTCCCAGAAAGTGGCTTGTTGGTCATCTTTCCTCTCAAGCAATATTCACAGTTACCATAGGACTCCAAGTCAAATGGTTCCAGGTAGTCTAACTTTCTTAATCTTGCTATCCTTGATTCATTGATGTGACCAAGTATAAAGTGCCATAAGTATATGGGGTTTCTTGGATTACTTATCTTAGCTTGTTTGTTTTGCACATTGAAAATTTCACGACTACAGTTTAGAACATACAAACCATCCACAAGCGGAGCATTTCCACAAACAAAACCATTAAAAGACAGTACATAACTGTAATTGGCAATAAATGAGGAAAACCCCTCAATGTCTAACACTTGGATAGAATTAATATTCCTCGTCAATGAGGGAACAAAATAACAATTATTTAGTTCTAAACAAAATCCTGAAGATAAATCTAGTCTATAAGTTCCCACGCGTTCAGCATCCATTCGTGCTCCATTTCCAACGCGCAAGTCTACCTCCCAAGGTCCAGCCTTTCTGCTGTCAATCAGACCCTGCACATTATTACAAATGTGTGAGCCACATGCGGTATCCAATACCCAGCAGTGAGAGTTATTTATAGACATATTTATCTCAATGACAAACATACCTTGTCCGGTAGAGCCAGGAGCACCTAGTGTTTTGCCTCCTCCTGGAGTTGTGCAGTCCTTCTTCCAGTGCCCCTTCTTCTTGCAGTTGAGGCACACATCCGAAGCTACCTTTGCCTTCTTCTGAACACCTCTTCTAGGTTTCATAACTATAGGTGCAGCAACTGTCTTACCCTTCTTCTTCTGCATGTTCTTACCCTTGGGTTTGAACTTGTTAGAAGAGCCCACCATGAGCACGGCTTTACCTTTAGAGGTAGATGATTCAAAGGTCTTCAACATGTTGTGAAGCTCTGGAAGACTTGCCTTAGTCCCATTCATATTTAAGTTCACAATGAAATTCTCAAATGAACCAGGAAGTGAATTCAGGATCAGGTTGACATAGACATTTATAGGCAGCTTCGTTCCAATCGAAGCCAACCTTTCTATCAGCCCAATCATCTTCAGAACACATGATATTTCCTCGGTACATGTATTTGTGCGATTTGTTTCAACCCCTTTGAGCCACCTAATTAAAGTTTCTGGGCATTACACATTTGTCTCCTTGGGCATTAAACTCAGAAAGCGCATTAATGGCTGAATCCTAAACTCTCCCTTATATGTCCACTTATAACTTCTCCTCTCATTTTGCAAGATCTGTCTTAGGTAAGTTGCACATTGAACTCCTTTAGACTTCAATTGCCACCGATCTATAGGCTTTTACGACATAGGCTCAACTGTCAAGATATTGTTTGTTTTGAGCCGATCTTCTGAATCATCTCAATGCAAAAGGTGCCTTTTGAATTTAAACCCATGTGGAAAAAAAAAGTGAGACCGAAAAACTTTGAGATGATCCAAAAGAGTCATATCAAAGCGGACAATACCTTAATAGTTGACGTGACACTTATAACTTATAAGTGTCATTCCTCAATTTTGAGCAGTGTATAATTAGAGTTCCCATTTTCTTCTTCCACGTGAACGTATCGGCCGATATGTACAAAATAATTGTCATATTCCTGATCTTTCAAGAAAAAAACTTGTGAAAGTGTGACGTCAAACTTATATGACATTAGTTTTCACATGTATGAATAAATATTCTTGTAAGAAATCTATTCTCCATTCTGATACTCAAACACCTAATAAGCTGGTATATAGTCTTCATATCATCTTATCTACGTCTGATAATGCTCTCAAATTTTTGGTACGTTACCTATAAATGAAGAAAAGTCCCAATAATTATTCTTTATTCATTAAAAATCATTTTATTTGTCACATAGAAGATATTTTACTGTCTGTTGAAGAGTTATCTGATTAGCTTGTGAGAAATCAAAGGAAATAGCGTTAAAATGAAGGGAAGTAGCTTCTAATGTTCTATGAATCGAGATATAATCTCAAAAGGCAAAGTATCTATCCAATAATAAAGAATTAAGAATTCCGTGGTCAACTTTGAGTTTCATTAACACTTTTGAATTTCTATACCCTCTTCTAGAACTCTCTTAAAATATTAGTTTACTTAAGCATATAGATTTATTTATAATATAGAATGAGAGTGGAGTACAATTATATGGTTACATAACTCTAGGTTAAGTAATTACTTACTAACTTCTATACGCAAATGTACAAAACATGTTTATTTTATTTTATTTCTATATGTAGTTTTAAGTTGAGGTACGAAATAGAGATAATTTTGAGAGGCCAAACTAAATCTAGATGCTATGGAATGTTGGATACTCAATTAATCTCTCTCTGTCAAGTTTTTGGGAAGTAAAAAGTGCTTCTTTTTTTTTAATTAATTAGAGAGTTCGGGTGTTTAGTCAAGCTTTAAAAACTTTTACGAATTAATTTTTCCTAGAAACACTTTTAAAATTTTGGTCAAGCATAAATTAATGCTCTAATATTGATAAAAGTATTTTTTTTAAATTGATTAGCCAAATATAAATTGATATTTTCTAAAAGTACTTTTACGAAAAAATATTTTGGACAAAAAGATATTTTTCAAAAATAAACATATTGAAAACTTGGCCAAAAAGTTAAAAGATATTCCCTCCGGATCAAAAAGAGTGTCCACTTAGTTTTTATTTTTTTTGGTTAAAAAAAGTGTTCACTTAAAATCAAGAAAGAATTAACCTTATTTTTTCAGATTTGCGTTTATTAAGTGTTAGGTACTCAAATTCCAATACATATTTAATTAGGGACATTTTATTTAAATTATCTATTTTTATTAAAAATAATATTTTCTTAAGGGGTGTACAAATGGCTAAGTAAACAGTCGTTTTTATCGGAAGGAAGTAGCTTTTAAGAAAGTCATATGTCAGCTAATTATGAGTAAACGATTGACATGGAAATGATAGTCATGACTCATGAATCATCATGTTAATGTAGTTTGCGTTGGAAAGTTGGAATAAAACTATCAAAGTGATGATGGAACGAGAAGCACAAATAAGTGCAAATATAAACCTCATTTCTTCTTCGACATCATTTTTGCTTTTACTCGTGTGATTTTTTCTTAATTATTGCCCAAGGTAGCTTTTTCCATTTCTAACTTTACTTATTGGACGTTTGCTAACTTACTTATTATTATGGAATGGAAGAAACGGGAGAGAAAAATCAAAGAGAGAATGAATAAAAAACTCATTGAATTGATTGATTACATTGTTTCTTGCATTAAAAATAAAGGACTACGTCACTATTTATAGAAAACTAAAGGGAATAAAATAAAAGCAAATATGTTATTTTCCTTATAGATATTAAACTAAAAGGAAGTTAAATATTCTTTAATTAATGTAGATACTAGATTTAGAAGAAAACTAAATATTCTAGAATATTTCTAGATTAAAAATAAAATAAATATTCTACCATTGATGTAGATCATAAAATAAATAAATAAAATTTAACACTTATTTATCTTAAAATCTACAATAAGAATTCTCATGATCATTAATTACCATTACTTTGACCTGAATGAGAATGAAATCTTTTGGAATATTAAAGAAAATCAATTCTTATAAAGTTGTTTAACTCATAATATACTCCCCATCATCCTCTACTCTAACTCCTACAATAAAAAAAATCAAAATTAGATACGTACTTCGTCGCTAATCTATTACAAAATAGCTCATAACTAATAGAATCTTTTATTAATAGAATTTTGTTATTTACACTTAGCTTTGCCCCTTATAGCCTAATGAACATTTATCGTTAACCTATCGCTAAATCTCTCGTAGTTAACAAATTTTTTTGATAATTTATAATTAATCAATTGCTAAATAGTATTAACAACGCATTGGGGAAGGTTGTTGGATTTTTTCAACAATAAAAAAAGATTTTTTTTCTCGCACGTCACAGCTACTATGTTGTCCATCACTAATTTCTATTTTTGCAATAGTGATTGCTACAAAGGATAGAGTGGAAATCAGATATCAAGAAGGATTGGGGCGGAGGAAAATGTGGCATATTCAGAGCTCTATCTACGGATTTACGTAAATCTAATAAATTTTGCTCAAATTATGTAGTAAATATTTATAATTATGTGATTATAAATTTAATTATTATTATATAGTTTTTTGAGATCAAAAAAATTATAAACTTTAATTTTTGAATTAGCCTGAAAGTGGAGAGTGGAGGTGAGTTGAAGGGAAGTATGTCAGTGTCAACAAGTGGCAAGGAGACATGTTGAAGTGGAAAACATATATTCCAAAAAGAGATAATAATTGCAAATAAAAGTATCACGTTTCTTGATTTCTTTCTTCTTGAAACCCTCTTCAACACCCACACGCAAACTCCTACTTTGACTCTCGACCACAACGCTAAAGATAATAAAATTCAAAAGAGACAGCAAGCAAAAGAGCAAACAAAACCATATATAGCCGCAATTCACCTTACGAAAGCCTTTGCCCTTTTTTGGATTAAGATCGATATGGTTACAAAAGATATTAATCGGACCCAAAAATGACCCGATAACAAAACAAAAAACTGAAATTAAAATTAGCGCGAAAGGTTACAATCTACCCGTTCCATGGTCTGTCAAGAGTATTTCAAATGGTACTAACAAAAATAAAAAGATCAAAAGATCAAATGGGGGGTCTCATCACCAGCTTTCACGTCTCCTCTCTATCTCCTCGTAGATCTTCCAACGATAGCTCACCATCGTGGAGGTCAATTTCTTCATCCAAGAGTTCAGAAGAGATATCAATCCCTGGTTTGCTGGCCTCTTCAAGGGTATCCACACGACTCTTCAGCATAATCAGGTCTCTCTGAAACTTCCATCTTTTGCATTTAGCCCGGAGCTCAGAGGTGTTCAGATGTCCTTGGGCCTCCGCCAAATATGCTGTCAACCTTGATGTCCTCCCTTGAAGAGTCATATAAAAAGTGGTTAAAACGTGAAAGGAATTCTCTCGGTCCTTAAGAGAGTCAACGACATCCTACAAACACAATCGGAGAGAAGCTTGAAGAGAGCCCAAATCTCTAAGATCGGCTCGGAGGTCTTCAATTTTTGCTCTAAGATGATGAATATCCTCCTTCAACCTTTTTTCCTCTTGAATAGAGCCTATTTTCTTAGCCAAATTCGCAGTGGAGAGAGCAGTGTCATGACCCTAGATGAAGGAATTATGGACAGTGAGAAAATATGAGTATCTAAAGAGCAATTAAAGGAAAAAATATTTTACCTGTAAAAGAGAAATTAAAGGGAAACAATATTTTACCTGCAAAAGCAAGTCTGCAAGGTGTGCAAAAGAAGATTCTAGAGTAGCGTTGGAGGATTTTCGGGGGGAAGAAGTAGATGTCCCGGCCTTGGTAGTAGACGGGTCACCAGAAGGAATAGTTGTCACCATCTCCGGAGCGTCCCCCAGAGGACTCCAGGGGCATGTGTTTTCATCGTTCTTCTTCTCCATATAATCAATTTGAATGATGCCAATTTTTGCCTCCGCTTGCACCTCTTTCCAGTACTTTGTGAGCCGGTGGTGGTTCCTAACCCAAGAACCAATTTCCGCTGGGGTCTCGGAGTTTCATCTCAATTTTTTCGCTTCCGGTTGCTGGAAGCAAACTGAAGAATGTTAGACAAAGCGGCTGCATGGAATAACACTTTCTATGCTGCAGATTTTCTTGTCGGAAACCCTGTGAATGGAGGAAATAGAATGCAAAGGAATCCCGGGAAGTCTGGGGTGAAACCTATAAAAAAAAAGAGGTAGGATTAAGATTTACCGTGGTATTTTCCCTTCCACTACTCGGAGGTAATACTCTTCCATGATCGGGTGATGCTGGGGGACGCACGGAGAAGACTAACAACCCACTCGAAAATCCCTTCAATCAGTTGTGGCTCGACTAAAACGGCTGTGAAAAATGCAATGTTTGCATAAAAGGGTAATTCTCTTAATCAAAAAACCAAGATAAGCAAGTTCGTGATTAAAAAAATACTCACAAGTAGGATTCCACTATTCTGAGAAGGGGTCTGCAGAAGGACGGTGGATTTGGTCTATCCTGATCAAAACAAATCGGGTTAGCCGACCTCGGTCAAAGTCATTTTCAGCGTTAACAAGGCTCCGGATTCCACAAGAATATAAATGAATAATATCACTTCGGGAAACATTGGGGTAGTAAAAAAGAAAAAGATGGTTCATGGTGAATGAGACGTTGTCGTT
This sequence comes from Anisodus tanguticus, assembly GCA_034509755.1. Lineage (NCBI taxonomy): Eukaryota > Viridiplantae > Streptophyta > Magnoliopsida > Solanales > Solanaceae > Anisodus > Anisodus tanguticus. The sequence continues at coordinate 19,418,621 of CM067561.1, read as the reverse complement.
ATATGTCAGCATCTGTATGCAATGAACTAATCTCCAGATTTATCGAGGCAACTTGCCCCAAGAATACTATGTATCATCGACAAATGTCTTTTATAATTTCCGGGATAGGAAGCTTGAAAATGGAAAAGGGGTATGTGTAGGTCATAGAAAGCCCTTCAACATGGTGGTGTAGTCGGTCAATTGGATCGACTGTTCTAATGATTATGTCAGAATAGAAGTTGCAATCTTTTATAACATCGGGGAAAATCTTGACAGTAATCAAAGATTCAATCCCTTCAACATATTCGAAGTTACTCTGAACACGAAGATCTCCAGAGAAATCGAAGCCAAAAGGAAGAATCATTGCGGCAATGAAATGCAAGTCAACCTCTTGCTTCTTCGGGAAATATGTTCTTTCCCATGACGACAGGTTGGAGGATCGTCATTGTTGTTTAAGGAACGAGAAGGAGGAGATTTTGTAGATGACATTATGGAAACAAATTTTAAAGAGGAAGGAAAATTTATGAATACTGTAAATTTGAGGAAGATTGTGGTTGCCTTCTACGTGGGATTCAGCCTCCTATTTATGGTATGAAAATATAACATTTAGAAGTGAAAAGACGTGCATCATCATTGCTATATTTCACGTCGATCAGAGCGATTGTTCTGTTGCCGCTGTTTCAGAAGCATTGAATGGATGTGACATTTGACAAGTCTTGTAATCAGTACGTTTCAAATTTTCCGCTGAAGTGTAAGGTTTATTTGGTCAGGAGTTTAAATCCACTTCCCAGGCACACAAGATTTATGTTCAGAAAGTGCGGGGACTATTTGTATGGGGCAAAATTCTTATAAGACAGTTGTACGAATTATAGTGTGACACGTGGAACACTGTGCTGAGTCACGTCCAGATCATCCTAAGGCACTACTAATTAGACACGAATCGTACTGGAAGCATCATATGCATGGCTGGCATCGGTGACTCATAAGGTCAGGAGAGCCATTTGGATCCAACGGACGGCTGTTACTGAACCGATTGTACGTCTTCCAACGGAGCATTGATGGCATTTATTGAGATAGTAATTGTCCAATTATTACAACATTCATTCCCCTGTATTAATGAGAGCATATGTCACGGGCTGTGTACCTATATAGCTCATATATAAATAGGACACATTATTCTATTGTAAAATATCATATTCAAGTTATTATTATATACTTACTCATTTTCTATCAATTATTGTGCTTTCATATGAGTGCGGTGATTTTGTCCAGTACTATCGGTAGTAACTGGGCTCAGAGAAGATGAAGCTAGCCCAGATTGCTAGGCAATGTTGCTCCGTGAGTGGGACACTATTTCTGGTTCCAATTCACCCAAAGAATTTGGGTTGGCCGAAACAGTGGCTGTTGGACGGGAAGTAAAATGTTGGGCCAAATACAGTGGTATATCATCATCTAGAAAATCATAGGTAGGGGGTCTGGACCCATGCGTTTTGGTAAATGGGAAATTTTTTTCATCAAAGATTACGTGATGACTCACAATGATTTTATTGGAGGATATGTCGTAACACTTGTAACCTCGATGATTAGAAGGATAACTCAAACAAACGCAAGGAGTAGACCGGGGTTGAAGTTTGTTGATTGTGGTGGATGAAAAAAGAGGATAGCATAAGCACCTGAATACCCGTAGATGAGAATAAGATGGGTCCCGTAGGTATATGATTTTTAGAGGAGCTTGATAGGATAAATTTTTGTGGGGAAATATGTTCAATATATATGTTGTCATTTGTAGTGCATGATGCCAAAAGGATGGTGGTAGTGTGGCATGAGCAAAGAATATTCTAACAATGTTATTGATGGTTCAATCGAACCCATAAACGAACTCTAGCCCGTGACTCTTACACAAGTGAGCTGAATTGCTCACCATTAAGAATTATGATAGTGTAGTAAGTATTTCTTTATTTAGACATACAGATGCTGAGTTTGAGCCATAGAAGTGAAATCTCCTTAATCAAGAGCATTTTAACCTTAAATTTTTTTAAAAAAAATTGGCACGAATTTAGATTACTCAATCTACAAAAGATACTGGAACACTACATAGAAAGAGAGAAAGAAATAGGCGAGGTTATTTGCTTGTGAGGATATCTTCTCGTTTGAATATCCTTTTTCTTCTTGTTTTTAACTAGTTGATATTTCTTTATTCTTTTAAAATATTTGTGGAGTGGATAATCTACTATATAATTGGAAAAGAAAAGGTAATGACCTTTGGTGGGATCAGAATCCTATATATTGCAACCAATATACTGTAAATTCAATGCCTTTATATTTTCTTCAATTTTTTCTCCTTGTAAAATTTGATTTGAATGCTTTCAATTTAATTTTCTGAAATGTAAATTAGTCCAAGTTGCGAGCTTCTTCAATTGTCAATATATGAGGCTTAATTCCCTGTCTAGACTCTAAATATATATTAAGAAATTAACTAAATATTATAAATATTATATTTTATCGTGAACGTAATTATTGTACTATTAACATAAGGTTGTTATAACTTATATGAACATATACTTCAAATCTTGAATCTGCTGGAAGTATATATCCATAATATTTTTTGGTAATTCACCAAAGTGCATGCAACTGCCAAACTTCTAGTTCTTTTCATCATTTAGAAATGAATTTGTCACTTTTAATTGACATGGAAGATGTCAGAAAATTGATAATCTTGTGATCTCTTGAAGGTATAATTAATAACTGAGTGGGACATGTCAAACTAAAGAAAACAAAATTAGTTGTATAAAGATTGAGTAATTGCAAATAGAAGTGCTTCATCTAATTTTACTATCTTTTTTTAACTTTTTTGACAAGAAAAGAAAATGGTCTTTCAAGTTCAATTTTATCCTATTAGTGGACCAACATTTTTAATTGTATGAAAAATAATTGTGGCACGGCTAGAGAAGTTGCAATCAAGAAAGACAAAGTTTTTGATACAGGTAGAGAGAGAAGATATAATTTAAGTGAGACAAAGCTTGACGATGTTGGATATGTAAGTCAATACGCGAAGTAAATAAATATTATAAGTGTTCGAAAGGATAAACAAAATAGGTAATTCATAACTGCCGCAAGCTTGTTGAGTCTTGAATCTTGATAACCCGAAATCAAGAAACACTAAAGCTGGATTGTTACAACTGTGGCTGAGCCAAGAGATGACTCTCTGTCTTTAAGACAAGATTGCCCCGTAAATATGCTTTTACGTTAATGGGCAATAGTCTCCCAAGATAAAACAACAACTAATCAACACTACAAAGAAAATAGGCTGATTCTGACGAAGAAAATAAACACGAAACGAATTGCTGAAGAATGGAAAAGGAAGGAAGAGTTTCTGTTTCGTCCACTGTTTCTGGACAGAATTTGTGTCTGTGTGTATATTGTAGTCTCAACAATTGAGCCAAAAGGCTGCAATATATATCATAAGGGGAGGGACTTCTCAACTGCCAAGTAATGACTGTTTATGGGCATTAGTGAGGGGAGTTAACAGCCAAGTAATGGTTGATTAAGGCCATTAGTGAGGGAGTTAATCAGCCAAGTAATGGCCGATTTAATATGCAACGCTCCAAAAAACCAACCCAAACGGTAGGCAGAAGCAGAAACTTTCTGCCTTCCGTCATTCCCAATTTCATCTTTCCAGAAACTCCAGGGACCAAACTGTAAATATTAAACACTTTGGGGGTCTATCAGAAGAAGCCCAAGGCCCGTGGCTCGTGACCCGGGACCGGACCAAACGGGCGGGCGGCGGCGCACGTGTGGACTTAGCCTCGAACCAAAACACATCTAGGTCATTCATCCTTCAAACACATGGGTTACCCCTTGGGGTCCCAAACCCTTAGCCAATTTTGAGACTTATAAAGAGAACAATTCTTCCTTTTTCCCACCGATGTGGTAGATTTGTCCCACACCACATTTCCATGCTTCAAACACCTTACTTCGTGGACCAATATCTCTTTCATTTCTCAACGAAATTTGACGATCTTTGGCCCTACAATCATCTACTTACTTAGTAGATTATGCACGTGTGAAGAGACAAAGCCTCCAACATGCGGAACCCTAGTGTTTAAGTCATTAAATATTGGTAGACGCACCTCCCCACCAAAGACAAATTTTCAACGGACGATATGTCCTAAACTTGGCATATCTTGACAATGACGATTTGTGGAAACCTTCGAATCCAACATGACTTGAAGTTGGCCTTTTCGTAAGCTACCTTCTTATTCAAATATGGGCATTGGGTACCCCATCAATTTTAAGGCATGTAGGACCCCAATCCCACCCCCCATCCCCCCTCCCACACACATCTTACTTAATATTTAGTGATCACTAAAGATTATAGTGAGATAGTAAGTAACTCTTCTTAGGTTTGGACGTAGTGGCATAAGTCATAACGAGCTTATCCCTAGCTTGCCTCAGTCGTTTCGGCACCTACAGTTGAGGAAGGATTGACTCTAAAATCGACGCAACATTTCAACGGAGAACTAACTGATTTTGAGGAACGCTCGACATATAAGCAGGGTTAATCTGGTTATCTGCTAATTAAAAAGCGATCAGATACCATGATTGAATCATCATTATAGTGTTCAAGAGCACATCCTTTCAGCATTGATATAAGTTTTATCTCCCATAGTAAAAACAACTTGTGGAGGCAAGCTTTAAAGGGAGATGAAAGATGTTTGGCCTAGGGGAATAGGGTGGTGATGGTGGTGCATGCGCCTCAAGCAATAATCACAACATCAATAACAATTGTAACGGTGGCGATTCTATCACCAGCTCCTAGGATTTTTGTTGTGACAACAAAAAGATACCTGGACTCTTATGCCATGTAAAAATTATGAATCCACAGTCATTCTCCTTACGTATATGAAAGTATATGTATAATCTGATACTATGTGAAAATTATGAATCCACCGTCATTCTCGTTATGTAAATGAAAGTATTTATACAAGTAGAATACATGTACTAGTAAAAGCCTAAACAACAAAGGTAATTAATTACCAACACTTCTAGAATATAGGAGAATATCTATATTTATTAATAAAATGTATTCCTCATTAATTATAGGTTAAGTTACACTAATATTTAAAAAAATAGCTACCATGTCAAGATATATTAGTTCAATTATTTTTGAAAAAAAACAATATCTAAAGCCAATTCATGTGCAACAAATCGCTAGTAAGTCAATTAAAGGATGTAAAGATTGTCAAATACCAACACTCTTTTTCCGTATCCATGCCTTTACGGAAACGTCTTAATCGTATCGTCAATTCAATTTTGATGGATTGACTTAAGCTATTAGTAGATATTTAGCTCCGACCTTTTTCAGTTAAGTTCATTGTCTCAAGCAATTTTGGTACGTTTCATAAAAAACAACTACTACCATTTGCCTCACACTACTTCAAAATTAAAGAGGCTAGGGCATAATATCTTCTATAATATTTTATGGGCGGAATATTGTATCGACAACCTGCTAAATTTGTCAGTTAATTTTATTTAGATACTCGAACTACGATCTATTCTAATTGAACACATAAAGACATGATAATTTTGGCTCAAATTTTATTTTAAAAAAATTATGCGTGTTCTCAAACATCTATTACGTAGATAAATAAACCACAAAATATATAACCTTCTTTATTATACACATCGATCTCAATTAAAACAAAGATTTTACAATTTATTAAAGCTACTGCGTATAATTAACTAGAGGCCGAGGGGTATCAGTAAGAAGCTAGGTGGGGGTAGGAGAGACGGGCCAAACTTTATTCCCTATATATAGTAGTAGTTGGTATTGTTTGCTCTCTTTTAGTTTGCCTTTGTTTAATTTGCATTCCAATTCAATTTAAGTTGCCCAATGATCATTTATGTAATAATGAATGAATGAATGAAAAAGCAAAGAGTTGTCAAGAGTTGGAAATACCAAAAATTTCATACTGACCCTTTTAATCTGTTCAAGAGTAATTTTTATTTAAATTTAATAATAATTTAACGTAAAATTCTCATTTTACTCTTAATGACAAATTTTTGTAGCCATAAGCTTCAAAAAAATCCTATATCCACACATAACTTGGCATGTTTAAAATCATAATTATCAGAAGTTCGCATTTCTTTCTTAAACTTAAGCTCAGTCAAGTAGAATCACGAAACTTAAACTAAGAAAGTAATAATACATTAATATCACTATAAGAAAAACATGAATTTGTGACGAAATATTTATGAATGGACAAGTTCATAACGACTTTGTGATAGACTTTTGACAATTTTATGATAGAATTGATCAATGTGAATAAATTTATTACAAACATAATGATCTGTCACAATTCAGTTATAAATTTGTGACGAAAATGACTATATGTCATAATTCTATCACAAATTTACGACTAAATAAAGATCGTTACAATTTTGTTACAAATTTATGACAGACGTATTGATCATACTTTTCATGAACAATCCTTCACAAAATTGTGGCGGAAAAAAAGGATTATCACAAATTTTTTAACAAGATAAATTTTAATTTAAAAAAAAAAGATTATGACTTAAGCAAAATCTATTACAAACATTTGTGACGGTGATTTTTTTGTTACAATCTTTTTACACCAGCAAATACGTGATCGCCGAAATTTTATCACAAATCTGCCATGAAGTCTGAATTTGTGAAGTATTCTTCCGTAACAATTCTTTGTTTTTTCTTGTTGTAATTTGAATTTTGAACTAAGCATGCGTGTGTATATGTATATGTGTGTTTGTTATATAGTTAGAATTAAAAACCGATACGTCACATGTTCCCCTCAATCTATATTTGTCAATTGTCCCTATACATACATAGATAAAGATGGAGATGATGGAGAGATACATAAATTCTGATTGTGAATATAGTTCATATTTATTTATAATATATTTTGTAATTAATATTTAATGTAATTAATGTAAAATAGAGATTCTAATAAAATTAGGATTACAATTGTATATTCTATATATATGACATTAATAAGAGAACTCTCTCAAGGAGATTTACACTATTCTACATGGTATCAAGAGACAAAAATCGCTCCCTACCCTAACCCTAGTTTCGGTCGCCGTCCATCTCTTCTCCGCCTCCCTTTTTACGGCGAAATTTAGTCGCATACAACCCTATATATCACCGCCTCTTCGTGATATACATCCGGTATACCCTGCTTCTACGTGATATACAAGTCTCCTCTCTAAAAAAAAACCTATATACCACTGATATACAACGATATACACTGCACCCAACCCTCATATTTCCTCTTCCCGCCCGTATACATCAGGTATACAGGCGATATACAACCACCCGAGACACATATCACCCTCAAATCAGACATGTATACCGCTGATATACATCAGATATTCGGCAGCCCCACACCCGATTTTCTTCCACCAATTTTTCGGCTCACCTAATGGATTCTCCCGCTTAATAATCACAAACCTCCCTTCTTTCTTTTCTGTTGCAATTTCTTTGGATTATTATATGATGATTTTTTAACTTTCCATATATATATATATATATATATATAAAAGAAATAGAAAGAGATAGACTAGAAACGACATATGTTATGGCAATGGCACCAGAGGGATATTAAATGAATGGAATTGGGATATGGATTCCTCAACAGCCGACGTCACAAATCCTCCTTGTGGAAATTGGGCCAACAATACGTGCAGTTCACAACAGGCCCAGCAACCCAACAGTGTTCCAGTAGTGTTCGGACTGGGCCTACCTTTCCAGCAACGTTGGACCAATTCGGACTGGGCCTGCTCTTCCAGCAGCATTTCAGTAGCCTAAAAATAGTAGTTTTAGTGGGATAAACCGAGGCCCAGTATCCTAGAAGCTCATCCAGTGACTCGCCAGGCTAGCCCAAGCTATCAGGCCCACTACACAACGGCCTAGCAGCAGTCGTCCAGCCTCAATCCAATGGATTTGGGCCTTACTTTCGGTTCTTTAAAATTGCAGCAGCCCGGTGATGCATGGTATATGGATATGGGTGACACGTCTCACCTCACCAATAATTCTGGTAATCTTCCTTAACTGCGCAATTTAAATACTCCTCAATCTATTATGGTAGGAAATGGTCATCGCATCCCAATTCAAGGGTTTGGACACACACTAACCCCACCACCGCATCCCTAATTCTCCCTTAAAAATATCCTATATGTCCCTAATATTATTAAGAACCTAATCTCGGTTAGAAAATTTTCCACCGATAATTCTGTATCCATCAATTTTGACCCATTTGGTTTTTCTATAACGGACCTGCGTACGGGAAAACTTCTTACAAGATGCAATAGTGAGGGAGACTTCTATCCATGTCACTCCTCCCATCGCTTTAGCTGCAATATCTCCATCAACGTGGCATAGTAGACTTGGTCATCTAGGAGCTCATGTTTTTTATTCCCTTAGAAACCGTAATTTAATCCAATGTAATAAAGAGAAATTTTCTCATAGTTGCTCCTCTTGTCATCTAGGGAAACATATTAGACTTCCATTTACGTCTTCTTTAAGTATCACTTTCTCTCCCTTTGATATTATTCATGCAGATTTATGGACATCTCCTATAACTAGCAACCTAGGCCATAAATATTATTTGGTATTTTTGGATGACTTCTCTCACTTTCTTTGGGTCTATCCGCTTAAACTCAAGTCTCAAGTGTTCTCCAAATTCCTTGAATTTCGTACATTGGTTAAAACGCAATTTGAAAAAGTTATCAAAACGTTTCAATGTGATAATGGTCGTGAGCTCAATAACTCCCTTTTTCATAATTTTTGTGCGGCTAATGGCATGGTTTTTCATTTCTCCTGCCCCATACTTCCCATGAAAATGGTAAAGCCAAAAGAATTCTCCGCATCATTAATAATATGATTTGTACCCTTCTTTTTCATGTGTCTTTCCCCTACCTTTTGGGTATATGCATTAAAAATGGTAGAACACATTCATAACATCTTACATACCCGTACGATTCAAAATAGGACACCCACCGAAATTCTCTTCCGTCGGATCCCTTCCTATGATCACCTTCGAATTTTCGATTGTCTTTGTTACCCAAATTTGGCATCCACAGTCCCTCACAAATTAGCACATTGCTCAACTCCGTGCGTCTTCCTAGGTTTCCCGTCGAACCATAGGGGGTACTACTGCTATGAGTTATTCACATACAAAATCATAATCTCACGGCATGTCACGTTTGTTGAGTATGTTTTTCCGTTTGACAACATCCAAAAATTTTGAGTCACTGATTACATATTCATTGATGACTCGGATACCTCACCTCTAATCCAAAATGCACTACAAAATTTGCACCCTTCGGCCATCCCGCCACCCGCCCCGTCGACCCCACCCCACTGCCTAGTCCCTGACCAGTTACTAGCCAAACTCACATCTGGCACACTGCCCCTACCCTGCCCAGTCATTGCCCAAAATTCCGGCCGACACACTTCCCCAACCTACTGCCTGCCAGTCACTACCCTTGCCCCAAACCACTGCCTGCCACACTTCCCCAACCCACTGCCCAGACCCTACCCGCCACCCTGCCCAGCCCGTCCCATTTCCAAGCCCTACTGCCCGTCACCACTGCCTAGTCCCGACCCCGTTGCCCAATCATGTCCGTCACAACCCAGCCCTACTGCCACACCCGTGACCGTCCCCATTCACCGTATGGAAACCCATGCACAACACGAGATCTTCAAACCTAAAGTTTACTTTAACCTATCCACTCAAACCATCTCACCCATTCCTAAAAACTCAAAATTAGCCAAACTTGACATGAATTGGAATGCGGCCATGCGAGAGGAGTTTAATGCGCTTACCTTACGATGCACTTGAGATCTTGTTCCGCGACCTGAGGGGGTTAATATAATTCGATGTATGTGGCTATTTCGTCATAAGTTCAAAGATAATAGTGGCCTTGAACGTCACAAGGACAAACTTGTGGCAAATGGCACAGGGCAATAGGAGGGTGTTGATTGTGGTGAGACTTTTAGTCCAGTGGTTAAACCAGCTACCATTTGCACGGTTTTGAGCATTGCTATGGGGAAGAATTGGCCTATTCACCAGCTTGATGTAAAGAATGCTTTCTTACATGGGGATTTGAAAGAAACCGTCTATATGCATCAACCGCCAGGTTTTGTGCATCCGGAAGCTCCTCATGATGTTTGTCGTATTTGTAAGTCGCTATATGGGCGGAAGCAAGCCCCAAGGGCTTGGTATGAGCGATTTTCCACTTATATCTTATAAATCGGTTTCGTGTGTAGCAAGAGTGATCATTCAGTGTTCATTTTTTATCGAGGTACTGACACAACTTACCTTCTGTTATATGTGGATGATATTGTACTGATAGCTTCTTCAGATGGCCTGAAACATGAGATCATTGCTCTACTCAAGTCTGAATTTGCTATAACTGACTTGGATAAGTTGAGTTATTTTTTTTGGGATATCAGTGACCAGATCCGCACATGTCATGTTCTTGTGTCAGCGTAAGTATGCAGAGGAGATCGTCTACAAGCTAAAATGGCAAATTGTAAAATCATGCCCACTCCCGTCGAATCTAAGTCCAAACTAAATGCAGATGGGATCTAGTCAGTGATCCCTCTCTTTATAGGAGTCTCGCATGTGCTCTTCGGTATCTCACCTTCACTCGGCCAGATATTGTATATGCGGTTCAGCAGGTGTGCTTGTTCATGAACTCCCCTAGGGAGCCTCACTTTACCGCTCCTAAGTGTATCATTCGATACGTTAAGGGCACTCTTGACTATGGACTCCATTTATATCCCTCAACATCGATTAGATTGCTCTCATACACAGACACATATTGGGCAGGCTGCCCGAACACCCATCGCTCTACGTCCGGATATTGTGTATTTTTGGGGGGAAACATCATATCGTGGTTAGCCAATTAGAAAGCCACGCTTTCCCATTCTAGTGCAGAAGCAGAATATCGAGGCGCTGCGAATGTTGTTGTCGAGCTATGTTAGCTCTGAAATCTCCTTCTTGAGCTTCATTGTCCCATACGTAAGGCATCTTTGGTTTATTGTGATAACACATCTGTTGTCTACTTGTCTCATAACCTAGTTCAGCATCAGCAAACCAACCATATTGAGATGGATATTCACTTTGTTCGTGAAAAGGTTGCAATGGGTCACGTTAAGGTGTTGCATGTTCCTTCTTCGTATCAGTATGCAGATGTCTTCACAAAGGGGCTTCCTCGGCAACTGTTCCTTGACTTCAGATTCAGTCTCAGAGTCCGGCCTCCTCCCGCTCTGACTGAGGGAGTGTGATAGTGAATATATTTCATATATATATTCACAATATATTCTGTAATTAATATTTAGTGTAATAATATAAAATAGAGATCCTAATTTTATTATAACTACAATTATACTAATATATATATATATATTAATAAGATAACTCCCTTAATTAGATTTACACTATTCTACTAATTCAATCCCAAAACCACAAAGAATCTTTTGGAACAATGAATTGAGTGACCAAGTTGTTGTTGGTGGCTATTGCAGCTCTCCCACTTTTTTGTTTCTCTACGACTCGACACGATTTTGCTACCTTTAGTAAATACATGTTTCGTAAACGTCTTGTCTTTTTTTTTCTTTTTTCTACATACTAAGTGCTTCTTTTATGGAATTTATTATTATTATTAGTCTAATAACTATCTAGCCCAACTTAATTGTGCTTATCCATGCATCTATGTTCTACGTTTTTTTACCCGGTCGGCCGTGGGTGAAGCTAGGGTACTGAAAGGAGTTCATTTGAATTTTTTTTATCAAAAAATTATTTTTTATGTACATATAATATATATTAAATTTTCTTGATTTTGCCATATGATTATTTCTTTATATTTTGAATTATCTTAATGAAAATTTTAGCTCCGTAACTCTAATTAGTATCCACTTTAGAGTTCGATTAGTTCCAATTCGTGTCAAAAAGTTTGAATATATTGATAACTCCTTAAATTTATTAATAATTTCATTTAGATACTCGAACTACGATATGTTTCGATTAAGCCGCTGAACATTTAATAAAGTGTTCCTATTAGACATTCCGGACACAAGCTTCTGTCGTTCACGCTTGTTCTCAACCACCCATTACGTAGGTAAGTTAACTACTTAAAATATGTCACTCCTTTGGTTATACGCATTTGGATTAATAAGCCGTAAAACCTCATGCATGTTTCAATTGAAGCTAATACGTATAATTAAAGGATGTGACATATTTTAAGTGATTAATTTATTTATATAATCAACACTTAAACACACACAAAATAAAAAATTTAAAATTTAAACCGAAAATATATAATAGAAACACTTCATCATATGTTCAAGTGTTTAATTAAAGTAGATTCTTATTAGTAATTTAAGGGCAAGGGTACATGGTGAGATACACTTGTTACGTGTGACATAAGGTGACTTCATCCTTACGAAGCACGAATTTCTAATTTCTAATTTCTAATTTCTAATTTCATTCACATTAACCAAATTTCCTTAACTTTTTGGTCCAAAAGTTACCCAATTAAAGCTTTTTAAGTCCTCCACCGTCCAGTAACTAATTTCTGCTACTCCTTTTTTCTCACTTTTACTCTCTGCAATCTGATTATGGAAAAGGATACATTCTCCCTACCTTCCCTATTTATTAATTTATTTCTTTGTTTATTTATCTGTTTAGAAAATAACATATTTATATAATTTAAAATCTAATTTTAAACTTCTTATTTTATTTCTAATGATATTTATAATCATAAAAATCTCATAATAGGTTTACCACAAATTTTAAAATCCTCATCATTATTTTTAAAATTTTATACTTAATAAAATTATGCCATATAAATTGAACTGATCAAGTATATATCTTCACCAAAACAATGAAAAATGGGGACATTGTCATGTCATTTGAAGAAAACTAGAAAGGAAAAAGAAACGATAAAAAGAAAACCAAGAAAACCAAGAAAATAATTATATATTACCCCTCTTTTTTCCCAGAAAAAATTATAATATTCGAAATACAAGCATAAATAACCAAATGGTAAGGAATGAATCTTGGATCTAACTCAATCCCAAAAGCTAGCTTGTACGCTGAGGATTGTCCAAGTCCATATAAAGAGTACATGTTTTCATTCCATTTTCGATGTAAAACTCCCCCGCACGCGAATGTCATTTCGATTGCAAGCTCCAAGCTTCAATGTATTCCTCCTTTGGAAAGCTAGGAAATCCGGCAGAGGTTCGAGAGAGTGTTTTGATTCTGAGTCTCTAAGACTTAGAATAATGATATGAAAAATCAAGTGTCATGAATAATGAAGTGTATGTCTGTATTTATAGGTGAAAAATTAGGTCAAACCGGATTAGGGTTTGACCTTGGGCCTGGCCCAAAACTCGAGGCGGATTAGGTCACTACACCGGCGGCGCTGGGGCCCAGCCATTGGGCCCCGCGGCCTTGTGGCGATGTGGCCCTATAGTGTGGGCCCCGCGGCGCTGACGTGGCCCTACACCGCCACATTTTTTTTCCAACACATTCTTAATTAAATCCAAAATCTAATTTTGACTTAATTAAAACAATCATCATGCATTTAAATATTTCGATTCTAAATCGAATATTTAATACTTTCTCAATACATCCTTAAATCGAAAGGACAATCGACATAGTGTGACCCTACATGCCTTCTCATATCAACACTAATCAAATTAAGGTCTACGCGGAACTCCTAGACGGCGCCGCAAGACGAACTCAATATGTGAAGTACGTTTACATGAATCCAGTAAACTTAACCTCTATGTAGTAAGATAAAATCCTTTCATTCACGATACACTCGGTCAAGCTTAGGATTTGCCAAGTGTCTATCCAAATGGCTTGATCATTATATCTCATCTATATTGGTTGACAATAAGACTATATTCTAGATATGTCTATTGCGTTGGCCAACGACTTAGTCAACCCAATATCACTGAGAAGTTGAGTGTTCTCTCGAATATACATTCGAGGAATGAATCCTAATCTTAGCTCAACTACCACCTTGAATCCACATCGTAACGTACCCAATACAAGTCGTATCTCAACCTATAAGGAATTTGAGCTTAGGACAGGATCAAAGTATATTACTATGTAGACAATGTGTGTATTGACCTCAAGTCTAAGGACTTTTATCATCCACATGTTGATCATACTTTAGACATTTATAACAAACAGTATATCAGCAGGATATACCAATACTTCCAAAGTATTCATGTGTCCATCACGAGTAGCCATTAGTCATAGCAGGTGAGACATACTGCATCCTATAAGGATGTGATGCAGACTACATGTCGACTTATCACATATCATCGATATTTCATTTTCAATGATCATTAGTCGAGGCTTTTTTAAGAGTTACGTTACAATATTAATATCTCACACTATTAATAACAACGTAACCTCTAGGGATGCATATTATAGAATATTATAAACAATCAACTAATAATTCAATAATTGCAAATGCCAAAATATTAATCTCCATTAATAATAATACGAATGTGCATAAAGTACATTTGTCTTAATACAGATTATCTCTAGGACATACATATACTTTCAATCTCCCACTTGGCCTAGAGCCAATCTCCAACATATTAATGCTCATATTCTCAAAATGACCATTATGCTTGACTAAGCTTAATGGTTTAGTGAATAGGTCAGTTAGATTATCGTCTGTGGGAACATAGTCTAATCTAATCTCTTCAGTCTCCACCATCTCCCTGAGTATGCGGTACTTCCCTGGTACATGTTTATTTCTATTTGTTGATCTTGGTTCCTTAGCCCGTGTAATCGCACCAGTGTTGTCACAATAAATAGTTATTGGATAGCTGGCACTCAAAAGTACCCTTAGTTCATTCAGGAACTCAGAAATCGCGACAGCTTCTTTACCAGCTTCTGATCCAACAATGTACTCAGGTTCTGTTGTCTAATCATCAGTTGTAGCTTGTTTAGAACTTTTCCAGCTCATTGCTCCACCATTGAAAATGAATGTATACCCAAACTGAGATTCGAAGTCATCAAGATCCTTCTGGAAGCTAGAATCAGTGTACCCAGTAGCAGCTAGCTTTTCTTCCCCACCATAGACTAAGAAGTAATCTTTAGTTCGTCTAAGATACTTAAGAATACTCTTGACTGCTTTCCAGTGTTCTTCCCTGGGATTCTGCTGGAATTTGCAAGTCATACTAAATGCAAAGGCCACATCTGGCCTAGTACAGGTCATGGAATACATGATTGATCCTATAGCCGAAGCATATGGGATCCTCTTCATGCGTTCAAGTTCTATAGCATTAGAAGGATTGTCCTTCTTAGATAACTTAATGCCTTGTCCCATAGGTAGACCGCCTTTCTTGGAATTTTCCATAGAAAACGTCTAAGCACTTTGTCTATGTAGACTGACTGTGACAGCTCCAACAATCTATTAGGTCTATCTCTATAGATCCTAATTCCCAAAATATAGCATGCTTCACCTAAATCCTTCATCATGAAGGTCTATCTTTACTTCAGACTTGTACTCCTTGAACTTTTTGAAGGCCTCAGATTTGTGTTTCATAAGATACACATATCCATACCTTGTGAAGTCGTCAGTAAAAGTAATGAAGTAAGGTAAACCTCCCTTAGCTTGAGTCGAGAATGGTCCACATACATAAATATGTACCAACTCAAGCACCTCCTTGGCTCGCACACCCTTCCCAGAAAGTAGCTTCTTGGTCATCTTACCTTTCAAACAGGATTCACTGTTACCATAAGACTCCAAGTCAAATGGTTCGAGGTAGTCAAGCTTCCTCAACCTTGCTATCCATGTTTCGTTGATATGACCAAGCCTACAATGCCATAGGTAGCTAGAGTTTCTATTACTTATCTTAGCTCGTTTATTTTGTACATTGAATATTTCTCTACTACAGTTTAGTGTATATAATCCATCCACAAGAGGAGCAGTTCCATATACAGTACTTGACTGCCATTATAAATATATGAGGAAACACCCTCCATGTCCAAAACAGTGATAGAAATGATATTCCTCGTTAACGAGGGTACATAGTAACAATCATTTAGCACTAGACAATAGCCAAAAGGCTAATTTAATATATAAGTTCCTACGCGCTCAGCATCCACTCGTGCTCCATTTCCAGCGCATAGGTCCACCTCTCTTGGTCCAACCTTCTTGCTGTCAGTTAGCCCCTGCACATTGGTACAAATGTGTGAGCCACAAGCGGTATCCAATACCCAAGAATGAGAGTTATTTATAGATATATTTATTTCAATGACGTACATACCTTTTCCACCAGAGGTAGAAGCACCTGCCATTTTCCTCCTCCTAGTGTAGTGCAGTCCTTCTTCCAATGCCCATTCTTGTTACAGTTGAGGCATACATCCTTAGTCGGATTCACCTTCTTCTTCTTCACACCTCTTTTAGGCTTCGTAGCTGAGGGCGCAACGACTGCTTTGCCCTTCTTCTTCTGCCAGTCCTTGCCTTTCGGTTTGGGCCTGCTAGAAGAGTCCACCATGAGCACAGCTTTGCCTTTGAAAGTGGAAGACTGAAAGGTCTTTAGCATGTTGTGCAGCTCCGGCAGACTCGCCTTCATTCCATTCATATTGTAATTCACTATAAGTTTTCAAAGGAACGAGGGAGAGAGTTCAGGATAGGGGTGGTAGCGACATTCTTTTGCAGCTTTGTTCCAATTGAAACAAGTCTATCTATTAGCCCTATCATCTTCAACACATGCTGCGAGACCTGACCCCCTTCATTGAGCTTACACTTAAAAATTGTTCTATCAGTAACTCATATTCCATAATCTGGGATTATGAGTCATAGAGACTTTTTAAGTGTTCGAGCATCTCATTGGGACCCATGTTCTCATGTTGTCTCTGAAGTTCCATAGACATGGAAGACAACATCACGCACTGTGCTGAAGTGGCATCATCTATGTGTTTTTGGTAGGCATCTTTATCAAAATAGGCATATTCAGCAGAGTCTGTCGCAGGGACTGTTGGGAACACCGTGACCAACACGTATTCTAATTTCTCTTATCTCAGCACTATTCGTAAATTTCTTAGCCAGTCAAGGTAGTTTGGTCCATTAAGTTTGTTCATTTCAATCAATATTTTCAATGATAAGCTCGACATCTTTGATAATCTGAAGAATTAGATAGACTGGAAATCAAACTCAAAATTTATTTCCTATTTGCACATTCGTTTGACTAATTAACATGGTCTTTTGTTTAGTTAGCTCCCACTATTTTAACATACTTCTACGACCCCATGGTAGAATACATATCTATATTAATTAAGGTCATAATGGGCCAAGATCCAAGTCTATGCTATCTCCGCGTTTGCTTTGGCTGATAACTTCAATAACACATCTTGGTGGATTCTAAACCAATTGCAAAACTTATTTGCAACTCTTGGTTGATCAAATATTATATTTAATCTTGCGTCCTTAAATTAGTCCGACACTTTGGCGTCAAGATTTGTCTAAGCAAGTCAACCCCATTACACGACTGTGTTTATGTATCTAAGTAAATTTGGCCTTTGTGAGCAAACACTTTGGTGTAAATACCCGCAAAAGTTTATCGTCTGCCTTTACATTTAAAACACATCTATGAAAGAGCTTGGGTCCTCGTAGACTTAGAGCAAATATTTTGGCGGCATAAATACTCGTATCGCCGAAAATGATTTTGCACTCTAACAATTATAATGGACGACGCGTTTTAATTTAGACTTGTATTTAAAATTTGGGGAACCTTTTAGTCTCAGAATTTTAACCAAGATCAACTAAATTTAATGTCATATCCAATACAACATTTAATCATGGAATTTCTAATAACACATTTAGTTGGGAACCATCAACCCAATAGGCATGATATAAGACGGTTTGATCAATTACTGGGTGTCGCCTACCCAGACAGTTATAGTGGACATTATACTAATAATTAAATGTACGCATTTAAAACACTTAGCATATAATTCGTATATTATTCAATAATATTCAATTAATAATAATCATGGGTTAACTTGTCTAAACTCTAAAATTTAAGTTTAATCCAAACAGTCCTTCAAATAATTTCTGATTTTAAAAACTGATTTTCAGAGTATTTCTGTAAATTCCAGATTTTCAGAATTTACAGTTTAGTTCCCCAAGAATTTAAATTTTCAATTTTGAACCCCTTTAAATTCAGAAAATCCTATTTCAATTTTCAGAAAATATTTTCAGATTTCAAGGACTTGTCTGTAATTTTCAGAATTTAAATTAATTATAGATTTGGCCCAAATGACCAAAACTATTTTTCAGAAACTTATTTCAATTACAGATTTGCCCCAAAGGACCAAATCTGCTTATTTGAAAAAAAATTAATTTCAGATTCTGAAACTCTTAAACTTCAGAATCTGAATCTGAAACTTTAAAACTTCAATTTCTGATTCAAAAAAAAATTTCGACTGAACAGTGACCGCTACTGCCCCGCTACTACTATTTACGCTGGAACAGCGTTCCGGTTATTGTTCATTGTTCCAATTTTTTTTTTACTAAACAGTGACCGCCACTGCCCTGCCTGAATAGTGACCGGTTATTGTTCACCTTTTTTTTTTACTTTCGGATGAACAACGCTGCGACGCTCCACCATGGAGTCGCGCCGCTGCCTCTAAAAACCCTAGGTGGCGCCGCGGCGCCTCCGTCTTAGAATCACAAAATCTGCATTTCCGAAACCCTAAAACTGATTCAAGGTAAGATTTGCAGATTCATCTTCGTAACCCTTCACTATCAAACAATACGTTCATCGACCATCATCCAATCCCTTCTCATTCTTTGTTTCAGTGCACCATGTTCGCAATGAACAAGTTATGCACATCGACTTAGAAGAGTTATATCGAAATGACTTCCTCGATTACATCATTGTTTAATAGTTTGGGAGACAAGGATGATGTGCTTTTAAGATATTAGGTTTTCAAGCTTTAAACGACATAAATCTCATATTTAAATAAATTCTAACCCATATTATTATTAACTAATTATCTTATAATCATACAAAACAGCCCTGGTTCTAATACCACTGGAGGGATTTTGTTGGGTTGTTGTACGCAGCGGATATTGAAAACTTGTTTCAAACCCAACAAATGTAGAACTGTTTGACTATAGGATAATTTTAAACTGTAAACACAAGACTTGAATGGTACTTACATGTTTACAATATCAGGAATCTTTATCAACCGTGGGTGCGCACGCGAATGCCCTTTCGATTGCAAGATCCAAGCTTTAATGTATTCCTCATTTGAAAAGCTAGGAAATCCGGCAGAGGTTCAAAAGAGTGTTTTGATTCTGAGTCTCTAAGACTTAGAATAATGATATGAAAAATCAAGTGTCATGAATAATGAAGTGTAGGTCTGTATTTATAAGTGAAAAATTAGGTCAAACTGAATTAGGGTTTGACCTTGGGCCTGACCCAAAATGGCCCCGCGGTCCTGTGGCGCTGTGGCCCTACGGTGTGGGGCTCCGGCGCTGATGTGGCCCTACACCGCCTCATTTTTTTTCCAGCACATTCTTAATTAAATCCAAAATCCAATTTTGACTTAATTAAAACAATCATCATTCATTTAAATATCTCGATTCTAAATCAAATATTTAATACACTCTCAATACATCCTTAGATCGAAAGGACAATCGACATAGTGTGACCCAACAGGCCTTCTCATATCGACACTAATCAAATTAAGGTCTACGCGGAACTCCTAGACGGCGCCGCAAGACGAACTCAATATGTGAAGTACATTTACATGAATCCAGTAAACTTAACCTCTGTGTGGTAAGATAAAATCCTTTCATTCACGATACACTCGATCAAGCTTAGGATTTGCCAAGTGTCTATCTAAATGGCTTGATCATTATATCTCATCTATATTGGTTGATAACAATACTATATTCTAGATATGTCTATTGCGTTCCCCAAAGACTTAGTCAACCCAATATCACTGAGAAGCTGAGTGTTCTCTCGAATATACATTCGAGGAATAAATCCTAATCTTGGCTCAACTACCACCTTTAATCCACATCGTAATGTACCCAATACAAGCCGTATCTCAACCTATAAGGCATCTGAGCTTAGGACAGGATCAAAGTATATTACTATGTAGACAAGGTGTGTATTGACCTCAAGTCTAATGACTTCTATCTTCCACACACTGGTCATACTTTAGACATGTATAACAAATAATATATCAGCAGGGTATACCAATACTTCCAAAGTATCCATGTGTCCATCACGAGTAGTCATTACTTGTAGCAGGCGAGACATACTACATCCTCTAAGGATGTGATGCAGACCACATGTCGACTTATCACATATCATCGATATCCCATTCTCGATGATCATTAGTCGAGGCTATTTTAAGAGTTACGTTGCAATATTAATATCTCACACTATTAATAACAACGTAACCTCTAGAAATGCATATTATAGAATATTATAAACAATCAACTAATAATTCAATAATTGTAAATGTCAAAATATTAACTTCCATTAATAATAATATGAATATATATAAGTACATTTGTCATAATACATATTATCTTTAGGACATACATATACTTTCAGTTTTAACAGCTAAGATTGCCACCAAAACAAATGTCACAAACAACTAATCTCAATTTAGATGCGAATTCCTTATTGTTGAATTTTTGTCTGTTATTACTGTCGTTATTAGGGAAAAAATCTCATTTTTACATGTCACCTCTATCAGAACTCCAATTTAAGAATAATTTTAAATTGTAATTAGAAGTTGAGGAATAAATTTGAATTTTCGAATAATTTAAACACAGTTGAGCCCGTATCAAATACAAAACAATTTGCTAAAGGCAAAGATTGTAAATGTACCAAAAGTATAATAGAAGATAAAAATAGGTAATTTCCAATAGTACTGAACAAATTTGAATATTTTCCTTAAATTATTTAATTTGACACAAACTCCAAGTATAGATAAAATCATGGGCGGAATCAGACTTTTTGTGTATGAATTTTAAATTATAATTTTTTGTTTACTGAGTTATGAATAAATTATTTATATATATGAATAATTTTTTAATATAAAAATAAATTTAAACGCAAGCTATTGAGTTATGTCAAATCTAGAATCGCAATACTAGCTCCGCCCCGGATAAAATCCGTACCTTAACAACAACACCTTCTTCGAACAAATCTTTTTGGTTTTTCTTTAAATTTGGAACAAAAAAAAAATGAAACGTCAAAGCAAAGGAGATTGAGTCTATTTTACGCAAAATAGGTCGTCATTCCCTCATCTTCCTAAATTCTAAAATTCTAAAATCCCCTCTCCCCTTTTCTTCAATTAGTACTATAAAAAAATCCATATTTTCCCTTAAACGTACCACACTTTCCTCTTCTTTCTATCTATCATATCATATTCTTCTTGTTCTTTGTCTATCTCTTATTCCACAAGTTGCAAATGACAGAATATTAAGTACTTAGATATTATTTTTTAAATTTTGTATTGAAGAAACTTTTTTTTTTTTGTGCGTGGATATATGGAGAAGATTAATTTTGTGAAGAATGGTGTACTAAGATTGCCACCAGGATTTAGGTTTCGACCAACTGATGAAGAGCTTGTGGTACAATATTTGAAGCGTAAGGTCTTCTCTTTTCCTTTGCCATCATCCATCATCCGTGAGGTGGAAGTTTACAAGTCTGATCCTTGGGATTTGCCAGGTGGGTAATTCACACTTTTTGGCTAATATATCCAAAATTTTAATTACCTCAAAAAATCAAAGAAATGTGTGGTCATGTCACAAAAACATAGCTATTACTTGGTGTGTGAAGTGAAATTGTTTTTTCTTGGATAGAGTTTAATTATATGTATTGAGGTGAGTTTTGGAGCAATGATAAAGTCATTTCTATGCGGCCATATGTCACATAGACTAGTCGTAGAATCAATTATTACTAATACTTATGACAGGATGGACTATCTAAATCACACCCCTTGAGATTTGATCCTTATCTAAATTCTGTGGCGGATAGTTGTTTTTGTGCGTTCTATAGGTTATAGGTTCTAATTGGAAAATTAGCTAGTAATACTTGCTTCAAAGTAAATTACCTACATAACACGACCCTTCCTCGTCCCTGCATGAATAGCGAGGGATTCATGCACCAATTATCTTTTTAAATTATTTGTATTTAAAATTTATTGGCCTGATTAAATCAAATTCGTGATCGATAGATCCAATAAAGGGATAAAATGTTCCCTGGCCTGAAACCTTTTTTTTAATTATTGAAGTTATGATATTGAGCAGAGTTCACTAATTGGTGGGTCTGGTCAAACTTAAAGGGATTAAAATGTGCCAAATTAATACATGAATTCTTGACCCATCTCGCCCAAAAATTACTAGAACACATATAGCACAACTTACCCAACATTACTCAACATCTCTTCCTTTCCTGTTTTATTTTTTTGGAAAGAAAAATGTTAAGCGGAGGTAGTAATGGTTTTTTGGGGTTTTTTCTTCCTATGTGAAATTGGATTAATAAAACTCAATTCAATTTGGAACAACCCACTTTTGCTCTAAAATTCACTATATATTAGTATCGGCTTATGTCTTATTTCATATACACAAAAGTGCATTCATAGAAGCCATATAGAGAGAAAACTCAAAAGAGAAAAACTGATTTCGTATATTGAAAATTTGCTACAACAGTTTGCTTCAAACAGAGTTTTTCGTTTCGTTGACCGTTGGGTCGTGCTCAAATTTGAATTGGGGTTCCAACATCTGGTTCTTCAATTTCAATGGTGGAGATTGAATTTTGTGATCTGTAGCTCCAGTTTTTCGAGCACGAACAGTAGCTCATTTTTGGGGGTGATTTATCTACTTTCTTCACTAGTTTTGTTGTTATCTTTTATGTATTGTTGCTCCGTCTTTGGCGTTGATGTTGTAGCCATTTGGAGAACATTGTTGTAACTCTTGTTGATTTTAGTGGAGCTTTTGTGGGCGGAGGTCCCGTGGTTGTTTCCTCTTCACATTGAAGGGGGGTTTCCCACGTAAATTTGGTGTCTCTTGCATCCGATTTATTTTTTGTTTGCTTTGGTATTTTATTGTTGGTATAGTTGTTGTCCATATATCCATTTGTGTCTAAATTAGTTTGCTCCTCTTATTCAAATAGTGTGAGAAGTTTTTTGATTTGAGTATCCTTCCCTATTTACCTTGTCGTGCAATTTGGTTATTGCTTGTTTCTTCCCAACAAGTAGTACTACTTTAGGGAACAAGTACTAGCTGAGGAGACAAGAGAAAGATGAGCTGGGGTGTTCTGTTTTATATATAGGGGAGGAGATAGTATATAATGTGGATTCGATAAAATTCAGTAGTTTTGATCTAAATTTTATCTGTGTTAAAAAATTATTAAATAATTCAAAAATTAAAGGAAAACTTACCAATATGTATAGTTCGGCCAAACTTATTTGCTAATATAGCTGAATATACAAAATTTATACACTGATTATGTATAAGTATGCATATTATATGATATTATATGTATATATGTATAAAATATACAAAACCTATATATTTGGTTTATAAATTAGATCACCTAAAGACATTGGGCCGTAATTTTCTCAAAGTTAAAATTTAAAACCCAATTACTAGCACTTGAGGTTGTATTCGAAAATTTATAATCCATAAGATTCAAATCCTGATTCTACCTTTAATAGAGGGGACTGAAGTTTGTATTTTGAACTCTAATTCAGGTGAATTGGAGCAAGAAAAGTACTTGTTTAGCACTAGGGAAGTGAAGTATCGAAATGGGAACAGGTCCAATAGAGCAACAAACTCAGGATATTGGAAGGCAACTGGAATTGACAAGCAAATAGTGATCAGTTCCAGCAAGGGCCAACAACAACAATTGGTAGCTGGATTGAAGAAAACACTTGTATTCTATAGAGGAAAATCTCCACAAGGTTGCAGGACCAATTGGATTATGCACGAGTATCGTCTTGCTAATAATCTTGAATCTATTGCCCCTCAAGCCAACAACCACCCAATCCAGGTAAATTTTAGTTGAGGCTCCCATTATTTTTCTCTTCAAATCTTGAAAATGGTTCTTTGTTATTTTTTGTGGTAGTGCTAAGATTTTCATTAAGTGAAATCAAAATATAATTTATTACTTTTTGAGGGAATTATAATATATATATTAAAAAATTGATTTATTTATGTGTTGTAATTTTTCCGACGAAAGATGTGTCAATTGACTCCCATTAAACAAAAGTAGTTCTGCCACTAGTTATTTCTTTTCTTTCTGATCTGTTCTAAAATTATTATTAATATCTTTTTATATCTAAAAATTTCTTCATTTCTTTTACTCTTTCGGTTCCATCCCTACGTAGCGAGGTTCGAAATATGATGCTCAAACTATATATTTTCAATGTATAAATTTGAACATAAGATGTTAAATTTTAAAAAAATGAAATTTACGTATTTAAAATTACAAAAAATATACTATGTTACGTCACAATAGTTAATTTTTCAAAATATTAAAATAAATAGCTCATCAATCCTGAATAAAGAATCATTTTTGACTCTTTAAATAGTAATTGTATCCATATAAAATGGAACTATTGTGAAAACATATATTTTTGCAATTTAGCATATTTATCAGAAATCTTCTCGTGTTTTATTAATTCTTTGTTCAATCAAACACTATCATATAAAATTACATGAGATAATAAGGTTTGTGACTGTTACAGGGTAATTGGGTACTCTGCCACATATTCTTGAAGAGAAGAAGCAATAAAAATGAGGACGAGAATATTACACATAATAGCAGAAACACAGGAGTAATTACTAGTACTACAATAAGTACTTCAGAGAAGAAGAAGAAGAAAAAGCCAATACTCTTTTACGATTTTATGGCCAAGGATCATATGAATGGAGTTCCAGTTTCATCATCAATTACTGGTTCTAGTAGTGGGATTACTGAGGTGACTACTACTAATGAATCTGATGATCATGAAGAAAGTAGCAGCTTTAATACTAGTTTTACTACTTTTAGAAGAAAACATTAATTAATGGCCTTTTTGTTTTCTTGTTATTTTTACCTTTCAAAGTGCTAATTCGATTTTCCAGTGGCATTCCATCGGAATAAGTAGCTAAATTTCCACTTTTTTCCCATCTTATTACTATACCGGAGCAAGAGAGACCCACAAATACTAATAAATACAAACTAAAAAGGGTATACAACACACTAGTGTATTCAATACGTTGGAACCTAATATAATTGTATATTTTCAAAATTGAATTACTATATACATAGGACAAGCAAATAATGGTTGAGACTTAGAAACAAAAATGGACATATTCAAACTTAGAAAAGATTAATCAGTAGTGGTGCTTTGACCAAACTACGTTACTCTATTGTTGATTTGGTGTAAATACTGGATGTGGTTAATATTTTTTTCAATTTGAAGCGTCAATGATAATTTGGAGAGAAAAAAGAAGTGCTTAATTTGAAATCCCCTAACTGTGAACAACTAAGATTTTTTTCGTTAGACGATGTTTTAGGCAAGTATGGGAGAGGAAGAAGAGAAAAGAAAAGAAATAGGCCATTGACCGCAACAGAAAAACTTAACCTAACACTAAAGGATGACAAAAAGTAAAAAGAGCACATTCACACATGGGGGCGGATCTAGATGCTTGTGGATGGGCTACGGGTTCACACGAATTCATAATTTTTGCCTAAATCTTGTATATATTAAAAATTTATTAATTTATAAATATTTGAATGTGAACTCCACTATTATTATGCTATTAACGTGAGATCGTTCTAAAAACTTATAAATTTCAAACTCTAAATCCACCTCTACACGCATGTTTGAAAAGGATTTATTTGAAGTAATACCATATGAATACGGATAAAATCTTTGTAAGATCACCTATCCCTTCTTTAGAACCTAGCTAGAAAAGGCTTCCTTTTACTTCAAGTGTTGAAGTTCAATGTTTCTAAAGTTAAGATAATCCAATACTATATATAGTCGATGCTGATTCCTTCACATAATTAAGACACAAATTCGTCGAATTGATTGCGTTAAATCAAAGTGTTCGTTATGTGTTTCTACAACCCCAACACACACACACAACACCCCCCCCCCCCCCCGGGGGGCTTGACACTTTCGAATAATTGGTGAGGATTCCTTTTTCCTAAGATCACATATAGTTAGCATAATTTCATGGTCAATATAATTTTATTTTAGTGCACTAAAAATCATTAAGTCAAATTTTATAACGAAAATGACATTCAACTTTACTTAGATATCATATTAAAAGTATAAATTGTTTCCTTCTAGTCGGTTTTTGTAATACTTAGACAAATTAAATAATTTTTTTGTTACAAAAAAATTGTTTAGTGATATTGGTAATTTTTTCATTTCAAAAAATAATACGACCACTTTGGTCCAATAAAGTAAAAAATTGAGTTACTTCCATGATATTTCCCCAATATAATTAAAATTCCTTACAACTCAGTTTTTTTGTTATTCCACAAAGGAGTTGAATAGAGTCAACGAAACAAGTGGCGAGGACAGAAAAAAAAGATTTTAACGTACAAAAAAAAATGGTGACCCAACTTGTCCTTCAGCCTCGGATAGTTGGTGAGGAACTTTGAAGAAGAAAAATATTTAGATAGGCAAATTTTAGGGGGCAAGGGTTTTGTGTAAAATAGTACAAAAATACACTCCATGACATAATTCAAAGAGGTTGGTAACATTGTTGCTGCTAATCGTATTAGCAAAGACACAAATGAAAGGAAATTAATTAGGTGTATATTTGTGAAGGGACAGTGTTAACAGAAGTATTGAATTTACAAGACAGGTAGGTCAAGGAGGTAGAAAATGAAAGAAGTGGTCCAATGGATTCAAAAAAAACAAAAAGGTCGTGCTTCATTTTTTTCAAATGAAGGACATGTCACTACATGAAGAAAACTCTGCTCTAGGGGGCCACTGGCGGAACTAGATGAAGGAAGGGGGTTCAACTGAATGTCGTTCATTAAGTAAAAAATGAATATGATGCATAAATAGAGTAAAAACGAATGTTTTTTATTATATAAAAGATGTTTGAATCTTCTTGAACATAAAAAAAAAATACACAATCCAGTTTAAGGATTGTGTCGCAAGTTCATATCATAATTGTCATATTTAGGAGTATTTTTTAAAATAATTCTTCATATGAATTTCTGACTACGCTACCATGTCATTCTTCAAAGTTGGTTCCAGATTCTTGGCATTGCCTTGTACACCAAAGAAATCTCCATCTACTTATCTCTTAATTGGATAATTGGACGTGACATTACCTAACACTTTTGTATAAAAATATATCATCTTGCTAATCATGAACTAAATTATATGGAAAGCTAGAGAGGAGGACTAAGCAAAGAGATTCTCCAACTGTCTTCCAACTACATTGTAAAGTTTGACTTAATTAGGCAAGAAAATTATACAAAAATGTATAATTTGTTCTTCTTCTTCAAATGGAAGAGACATGCACGCGCAACTGACTCATACATGTTATGAAATTACAAACATATGCATAGGTCTTGGCTGAGACGGAGACAAAATTTTCAGTTTATGGATTCTAAATTCTAGAAAAAATAGCTTGCTGGATTCTGAATAAATTATTTATACATATAAAGTGAATTTTTAAATACAAATGCAGAACCAAGACCAAAACTATTGGGGTTCTGCTAAACCGATAGACAGACTTATAACTCCGCCCTTGATCATAGGTATATATAGTGTTGTTTACTATTGTAAAGCAGTACGGGAAATAAATAAATATTACAAGTGTTCGAAAGGATAAACAAATAGGCAAAGAATTGCCGCAAGCTTGTTGAGTCTTGAATCTTGATAACCTGAAATCAAGAAACAACTAAATCTGGATGGTTACAACTGTGTGCTAAGTCGAGTGATTGCACTCTGTCCTTAAGACAACATTGCCCCGTATATATGCTTTTACGTTAATGGGCAATAGTCTCCCAAAATTAAACAACAATTTAATCTCAACACTACAAAGCAAATAGGTTGAGTCTGACGAAGAAAACAAATATGAATCGACTTGCTGAAGCAATGGAAAAAGGAAGGAAGAGTTTCTGTTTTCGTCCAACGTTTTTGGACTGACTTTCTCTTCTGTTTTGTCTCTGTGTATATAGTGTGTCTCTGTTGTGTTTATCTTGTGTATATGTGTGTCTTTCCTCACTGTTTTTCGTGACTGTATGTACCACTATATTTCGTCATTGTGTATCTCTCACATAATTGAGCCAAAAGGCATCAATATATAGCATGGAGTAGGGACTCCTCAACTGCCACAAATAAGGCTGTTAATAGCCATTAGTAAGGGTTGTTAATGGCCATTAAAGAGGGATGTTAATGGTCATTAGAGAGGATGATTATGGTCATTGAAGGAGGGTTGTTTATGGAGGAGTTAACAGTCAAGTAATGGTTGGTTAATGCTCCAAAAAACAGCCCAAACGGTAGGCAGAAAGTTTCTGTCTTCCGTCATTCCCAAAATCAACTTTCCAGAAACTCTAGGGACCAAACTGTAAATATTAAGCAATTTGGGGTCCAAAAAGATAATATCAGAAAGTCCCCACAGCCCACAACCTGTGACCCGAGCACGGACAGGACCGGACGGGCGGGCGGCGGCGGCGCGCGTGGCTTAGCCTTGAACCCAAGCACATCTAGGTCCTCCCTCTTTTAAACACATGGGATACCCCTTGGGGTCCCAAACCCTTAACCACTTTAGAGACTTATAAAGAGAGCAATTCTTTCTTTTCCCACCGATGTGGTAGATTTGTCCCACACCATATTTTCATGCCTCAAACACCTTACTTCGTGGACCAATATCTCTTTCATTTCTCAATGAAATTTGACGATTCTTGGCCCTACGGTCATCTACTCACTTAGTAAAATATGCATGTGAGAAGAGATAAAGCCTCCAACATGCAGAACACTAGTGTTTAATTCTTTAAATATGGGTGGACGCACCTCCCCGCCAAAGGCAAATTTTCAACAATCCCCTCTATAAAAGAGAGATTTTGGCGCACACACAAGGTGCCTACTTTCAACAATCTATCAGCGAAAAGATATTGCATCAGGAGAGGTAGCTTTCGCTTTGAACCTTCCCTAGTTGAATACCACCGGACTTACTTACTGCGCGGTGAACGTGATGTCTTGAACCGTCAGTGTTTAGTGTAAGCCAAGATAATGATACCAACACAATAACTCTCCTTATTCATTTTCATTCTTATGGTTTTGTCCGTTGTGGCCGTGGACACACTTAGATTCTTAAGTGCGGTCATTTGAAGCGGCCTGTCCTCGCACTTAAATAGGTGATCTCCTACAAGGTATCCTGTTATACCCCACTTTACAAATGTTAGGAATCATTAAAAGTTTTCCCAACCTTAACCTCAACTATTTGAGGATCGTTAAAGGTTTATAAGCTTAACATTTACCCACCATGCAGGTAGCACTTTAATGTCTATCACGGGAACAGTTTTGGATTCATGTTTCCATATAGAAATCATCATCCAAAGTGTTTCTTGCTTCCACCGAAGCGCTCAACTGAACCTTTTGCAGCTTAGTTTTCCCATTGAACCAAATTTTTAAGATCTCCAATCAGTATGGTTGGGTTACCACCGCAATGGTTCGTATTGTTTGGGTTTTAAGCCCATTCCCCTAGACAAGCAGAACATTTGATCTCCGGGTAGTCCCTTAGTTAGTAAATAAGGAAGTGACACCCGTGGTGATCAACTGCCATACGGTCTTATGTATCCGACAGATCCTGATAGATATGTCCAGACGCCGTCATCCGTGTCCTTTCTGAAGCCAATCGGCTAGCCACAGTGTATAACTGCTGAAGGCACGGGTTTCTCCCAATAAGGGACGTCCTCTAAGGAGTCATGAAGTTACTCAACTTCTTTCATGATTTGTATAAAGCGATAAACTCCGATCCCATCATGAATCGGTCGATGCAGGTTTGCTTAGAGGATTTTCCAAGACCCATCATACACATTTACTTGTGGTTTTGGTATTCTTCATATCTGATATCCAGTTTACATCATTGTGTTCTCCCAGAACCGCTGGACATCCAGAATACTATAATCCGTAGATAAGCGAATAATTCAGATATCGTCATATCTGACTTAACGCCTTCTATTGATCATTTATTAAGATCATCAGTGAACCTTAGTTCAACTGATCTATTTGTAGGCCGATACCAGGTCGGTTGTAGTGTGTACAATACATTGAACTACACGTGACCTGTGCATATCGCTCCTTGTCTATGGGTGCACCATGATTTCAATCAGTTATATGATTCATATCCATTGGTGGCTTCAACGAGACTGTCAACTATCTCACAACTGAGTTTAGAGTTAGACCAGTCCGTTAGATGTCTTAGAAATCCAATTCCTAAGATGTCATTTGTGATACCCATATCTTTCATAACGAGACTTTGTTTCAATATGACTTCCATTCTCAGACTGTTGGTTTTCCAACTGTTGGCTTTCTAACTTCAGAGTCAATGTTTCTGTGGTCAGATTTATTATTTCTGTTTTATTTGAAACTTCCAGGACCAAAATGTAAACATTTCAGGGACCAAAAAGAAAGTTCAAGAAGAAGCCCAATAGTCCAGCAAACCAACTCTGATCCTCCCCTTCCAACTCTCTGGTTAGGAAGACTGTTTCAACATCCATGCCACGCAAGACTGCAATGGCCCTGGATGTTAAGCTACTCACAGGGGAGCATATGTACAAGTAGTCGAGGCCTTGTACTCGTCGGTAGATCCATCTACTTTGTACTCTCTTTTGAGTATCCACTTTTTCAACCCAAATGTTCTTTCCCTGGAGGAAGATCAACCATTATACAAGTATGGTTCTATATGATGGAATCTATTTCTCTTTTTGTAGCTTCTTTACAAAGCAGCGCTTCTGGAGATGACAATTATTTGTCAATTTTCCATGGTTCATTCTCAACCATACAAGCTAGAAGGCCTGGAACAAGTCTTTGTCCCCTTTTTGGTCCGTCTCGGTTCAACATCTAGAATCCCTGAGTTCTGCAGATCTGGATTATTAAGTTCCAGATAGTCAGCAACTTCCGATTCCTGTAGATACGGAACGTCTAGTTCCAGACAATCAGGCCCTCGCGGGTTCTTGTTAACCTTGAGCAATTACTTCTTTTTCCTTTTCAAGGAAAGTTATCTTCAAAGAATTCAGCATTCTTTGACACCAATAGGCGACAAGTACTACTGTTATTTACAGATCCAGTGGATATGCAATCTATTGTCTTAGGTCCAACTTGACCTGTTTCGGTATTCCAACTTTTACCAAGCTACCCCACATCACAACATTTGTATGTGAGATCTTTTCCATGTTTCACACGGAGAGTTATCCTTATCCTTATGCGTATTTCTGTTGAGAATTGCATAAGCGGTAAGGATCCCCTCGCCCCACATATTTTGGGAGTACGGCTTTGTGCTTGGCTAACACCGTTGGACTGAGGTGAGTAATGAGCAGTCGTTTAATGAACGATGCTTCACATTCTCCCCCTCTATCACTACGAATTCCTCAATCCGTAGGCTTAGTTGATTTTTAACTTCTGCTTTGTAGCGCTTATCCGCTTCAACAACTTCATCTTTGCTTTTTGACAAATAAAGGATACAATACGTTGTACCATCATCACTGAAGGTCACAACGTACTTGTCTCCCCCCCTCTATTTTGTATAAACTTTAAATCACCCAAGTAGGTGTGACTAAGTTCTAGAGAAGCGGTGCTTCTTTCGCTATTCCTTTGACGAAACTTGGAAAGGTGATTTTGCCTCTTCGCCTACCTCACATTCATTTTAAGGGTTTATGTCGACAGAAAGCAACAATCTCAACATCGTTAGCTTTTGAATGACTTTCTATTTAACGTGTCTTAATCTATGATAGCATAGATGCACGGATTATAAATATATCATTCATTTGGCTACAAACATACTGTACCATTCTTAGTTATTATAGACCTGTTGGACTAGTCTCAAACCAGCTTGACCAACAGCGTCCCTTAAACCAAGTTTAGGACATGTATCACCTCATCCGAGAGTGATCCTATTCCCTGAAGTCCTATTGAGGACAACCTCTCCAACCCCTTCTACTTTAGAGGTGGCATTGCTTCACACGAACAACCTCTTGCCCGTGGTTAGGGCGTAATCGGATCATATTTGATCTGGATACTCTGGCCCACTCCAGTTGCTTTGGCAGACTGAGTGTCCAATTTCTTTTCTCGCCTTTCTTTAGGCCTTCGCATCATTTAAGACACGGAAACTCGGCCCACCTTACTAGGTGTCCATTACTTTTCCTATGAAATGAATTCTGGCCCCACTCCAGTCGCCCGGAGGCTTTGTATGACTGAGTGTCCAATATCATCCTATGAAGGATCTTCGGCCAAATAGTATAACAGGCTCAACGTCTTTAGCTTTTAGACTTCTTCCGTTATGATTGGTGCCCAGACAATTCTTGGCGCTTACTTAAGAGTGGTAACGCGCACGCTTAGTGGATCTTTCTCCATCGTATGTGCGAACATACTTTACACACTTTTAATAATTACACTTAAAAGAACAGATCTTTTTAAGTCATTTACAAAGTCCAATCTTTAAACGGGAAAGAAGAAGAGATTAAACTTCTGATTTTAAAGCGTAAGGAATATAAATTATTTCATAAAACATTTTCATATTCCTCCTTACTTTTAAGCCATTTTTAATCAGACTTCATTTAATCTTTATTCTTGACAAGGAAGAAAATAATTTATCCCAATTTCGGATTCTGGCCCACTTCAGTCACTTCATCGGACTGAGTGTCCATTTCCTCCTTACCATAATTCGGATCCTTTGTCTGGGACAGATATAGGCGTTCTACTGCAAGATAGAACCACATCTTCGGTCTTCTCCTCTTGTCCCAGTTGACATCCCCAGCCTCTCGTGGGTGCTTATTCCTACCACTGTCAGGAGCGGCGACACCATGAACACTTTGACCTTCAACATCATAATCACAACTCTCTTCTACCAGAAAATCACAGCCATAGCTAGATTTGGTCACACAACTTTTGACCGACATCTTTCGAACACTAATACTAATACAATCTTGTCTTAAATTATTGTTTACCATTGTAAATTAGTACGGGAGTAAATAAATATTACAAGTGTTCGAAAGGATAAACAAATAGGCAATGTTCAAAACTGCCGCAAGTTTGTTGAGTCTTGAATCTTGATAACCTGAAATCAAGAAATAACTAAATCTGGATGGTTACAACTGTGTGTTGAGTCGAGTGATTGCACTCTGTCCTTAAGACAAGATTGCCCCGTATATATGCTTTTACGTTAATGGGCAATAGTCTCCCAAGATAAAACAACACTTTAATCTCAACACTACAAAGCAAATAGGTTGAGTCTGACGAAGAAAATAAATACGAATCGACTTGCTGAAGAAATGGAAAAGGAAGGGAGAGTTTCTGTTTTCGTCCAACGTTTTGGACTGACTTTCTCTTCTGTTTTGTCTCTGTGTATATAGTGTGTCTCTGTTGTGTTTATCTTGTGTATATGTGTGTCTTTCCTCACTATTTTTCGTGACTGTATGTACCACTGTATTTCGTCACTGTGTATCTCTCACATAATTGAGCCAAAAGGCATCAATATATAGCATGGAGGAGGGACTCCTCAACTGCCACAAACAAGGTTGTTAATAGCCATTAGTGAGGGTTGTTACTGGCCATTAGAGAGGGATGTTAATAGTCATTAGAGAGGCTGATTATGGTCATTGAAGGAGGGCTGTTTATGGAGGAGTTAACAGCCAAGTAATGGCTGGTTAATGCTTCAAAAAATAGCCCAAACGGTAGACAGAAAGTTTCTGCCTTCCGTCATTCCCAAAATTAACTTTTCAGAAACTCTAGGGACCAAACTGTAAATATTAAGCAATTTGGGGTCCAAAAAGATAATATCAGAAAGTCCCCACAGCCCATAACCCGTGACCTGTGCCAGGACCCAACCGGACGGGCGGACGGCAGCGGCGCGCGTGAGGGCTTAGCCGTGAACCCAAACACATATAGGTCCTCCCTCCTTTAAACACATGGGATACCCCTTGAGGTCTCAAACCCTTAACCACTTTAGAGACTTATAAAGAGAGCAATTCTTCTTTTTCCCACCGATGTGGTAGATTTGTCCCACACCATATTTCCATGCCTCAAACACCTTACTTCGTGGACCAATATCTCTTTCATTTCTCAACGAAATTTGACGATTCTTGGCCCTACAGTCATCTACACACTTAGTAGAATATGCATGTGAGAAGAGACAAAGCCTCCAACATGCGGAACACTAGTGTTTAATTCTTTAAATATGGGTGGACGCACCTCCCCGCCAAAGGCAAATTTTCAACATATAGTATATGAGGACAATGAGTGCATAATTGTATTGCATCTAACAATTCAATAATTATTAGAAAATATTTTTTGAAATCAAGTGAATCAATCTCTCTTATAGTTATTTTCCCTCTTTGGAGCTTGTCTAGTACTCCTTCTGTCTCAATTTATATGATGTAGTTTGATTGGACACGAAATTTAAAAAATAAAGGAAGACTTTTGAATCTTGTGGTCTAAAACAAGCCAAATATATTTGTGTGGTTACTGATTATCTCATTAAGTGTAAAATGCAAAGTTTAAAGTTAAATTGTTGCCGAATAAGAAAACATGTCATTCTTTTTTGGACTGACTAAAGAGAAAAGTATGTCATATAAATTGAGACAGAGAGAGTACCACCTATACAAAAAATGCATCTCAAATGGTTAAGCGCGGACAAGATTCAAGTTGAGTTTTGGCCGTGTGTTCATATATTACAAATGAACATTTGAGATAGAATCAAGCCGAGTACAAAACGGATCTGGGCTACTTAAATTCAAACCTACTGTCACAAAGTAATAGTGAACGGTCGTCAATAATATTTATTTAAAATTCTGAATTCATCTCTATTCAAATTTTGAAGATCATTGATTATTCACGTGCATGACTATATATAAGCAAGCGGATTAATAAATAGGTAGATACTCACTAACCACTTCTTTTAATCATTTGATTAATGTCTTTATGCAAGCTAAGCAATAATTAAGAACTAGAAATGATTTATTTGGATGTGACATGATCTCACATTCCAGACAGAGATTATAAATAATAGGGCATAAGCCCTTTTAAAAATTGACAAGTGGGCTTTAAGAGGAAAAAGGGCGGCTCACAGTGAAAACTTGATAAAAGAAACATACGCAATCATCATGAATTATTAAGCTAACTTAACAACAATAAAGTATAGTCAATTTTAACCAAAAGGAATTGTCGTGGGAGGGATAAAGTTCTTTCATCATGAATAAGAGGTCATAAGTTAACTGAGGCTATAATACATAGTCAATTTTCTTTTTTTTAATAAGAAGGGGAATAACACGTTCCCGGGGCATAGCTGGATGGCAAAGGAGGGGAACTTAAAATCCAATTTGAGGCCTGCAGCGCGGGTTTGAACCCTGGTGGGAGCAATTTGCTCTTTTCTGGGGTAGGACCTTGTAGGTGATATCAGATGCTATGTTCTCAAACCCTGATCATTCAGGCACATCCCGCGATTTATCGGTAGTAGTGCTGAGAGATCGGGATTACTATCTTCAAGAATAGTTTGGCGTAAGCCATGAAGCTGGTTATCTAAAAAAAATGGGGGAATAACACAAAGCGCTAACTTTTCAGAAGCAAAGTATAGATATAAAAAAATGCCGACCAGAGTTCCTTGTGACAATGGTTCAGAATCAGCTAAAAGGTTGTTGAAGTCCTTCACGTCACCTTATGTATAATTGATATTTCACGACTGTCATGGCTTTAAGCACTTCATAGTATGAAGTGCTTAAAGCCGTGACAGTGAAATATTAATTATACATAGAGGTGGTCAGTGGGCCTGGTTTGGGACAGTCGGGTCGGGACCAGCGGGATGGGGTCAGGCGGGACGGGGGGAGGGGCGGGATCGGGTCGGGTCGGGACCGGCTGGATCGGGACAGGCGTGATTCGCCGCCGTCTTGTCCAGTTTCCGATCCCGTAGGAATTGGGTCGAGGCGTTTTTTTTTTCGCACTTAATTTAAAAAATAACATATATATATAAAAAACTCATTAATTAAACAAGATAGTGTAATAAAAATATCCCAAGACTGTTTTTGTGCCTCTTATATTATTTAATAGACATATGATTTTTTTTGTAATACAAATACAATTGTCAAAATTGCAACTTTGTGGTGTTGTTCAAAAGTTGCAAATTACATAGTAAAATTGCAATTAAAAAAATTACATTTTGAAAAAAACCTGTTCTAGTTTCCTGATAATTTCCTGTGGTTCTTCGGTTGGAATTGGTATTTGTTGGTCAAATTGCTCCACGTCGCTTCCACCACCTTCGGATAAGATTTCGTTGTAGTTTTCATCTTCTTCTTTGTTGATCTCCGATTGACCGCACCTTCTCCGTCCGCTCGTATCCAATCTCTGAATAATACTACAATCTCCAAGCTGTCTCCGGCTAATGAGTGTCTGTGCTCTCCTATTTGATATCTGCCGGTAGAAAAAGCGCTTTCAGACGCCGTTGATAACGCTTGAATGTTCAAAACATCTCGGGCCATCATTGATAGTGTCGGAAAGGTCTTTTCATTCCCTCTACAGTGTTTCAGCATGTCTTCACGTCCTTCTTCATTGAGAACTGTTTGGTGTGGTACAGAACCCTGCAAAACAAAAATATCAAACTCGCTAATTTGGTTAGTAGCGTTACGGCCGCACATTCTATTTCTGAGGCTTTCAATACTAGCTGCAAAAACAACATGTCTTTTGTGAGGTTGTGTTGAAGAAGAAGAAGAATATGGTATGGAAGGCGGTAGGTTGCTAGCACTTTCTTGTTGGTAAAACTTATATACTTTTTTGCATTCGTCTTCTACGCTAGACAACACTTCTTCTTTAGTTTGTTCAATAGGTGGTGGGTGATTTAGATTTTTGGGACTTGGAGGTGGCAGTACTGCTATGCAATCATAAATAGTTTCAATAAGTGATTTAGTACCGTTTATTTTAATAGTCGGATTTAATACAACACCAATAATATAAATAGTGGGAATAGGAACAAAATATTTTTTTAATAGTTGTCTTATAAGCTGGTTTATCCATATATTCATTAAGCAATAAAAATATTAGAGTTATATAAAACAACATAGTTGAAATAGTAGGATAATATATACTGGAAAATTCTTTTGTTGCTTGAAAAAATTTCTCTAAAAATACAATAAGTTCGGAAATTGTTCCCCAATCGCTATCTACTACCATATCAGCTGGATTTTAATTATGAGAGTTAAAAAATAAAGTTATAGGTTTTATATAGTCATAAGCAACAAGTAGTTGCTCGTATAAAGAATTTCACTTAGTGGGTACTTCTTCTGAAATTTTTCTATAAGGTAGTTGGCAATCGTGACAAGTTTTTTTATATTCTTTTTTTCGTTGTATTCAATTATTTTTAAAAATAAAGTTTATAGCAAATTGTATTTTACTAAGAATGTCTTCAAAAAGTGATATACCATCCTTTACAACTAAGTTATATATATGGCACGCACATTTTATATGAAAATGATCTGGAAAAGAAGGAGTTAAACTATTTTTAAAATTGTAATAGCATAATTGTTAGAAGAAGCGTTATCTAATGTAATAGTCATAATTTTATCAGTTATTCCGTAATAATGGCACACTTGATAAATATTTTCTGCAATAAAAGTATCAGTGTGCCTATCATCTATATATCTATACGCTAAGATATGTTTTTTCATAGACCATTTATAATCTATCCAATGACAGGTTATCGTTAAATAATCATGACCGTTAGTACTACGGCCTATATAAGAAGTGATAGCCATTTTGCCATTAATAATCTATCCAATGACAGGTTAATGAATAACGTAAATATTATTGATATTCATGTGCAAATTTAAATACATCTCTCTTAACAGTTGATCTAGGAAAACCATTAAAAGCAAGATTATACATATCTCTAATGTAATGAATAAAACCGGGAGATGAAGGAAATGAAAAAGGCAAACCCTCCACAACAATTAATTTTGCTATTGCTTCCCTATCTCTATGTTTATTGTAATTAGCGCCTACAATTCCCCCCGTCGTGGGGTTAATTTGACCTTGTACTTGGTTCGGGACAGTATGTGAACCTTGTCCTGATGGAGCGGGAGTTTGCGCATCCGGTTTTGAAGCCTCGTAATGGACATACCTAGTTGGATGAGCCCTTGCTACGTGTCTCATTAAACCCCCCGTCCCACCGTGACCTTTTCCACTTTTAAATTTTAAAACATCTTTACAAATTTTACATCTAGCTACTTGATTCTCTACGTCCCTATCAAAATATGTCCATGCATCTAATTTTAATGGTCGTTTTGCTGGACCTCGTCTCATACTAAGGGGAATAGGAGGCATTTCAGTTGAAGGTGCACTAGTGGGTGTGTTGTCATCTACATTAGTGGGTGTATCATCTAGATCAGCGTCTAAATTAAAGTCTTCTTGAGTTCCAGAAAATGGCTCCTCGTCTAAATCTAATGGTATTGTAGGAAAATGTTCAGTATCAACAAAATCATCATGTGTTGGAATATGATTATGTCTAGAAATAGGATGACTAGAAGAAGTACCCTTACCCTTGTTGCCCCTACTAGAAGAAGTCTGACCCCTACCCGCAAGCATACATTTAAATCCTTCCATTATAAATTTATAATTATACTAATAAATAATTAAAGTAAATGAAATTAAGTGCGTTAAATAAAATAAACATATATTAATAATTTAATGAAGGAATGAATGTACCAAACGCCGATGTAACGTCGACGTGTAATCGAGAGGTTGAAAATTGAAACTTTGCGCGATGGAAGATCCTCAAGCTAGTTGCCAACTTCACTCCCAAATGAATAATTAAAATTCAATATTTAGTAGACAATGTAGACTTGTAGAGAGATAGATTGAGAGATTTAGAGAGATTGTAGGAAGATTTGTGAGAAAGATGAATAGAAAATGAGGTATTTATAGTTGGAAATTGGGTTAAAGTGTAAATATAATAACTTATGGGTTAAAAATAAATATTAAGGGGGTAGGTGGGTTGGGGGAGGGGAAGGCCAAAAATGGCCGTTGGTGCGACGGTTATTTGTGCAAAGGGGAGGTTTCGGGCGGGACCGGGATCGGGTCGGGCCTAGCGGGATTGGGGTGGGCCAGGATGGGTCGGGACGAGACCATGCCCCATCCCGGTTCGAGTCCCGATACCGCAAAAAAAATTTAAAAAAAAATAGAGGTCGGGGCGGGACCGAGCCGACCAGGCCCACTGGCTAGCCATACTTCATAGAGGGTGGGAGTATGAAAGGGGGCAGGATGAGACAGAGTTATTTTTTGCTTTAATCACATGCAGAAAAGTCGATTGAGATGGTTTGGGCATGTCTCATCAATTTAAAATATATCAGTTTGTAGATGTGAAACTACGGTAAGTAAAAGTGTTGAAAGAGGACATGTAGACCTAAAATCATATGAGAGGAAGTTATCTCGAAAGACCTACAAATTTTTAGTAGTAATAAAATCTTTAGCTAAAAATAGGACATGATAAAATGATATAGTGATAGCTACTTGTTGAGGATAGATTTTAGATTTGTTAGAGAACTTTCAATATTACTATTATTATGTTTATGTTTATAATTTATCTTTCACTTTTATTTTTGTTTAGTATTATAATGATATATATTGGAAGAAATAATCCCATTTATTATTTTCATTAATTGAAAGGTATATATACAAGTTACATATTTCCATAATAGGAGGATCATATTCCTATTCTATTCCTAAAACCTTATTCTACCATAATTCTAACTACACAATTATGGTAAGTGTACAAGACTAATTAAGGTAATCTTCACACTATAATATACCAATCATATATACACCAAATATACAGCTCGTGATGGGCCACTATTTACCGCCCGTGATGGGCCACTATTTACTGCCCGTGATGGGCCAGTCACCAGTCCGAGATACTGATAGCCCATTATGTCCGTGATATACACTTCTGTATATCAAGTGTATATCACGGGTATATTACCTTGTTTAACACACCACTGCAGTCATAGCGGGCGGTCTTCGAATGCTGAGACTGTCCCTAAAATCTTCAAAAAGGACCGAGGGAAGACCCTTTGTAAAGATGTCCGCAATTTGATATCTTGACGAGACATGACAGACGCGTACCTGACCCCGAGCAACCTTTTCGCGGATAAAATGTATGTCCATCTCGATATGCTTAGTGTGTTGGTGCTGAACCGGATTATCCGAAAGATAAATTGAACTAATATTATCGCAATATACCAAGGTTGCCTTCTGAATGGGATAATGAAGCTCTAATAGTAAATTACGTAACCAACATGATTTCGAGACCACATTAGCTACCCCTCGATATTCAGCATCGGCACTTGAGCGGGATAGAGTCGTCTGACGCTTTGCAGACCAGGAGACCAAGTTGTTGCCAAGGAACATACAATAGTCAGACGTAGACCGTCTGGTGTCTGGACACCCACCCCAATCAGCATCCGTGTAGGAGACAAGTGTGGATGTCGAGGACGGATATAAATGCAAACCATAGTCCAGTGTACCCTGAATATACCGAATGATGTGTTTGAGTGCATTCATATGCTCAATCCTGGGATCATGCATGAATAAACACACCTGCTGGACGGCATACGTAATATCCGATCTTGTAAAGGTAAGATACTGAAGGCCCCCTGCAAGACTGCGATAGCGGGTCAGATCCTCGTATGGTGTGTCGGCCACGGCACTAAGCTTGGGCTTTGTATCAACTGGAGTGGAAGCGGACTTATATGATGACATCCCAGCCCTCTCGATGATCTCAACTGCATACTTTCGTTGAGACAAGAACAATCCATCTGAATGGCGCTTGACGGCAATCCCTAAAAAATAACTCAAGGGCCCTAAGTCTTTCATAGCAAACTCAGAGCTAAGCATGGTCATGATAGACTGGCGTAAGGCATCGGAAGAGGCGGTCAAAATGATATTATCCATATACAACAGAATGTAAGCCAAGGACGAACCACGACGGTAGATGAACAACGAATTATCTGACCTGCTGTGAGTGAACCCAATAGTCAAAACAAAGTCAGCAAACCTTATATACCAGGCCCGTGGTGACTACTTAAGCCCATATAAGGACTTCTTCAATAAACAGACATGATGAGGATGGTTGGGATCCCTGAACCCCAACGGCTGATGCATATATGTTGTTTCCTTGAGATCACCATGTAGGAAAGCATTCTTGACATCCAACTGATAAATATGCCATGCCTTCGAAAAAGCCAAGCTAAGCACAATGCGAATGGTAGCCAGCTTGACTACTAGACTAAACGTCTCCCCACAATCTATCCCAACCTGTTGAGTCTTACCATCACCCACAAGCCGTGCCTTATGTCGAGCAAATGACCCATCTGAATTCTCCTTATGAGCAAAAATCCACATAGACCTGATAACATTAATACCAGATGGACGGGGCACCAACTCTAACGTCTTATTATTAATAAGAGCATTATATTCATCAGTCATAGCAATTTTCCAATTCGGGTCGTTTAAGGCAGACACGGAATTACGGGGCAAGGGGGATTTAGAGACATCCGAATGTAAATTAAAATGTCTTTTTGGTGTAAACACACCCCCGTTGACTACGAGTGACTGGTCTATGACTCGAGGAAGAAGTGGGCGGATTTTGGGAATTTTCTAGGCTCGGGATGGACTGGCCAACAGGAAATGGGCCTGCTGGTCCAATTGGGCAAACTGGAGCAGAAACTGGACTAGTTCCAAAATTGGGCTGGACTGGCCCAATCGCTGGAACTGATCCAGTGACGGGAAACTGCGACGGAACAGTGGGGCCAGTGGGCAGTATGCCCGCTGGAGAATTTTGGGTGCGGGGTATGTCCAAAAAATGGTGAGTAATATACGGGAATATACCATCATCCAAAAAATTATACAAACTAGGCTCGGTAGTATGAACTTTAGAAAAGGGAAATTGAGTTTCATCAAAAATTACATGGCGATTAATGATGATTTCCTTGGAGGATAAATCAAAGCATTTGTAACCACGATGATTAGACGGATAACCCAAAAACACACACGGAGTAGACCGGACTTGAAGTTTGTTAATTGTGATGGACGGGAATAACGGATAACACAAGCATCCAAAAACCCGAAGATGAGAATAAGAAGGATTCTTATTATATAAAATTTGGAGGGGGGAAGAATATGTCAGACCTTTGAAATGAATTATGTTTAGCAGATATGTGGCCATTTGTAGAGCATGATGTCAAAAATATGGGGGTATGGAAGCATGAATTAAGAGAGTGCGGACAATGTTATTTATGGAACGAATTTTGCGTTCGGATTTCCCATTTTGTGAAGATGTATGAGGACAGGAAAAATGAAAATTGATCTCATTATTAGCACAGAACTCCTGAAACACTCTATTGTCATACTCTTTTCCATTATCACATTGGATATTTTTTATTTCTCTTTCGAATTAGGTTCTAATGAATGCTCTAAATTTTACGAAGACAGAAAACACTTGAGATTTATTTGCAACTGGAAACGTCCACAAAAAATTAGAATAATCATCCAAAAAGAGAACATAATACCGATGACCCAACGAACTTAGAACAAGAGACGTCCATATGTCGCTGTGAATAATATCAAATGGCATTGAAGTATGAGAATTTGAGTCTACAAATGGCAACTTAACAATTTTTCCTAACGAACAAGATTGACAAATTGAAGTACGACTCGTACCCTTACAAGAAATAAAACCATTTTTATCTAAAACAGACAAAATAGAGGACCCCGGATGACCAAGGCGAGCATGCCACAAGGATGGAGAAATGGCTGCAAAGGCTGATGGCAAGGCTTGACTTGATGGACTGACACCGGGCGTGATAGGATAAAGATCTCCCCTACTATCACACCTCATGAGAGGACTCCCCGTCTTGAAATCCTTCACAGAGAAACCAAAAGGATCAAATTCAATAGAAACGAAATTGTCAGTAGTGAATTTACGAACAGAGACTAAGTTTTTAATCAATTTGGGGGCGTGTAGGGTATTTTTCATGATAAGAGGGGGATGAGGGGGAGACAATATTTTATGACCATAACCCCGAATTAGAACAGAATTACCATTACCAACAATTATACCGCGAGGGTTGCTCAAATTGGAATAAGATGAGAGAGTACCTGAATCGGATGTCATGTGGGTAGTGGCACCGGTGTCCATATACCAATTTGGGTCCGGTTGAGTCAAACCCAATGTGTGCATCGCGGCCTCGATATCAGTCTGAGTAGGGCCTGCTGCATGGTGAGCTTGCGGAGGCCGAGGCCAAAGAATTCCGGACTTCGGCTGAACTGGGCTGAAACTGCTGGAGCTGGGCGTATTGGGCTAGTGGGCAGTGAACCGTTGGGGCTGCTGGAAAGCCCACTGGCCAATCGCTGGAACTTAATGTGGAGGTGGGCCGTAAAGCCACTGTCCACTGGTCCAAGCCCACGGCCTAGAGGCCCAAGGCTGAGACCAGTGGGTCGGTGGCCCACTGTAACCTGGATGGGGTCCACTGCCACTGCTTTGGCCACCGTGACTGCCACCGGAGCTGCCGCGTTTGCCCCCGCAATTTTTCCCATTATTTTTCGGCCATTCTCGTTGCCCCCGTGTTATCGGTTTTGGTTCGAATTATTACAAAAATTTTAAGGACTAGGGGAGGAAGTCATCATGACCAGAGGACTAGCATTAATAGCCGCCTTTTTAGCCAAACCGACTTCTTCCAAGGTAAGCATGGATCAGGCTTGATAGAACCTTGGAAGAGGATTACTTTGACGAAGGAGAGTTCCAATGCCACTATAGGCCTCGGATAGGCCGGCAACCATCTGTAAAACTAGACGATCTTCACTAACTGGCGCACCAACGTTGCAGAGTTGGTCCGCCAATTCCTTCAACCTTTTGCAATATGCTGAAATGGTCGGGAAATTTTTCATGTTGACGTGGGAAAAATCCTGTTCAAGAGTAACAGCTCTGGAATTTTGATTATCCTGGAATATGTCACGCAGTCTATCCC
Source organism: Anisodus tanguticus (assembly GCA_034509755.1). Lineage (NCBI taxonomy): Eukaryota > Viridiplantae > Streptophyta > Magnoliopsida > Solanales > Solanaceae > Anisodus > Anisodus tanguticus. Next base: position 19,374,343 of record CM067561.1, on the reverse strand, counting down.
ATGCGGCCATCGCCGTAGCGTCTGGCTCGATAATCGTCTGCAATAGGTCGGTGGAGATAGTAGAATATATCCACTGAAGGACAGTGGCATCAAGCGTGGTCCATAATTTAGGATCATCCTCGGGTTTAGGCACCTCTGTATCATCAAGAGCCTCGGGGATGATGTGATGGATGACTTGATGTGAACGAGCGTGAATTTTGAACAACTCGGCCCACGTCGTGTATTGGACGTTTTCTATTTCAAAAATTAACGGGATATGAATCTTGATATTAGAAACAACAAGGGCAGGGTGAAACGTATTCTTTGACGTAGACATAACAAAAGAACAAGCGGTGAAAGAGGGATTTTGAGAGCAGAAGAAAAAATTTGGTAAACCCGAGGAGGGGGGTCTCGGCCGAGAGGAACCACAAAACTTTGTGAGAGAAAAATTTTGTGTGACCTAGACTTTTGATACCATGAAAGAAATAATCCCCTTGATTATTTTCATTAATTGAAAGGTATATATACAAGTTATATATTTCCATAATAGGAGAATCCTATTCCTATTATATTCTTAAAACCTTATTCTACCATAATTCTAGCTACACAATTATGGTAAGTGTACAAGACTAATTAAGGTAACCTTTACACTACAATATACCAACCATATATACACCAAATATACAGCCCGTGATGGGCCACCATCGCTCGTGATGGGCCAGTCACCAGTCCGAGATACTGCTAGCCCATTATGCCCGTGATATACACTTCTGTATATCACGGATATATTACCTTGTTTAACATGTTAAGAATCCCACATCGGATATGGAATGGGAACATGAACTCCTTATAAGCAAAAATTCACATAGACCTGATAACATTAATATCAGATGGACGGGGCACCAACTCCCACGTCTTATTATCAATAAGAGCATTATATTCATCAGTCATAGCAATTTTTCAATTCGGGTCGTTTAAGGCAGACACAAGATTATGGGGCAAGTGGGATTTAGAGACATTCGAATGTAAATTAAAATGTCTTTTTGGTGTAAACACACCCCGTTGACTACGAGTGACTGGTCTATGACTCGAGGAAGAAGTGGGCGGATTTTGGAAATTTTTTGGGCTCGGGATGGACTGGCCAGCAGGCAACAGATATGAACTTAAATGAAGAAATGAGATTTCATATACCGAACTCCAACTTGTTTGGAAAGCTTAATCGTTAATATTCTAATCATTTGATATCTAAATTGATTGATCTAATTAATTAAATTGGAACCAGTATAGGCTCATTAAAAGAATAAAACGCTTCATATATATATCAAAAGATTATTTATTCTTAGAGCTCAAACTCAAAACATCTCATTAGAAAAATCTCAATCATTCTACCGCACTTACTTACAATCTTTTCTTTTAGGATAGGGTAGTATAGGACTTGATTGGCTGTGTAGAGGTGACTTGAGGGTTTTGCATCGTCAATGGCGTTGGCACGCCGTCAGAGTAGACTACAAAAATGAACACAGCTTTTATGGTTTGGTCAATTCTTTTTTTTTTTTAACCCAGGTCTCGAGGCGACTTGTGCCTCCTTATCGCTAATACTTAACTGCACAAGATCTTAGATCTGAGACTCCAGGGATGATGGGACCGGTCCTTCAGCACCCCACCACCATATGGTTTGGTCAATTCTTATTGTGAAAGAAAGGTACCCACATGAAAAGCTAATTTTGTAACCTTGACTAGTTCCAAAACTAACCACTTCAAAAAAGGTGTACAAATTATTGATGTTTATTTTGGGTTTGATTAGTTTCTACACATGTACAATCAAATCTCTTTATAACAATTATTTGTTTTGATATTTTTTAATTACAATAGCGAAATGCTGTTATAAAAAAAATTATATAACATAACATGAAAGATCAACTTCGCAAAAAATATGACTATTATAGTGAAATATTGTTATAGAAATGACTATTATGGAAAGGTTTGACTGTAGTATAAATTCGTAGCCTTGCAAGACTCATCACATGTTAACTCACCAGAATAAACAAAAAAATTGTAAAGCCGCTAATTGTGACCATACAATTCTCACAATTAAGAGCCTATCCACCTACTTGTCAATCTGGATTCTTTTCTTTAATTTTCTCCAACGTTAGGGCGACCAAAACTTACCTAAACATGACATTTAGCCCCTACACAGGAAGAAGTGAATCATATGACTTAAAGCCGCAAGAGATCAGAATTCAAATTCTTCGAGCATAAACAAAAATATTAATTCATTCCTTCTCATTTGCCTGAGTCTTTGATGAGTACAATTACCTAATACATGTGTTAGTGGAATATACTCCTCATATACCAATTTATGTAATACATTTCATTTTCTAAGATTCCAAGTATGTAAATTTTAACCAACATCTTAAAACACATTTTTTTTCATCAGAGAAAAATCACGATTTAATATAACTTTTTTCATAAATTTTGAATCTAAATTTTAATTTAAAAATATTAAATTAATCTAATCCAATTCAACCTTAAAGATTAGTCATTTTGACTCTCGGAAAACAAAAAGTATCACATAAATTAAGACGAGAGGAGTAACAAGTATTCAGTGCAATAGTCGAGGTGCACGCAAGTGAGATCAAGTTAATGACTAAATGGATTGTAGCAAAATTGTAAAGAAATGCACTCATGGGTATAACCTAGGGGCCAATAAAGTAGATTGCGAACTATGAAATCTTAGGTTTAAATTTCAATGAGAAGAAAAACAGTAAATAATTCTCACATTTTTCCAAATCTTGATGGACATAATTGCCCAATTTACTCGGTTTATACTAGTGGTGTAGTAAAAAGGGAGAGCATGAGACTATGTTAAAGACCAATTCAGGTTCTTGGTGTCTACCCTACCTGAAAGATTACCACGAGACTGGGAGCATCTGATTGCAACAAAGACGGCTTTTTGCATGACCTGTCCGTACTTGGACAACTCTTTCTTGTTTCTACACCTAAACCACCGTCAAAATTTCTTCCAATGGAAAACACTCAGAAAGATAACATATATATTTACCCATAAAAGAGAGCGAGAGTGACCTACTGAAGAGAGAAGGTAAGAGTGACTCCCCCTTATCACAATAAGACGTGATTTACTGATAAGAGAGAGCGAGACTAACCTACCCAAGAGATACGCAAGAGTGACTCCCCCTTATCACAATAAGACGGGAAGAGAAGAATTTCCCATGGTCTTATTTATCAAGTTCAGGACTAACCAAAAATAAACAATAACAGAGCTACTGCGATTGCGGCAACCATCACATAGATATTTGGATTTGCACTCAAGAGACTTACCATTCCTTGAACTCGCTGAACACTTTCTATAACTGTCTTCATCGAATTTCCGCTATCTGTCCGCCCAGTAATTCCAAAGAACAACTTACCCACCACCCCCCGGCTTAGCGCGGTTCTTGGCACGGAGTTAGTCGGGACGGACCTTCCTCCAACAGAATCAATGACATCAGATCTAACTCCATTTTCCTTTCCCGCTTAGCCTACTGCCCATGGGTTAGTATCAACACCTTTGCAACCTCACCACGAGGTGTGGAGCGATCTCGTACTAAACTAAATGACTTTGGAGGCAAAGACAATCTAGGTACTTCTTGATCGACTGAATCTTAAACGAAACCACCAGTGTGAGAAAGGAGAGTTGCAACAGAAATATGTGCACTCTCCATAAGAGTAAGCATCAATTTCAAACTAAAGGGCCAGAGGGACCAAACTCACTCTAGCAAAACAATTAGCCTTGGACAGAAAGGCTAGAAGTTAGATGTCTCGCACGTTGACCATCACCAAACAAGTTTATGATCAAACAGAGGCAGGGCCTCAGGATAGATTCCATGTGATAAATTTTGTCATAGATGTAAATATTCAGTACAGCCAAGCTAAGAAAGTATAGTTGGGTCTCACCAAAGATGGTGATATTTGTGTCAGCTATAACATGCATGAGCTAGAGCTAGAGTAACCCATGTAAAAGTGACACATCAAAATCACTTCACTAGTTACTAAAATAGTACGCTAACAGGTTAAACAAAATTCACTAGTAGTCCACTAATATAGTTGACCAGGGGTAATAAAGACCTTGCAAGCTGAATTTTGCCTCTTCATACTCGGTCACACTTTTCTGAACCAACTCTTACTGGTTTTTAATTGCACATTACTTATTTGTCCAGCAGCTACCTCTGTAGTTTCGGATGGAGGTGTTTCAGAACATGCCCTCAAGACAGCTTCATTCTGCAGAAAAAGAATATATCAAATCCTTGTATATCTAACATATTATACAAATGGGGATATGATTTCTTACAAAATTGAATTCAACACACAGATCATTGAGAAGAAATGAAGTCGTATGATTTCTTCCAAGTCCATGTAGAAAACAAAACAAACGGTATTCTAATTAAGTTAGATCAGAACGTTGGCAGCAACTTAGACAGGTAAACCATATCCAATAGAACAAGTCAAAGAACTTGGAAATTCATTATCATCGCTTATTTTGGGTGAGAGAAGGAATCTTACAATATCAAGCTAAGAGAATGTTCTCTATCTTATAGTTCAGAGAGGTTAGATTTGAAGGAAAGAGCCAGACCAAATGAATCCAATCAACATGCTTTTGTACAACACTAGCATTTCACAGGCATGTACGCCATAAGGTGGGTAAAATTGCTGATAGAGATGACGCTAAAGTGCATCTGATCTGTCTGACTTGAAATAATGTTTATAAAAACTTGTTCATATTGTGTAAAGGTTTTCGGATGAGAAAAAATGAAGTGCAAACATATAATATAAAAAAACAATAAAAGTTCTTATAATCTCTATAACGATGCTTCGAGATGGTACCCTCACTGAGAGACCTGCTCTTTAATAAGGAAAATACACAGAATATTCACCCTAGTGATTGAAGGCACTGATTTTAGTTGTTCAAATAACTTCCCTAAGGATAGAATTGTCTTGATAAAACTCAAATTGCAATTGCTTACTAATGGAATATCCTCATAGCTTACTTAAAGGAAAGATTTAATGATATATTCAGAAGCGCCAAAACAGTAATTATGAATGTGTATCGTGAATGAAGAAAACATATATGACACCAATATATACACATATACTAAATACTAATCACATAACGATGACATATCATGAACAACTATACAAACTATATTGACCCTAGAAACAGGTCTATGTTTTCAAACCTATGTGCATAATTTTACACCAAACCAAGTAAATATGAAAGGTGAATCCCAAAAAGCCAATCCACCACCAGTTGCCTTATTCAGGTAACCATAACCGGACTGGAATTTCAGGGGGGTGGGGGTGGGGGGGGGGGTACAATACACACCAAGCATTCAAGACTATCTTATATCTCTGTTGCAATCGGGAAAAGGGTCTGTTTGGTCGTTTGTGTGTAAAGATGCTTATTAAGCTTTACTTAGGCGAACTAGTTAACATTACCTGAGCAAAAACTAAATAGATGTTCATCAGTTTTTTGTAAAGACGCTTATTCAGCTTCACTTAGGCGAACTAGTTACATTACCTGAGCAAAAAATAAATAGATGTTCATCAGTTTCGTCTAGATAGCTCATTTAAGCAGTTTTTGTTTCTCAAATGGTTTTTTTTTCTTTCTGGAATCTTACAATGCTCCTCTACCCATTTAAGCAGGATTTTGTTAATTGAAAAGGGCCTAAAAGTTAAAACGTAATACATAGATCTTCTTTTTCTTTTTCTTTTTTTGACAACTAATAAATCCGTTGCTTATAGCTACGGAACTCGGTGGATATTGGATAATGGGTCCATCCCTCTACTCTTCTCCACTTAATACATACATCTTTTCTTTTTAACTGATGATACCAATTGAATAATTTCACAAATAAATAAGGAGAAGAAAGGGTCCACAAAGAACTTCACAGAAAGAGAAATTAAATAAGGAAATGTTTTACGAAGTTCTTGATATTATGCACATAAAACAGTTGATTCCTTGGGGTTTATTGCAAAAACAACTACTACTACTACTATTTTTACACATCAATCCCCCATCTAGTTGGAGTCGCTTTATAAGTTCTCACTACCCATGTCGCTCCAATTAAACCGGTCTCGATCCAATACAAAATTTCATTTGGGTTTATTCCTCAAGATAATTTTTAAATGGGAATGATGACCGTGAATTACCTAACTCAGCCTTATTTACGTGAATATTTGCATCTTAAGATCATTAGTTCATCAAATGCCCCAAACATAGTCATCATAACTGTCTCCAATTTAAACATAACATAGAACACCCAACTCAAGGATAATCAAGTGCAACTTGAGTCCAATCCGACTCAATGAACCAAGTGTCACTTGACCTTTGACCAACTTAAGAAACAATCAAAAGATCAATAAAACATGGAAATGAGTAACCAACAATATCCAGAGCCACACAGCATCATACAAGAAAAGGATAGCCAAATATCAATAAGACAGACATTTCATTAAATTGACTAATGGTCTCATGACGTTATTAACTGGAACTTGTTCGAGGTAGCTTTTTAGATTAGTCATTTAAAAAAAGGGCTGCCCGGTGCACGAAGCATCCCGCATTCACATAGGGTTCAAGGAAGAACCGCAACCCAAGGGGTGTGAGCCAAAGAAGACTCATTATATTCTTAGGCACTAAGAAAGGGATGTACTTTCTCCTTTTTGGGTGATGATGGATGGTTCCAGGACCATTTTGCACACACTAATCCACAAGCACGTGTCAAGTAAATGTGCCAACTAGTCTGGAGAAGATCAGCACATTCAAATGGCTATAAAGGTCGTTTTGGACTAATTGGGTATGCAGGGAAAACATCTTATGATTACCTGAACTTTCTCCTTATTATTATTTTTTTATAACTTATTGGTGAGCATTTGATTCTCCACCTTGTAGTCCACCTCCCGTTTCTCTTTCCCCTACGTATAATAAAAAAAGAATATAAAAGATGCTAAGAAACGGAGCCAGGATTTCTAATTTATAGGCCACTATTTTATTTGCTTAATGGGTTGTGAATAGATTATTTTTAGGAGTTTTTATGATATAGCCAACTCTAAGAGGTATTTATGAAAAATAACTACATTTTAAATAAATTACAATCTGTAGCTATATCGTGTGTGCAATTTACCGCTCATAGCTAAGAAATACACACGTAGCTATAATATAGATAGTGTAGCTAACTATAAGAAATATTCATGGATAACTATTTAATTAATTTATTTTTCATAGCTACAGTGAATTTTAAATTTACACCTCGTAGCTATACCAATAACATATAGGCATAGCCTTAAAAGTGAAGGGCGAGGTTCAAACGAGGAAAGGCTTACGGTGGATACCTAGGCACCCGTTACTTCTCTCAAACAAGCGTAATGTACAACCATGTATCCCACATTCATCCGCTTTCAACCCAATTTCTATCTCATTCTCCCTCAATCATCACCGCACACAATTCTCACACGATTCCATATCCCTAAATTGTTGGTGCGAAAATTTGGGTAAGTGTATTTGGGTACTTTTTTCGTCCTTGTATAGGTGTATTTTGTTCGTATTATCTTCTTCAATTTCAGTGATTATAAGCTAACAGAAGTCACGCATTCTTAGGTTTTTGCGAAGAAATTCCGATTTTAGTGCCTGACGGAACAACTCCAAAAAGGGTTACTCAAGGTATACCCTCTAATGCACCCAATTTATTTGATGATCCACCTTTTGATTTAGGCATTACGCTTGTTTGAGAGAAGTAATTGTATGTTATTGGTATAGCTACGAGGTGTAAATTACAAATCATTGTAGCTACGAAAAGTAAATTAATTAAATAGTAGTTATTATCCATAAATACCTCTTATAGTTAGCTACACTATCTATGTTATAGCTACGTGTGTATTTCGGAGCTATGTGATAACTATGAGCGGTAAATTGAATACACAATATAGCTATGGATTGTAATTTATTTAAAATATAGTTATTATCCATAAATAACTCTTAGAGTTAGCTATAGCATAAAAAATCTTTAAAATAATCTATTCACAACCCAGTAAGAAAATAAAATAGTGGCCTAGAACCTATAAATTAGAAATCCTGGCTCCGCCTCATTTATTTTCAAAAAGACAACCCTCATCGCAACAAAGTAAAACCAAAAAATCTCCCACATAATGTTCATCAACTGAAAACTTATACAAGGAAAGGTTAAGGCAAAGAAGTAGGAACCTGCCAAACACGGCGAAGACGTTTCTTGGCATTAGCTTTGAGAGTAGTGGTGAGCTTTATTCTCTTCCAAACAAGGAAGCCGGAATCATGCTTCTTCACTATTTCCATAACCCTTGTTCCCTAAAATGCTCCCCATTTCGCCATTTTCTCTATCTCTCTCGGCGAAAAAAGAAGAGATACTATTGTTCCATTTCTTTATGACATGAGACAAGGACTAACTAGGCCTAGTACAACCCAAGCCCATTTCTAATACAAAGGTAAAATCAAGTCCAACAAATATGACTTTTAAACAAAAGGCCATAAGTTGGGGTTGCCAGCTTGTGACTTTTGGCTTGTTTTAAGCACTTTTTAACTTTGTCAAAAATACTCAAATAAGCTAAAAAGAGTTTAAAAGCTGGTCTGACCCGCTTAAAAGCCAATCCAAACACTCTTATGCAGGTAACCATGACAGACTGGAAGTTGAAACAAACTGATAAGAGGGTGTTTTGATTGGCTTAAAATAAGTTCTTTTTAGCTTATTTAAGTGTTTGACAAAGTTAAAAGTGCTTAAAAGCACTGTCTTTAAGCCAAAACAAGCCAAAAGCTATAAGTTGGACCACCCCAACATATTGCTTTTAACTTAAAAGTTGTTTTAGTTTGACCAACTAATTTACCTTACTATCCTTTACAATTTTCTATAATTCCCAAAATACCTCTCTGTCATTAAAAGACTTAACCCACTTCCTTTTTCCCCTTCTAAGATCTGTGTTGTTGCTTTGTTGTTCTTCGTCATTCCTGAAAGCTGTCATTCATTGTTCATAAACTTTGTTTCATCTTTTATTAAAAATTCAAATATAGTTCCATACACAATGCTGCAACGTTAAAAATTATAGTCTTGGGTTTTTCCTGTTTTCTTTTGAGGGAAAAATAGCTAAAATGCACCCCAGGCTTTGTCCGGATTTGCTATAACACACCTAACTTTTACGGGGATCCTATTATCCCAAGCCTATTTTAAACTGAAATATATACCTCCCTGGAAGGTGAGGTGGCATAGAGAGTGTAGTTCACTCTTTGACAGAGTGACAAGCAAATAAAAATATTAAAATAATATTTTACAACATTTCTACTTTTTATTTTACTTTTTCTCTTTCTTATTATTTTCCTTTTTTTCTTTCTCTTTTATTCGTTTCTTCTTCTTTGTTACTAACACTTCCTCTTGCCGGAGATATGCAATTTCCTGCGATTTTTCCGGCAATTATTTTCTCTTTTTTTTTTCTTTCTTCCCCTTCGATTTTTCACTGCTTCCAAGCTAATTGTCAGTAGTCACAAAGCAACTTTTAGGAAAAACATGATGAGAAAGAGAAATATCAAGAGACTCAATTAGTAACCCAAAAAATAAAAATCTGCCGGAGAGATTTTTTTTATCCCATTACAAACTAATTGAAAACCCAAATCAAGAAAGACTTAAAAGATTTTACATTTCAAGTGGAGAAATTCCATTGATACCACACCCCAAAAGATTTTTCAACATTGATTTTAGAAGTTGTTCAAGAGGAAGAAATAGCTTTGACTGGTAACAATACAGATGCCTATTTCTTAAAAAAAAGTGATCGAATTCAGCTTAAACCAAGAAACACATGACAAATTCGAAGGCTGAGGAGCATTACGCAAGAGTAATATTGGCAAATTCAAATGTTGCAGGGGCATTGTTTAGTATTCAAGATAAATATAAAAGTCAATTTCTTCGGCCAAGTCTTGTAATGGTGATTTTCGGAGTGGTTGATGGTGGAGGAAGATAGATTAGGAAAAGAAACAAAAAAATAGAAAAATATTTAAGTGGTAAAATACACGTGTAAGGTGTGTTTCACCCACATGAGGCAGATCTGGTTATGGCTTTTCAGGGTGAAATTAATTTCACTTTAAAATTGTTAAGGGGTAATAGGACTTCCATAAAGGTTAGGTGTGTTATAACAAATTCGGGCAAAGCTTGGGGTGCTTTTTAGCCATTTCCCCTTCTTTTGAGAGAAAAGAAGAGCAACGAGTACACCGTGCTTTATAAGTATTTTTCTGGACGACCCGATTCTTCGAATTTAAACTTTTACATTAAGTTTAGGAACCACTGTTAAATAGTTTTTTACTTACAAACCCTTGTTAGCTTAATAATTATTATGTTAGGAACCACTGTTAAATAGTTTTTTACTTACAAACCCTTGTTAGCTTAATAATTATTATGTTATTTACAGAAAGAACTTACATTTCTCAAGAATTTCTCTAATATTAATAACTTGAAGTGAATTGAAACATAATTTATTTGCATTGAATTAGTTGAGAATTAACAATGTTGTAATAAGCTCATATTTAGTGTTAACAACATCTAAGGGTATTCCAGTCAATTCAAAATACACTAACTGCATTTTGCAGTTTCAGCACTTCTATCCAAACACGCAAATGTTTGTTTATAGATTCAGCTCCAACACTGTTAAATAGTTTTTTACTTACAAACCCTTGTTAGCTTAATAATTATTATGTTAGGAACCACTGTTAAATAGTTTTTTACTTACAAACCCTTGTTAGCTTAATAATTATTATGTTAGGAACCACCGTTAAATAGTTTTTTACTTACAAACCCTTGTTAGCTTAATAATTATTATGTTATTTACAGAAAGAACTTACATTTCTCAAGAATTTCTCTAATATTAATAACTTGAAGTGAATTGAAACATAATTTATTTGCATTGAATTAGTTTAGAATTAACAATGTTGTAATAAGCTCATATTTAGTGTTAACAACATCTAAGGGTATTCCAGTCAATTCAAAATACACTAACTGCATTTTGCAGTTTCAGCACTTCTATCCAAACACGCAAATGTTTGTTTATAGATTCAGCTCCAACACTGTTAAATAGTTTTTTTACTTACAAACCCTTGTTAGCTTAATAATTATTATGTTAGGAACCACTGTTAAATAGTTTTTTACTTACAAACCCTTGTTAGCTTAATAATTATTATGTTAGGAACCACTGTTAAATAGTTTTTTACTTACAAACCCTTGTTAGCTTAATAATTATTATGTTATTTACAGAAAGAACTTACATTTCTCAAGAATTTCTCTAATATTAATAACTTGAAGTGAATTGAAACATAATTTATTTGCATTGAATTAGTTTAGAATTAACAATGTTGTAATAAGCTCATATTTAGTGTTAACGACATCTAAGGGTATTCCAGTCAATTCAAAATACACTAACTGCATTTTGCAGTTTCAGCACTTCTATCCAAACACGCAAATGTTTGTTTATAGATTCAGCTCCAACACCTAGAAAGTGCTTTCAACACTTGATGCTTAAAAGCCACTTAAATTCAGCTTAGCCAAACCTGCTCTAAATCGTGCTGGTTTTTTGGGTAAGTTTGTTTGGTTTTCCTTGGATTACTTACAGCTAAGATCAAGAGCACAAGACACGCCAATTTTTCAAGACTATCTTTTCTCCCTCTGCAATTAGTAAAAGGGTTTGTTTGGTTGCTTGTGTGTAAAGATACCTATTAAACTTCACTACTAGGCAAACTAGCTATCATTACCTGAGCAGAAAATAAATAGATGTTCATCGGTTTTGTAATAGCTCATTTAAGCATTTTGCTTTTCCATCGTTGGTTTTTCTTTCTGGAATCTTACAATACAATTCACTATCCATTTACCCAGGATCTTGTTAATTAAAAGGGACCTAAAAGTTAAAACGTAATACATAAATCTTTTTCTACAACCGAGAAATCTGTTGCTTACAACTACGAAACTCGGTGGATAACGGGTCCCTCTACCCTTCTCCACTTAATACATATATCTTTTCTTTTGAACTGATCGTACCAGTCGAAACAAATAGTTTCGCAAACAAATAAGGAGAAGAATAGATCCACAAAGAACTTTACGAAAGAGAAATTAAATAAGTAAAACTTTTACAAAGTTTTTGATATTATGCACATAAGAACAACTGATTCCTTAGGTGTATTACAAAAACAATAACTACTACTACTACTCAATCCCCATCAAGTTGGAGTTGCTTTATAAATCTTCACTATCCATGTCGGTCCATCTAAACCTGTCTCGATCTAATATAAAATATCCTTTGGATCTATTCCTCAAGGTAATTATTAAATGGGAATAATGAGACCATTGGATTACCTAATTCAGCCTTATTTACGTGATTATTTGCATCTTAAGATCATTAGTTCCCCAATGCCCCGAAACATAAAAAAGGGCAGCCCGGTGCACTAAGCTCCTGTTATGCACGGGGTCTGGGGAAGGGCCGGACCACAAGGGTCTATTGTACACAGTCTTACCTTGCATTTCTGCAAGAGGCTATTTCCACGGCTTGAACCCATGACCTCCTGGTCACATGACAACAACATTACCGGTTACTCCAAGGCTCCCCTTCAATGCCCCGAAACATAGTCAACATAATTGTATCCAAATTAAACATATCTTAGAACACCCAACTCAAGGCCAATCAAGTGCAACTTGAGTCCAATCCGACTCCATGAACTAAGTTTCACTTGACTTTTGTCCAACTTTAAAAACCATCAAAAGATCAATAAAACATGTCTTATCAATCAACAATGTCCAGAGCCACACAACATCATAGAAGAAAAGGATAGCCAAAGATCAATAAGACGGGCATTTCATTATATTAACTAATGGCCTGATGACATTGTTAGCTGGAACTTGTTTGAGATAGCTTTTTAAATATTACAATCATTTGATCTCAAGCTGAACTTCTTAACATATTGACAAAGTAGTTTAACAAAAAGGAATTCTTCGGAAAGGACTTCTAAAATGGAATCATCCTCAAACATACATTCATTAGATTTCTGATTTCTGTCAATTCCACCATCACAGACCTTCCTCTAATTGACAATTGACAACCAGTAAGCAAATAAAGTAGTGGCCTAGAACCTATAAATTAGAAATTCTGGTTCCGCATCTTCATCATAATGTTCATCAACTGAGTAAAAATGTTGTACACGATATAAAAACCCTAAAAGTAATTTACCTGCCAAACACGGCGTAGACGTTTCTTGGCATTGGCTTTGCGGGTAGTGGTGAGTTTTATTCTCTTCCAAACAAGGCCTCCGGAATCATGTTTCTTCACTATTTCCATAACCCTTGTTCCCCAAAATGCTCCCCATGTCGCCATTTTCTTCTCTTTCTCTATCGCCCAAAAACACAAGTGTGTTGTGTTCCATTTCTTTAGGCTACGGGATTGGGCCTAGTGCAACCCAAGCCCATTAATCAACCCAATTGACTTATCATCGGCTCATTTGCTAGTCGTCCCCAAAAAATGATACATATATACGCAAATATGTATGACTCATTTTAGATTACAAATTTTAAAAGTCTTCATTTCTTTTTTACACTTCATGTTAAATCAAACAACTTTGTATAAATTGGCATAGAGGGAGTATAATTTATGTCGGATCTTCCTTTAAAAAGCTTATGCTCAAATAGACATAAGTTTCACCTGAGGCACAAATTAAAGACCAACCTATTTGAAGAACAAACCGTGCAATTAAATGCTTATCAACCCCAAGTGACTTTTTTTCCTGAGAAGTTACCTGTTTGGCCATTGGATCAAAAATATTTACAGTTATTAGTCAATATACATATACTATCTATTAATTTTTACATATATTATAAATGTTAATTTTTGGGGGAGTATTGTTATTTAAGTTAATTTCTTTTTTTTAGCAAATCAATGGTTATGACATCTTTTTAGGAAAATTTTCACAAATATACTGATTAGACAAAATAATAGGAGTAGCCCCCCAATAAGCCCTAAAAAGTTTAGAACTTTGGCATGGTAATAAAAAGTGGACCAAAATTTGACATAAAACAACTCAACGTTTTATGTTTTTGCATCTGACAGTTTAAATATAAATTTCGTTTTAAATATTTGGCAATGTATAGTGAATCGGTAAAATAGGTAAATTAATTGGTTCTTTCTCCTATTAAAAGAAGTTGTCCGTTATAGAGTATCATTATCCATTTTCTCTAACTTTCAGTAGCGATTTTCTCTCCACAATATCATTCATTTGTATGTGAGAGCTTGTTTGGTTAAACGGCTAAAAACTGCTTATTCTGAGATAAGTGTTTTTTAAAAGCAGTTTGTGTTTGGCTAATTTATTTGAAAATTATTTTTGATTATCATATTATGTTTGATGAATCTTCTTTAAAATGCTTTTGAGTGTGAAATTACGGAAAATGACAAGTATCAATAAACGTTTGCTATTAAGATTACTTTATAGAGAGAAATTATTTTAAATGTCCATAGGAAAGACATTGATTAAGTTTTTACATTTATTTAATTAAAAAATTAAAGTACATATTAAATTTTTTAATTAATATAATACATAGATATATCAAAAATATATTAAATATTAATATAATATCAACATGGTGATTTAAATATACTAAAAACATCAACAAAAATAAAATTTCGAAGCAATACAAAAAAATGATTTTAAGAATAAAATTTAAAATTCAGCACAAAAATATAACGTAAAATAAAATAGAGTATTATTAATTAGAAATTAATGGATTGTGGGGGATATACTTGGTAAATATGTATTTATGGTAGGGATATTTTTGTCTTGAAGAAAATAAATTTCTACTTTTGTTTCTGCTTTTTTTCAAGAAGCAGCCCCAACCGCAGATAAACTGCTTCTGCTTCTACATAAAAGCAGTTTTACCAATTGGCTAAATACCTCAAATAATAATAAAAAATACTTTTTCTAAAAAATAAGTGCTTTGGGGCTCAAAATCGCTTGGCCAAACAGGTTCTGAATATTTACAGTGAATTCAAATTGTCCCCATTCTGTTGTCTACTCTGATTGTTGGAACTCAAATGATGCCGTTTTGGAGATTTTTTCCAACACAACTGCATTGGAGGATTTCTACAATGAATTCAACCTTCCCTCATTTTGTTGTCTACTCCAATTTTAGGGTTTAATTTAACAGGTTAGAGGGATTTTTCTAACGCAGTCACTGAATTTTTTATTTCTATAGCTGATTGCATATCAATTATTTAATTCACCCCGTCTCAAAAAGATTGTGTTGATTCATATTACGAGGTTCAAATTAACTAATGTTCGGTGTGAATTCAGACATAGAATCTTTTATTTTTCTAAAATAAAATTTACATATTTAGAAACTATATAAAAAGTATTATAAGTCATAATAGTTAACAAATCAAAATTATTAAAAAGTATTTAAAATAATTATGATTATAGAAAATATTCTTTCACTGTCCAAATAGTAATTATGAAAATCTTTGTAGGACGAAGAGAGTATAATTTAAGCATGATATATATGAGCTAATTTATCCTTCAAAATGTGTATAACTGTAAAAGTTGTCCTTCACACATTATATCAATGTGTATATCTATTATAAAACTCGTATAACTTATTGTATATAAATTATTTGGTGGAATTTAAGCATGATATACATGAGCTGATATGTCCTTCTAGTTGTGTATAATTGTATAAGTTGTTCTTCATACATGTATATCTCTTATAAGACTTGTCTAACATACCGTATATCAGTTAGTATTTAACATAATTTAAGCATTATATACATGATCTGATTTATGAAATGTAAAATTAACTCTTCACAATAAACTAATATTTAATCTTATGGAGTTAAGTTATATGGAACCTTGGTTGATTTTGTAAATGGAGGAATAGTTCGGTGTCTTTGGTTGGGAACCAAAAAATTAAGTACTGTATCGTATTTATGTTAGAATGTTATTAATGAGTAGATATTTATGGAGCATGAAATAAGAAAGAGAATTTTACCTTGATAGTAAATTCACCGTAACTAGATAGGTACTATATCTATGTTGTAAATGCTATTAATGAATATATATTTATATAGCATGAAACAATAAAGATAATTTTTATCTTCCTAGTAAATGTACGATTAAATTTGCTATAAGATGACAATCTTTTTAGGCTTTTATTTGCTAAACTTAATACTCCAATTGGCTAAAAATATATCAACAAATACCTCTTCTTTACCTTTCATGTTTATTCTCTTTATCTCAATTTATATAGTATCATATGAATTTTGAGAGTTATATTTTTTATTTTTATCATGAATTTAATCTTGAATTATTTAACATTTAGAAAACAAAATTACATACATGAAAAATCACGTAAAAAGTATTATGAATCACAATAATTGACAATTCATAATAAATAAATAAAAAGGCAATCTGATGCACTAAGCTCCCGCTATGCGCGAAATTCAGAAAAAAGCCGAACAATAAAAATTTAGTCTTATCTTTCATTTCTGCTAAAGACATAATATTAAAAATATATTAAAAAACGATGATGAAAATAATTAGTTTAACTCTCAAAACTGAGACATAGAAATTGGGACAGAAAGTAAAATTGGGTCTCTGACTAAGACAATTTTTTAAGAAACAAATAATATACAAATGAAAGTTGAGATTAGGTGGATGCAAGGAGGCAGCTTTCTGTACGCCACTTGGCCAAACATATATGGAAAAGACACCATAATACGTGTCTACATTATACAAGTTATGAGAGCCATGTAATGCAGTGCTCGTCACTACTAGGAGTACTTCCATATGGTATTTCCACATGGCAATCTCCTGGAATTATTTGCTCTCTAAGCTACATTTGGCATTTGCCACCACCCCTTTATGCTAATACTAATAAATTAAAATCGAGTGATAATTGGACACCGTTTTCTGCTGCGGCATTTTACAGGTCACATATCTCCAAGTATTTATTACTATTATTATGTACATTTTTATACACATACATACACCCAAAAGTAATAATTATATATATGTAGTTTAGAGATGGAGGTTGATGAAGAAGAAAAAGAAGAAGTAGTTTAGGCACACTCAGTGTGGCTCCATCACATTCTTGAAGTTGAAGACATGAAGAATATTGATGGTGCCACGCTGTGTGCGACTGAACTACGCCTTCTCCTTAATCTTGTTTACCGGCTGTTTAGGGCACCAAAACTATATCTTTAAAGATCATAGAGTCAAATACTTGAAAATTCTTGTCCATGATGAGTAATGGTGAGAGAGTTGCATTAAGATTTCAGTTCTGCTCTAATATTATATTGAGGTATGTGACCGTCTCATTTAATATTTTAGCCAAGTACGTAAAAGTTCTCGTGGATGATGATTGATGGAGTGATGGTTAGAATATTGAACCAAGATCTCAATCTGCTCAGATATTAGGTTGAGGTATGTGATTGTCTCACATAATTATATTTACATAATTATATGTCATCAACACAAGATAACTGGCGAAGTGTGTCTTTCCCTCTCTGGTCCTCCCTCCTTGCTCTTATTTCTATTTTCTTCGTCATTTTTGTAATTGGACCAGTGGAGTTTGGGGAGAATAGGAGGTATGTAGCTATTATCGTTATGGGATATAGAGGTTGTGTTCGATAGACCCTCGACTCAAAAGAAATAACGCAAGAAAAAGTACGAAAGAAAAAGAAATAACAAAATAGTACTAATGTACAAAACAGGTGCAACAACAGATATCAAACAGGCGAAAATAAAACAACAAGATACCTAAATCATACTACTAAAGTTACGCGGGTAACACTCAATTATTTACTAACCTTCTGACTAATTTTCGATCTTCATGTCTTCCTATATGAGGTTATATCCTCATTCAACTGAAGTTGTGACATCTCTTGTCTAAACACTACTATATAAATGAAAGTGAGTGGTACTTAATAACTTATATAAACTAAAGTTAACAACCCTCCTAACTTTGCTTATTTTGTTACGGTACTAGAGAAAAAATCAAAGTAGTAGTTGAAGTTTTATTAAGATACTAATGAATTAAATTATACAGCGTATACTATCATTTTCTTCCTTTTTTAGTTGTATATTATTTTGTTTGGTTCAAACATTCTCGAAAGAGTTTCTACAGAGGGAAAATACCAGATTTTGTTTAATTAAGGAAAATTCCGATGCAATGGGATTGAGGGTGAAGGGTGACAAAGTTTTCAGTGGACTAGTAATCGGCAGAACAAGCTATTCTTTGGCTATAGATTCCCAAATTTTTTTTGAAAACTTGATTTGGATCAAGTTTTTAAAGTTTTGAAAATGTGTTTGGCCGTAATTTTTCAAAACATATTTCACTTATTCTTTTGAAAAAACTGAAACATTACTTATACCATAAGTTCTAAAAATTAACAAGTCTACCCAACCATACAAAACATACATACTTGCTAATATCAAATTATACAAAACATAATATTTTAATAATAATTGTTAATAACACACTTGTTAGTTACTACAATTCAAATTACAATACAAAGATTCATCCGTTGAAGAAAAAAGACCAACAGATTTGAGCAAGAATTTCAGATTTAAAAATTTATCTTAAAATCTATCAGAATTTTATTATCAAACAAAGATTTGAAAGCAAATCTTCAAAATTCCAAAATCTATGGCCAAACGGAAAAGAGAATTGGAAGCTTCCGGTGGTGGTAGCTCTCTCTCTCTCCCTCCTCCCTTAATAATTACTCTGAGAAAATAAATGTGAAAAATTTGCGAATAGCGAGAAAATAGTACAGAGATCGGGTTAAGTTCACAAATGATCTTCACGATGGTCTTTATTTTTTGGCCTCGCTTAGTAAAAAATTTAAATTTCGCTTTAGAAAATTAGCTAGGCAAGGCTTTTATTCATCGGGCATAAGTTATGGGCATATATAAGTTTTATCTCTGAGGTAGAATTTCAGGATATTTCAAGACAGTTGATCTGTTGAATTAATCACAAATTTTGCATTCTAGGCCAAAGCTAGAACTTATGCCTACTGGCAGCAAAGATAAAACTTTTGATACCCGTCGGACATAAATTGTGGACATAAGTTGGTTTTGCAAATAAATAGTTCCTGATATTTTAAAATAGTGAACCTATTCAATTGACCACAAGTTCTGCCTCAGGAATAAAAATTAAAAGTGTTATGAGTCTCACATCGGAAATGGATTGAGAATATGGACTTTTTATATGGACTTGGACAATTATCACCCTATAATGGGTTGAGTTAGGCCCAAGATACATTCTCTTCATGGTATCAGAGTCAAACACATTTCAATTCTTTGTTCACCGATGTTGGGCCCCAAATTATATTGTACACGCTCCAGTTAACGAGGTCTAGGCGTGCGAGGAGTGTTAAGAGTCCCACACTGAAAATTGATTGGGAACACAGACTCCTTATATAGACTTGGATAATACTCCCCTACAAGCTAGCTTTTGGGGTTGAGTTAGGCTCAAGATCTAATGTTAAGAGTCCATATCGGAAATGAATTGGGAACATTGACTCCTTATATGGACTTAGACAATCATCACCTTACAGTGTATTTTTTGGGGTTGAGTTAAGCCTAATATCTATTCTCTTCAAAAAGTTATACCTGATGGATAATAAAAGTTCTTCCAAAAAAATCAAGTTAAAATCATTTTTAAATTTTTTTGTTAAGTGGTCACAAAAATTCAAGAATAGATACTTTTGAGAACATCACGTACACGTCATTTCCTGAAAGAGACTAAGATGCAGTTCTAAAATAATCAAAGAATATTTCCATGTTTTTTCTATAACTGTGTGTAGGTGTAAATTTTTCTAGTGAAAACTGATTACTTGTTACTTCTTATCACTTATCAATATTTATATTGGACAACTATGTCCATTTAAAATTTAAATTGATAGAAAAAGACCTTGGTTTTCTAAATAATACATCCAAGCTCTTTGATCTTAAATCAAATTAGATTTGCGCTTACAATTCCTTATTTAGCCAGTTGGACTTGGATACAAGTTTTAGTGAACTACATTTAAGTACATTTTCTGAGAGATCAAAATTCAAATTACAGTTTAGAAGTTTGATTTAATAAATTCTTACCTATAATTATATCCTCATTGATTTCTTCCTATAGCTTATTTGGTCAAACTTTTGAGAAATAAAAGATGTTTATTTTATTTTAGGAAATTAAGGTATTTGATCAAGCTTCTACAAGAAACATAAACGTTTTTGAGTAATAGTAAAAGGCTAGAAGTTGTTTTTCTTAGAATCTAAAAAGTTTTTTAAAAAATTCAAAAGCATTTTTTGAATTTTGATCTAACACAAATTACTATTATAATATTGGTCAAAATGCATTGCAAATTGATCAGTCAAATATAAATTACTAGTCTTTATAAGTACTTTTCCGAATTGCACTTCTGAAAAAGAGTCATATTTATCCCTTTACTATCCTGAAATAGTTTTACCCATCCTCTGTTTCACTTTTTGATGATATATATTCTCACCATTATCCTTTTTAATATATACATGCGTCTAACGACTCCTTTGACGGTGACACGTGACATGATCTGAATGCCCCATTCTTTTTCTTCTGTAATTAAAATACACAAACCCCCAATTTTAATACCTAAATGGTATAACCCGAACCACGAGCCATACCCAGTTATGATCTGCATTTGATTTCTACATTTCTGTTCTCTCTTCTCTTTTAGCTTTTAAAGATTGGAAGGAAGTATAGTCCATCAAAGCATCTCCTATTTCTTTCATTCCAGATACTCCAAAAAATAGCAGCAGATATCATCTTCCAGATTCTCTTGATGGTGCTATCAACTTTCCAGCAACTCCTGCTACTCTGTGGTATATATATTAAAAAGGATAACGTTGGAGGTATATGTCATCGGAAAGGGAAACGGAGGACGAGTATAACTATTTCGGGATACTACAGGGGTATATATGACCCTTTCCATTTTCAAAATAAGCAAATAACAGGCATAATATATCAACAATCTCTTAAAACTTCTCAGTAAATTTCATGTAGATACTCAAATCACGACATATTTTGATTAAGCACCTGAATACATGATAAAATGTTCCTCAATCTCAATAAGCCGTAAAACTTCATACATATTTCAATTATTGTTGATGTGTATAATTAAAAAAATGATTGATAGTTTATGTGATTAATTTATTTATGTAACATGGGCTTGTGACATACGATGTAATTTAAATAACTAAATAAAAGTTAGTGATGAGTTAAAGAGCTTTCAATGTATTTAGCCAATTTTAAAAACTTGAGCGCTATTAATTTCCAGCTATATACATACAGCACATTTATTAGTCTTTGCTTCCCGAATAGTCAACCACTCTAATTACGTTGTCTTTGAAAAGTTACTTGAATTTCCTCACCTCTACACTACATTATTCACTCTGTCCTAAAATACTTATCATATTACGTTTTTCAAGGTTCAAACGATATGAATTTTGATTAATATTTTAAGTAATATCTTTTATCATATTAATATGAGAAGAATTACAACTTATAATATTTTTTGTATAATTTTTTATTATCTAAATTTTAATTTTAAAATATTAAAATTAATATAATCTAATTTAATTTTGAAATTTAATCAATTTGATTTTTAAAAAGAAAAATATGACAAGTATTTTGAGACGGAAGGAATATTTTTTCCTGGAAAAAGTTGGACCGGTCAAGACCTTATAGTTTTTTTATTTAAATAAAGAAGAAAAGAGTAAAATAAAGACCAAGAAACAAGAAACTACTTGGAGACCAAACTCATTAATGGACCATTGACCATATAAAAACAAGTCAACCTTTTTCGTTGTACATAATAATAGTAGTCATTATACTCTATTTTATGCGTTGTCCTAATTTTTCGCAAAAAAATGATATATTTCTACTAATAGAATGAGATCTTACGTTGTCCTCTTTGACATGGCTTGTTATATAATTCTATTTGATGATACTCCCATAACTTTAATTTATATGTATTACGTGAATTAGATACTTTCTCCGTCTCAAATTATTTATCATTTTTTTATTTTTTATTTAAAAATAAATAAATAGGAGTATATATATATATATATATATATATATATATGTCTAAGTTATAATTTTTTATTAAATATTTACTTTATTTATGTGTCATCTTCATTAATACAACAGTCTACTAAGGGTAAAATGAAAAAAAATAACTAATTGTACCTTAAACTTCTAAAACAACAAATAATTTGAGACAACTATTTTTAGTAACCAGCAACAACAATATACCTGGTGCAATCCCACAAGTGGAGTTTGAGGAGGTTAGACTGTACGCAGATCTTATCCCTACCTTGGTAGGTAGAGAGACTCATTCCGATAGACCTTTAACTCAAGTAAAGCAGAAATACGAAAATCTGAGCAATAGAACATCAGGATAGTAAGAAAACTAAAGCAAAATCGGCAACAACGGTAATAAAAAACTAAGAATTAGAAATATGAGAATACTAAAATAAAAAATGAGGTAAAGAAACTGAGCCTATGGGAAAGGAAAATAATACTAATCCTACTACTAGTCTTCTACCTTAATCCTCGACCTCCACACCCTCCTATCTAGAGTCATATTCTGGTAAGCTGAAGACTTGTCTTGTCCTGCCTAATCACCTCTACCCAATACTTCTCTGACCTACCTTTACCTCTCCTCTAAGCCTCCATCGACAACCTCTCACATATCCTCACCAGAGTCTTTATGCCGCTGGACATGTTCGAACCATCTTAGTCTCGTCTCCCACATCTTGTCCGCCATGAAGATCATTCTCACCTTATCCCAAAAACTATTTTTAATAACTATGACATATATGTGAGACGAAAGGAATACGAAATTAACCTGAAAATGAATGCAGTTATCAATTGAAACAAAAAGAGTATAAACACGAGTTTTTAGAAAGAGAAAGAAATAAGAAATGATGTTTCATGTAATTATTGATAGTCAAAGTAATTTTGATAGCTTTATTGCACTTCATTTATTCTAATTTACGTGACACATTTTTAATTTTTAGTTTATTTAAAAAATATGTTACATTTATATTCTTGTAAATAATTTTAATTTTAAAATTAATATTTTACTCTTAAAAGCCTGGTTTTAAATTATTAATTCCATTTCTTTTTGGAAAATATGACACATAAATTGAGACTAACGAAATAAATATTCATTTATGCGTCAAAAGTCTAAATTCCATGCTTACTTCATCAATGTCATCATCATGATATCATATAAAAATAAAAAGGGAGATA
This sequence comes from Anisodus tanguticus, assembly GCA_034509755.1. NCBI lineage: Eukaryota > Viridiplantae > Streptophyta > Magnoliopsida > Solanales > Solanaceae > Anisodus > Anisodus tanguticus. The sequence goes on along the minus strand of CM067561.1, from coordinate 19,350,992 downwards.
ATATATATATATATATATATTCAAATAGTTTTCCAAACCGCTTTGACGTAAACCACTAAAACCATATACATACAGAAAAGTCGTCCATGTTGATTTTGACCAATTTGTGACACGCTTCTCTTCTCTTCTCTAAAATCTCTCATTAGGCTTTTCCCCATTTCCACACAACCAATTTATTTTCCAGTAAATCATTCAACGCGTCTTTCCCTTTTTTCTGTTACATGTTAGTGTATCAATTAGAGCAAATAAAATTAAAAAAATGAAGACATCGTTGAGGAAATTAAGAGGATTGGCTACACTTAGACATGAAAGAAAAGAACGCAGGCTTCGTCAACCATCTGATGAACTTGCTATGGCTGCTCAGGTATTTTTTTTCATTTTTCCTGATTTGGTTAGTTAATCCCAGATGCAATTTCCCAGGAAAATGAAAAATAAATAGGATTAATTATAGACAACCCCAATTAGTTTTTTTGTGTAATGATGTGGGTTTGAATGAAAACGAATGAATATGGAGGTTTATAATTCTTTTTGCTTAATGGGTTCTGAATAGATTATTTATATGTATTAAATGAAAATTTTAACATAAATATAGGGCTTGAGCCAAAGTTACTGGATTTTGCTGAGTCCAACTAGTATGGGAGTGAGTTATAGTTAATTGATTGGTTGGTTGGTTGTTTAAGTAGGATTAATATAGACAACCCCAATTAGTTTTCTTGGATAATGATGTGGGTTTGAATGAAAATGAATGAATATGGAGGATTTAGGATATGGGTTCTAAATCATATAATTCTTTTTGCTTACTGAGTTCTGAATAGATTATTTATACGTATTAAATGAAAATTTTAACGCAAATAAAGGGTTTGAGCCAAAGTTACTAGTCCAACTAGTTTGGGAGTGAGTTATAGTTGATTGATTGGTTATCGTTAGAACGTTGATTAATTGATGATGTGCTAAGGTATTTTGTTCTAATTGAGACATTATTCGGTAGGCGAACTTCACAACTTGGATTTAGATTTATGCTTTATGGATACGTCTTTCCCAACACAAAGTGCGTTTGTCCCGTTTGCTTAGGTCTTAGTGGAGAGAGTTTACCAGGTACTTGTGTTGGTAGCACTTGTGTTGGTAGCAGGTACCTATGGATTAGTCGAAGTGGGCTTAGGCTGGGCTTAACACTACGGTTATTAGAAAAATGTTTGTCATGACTTGATTGTCCATGTTAGGGTCTTTATTGGAGTGTTAATCTTCTCTTCTAGGTGGGTATACATTAAAAATATAGAAGACGATTGAAAATAAATGTTCTCTTTTGATTGCATTAAAATAATTAATCTTGAGCACTGGTATTGCGAAAGCATTTTACGGTGTTAATAATCTAGCTTAAAACATTGTTTTCACTGTAGTAATATTAGAGTGTGAACTTGGGCATGTGTAGGTTCTATACTTGTAGTTAGCCCGCAAGAAGTAATGAATCCATGTTCATCATCATGCTGCAATGTTGTAAACTGTTTTAACGGAAAGTATAAGAAAATGTAATGTTGTTTGTTGTAGATAATGCCGGGATGTAAATAAAAATTTCATTCTCTATCACTTGGGGACTCCTTCAAAAGCCAGCAGTGTTTGTAGGTGATTTGATTCAGGAATGAACATATGATTTCTTAATCCGCTGTTCTAATCTTCACTTAATATATAGATGAAGTTCCTTTTAAAAAATCTTCACTTAATAGAAGTATAGATGAGATTATGAGAAGTATTTTATCGATTTTTCTGGTTAATGTTTATTACAGTTTGGTCTTTGACAGCTGCTTTTACTTCTCTTAGGATATGGAAGAAATGAAAGATTGCTATGATAGGTTACTTTCTGCAGCAGCTGCAACTGCAAATGGTGCATATGGTAATTTATTGCCATTTTCTTCCCTCCAGTTTCTACTACTGCATGTTATCTTTTGAATTAAGTTTACAATATGATAGTGTATTTCATCTTCTTAGAGTAGCTTCAACTTGTAAATACTTTTACGAATATTCATATTTTTTAGATAATCGAGAAATTCTTAAGGGCCACTTGGCACATTGTACAAAACTCGGTGGATAACACCCCCCCCCCCCCCCCCCCCCACACACACACACTTAAATACTAGGTGGTTGTCTATGCCAGGGTGAATATTTCTATCTTTTCTATCTTAGCTTTGTGAAATAAGGAAAAAATTTGAGAATAATTCATGGGCTAGAATCATACTTATTCCTAACTACTTTTCACTCATTTAAATTACACAGATAATAATGGGTGCTGTAAACATAAAACACTCAAGGACCTATGTTTCATTTTGCATCTGTAATAAGTTGAAGCATTTAGCTCCGATGGAACACATTGGTGACTTTATGTTCCTTCTCAGGGGACATGGATGTGCTATTGCAACTCATTTAGTCAAATTAGAAAAGAGTTATTGGTTAACAAGGTTACTTATCAAAACAAAAGATATGGAGTTACTAGTTAATGTAGGCTTTTTAATGAATCAAATCGGGAAGCAAAAGTATTACCTACTAAATTGAAAACTTGAATGATTAACGAGGTACTGCAAGGACATGCAGGTCCTGAAAAATTAGAAATGACTGAAGCAGATCGAAGCCTAACTAAAGGCTGTTCTATCTATCAAACCGATCTAATTTTAGTCTTGCTTGTTTGAACTCTTATTTACTCTTTGAGCTGTCAATTGAAAACAAATTAGCTTAAGAAGCTCTGTTTCTGCGTACTTCAATCAGTTATCACATTAACATTATAATGTGATATACAAGTTGAGCAATAAACAATGACGTACTGGTTAAACATAATATCCATATTTATTGTACCTTAGTATGCACGCAGATGTGTGTACTATTAATAAGCCGGGATTATTCCTCAGCTTTCATCTTTGTTTCTTACCAGTTGGATTCCTATTTTTGGAGAACCTCTTGTGTAAGTTGTATTTAATTGAGATAGTCTATTTTCAGAATTTTCCGAATCGTTGCGCGAAATGGGCGATTGTCTTCTTGAGAAAACGGCATTGAATGATGACGAAGAAAGCGGTGAGTATGAAGCATTACTATGTTTAGTTGATGAATTGTTTGACCAAGTCGGCTAATTTATTTTCAATGAGTCTGACTTAAGTAAACAGTTAAGTTGTTAGAGAGGGGGTACTTTTATTTATTGTTTTAGGAATACATTCTGTCACATGCTGTTCTAATTCTTTTTCTTGGACCAAGCACATTGAAATTTCTGAACGTTTGTTGCCTGCTTAGAGATCATGTTGAATTGTTTGAATCGCCTCATTTAAAGCATAACCTATTAGACAGCGGACACTTTTATTTATTTGTATTAGATCTTCACCGTTAATAAATAGTTATCAAACAAAAGACAAAAGGACCTCAGAAGAAAAGTTCTATGATGTCCGATCTGTTGAAGGTCCTCATTGCAGGATAGCAGATCTGATTAATTACCGAATCAAAAGATATAAATTATGCTAATCGTGGTTTCCCTTGTTCTTGAATCAGAATGTGCACATCTTTGGATCGTTAGAACTCATTATATTGTTATCTTACACTTATCCTTATTTTCCCCCCCAATTTTGATTGAAATTCGACTGATTCAGGTAAGGTGTTACTAATGCTGGGCAAACTGCAGTTTCAGCTTCAGAGACTTGTAGATAACTATGTGAGTGCTGGAGTGAATGTGAATTATTTCTAAGTTCTTGAAAATACCCTATTTTGATGAGTATTTATGTTCTCTTTTCAGCGCTCTCATATTATTCACACTATCGCAGTCCCCTCTGAATCCCTTATCAATGAACTGCGCATAGTTGAGGTTAGTCATTTGGATAAAGCAACTTTAGCTATGGTGCTGTTTGTAGTTTCTAGAGCTTCAGTGTTCTCATAGAAAAAAGAAAAAGTTTATGATGCTTTATTTCTAATTCGCCACACCTCTCCATCGATTGATACTTTTGCGTGATTATTTTAATAAGCAGTGTGCAACATTTGAAATTGGAGTTATCATGTAACTAAATCTCTTTTGCTCCTCACCTACTCTTCACTTGGTGTGATCGTTGACTTGTCATAAATGATATACGGAGTATTATAATAGACACATGTCCTCTTTATTAAGGATGCTTGATTCTTGTGGTTGCATATGAAGCGGAGGATAACTTAAATGGCTTGTTAAATCCATTGGTGTCACGGTTAATGTAGAATAAGTAGGAGGAAAGATGATTGCACTTTGGGAGATGTAATAGTGTAATAAATATAACTTGTATTTTGCTTGTCTTACTTCGTGTACCTCTTTTAAGGAAATTTATTTTACTAGATTAAAAAAAAAAGACTGTAAAACTTTTGCCACTTATAAAGTCATCTACCTTGAATATGTGCTTACTGTACGATGAAGACTAAGGAATCTGATATTACTAAAATCGACTAGACTAAATTTTTCTTGTCCCTTTTGATTGTAGATAGTAACTACTGGGATTGAGCTTCCACTAGAAACATAGTTTATGTGTTGACAATATATATTGCTTCTCTGCTTGCATTTTTCTCATGCTTAAATTTCCAGACTTTGACTGCATCAGCATTTGACGTTTTCTTTCTTCTCTGTGAAGGAAATGAAGATGCAATGTGATGACAAGAGGTAAAAAACTAGATTACTTCTAATCATTTTAGCTTTTCTCTGTGTGTCCTCTCACTCTCTTCTTTTCCAGAGAAGTGTATGAAAAGATGGTGCAAAAATACAGAGATAAAGGCAGGATAAAAGGCACTAAAGGAGAAAGTATTTCTTCTCACCAGCTGCAAGTAGCTTATGAAGAATATGATGAGGGGGCTAATGTTTTTGTATTCCGTATGAAGTCCCTCAAGCAAGGACAATCCCGCAGTCTTTTAGCACAGGCAGCTCGACACCATGCTGCTCAGGTTTTTTCCCCATAAGTTTCATAGTGAAGCAAAGTGTATTCTTGCGCCTTATTTAGGGTGGTTGTTCATGAGCTTTGGCTTGTTTTTCAAATCAGTTATCTTTCTTCAAGAAAGCCCTAAAGTCCCTTGAGGAGGTTGAGCCGCATGTCAAATTGGTGACGGATATGCAGCATATTGATTACCACTTCCGTGGGCTTGAAGAAGATGATGCGGGCAATGAGGATGATGAAGAAAACAATTCCGAGGATGACTCTGATGATGGTTCTGAATCGCTTGATGATGGTGAACTGAGTTTTGACTATGGACAAAGTGACCAAGCATATCCATCAACCCATTCAATGGAGGTAAGGTTTTCTCCCTTTTTTTTTTTTTTTTTTTTTTAAATTCGGGGGTTTATATGGAAATTCACGAGATTGTTCTTTTTATTTGAAGGTTGGTAGTTCTGAATTGTAGGTGATGTGTACCTTTCTGAGGGAGCCAAAGATAAAGTTATACTCTTTTAGATGACTGATCGTATTAATCACCAATTCTTAAGTAATATTAAGATCCATAGGAAGAAGAAAATCCTATTGGTTTGTCTTGATAAATAGTAATACACCATAAATTTTATTAGACCTTATTTCAATTTTGACCTTCAGTATCATTCCATTTGACCATAAATTTTTAAATTGTTTTTAAATAATATTTTAGTTCAAGAAATTAGTGTTTTGAGTGATATTCATGTAGTAGTATTAAATTTAGTAAATAATAAAATTCCCATATTAGATTGAAATCAATCAAATCGACATCTTAATCTAGGCTAGAATATACATTTTTCAATTGGGATGGAGGTGAGGGTCTATTGGAAGCAACCCTCTACCTCCAAGGTAGGGGTAAGGTTTGTGCACACTATACCCTTTTCAGACTCTACTTTGTGGGATTATACCGGGTATATTGTTCGATTGGGATGTAGGTAGTGAGGTTGGATACAACCAATAATCGTTCGTCCTTTATTGTATCTGATTCTTGTTGCTAGCTCTCAATCTTATCTTGAAATCAATTAGTGGAGAGCCTACAACAACAACAACATACAACCTTCCACAAAGGTAACCCTTCCCTTCGGAGTGTAATCCCATACGGTGGGGTCTGGGGAGGGTAGAGTATACGCAAACCTTACCTCTACCTTGGGAGGTAGAGAGGCTGTTTCCGAAAATTAGTGGAGAGCCTATTTTACATATATTGCAATAGACCCTTGTGGTCCGGCCCTTCCCCGAACCCCGCGTATAGCGGGAGCTTAGTGCACCAGGCTGCCCTACTCCTTCAATTGACATGTGAGGATTAAACTTCAAAAACCCTGATGTGATGCAATGGATTAAGTCAATTCTTGATTCTGTACAGTGGTTTGTTTGTTTGTACCATCTGCTTAAATACTATCCTCGTTGAATAATTTGCTTTTTATTGACAATACTTTCACTGATCGAGTGGTTATTGACAACATGACGTTTCTGCAGTTGGATAAGGTGGATGTTGCAGTTCCTGAAGTTGCTTCAAAGGGTGCATCAAAGGTAATATACATTATCTTCACTGACCTCCTTTAGCTGTTGAAATCTTTTCTTTGGAGCCTGCAATGTGTTTATGAATTTAGTCTCCTTCATCTTTATCAAAAAATTAATTGATGCTTTTATTTTTTTTGATAGAAACAAAAGATGAATTCAGTTTTCTCACTTTGATTTGTTATGGTTGCTCCTTTCATATGAGATTGCTGAAGCCAATATGTTTGAGGGCAGGTTCGAAATAGTCCTTTAAGTATGCACTTAGCAATTTTGGTCCTTGAAGTTTGCCAAAAGTTTTAACACTTTTAGTCTCCATCTAATATTTAACAATTTATGTTCATTAGATTTGACGGAAATAGTGAAAAACAAGATTTAACCATAAACATCAAGAAAGTCCCATCAAAACCTATAATATGCAACATAAAAAACTGCACTAGACAATAAAAAAAAGAAGCAGAAATTACATCTCATTCAGCTGCGACATTCTCTAGAAATAAATTAAAAGTAGCAGGAACTACAAAAATTGTAACTCCAAAAGTGAGTTCCGGTTAATTTCCTTTTTTTCAATTCCCATCAAATCCAACAGACAGAGTTCGGTAAATATTCGACACAGACTAAAAGTGTTAATTTTGACAAACTTAAAGGACGAAAACTGTTTATACATACTTAAGAGACTATTTTGAACCTACCCTCAAGCATAAGGGACCATTTTTGGCATTTCTCTAATATTTCTTCTGTGGGGTTTTATAGGAAAATCTCAATAGGAGTCATGGTGGAAACAGTTTTTCCTTCTTCAGGGATATCAACAGCACTAAATCAGCACCACTTTTGTCTGGGAGGAAACCAGATCCTGCTGAGGGTCCCACACGAATGACATCGTCACTCTCAAACAAGTTTCAACCATATGTTCTACCCACACCAGTTGAGGCAAAGATTCCAGATTCAGCAAAATCGTATAACATAGACCCTCAAACAAGGCGAACTAGCCAGAGTACTAGCGTAGCTCATTCGTGGCATTCCTCTCCTTTGGATCAGTTCAAACATGAAAAGCTTATGGCAGGTGAGAAGTTAGCTAAAACACAATCAGTTCACACACAGAGCAAAAATAATGCAAATCCTGGTTGGTTGCCCCCTCCACATTCAGAAGGACTCTCATCGGTACATCATGATTTGTCCAATGCTAAAAAGGTGAAGAGACAAGCCTTTTCTGGTCCATTGACGGCGAAGCCATGGCCAAAGAAGCCCGTTGTTTCTACCGGTAGTCCAATTGCCTCAACTGGATACCCTCTGCATTTTTCTCTGCCTTTCTTGCATACTTCAACGCCTGAACCTTCATCAACCCCTAAATTATCTTCACGTACATCTCTCATGTCATCACCTAAAATAAGTGAGCTACATGAACTACCTAGACCACCAGCTAAATTAGCCTCTACAAGACCCTTACGCCAGATTGCTCATTCAGGACCATTGGTGTCAAAAGTCAAAGAACTTTCTGCCACAAATAAAGCGGCAGTGTCTTTACCAACACCTCCATCTCTTCCTCGTAGTTACTCCATACCATCTAGGGGTCAGATAGAAACAGCGCTCCATGTTTCTAAGCCGCTGGAAGATATGGTTTCACCTCCTTTAACACCAATAACCTTGGCGAACACCAATACCAATAGCCATAGCCTCCAAACTAGCGAGTCAAATTAAAGGTGTAACTAAGATAACCACCCGGATTTCGAAGGAGCTTAATCGTTCTATCAGTGAAATCCAGTTAGGGTGAAAGGCAGCATTTTGCTAGGGTATCCTAATGTGTACAGCAATTGACTCTTCTGTTGCTTCTGAGATATATGGTGGCAATTTTTGTTTTTACCGTTGAGCATATCTGTTTTGGTTGTCTTCACCTTGTAACTATTTATAGCTTCTATGAGTCCACAATAAGTGGCTTAGACAGCTGTTTTTAAAATCTTTTCTGTAAATATCTTACAAGTAACCTATCAAGATGGAGAAGGGAGGATATGAAACTCTAGAAATAAGAGGTTTTCGTTTACTTCTTGGTAAGTTGCAACAGGTGTGGATAATTACAGTTCAACTGACATGTGCTAATAACTTGAGTGAGAGGAGTGGAACATTTCAAAGTTCAAAACTTACTTTTGATGCAGCTTAATGCAACACAAGTGACCTGTTCAAGCATATTGAAAGTATATAGATTGCTTTAATGCTCACTTCAGATGGAGGATGCTGAGATAAAAATTATGCATCAATGAGATAGTTGTAGATTTTCATTATTTTTACCAAACATTTCAACTGTTTGTTATCAGTTTTAACACTTTTATCTAAAAATGTAAACGTTTAATGCTTATAGCTACTTTAAATCAGCTAAGCCAAACGGGCTGTAACTTGACAATTTTGATCATCAAAATCAAATTAAAGAATGTAAGTTTTTGGTTTCAAAAATACTAGGGTGGCATTGGTCCATGAGTTCCCCCCCCCCCCCCCCCCCCCCCACTTTGTAAAAGTTTTAAATTCCTGCTTTCTTTGATTTTTATTTCTGCAAAACATAAATGTTTTATCCAAAAGGGTTGTCGTTTGCGGTTTGTTTAAGGATGTCAACAGCAACAATGTAATCCCACGGGTGTTGGGAGTGGTGTGTGTACGCAACCCTATTCCTATCTTGTGAGAGGCTATTTTCGATAGACTCTCGGTTCAAATAAAACATATCAACATCAAGTATTGGAAGGATAAACAATAGAGAAGAAGCTATGCTAAAAATAAAAGTCGAAGAGAACAACAAGAAAAGATAGGGTAACCGAAGCAAATAAAACATGTAACAATAAAATTGAAGAATAAGATAATAAGAGCGTAATAATAACAATACTGATAAAGGCAACTACTGCAACACTTGACTAATTACTGACTTTCTACCTATTATCCTCGACTGATATATCCTCCTATCTAGGATCATGTCCTCGATAAGCTAAACGTGTGACTTAGCATGATTTCAGTTTTAGTCATATAAACCCATATCTCATAGCATATCCTCAATACGACAACGCAAATAAAAAACAGACCGCAACTACAACCCAAATAATATCAAGACACAGACGCTGTATATTGTCAAGAATCCTTCTGAATTTGCTTGATCGGTCACCATGTTGCTGGGGATCTGAAGTAGTAGTTGAAGGAGACCCATCTTCACTTATCTTAGAAAGAGCAGTACTATTCTCAAAAAGCGTCATTGTAAGTACCTCTTTTGTCAGGGTCTTCAGTTGAAGAAGTTGAAGGAGCAGTTACACCAGCAGGTGATAGTAGTAGTAGTTTTTTTTTTTTTGATATTCAGCTTCCCAGCTTACGCCAGACTATTCCTGGAGATAGTAGTCCCGGTTCCTCAAAAAAGTAAGGTTTTCCAGTCCTATAAAGACAATATATTTTTCTTTCCCGAATCTAAACAATGAATTTCCTAAACCTATAGCGATTATGGATTTCGTAAATGTACAAGGAAAAAATTCAAGACATAATTAACAGATTCCAATAACAAAAATCTTTTAAGGGAAAGTATTTCTGAGTTCTAATTGGCTAACGTTAACTACATATGCATGTTCACTTTCCTACTTGGAGACAATTTCGATCCTTAGTATAAATCGAAAAGCATATTGCTGCTTCTATATATATGTGTATATATATTTTGTCTTCTTGAAACAGAAGTGCTGATAATAGCTTAATGAAGAATTTTAATACGTTATTAATCTCGAAGAATTTTATTTTAATTCACGGTCACAAACTTGAAGCTAATTGTGTGAATCTTAATTTCATCTCACAAATTGGCGAACCTAAATTTTATATTTATCACACTTGTCCACAAATTTTAAATCCACTGACTTGTGAGTTGTGACGTATAAAATAAAATTTATACGGAAGGAGCCAAGTATTAATAAAAAAACTAAAAATCAGAAAACAAATTTTATACAGTACAACTCTTTTTTTCTTCTTATTAAATCAACGCACAGTCATGTGATAATGCAAAAGAAACATTGACTAACATGAAAATATGATAACTTAATTTTTTTTTTAAAAAGAAAAATATATAGGAAAAGGAAATAAAATTAGTACTGGAGCTTGAGAGACCTACATGCAAAGACAGATACATACATATTACAAATTTACAATTAATGAGTTCAACTAAATTTACTATGTTTTAAAAGAACTCATCAACTTTAATTCCAAATCCGCCTCTGTCTACATGTTTAGAATATCTACTTTCGAGGAGTATCATCGGGACGAACAATACCGTGGCAACCTTAGCAGCAGCTTCTGAATTATTTTTCATGTACATCATGTAGTACCAAATGCCGCCATCAACGAGACCGCCGCGCCATGGTGCCCAGGCTTATTAGTTACGCCATTGACTGAATTATGGACCTATATAGTGTTAAACAAAATAATATATGTATCAACAAATATGTATATTTTCTGATTTAATTGAAAATTGGATATACAATGAACTTTCACACTTACCAACTATTTCAACCAATCAGAAAACCTCGTATATATGGCATCATTGCCCTCCAGGCTTATGAAGTAACTGTCCGACATTGATGATTTTCATTCGTTATACTATATATATTCAATTACCAATGTAATTCAGTAATATAATTCAACACTTACTTAAGATATGGATGAATTTCAGGGCACGTTTGATTGTTTCTCCATCTCAAGGTTCGTCTTGTCTGTTTTTTTTAGAACCGCGAACATGTTGATTAAAGATGAAAATCGATAAGTGTGTTGGCTCACTTTCACATTCATCATTGCGATTGAGCATATTTCTCATACATGGCACATACTCCCCTAAGTAACATAAACAAAAATGAGTGATTTAATTCCTTGCAAGATAAGCTTCTCAAATAGATTCTTTAAATCTTAGCTATCTGCTTAGCAAATCTTTTCCACTTGTCAATAGTCCTGTGTAATATCATGTTAGATACTACTCTCTCTGTGTCAATTTATGTGATACCGTTTGGATTTTTATAGTCGAACTTCTTTATTTTGACCGTGAACTCAAACATACAATCTGTAAAGCTTTTTTATAAAAATAATTTATATATTTAGATACTACATAAAAAGTATTACAAGTCACAAAGAATAAACAAATTAGGTAGGTTATCTTCCCTTAAAGTGTTAGAACACAATTCTTTGAAGTGCAACCTTATCTCTGTGATTGGTTTCCATATTCCTTTAGGTAGGCGGTTAAATGCAATAGGAATCAAAATTTACATGAACACATGGCAATCACGGCTTTTTATATCGACCAGCTTTAGTTCATTCATATCCACACGCTTCCCTAATTTGATGCATAACTTTCAGGCATTCTCAGATTCTTAACCCACTCACAGATCTCTCATTTCTCATTCAAAGTGAATGAATAACTATTCTTGGGCTCGACCACTTTAATAATCTATGATTCCTTCAACCATAATTCATTTCGCATATAATATTCCTTTAAGTTCATTCTAGCGTCTGGGTTATCTCTTATCTTTCCCTTAGCATTCATTACCGTATTGAATAAATTACCAAAATATTTTTTTTCAATATGCATCACATCAAGATTATATCATAGAAGATTATCCTTCCAGCACGGTAACTCTCAGAATATACCTTGTTTAGTCCAATTATGTTTAACATTCTATTCATGAAGTCTAGTTAGTGTAGCTTCTATAACCTTAGGCAAGTGACAAACTTTATACTTTAAGCAAGTGACGAACTCTCTTTCAAATTTTCTATACCGACAATGTTTGGAAGTGACAGATCATTTTCAGTTTTATTCTTCCTAAATGTTGTTACATTTTTCCTGAACTCGTGATCCATTGGTAAGAACCAACGGTGACAATTGAACCATGAATTTTTATGATCATTTTTTAAAGTGAATGCTTTACTATTTTCATAATATGAACAAGCTAACTTCCAGCACTCATCCAACCAGAAAACATCTTACTCAGGAAAATTGTTAAAATACCTATTTACACTCTGAATTATTAAATTTTGTTAAAGGCGAATCTACATTTTGATTTTGAATGCACGTGAACCCGTGGTCCCCACTTCCCATCAGACTATGTACTTCTTAGAATAGGACCGGTCTAATGTTGATGCCCCCGTAGTTAAAGAAATGGGAAAGTTTCGCATGTATAATGCCCATTTTACTAGTTTGCATCCGTTGTAGTCCAGTTTATTTTTACAATAAAAATGGCCCAAAAACATCCGGTCCTATAGTCCAAAACATCCGTTAGTATCAACTTATAGGTCCACAAATCAATTTAAAGTCTTTCTTTTGTAGGGCGTCGAGTAGAAAAACTAGAAAAGATGAAAATTGTCCCCCGGGACATAGCTGAATGACAAAGGTGGAGAACTTAAAATTTAGCTGGAGGCCTGCAGCGTGGGTTCGATGGTGGGAGAAATTTGCTCTCTTCTGGAGTATGACTTTGTAGGTGTCTCAAATCCTGGTCATTCAGACACATCTCGCGATTTACTGATAGTAGTGCTGAGGGACCGAGACTACTATCTCCAGAAATAGTCTCGCGTAAGCCAGAAAGCTGAATATAAAAAAAAGATGAAAATTAGTTTCACAAATTTCAAGAATCTAGACAATTGTCAAGTCAATAGTCACCTCTGAACAATGTGATCATATCATTACTCACGCTATGGTACTTCCCCAACTAGTAATTTTCTTGACATTTTTGTTTATGTATCATGAAATAATTTTATTATTATTAAAAATTAAACCAATCTGATGATTTTTCCTTTAATCACAAATAGAAAACAATAAAATAAAAATAAGAAGTCCTAATTGACTAGATCAAAATTAAATTAGGATAAATTACCTTGTTATACACATGTGTCTGTATCTCCTTAACTAATCACTAGCACAATTATACAATATATAAGCAATATATGTATACATTATATTATTATTATTATTATTATAATAAATAAAAAATATACAATAAGTGTATATTCATTGTATAAGCAATGATATATAAGTGTATATACACTTTTCTACATTATTATACAATACATAACATTCTTATATAATATTATACATTATATATGCATTACATATACAATGTATGTATAATTATGTATAAACAATGTACCCATACACGTATAACTATGTATAAACAATGTATCCGTACATTCCATAAAGGTGAATCAGGTCATTTTCTTCATCAATTTCACTGTTGTTCGAATCAGTTTCAATCACTACCAATCTATTTTTCAAGATAAAATTTCAAATTCGGAGTAATAGGTGAATGATTATGTGAAATTAATGTAAGTTTTCTGTTCTGCAATTTCTAACAATTCATGGGAAATTTGATGGTAAATAAAGCACATATGTTTATTTCTTTTTGACATCTATTGTTTCTGCCTTTACACGCAAAGAGCACAACAAATATTTGTGCATTGAAGGTCGTTTGTAACTTAAAAGAGAATCGAGGACACTTGCTTGAGTTTCCAGAAAATTCTTAACTTAATGTAAAGTCATAAATTAAATTGCAAAATAAAAAATCATACAAAGTTGAAAGGTGTGAACCAGTTAAAGAAAATTTTATCTTTTCTTCTTTTTAATGTAAGCTCTCATATTGTACTTTTAAACCCCATCTGCTTAATTAGTTGTCATCTTATGCATGCCGTGTTAACACTTATGTCAGTGCATTACAAGCTAAATTGGGCCGAAAATAAATAAGTTACGGGAGTGAGAAGCTGAAGATAATTGGTTATAGGCTAATAATCAAAGAATTAGATAATTTTGTAAACTAGATCAGCTAGAGGTATTGACATGTAATTATCCCTAAAAATGGTTTGAGGGGTTTAATGGTTGGGCAACTAATTGTGTCCCTATAGATGAGGGTTGAAACCTACGTAGTTTATATTTGTGTAATTTTTTTATTTCCTTTAATTAAAGTGAACCCGACCTTTAGAAATTCTAGATTTGAGGTTTTGCTTAGATTTTAAATTTCCCACTAGAAGAGATGGCAATGGATCTTGGACCGGTCTGGATTCGGTGGATCCATATCCGTTTTATAGGATATGGATCTTCAAAATTTGGACCCGACGGATCCGGATCGGACCCGGATCCGTTTCTGACGGATCGGATCTGGATCTTGTATTTGAGATCCGTATCCGGTCCAGATCCTATATGTGGATCCGTTTTTATTAAATATATCCATAACCTAGAATGTAATTTTATAAGTATTTTCTTAATTTTTTTTCATAATTTATGTATTGGGTAAAGGGTTGAACCAGGATAAGGCACAAGTCACACAGCCATGTAATTTGTCTTTGAATTTTCATTTCTTTTACCTATATGCTCTCTGCAGTTTCCCATATTTTCATTTCTATAAAAAGAAAAAAAATATCCTAACTTGAATCTGCTAGCCGTAAGCTTTAAGTATCTTTCTCTCATTTGTTTGATCAGCAAAAAAAAAATTAGGATTTTTGATATATGACTGACATTGTTTTATGTTGTTTAATGAAGTCAATCGGTAGAACTACAAGTGGAGCATCACTAAAGCCTCCAAAAATTAGCTCAAAGCTGCAACCTGTTCAGCATCACTAATGAAGTCAATCGTCTTTATTTTCTTGTGATGCTAAAACTTTGTATTTTGGAAGAATGGTGTCATGTTTGTGTAGGTTGATTGAATGAACTCAATCATTTTTTTCAATCAGATTGCGTTTCATTTTGTCATAAAAGTTTCAACATGTGGGAATATTATTCAAGCCAAAAAAATTTACATGTAGATCCAGATCCGATCCGTGGACCCGATGGATCCGGATTTGGATCTGATTCTTATGGACCCAATGGATCTGGATCCAGGTATGAAAAATGGATCTGGATCTTGATCTAGTAGGATCCGGTCCAGATCCGATCAGTTGCCATCCCTAAGTCTAGAATGGGATATTAATTTTCTAAATAATTAAAATTTTATTTTATCCTTAATAACAAGTTCTTATAGTCATAAAAATGTTACAATATGTTTAAGTGGCCGAGTTCCAAAAATCTTATAACCATATAAATATTATACCCGTGTTTAATAATACAACTTTTAAAATATATCTTTTTAAGCTTTGTGTTCAAATCAAATATGTCAAACAAAACGGACGGAGGGACTATAATTAATTGTACTCAATGGTATGTCCTTTTCAAAAAATAAAACAACATATTTCCAAACTTAACTGGCTCCTTTTCATGTTGTTCCTGAAATTTAAGATTAAAAAATTAGACCGGTAATAGTAAACTTAGACTCAATGGCTTTGCACGATCTAGATATGGGAAAAGAGTATTGAAGGACATAAAGAAAGAAAGAATATGAAGTAAAGCACAATAAACGAATAAATTTAATGGAATATATTCTCTGAAGTCATGTGATAATAGGGCCTAACGAGCACCCGGTAGACTGAAAGAAAGAACACTATTAGCTATCACTACAAGAACTTGTTCAACTGCGCATGCGTACTCCTCATTTGCCTATCTCACACTAGTGTTTGGAATTCGGGAATTTCATCATGTAGGAGAAGGAAGATTAAGCCAACCAATGTAGTCCGGTACAAGGCACAAAATACTATAGAAGCCTTTTGGAAATACAATACAATACAAGTATAATATGTCTTACTATTATTATTTCCCGTAGAATTGTATTAATCTTCCTTGGGGAGCCTTTCTCATTAATACAAAATATATATATGTGTACAATATGAAATCCTTATACAATAGGAATTCTAATTCTACCATAATTACATAACACTAAATATGATAAATATGTTACATTATACACGGCTAATACACCCCCTCAGTCTGAGCGGGAGGAGGTCGGACGCTAAGGCTAGATCTGAAATCAAGAAAGAGCTGTCTAGGAAGGCCTTTTGTGAATATATCTGCATACTAATAAGAGGAGGGCTTTTTGTCAATATGCTTGGTTCGATGATGCTGAACCAGATTATGAGATAAATAGATAGCGGATATGTTATCACAATAAACCAAAGACGCCTTACGCAACAGACACTGGAGCTCCAAAAGAAGGTTTCAGAGCCAATAGATCTTAGCAAAAACATTAGCAACACCTATGTACTCTGCTTCTGCGCTCGAACGGGATAATATGGCTTGTCTCTTGGAAGACCACGAAATAAGATTATCCTCCAAGAACACACAATAGCCTGATGTGGATCGTCGCGTGTCCGTACATCTTGCCTGATCAGCATCCGTATATGATAACAACCTGGTTGGTGCTGAGGGGTAGAGATGCAATCCATAATCAAGTTTGCCCTTAACGTATCGAATCATACGTTTGAGGGCAGTGAAATGAGGCTCCCTGGGGTATGCATGAATAAACATACCTGCTGAACAACATAAGCAATGTCAGGTCTGGTGAAAGTAAGGTACTGTAGTACACTTGCAAAACTCCGGTAGAGAGTGTGATCTGACACTGGATCACCATCCAAAGCACTGAGCTTTGATTTAGATCAACTGGAGTAGACATGATCTTGCAATTTTCCATTTTCGCCCTGTACACAATCTCCTATGCATACTTACGCTGACAAAGGAACATAGCATCTGCAGATCTAGTCATTGAAATCCCCAAAAAATAGCTCAACTTCCCCAAGTCAGTCATAACAAATTTTGTTTTGAGCAATGCAATTATCTCATTTTTCAACAACTCAGATGAGGCAGTAAGCACAATATCATCCACATACAATAATAAATATGCAATGCTACTACCTCTATGAAAAATAAATAAAGAATTATCACACTTGCTGCATACAAACCCAAGCTTCGTGATATATACTGGACAAAGCGATCATACCACGCTCTAGGGGCATGTTTCAGGCCATAAAGTGACTTACGAAGATGACATACATACTGAGGGGCTGCTGGATGGACAAAACCAGGTGGCTGGTGGATGTAAATAGTTTCTTTTAAATCCCCATGTAGAAATGCATTCTTTACATCAAGCTGATGAATCGGCCAGTGCTTAACCATAGCAATGCTCAAAACTGTGAGAATAGTGGCCGGTTTCACAACCGGACTGAAAGGTTCACCACAGTCAATACCCTCCTGTTGATTTGTGCCATTAGCCATAAGTCTTGCCTTATATCTCTCAAGGTCACCAATGTCTCTGTATTTGTGGATAATAAGCCATATGCATCGGATCACATTCACCCTCTCCGGTCTAGGAACCAAATCCCAAGTGTGTTGTTTTATTAAAGCATTAAATTCCTCACACATGGCTGCATTCCAATTTGTGTCTAGTTTGGTCAATTTTGGATTTTTGGAAATTGGGGATATTGTCTGAGTGGATAGGTTAAAGTGGACTTTGGGTTTAAAAATTCCGTGTTGGGCACGGGTTTTAATATGGTGCGAAGGGGCAGAGGTGTGTAGGGTGGGTCTGCTGGGTGTCGGGCCAGGGTGTTGGTTCGGGATTGGTAGCTGTTGTTTGTCAGTGGTTGGATTTGGCAGTGGGTGGGTGTCGATGGGTGACGGTGAGGGTGCTGGTTGGGTTGTCGGAGGTGACGTTGGTGCCGAGCTGAAGGGTGGACTTGGTTGGGTTGGGTAGGTTGTCGGGGGTGGTGACTGTGCAGAGATGAAGGGTGTGGCGGTGTTCTGTGCCAGAGACGATTCCGGAGGACTACCGGTGGTGACAGGGCATGTCAGCAGTGATGGTGGACCAGAAGACTGTCTGACAGTGGACGACGTTATTGATGGTGATGGTGGACCAGAAGACTGCCTGACAGTGGATGCCTTTACCGGCGCGTGACGCTGGGACTGTGGTAGTAGTGTGTTGGAGTTCGTGATGAATAACGGGGGAGGTATCAGTCTCGTCAAGAAATGTGTAGTCCGTGTTGTAGAGTTTTTGGATGTTTACAAATGGAAAAACTGTCTCATCAAACGTGACGTGACGTGACGAGAAATATGAATTTTACGAGTGGATAAGTCATAACACAAATAGCCCCTATGGTTAGGTGGGAAACCTAAGAAGACACATGGAGTGGTCCGGGGTGCTAACTTATGAGGGGCGGTAGATGCGAGATTGGGATAACACATGCAACCGAAAATCCGAAGATGGTCATAGGAGGGGATCTGTCGGTATAATATTTCGGTTGGGGTCATTTTATGGAGTGTACTGATGGGTAAAATATCAATGACGCATTCTACCATTTTAAAAGTATAGACCCAAAATGCAGGAGGTCAAGAAGCATGAAACAGAAAAGTGCGAACCATATTATTTATAGTGTGGATGATTCACTCGACTTTTCCGTTTTGAGGGGAGGTGTGGGGACACGAAAAATGAAATACCATGCCATTAGTTTTCCAAAATTTGTGAAACGTAGAATTATCAAATTCACGACCATTATCACATTGAAAAGATTTAATGACTTTTTCAAATTGTGTGTGGATGAAAATACGAAACTCAAGAAATTTGGCAAAGACTTCTGATTTAAATTTAAGAGGATAAATCCAGATAAAGTGAGAGTAGTCATCTAATAAGACGAGATGATATTTATGACCAAGAGAGCTAGTAATGGGAGATGTCCATAAGTCAGTATGAATGATATCAAATGGAACAAACGTAATAGAAAGAGACGATTTAAACGGAAGTCGAACATGTTTTCCTAATTGACAAGAAACACAATTTTGGACAAATTTCCCATTACAAAGAATAAAATTATTGCTTCTAAGAAAATTAAAGACAAAGACTTCTGGGTGTCCAAGCCTATTATGCCAAGTTGACGGAGATATAACAGTAAGAGATATAGGAGAGCATGAGCTGGCAGCGGAGGTGGATGAAAAATGATATAGATTCCCCGTGCTATTGCATCTCGTGAGAGGTGTCCCCGTATGAAGATCCTTCACAGTAAAACCAAAAGGGTCAAAATCAACAGAGACGGAATTGTTACGAGTAAATTTTTGGACAGAAATAAGATTTTTAATAATGTTAGGGGCATATAGGACGTTATTTAGGGAGAACAGTGGGTGAGGTGGTTGGGTGTAGGTGGTACCATACCCCTGAATTGGAATGCGATGACCACTACCCATAGTGATATATTTAGGATACAGTTTTGGAAGATTACCTGCAGTCCGGGTGAGGTGAGATGTAGCCCCCGTGTCCATGTATCAATTTTCGTTGGGCTGTTGCATGGTCATGCTGCTGAAGGCCTGACCCAATTCGGATGGAGCCAGGCCACTGTATGATGGTGTCGACTAGGCTTGGATGTAATGGGCTTGAGGGGCCATTTGGCGAGCCATGGGAACTGGGCCTAATAGGCCAGGTTGTTGCTGAAACTGAAAGGGTGTTTAGCCCATCTGCTGCTTACTGAAATACGACTGGACCGAGGCCCAGGGGCCAGTGTTGGGCCACTGCCCTGGGCCGACCCAATTTGCTGAAGGTTGTGATTGGTGTTGGGGGTTGTTCTTGCTGCCACGCCCTCGCGACCACCCTGCTGTTGGTGGCTGTCTGAAGGCGGCGGAATTGGCGGGAGCGTAAACCGTTAATGCTTTTTGGTTGTGTTCATCTTGTTTTGCACGCCGTGTTTCTTCCAACAACAATTGCGATCGAGCCTTGTTGAAAATGGGAAGAGGGTCAGCCTGTTGGATCATTGTTGCGAGTGTGTCATATTCACCTTTCGGTAATCCTGCAACAAGTTGGAGAACCATTTTTGTCTCAGAAATTGGTGTCCCCACATTGGATAATTGGTCTGCAATAATTTTTAATTGTTTGCAATACTCGGACATAGTGGTGAAATTTTCTAGACGTGTGTTTTTGAACTGTTCTTCTAGATATACGGCACATGTATGCTTGTTATCTTGAAAGATCTCCTCCAAACGGACCCAAAGTTCACGTGCCGCGGCACCAAACTTCATAATCGTATGAAGTATATCTTTAGAGATAGTACCATAAATCCATTATTTTACAATAGCGTCAAGACGACGCCATGTCGTGTCGGGGATGTCAAGAGGGCGAAGAACAGACTCATCAATGTGGTCAAGCACGTTGTACACGCAAGCATGAATATAAAACAGTTCAACCCAAGAAGAATATTGACCCTCCTCCTGATCAAGAATTAAAGGGACGAAATTCTTGATATTGGTGACGGTAAACGCCGGATGGAATGAGAAATTTGAGGAGGGAGGGTGGTCGTCAAAGACAACCGTAGAAGATGCGGAAGCTTTAGGTGAGTTGGGAGCAGACATGGTAGCCACAGACAGGAGGAAACAACCGTGAAAGAGAGGGAAAAGAAAGTGACGAAAAACACAAAAATCCCGCGGTGGGATTCCCGAGGACAGGGGCCCGACGGCGGAAGAAGAAAATTATGGCTTAGACTTCTGATACCATGTAAAATTATATTAATCTCCCTTGGAGAGCCTTTCACATTAATACAAAATATATATAGGTGTACAATATGAAATCCTTATACAATAAGGATCTTAATTCTACCATAATTATATAACACTAAATATGGTAAATATGTTACATTATACACGGCTAATATTTCCAAATACATATTCCAGTCACATTTTAATTATTAAAAATCACAAATTCTAAATCTTGACTTGACTGGATCCAATTCCAAACTTTGACAAGTAACCTGATCTAGGCCTTGAGGTTTGAACAATTGTGTAATTGCAAATCGTACAAAAGATAGTAATAATAACACCCTCTCATTTTTAAGTTACATAAACCATAATAAGTTTCTAATCTCAAAAAATGTGCAATATGCATTTTATTTTAACCTTTTACGATGGACACTCCCTGCCAGTTTATTGTCTGAAACATTCCTGTTCATTAATTAAATGAATGATATCAAAAAAAGGCATGCGTGGTGTTCCTAGCCGAACCTAAACTCAATAACTTTAGTTCGTATCATATTTTAATATTAAAAATTTCATTAAATTTTTATAAAAATTAAATTCAAGAAACTCAATTACTAACCGTTGATATTCACATTTAGAACTGATAAAGTTCAAATCCTAACTCCGACTTTATTTGCAATTTGGCTAGTAATATTAAAAATTAAATCACTATATATATATATATATATATATATATATATATAGCTGCAAATTTCCCCAGAAGATGAGCTTCAAGACAGAGATAGGAATTTTCCCTGATAATTTATTACTATTCAATGTCCTGCAAAGAAATAAAAAGTCAATATTACATCAAATTATACGGAACAATTTCATAAATAACCACTTTGCAGTCTTTTTAGTTGAAACATAGCTAGTTTCCTACAATTTCAAATTTCATTAAGTGAAATTTGAGGATAATATCATGGAGTTTCACTTGTGAAATTTAACTCTCAGGATAGTGATTATTTTTCAAAGACTGAGCCGAAAAGTGGCGGGTGAGTAATAATTTCTATAAATTATGCAGTCCTTTGCTTAGTTAAGGGTCTTAATAAGGCTATTTTAAATAGGAATTTTAACACATTTAGTGGCTCAGCTAAAAATTACAACCTCTAATTAAATATATAAAAAATACACACTAATAATGTATAAATCAAATTATATATATAAAAAATATACCTATGCCGGCTATTCTTTGACGGACAAAATGATAATAGTTTATTGCAACGAGTGGGAGATTAGCTTACATATATCGTAGGGATTTTAAATTGCCAAGAGATGATGGGATAGGGCCACTGAGCTTGTTAATTTGTAACCCCAAGCTCACTAGCTTTGTCAGGTTCCCTAATTCTCTTGGAATTGCTCTACTAAATGAATTATTTTGAACTTGCCTGCCAATGGAAATAAAAAATGATTTATATCTAAAAATGCATTCTTGGATATATTCATCAAAAATCAAATAAGACTAATTCATTAATTGATAAGATATCTTACAAGTATTGAAGATTACTTAGCATTCCCAACTGAGGTACCAATTGCCCAGAGAGGTTAGCATCTCTTAGGTCCCTTCATTATTGGTAAATCACCATTAATATCAGTATTAACAAGAACTTAACACAAACACTTCTGCAGAGCTATACGCTGCAAGAAAAAACAAGAATTTTGACGGAAGAGTTCGTTATAATTTCGTTACAGATTCGACTTTATGACGGAATTGTAATAAATTTGGGCTGTTAGCCGGTTACAAATTCGTTCATCTTAGATGGCATAATCTGTCATAAATATTTCGTTACAATACCATCACAAATCCGTCATGAAATTGTGACAGACCTATCCTTCATAAATATTTCGTCACTAATTTATATTTTTCTTATAACAAGATGAATCCAAGATTTGTGATTCGAACCGATAGCAACAAAGTCAATTGAAGTTGAACCTACTCTAGATTCGACTCTATCCATCTAAACAACACCACCAACGGAAAAGAAGATTAATAGCCATAAAGAGGCTAATATTTGATGGCTAATTATGAAGAATAAGGGTCTGTTATATTTGGAAAAGTAATATTAAAGGGGCAGCCAATATTATCTCATTAATTAGCCATTGAAGACTAATCAAGGGTTTGGATATTGATGAGAATTTTGTATTCAATATCTAGGCTATTGAACAGGTAAGAATAAGTGATTATGACAAAGTTCCTTTTCAGATATCACATTTTATTTTCAACAACAATAACATATCCAATAAAATCTCACCAGTTGAGTCTGAAGAGGACGTAGCGTTACTTCTAACTTGAGGACAGAATAAAAAATAACATATAATAATAAAGTTTATAAAAAAGTTAAAATAGTGACATACACTCTTACAACACTATTATCTTTGTTGCAGGTGACATGGAACCATGTGCAAGGGTTGACTAACGTCGGATCCCAGCTCAGTAGCGCATTGTTTGGGTCTGTCACGCTATTTTTCAATGCATTAAGAGCATCCCCTATTCATCACAAACACAAGAACAATAGGAGAAAAAAGAACATCAAACGCACCAACAATCGTAAGCAAAAAAAAAGGAACTCACCAACAATGACTTCATGGAATTATTTGATACTTCATCCGTATCATTTTAAATGTCTTAATTTAATTAATTATAAGATCCAAGAATGTAAAAATATTTTTGAATTGTATGGTCTTAAACCAAAGGCAGTGAGGCATGCATCATGTGATATTGGGTTAAGATGAATCCAATACTTTTAATGTGAAGTATAAATTTATGTATAAAAATTCAGTAAATTGCAAAAAATTGTATGTCTGAATCTATAGTTCTACAAATACAATGAGTTCAATACTAAAAATCTTAAAGATTGAACCCATAAAATTTGAATTATGAATCCGCCTCTAGTCTAAAGGTAATTACCCTTTGAATCTTCTAATCTTAAACATCTCATGTCATTCTTAAGAGATTGTTATTTAGGGTAAAATGAGAACATTAGAATGAAAATCTTACTAAATATAGAAATATATTATCCTTTAAAAACAAACTAAAAAAGAAGCAGCGTAGCGTAATAAATTGATAATTAACCTTCAGAGTTGCATTCAACTGCTATAATGGCCAGAGCACCAACCAGGAACACCAAGGCTGTGGGGATTTGTTGGGTTCAAAACACGTAAGTAAGACGCATCGGAAGTTTAAAATTTTGTTTCTTACTTACCCCAACAACTTATTTCGATTGCAAGCTCCAAGCTTCAATGTATTTCTCTTTCGGAAAGCTAGGAAATCGGGCAGATGTTTGAGAGAGTATTTTAATTCTAAGTCTCTAAGGCTTAGAATGATAATATGAAATTGGTGTATGAATAATGAAGAGAATGCCACTATTTATACGTGAAAATTAGGTCAAATCGGATTAGGGTTTGACTTTAGGCATGGCCCAAAAATTGAGGTAGAGGCGCCGCGGCCCTAGGGTATGGGCGCCGCGGCGCTCGATGTGTTCCTGCACTATCTCGATTTATTTTCTGCGTATTGACCTCAAGTCTAAGGACTTCTATCTCCCACACACTGATCATACTTTAGACAAGTATAACAAACAGTTTATCAACAAGGTATACCAATACTTCCAAAGTATCCATGTGTCTATCACGAGTAGCCATTACTCATAGCAGGTGAGACATACTACATCCTCTAAGGATGTGATGCAGATCATATGTCGACTTATCACATATCATCGATATCCCATTCTCGATGATCATTAGTCGAGGCTATTTTAAGAGTTACGTTATAATATTAATAACTCACACTATTAATGACAGTGTAACCTCCAGGGATGCATAATATAGAATATTACAAAAAATCAATTAATAATTCAATAATTGCAAATGCCAAAATATTAATCTCCATTAATAATAATACGAATGTGTATAAAGTACAATTGTCCTAATACAGATTGTCTCTAGGACATAAATATACTTTCAGTCTCCCACTTGGCCTAGAGACAATCTCCAACATATCTAACGTCCATATTCTCAAAATGACCATTATGCTTGACTAAGCTTAATGGTTTAGTGAATGGGTCAGCTAGATTATCGTCTGTGGAAACATAGTCTAATCTAATATCTTCAGTATCCACCATCTCCCTGAGTATGTGGTACTTCCTTGGTACATGCTTGTTTCTGTTGGTTGATCTTGGTTCCTTAGCTTGCGCAATCGCACCAGTGTTGTCACAATAAATCGTTATTGGACAAGTGACACTTGTAACAACCCCTAGTTCCTTCAGGAACTCAGAAATCGCGACAGCTTCTTTACCAGCTTCCGATCCAGCAATGTACTCAGCTTCAGTTGTCGAATCAATAGTTGTAGCTTGTTTGGAACTTTTCTAGCTTACTGCTCCACCATTGAAAATGAACGTGTACCCAGACAGAGATTTGTAGTCATCAATATCCGTTTGGAAACTAGCATCAGTGTACCTAGTAGCAGCTAGCTTTTCTTCCCTACCATAGACTAAGAAGTAATCTTTAGTTCATCTAAGATACTTAAGAATACTCTTGACTGCCTTCCAGTGTTCTTCCCGAGGATTCTGCTGGAATTTGCAAGTCATACTAAGTGCAAAGACCACATCTGGACTAGTACAGGTCATGACATACATGATCGATCCTATAGCCGAAGCATATTGTAAGAAATAACAATAGCTTGTTAGGGGCAATTGAGGATGAGAACTATGGAACAATCGAAGAATGATTGTAAGAAATATGAAAATAGTTAATAAGTATGAATGAAATGGTATGATCAAGTATCAAGACATAAATGTTTTTCGTTTAATGACGAGCAGAAGGAAAGATTATGACAAGAAGGATAAAGGTGAATAAGATTATAGTTATGCAGATTTTACAAAGGTATGATTACTCCAGAACAACGTAAGGACCAATGGTAGAGGAGGGGCAGTAAGAACTCTTCGGACAAAGGTGATGAACCTCTGATGTTTTAGGAAGATAGTATGAGAAATACTTTGAGATAAGAGACCTCCCAAGGCATTTTGAAATGGAAATGTAAAGGTAAGACGAATGAGCACTCGGTCGATGAGAGATCTAATAATGATAAGACAAGAAATCTTGACAAGTCATTGGATCATGTAACACCGTAATTGGATCTAAACATACGAAGCATCGATTCTACAACATATGTAGTCATACCTCTCAGAAAGTATGTAAACGGAAGTAACAGTGGGTAAAGTTCGAGATTTGCACCTAAATAGGCGAAAAGGGGCCAATGACGCCTATGGATACAAAGTAGACATTACAAATATATGTCAAGATATAATGACATTATAATGAAGATAAAACGTCAGGCATATACAGATGTCTATGAGCATTTTTGAACTGACCAAAGGTTCTACGAAATAGATAAAGTAATGGGTTTACAGCTTAATGAGATCAAGGTTTTTTTTTTCAAAGCGCCATTGACTGAAAGTCTTAGCCATGAGGCAAGTGAAGAAATTTGAATCTAAGTATAATGATCAGGTTTGGATATAGTAGGTCAATGTCATGTAATGTAATTCTTCATAATCTTCCACGTACTGAATAAGGGAATAAGTTAACAACTCATCCTTTAAGGGGTAGTAACGCTAAGTATTGGAATCAGGAGCAATGTTTGAGATTACGAATGTATACCAGAATATTTTAGAATTAAGAAGAGTACGACAAGTAAGAAAATGAGTGAACAAGTGTCAAAAGAAGTAAAGAAAGGATGTTGTTTATAATTACGAGTAGTGAGAAAGTAAGGGAGATCCCTTTTAGACCACGAATGAGAGTTAACTACGATGATACGCATACTTCAGATTCGATGACATTATCCATAAAGTGTTCACGATTGAGATACTACAAATATAAGAGTCTTTAGCACGCTAGTTAGTAAACAAACCTAAGTTGGCAATAGAATCATTCACCCACAAGTGGCTTGACTAATGTGAGGACTAAAGAGAGAAGTTGACCCGAGGGAACGTATCAGTTAGCTAAGTGGGAGTCTTAACAAAAAGAGAACCACAATCTTCGAGTATAATGAGAGGGGGACCCTCAGGTGGAAGGTCCATTTGTGTACTCCCAATTTAGTAGACTTACGAAACAAGATTATGACGGAGGTACATTGCTCACAATATTCCATTCACCCTGGATCTACTAAGATGTATCATGATCTCAAAGGTATGTATTGGAGGAATGACATGAAGAGGAACATTGTGGAGTTTGTAGCTCAGTATCTTAATGGTCAGCAAGTAAAAGTAGAGCACCAAAAGCCCGACGGTGTGACTCAGAACATTAAGATCATGATGTGGAAATGAGAAATGATTAATATGGATTTCATTATGGGTTTACCTCGCTCTTATCATAAGTTTGATTCTATTTGGGTGATTATTGATAGACTGACCAAATCAACTCAATTCATGGCGGTCAAAAACTACATACACAGCCGAGGATTACGTAAAGTTGTACGTTAAGGAAATTGTTCGCCTTCATGGTATGCCTATTCCTATTATATCTGACCGAGGTGCACATTTCAGAGCTAATATCTGGAGATAATTTCAAAAAGGTTTGGGCACTCAAGTTAAATCTTAGCATAACTTTCCACACTCAGGCAGATGGGCAGGCCGAGCGTACGATTCAAACGCTCGAGGACATGCTACGAGCTTGTGTACTGGACTTTAAGGAAAGTTGGGATGATCATTTATTCCTTATTGAATTTGCATACAATAACAATTATCATACTAGTATCAAAATGGCCACATACGAAGCTTTGTATGGACGAAAATGTAGGTCTCCTATCGGATGGTTTGAAGTAGGCGAACAAGAATTGTTTAGGCCTGACCTAGTGCACCAAGCCATAAAGAAGGTGAAACTTATCCAAGAGCGACGGTTAATAACTCAGAGTCGTCAGAAGTTGTATTCATATGTGCGACGGTGGAACTTAGAGTTCCAAGTGGATGATTGGGTCTTCTTGAAGATTTCTCACATGAAGGGTGTAATGAGATTTGGGAAAAAGGGAAAGCTCAGCCCAAAGTATATTGAGCCATACCGCATAATTCGAAGAATCGGCCAAGTGGCTTACAAATTGGACTTGCCTTCGGAGTTAGAGTTTATTCATTCGGTTTTCCATGTTTCTATGTTAAGAGTGTGTGTTGGGGACCCTTCCCAGATTGTATCGATTGACGATGTGAAAATTTTAGAGGACCTATCATATGAAAAGGTTCCTATTGCTATCTTAGATCGAAAAGTCCGCAAGTTGAGGAATAAAGAAGTTGCCTTTGTGAAAGTTCTATGGCGGAATAAGAATGTAGAAGAAATGACATGGGAACCGGAAGAAGAGATGAAGAACAAATATCCTTACTTATTTCAGACCAATGTCGAGGAACCGAGAGAAGCATAAGATGAGTTCTATTTCATATTATTATAATTAATGCTTGAGGACCATGTGAGGTCTGATATAATGATGTATGTTATATTACATGGCCCTGTGAAATGGTGGTTGTGTTTGCTGGATACGTGACGGGGATCCAGATAGTCCTATTTTTTTAGGACTAGAATCCTTAGATACGTCACCCCAACATTCGAGCATAAATGTTTCTAAGGGGGGAAAGGATGTAACATCCCATACTTTTGGGCGATGGTTTGAACAACTAGACGTATGCAAGTATACATGAGTCTTGGGGAAATTTTGTTATAAGTAGGTATTCACCTCAAGAGCTCAGTATAGAAATGGATGCGGTCCCGAAACAATTTAGGATTCAACAAGTGTGATGACAGGGATTAATAATAATAGTTGTATGCCCCAAATGAGGTTATGTACTAGTGCTATATCGCATGATTTTGCCACTGAGTATATGAAATATGTTAAAGGTGATTATTATTTAAGTGAATTGAGATGGAGAAATTAATTATGTGTGTAATTGATTAAATGTTGGATTTTAGTGGAGATAAAGAATGGAATAAAGATATCGGATAAGTGATGAAATGTTATCACCTTTCCGGGTGGCAGTAGAAGGGAAAGTAAAATAGTGACAATGCACTAGAATGAGTTGGTGGCAATATTTGGTGTAGACTAACCATTATGAAATAATTACATATAAATGGACAAACTTCATTTAGTATAAGCCTTAGATAATTTCCTTCAAAGTGAAGTACTGTCAACTGCCTTTAGCTCCTGTTTATTTTTTAGGACACAACGTGTTGTGAGAATTTCAACAACTATTGTTACACTTCTATGTATAGAAGGCATCAAGCCACACCATAGGGATTATCTTCGGTACTTTCTCAAGGGAACCCCATCACAAGAATCAATTGACGATGAAATTTATCTTGATAAATTCTACATCAAGTCATTGAGCTTAGATGAATTTAAGGAATGTTAAGGCAAATCCTTCCTTCTTTTGGCATGTTCTAAGTACGAAACGTAAATGTAATATTATCCCATAAATAATTTTACTCCTAATAGTTAAGGATGTTCATGTTATTCATTCCTATTTTCAAAGCATGTCTAAATATGTTCCTAAATCCCTATTGAGGTATATGAGAAAGATGTTAATATTCATAATGTTAATCGGAGGTGAAGCGACATTACGTCACTCCAATAAACTCAGAGTGTCTTAGTATCATTCATGCATTATATTCATGTATATACATTGACCTCAAAGATTTTATATATGCTATTATATATATATGGGGATAGGAAAAAAGATACGGCATTATATACGCACCACCACCTGATCAGCTGGTATATGATGATGATTATGCCCACAGAGGCCTGTATTATATGATGGGATTCCTACAGAGGCTTGATGGTGTTATAGACATATATGTATATGTATGACCACATTGTGCATGGCACTTAGGCATATTATGGCCCTTAGAGGCATTCTATATAGGTATGTTACTTAGGCATATTATGGCCCTCATGGGAATTCTCCACTGGTTGGTTGTTTCTTGTCTCATGTTACTTTCAGGTCTCCATTATGTTATTCTTCATGCCTGACATACTCAGCACATCAGTCGTACTAACATCCATTTTGTCGAGGGATGTTGCGTTTCATATCCACAGGCTTAGGTAGACAGGGTGACGGTCTGCACTAGTAGGTTACTGGTTCAACTGATATTGGAGCACTCTACTTGTTCTAGAGTTGCAGTCTAGTCATGGTACAATATTTTTTATATGTGTAGGGGTATGGCGGGGCCCTGTCTCGACCTTATGATATCACGTACTCTTTAGAGGATTGTAGATAGTTGTCTTGTGTATAGTACTCGTGTATGGCCTTGTTGGCCTTAGTATGTATATTTACATAGGTTGGGTTCTTCTGATTATAGGATTTGACGTAGCTCCTTTCCAGTTTATTATTTCTATATGTCAGCAGGTTACCTCGTGGCGGCCCTTGTGGCCCATCTTTTATTATGGTTAGGTGGAAAACATATGATTAGTGGTGCTCGGCAAGTAAGGTTCAGGTGCCCGTCATGGCTCTCCAGTTTAGGTCGTGACGTAGCCCACCAAGTCCCGCCATGGAAACCTCAGAACAGCCCCTCTCGGCTGTCCGATACTGTTGCCACCTCTCGACCAGCTCCCCTTCTCCCTCTTCCCGATCACGCTGCCTCATCTCGGCTAGCACTCCCACCCTGCCTTCCCGATCCCTATCCACAGCATGCCTAACCACATTCCGTTCATCCCCCCTCCACGACACCTTTATGGACAATGGAAACCCGTGCTATGCACGACATTTCCAAACCTAAGCGGCAATTTAATTTATCATCTTCGGTTTCCCTTCTCCTTTTTCTTGCAATCCAAAAAATGACTTGTCCGATCCTAATTGGAAATATTCCATGATTGACGAATATAATGCTCTTATTGAAAATAAGACGTGGGATCTAGTACCTCGTCCTCATAATGCTAATGTTATTCCTTCTATGTAGATTTTTCGACACAAAAATAAATTTGATGGTTCTTTTGAGAGGCACAAGGCCCATCTTGATGGTGATGGCAGGTCTCAATATGTGGGAGTGGATTGTGATGAAACTTTCAGCCCGGTGGTGAAACCATCAACTATTCGAACAGTTCTCAATATTGCTTTGTCCAAATCATGGCATATTCATCAGTTTGATGTCAAAAATGTTTTTTACATGGGGACCTTCATGAAACCGTTTATATGCATCAACTTATGGGATTCATGAATCCAGTTCATCCAGATTATGTGTGTCTTTCGAAAAAATCTCTCTATGGACTGAAACAGGCTCCTCGTGAATGGTACCAATGGTTTGCTGACTTTGTATCCTCTATCGGTTTTTCACATTGCAAATCCAATCACTCACTTTTCATCTATAGCAAGGGTAATGACGTGGCATACATTCTGTTACATGTTGATGATATTATCCTAACTACATCTTTTGATGCACTTCGCCGATCCATTTTGTCACTTCTTGCCACTGAGTTTTTTATGAAGGATTTGGGCCCCCTAAGCTATTTTTTTGGGCATTGCTGTTACTAGACATGCATGAGGCTTATTTCTTTGTCAAATGAAGTACGCCAAAGAGATTTTTGACCGAGCATGCATGACGTCTTGCAAACCGACCCACATACCGATGGACACTAATTCCAAACTTAGTGCCTCTTCGGATTCTCTATATGCCGACCCGACTCACTATTGCAGTTTAGCAGGAGCATTGTAGTATCTAACTTTCACGACACCCGATATATCCTATGCCGTGCAACAAATATGCTTACATATGCATAGCCCGACGGATGAACATATGAATGCACTCAAATATATTTTTCGATATGTCCAATGTACTCTTCACTTCGGCTTACACCTGTCCAAGTCCTCATTCTCTGGTTTCACCACTTATTCTGATGCTGACATGTAGGGATGGCAACAGATCAGATCTGGATCGGATCCTACTAGATCCAGATCCGGATCCATTTTTCATACCTGAATCCAGATCTGGATCCGTTTTTCATACCTGAATCCAGATCCATCGGGTTCATAAAAATCATATCCAAATCCGGATCCATCGGATCCGCCGGGTCCACGGATCGGATCTGGATCCACATGTAAAAAGTTTTGCCTTGCTAAAAATGTAACCTTGATAAGATTTTTTTTTGGAACTGACAAACGATTTTTACTTAGCTAACAGTTTACTGTGTTTCAATTTTGAAATGTTCATATGATATATTTTGTTCGTTGTCTCGTTTTGATTGTGAGCTATTAATTGAAAATGTTGGACAATGACAATAGTTGTGGAAAATGCTGACTAGTATTTCCACAATGCAGAACTTGCATGTGCTTGGAATCTTCACAAATAAAGTGAATATAATTTTAACTACTTGTCTATGAAGATGTTAGTCATTCACTAATATAACATTGATTTTATTATCGAAGTTACCTATTTATTTTTTGATTTTTGAGTTAATGCGGGGATAAATTAAACTTGCAAGGATGTGCTTAGCAATTTTAAGAAAATACTTATAAAATTACATTCTAGGTTATGAATATATTTAATAAAAAATGGATCCACGGGTCGGATCTGGATCGGATACGGATCTCAAATACAAGATCCAAATCCAGATCCGATCCGTCAGAAACGGATCCGGGTCCGATCCGGATCCGTCGGGTCCAAATTTTAAAAATCCATATCCTATAAAACGGATCTGGATCCACCGGATCCAGGATCCACTGCCATCTCTACTGACATGGGTGGATGTCCGGGCACTCGTCGATCCACGTCGGGTTACTGCGTATTCCTCGGAGATAACTTGTTTTCTTGGTCTTCTAAAAGACAACCTACTCTGTATCGATCCACTGCCGAAGCTGAGTACAGAAGAGTATCAAATATTGTTTCTGAGTCTTGTTGCTACATTGGTATACTATTATAATGTAAGTGCGATATATCTTTCTGTCAATCTCATTCAACATCAGCGCACTAAACACATTGAAATGGATATTCACTTTGTACGTGAAAAAGTTGCCCGTGGACAAGTTCGTGCCCTTCATGTTCCTTCCCGATATAAGTTTACTAAAGGACTTCTGTGCATACTCTTTGATGATTTCCGAGCCAGTCTTAGCGTACGAGAACCTCCCGCTTCAACTGCAGGGATGTGATAGAATATTCCCGTATCTTTTATATTTGGTTAATTTATATTCTGATTGTAATTAGATAGATTAGTTACCTAGTTTGTAGCTATGTAAATAATCATGTAACATTATATATTTTACAAAATAATCAATAAAAAGAAATAAACATATTTCTTTAGTGGTAAACAAAATAACAAGAAGAAGGTAGTGTCATTGATTAAGTAAAACAAAAGCCCAATATGCGAAGCTAAAATAGACAAGTCTAACAATTGAAATATTATAAGTGATGATAAGTCGAATTACAACACATAAGCAAAATCATGTAATACATAACTAAATTTGCAAGAATTGGTATTGCATAGTCTTGAGCAAAACTGTTGGGAGATTTTTGCTCTATGGTACTTTATAATGCAGTACAGGAAGTATATTACTATTACAAGTATTCGAAAGGATAAACAAAGATTAAATAATTCAACTAGAAATCTGAAAATTACAATAGAACCACAAAACTGAAATTACAATTTTGTTGAAGACGGAAAAATGGAAACTGTTTTTGCTGAGTCGAGTGTGGCACTCTGTCCTTAAGACAATATTGCCCCGTATGTATCCTTTATACGTCCTGGACAATTTGTCTCCAAAGATAAAACAACAATGGAATCCTTGAGCAAAGGAAACTCAAGAGCTACCGTGAAGAATATTGAGTAACGAAATGATGCTTGGAAGTTGTAGGAAGAAAACTGTTTTGGTTGTGTAATTTCGTGCACTGTTCTTAGTGTTATTCTTAGTACTCAACAATGGTGTAAGGGAGTGTTTATATAGGTGAGGGAGGGGCTGAAAACTGCCTCCATAATAGCCAAATAATGGCCATTATGGAGGTAGTAAAGCCACCACATAAATGGTGAAAGACCAACGAATTTGGCCATTATAGGAGGAGTAATTCAGCCAAAATAAATGGCTGAATTGAGTGCTTGGCGTTTCTGCTTTGACTGTCCAAATTCTGACGTTCTGGAAACTTCAGGGGCCAAACTGTACATCTTGAAACTTCAGGGACCAAACTGTACATCTGAAAGAATTCTGGTCCGAACTGTACATCTGGAAACTTCTGGGATCAAACTGTACTTCTGGCAAAGTTCTCTGGCCCAAAAAGATAATATCAGAAGACCCACAGCCCACAGCCCAAGAACCCGAGAACCCGAGAACCCAGAACCCGGAACCTGAAACTCGGAACCGGAACCGGACCGGACCGAACGGGACGGGCGGGCGGCGGCGGCACGCGTGTGGTCTTTCCTCGAACAGAAGCACATCTAGGTCCTCCCTCCTTTAAACACATGGGATACCCCTTGGGGTCCCAAACCCCAAACCAATTTCGGGTCTTATAAACACAACAATTCTTTTTTTCTCTACCGATGAGGGAGGATTGAACACAATACCACACTTTCCATGCCTCAAACACCTTACTTCATGAACCAATATCTCTTTCATTTCTCAATGAAATTTGACGATTCTTGGCCCTACGGTTATCTACGTACTTAGTAGATCATGCATGTGTGAAGAACCAAATTCTCCAATATGCGTAACACTAGTGTTTAAGCCGTTAAAGTTGGTTGGTATCAACTCCCGCCAAAGGCTAATTTCCAACAATCCCCTCTTGAAAGAGATTTTGGCGCACTCACATGGTGTCTTTTCATTTCCAGCAATATTTCAGCGGACCAATGTTGCATAAAGAGAGGTAGCCTCAACTTTGAACATTCCATAGTTGAATACCATCGGACTTACTTACTGCGCGGTGAACGTGAGGTCTTGAACCGTCAGTGTTTAGTGTAAGCCAAGTCAATAGTACCAACACAACAAATTCCCTTACTCTCTTCTTCGTAATGTTTTGTCCGTTTTGGCCATGGATAACATCTTGGATTCTTAAGTGCGTTCATTTTGAGGCGGCCCGTCCTCACACTTAAATAGGTGGTCTCCTACAAGGTATCCTGCTATACCCCACTTCACAAGTGTTATGAACCATTAAAAGTTTTCCAAAGACCTAACCTCAACTGTTGAGGAGCATTACAGGTTTTGAAAACTTAACCTTTACCCATACTGCAGATAGCACTTAACGTCTATCGCGGGAACGGCTTTGGATTTGGTGTTTCTTTTCGAAATCACTATCCGAAGTGCTCATGCTTCCACCGAAGCGATCAACCGAACCTTTACAACTTAGTTTTCCCATTGAACCAAATTACTGGGATCTCCAGTTCGTAAGGTTGGGTTTCCACTGTATTGGTCCGTATATTTTGGGTTTTAAGCCCATTCCCCTAGACATGCAGAGCGTTTGATCTCTGGGTAGTCCCTTAGTTTGTAAACAAGGAAGTGACACCCGTGATGATCAACTGCCATACGGTCTTATGTCTCCGACAGATCCTGACAGATATGTCCAGACGCCGTCATCCGTGTCCTTCCTGAAGCCGATCGGCTAGCCACAGTGTATAACTGCTGAAGGCACGGGTTTCTCCCAATAAGGGACGTCCTCTAAGGAGCCGTGAAGTTACTCAACTTCTTTCATGCTTTGTATAACGCGATAAACTCCGATTCCATCATGAATCGGCCGATGCAAGTTTGCTTAGAGGATTTTATAAGAACCACCATACACATTTACTTGTGGCTTTGGTGTTCTTCAGATCTGATGTCCAGTTTGCATCACAGTGTTCTCTCAGAACCGCTGGACATCCAGAATACTATAATCTGTAGATAGGCAAATAATTCAGATATCGTCATATCCGACTTAACGCCTTTCTATTAATCAAGTATTGAAATCATCAGTGAACATTAGTTCAACTAATATGTTTGTAGGACGATACCAGGTCGGTTGTATTGTGTACAATACATTGAACTACACATGACCTGTGCATATCGATCCTTGTCTATGGGTGCACCATGATTCCAATCAGTTCTATGATTCATATCCATTGGTGGCTTCAACGAGACCGTCACTATTGACCAGTCCGTTAGATGTCTTAGAAATCCAATTCCTAAGATGTCATCTGGTGATACCCATATCTTTCATATCGAGACTTTGTTTCAATATGATTTTCACTCTCACCCGTTGGTTTTCCAACTGTTGGCTTTCTAACTTCAGAGCCAATGTTTCTGTGGTCAGATTTATTGTTTCTGTTTTATCTGAAACTTTCAGAACTAAAATGTAAACATTTCAGGGACCAAAATGAAAGTTCAGGAAGAAGCCCAACAGTCCGGCAAACTAACTCTGATTCTCTTCTTCCAACTCTCCGGTTGGGAAGGCTAGTTCAACATCCATGCCACGCAAGACTACAATGGCCCTGGATGTTAAGCTACTCACAGGGGAGCACATTTTACAACCCAAAGGTTATTTTCCCGGAGGAAGATTAACCATTACACAAGTATGGTTCTATATATGGAATTTATTTCTCCCTTTAGCTTCTTTCCAAAGCAGCGCTTTTGGAGATAACAATTATTTGTTAATTATCCATGGTTCGTTCTCAACCATACAAGCTATAAGGACTGGAACAAGTCTTTGTCCCCTCTTTGCTCCGTCTTGGTTCAACATCTAGAATCCCTGAGTTCTGCAGATCTGAAATATTAAGTTCCGGATAGACAATAACTTTCGAGTCCTGAAGATACGGAACGTCTAGTTCCGGACAGTCAGGCCCTCGCGGGTTCTTGTTAACCTTGAGCAATTACTCCTTTTTCCTTTTCCAAGGAAAGTTATCTCCAAAGAATTCAGTATTCTTTGACGCCAAGAGGCGATCAACACTACTGTTATTTGCAGATCCAGTGGATATGCAATCTACAGTCTTAGGTCGAACTTGACCTGTTTCGGTAGTCCATCTTTTACCAAGCTACCCCACATAATTTGGGCGTATGACTTTGCGCTTGGCTAACACCGTTGGACTGAGGTGAGTAATGAATAGTCGTTTAATGAACGATGCTTCACATTCTCCCCCTCTATCGCTATGAATTTCGCAATCCATAGGCTTAGTTGATTTCCAACTTCTGCTTTGTAGCGCTTGTCCGCTTCAACAACTTCATCTTTGCGGGTCAACAAACAAAGGATTTCATACGTTGTACCATCATCAATGAAGATCACAAAGTACTTGTCTCCCCCCTCTATTCTGTATAAACTTCAAATCACCCAAGTAGGTATGACTAAGTTCTAGAGGAGCGGTGCTTCTTTCGCTATTCCCTTGATGGAATTTGGAAAGGTGATTTTGCCTCTTCGCCTACCTCACATTCATTTTGAGGGTTTATTTCGAAAGAAGGCAACAATCTCAACTTCGCTAGCTTTTGAATAACTTGCTATTTAACGTGTCTTAATCTATGATGGCATAGATGCACGGATTACAAATATATCATTCATTCGGCTACAGACATACTGTACCATTCTTAGTTATTACGGACCTGTTGGAGTAGTCTCAAACCAGCTTGACCAACAGCGCCCCTTAAACCAAGTTAGGAACATGTAACACCTCTTTTTAGAGTGATCTCATTCCTTGAAGTCCTATTGAGGACTACCTCTCCAGCCCCTTTGATTTTAGAGGTGGTGTTGCTTCACATGAACAACCTCTTGCCCGTGGTTAGGGCGTAACCGGATCATCTGTGATCTCGATACTCGGGCCCACTCCAGTTGCTTTGGCAGACTGAGTGTCCAATTTCTTTACTGCCTTTCTTTAGACCTTCAGATCATTTAGGACCTGGAAACTCTGGCCCACCTTACTAGGTGTCCATTACTTTTCCAATGAAATGAATTCTGGCCCCACTCTAGTCGCCCGGAGGCTTTGTATGACTAAGTGTCCCATATCATCATATCAAAGGAATTTTGGCCCAGTCCAGTCGCCCGGAGGCTTTGTATGACTGAGTATCCAATATCATCCTATGAAGGATCTTCTGCCAAATAATATGACAGGCTCAACGTCATTAACTTTTAGACTTCTTCCGTTATGATTGGTGCCCAGATAATTCTTTGCGCTTACTTAAAAGTGGTAACAGTTTTCGCACAGTTAGTGGATCTCTCTCCATCGTATGTGCGAACATACTTTACACACTTTTAATCAATATACTTAAAAGAACGGATCTTTTTAAGTCGTTTACAAAATCCAATCTTTAAACGGGAAAGAAGATGGGATTAAACTTCTGATTTTTAAAGCGTAAGGAATATAAATTCTTTTCATATTCCTCCTTACTTTAATCCATTTTTAATCAGACCTCATTTAATCTTTATTCTTGACAAGTAAGAAAAATACTTATCATTTAATCTTTATTCTTGACAAGTAAGAAAAATACTTATCCCAATTTCGGATTCTGGCTCATTTCAGTCACTTCATCAGACTGAGTGTCCATTTCCTTCTCACCATTATTCGGATCTTTTGTCTGTGACAGATATAGGCCTTCTGCTGCAAGATAGAATAACATCTTCAGTCTTCTCCTCTTGTCCCAGTTGACATCCTCAGGCTCTCGAGAGTGTTTGTTTCCACCAGTCTTGGTAGCGGTGACACCATGAATACGTTCATCATCGTCACTCTCTTCTACCAGAAAACCATTGCCATATCCAGATTTGGTCACACAATTTTTGACCGACATCTTTCGAACACTAATAGTAATACAATACAAATATTGTCTTAAGATGTTGGGAGATTTTTTCTCTATGGTACTTTATAATGCGGTACGGGAAGTATATTACTATTACAAGTATTCGAAAGGATAAACAAAGATTAAATAATTCAACTAGAAATCTGAAAATTACAATAGAACCACAAAACTGAAATTACAATTTTGGTGAAGACGGAAAAATGGAAACTGTTTTTGCTGAGTCGAGTGTGGCACTCAGTCCTTAAGACAATATTGCCCCGTATGTATCCTTTATACGTCCTGGACAATTTGTCTCCAAGATAAAACAACAATGGAACCCTTGAGCAAAGGAAACTCAAGAGCTACCGTGAAGAATATTGAGTAACGAAATGATGCTTGGAAGTTGTAGGAAGAAAACTGTTTTGGTTGTGTAATTTCGTGCACTATTCTTAGTGTTATTCTTAGTGCTCAACAATGGTGTAAGGGGGTGTTTATATAGGTGAGGGAGGGGCTGAAAACTGCCTCCATAATAGCCAAATAATGATCATTATGGAGGTAGTAAAGCCACCACATAAATGGTGAAAGACCAACGAATTTGGCCATTATAGGAGGAGTAATTCAGCCAAAATAAATGGCTGAATTGAGTGATTGGCGTTTCTGCTTTGACTGTCCAAATTCTGACGTTTTGGAAACTTCAGGGGCCAAACTGTACATCTGAAAGAATTCTGGTCCGAACTGTACATCTGGAAACTTCTGGGATCAAACTCGTACTTCGGCAAAGTTCTCTGGCCCAAAAAGATAATATCAGAAGACCCACAGCCCACAGCCCACAGCCCACAGCCCACGAACCCGAGAACCCAGAACCCGGAACCCGGAACTCGGAACCGGAACCGGAACCGGACCGGACGGGCGGGCGGCGGCGGCGCGCGTGTGGTCTTTCCTCGAACCGAAGCACATCTAGGTCCTCCCTCCTTTAAACACATGGGATACCCCTTGGGGTCCCAAACCCCAAACCAATTTCGAGTCTTATATACACAACAATTCTTTTTTCCTCTACCGATGAGGGAGAATTGAACACAATACCACACTTTCCATGCTTCAAACACCTTACTTCGTGAACCAATATCTCTTTCATTTCTCAATAAAATTTGACGATTCTTGGCCCTACGGTTATCTACGTACTTAGTAGATCATGCATGTGTGAAGAACCGAATTCTCCAATATGCGTAACACTAGTGTTAAAGCCGTTAAAGTTGGTCGGTCGCAACTCCCGCCAAAGGCTAATTTCCAACAAAAACTAAAGAGAAAAGGTATAAAAGTCTCAACTAGTACAGAGCTCAACAATGAAAATGCAATAACATAAGAGTAGAAAATATGCCGTGGCCATTGCGGTAGAAGGCAAGTGGCTCACCACTTAACTGGAACTCAGTCACGAACTGGACTAATACTCAGGTTCGATACATGCACAAAAGTGCAGTATCATAAATATGAAATTCAATGTGCACCTAATAAACCTCATTGACTACTTTCTACCCGACCAAGCTGGTAGAGAAGGTTGGACCAATCAAGAGAGGGAGAAAGGCTTCCAACGGACTGGGGTGGGTGGAGGCGGGGAAGTCAGGTAAAGCTGTATTTTCCGAAGCAAGATTAGACCAGAATCAATAGAAAGTTATCATGTAAGGAACTTAGAAATTTCACCATGTAGGAGAAGAAAGATTAAGCCAATCAATAATGTCAAGTATAAGGCACAAAATACTATAGAAGCCTTTTGGAAATTCAATACAATACAAGTAATCATGTAGTAATATTTTTATCGCATATTCCAATCACATTTTGATTATTCAAAAATCACAAATCCACAATATTGACTTGGCAGGACTGTTTTTGCCCTGAATTCTGTTCTCTGCCATTTTATCGGCTGATGAAATATCGGGAGACAAATTGATTCATTAACTTAAGCGATTTAGGCTGGAAAGGGAACTCTAATTTTCAGCAATTGGTTCCCCAACTACTCCAGAAAGCGTTAGGACGGTGGTATGAGTAAACTAAAAGGTAAGAAACATGAATGCAGCTGAGTACAATAACGTAAATGATAAAGATAAAAGTAAATTATAAAGACAGATAAAAATCGAGGGCTAGGAGTAAATTCAGCTCTGGAGCAGTTCGACTATCACTGAATTCGACTAAACACTTAAATTATTTTTGAATGTTAACAATTGCCCCTACATTAACTCGAGTGTGACTATTGAGTTGATGTATCCGAAAGTAGCCATCATTTCAGTCTAACAGTCGCGCATGTCACTTCAATCGTCTTGTCTCCAGTGCATGCAATGATGATTACTTTTGGATTGGGTTTCCCCTTTAACAGAGGTATCTTTATTACCATGAAATCGGTTCCATTGTTTTCCAACCATGCATTCGAAGAGGTAGCCATGATTTCCGCCGCGCATCAAAATTCTACTTAAGAAGAAACATCTTTCCGAGAATTTTTCACTTGATCTTACAGCCATCTCCGACTTCTTCCCTTCTGCATAAAAAACCCTAATCTCTGCCTTTTTCTTACTCAGATATCATGGCTTCTTCTTCCTTTTCTCAGAAGATATATGGACCACTCTAGCCGATAAATACCTAACCAATGCCTTGGTCCTTGTTGATGAACAATTGGTTCTGGATCTATATGGTAGGCCGGAACAAGGCGACATTCTTTTATCTCAACATCTTAGCCCGGTGACCTATGACCTTCCCCTTACCTGTGATTGGTTCACTGCCGATCGCTGTCCGGCTAACCTACGCACCTGGCTGACCAAGGTTGCCAACTATTCTGCTTGGGTGGACAGGGTCGGGTCGGCCAAAGGAACCGAGTGGAGGCATATGAGTATTTACGACGCCATTGTACTATCGGGGTCTAATATCTCCTGCAATATCAGCCTCATATATGCATTTTTTGGTTATTGGTCGACTACCGCCAATGCTTTTGTTTTTCCCTGGGGGATGACTCCCACCCGTCTTGATGTAACAAAGATACTAAGCCTTCCGATACTGGGAGCCGAAGCGCCTACCCTGAGTGAAATCAAAGTTCCCGACTTAGGGATTGTTGTTTCGAAAAATTCTTCCAGTTATGGTTCTTTTATGACCGCTAACCGCCGAAGTTCGCCTCTTCCGGTCGATGATGCTGAGTATCATGCTTTTCTGCTCTATTGGTTTAGCCGTTACTTCATCTTTACGGGCTCTTGTGCAATTGTTAAGGAGTTGGATATTTATGTGGCTTTG
Source organism: Anisodus tanguticus (assembly GCA_034509755.1). Taxonomy (NCBI): domain Eukaryota; kingdom Viridiplantae; phylum Streptophyta; class Magnoliopsida; order Solanales; family Solanaceae; genus Anisodus; species Anisodus tanguticus. The sequence goes on along the minus strand of CM067561.1, from coordinate 19,309,215 downwards.
GCCGTTTCAGGGGAAGATGACAGTTGGGCATCCCTCTTCCTTGCCTATTTGTACATGGCTTTAGGCTATGCTCAAGCTAGGTTAAGGGAATCTGGATACTTTGGATGGTCCTCTGTGGTTCCTTCAGTTGTATCGACCCCAAATCGAAGGGTCTGCTATTGTGACCAGGTGTTGACACCCAATTTTGTCCCATCTTTTTTGATTTTATTTACAATTTTAAATATTTTTGACACCTCAAAACAATTTTAAAATATAGGCTTATATATATATATATATATATTTGCATTTTTTACTGTCATTTGCATTTTAATATCACAATCATACTTTTAATATAATATTATATGTTATTTTATTTTTTTCACATAACGGCATCGCATTTTATTTATTTATTTAATTTATTTTTTAGCACCAAGTATTTCACAAATATTATATTTTTTTTTATCATATTGTTATTTTTACAATTTATAAATTTTGCAAAACTTTCTTTTTATATAATAAACCCCTTTTTTATATTTTTATATTTTAAATTCATAACCTATTTATTTCCCAACTCAACATAAACACCCATTTTAAAAGGGGCAGCCCATTAGGCCACCCCCATTTTAACTCAGACCAATCGGCCACCACCCATTTTCGGACCCATCCAACGCCCAACCGAAAAGGCCCAAGTCGGCCCACAACCCCAAGCCCAATCCCTTCTTTTATTTCCCCCCTTTTAACCCCTAACCCTAAAAAAACCCAAAAACCAAAATCAACCCAAAATCTGTCACCTCACCCCACCAACCCTGACACAGCCCCATACCCGCCGACACCCTCACTGCCACCACCAACGCCTGTCGTCCTGACACCACCGAACCCTACCCCGTCACTTCACACCTACCCTATCCCCTAAAATCCGTCTCAAAAATCAGACTTTGCCTCTTTAATTTCGAAATTCAAACACTTGAACGTTAGGGGAAATCCATCTATAAAAATCCCCCCTTGTTCTTCATTTTGAGGACGGTCGGAGCCTGTTTTTTCGTGGGTCCGAAAGGTCGAAAACAAGAAATCGAAAAAGGGTTTTGAGGGTCTTTTTTTGGAGGTCCAAAAGTAGAAAAATCGAGGGTTTTGGTGTCGGGTTCGAGTCCAAAAAGTCAGTTTTTGGTGTCGGGTTCGTCGAGGGCTGTTTCGGGTATGTTTCAGTTTCGGGTTAAACCAGAAGTTGAATGGTTATGCATTCTTGAGCACATGAAGTATGAAGTAATTTTCTTCCTCGACTTAGTTTTATGTTATTTCTGCAGTTCTGTATGTTTTAAAATTCGTGTAGATTGATCTTTAGTTTCAGTTTTGTTATATGTTTAGTCTGCTTTCTCCAAATTCTTTATGTGTGTTAAGCATGAGCTAGGTATCCAATCACCTTTTAACTTTCTTGTTCTGCCTGGGTGAATATGACCAAAGATATGTTTTGGCTAAGCTTTTGAGACCTGAAACATGTAGCATGTGCTAAGTTTGTTTTGACATATATCACTCGACCTGCATAAGTGACTCGAGACTGATCAATGTGCTCTTTGTAACTTTAACATTCTTTGGATTATGTTAAGTAAGAAGATTAGATGTTATGTAGAGTTATACTAATTCAATGAGTATTCTTTATTTCAAGTTCAAAACACTGTTAATGGGATCCTTGCTAAGCCTGTGACTATCAGCTCTCTCTTAAGTGAATGAAATCAGGTTGCGACGAGCTCGAATCTATTGTGAAGAAGAACCCCCTAATTTGCTGTTCATTTGAGAGATAAGGATAAATGGGGGAAATTTAAGTCCCGATGACTGCATCTTTAATTCGACCTTTTCTCTAAGACCTTAAATTGCACTAGTTATCTGAAATGGCTTCACGCTTTTACGGTTATGCTACTGTGAGACGCTGTGTGTTTAAACATGTTAAAACATTAATTTAGATAAATAATCACTGTCAAATTGAGTCATTACAAATTTTCAACTGATACAAAACGCATTAGGAGTTAAATCTCGTGTTATTCAAGTTAAGTGCTAAACTTATATTAGAAATCACATTTTAAATTATGTGTGACTTCGGTATGCCTCTTTTAAATTCATAAAAATTGTAAAATATTCTTACTTGACTTTAGTTGATACTAGAAAAATGAGGGTTAAATTTATTCGAAAACAGCTGAAGCATGTTAATAAGTTTCTGTCTTGTTTTAGACTAAAGGGGCGAGTATGCTTTTGCCTCCCGCTTTTTTTTTTTTTACCTACAAAATGTTTCCAAGCCGGTGTGGTTCCAACTTGTTCATCGTGATCCGATTTGATAGGCTGCCCTCAGAAAGGAAAGAGTTTACCGACCACATAACAATTCATTCTTGTGTGTAGTGCTTGGGCCCATGTCTCCCGAATAATCATAGTACGGCCGCTCATCTAATATAAAATCAATGAGTAACAACTATTCTTCGGTAGTGTTCTTGGCTGAATTTTTTTATTATATTGCTTTGCGTTGTGGCATCAGTATATGGATGGTGGTAATCCCTTTTGATTGCCTAATCTTCAGCTGGATGTTTGATAACAAGTTCTCAAATTCATTTGTTGTTTTGTTGGCATCCTTATTCTTCTGGAAGTCATCTTGTAGAAACTGTCGTGTAGTTTTAAATGAATTGATACACTTGAATAAACTACTTTTCTCCATTCTTTGGGCTGTTCCTTTTGAATACGGTGGTTGTACCTAAGGCCTCACTATTGCTGTTACATTTTGGGATTTGGGTTCTAAAGAACGAGCCACATCTGGTATATCTTTGCTTCTCTTTTGAGAATAGTTGCGCACATTGAGATCCCGTTGCTCCTCGTTATTTTGAATGATGAATAGATAATACATTAAAGTTACTTGTTGCCCTTTTGAGTTTCTTTGTCCGGAAAATATGAGTTGGTACTATATTTGATAAGGTGAATTACTACTATGTTTCATGCCAAATGTTGTGCTTAGTTGCAGCTCTTTTATGAATTATTTTGCTGCATTTTTGGTCATTGTCGTTGCCTTTACAAGGCTGTTTGGGATGTACTTTAAAGCTACCTTCTTGTTGTCATCTTGCTTGTTGTTTCTTTCTACACCGTACGGCTAATTGCTATTGCCTTCGGGAAGGCCATGAACTGCAACATATTTGACTACTTTGTTGGGAACAGTACCATTTGTATTAATAGTTGCAGCTCCTTGATGCTTTACTTTGAACCATTTCATTATAAGCACAGGTCATATGTTGAACCATTGGTGCACTATGGGGGAAAATACCTACTGTCTTGCTAAAGAATATGCACTACATTTGACATGGTTCAAATGACCCTTTGAATCGTTGTCTCCGGGAAAGCTTTAATGCTATCCTTGCTAATCATTTGTTTGTTGTTGTCCGCCGTTACTTGAGGTGACGTTTGATGCCATTTGTGTTGGCTGTTTGGTGCTACTTGTTATTATGGCTTGGATGTTATTTGTGGCTTCATCTCTGAGATAGTAAGGTTACACATATGGGACCAATTTGCTATTGATGTTGAGGTTGAAAATGTCACATTCTTGAGAGATGTTTGAGGCAAAATAGTTGCCGCTACATGTATAACAAGCTGCAGGTTGTTTTCCTTCTCTGATAAGGTTCAGATATTACACTTGAAAAGGAAACATTCTTGTGTTTGTTACTTCGATTCAGTTGTTGTGCTCAACTGGTACATTTGAAATGAAACAGATCCTGCCCTTTCCGATATTTTACTGATTTGAATATGATACTACACTTTGGCCGATGAAAAAATATCCGTCGATTTTTGAGGCCTCCACAGTTGTAAAGACGGAAAATAAAACTTCTGGGCAAGGATGAAACTTAAATCTTTTTCACCCAAGAGACCAACATGTTCGGTAGGCAAGGCAACTAAAATGACCGAGTCATATGTTCGCAGCCACGACGAGATTGGAATGATCTTTTCAAAATGTAAGTCTGAGCCCTCCGCAATCAAAACATTTAATGTTTTGGATATGGATCCGAAGTTTATTTATATTCAACTTTTTTTTCTAACCGTTTGTTCTTGACAGCTTGCAAGACATATCTATGAAAGTCAAAGAAGGCAAATACCCTCGGAGATTATTTATTTTTGTTATTTTTACTTTCTTTAATTCAGCTTTATTTCATTCTGTATTGTACTCGTGATATTATTGAAATGTTTAGAATAGGTAGACATAGAATTAATTAATAGGGTAGTCTAAAATTGGAAATCCATCGCTAGTTTATTTATTTTTAGGCTTGGTTAGTTTTTAAAATTGTATATCGCTACTTTATCTATTTTTAGGCTCGTCGCCCATAATAATTACCTTGTATATATTTTTATCAATTTTCATTTAAATGCATACTTATATTTTTTTTTAGCTTTACATGTATATTAATGCCATACAAATGTATACTTGTACAAAATGCATCATTTTATTAACATCTTGCAACATTATTTTTTGTATTTGTAAAAGTATGCATTTTTCTTAGCATAACAATTAACTTGAATTTGATCGGATAATTGTAAGTTAGCAGATCTTAAAGGATGTCTAACTCCTTCTCTTTAGGATAATAAAGAACCATTACCTAGAATTTCAATAGTTTTGTAGATCATAAAATCAAATTTATTTTGCAGCTTTTAGTTAACATTCAGGTGCCCTAATATTCACCTTAGAATAATTAGGAGGTGATTCCTCAAGCAAACATTTTAAATCAAAACCAGAGGGAATTGAAGGGTGCGACACCAGTTAGTCGGTATGTGGCTGTTGTTTGCTCGTACATTCCCCAACTCGAAGGGAAATTAGCCTTTTTTTGTGATTAGGCAAACGATTTGTGGCTGTTGAGCATGCCCCAAAATCGATGGGTAATATTTCTTGAAAATGTCTTATCCTTTTCATTTCTTTTCCATGCATGTTTATTGCTTAATCCATATTGTCGTTAACCCGTGGGTTCGCTACGAAGGGTCCTTTCCTAGTTTGGTGATCTTTTACAGATTTAACGATCTTTCATTTCAATCGGTGGGATGATTTTTCAAACTAAGTCACCTTCGGCAAACCTCTTTAGGCTTTATATGTTTTTTCGTATGCTTTGATCATTTTACGTTTACCGACTTTGACTATTTCTATGATTGTCAATTGATTTTTATCCAACTAACCCAACCCTATTAGCATGGCCTGATGATATTCTTCCAAACTTAGAAAATTTGGTTTGGCCATTCGTAATGATATTAACTTCTGAGGACAACATTGTATTTTGGCCACAGATTTAGCTGATAGGATGTCATCCCCATAGCTGTAGATTTGGAGTTTCTGATTGCTCATTTCATTTAAGATTTGTCTTTGTAAAATTAGTTTATTCAAACTTTGCACAAACATACACAACACGGGGTATTAAATAACACTCGAGTTTTGTACAAGCGTAGAACAAAGACAAACAAATCTAGGCGTAAAACTCCTATCGGCAGCTCAAATGTTGTTGGCCTCCCGATTTGGTTTTCTGTTGTGGTTCCCCATTTGTGACGCCTCGACTATCCTTGACTCAGAACATAGGGCGGTTAGCCGATGCTACAGGTCACGTATAATTCGGGTTAACTTAACCATTTAAATCCTCTAAGGTAAGCTGTTGTTCGACTAATTGTTTTATTTCAAACCCCCGCGAGGTAAGATTATACTACTTTGTGACGGCTATGGGAGGACATTGGGTGAATAGAGGACAACCTCTACGTTCGTCGGAGCGGGTTATCATCTTTTGAGACGATTTCTATCTTGTCTCTTTCCCAAAAGATTTTGGTGCATGGTAGAAGGAAGACACCGACTGGTGTGAATCCAGTCCCTGCCTAGCAGAATGGCTTGCTATCTATTACAAAAAAGTCAGACCTGACTGTCTTAGGACCTACAGTGATTTCTGCTACTAGAATCCCCAATGCTTTAGAAGCTTCTCCCATAAAGCTAGCCATTTTCATGTTAGTTGGGATGAGATCCTCCTTTGTTTTGTTAAGATCCCTCAAGGTAAGAAGAGGTATCACATTCAGCACAATCCCATTGTCGATAAATAACCAACTAATAATTTTGATGTTAATGTAAGCCTTGACATAAATGGGTTTGAGGTGTTTAACCATATCTTCTGTAGGTGCACCAAATACGGTGCTCAAAGTGTCCTTAGCCGGGATATCGACTATTATTTCCCATTCTGCGTCTTCTACGCTAACATCACCTTCTAGGCTATCTAGCGTGGAGCGGCTGGCCTAGAACTCACACGGGATTAGGCTGACCATTTTTATGTCTGCCCACATCTCATTAACTAGGTCACGGGCTAAATACATCAAGGATGGAGTCCCTTCTTTTATCTAATTCGGCTGACCAGAAGCTCATGTCTTCCATTTCCTGAAGACAAATGGGGATCGACTGGGGATCCTCTGACTGAATCCTCTGCACAATCTATGGGATTGCCTCGGTTAAAGGACCATCCGGGGCCACGTTCCCTTACTAGGGTTCCTTTGTCGGGTTGTTGGTAGGCTGTTCATTCAGCTTTGATTGACCCGATGTCTCTCCTTCAAGTGACATTGCACCTGAAGCAGCTGAGCTGAATGCCCGCTCTATAGCCTCGACTACGACAGACTCAGAAATCTCCTGATTTTTGGTTGCCTTGGTGTTGGAAATTAGATGCAATGTCTGTTGCATCTTACACAAGGCCTTGGCATGTTGCATCCTTATTTTTTGAGTCTTGAATGCGACTCTCGGTGGTGCCTCTTTCTTTTCGGGGTCTCGTCCGGTCCTCATTTCTCGCCGTGATATGTAAAGACGAAACACCCTCATTTACGTTAAACTCGACCACCCTCTGTTTGGTTTTAGGGAGTGGGTCTTCATCTATTCGAGGCATGCTCGGCTTCCGATTGGTTGACATCTGTACTTGCTCCCAGGCCTATGCCTGGCGCCGATAGGGACCCTTCTGAACCTTATGGTTTGTTCCTGAAGTTCTCGTTCAACGTCCCTCGAGTATTTATGGAGGCCATGAAAACTGCTCCTAGCTGGCTACCTGTCATCACGAATGTCATGTATGCTGCCTAATCGGTTGAACACAAAGGTCCTTATGGCCTTCTCCCATTTGGTAGGTTTCTTTGGGACCCACACCATTTTCATCGGTTGTTTCCCTTTGGTGTCCCTTGACTCTTCATATTTAGCAAAAGATACCATAGATATTGGTACCGCGGGAAAGGGGTCGGTATCAATGGATATTTTAGCCATACTCTTGTTGGCTAGCTTGAACCTCCCCTCTTTGATGCCCTTTTGGATCGCCTTTCTGAAGACCACACAATTAGAAGTAGAGTGATTGTATGAATTATGCCACTTGTAGTACTTCTTATATTTGAGTTCCTCGGCAGGGGGAATCCTATGACCATTAAGCAGCCGAATCTGCTTACCTTTGAGCAGATGATTAAAGATCTAATCTGCCTTCGTGATGTCAAACGAGTAACCAACCTTGTCATCGGATGAACTCATCTCTTTGTCTTTTACGGCTTTCAAGGCTGGGCAAGAGTAAACCTTACCCCTAACAATCTCAGCCACCATTGCGTCTGCCTTGCAGTCGGCTGCTTCTGAGTCGAACTCATCCGCTTCAATGATGGATACCAAGTGAGAGCCTCAATTTCGGCAGGCTTTTCTCCGCTCCTTCTCCTAGACATACTACTCTATTTGGCTAGCCATTTCGGCTAATAGGCTCAGGTTAGAGCAGAATTGTCCTACCAACTTCTCCTTTAACTGAGGGTGCATGTTGTTGATTATCATGTGGGCACATTCAGACTCGGGGAAATGTAAGGTGCATTACCCAACCTTCTTTCTAAATCTCTCGATAAAATCGGCAGCCGATTCATCGACCTGCTACTTGATATTCATTAGATCAGTCACGGTAACCTGATGTTGGGTCCAATAGAACCTATCATGGAAGCAACCCTCCATGTCAGCCCAGCTCTATACGGAATCAGGAGCCAAAGAGGAGTACCATGCGAATGTCGTTCCTATTAGAGAGAGAGGGAATATCTGCAACTTGTGATACTCATTCTGGGCCAGCCTCGCCGCATTGGGCAGTAAATCTACCGATATGTTCGATAGTGGATTTACCGTCGTCGCTAGAGAAGATGACAAACTCCGGTGTTTTGAAGCCCCTCGGCAAATGTGCTATCCGATCTACCAAATCGGGGTAAGGCTTCTTATAAACAGGCATGTCCAAAGTAGAGATGGCAATGGATCTTGGACCCGGTGGATCCAGATCTGTTTTATAGGATATGGATCTTCAAAATTTGGACCCGACGGATCCGGATCGGACCCGAATCCATTTATGACGGATCGGATCTGGATATGGATCTTGTATTTGAGATCCGTATTCGGTCCAGATCCGATCCGTGGATCCAATTTTATTAAATATATCCATAACCTATAATGTAATTTTATAAGTATTTTCTTAATTTTTTTTCATAATTTATGTATTGGGTAAATGGTTGAACCAAGATAAGGCACAAGTCACACAGCCATGTAAATTTGTCTTTGAAGTTTCATTTCTTTTACCTATATGTTCTCTGCAGTTTTTCATATTTTCATTTCTATAAAAAGAAAAAATTATCACTCTTCTTTAAATTTCCATTTCTTGAATTTGCTAGCGGTAAGCTTTAAGTATATGTCTCTCATTTGTTTGATTAGCAAAAAAAAATTGGGAATTTTGATATATGACTGACATTGTTTTATATTGTTTAATGAAGTCAATCAGTAGAACTACAAGTGGAGCATCACTAAAGCCTCCAAAAATTAGCTCAAAGTTGCAACATGTTTGTATCACTAATGAGATCAATTGTCTTTATTTTCTTGTGATGCTAAAACTTTGTTCAGTATTTTGGAAGAATGGTGTCATGTTTGTGTAGGTTGATTGAATGAACTCAATCATTTTTTCAATCAGATTGCGTTTCATTTTGTCATAAAAGTTTCAACATGTGAGAATATTATTCAAGCCAAAAAAATTTACATGTAGATCCAGATCCGATCCGTGGACCAGATGGATCCGGATTTGGATCTGATTTTTATGGACCCGATGGATCTGGATCCAGGTATGAAAAATGGATCTGGATCTTGTAGGATCCGATCCAGATTCGATCTGTTGCCATCCCTAGTCCAAAGGTTTCAGTTGGATGTCGAAATACCTCCGCATGGTATTAGCAATAATTTCCGGGTTTATCAGTTGTGACGTCCCCTGTCGATTCTCGACTAGATTTGGCTGGTAGGCGTTCTACATTAGCGGCCTCCATTCTACACTTTGTTGGACAGGGTTTTGAAGGTTGTAGGTGGTCTGCTGGCCATTACTAATAAGTGGGGTAATGCCACATTGCTGCTATAGCCACCAAAGCCTGCTACCTGAGCTCCAGGAACGGCTAACGGAGCCTGAGGATAAGGTGGAACAATATTTCATGGTTGCTCTCCTCGGACGTCAGACGTTCTTAGAAAATTTACGCTTCCTGGAAGGTATGTATTGGGTAATGGCAATGACTGCTGGAATGGTATTCCACTGTAAACAGCGTCACCAGATAGCCGAGCTAAGTCATAATCAGGGGCCATCGATTGCCAATTCGGCTGGCCAACATTGTTCTCCTGCATCGTAGGGCCGTTCGTAGAAACGTACAACATAACGTGCGACAATCCAAAGTGTTCTAGAGCTTGAACTGGTCTCCGAGCCATGTTAATCTGCCCATACTGCACACTCGCTTGGTCAAGTGGCATATTTTGCCCCCCAAGGTTCGGCGGCGACCACGCAGTGTGCTGGTTTCCAGGCGATTGGGCCTGTGTTCCTAGGTACGCTATTGGCTGCACCTGAGTAAGCACTAGCTGATGCACATGCGGATGAGGAACAACACCGGGAGTCACGGTCTCATGCTGAACAACACCGCTCGTCAGAAGGATGACATAACTAGCCGAACATTCTCCTGGGTACATTCGGTTGGTTTCCATCTCCCTAGCTTGCTGAACCTCATTATGTACCATCAACTTCATAATGTCAGCCAACTGTTTAGAAACTTGGTACATAATATCGTGGATGCCCAAGTTGATATGTTGTCTAATAGAAGACGTGGTCATTATGGTTGGACCTTCAGATTGACTAGATGCTTCCACAACTTGGGTTGATAGAGGAAGTGGAGGGGTATCAACCGATGTAGGCATACTCGAGGAGGATGCTGGTTCGTTGTTCCTTCTGGGATGATTTTGTATAGGATATGGACTGGACTAGGGGTTCATTTTCTTATCGGACCTTAGGTGCATACGCCAAGAATGATCCTGATCGGGAGAATCAAACTTTGCTATTAATTCACCTATGGTCCCACTGGGCGTGCCAAATTTGTTTTCGCCCCAAATTCTGTTCTCTGCCATTTTATCGACTGACGAAATCGGGAGACAAATTAATTCCTTAACTTAAGCGATTTGGGCTTGAAACAGAACTTTAATTTCAAGCAATGAGTTCCCCAACTACTCCAGAAAGCGTTAGGACGGTTGTATGAGTAAACCCTAGAGGTAAGAAACATGAATGTAACTGAGTACAGTAACGTAAATGATAAAGATAAAAGTAAATTATAAAGATAGATAAAAATCGAGTTGTTTGATTGATTGGACGATTTTATATATACAAAGAATGATCCTATTTATAGTACAAAAAAGGAAAAAAATTGTACAACGTTATTCCCCCCCCCCCCCCATGTCAGCCATCAAATAACCCACTAAGTTCAATTGTCGACTATGGGGGAGGTGGTGCCGATTTTCTCGCCTCTACTCCTCTTGCTCGGATAATAACCCTTTCTTTTAGCTGTTGTTGACCGTTATCGCTTTTAGGGGTCTGAAAATCCCTTTGACTTGGTCGTTGAGGCGTCTGTATCTGAGTGGGTCCCGGTCGTACCTCTAACTAACAACTCGGCTAAGATGTCTTAGTAGCCGATGAAGTTCTTGTAGTCGAGGGCTAAGAGTAAATTCGGCTTTGGAGCAGTTCGGCTGTCTGATACGTAAGCATAAAATATTATCTAAAAAACATTTATATATAATATAACAAACACGATAGAAGTGGGGTGAGGGTGGTGGGGATTTGAACTATGGGGGGGCAGGTTGGGGCTAGAGTGTGTTAGAGGGGTGGGAGGAGACAGCATTGTAAAGCAGTGGAATGAGACAATCAAGAAGCTTTGGAGAGCTACCAGCAGCAGTAAGAAGGTTAATCAATATGGAAAAATCTCAAATCCCATAATTGAGAATCAGAACAAGGAAATCACTATAGATTGAAGACTTTTTGGATGCATAAACAGTTTTCTTTTCTGTTTTTACTGCTTAGCACTGGAGCATCATTTAAAACTTGTATTAGTGTTTACTTTGCTGTTTTTGTTTTATATTAATAAAAAGTTATGTTAGGTAATACTAACAGAACATATTTTACTAATCAAAAAAAGGTAGGATTGACTGAGGACTTTCATAAGTGGCGGTTCATCCACTTCCAGAAGATTTCTGAACTTAATTTTTATAACTTATTTGAATGAACTCAATAGGTTAAAATTATGATGCACATACCGTTTTACTAGAAATGATCAAACCATTGGAATGAATCTGAACGACTAAAATCTTGTTTGACCAAATCTTCGATCTAATTATCATCTTTTTAAATTAAAGTTCTCATAGATGGCTTGTGTATAGGATGATAGTCGATAAGTTCTTCCTCGGTTTGTTACTATTTGCACAAAGTATTGATTTAAGAGAGACTGATCTATGAAAGTCCGGCAAGAGACTATGAGTGCACTTGATAAGTCAAATCTATTTGTTTTAGCCATTGAGTTTAACGGCAGCAGAGGTCCAACAGGTTGAAGGAGGACATTTTTAACCTGAAAATTAATATTAAGGACAATTGGAGTTAAATAGGTGAAAGGTGGGCACATTTAAGTCATTTTCAATACGGCAGCAGGTAGAGAGATTTTTTTCCTCTTCAAAACACAAGGAAATGCAGGCATTTGTTTACCCTTTTCTGTTTTAGAATATTTTCCATCATGTGGCGAGAGCAATACCAAACGCAAACTATTATAACCACAGCATTAGATTGAAGCCCCTCGTTTTTTATCTACTTGCATCTATGTTCAAGTATTCACCACACTATCACATGAACAAAATGAACCCTCAGTATGCTCAGCTCATACAATGTGTCGGTTTGGGCTTTCATGAGCGGAGACAGAATAAAGCGACTATAATAAAGGCGTTTACAATCTGTTATTGATTCAACACACTCTTCCCACCAGCTATAGTATTCAGGCAATATAAAAAACTAATTGAAGGCTCTGGAACAGCTAACCTAGAGAAAAATTTACAAGAATTGACAATGCAATTATTCTCCCCTAATTAGTCTAGTAAAACATCCCCACCAACTCGTTCTCTCATTTTCTTTTTGAGACATAATTATTTGGAAATTAAAAGAGAATTAACTGAAAAACAGTCAGATAGCCATTACATATGTACAGAAAACAGCAATCCACTGAACTATATCATCATGAAAAGAATACGTTTTTGTTCTCTTTGCTTACACCCACAACTTCACACGAGTACTCAAAAATGCATTGATAATAGAAGCTTCCTTCCCTCATGCAGGTAAGGCGAAACTTTTTTCTTCCCAGTTTGGAGGGTCCACAACCAAACACATATCGGATTTCTCAAAATCGGCAACCTACAAAAGGAAGGAAGCTTGCTTAATAAACCATCAAATTCTAAGTTGACATAACTTCCATGAAATAGGTGCGGAACATAGAGTTAGATCAGTAAAAGCCGGTTACCTTCTGATTGCAGCTTGGACAATAATGATACTTATGCCAGAGGCAATCCATTGATGGACAGAGAAAGCAAACTCCAAGCATAAATGGCATCATGCAACCAACAAAAGCTGCAGGACTGGGTTTTGATCTGAATGGAACGCGCATTGGAGGAATTTAGAACTTTACCAGAAATAGATTACCAACAAACAAGTAGCTGACGTATACTCAAAATAAGGCCATAGTAAGAAAACCCAGCAATTCAAAGATGATGGATTAATGAGGTAAATACATGTAAACTTTGGATAGACCTGACATGTGAAGTCAGAAGCAAAGTAATTTTTTGTAATGAAACATTGCATTAGCCACGGAGGAAACTTTTTGTTTTATCAGTTGCTACGAAGGTAAATTAAGAACATTAGTATGGATCCAGAAGGCACATATTGCAAATGCTGACTTCAGGAAATTGCCTATAATATTCGAGAAAAGGAGAAGTGTTCAAATGCTGCTCAAGTGCTAACAAAATCAACATTAGATTTCTAAGTATCCTTTGTGTCATCAAGCGAAAAAGCAAAGGGGGACTACTCCTTTCTTGGGTAATGATTTCACCTACCCTTCTCAATGAGAGATATGATCCATTTTCTAGGCCCAATGAAATATATACTAAGCTCTGGTTAGTCTCTAAAAGGTTCTTTCCTATGTATTTAATCCCGTCTTCAAACTTCACTCAGAATTTGGTCCTCCACTAAGTCAGCTACATCGTATGGACGTTGTTGAGAATCTATATGTACATGGTAGTAGATATAATTAATAATATTTAAATGCTCACTCCCTTATCCCTTTCCAGTGTCATTCCCCTTTCAAGTTTAACCAACGTCAACTAGGAAGCTAATTGAAAATATTTTAGAATAGCAGTTCTTAATAGCCTAGTTTATTGAAGCGGTGTTTGATTTTGGCTTACATTATATGCACGATTACACGTTATTAATTAGCAACCACCGCAATACCGGGAAGGAATTTGGAACTTATTGAAATTGGTAAGGCAGCCATCATCGAATATTTATGTTTTTAGAGAAGATGAGCCTCGGCATAAAATGGAGGAAGATAGAGAGGAAATATGTAATATCAGCAGGAACTCCTTTGAACTCAACAATATTCCTTATTGCTGCCAGTGGTATGCAACTGCAAGGCCAATTTCGCTGAAACAACCCATGAGCTGCAACATGATATGCATACATATGCACGACATATAAGTTATACATACATAATATATGTACACATTATGTGTATGTACGACTATCTATCTCTGCTTCGTACGCATTAAACTTGGTCAGTTACACAGTCCCCCAAAAATAATAATGCTAAAGCATGTTTTGGACTGTCATATGGATAAGTCTACCTTCTGTAATTTTTAAAGTTTGGGCTTCTGACTACTGGATCTGATGCACTTTGGCCATTAAATTTTCTGTATGGCACCTGTCACTATAATGTCCAGCCCACTGAGAATGGAAAATGGAAATCAGTTTTCTTTTCCCCCCTAACTGGCAATTCTTAGAATTCCTATTGTTGTAGACAGTTCTTTTGAGAAAAGGTAACTATTTTCGCAAATAATCAGCAGAGTAAAACATCAATGTCTCTGTCTAATACATATGCAGTGAAAAATTGAAAATCACAAGTCTCAGTAAGCATTGCAACTGTCCGTTTCTTTAGCATCTTTTTTCTTATAATGGTGGTCTTGGGAGCAGCTTGAGCACACATCAACTATTCCACCAGGTATCTACTACCTCCCACCGTGTAGATACCCGGTGACTCTGCTCACCAAAGTATTTAGCATCTTTTAAGACCACAAGAAACCTTTTTATTTTGGGTAAAAGTAATTTCCATTAGCCACTGAAGGGATAAGGAGAAGAATGTTTTTGTTTTGCTTTGGAGGCAAAGAAAAATGGGGCTGACAGCTTGTTAATTGACCCCGAGATCTAAAATCTGGAAGAATTTCAAAATCTCTTATTTATGCTTAATCATAAGTGAGAAGAAACAATTGTTCAAGTACCTACCAAAAGGATCACTGATACACTTAATTCGGGAACAAACTAGACCATAAACCAAGTTTAGAAATGGATTCGATCCTGAACTTCGGAAGCAATGAATATTATTTACTCAAATATTGCCATATGTAATACGAAAGGGCTTGATAAAGCCGTGCCACCATGGAGAAGGTTAGAGGGAAGACCCGTCATCCCGGACATTGAAGTCTGCGTTTGGCCCAAAGGGTTGGCTTTAGACTGATTTCTCAGTCAAAAAAAAAATGGTCGTATCACAAACAATATCTACATAAACATGGTCTAACTGTAGTCACATGTAGTGCAAGAGTAATGCTAATGATTATGAAACACATATTTACAAGGGAATGAAGATAGGCCCTTGAGGTAATACTAAAGTCTGTTGGCTCTATTGATATTACTGAAGGTGGGATAGGGACTCTGTTTGCTGAAGGATCCAAAAGGAGGGAAGAACGAACTTCGCCATTTTGTTACAGACTATAATCCAGATATAAGTTATAGAATGGAAAGTGATTGTTAGCTTTCCACCAGGATTTATCTACAGAAAGAAAAAGTAACAGAATGTTTTTGCATGCCCCATACTCCTATAATCATAATAATATTGCACCCTACGTTAGTTAAAGGTAGTAGGCATGCAGAGGGATATGCTCTTCCAAATTTCTTCCAACTTCCTGATTCTTTCTCATGCAACTAAACGGATGACGCAGTTAGTGGAACAGAGAGACAGAAACGTGTTTATTTATTTATCCTTTCCTTCTTTTCTTTTTCTAGGTTTGGGAGGTTTAACTCTTTGCCGACCCTAACTTGTTCGGAACTGAGGTGTAGTTGTTGTTGTTATTGGGAGGTTTAACTTCCTCTTGGTACATCAATAAGCTGGCAAACATCCTTAAAGCCGTCAAGTCGGATGGATTTCAATCGAACATATCAAGTAAAGGATATCACAGCTTAACTGAACCACCAAGAAAAGTATGGAAACTGCTATATTCATTTTTTAATTTTTTCAAAAAGGTAAGTAATGAATTGCTATATCATTTTTTCTACAGGTAAAATGCCAAACTAATCCATACACAACTCTGAACACCACTTTGGTGTTTCATTAGTGCAGCATGATTCTTAGTGCTAGAAATAAAAAGAGCCCTCATTAGGATATAAGACTTCCACATTCGTTGAATAAACAATATAAGAACTATCACTTCTACTACTTAAGCAAATCCTTATGTGCTTTCTTTTCATTAGCCTAAGTTTGGTGGGTAGATTTACCGCACTTGCACTGGTGGAAAGATGCGAGTGCCAGATTAAATAGTTTAAGCGCATGCAAATGTTCAGGATAGCACCATTATCCGCAAAAAAGGAAAAGGAAACTACCGTTACTACTACTAAAACTCACTCCCAAACTATATAAAAGAGAAAAAAGAAAAATCAATCCCAAACTAGTTTCAATCAACTGCATTTTTCTATTTTAGTTTGGTTGGCACTATACATCCTTGATATCCATCCTACTCCATTTGGATATTGATAAATTCAATGACAAAGGTAAGGTGAAAGAGTTTTCAGTGAGAACTCATCACCAAACGGTCATAACTATAAATATAGCAACAAAGTAAGTTGAAGACAAACAAAAGAAAGATTGCACTTTTACTCCCTCAGTCACTATCAAATTGTAATATTGGTCCTTGTGATATGAAAAGGGAATAAAAGAACAAGAACAACCCGGTGCATAAAGCATCCCGAGTTCATGGGCCCGGGAAAGGGTTGCATCCCAAGGAGGTGTAATATCAGCAGACACGGAAACAACTTTACAGTTGTTCCGAGGCTCCCCTTCGTCCTTGTTATATCAGTTAAGCGTATTTTTCCCTAATGTGCAAATCCAGTTCTGCTGCTCACATCTTAATGGATTAAATGCTAAACTATGTAACTACTCACACTAAAGGAAGCCTTGGAGCAACAATGAAGTTGTCTCAATATGACCTATAGGTCAGGGTTCGAGCCGTAAAAGAACCACTCAAGCATTCATACTGTCTATATCACGCCTTTTGGATGTGACCCTCCCTGACTGTGCTGTCCTTTTATGTAAAAACTCATACTGTACTAAGTTTCTATTATTACAACACATTTCGAGGATAATAAAGAGTAAAACAACAATATATTAAATTTATAAGCAAAAGAACACAATTTAAATATTCAAAGGTCAACTATTTGATCAAAAATCACAAGGATTAAAACAAAATTTACAAATAACAGAGGACAAAAGTTGCAATTATAATAAAATAAAGAGGTAAAAAAAAAAGAAGGAGAAAGGAAGAGAAGAATTACTTGACGAGGGTAAGACCAGTATTACCACAGTGAAGACAATTGAAAGGAGCAGGGGTATCTCTGTAAATAGTTTGATGAATTGGTATTCCTTTTGGATCTCCATATATAGCATTTGGTGGGACCATACCTGCTTGATAAGGGTTTTCAGTTTCACCCACATAATATTGCTGCGGGTGCATCGGAGCCTGGTATGCTGGATTGTATGGGATTCCGACCGCTGGTTCCTCGTACTTCGACATCCTCGATAATCGATTTGATAGAATTTAGGTATTGTCTTGCGTACTACGCGGTTTGTAGAATTGTGTATTTTTATAGGGGCAAAATTTCTGGTTTCTAGAAAATATTGAATTTGAATCCGACTAGTATTTAATTTAACTTTGACGTTATCTACATGTCGCTTTAGTATTGTTTGACTGGGAATTGATGGCCGCCATGTTTAAGCACACTAAAGGATCGTTTGGCTCACGGACTAAATTATATCGAAATTATGGTCACTTATCTCGAAATAATAGTTTTGGGAGTGGAATAAAAAAACTCCAAGTTTGATAGGATATTCAGAATTTAGTTTAAGATTAAATTTATATTGTGTTTAGTTGACGGTACAAATTTATTCCGGAATAATTTATATTGTCAACCAAACACAATATAAATTTAATCTCAAACTTAATACTAGAATATCTCACTTTATTCCATGTACTAAAGACTTTTAAACACTCATGTACTATGGCTCGGTGTGACATGGTTTAGAGCTAAAATTGGCACGGTTCACTTCTACAATGTATATCATGTGCATATTACACATGCAAATTTCCATGAATATATGCACATGATATACAGGAGATACACAAACATATAGGGAAGATGTACAAAAATATGCATGTCGGATACATGAATATACTAGGAGATATACACAAATATACGTCGTGTTTCGCCTCATCTTCTTCTATGCACTAGCTCAAAATTTCAACTAGCAACTCTTCAAATAAACTCAAAATTTAGTATAAGCTTCACAAGTAGTATAACAAGATTATTGAATACCCAATTCGAATTACAGTTCTTATCGGATTTTGATTTTTAAATTTGAGAACTTGAAGCTCAACAATGATGAATTTCAAGATCTTCTTCCAAATTAAGTGATTTCAACGGGTTTGTGACTGTGTCTCAATGATTGAATGTTGAGGTAGTGTTAAAGGTGATGTTAGTGCGGTGGTACTACTACATGGTGAGGAAGAAGGTAATTTTTTTGCACTTAGCTACTGTGTGAAAAATATGACTAAATCAAGTAAGAATTAATAGTTGGGCCAAATTTGATAACTATTTTTTTTTGGCTAACACTATCATGGCCGTCCTAAGGAAATTCTCATATACTGGACATATCTATAAATCGGAGGAAAAATAACTACTGCCCCAAAAATCCAAACTATTTACGCGTCCATCCCCCTCCTAAACTATTTTCACTTAATATCCCTGTCCAAAATCTTTTTATCCGAGATGCTCATGTGGTGTCCTTCTGTGCATTAATTACATTATTCTTTTATGACTAGTTTCTTTTTATTCTTTTTTTCTTTTTATTTCTGTGTGCATTAATTACATTATCCTTTTATGACTAGTTTTTCTTTCTTTTTTTTTCTTTTTATTTGTGTGTGTATTAATTATATTGTCCTTTTATGACTAATTTCTCGTTCTTATTTTTCCTTTTTATTTGTGTGTTTGCACGTGGGCTTGTGTGACATTTTTTCATCTTGATTTTTATCCTTATCCTTTTTATTATTTTTTGTCTTTTTATTTTCCTTTTGAATAATAAAATAAAATATAAAGAGAAATATTAATTAAGTATTTTTATATTAATGATATTAATATAAAATTTCTATTTAAAATATGATTCTGCTTTTTGTAATTCTTTTTTTATAAAATTTAACTTGCTAAAAATTATATTAAATATTAAATTAAGTCTAAACTCTATTTATTTTATTTTTTATAATTTTCTTTTGAAGAAATTAATTGGTTCTTTATGATACTTTTTCAGTATATGATATATACCATATGCGTATCATAAAGGACTGATAATTCTTTTTAAGGAATGAATCAATCATTTATGATACCATGTCAGTATATGATATATCATATGATTAACATAGATGACTAATGAGTTTTTCTTGAAGGAATGAATCAGTCCTTTGTGATACCCTGTCAGTATATGATATATACCAGGTTTGTATCATAGAGGACTGAAAGTATTTTCTAGGGAATGAACTAGTCTGTATGATATCATGTCAGTATACAATATATACCATGTGAATATCATATATGTTAGTATATGATATATCATGTGGGTCAGTCATCTATGATATCATGTCAGTATATGATATATATACAATGTGGGTATCATAGAGGATTGAGCTATGTTTTTCTTTAAAGGAATGAACTAGTCCTCTATGATACCTTGTCAATATATGATATATACTACGTGAGTATCATAGAGGACTGATTAATTTTTTTCTTTTTAAAGAATGAACTGCTTCTTTATGATTTCATGTGAGTATATAATATATATCATATGAGCATCATATTATAATGAATATGTCATCTATGATACCCTATCAGTATATGATATATTCCAGGATGATATCATAGAAGACTGAGTATTTTTTTTTTGTTGAAGGAATGAACTGTCAGTCCTCTATGATACCCTGCCAGTATATGATATACCATGTACGTATCATAGTATACTGCAACAATATACTTAAACTGGTATTGAAAAAGAAACAAGTAATGAAGAAATTTAAAAAAGAATGAAAAAGAAAGAAGTTAATTAAATATAGAATTAGAATTATGGTGAAAAAGAAAATAAAATATAGTATAAAAAAATAAATGAACAAAAAAGGAGAAAAAATGAGAAAAAGAAAAGAATAAAGGAAAGAAAAGAAGATACGAAGTAGAGAAATAAAAAAGAAAAGAAGAAAAAAGAGACAATTAAATAGAAAAGAAGAAATAAAGAATTAAAAAAAGAAAGAAAATGAAAGGATCTAGAATTAAATATGGAATTAGATTGTGGTGAATAATAAATAAAAAATATTATGATTTAAAAAAAACAAAAAATAAGACAAAAGAGAAAAAATAAAGAAAAAAATGAGAGAAAATAGGAGAAAAGAAGTAGAGAAATAAAAAAGAAAGGAAGTAAAAAGAGACAATTACCTACAAAAACTATAAGGGGTATTAAGGGTTAATAGTTTTGGGGGGTATGGAAAAAAAAGGGACGTGCAAGGATAAATAGTTTGGTTTTAGGGGGGGGGGGGCATCAGTGTAGTTTCCCCTAAATCTGATAATTAATCTTCGGGCGATTCGCACGATTGCCCCTATTTTTGGCCCTCAAATTGGTGGTCTTTAAATTTTGCCCTTCGTCTAAAAAAAATTACCGAAAATACCCTTGAGGTTGTGGGTTTGAATCTCAGTAGAGTCAAAAAGAAAAAAAAACCGCAAGGCAAGATTTTGTTAGAAAATATGTCTATTCAATCAAATCTAATTATGCCTCCGAAAATACCCCTGAGTTTGTGGGTTCGAATCCCAACAGAGTCAAAAAGAAAAAAAAAATATCGCAAGGCAAGATTTCATAGAAATTATTCCTATTCGGCCAAAGTTGTATAGAAATTATTTCTTAAAGGCATAATTTCTGTGTTACTATGCCTGAAGGCAAAGTTTCATTGATAAAATAAGATTATGCCTTGTCGGACTAGTTACATAGAAACTTTGCCCCAAGGGGCATATGCTCTATTAAACTTTGACTGAATAGACATAATTTCTATAAAAAAATTGTCTTGTGAATTTTTTTTCTTTTTTGCCTTTAGTGGGATTCGAACCCAGAATCTCTGATTTAGTAGACCCATAAATAAAGAGTTCTTTGGCCCACAATTTTTCATTAAATGAAAAGTAAGGACAAAAATTAATACCAGCGAATTGAGTGATAAAAATTAAAGACCAACGAATTAAAGGGAAAAAATTAAAGATCAATCCGTATGAACGGCAGTCCATGCAATTTTGTTAATCTTTGCTCCAAAAGGTGGAATCTCCCACCCCAGGAGCCCCCACACCCCGATCCGACAGGTCTGTGAAGGAGATAAATCATGGTGACTCAATTGATTTCAAAGGTTAGACCACTACCACGCTGCGCACGAGGGGCCTCTCCCATGAAAGGCTTGGTCCTAAGAAAAAAATTTCTATCCTCTTGTAAAATTATCAGTATTCGTCCTTCAAATCTATCATAATGATTGATATTTATAAGCTACTAAATTGAGTAAAAAGTTAAATACACATGCAGTCAACCCTAAATCTGCGTAACTTCACGGATGATGACTCAAGAAATATTTTGTCATGAATCTTAAAAAGGTGTCAAAATATTTGTCGTGAATCTTCAAATTTATCAAAATGACTCAAAATGTGTCATTAATCATCACGAGACACATTTTGTCATGGATATTAAAAAGGTTAATTTCATGAATTTACTTTTGAATAATTATTACTTCAAGACTTTCATCTAATACTGATGACGAGATTTAGAGACACACTACAGATGTTGCTTTTGAGGACCTTTTCAAGATGATCATGGAAAATGAATGTTGGGATATTCAGGTAAGCTGAAGTCTACTTCAAGCTTTGTTATAGAATTATAACGTATCAAACAAGGATTTTAGCTGAGAAAAGACATAAAATCAAAGAAGTAGAAGTGGAAAATGACTTCCTACTTGTTGTCAATTCAAGCTTATCGAAGATGATGACATACAATATCATCCTCTTAGGGTTATTATTGATGATTGTAAATATCTACTTGAAGTCAACAAGGCCACTATTATATATGGAGTAGGGAAACCATGTGCAGACTTTCTAGAAAATGAAGGTCATGCATGTTGGAAATTTGCCTTTGGCGGGGAGGTGCGTCCACTCATATTTAATGAATTAAACACTAGTGTTCCGTATGTTGGAGGCTTTGTCTCTTCTCACATGCATAATCTACTAAGTGAGTAGATGACCGTAGGGCAAGAATCGTCAAATTTCGTTGAGAAATGAAAAAGATATTGGTCCACGAAGTAAGGTGTTTGAGGCATGAAAATATGGTGTGAGACAAATCTACCACATCGGTGGGAAAAGGAAGAATTGCTCTCTTTATAAGTCTCTAAAGTGGTTAAGGGTTTGGGACCCCAAGGGGTATCCCATGTGTTTAAAGGAGGGAGGACCTAGATGTGCTTGTATTCAAGGCTAAGCCCACACGCGCGCCGCCGCCGCCCGCCCGTCCCGTCCGGGCTAGGCCTCGGGCTGTGGGGACTTTCTGATATTATCTTTTTGGACCCCAAATTGCTTAATATTTACAGTTTGGTCCCTAGAGTTTCTGAAAAGTTAATTTTGGGAATGACGGAAGACATAAACTTTCTGCCTACCGTTTGGGCTATTTTTTGGAGCATTAACCAGCCATTACTTGGCTGTTAACTCCTCCATAAACAACCCTCCTTCATGGCCATAAATCAGCCTCTCTAAATGGCCATTAACAACTATCTCTAATCTCTTTAATGCCATTAACAACTCTCACTAATGCTATTAACAACCACGTTTGTGGCAGTTGAGGAGTCCCTCCTCCATGCTTTATATTGATGCCTTTTGGCTCAATTGTGTTGGACAGAATATACACGAAAATAGCAGCACAAAATAATGACGAAAAACAGTGAGCAAAGACACATATATACACGAGATATACACAACAGAGACACACTATATATACAGAGACAAAACAGAAGAGAAAGTCAGTCCAAAAACGTTGGACGAAAACATAAAATCTTCCTTCCTTGTCCATTTCTTCAGCAAGTCGATTCATATTTGTTTTCTTCGTCAGACTCAGCCTATTTGCTTTGTAGTGTTGAGATTAAAGTGTTGTTTTATCTTGGGAGACTATTGCCCATTAACGTAAAAGCATATATACGTGGCAATCTTGTCTTAAGGACAAAGTGCAATCACTCGACTCAGCACACAGTTGTAACCATCCAGATTCAGTTGCTTCTTGATTTCAGGTTATCAAGATTCAAGACTCAACAAGCTTGCGGCAGTTCTGAACATTGCTTATTTGTTTATCCTTTCGAGCACTTGTAATATTTATTTACTTCCCGTACTGCTTTACAATAGAAAGCCAAAAAGTTAAGACAAGCTTTGTATTAGTGTTCGAAAGATGTCGGCCAAAAGTTGTGTGACCAAATCTGGATATGGCTATGGTTTTCTGCTTGAAGAGAGTGATGATGATATTGTTAAAGTTCAACGTGTTCATGCTGTCACCGCTCCTGAGAGTGGTGGGAACAAGCGCTCACGAGAGGCTGAGGATGTCAACTAGGACAAAAGGAGAAGGCTGAAGATGTGGTTCTATCTTGCAGCAGAAGGCCTATATCTGTCTGAGACAAAGGATCCGATTTATGGTAAGGAGGAAATGGACACTCAGTCCGATGAAGTGACTGAAGTGGGCCAGAATCCGAAATTGGGATAAGTTATTTTCTTCCTTGTCAAGAATAAAGATTAAATGATGTCTGATTAAAAATGGCTTAAAAGTAAGGAGGAATATGAAAATGTTTTACGAAATAATTTATATTCCTTACACTTTAAAATCAGAAGTTTAATCTCTTCTTCTTTCCCGTTTAAAGATTGGACTTTGTAAACGACTTAAAAAGATCCGTTCTTTTAAGTGTAATTATTAAAGTGTGTAAAGTATGTTCGCACATACGAGGAAGAAAGATCCACTGACTGTGCGAAAACTATTACCACTCTTAAGTAAGCGCCAAGAATTGTATGGGCACCAATCATAACGGAAGAAGTCTAAAAGCTAAAGACGTTGAGCCTGTCACACTATTTGGCAGAAGATCCTTCATAGGATGATATTGGACACTCAGTCATACAAAGCCTCCATGCGACTGGAGTGGGCCAAAATTCCTTTGATAGGATGATATTGGACACTCAGTCATACAAAGCCTCCGGGCGACTGGAGTGGGCCAAAAATCCTTTGATATGATGATATTGGACACTCAGTCATACAAAGTCTACGGGCGACTAGAGTGGGACCAGAATTCATTTCATAGGAAAAGTAATGGACACCTAGTGTGGTGGGCCAGAGTTTCCAGGTCTTAAATGATCTGAAGGCCTAAAGAAAGGTAGAACAGAAATTGGACACTCAGTCTGCCAAAGCAACTGGAGTGGGCCAGAGTATCCAGTTCATATATGATCCGGTTATGCCGAACCACGGACAAGAGGTTGTTCATGTGAAGCAACGCCACCTCTAAAGTAGAAGGGGTTGGAGAGGTTGTCCTCAATAGGACTTCAGGGAATGGGATCACTCTAAGATGAGGTGATACATGTCCCAAACTTGGTTTAAGGGACGCTGTTGGTCAAGCTGGTTTGAGACTAGTCCAACAGGTCTATAATAACTAAGAATGGTACAGTATGTCTGTAGCCAAATGAATGATATATTTATAATCCGTGCATCTATGCCATCATAGATTAAGACACGTTAAATCAAAAATCATTCAAAAGCTAACGAAGTTGAGTTGTTGCCTTTTGTCGACGTAAACCCTCAAAATAAATGCGAGGTAGGCGAAGAGGCAAAATCACCTTTCCAAATTCCATCAAAGGAATAGCGAAAGAAGCACCACTCCTCTAGAACTTAGTCACACCTACTTGGGTGATTTGAAGTTTATACAAAATAGAGGGGGGAGACAAGTACTTTGTGACCTTCATTGATGATGGTACACTGTATTGTATTCTTTGTTTGTTGAAAAGCAAAGATAAAGTTGTTGAAGCGGATAAGCGCTACAAAGCAGAAGTTGAAAATCAACTAAGCCTACGGATTGAGAAATTCGTAGTGATAGAGGGGGAAAATGTGAAGCATCGTTTATTAAACGACTGCTCATTACTCACCTCAGTCTAACGGTGTTAGCCAAGCGCAAAGCCGTACGCCCAAATTATGTGGGGCAAGGCGATCCTTACCGCTAATGCGATTCTCAACAGAACTCCGCATAAGGATAAGGATAACTCTCCGTGTGAGACATGGAAAGGATCTCACATACAAAAGTTGTGATGTGGGATAGCTTGGTAAAAGTTGGAATACCGAAACAAGTCAAGTTGTACCTAAGACTGTAGATTGCATATCCACTAGATCTGCAAATAACAGTAGTGTTTATCACCTCTTAGTGTCAAAGAATGCTGAATTCATTGAAGATAACTTTCCTTGAAAAAGAAAAAGAAGTAATTGCTCAAGGTTAACAAGATCCCGCGAGGCCTGACTGTCCGGAACTAGACGTTCCGTATCTACAGGACTCGAAAGTTGCTGGCTATCCGGAACTTAATATTCCAGATCTGCAGAACTCAGAGATTCTAGATGTTGAACCGAGACAGAGCAAAGAAGGGGACAAAGACTCGTTCCAGTCCTTCTAGCTTGTATGGTTGAGAATGAACCATGGACAATTAACAAATAATTGTCATCTCCGAAAGCGCTGCTTTGGAAAGATGCTATAAAGAGAGAAATGGATTCCATCAGATAGAACCATACTTGCGTAATGGTTGATCTTCCTCCGGGAAAAGAACCTTTGGGTTGTGAAAATGGATACTCAAATGTGAGTACAAAGTAGATGGATCTACTGTCGAGTATAAGGCCTCGGCTACTTGTATATATGCTCCCCTGTGAGTAGCTTAACATCCAGGGCCATTGCAGTCTTGCGTGGCATGGATGTTGAAACAGCCTTCCCAGCTGGAGAGTTGGGAGAAGAGGATCAGAGTTAGTTTGCTAAACTGTTGGGCTCTTCCTGAACTTTCATTTTGGTCCTGAAAGTTTCAGATAAAACAGAAATAATGAATCTGACCACAAAAATATTGACTCTGAAGTTAGAAAGACAACAGTTGGAAAACCAACAGTCTGAGAATGGAAGTCATATTGTAACAAAGTCTCGATATGAAATATATGGGTATCACAGATGACATCTTAGAAATTGGATTTCTAAGACATCTAACGGACTGGTCTAACTCCAAACTCAGTTGTGAGATAGTTGACAATCTCGTTAAAGCCACCAATGGATATGAATCATATAACTGATTGAAATCATGGTGCACCCATAGATAAGGAGCGATATGCACAGGTCATGTGTAGTTCAATATATTGTACACACTACAATCGACCTGGTATCGACCTACAAACAGATCAGCTGAACTAAGGTTCACTGATGATCTTAATAAATGATCAATAGAAGGCGTTAAGTCAGATATGACGATATCTGAATTATTCGCTTATCTACGAATTATAGTATTCTGGATGTCTAGCGGTTCTGGGAGAACACAATGATGCAAACTGGACATCAGATATGAAGAACACCAAAGCCACAAGTAAATGTGTACGGTGGGTCTTGGAAAATCCTCTAAGCAAACTTGTATCGACCGATTCATGATGGGAGCAGAGTTTATCGCTTTATACAAAGCATGAAAGAAGTTGTGTAACTTCGTTACTCCTTAGAGGACGTCCCTTATTAGGAGAAACCCGTGGCTTCAGCAGTTATACACTGTGGCTAGCCAGTCAGCTTCAGAAAGGACACGGATGACGGCGTCTGGACATATCTATCAGGATCTGTCGGAGACATAAGACCGTATGGCAGTTGATCATCACGGGTGTCACTTCCTTGTTTACTAACTAAGGGACTACCCGGAGATCAAATGTTCTACCTGTGTAGGGGAATGGGCTTAAAACCCAAACAATACGAACCATTGCGTTGGTAACCCAACCATATTGATTGGAGATCTCAAGAATTTGGTTCAATGGGAAAACTAAGCTGCAAAAGGTTCAGTTGAGAGCTTCGGTGGAAGCAAGATCACCTCGGATGATGAGGGAGGTTCAAAGCAGAAGCTACCTTTCCTGATGCAATATCTTTTCGCTGAAAGTAAGCACCTTGTATGTGCGCCAAAATCTCTCTTTCATAGAGGGGATTGTTGGAAATTTGCCTTTGGCGAGGAGGTGCTTCCACCCATATTTAATGAATTAAACACTAGTGTTCCGCATGTTGGAGTCTTTGTCTCTTCTCACATGCATAATCTACTAAGTGAGTAGATGACCGTAGGGCCAAGAATCGTCAAATTTCATTGAGAAATGAAAGAGATATTGGTCCACGAAGTAAGGTGTTTGAGGCATGAAAATATGGTGTGGGACAAATTTACTACATCGGTGGGAAAAGGAAGAATTGCTCTCTTTATAAGTCTCTAAAGTGGTTAAGGGTTTGGGACCCCAAGGGGTATCCCATGTGTTTAAAGGAGGGAGGACCTAGATGTGCTTGTGTTCAAGGTTAAGCCCACACGCGCGCCGCCGCCGCCCGCCCGTCCCGTCCGGGCTCGGGTAGTGGGCTGTGGGGACTTTCCGATATTATCTTTTTGGACTCCAAATTGCTTAATATTTATAGTTTGGTCCCTAGAGTTTCTGGAAAATTGATTTTGAGAATGACGGAAGGCAACAACTTTCTACCTACCGTTTGGGCTGTTTTTTAGAGCATTAACCAGCCATTACTTGGCTGTTAACTCCTCCATAAACAACCCTCCTTCATGACCAAAAATCAACATCTCTAAATGGCCATTAACAACCCTCTCTAATTCCATTAACAACCCTTACTAATGCTATTAACAACCATGTTTGTGGCAGTTGAGGAATCCCTCCTCCATGCTATATATGGATGCCTTTTGGCTCAATTGTGTTGGACAGAATATACACGAAAATAGCAGCACAAAACAGTGACGAAAAACAGTGAGCAAAGACACACATATACACGAGCTATACACAACAGAGACACACTATATACACAGAGACAAAACAGAAGAGAAAGTTAGTCCAAAAACGTTGGACGAAAACAGAAACTCTTCCTTGCTTTTCCATTTCTTCAGCAAGTCGATTCATATTTGTTTTCTTCGTCAGACTCAACCTATTTGCTTTGTAGTATTGAGATTAAAGTGTTGTTTTATCTTGAGAGACTATTGCCTATTAACCTAAAAGCATATATACAGGGCAATCTTGTCTTAAGGAATGAGTGCAATCACTCGACTCAGCACACAGTTGTAACCATCCAGATTTAGTTGCTTCTTGATTTCAGGTTATCAAGATTCAAGACTCAACAAGCTTGCGGCAGTTCTGAACATTGCTTATTTGTTTATCCTTTCGAGCACTTGTAATATTTATTTACTTCCCGTACTGCTTTATAATAGAAAGCCAACAATATATACGTAGAAGATTTGCTAATTTGAAAAAATGCGCTCAAGAAAATAAAATTTCTTCTTCTTCTAAATGATTTGAGCAATGTAACCTATGAAAGATGTTAAGAAGTTTATTTAGTCCGTTTAAATGTACCAAAAACAAGTTACAATACATAAGTCAACTTACATTTTAATCTCACATATTCAGTCAAATAAAGAGTGTGGGGACAGTGGGCAAAAACATGAAATGAAGAGAGTGGATGATGATAGCTTCATGTGCATGGGTAAAATATTAGTACTAATAAAGAATGATTAAAGTAATAAATTGAGGATGATAACTTCATGTGCATGGTTAAAATATTACTTGGACCAAAGGATGAATAATTATTTTAAGGCATTGGGAAGAGATTTAAAGAATTCATGAAGTTTGAGGCCTCAAGAAGAGAGAAGCAGCAGAGTATGTTCCCTTCTTGCACGGATCAAATATTTCGAGCAATGTGTGGGAGAATGAATTGGAAACCTCAAAATCTACCTCTCTGCAACTTTTTATAATCCAATTATATTCTAGTCACTGCTGTTTATGACAGTCAACTAAAGCAAGATTACACTTTTAGGTAACAGATTTAAGTTATTAATTAGGAGAGTTTTGATAATATTATCTTTATTTATGTCTTCTCACTATTAGAAATAGAATTTTTTCATCGATATTCAATTAAAAATTTGTCCTATAAAACATGATTTTTCCACCTCATTCTCACCGAACCAGTTCACTGGGAAAACGCATGGTGGAAAATAGGTTTCCATTGAAATATTGAAAAACTTCTTAATTTTTTCGTGTGAAAACACTACTATGTAGATTTTCCCCACCTACATTCAGTGAAAAATAGCCACCGAACATTTTTCAGTGCGGAAATAGAGATTTTTTTAGTAGTGTTCTTCATTGAATATTTACTCTATTTATATGTCTCAATTGAGGTCTTTGTAGTCTTCAAGACCAATTACTACTACGAGTAAGATGAAAATAAATAAATAATTTTGTCTGAAACTTCAAAAATGATAAATATTCCGAGACATATACTTTAGTAAGGGTGATAAGTATAAGGAGGGAATATATACTTAAGGTGTTAGGAATTTTTATATTAATTAATGTTGTATTTTAATTGATTTTCTAAATTTTCAAGCTACCAAATTAAGTTTACTAGTTATTTGTTATTTTATGTCATTTCTTTAGCTTGATGGTATAAAAATTTATGCACTCGCAAGTCGCAACGCATATAAGTAAAACTCAATTTTTTTTATATATATATATATATTACGTAACCATTATATCAGAGTTTATAATTGAAAGAAATAATCCCTTAATTATTCTCATTGATGAAGATGTATTTATATACAATTTACAATCCCTAATTATGGAAAATCCTATTCCTACTATAACAATAAATCCTAATTATACTTGTACAAGAATTCTACAACTATGATAAATTTGTACAACAAAGTTGGGTGCAATTACACACACGGGTATAATATTGCTGTCACACCCCCGCAGTCATAGAGGGCGGTTATCGTACGCTGAGACTGTCCCTAAAATCTTCAAATAAAACAAAGGGAAGACCCTTAGTATATATGTCTGCAATCTAGTACCGCGAAGGGACATGGAGGACACGTACTTGTCCACGAGCTACCTTTCTCGAACAAAGTGTATGTCCATCTCGATATGTTTTGTGCATTGATGTTGGACCGGATTTCCATAAAGATAGACTGCACTCACATTATCACAGTATACCAAGGTAGCCTTCTGAATAGGAAAATGTAACTCTAGTAGAAGATTATGTAGCCAACATGACTCAGATACCACATTGGCTACCCCCAATTAGTCATCAATTAGGTAGATTAGCATCTTATATTTTAGGTAAACTTAGATTAGTACTACATTGTAATATTGTATATATTTGCTATCATTGGAATGAAATACCGAAGGATTAATTCTCCTACATGGTATCAAAGCCAAAGATCCTTTGCCCTAAACTCCTCTCTTTTCTTCCTTAGCCGATTTCTCCCTTTTTTTTCTATTGATTTTCGGCCAACTACTAGGTGTAGGACTCCTAAACCCTAACCCTAAATACTTTCTCAAAACCTAAATACTCAACTAAACCCTAGCTAATCCGATTACTACAAACCCTACCCCCTATTCGTCTACACTTTCCCAAAGTTGAGATTTCTTTCATCCACTTCCATCAAAATATCACTTCCTTTTCCTCTTCCTTTAGTTCTAAGTGGAACCTATGACCGAAAAACATACCTTTCATCCTGCTCTTACCGTTAATAACGTCAAGAACTTTATCTCCATAACTCTTGAAATGGAGAAAGGGCAGTATACCTCATGGGCAGAACTATTCAAAATTCACTGCCGTGCTTATGAGGTGATTGACCATATCCTTCCGTCTGAATCATTGTCGGATACCACTACGGTGGACAAGAAATTATGGTCTCGATTAGATCCTCTTCACACCTAATTTTATCCCCTCTTCCGATTATTTATTCGCGATTCGAAATATTTCAACACCTTATTTTGGCCATCCCTTTATCTTTAGTTAATTTCACTATGCTTCTCAATCTTGAAAATCTTCCAAAGTATTTTTGAATATTTTACCAATTACCACATAATTTTGAAAATACTAGGTATTATGTTCTTATAATTAAAATAGTCAAAAAATGATTTTAATATTCCGACGTCGGTATCGATGATCGATTTTCTCTTTTAATATTTCACCAATTATTAAATTAATCATTCTTTTATGAATAATTCTTTTTTTTCTCAAACTAAATATGTATATTAAATAACTTGTATCACAATTTATATAAGTATGCACTTTTTGGGAATTAATTAGGACGAAGAAGCATATTTTAATTAATTAAAGTAGGAAAAGGAATTAAGGGAATTGGATTAGTTACCAATTAATTCTAAAGTTGGGCTAATTAATTCCACCAACAAAACCGACCCAAGCCCAAATCGGCTACCCCATTTCGCAGCCTAATCCCCAACACCCCAGGACCAACCGATCACCAAACAGACCCTACACCCGCGGCTCAATACCCATCGTCCAAACACACTTTCAAACCAAATCTTCCCCAAAACCAAACGATAACCAGACAACCCCAAAAACCAGTAGCCCTTCCACCGATAACCCCAAAATCCCACCGGATAAACGTCATCTTCGACGTCACTGCCACCACGTCTCTTTTCCCCTTTTTTCCTGAATGTTCAGGTCTGCCAAAGGGTCGATTCGACCTCTAAAAGGTTGAAAACTATAAGGATCCTATGGATTCTTACCCGATTCTCCTTCGATTCACTATAAAAAGAACCCAATCAGTCTAATATCAACACCAACATCTCCAAACATCTACTTTTCGTTCAAATTGGACTGAGAAAGTGAGATTTGTCACCCTTTTCATGACCTCTTATGTCGAAATGTCACACCTACTTTTTCCCTTCTGTTTGAATTCGAATTTCAAACTGAGGCTTCTTGAAGAAGCTATTGAAACCCCTCATGTTTTGGCTATAAATACAACCTTTGGGTTGTGTTTAAGGGGGTCCAGGGAAAATTCACAAAAATCAAGGTCGGTTTTCAAAAGTCTTTTGGTCCAAATTCGAGAACACATCGGAAAAAAATCAAGGACTGTTCTTGAGTTTGAAAAAATAAAAAAAGAATACTATTTTTTTGCACCCCGAAATTCTCGATTAAAATACCCTTTGTTTCTTAATTTTCAATCCAAAATCCTTTGAATATTAGTTTAAATCCTCAGAAAATCTCTCTTTTTACATTTTTTGGTTGTTTCTGTCTGTTTTGTTCTGGGTTTGGTTGGGTCAAAAATCCAGGTCGATCGGGTCTGTTTCTGTTTCGGGTCTTCGAAACCGGGTCCAAAAAAATCAGAATTTCAAATCAGAAAAGCAGACTTCTGAAATAAAAAATCAGAATTCCAAACATCTTCTCCGAGCGAACTCGACGATTTGAGACGACGCCTCAGTTTGTTGCCCGAAGAAGGTCCGTAAACACAATTTCTCTCAGTTTTATTGTTTGCATATTTATGTGTTTTATTGTTGATTATATGATAATGCAGTTATTTCGTATTGTTGTGCCTAAGTAAGATATTTGTTAAACCATCTTTAGTTAATTTAGGTATGTTCTGTTTGTTATGTACATGTTTAGACCCATATTTAGTATTATATGATGTATATGTTGTTTTAATACATGTTTAGAGGGATTATGATTTGTTTGGTTAAATGCGTTATGATGAATTACTAGGCTATTTAACTGACTACTCATGCTCATATATGTTGTATTAAGTTCATTATTAGTATTACATTTAGTATAATGAACTATATGTTGTATTAGTATTTATTTAGTGGAAGCATGATGTAGATTGGCTAAGTGTTTGGCATGATATGTTGGTAACCTGTTTACATGTCCTTTTTCTGTGATTTAAAAGTAGTATATGATAAACATCATCTTTGGGTCCTTAATAGTAAGAATACCAGCCTGTTAATGAATTTAAGATAGTAAAGATGTGATGAAAAGCTTTGTGTGTGTATGTGTTGGTCTCTGGTTGTTGTTTGATCATGTTGGATTTAAAGAATGTTGAAACCTGCTTACCTTGTTGAGTTGTTTTAACTAGTTCATCCTCCAAATAGGTTTGGTCTGTTTGTTAATTATGATATGCTAGCCAACTTGTTAACGTGTTTGAGAACCATCTTTGACCAGATACTATCTTGTATGCAGTGTCATTCCTTATCATGCCTAATAAATGAAATATTCATGTGTTTAGTTTAGACTAAAGTTCCCCTGCCTATCTGAAATGTTGTCTTTAATAGTTGTCTGGTCATTCTTTTTGTCTGATATGTCTACTTGAGTTGGCTATGTATTTGTCCTCATTTGTGAGTCTGTGTCATCATGCTGGATAATGTGGCATAAATCGGACCATGTATGCTTAGTCTAGTTGAAAATACTATACACCCTTGGAAATGCTTCCTTTTAATGGTTACTTATTTACCTTTTCTAAGTCTATATGTCTGCCAAGCTAACTACATATTTGTTTTGCTTAACTAAGTGTTAAATGCATACATGATAGCAATGTAATGTTGCTGAAGTTATATTTAATGTCTTGCATGTCTGTCCTCATGATCTACATGATGTTTGGACCAAATTACTACACATGTTAAGTCTACTTTGTTTATATGATTTTGATTACAATTTTAGTCTATATAGGAGTCTACATGTTCAGCTTGTTCTGTTGAGAGTATGTGTATCTTCTTAAGATTAATGAGTTAGTCCTATGTGTGTGTCTGGTTTGCAATTAGTTAAGACTATATATTTTGATAGCATGATCTCTGCATTGACCAGAAATGTCAATGGCATAGAACAATATGTGATTGTGAACCCTTTTATTTTATGAATCAAATCCTTTCCAAAGTGTTTGGTTCAAGCTCACTCTTTTAAACCATGCAGTATACCATCAGAACTGCTCCCTTTCTTTCTGCCTGTTCACATGACTTGTTTTCTTGCCTGATTAATGTCTGAGATCTGAAACATGGTCATTTACTTGACCTTATTGTGTGCATTAAAAGTGAGGCATTCTTCCCTGTGTATTTGGCATTTTATTATTTCCCTGTAGTTGATTTGCTCACTGTTTGTTTTGAGATATATGTGATTATTCTGTTTTACTTTATAATCTGAGGCTTTAAACCTGTAATGACTGAGAGTCTTTAGAATTGCTAACATGTTTGTGATTTTAGCTTAAGCAAAGTCTTTAGTCTGGTCTTGTTTGCCTGCTACCAGTTCTGTACTTTGCCTAAGATGTTAGTGTCAACATGACTGTTATTTAAGATGAATTGTTCTTATCCCTATTGCTTAAGCTTAGGTACATGATATATGGGGTTATAAATTGGATAACCTAGCACAATTAGGTATATGAAAACTCTGAGTGATATAATTACTTTGGTCATTATGCTAACTGGTGTTTTGAATGTTAAAAATGCATAATTGATTTGTTTGAGTTTGAAATCATGAAGTACATGAGATAAATTGAGAATCAGTGTGATGTATATGATGTATGCCTATCTGTTTGCCAGCATTTTCCCCTTTGGTGTTCGCTTGAGGTGTAAGTTTGATAAACATCAGGGTATATGGATTGTATACCAATATGTACCTAGTTTACAAAGTATACATGTCCAATATATCAGGTGTATAATTGTGTATATTTGGTATATCAATCATGTTTGCACACACTATGTACCAGTTTGGCTATTATCTTTGTCTTCTTTGCACGATTACAATAGTGGGTTTGGCTCATAGGTTTCATTTTCTGCTTGTTTCCATTTCTGCCTACACGATGTAACTTAGGCTAAGCCCAACATCTTGTTTCTTCTTTCCATCATTGCATATTGTCTCTAGTTTGGGCAATCTAAATATTTGACTTGGTTTCATTTGTTGTGGGTTGCTTCATGATTTGGGCTAGTTTGCGTCTTCTTCCTTCTTAAAATTCGAGAATAAATAATGGGCCTATCTTTCACTTTTGCATGTCACATACTATACCGCATTCCAAAATTCGTGTTTAAAAAATATTTGGGCTTTCACTTCATTTTAAATTGCTAATTAACACATAGTATTTATATATGTGTGCCTAGTTATATATATATTAGCATTTCCTTTCATTTACATCTGATAATTTGGGTATTTTCTAATTCCCCTTCATGTTTTCTTATGTATATATTTTCATGTTCCATTCTTTAATCGTTTTCTTTTCTTTTGTTTTACATGAAATGCATCGAGAGTAATGAAGAGTCTCGGTATGAGACTCATCATGACCATTATCAAATGAATACCCGCATCCATGTCATTGCATTCTCCTACCTTGGAACTTCAAAACAAATAGGACGGGATGACGTCATCATCCGCCCTAGTCGCAACTTTAATTCTTTAATATCGCATTTCTATTTTTATTCGGGTTGTAATAATTATTCCATTCTTGTGCGATTATTAGAATACTTAGGATAATTAGGTTATGAATGGTTGATTAATAGGATAGTTTAAAATTGTAAACTCGCCGCTAGTTTATTTATTTCTAGGCTCAATTAGTTTAAAATTGAAAACTCGCCGCTAGTGTACTTATTTTAGGCTCGTCATGCATATTCAAAACTTTCAAAATAAATTGGTCATCTACTATTTACATTTGAATCATACTAATAAGGTTTTGTTTTTATCCAATCTTATGATTTAAAATGACTTCCTAAAAATCATTTCTTTACATTACAAATAATTTACTTTTCTCCTTTACTATCAATTGCAAAATATGTATTTTATCAACTTTCATACAAATGCATACTTTATCCAAAAATTAACTTTATATGTATTTTGCCATACAAATACATGTTTTTTTTAATCCAAAATCAACTTTATATGTATTTTACAAACCATACCTTACAATGCACGCTTTCATTCAAAAAATCAATTTTCACATATATTTTTATAAAGCAATGTCATGCATACTCTTCCGGATTTCATACCGGGAATTTATTTTCGCAATCACTTTTGCAAAACTCCTCAAAAGGGAAAAATCATTACTTTGTCAAAATGCATTTTTAACTACTTGCAACATTATTTTAACTTTATACTTGTAAACATGCATTTTCCTTAGCATAATAATTAACCTGAGTTTGACCGGATAACCGCAAGTTAGCGGATCTTAAAGGGTGCCTAACCCCTTCCCTTTAGGATAATAAAGAACCATTAACTAGAATCTCATAATTTCGCAGACTAGTAATCGTTTTTCACTTTGCAGCATTTAGTTAACATTTAGGTGTCCTAATTCACCGTAGAATAATTAGGTGGCGACTCCTCAACAACTTTATCAATCCAGAAGGAATCGACCCATCACGTTGCGAACTGCGGTAAAAAACAGGTGGGACATAATGGCGACTCCATTGAGGAAGTTTGGGTTCTTAACCATAGCCAACCCAAGTTAATTATTATTGCGCCTTATTTTGCTCCTTATTTGATCTGATGCTTTGAATTGTTTCCTTCATGAAATTTTGTATGCTTAACTGCTTCAATTGCTACTTTATTATACTACTTCTTATTAAATTGGCATTGCGCTCATATTTCCTCTACTTCGGAAAATAGACACTATCACACATACACACGAGGTGTGTTTCGCGCACCCGCAAAATTTTCTTTCAAATTTCCAAATTTTAGGAGAGTTGGCGTATGCGCGGAGCGTCCGGACAATCCGGCGGCCGCGTAGCCTTCTCACTCGAGTAGTCCACTCGGGAACCTTGGGTTTAGTAAGTCAAATCTTAGAAAATTTAGGATAAAGCTATACCACCCTTTATTTAAAGTCATGCATGCATACATCTTAGGTGGGTCGATCATTGACATCGACTCCACAATTAAGAAATCCACTAATTGTCGACGGGTCTCACGACCCAACAACCAATCAACATATTATGTGTAGCGTGATAATGATAGATGGATCCAAGCCTAATCATGACATGCCAGAATTGGAAAATGTATATTTATTTTTTATATTTGTATATTATAGGATGAAATTTATTACGCAAATCAGGATGGTGAGTGAGATCCCGAGTAAGCTGAAGATATAGTGGGAGAATTTTGATCTTGGCAGCCAAATGTCAATTATGAGGAGGTTGGGATGCCTCGTTTCACTGTTTGACATCTCTCCCGATCAGCATTTGGTCAGAGCATTAATTCAATTTTGGGATCCAGACCGGGTTGCCTTTCAAATTCAAAGATTTTGAACTCACTCCCACTTTGGAAGAAATCAATTATTTCACCAACCTGATTTATCAAGACAGAGGCCAAATCATCCCTTACGGTCAGTCCGAAAAGAAGTTCCTTCGCTATTTAGGGTTAAAGAATACCAAGGAACTCCGGTGCTTTGAAAATAACTGGGTCTCTCTAGATTACCTTTATGAGAGATATGGCTGTCGAGATAGTTACAAGCTATTCAGAAAATAATTCTCTTGCACTCCTGACCATTGGCGAGCCAGGCGCCCTATTGCATTTGTTGTCACCTTACTAGGTACTCTGGTATTCCCACTTGAGCACAGAAAAATAAGTACTTGCATATGTTCCGTGGCTCGAGCAATTTTTGAAGGAGTTGATGGTACACAGCTCACTTTGGTCCCTATGATCCTAACAGAAATACTTCGGGCTCTCGGAAAGTGTAAATGAGGCAAAACGAATTTCTTCGAGGGTTGCAACTTTATCCTACAGATGTGGGCCATTGAACATTTCTATCAACATTCGAACATGACAGACATTTGCTTCAGTGAGTCAAACAAGACTGCCAGCTTTTACGACAGGATGAAATGATTCGTATTGCCAGTCGACACCAAGGATTGGTACGAGTTTCTAGCATCCCACACTAATGACCAGATCCAGTGGAAGTATCCATTGCTCCCTAACACCAAGAAAGCCTATATAAGATGCAAAATGCTTTATTATATCGAGCTTATCGGGTTGAAAGGCCTCCAACTATATGCTCTACTCCGCATACTCCGACAGTTTGGCCAAGAACAAATAATCCCTCTTCGAGCAAATATGAGGGTTTCTGAAATTCAATTCGGGGTGAACTTCATTGTCCCCATAGCTAGGAAAATTCTCGATGAATGGAACAACATTGACAAAATGGATATTGGAGATAGTCGGGCAGGGAGTATTCCAGAATACTATGCATGGCTGCAAGTAGATCACGGTAACATAGACCCTAGTCTCAAAGGCGAACAAGGTTTTGAGGATATTTGCAGAACAATTTGGATTAGAAATTTTTGGCTTAGGAACACAATCATTCCTCCTGAAATTGGCATCAAATGCAAAACATAATGCAGTGCCTAGAAGACGCAGGAGCCGGATCTAGCAGTGCTGGGGCTTCATCTTCGTTTCCCCCATCTGTGTGATCAAGGGCAACATTTAAGCATGGTTATAAGAGTATTTTATGTTAAGTCAATCAGTTTTATTATTGTATGTTGCATTGTTATTGCAGTAGAATTCAACTTTGATTTCCAACGAAAAGCATTTCAATTTTATGGCTTGGATCAAATCTATCATAATCTCGCATATTTGGCGTTTAGGCCCACCTCTGGCATAAGAGAGGCCCCATGCATGTTAGGACGCACATTTAATTTTCATACAATCTGCTTGCTATTTTTGCTACTTTCCACTCCGTGCATAATATTTGAAGCAATGATTACTCTTCTGATACTAACTTGGTTTTCTCCATTTTTAGAAGGTTTATTTTGCTTGATTTATTTCCTCAAAAGGTTGATTCGTGTTGACTGAAACTGGCGGAACGCCCCAACTTCACAAGATCAAAGGCACGATCAACCAGTAAAATGACTGATTCAGGTGCATCCGAACAGACTGGCCTGGGACTTGTCGCTATTCCAGGAGGTAAACCGAAAACTTCAGAAAGGAGAGATACCGCCATCTAGGATGAATACCTCGCCCAACTGTTGCAACATGTAGGTTGAGATTGAGCGGCTCCAAAATCTCACCAATTTTTCCATCAGCCTCAGTACCCCACTCCTTGAACAAAGGATGAGTGCAACTACACCACAAACCTTTCCATCTCTTGAGTCGCCATTTACCCAAAACCTTCCCCAAAATCCCTCACTAAGTAAAACCAATCCGCAACACACCAGCCCATAACACACTAACACATATCCTATCAACCCAAAGCCACTCCACAACAAAGCCTGCTATGAAATGATCCAATATCCTTCACGACTCCATATGCGTCTCAAGCTCCATTTACCCAAACTACCCCACTCGTCGAAAATATCCCATCCACGCAAAATTACCAGGCGGTCCAACAAATACCGATGGCACACATCGCTAACCACAACAAGCAGTATGTGCCACCGGCATATGCAACGGAATCCCAACCTTTTGCTACCACCCTACCAAATATGCCTCATCAGGAAGTTGACCAGTATGAAGAGATGGAAAGGCAAGCAAGGATCAGAACCGATGAAAGTGTGGCCAGAGAAATTCATAGCCTAAAAAAAGCATTCAAGAACATCCAAACAAGCAAGGGGCATGAAGGCCTCGAGTACGAATATCTCTGCATGCATCCCGACGTTGAGTTGCCTGTCGGATATGAGGTGCCAAAATTTGACTTATTTGATGGGAATGGAAATCCTCGCGCTCATTTAAGATCATACTGTGACAAGCTGGTTGGAGTAGGTAAAGACCAGGCCATCATAATGAAGCTGTTCATAAGGAGTTTGACAAGAGAAGCGCTTGACTGGTACACAAGTCAAGATCCACGGAAATGGCATAATTGGGGCGCGATGGCATAGGATTTCATGGACAGATTTAGGTTTAACACTGACACAGTCTTGGATAGATTTTATCTAATGAAGTTGGAAAAGAAATCCACAGAAACCTTTAGAGAATACGCCATGAGGTGGAGGGCGGAAGCAGCAAAGGTTCAACCCCCGATGACGGAAAGTGAGATGACCACTCTCTTTGTGCAATCTTTTAAAGATGCAACATACTATGAAAGAATGAAAAGCGTCATAAGACGGAGTTTCTCCGAAGTTGTAAGAATGGGAGACTTCATAGAAGAGGGTATCAAAACAGAAAGAATCACAAATTTGGCAGCATTGCAAGCAACGAGTAAGGCAATTCAGTCAGACTTATTTGGGGGAGCAATCAAGAAGAAGAGGGACGGAGGGTCCCCTGTCATAACAATCCAGGAACATATGCCAAACCTAATGGCAACCCACTAAAGCCCATCATACCAGCCTCTCTACTATAACCAAAACGCCCAAAGTCTTCAGCCCCCTACTATAGCCAAAATGCCCAAAGCCCTCAGTCTTATTATCAACACTTACCTCCTCCATACCCTGTCTATCCGAATTCCCCATAGTATCAACCCACATATTCACCTCAGCCATAAGTTCATCCACTAAATTCTCCCATACTAACGCAAATTACGAAAGAAGGCCAGTCAAAACCTATACAACTTTAGCCGAATCTCTAGCCTAGTTGTATGAAAGACTAAAAATCGCAGGAATACTCCAACCCATTCCAGGAAATATCCCCAATCCTATTCCCAGATCGTACGATAAGACTAAGCATTGTGCATACCACTCTGGAATCACTGGACACGACACTGGAAGTTACTATGCCCTCAAAGACAAGATCGAGGAATTGATCAAAGAAGGAATCATCCAACTGAAAGGAACTTCCCCTAATGTAAACAATAACCCTTTGCCGAATCATGGCAATGTCAATGTGAACATGATCACCGTTGATGAGGAAAACAATTTGGAAGGGACTATTATGCCAGTCCAGAGAGAGGAAAAGGTTGAATCATCGGCCTTTATCACCCCTATAATTACAGTTCAAGTAAGGGCAACGTTTGAAGTGGAAGTACTTCCTCCGAAGACGCGTCTCCTGACACCGTCTTATAATACAAAAAAAATTCCTTGGAGTTATTCGACGAGGGAAAGGAGTAGGGGAAAAGAAAAATAGATTGTAGAAGTTGTCGTCGCTGGTATGACAAGATCTGGGCGTTGTTATGCCCTTGCAGAAGCGGTGCGAGGAGCGCTAGGAAAGGAAGACAATCTGAAAAGGTCGTAACAGAGGTCGAAGTGGAAGAGTTCTGGAGGAAAATGCCAACCAGGGAATATTCCGTTTTAGAACAGCTGAAGAAAACATTGGCCTAAATTTCATTGCTATCGTTGTTAATGAATTCCATAACCCACGGACGTGCTTTATTGGAGGTACTCAAAGAAGCTTATGTTCCGAGAGAGACCACTGGCGAGAAACTCTCGGCCTTAGTCGGACAAATTTTAGAGGCCCATAAAGTCTCTTTTCATGACAAAGAATTGCCACCTGAATGCTTGGGGCACAACAAAGCATTGAACATAACTGTAAAGTGCATGAACAAGTTCATTTCTAGGATGTTGATTGATGGAGGCTTAGATATCAACATCTGTCCTGTGCCAACTCCCCGAGCCCTGGAAATTAGCATTGGAATGATTCGCGAAAGCCATGTGAGGGTTAAAGGCTTTAATGGAGCCTAAATGAGCGTTTTGGGAGAAATGGATTTGACATTGCAAGTAGGACCTGTAGATTTCGTCGTGGAATTCCAAGTGTTGGACATATCTACCGACTATCACTCGCTAATCGGAAGACCTTGGATCCATATGGCTGGTGCAGTCCCTTCTACCCTACACCAGAGATTGAAGTTTGTTTGGAATCATCACGAGGTCGTGATACACGGAGAAGGGAGCAATTCAATATATCCTGAAAGCCAAATCCCTGTTGTTGAAAATATAGAGACCGGATGGATCTGTTTTACATATCAGGGAGATTGCATATGCTTCTAAAGCTGAAAAGTCGAAGTTACCCCGGGTTCTCACAATAGTGGCCAAGTGAATGTTGAAAAATGGTTTTAAGCCTGGTCGAGGCTTCGGTTTGAATTTGGAAGGTGTAGCGGAGCCGATTCATTTGCTCAGTAAAAAGGATACTTTTGGTCTCAGATACAAACCCACTCCTGAAGAATTCTTATCAACCAATCTCCGAAGAAAAAGAGATACCTCCCTGCCTAAGCCTGTTCCACCTCTGAATCAGTCATTTGTCAAAGCATGCGTTGCTCAGAAATCAAAAGAAGATGATGCAGACAACCTCGTGGAAGGACTCAAAAGTCTTTTCATTGCTGAAGAAGAAGTAGAATGCAATGTGATTCTAGATGATTATGCTGAAGACCCAACCATTTAGGATGCAGAACAGGGAGATATTTTGAAAAATTAGACCTGTGGCCCGACCTTGTTTCTCCGGGAAGCTTGGTAGAAATTGTATTAGCGCTTTCTAAAACAATGTGCATTTGGTGTCCTTGCTGGGAAGCTGTTAGGTTTCATTGTGAGTAGAAAGTGTATTGAATTGGTCCCCTCGAAGATAAAAGTTATTCAAGACTTGCCTCCTCCAAAGAGTCGAAAGAACGTGATGAGTTTTCTCAGTCGTCTCAATTACATTAGCAGGTTTATAGCACAATTAACGGTGATATCTGATCCAATATTCAAGCTACTGAAGAAAGACGCGGCTACCAAGTGGACAGCAGATTGCCAGCAAGCTTTTGACAGAATCAAGGTATAT
Organism: Anisodus tanguticus; assembly: GCA_034509755.1. Classification (NCBI taxonomy): domain Eukaryota; kingdom Viridiplantae; phylum Streptophyta; class Magnoliopsida; order Solanales; family Solanaceae; genus Anisodus; species Anisodus tanguticus. Next base: position 19,266,611 of record CM067561.1, on the reverse strand, counting down.
CTGTCTAGTCCACCTGTTTTAGTGCCTCAAGATCCTGGAAGGCCTTTGTTATTATATTTGTCTGTGTTGGGAAATGCATTTGGATGCGTGCTGGGACAACACGATGAAATAGGAAAGAAGGAGCAAGCTATATACTACTTAAGCAAAAAGTTCACGTCTTATGAAGCTCAATATACTTTGCTGGAACGCACTTGTTGTGCCTTGACTTGGGTCAGTCAAAAGTTTAGACATTATCTGTCTGCATATACCACTTATCTCATTTCAAGAATGGACCCGCTCAAATACATCTTTCAGAAGCCCATACCTACTGGGAAGCTAGCAAAATGGCAAATCTTTCTAAGTGAGTTCGACATCATATATGTTACCCAAAAGGCTATCAAAAGACAAGCACTAGCTGATCATCTCGCTGAAAACCTAGTAGATGAAGAATATATACCTCTCTGAACTTATTTTCCGGACGAGGAGGTATTGTTTGTTGGAGAAGATATCTTAGAAGAGTACCCGGGTTGGAGAATGTTCTTTGACGGAGCCGCAAACTCCAAAGGAGTTGGTATCAGAGCAGTTTTGATTTCAGAATCGGGTCAACACTACCCAATTTTGGCGAAGCTCAGATTCCCATGCACCAACAATATGGCAGAATACGAAGCTTGTATACTTGGACTTAGAATGGTCGTTGATATGAACATACAAGAATTATTACTTATCAATGATTCAGACTTATTGATTCATCAGGTAGAAGGTGAATGGGCCACCAAGAACGTGAAGATACTTCCTTACCTGCATTACGTGAAAGAATTATGTAAAAGGTTCAATGAGATAGAATTCAAGAATATCCCACGAACTCAAAATGAATTTGCTGAAGCTCTGGCAACTATGTCCTCAATGATTCAACATCTGGACAAGAATTACATTGATCCTATCAAGGTGGACTTGTTGGATCAGCCAGCCTATTATTTTCACATAGATGAAGAGTTGGATGGAAAGCCCTGGTACCACGACATTAAAAGGTATCTCAAGGCAGGCGAATATCCAGAAGGCATAACCAGCACACAAAAGAAGATACTTCGGAGGTTAGCAAACCATTTCTTCCTAAATGGAGAAATCATTTATCGAAGGACTCCAGATCTAGGTTTATTGAGATGTGTCGATGCTCGGGAAGCGAGCAAGCCAGTCAAAGAGATACATGAGGGCACATGCGGGCCTCATATGAACGGTTTCACTATGGCAAAGAAGATTCTGCGAGTAGGATATTTTTGGATGACCTTGGAGACAGATTGTATTCGCTTTATGCAAAAATGCCACCAATGCCATATTCACGATGATTTGATCCGGGTGCCTCCAAAAGAACTCAATGTAACGAGTTCTCCTTAGCCGTTTACAACTTGAGGCATGTATGTCATTGGCCTTATCGAACCCGCAACGTCATATGGACACAGATTCATTCTAGTAGCAATTGACTACTTCACAAAGTGGGTAGAGGTATCATCATACAAATCAGTGACAAATAAAGTAGTAGTTAACTTTGTTCCCAACAATATCATTTGTCGATTTGGAATCCCTGAGTCAATTATAACAGATAACGGAGCCAATCTCAACAGTAATTTGATGCATGAGGTATGTGAGAAATTTAAGATCACTCACCGCAATTTCACTCCATATCGACCTCAGATGAATGGAGCAGTCGAAGCAACCAACAAAAATATCAAGAGAATACTGCGGAAGATGATTGACAATTACAAGCACTGGCATGAGCATTTGCCCTTCGCACTTTTGGATTATCGCACTACAATTAGGACTTCTATTGGGGCAATGCCGTATCTTTTGGTATATGAGACAAACGTTGTGTTATCAGCAGAGGTAGAAGTACTGTCCTTAAGAATTATCCAAGAAGACGAGTTGAGTGAAGTAAAATGGATACAGAATTGGTACGAGCAATTGATATTGATTGATGAAAAGCGAATGAACGCAGTCAGTCACAGATAACTTTATCAGAACAAGATGGACAAAACTTTCAACAAGAAAGTGAGACCAAGGATTTTCAAGCCGGGGCAGTTGGTATTAAAACGCATATTCCTGCACCAAGATAAAGCTAAAGGAAAATTTGCACCTAATTGGTAAGGGTCGTACATGGTTCACCGAGTGCTGACTGGAGGGGCACTAATCTTACCTGAAATGGACGGCAAAGTTTGGCAAAAAACTATCAAAGCAGATGTAGTGAAAAGATACTTCCTTTAGGATTTTTCTATGTTGTAAAAGTTGCGCTCCCTTGGCGGGCTACGCAAAGGACCCATGTAGGGTTTCGTCTCTTTAAAGCATAAATTTCCCTAAAAATCCCATTTGCTTGTAACATGAACTACGTTATGACCTGATTCTCTCGGCGGGATATGTAGGCGGCCACATCGGCTTCGGTCCCATTTTTAGAAAACCTTACAATTCCCTTTTTCTTGTAACGAACTACGTTATGACCTGATTCCATTGTTGGGATACGTAAACGGCCTGTATTGGCTACGGTCATACCATTAGGAAATTTTTCTCCCTTATCTCACATGTGATGAAATACACCCCTCTGATCACCTTGATAGGATAGGCAAGCAACCCACATAAGACCCGGTCTCCCAGTTGAAAGTTCAACATCATAACATACCAGAAACCGGGGCAAAATTTTAAGGGTTCAATGCAATAAGACGCCAATAGACATGGAAAGTATTGGCCAACTAAGTCTTCAGTCAGAAGAAGAACTTTGGATAAGACGTTTGCTCTGTTTCACTGCATGTCACTATTCGAGAGTTCGACAATAATTCTTATTAATATGCATGCCTTCTTATAAACAAATTATTTTAACAAATATTTCATTGATATGAATACTTTCTTATAAACAAATTATTTTCAACAAATATTTTCATTAACAGCTAGCCAAGACTGGAAACCAGACAGGGGTTACAAGTCCAAACCAGTGGGACGTACAAGTATCACGAGCCAAAGCTAAAAGGTCAACGCAAATCAACCACCCCTTTCCCCAAACTCATAAATTTCTTTGAGTACAAGTTCTTCAGGTTGAAAGAGGCAGGGAAGCCGTAACATTTATGTTTAACTTCGCAAAGAACTTCCACATCGCAGCTCACCACAAGGATCACGTTCCTGTTTTGCGTCTGTACAAAGACATCGTCTTGACCTATAGGGTCCCAACCACATTATGTCCATGTAAAGATGATATTTTGACTCACAGGGTCACATTCTCATCCTTATCTATTCAATGTTTACATCGCCTGTTTCTATGCATTAGCTTTTCATCCAGATTGAATTTGCAAGAACTTCAATATAACATTTCGGCCTCAGGGTTACGCTGCATTACGTCTATGCAACCACGTCATCTACATTACGTCTATGCAACGTTGTCATTTTATTACGCCAATGCAACAACGTTATCTGCATTACGTTTATGCAATGACGTCATTTCATTACGCCTACGCAATGGCATCATCTGCATTACGTCTACACAATGATGTCATTTTATTTCGTCTATGCAATGATGACATTTTGCATTATGTCAAAACAACGACGTTATTTTATTACGCATATGCAACGGCGTCATCTGCATTACATCTATGCAACGACGTCATTTCATTACGCCTATACAACGACGTCATCTGCATTATATCTATACAACGACGTCATTTCATTACATCTATGCAATGACGTTATCTGCATCACGTCTATACAATGACATTATTTCATTATGTCTATGCAACAACGTCATTTGCATCACGTCTATATAACGATGTCATTTTATTAAGACTATGCAACGACGTCATCTGCATTACGTCTATGCAACAATGTCATTTCATTACGCCTATGCAACGACGTTATATGCATCACATCTGTACAACGACGTCATTTCATTACGTCTATGCAGCAACATCATTTCATTATGTCTATGCAACAATGTCATTTTCATCACGTCTATACAACGACGTCATTTCATTACGTCTATGCAATGATGTTATTTGCATCACGTCTATATAACAATGTCATTTCATTACGCCTATGCAACGATGTCATCTGCATTACATCTATGCAACAACGTCATTTCATTACGCCTATGCAACGATGTCATCTGCATCACGTTTGTACAATAACGTCATTTTATTACGTCTATGCAACGACGTCATCTGCATCATGTCTATATAACGACGTCATTTCATTACATCTATGCAATGACATCATCTACATTACGTCTATACAATGACATCATTTCATTATGTCTCTGCAACGACGTTTCGTATTCTCATATACCTATCGTATTCATCAGTTATGCCCTAATTTTTATCATAGCTTTAGTCCGCAGGAATTTGAATCGGCAGGAGCTTCAGCACACTATCTCTTACAGCGAACCGAGGTAATTTATTAGAAAGCTGGACCTCCCAACAAAGGTCGAGCGACTTACATCGAACTTCGTTCTTCTCTTTCCCAATATTTTGCTACATCTGCAACCAATATCATCACAACTCGATACTGGGGCAATATTTCTTGAATCTGCTCCAACTTTTTCTTCTCAACTTGCCGATATCATAATTTCTCCTCCCTCAGAATTCTATCTTCACCCATGCATTCCTAATCTTCATTCAAGTCTCGACAATCATGACAAAATTGCCTAATCAATTAACGTCTTTAGCCAAAAACTCTTTCATCTCATCCGGCCAAAGAGGGGCATTTGTTGACACCCAATTTTGTCCCCTCTTCTGATTATTTATTCGCGATTCGAAATATTTCAACACCTTGTTTTGGCCATCCCTTTATCTTTAGTTAATTTCACTCTGCTTCTCAGTCTTGAAAATCTTCCAAAGTTTTTTTGAATATTTTATCAATTACCACATAATTTAGAAAATACTAGGTATTATGTTCTTATAATTAAAGTAGTAAAAAAAACAATTTTAATATTCCGACATCGGTATCGATGATCGATTTTCTCTTATAATATTTCACCAATTATTAAATTAATCATTCTTTTACGAATAATTCTTTTTTTTCTCAAACTAAATACGTATATTAAATAACTTGTATCACAATTTATTAAGTATGCACTTTTTGGGAACTAATTAGGATGAAGAAGCATATTTTAATTAATTGAAGTAGGAAAAGGAATTAAGGGAATTGGATTTGTTACTAATTAATTATATAATTGCGCTAATTAATTCCACCAACAAAACCGACCCAAGCCCAAATCGGCTAGCCCATTCCGCAGCTCAATCCCCAACACCCAGGCCTAACCGGTCACCAAACAGACCCTACACTTGTGGCCTAATACCCATTTATCCCCTAACCCCCATCGTCCAAACACACCTTCAAACCAGATCATCCCCAAAACCAAACGAGAACCAAAAAACCCCAAAAACCAGCAGCCCTTCCACCGATAACCCCAAAACCCCACTGTATAAACGCCATCTTCGACCTCACTGCCACCACGTCTCTTTTCCTCTTTTTTCCTGAAGGTTCAGGTCTGCCAAAGAGTCGCTTTGACCTCTAAAAGGTTGAAAACTATAAGGATCCTATGGATTCTTACCCGATTCTCCTTCGATTCACTTGAAAAAGAACCCAACCAGTCTAATATCAACACCAACGTCTCTAAACATATGCTTTTCTTTCAAATCGGACTAAGAAAGTGAGATTTGTCACCCTTTTCATGACCTCTTCTGTCGAACCCAATTCTACGGCTCAACAGGCATGGGAACAGTTGCAAAACATTTTTCAAAATAACAAAATTTCTAGGGTCGTTTATCTTGAACACCAATTTATGAATATTAAATTGGATGACTTTTCCAACATATCAGCCTATTGTCAAGAATTAAAGATGCTTATGGACCAATTGTCCAACGTTAGTTCGCCTGTGACAAATCAACGGTTAGTCCTTCAGTTGAATGCCGGATTGAATGAACAATATGATGGGGTTGTTACGTTCATTAAACAAAGTAATCCATTGCCTCATTTCTATGAGGCTCATTCGAGGTTAATTCACGAGGAAACAAAGAAGGAAAAACATGCATATTCTATAGCATCCACCAACGACACCGCTCTTGTCTTCACCAACTCATTTTCCATGGATTCGGAGCCCCGGGAGCAATAATAATCGTCAAAATAATGGCCAAAAATGGGGTTCAAACTGTAACAGTAATAAAGGGGAAAATAATGGTGGAAAGGGACAAGGCCGTAGCGGTGGCCAACCCGCCGGCGGTAGCGGGCAGTGGCGTCCAAGCAGCAGCAGCGGTAATAAGTGGGGTCAGTACCCATCGTGGGCTTGGGCCCCACAGTGGGCTGCCCCGCCATGTCCGTACCCTACTTCTTTGTGGGCCACGCCTCCACCTTCAACTCGCCAACCCAGAATTCTAGGGTCTCGTCCCTAACATGCGTTTGCGGCTCAGGCACCATCTTCAATAGGCTATGCGCCCACTGACATCGAACAAGCCATGAGCCACATGAATCTAAATGTTCCAGACGAGTCATGGTACATGGACACAGGGACTATGCCACACATGACGACATCTCAAGGTAATCTCTCATCTTATTTCAATATGAGCAATAATAAAAACATTGTTGTCGGTAGTGGTTAGGAAATTCCAATTCGTGGTATTGGTCAGGCAACACTACCCTCTCCACATCCTCCATTATACTTGATAAACGTCCTACATGCACCAAAATTAATTAAGAACTTGATATCTTTTAGATGTTTTACAATTGACAACAATGTTTCTGTGAATTTTGATTTGTTTGGCTTTTCTGTGAAGGATTTTCAGATGGGGATGCCACTTATGAGATGTAATAACACGGGGGACCTATATCCCATCACTTCTATTTTCAACAACCGCATAACCAAACCATCCACCTTTGCTGTCATTTCTCCTATTGTCTGGCACAATCAGTTGGGTCACCTAGGAGCACCAGTTTTTAATTCTCTTAGGAAGAATAATGTGTTTTCTTGTAAACGAACTTTGGACTCTTCTGTTTGCCAATCTTGTGTGATTGGTAAACATGTTAAGCTCCCTTTTGCGTCCTCTACTTCTCGTACTTTTCTGCCATTTGATATTTTGCATTGTGATTTGTGGACATCACCTGTTTTGAGTTCTGTACGGCATAAGTACTATCTGCTAATTCTAGATGATTATTCAATTTTTTTGTGGACTTTTCCCTTAGGACAGAAATCACAAACCTATACCATTTTAAAACAATTTAATATTTTTATCAAAACTCAATTTGACAAATCCATTAAATATTTTCAGCTTGATAATGGGGGAAATTCATAAATACCCATTTTAAAGATTTTTGTCACCAAAATGGGATGTCTTTGCGTATTTCGTGTCCACATACATCACCACAAAATGGGAAAGCCGAAAGAAAAATTCAAACAATTAATAATATGATTCGCTCCATCCTTGTGCATTCTTCCACACCACCAAATTTTTGGCACCATGCACTTCAAATGACAACCTATCTTTTAAATATTCTTCCTAGTAAACTGCTCTCCAATGTGTCCCCTACACAAATGTTATATCATTGTCTTCCATTTTTTACACATTTGCGGGTGCTTGGGTGATTGTGTTATCCTTTGTTTCCTTCTACTTCCATTCACAAGTTGCTGGCTAGGTCCACTCCTTGCGTCTTTTTAGGATATCCATTATATCATAGAGGATATAAATGTTTTGATTTGGCGACAGGGAAAATTATTATCTCTCATAACGTAGTTTTTGATGAGTCTAAATTCCCATTTGCTAAGTCTCATGTGGCTTCCTCACCTTCATATGATTTTTTGGACAATGGAATACATCCCATTTTAAACCACCATCTTAATAATCAACCACCAGTTGACCCGGCACCCCGTAACAACCAGTCCCATGTGGGGAAGCCCACTGCTCTTTCACAATAAACCGAGCCAGCCCATTACCCCGGCCTAATAAGCACTCGGTAAATCACCCCTACACCTTCAAACTTGGACTCCACTCCACCCCCTGAGATCCCTACCACCCAACTTACTATCTTTGGTTCAACCATCACCCATACCAAAAAATCCCAAAGCAGCCTTAGCAGACCCGAATTGGAAACCTGCCATGTTAGACGAAATTAATGCTCTTATTAAAAATAAGACGTGGGAATTAGTGTCCTGTCCATCTACTGTGAACATTATTAGGTATATGTGGGTTTTCTATCACAAAAAGAATTATGATGGTTCTTTTTCGAGATACAAAGCTCGTCTTGTTGGTGATGACAGGTCTCAGCAGGTTGGAGTAGATTGTGGAAACACTTTTAGTTCGGTGGTTAATTCAGCAACTATCCGGACGATTCTTAGCCTGACATTGTCCAAATCCTGGACTATTCATCAGTTAGATGTCAAAAAAACATTTTTTCATGGCCATCTACAGGAAATAGTTTACATGCACCAGCCGCTGGGTTTCTGAAACCCTACACATCCAGATTATGTGTGCCTGCTGAAGAAGTCCCTCTATGGTTTGAAACAAGCTCCATGGGCTTGGTATAACAGGTTTGTAAGTTTTGTATCCACTCTTGGTTTCTCCCACAGCAAGTCCGATCAATCATTATTCATTTATAAGAAGGGAAATGACATGACGTATATCATCATATATATAGATGACAACATTATCACTGCATCATCTACCTCCATCCGTCAGTCTATTATTTCCCTTCTTGCAACAGAATTTGCGATGAAGGATTTGGGTCATTTAAATTATTTTTTGGGCATTGCTGTCACTCAATATGCAAGTGGTTTGTTTCTCATTCAGAAGAAATATGCCAAAGAGATACTTGAAAAAGCCGGTATGTCATCTTGAAAGCCATCGTATACTCCAGTGGTTACAAAAGCCAAATTGAGTAATACTGCAGGGGCTTCATACAGTGATCATACCCACTACCGCAGTCTCGCATGGGCCTTGTAGTACCTCACTTTTACAAGACCTGATATCTCATATGTTGTTCAGCATGTGTTTTGCATATGCATGATCCGAAAGAGGAATATATGGGGCTCTCAAATAGATTCTGTTGTACATCCAGGGTATTATTCAGGTTGGATTACATTTGTATAAATCCTCCATCTCGACTCTATTCTCTTATACTGATGCAGATTGGGGTGGCTGCCCGGACACACGACGATCAACCTAGGGGTTATTGTGTGTTTTTGGGGGATAATCTGATTTCATGGTCATCCAAACACCAGCCAACTTTGTCTCGCTCAAGTGCTGAGGCAAAATACCGAGGGGTAGCCAATGTGGTCGCTGAATCGTGTTGGCTCTGTAATCTTCTCTTAGAGATCCACTGTCTGATTGCGAAGTCAACTATTGTTTATTGTGACAATGTGAGTGAGATATACTTATCCGGTAATCCAGTTTAGCATCAACGCACAAAGCTTATCGAAATGGATATCTTATTCATTCGATAAAAGGTTGCTCGTGGATAAGTCCGGGTTCTCCATGTACCATCCCGTTATTAGATTGTAGACATCTTCACGAAAGGTCTTCCGCGCGTACTCTTTGATGATTTCAGGGACAATCTCAGCATTCAAGAACCTCCCGCTAAGACTGCGGGGGACTGTAAGAATAATTATGGGACAATCCCATAATTATTTCCAATCACTACTAATTAAGATATAATCTTGTAATTATTATTCTAAATCAATTAGTCATCAATTAGGTAGATTAGCATCTTATATTTTAGGTAAACTTAGATTAGTATTACATTGTAATATTGTATATATTTGCTATCATTGGAATGAAATACTGATGGATTAATTCTCCTACACAAGGAACATACAATAATCAGATGTCGAATGTCTGGTATTTTGGACCTCTACCCCAATCAGCATTTGTATATAACACAAGAGTAGAGATCAATGATGGATATAAATGCAATCCAAAATCACGTGTGCCCTGTATGTATCGGATAATACGTTTGAGCGAATGTATGTGCTCAATCCGCGGATCATATATAAATAAACACACCTGTTGTACTGCATACGTAATATCTGGTCTTGTGTAAGTAAAATAGTGAAGAGCCCCTGCAATACTACGATACTCGGTGGGATCCTCGTATGGCGTGCTAGACATAGCACTAAGCTTGAGTTTGGTATCAACCGGAGTAGAAGTAGACTTAAACAATGACATGCCACCTCTCTCAATAATCTCTACCGCATATATTTTCTGTGATAAAAATAAACCACCTACATGACGAGTGACTTCAATGCCCAAAAAATACCTCAAGGGCCCCAAGTCATTCATAGCAAATTCTGAACTGAGAAGGGACATGATAGACTTGCGTAAATTATCAAACAAGGCAGTCAATATTATATCATCAACATATAACAATATGTATGCCAGAGAAGTACCATGATGATAGATGAACAGAGAATGATCAGATATGCTATGAGAAAACCCAATAGTAGACACATAGTCTGCAAATCTTTTATACCAAGCTCGTGGGGCCTGTTTAAGCGCATAAAAGCACTTTTTCAGCAAACAGACATGATGAGGATAATTTGGGTCCCTAAAACCCAAGGGTTGATGCATGTAAACTGTCTCCTTAAGATCACCGTGTAAGAAAGTATTTTTTACATCCAGCTGGTGAATGGGCCATCCTTTCGAGAGAGCTAGACTGAGCACACTGTGAATGGTTCCCGGTTTGACCACAAGACTAAATGTCTCTCTACAATCCACGCCAACCTGTTGCGTTTTACCATCACCTACAAGACGGGCCTTATGTTCATTTTGGATTTGTTGTTAAGTAGAGTAGTAAGTAGCTAGGCGGATTTCAGCGCATGTTAATCATAGGCTTGAAGAGCTCTTTGGCCAGGGATCGTGTTAAGTGAGGAGTGAAGTTCGAATATATTCCTATATTATCCAACTATTTTTCATATAAATATGAATCTATTGGATAGCGGTAGCTGGGGCAAAGCCCGCTTTCTTCGCTCCGCGAATGAGAGAGAAAGATCTCTCAAAAGAATCGTCAGAATTTTCTTTATGAGTAAAATTCCACATGGACCGAATAATATTAACACTAGGTGGACGGGGCACCAACTCCCACATCTTATTTTTAATAAGAACATTATATTCGTCATCCATAGCCAATTTCGAATTCGGGTCATGAAGGGCAATACCGGGTTACGGGGTAAGGGAGATTTAATGACATTAGAATTAAGATTAAAATGTCATTTTGGTTTAAAAATCCACCTTTAGCTACGAGTAACGGGCCCTTGACTCGAGATAGAAGTGAACGGGATTGGGGAAATTATTTGGTTGGCAGTGGACTGGCCAACATGCAGTGGGCCTGCTGGCCCAACAAAGGGATGAGAAACTGGAACTACATCAGAACTGGCAATGGGCCGAGAAGCTGGGTCAGTACCGATATCGATACTGGGCTGAGACATCAGTCCACTACTGAGACCATGTATGCCAGATGACGCTGGACCAGGACAATATGGGCCAGCAGGCAGTGGCCCTACTGGCGGATTCGGTTAACGGGATATTTTGGTTAAATGGTGGATAATATACGGTGAGATCCCATCATCCAAAAAATTATACGAACTAGACATGAGACTACTCAATTTAGCAAACGGAAATTGGGACTCATAAAAAATAACATGGCAACTAATTATAATTTTGTTAGAGGATAAATCATAACATTTGTAACCACGATGATTAGATGGATAACCCAAAAACACACACGTGGTAGTGCGGGCTTGAAGTTTGTTAACTGTAGTAGACGGAAAAAGTGGACAACATAAACACCCAAACACCCTAAGATGAGAATACGAAGGATCTTTATTGTAAAAAATTTTAAGTGGGGATTGATATGCTAAGCCTTTAAGAGGGCGGATATTAAGTAGATATGTAGTCATTTGCAATGCATGATGCCAAAAAGAAGGTGGTAATGACGCATGGGCTAGCAATGTACATACATTATTATTTATGGAATGAATTTTTATCTTGGCCTTCCCATTTTATGAGGACGTATGTGGACAAGAAAATCGAAAAGATATTTCATTAGTGTCACAAAACTCTGGAAACGGCCCATTATCATATTCCCTGCCATTATCACATTGAATATTTTTAATTTTCCGTTCGAATTGGGTACGGATGAATGCTCTAAATTTTAAGAATGTGGAAAAGACTTGAGACTTTTTAGATAAAGGAAAGGTTCAAAAAAATTAGAATAATCATTCAAAAATAAGACATAATAATGATTGCCCAAAAAACATAAAACAAGAGATGCCCATAAATCACTATGAATAATGTCAAATGACATCAAAGTACGAGAAGTACTACGCGTACCCTTACATGCAATAAAATTATTTTTATGCAGAGAAGACATAATAGATGACCCCGGATGACCCAAACTTGCATGCCACAAGGAGGGAGCAAAAATGGCAAAGGTAGAAGGTGTGGCTTGACTCGTGGAAATGGTGGTGATTGGATAAAGCTCTCCCATACTATTGCATCTCATTAGAGGTATTCCCATATTGAAATCCTTCACAGAAAATCCAAATGGATCACAATTAACAGAAACCTAATTATCAGTGGTAAATTTTCGGACAGGCACCAATTTTTTAATTAAGTTAGGGGCATGAAGAACATTTTTCAAGACGAGAGGTGGATGTGGTGGAGACAAATTCGTATGACCATAACTGCAAATTGGAATTGAGCTGCCATTACCAACAATAATGCCACAATTATTGCTCAAATTGAAATAAGACGAGAGAGTACCTTGTGCAGACATCATATGAGAAGTGGCTCTGGTGTCCATGTACCAATTTGCGTCCGGGGGATGTAATCCAAGTGTATGCATTGCGACCTCAATATCCGTAGGTGTCAGGACTGGAGCTGGGCCCACAGCAGTGAAGGCCTGCTAAAGAGGAGGCCCAAGCAGGCCTGCCCAGCACTGGATTGCGATGCATTATTCTAGATCGGGAAACTGGGCCTGGAAGCTGATTGGAATTGGGCCCAGTTTCCAGGATATGGCGTCGGTGGAAAATAAGGGTTGTTGGGCCAATGACCACTAGCCCAGCCCCATGGACAAGAGGCCTAAGGCTACAGCTAGTTGGCCTGCGACCCACTGTTTCGAGCACTACTGCAACCGCCGCCACTGTTCCGGCCACCACCACCGCGACTGCCTCCGCGGTTCTTGCCATTATTTTTCCAATTTTGACCCATTTTTCCACCATCGTTGGTACGGTTTTGGCCCAAATTTTTGGAGAATGAGTAAGGGTCATCTGATGTGGCCATCATCATGATGTAATTTGCTCCGGTAGCTGCTTTCTTAGCCAAACCGACCTCTTTCAATGTTAGCATGGAACATGCTTGATAAAATAGTGGGAGAGGATTACTTTGAAGAAGCAGTGTCCCAACTACATTATAGGCCTCGGATAGGCCTGCAGCCATCTGAAGAACAAGGCGATCTATAACATCCCATACTTTCGGGTCGTGGTTTGAATCGTTAGACGTATGTAAATAGACCCAAACATTGGAAGATTTTTTGTCATGTTGACGTACACAAATAAAGAGCTTAATATATACAAGGATGCGATCCCGAAATAATTTAATATTTTAAAAGTGTGACGATGATGATCGGAAGTATTATTTTATATGTCCCAATAAAGGTTATGGACTAGAGCTATATCAAAAGATTGTGATAATGAGTATATGAAGTGTGCTAAATGTGATTTAATATTTAAGTGAGTTGAGATCAATGAATTAACTATGGGTGTAATATTTAAACGGGCCATTACAGTGGAGTAGGATAAATGTTAAGGGGACATACCCATGTGATTGAGGGTTAGATGACAACAAAATAATATGCTTGCATATGTCTAAGGAAGAGGTGTCACTAAGTTGTATTAGTGTCATGGCATAGACTTAGATATGGCCACATGGTACCTTCTGGTCATATCTCACAATAGGTGGAATTGATGGCTTTGTGAAGGTTTATATTCGGTTCTATATAGAGAAAGGAAAAAGGCTTCTCTGTTATTATTTTTTTAGGAAACAAATTGCAGCAATTAAGCTTCATTAATGTCTTGTTTATGCATCGTGAGAGGGGGGAAGACCAAGAGGAAATCAAGATTAGACGTCTACCAAAATTGTCTTATTGTGGTCATTCGAAGGCCGGATCGAGGCATGTTAAAGCAAATTATTTCTTCTTTTGGCATGTTCTAAGTACGATGCGTAAACGTAATATTGTCCCATAAATGATTATACACTTATTAGTTAAGGATGTTCATGTTATTCATTCCTATTGTCAAAGCATGTCTAAATATGTTCCTAAATCCCTATTGAGGTATATGAAAAATATGTTAGTATTCATAATGTTAATCGGAGATGGAGAAACATTATATCACTCCGACAAATTTATAGTGTCATATTATCATATAATTCATACATTACATTCATGTACATACCTTGACCTCAAAGGAGTTATATACTCTACTATATGTATGCATTATATATATGTATGGGGAATGGGGAAAGGGATACGGCGTTATATACGCACACCACCTACAGCTGGTACAGATATACACGATGATGATTATGCGCACAGAGGCCGATATGATATGATGGGATGCCCATAAAGGCTTAATGGTGTTATATACGCATATGTGCATGACCGCATTGTGCATGGCATTTAGGCACATTTTGGCCTTCAGAGGCATTCTACACAAATATGATACTTATGCATATTATGGCTCTCAGAGGCATTCTACACAAACATGATTGAGGGTTAGATGGCAGCAAAATAATATACATGCACATGTCTAAGGAGGAGGTGTCACTAAGTTGTATTAGTGTCATGGCATAGATTTAGATATGGCCACACGGTACCTTCTGGTCATACCTCACAATTGGTGGAATTGATGGCTTTATGAAGGTTTATATTCGGTTCTATATAGAGAAAGGAAAAAGGCTTCTCTGTTATTATTTTTTTAGGAAACAAATTGCAGCAATTAAGCTTCATTAATGTCTTGTTTATGCATCGTGAGAGGGGGAAAGACCAAGAGGAAATCAAGGTTAGACGTCTACCAAAATTGACTTATTGTGGTCATTCGAAGACCGGATCGAGGTATGTTAAAGCAAATTATTTCTTCTTTTGGCATGTTCTAAGTACGAAGCGTAAATGTAATATTGTTCCATAAATGATTCTACTCTTAGTAGTTAAGGATGTTCATGTTATTCATTCCTATTGTCAAAGCATGTCTAAATATGTTCCTAAATCCCTTGAGGTATATGAAAAAGATGTTAGTATTCATAATGTTAATCGGAGATGGAGCAACATTATATCACTCCGACAAACTTATAGTGTCATATTATCATATAATTCATGCATTACATTCATGTACATACCTTGACCTCAAAGAAGTTATATACTCTACTACATGTATGCATTATATATATGTATGGGGAATGGGGAAAGGGATATGGCATTATATACACACACCACCTACAACTGGTACAGATATACACGATGATGATTATGCCCACCGAGGCCGATATGATATGATGGGATGCCTATAAAGGCTTAATGGCGTTATATACGCATATGTGCATGACCGCATTGTGCATGGCATTTAGGCATATTTTGGCCTTTAGAGGCATTCTACACAGACATCATACTTATGCATATTATGGCCCTCAGAGGCATTCTACACAAACATGATTGAGGGTTAGATGGCAGCAAAATAATATGCATGCACATGTCTAAGGAGGAGGTGTCACTAAGTTGTATTAGTGTCATGGCATAGATTTAGATATGGCCACACGGTACCTTCTGGTCATACCTCACAATTGGTGGAATTGATGGCTTTATGAAGGTTTATATTCGGTTCTATATAGAGAAAGGAAAAAGGCTTCTCTGTTATTATTTTTTTAGGAAACAAATTGCAGCAATTAAGCTTCATTAATGTCTTGTTTATGCATCTTGAGAGGGGGAAAGACCAAGAGGAAATCAAGGTTAGACGTCTACCAAAATTGACTTAATGTGGTCATTCGAAGACCGGATCGAGGTATGTTAAAGCAAATTATTTCTTCTTTTGGCATGTTCTAAGTACGAAGCATAAACGTAATATTGTCCCATAAATGATTCTACTCTTAGTAGTTAAGGATGTTCATGTTATTCATTCCTATTGTCAAAGCATGTCTAAATATGTTTCTAAATCCCTTGAGGTATATGAAAAAGATGTTAGTATTCATAATGTTAATCGGAGATGGAGCAACATTATATCACTCCGACAAACTTATACTGTCATATTATCATATAATTCATGCATTACGTTCATGTACATACCTTGACTTCAAGAAAGTTATATACTCTACTATATGTATGCATTATATATATGTATGGGGATTGGGGAAAGGGAGACGGCGTTATATACGCACACCACCTGCAGCTAGTACAGATATACACGATGATGATTATGCCCACCGAGGCCGATATGATATGAAGGGATGCCCACAAAGGCTTGATGGCATTATATACGCATATGTGTATGACCGCATTGTGCATGGCATTTAGGCATATTTTGTCCCTTAGAGGCATTCTACACAGATATGATACTTATGCATATTATGGCCCTTAGAGGCATTCTACACAGACATGATACTTATGCATATTATGGCCCTTAGAGGCATTCTCTATTGGTTGGTTGTTTCTTGTCTCATGTTACTTCGAGATCTCTATTATGCTATTTTTCATGTCTGACATACTCAGTACATTATTTGTACTGACGTCTCTTTTGTCTGGGAACGCTGCATTTTGTGCCCGCTGGCTCATGTAAAGAGGGTGACGGATCACACTAGTAGGTTGCTGGTTCAACTGATATTGGAGCACTGTCTGTGTTCCAGAGTTGCAGTCTAGTCATGGTATGATATTATTGAGAGTCATAGGGGTATAGCGGGGTCATGTCCTGACCTCATGATGTTACGTACTCTTTAGAGGCTTATAGACAGATGTTTTGTGTATAGTAGTCATGTATGGCCTTGTCGGCCTTGGTATATATATATGTATATAGGTTGGGTCCTTCTGATTGCAGGATTCTACCTAGCTTCTTTCCAGTTTACTATTTTCATATGTCATCAGGGTGTCTCGTGGCGGCCTCATGGTCCATGCAAAATTATGGATATATGTTAAATACGTGATTAGTGGTACTCGGCAAGTAAGGTTCGGGTGTCCGTCATGGCCCTCCCATTTTGGTCGTGACAAACTTGGTATCAGAGCAGGTCTTTCCTAGGGAGTCTACATATCGTGTCTAGTTGAGTCTTATTTATGGGTGTGTTGTGCGCCACACTTATAAACAGGAGGCTGCAAGGCATTTAGGGATGGTTTCCATTCTTTCATATCATAGATCATACAGTAGAGCCGAGTCTTAAGAATTCGAGTTTAACTCATGCCTGATACTATTTCAGTAATTCCGGTTACCAAAAAGACTTCAGTTAGTTCATATTCGTAACCAGTAAATGAGTGACTTCTACCAGACGATTGATACACTAGAACGATAGTATTATGTTCAAAATTTGAGATTGTGAGGAATTGTCTCACTTATATACGGAAGATATAATGCAAGCCTGGAAAGCAAAATGGTTGTTGTGAGATACAAAAAAAAAGAGTAAAGTAAAGGAAGTACTAAGCACCGGAACGCAGAAGATTGTAAGGATTCTCTCTGTAGACTTTATCATATTTATGATTAGCAAGGAGATTGAAGTTGGATTGAGTGTAAATACGAGTAGTATTCTCTCTATTGGGAAAGATCCGTCAGAGGATATGAGTAAGTTTCATTCTCAGACACGACTTCATCCTAGAGCATCTGGTAGAGATAGGCCCCTGAGGGGTCAGGGATCTCATAACCTATGGAGTTTATTAGTCAGGAATCGCTGATATTTAAAAAGTTCAAAGATGCCAATATCTCAAGGTCAAAGTTGTAAAGGTCGAGCGAGACCACCCCGACCATGTTGTAGTCAGTGTGGTTGAGCGCATGCCAGATTATGCCGCAAAGGTACATGGGGTTGGTTTAGTGTGGCGGTCATGGCCACAACATTCTGAAGTGTTCCAAGTTGATGCACAAAGATAAGGATAAGATGATTATGAGTGGTATAGATGAAAAGCAGAAGACAGAATTTTAATAGGTTATGAAAATCCACACGTTTTACAGTGACTCGTGCTAATTAGAATGTAGGAATATGTTATGTACGTGCGACCTAAATTGTGATGTCTTACCTAGAATAGATTAGGAATTGTCCAAGGATATCATTAACGAGAATGGATTGCCATAATCGAATCGTCTGAAGAGTGACATCAGTAAATTTAAGAAGGTCACGTAAAGTGACGTACCCAGAATAGTGATCCCAAGTCATATATAAGGATCTAGTTAATCACAGTAGTGGAAGGGGACAAAAGCCTCTCGTTCGTGCGTAAAGGGCCAGACCGCGTATTATTGAGAATTACATGTATTAATGATAGTATCCTAAGGCATGCTATAGGTATTGGACTGGTAAGGTTTTTGGCTTTATTGTGCAGTATATTACAATTCTAAATAACCTCTGAATATGTAACATCCCGTACTTTTGGGTCACGGGTTGAATCACTAGGCGTATGTAAAATCGCTAGGCGTGCGTAAATAGATCCGAGCGTTGGGAAAATTTATGTTATATTTACGTATGCTAATAAAGAGATAACTATTATTATTAATCCCCATCGTCACACTTGTTACGTCCAAAATTATTTCGGGATTTAATCCTTAATTTTGGATGTAACAAGTGTGACGATGGGGATTAATAATAATAGTTGTATATCCCCAAAGAGGTTATGGACCAATGTCATATCACAAAATTCTGACATTGAGTATATGGAGGTTTATAAGTCATCAAGATTTAAGTGAATTGGGAATAAGAAATTAATTGTGTGTATAATTGATTAATTGTGGGGTTGATTAATTAATTTTAGTGGAGGGGGACAAAGTTAGTGGGGACATTACGTGTAGTCAGCCGAGTTAATCCTAAATGACTAAGTATTCTATAAGTGAGGTGTCACGTTAGTGGAGGGAAATAAATCGTGATTCATTGCCAAAAAAATTCTCCGACCTCTTTTGTACGAGTTGAAAAAAAAACATAAGCAGCATACTATTTTGGTTCTAACTTAAGTAAATCAATTAGAAAGTGATACAACAACCATTTTCAAGTGCTAAGAATTAGAAATTTTAACATCCTAAATAAATAGCAGCAACATTCATTCTATGTTGTGCTCTAGAAATTCGTAGCAGCCCTACTTTAGCGAAATGAAGGTATGTTAAGGCAAATTATTTCTTTTTTTGGCATGTTCCATGTAACAAAATATAACCGTGATATTGTTCCATAAATTATTCTACTCCTAGTGGTTAAGAATATTCATGTTATTGATTCCTATGTTAAAAGCATGTCTAAATATGTTCCTAAGTCCTTATTGAGGCATACGAAAAAGATGTTGATATTCACAGTGTTAGCCGAAGGTACAAGGATATTATGTCATCCGGTAAATTTAGAATGTTTTATTGTCGTTCAGGTATTTTCATTTGCATTATATTCATATATTACCCTGGACCCACTTGTGCTATGCATACTACTATATGGTAAATATTGTATATATGTAGGGGATATGGGGAAAGGGAAGGTGTTATATACGCACACCACCTGAAGCTGGTACAGACTATCACGAAAGAGCCCGAAGAGGCCAATATTGATGCCCTTGTGTTGCCAATACGATATAACCTGATGCCCACATAGGCGGTTATGGGAAGGAAGATGCCCTTGTGTGGCCAATATTTATATGTATACCATTTTTGCATTGTGCGTAACATTTAGGCATATGTATTAGGGCCCTCAGAGGCATTTATTGCTGGTCAGCTATTTATGTTTCAGTTATTATTGTATTCCTGTTATGCTATTGTTCATGCCTGACATACTCAGTACATCAGTCGTACTGACGTCCCTTTTGTCGGGGGACGCTGCGTTTCATGCCCGCAGGTTCACGTAGACCGGATGACGATCCACGTTAGTAGGTTGCTGACTCAGCGGATTTTTGGAGCACTCCCCTTATTTCGGAGTGTCAGTTTATCTTGGTACGATGATTTTTTGCTTGTATATATGGGTATGGCGGGGCCCTGTCCCGACCTTTTGATGTCACATACTCTTTAGTGGCTTGTAGACAGGTGTCTTATGTGTAGTAGTCTTGTATGGCATTGTCGGCCTTGGTATGTGTATGTGTATGTGTATATATATAAGTTGGTTACCTGATTTTACATAATCCTTTTTGGCTTAGTCCGTATTTAATTATGACTAGGTGTTGACTGTACGATTGGTGGTACTCGGTGGGTGGGATCCGAGTGCCCATCGCGACCTCTGGTTTGGGTCGTGACATAATAACAATAGCTTGTTAGGGGCAATTAAGGATGAAAACTATGGAACAATCGAAGAATGGCCGTAAGGATATGGAAATAGTTAATATGTATGAATGGAATGGTATGACAAGTATCAAGGCAGAAATATTTTTCGATGAATGGAAGGAAGGATTTCGACAAAAAGGATAAATGTGAATGAGATTATAGTTATGCAGGTTTCACAAAGGTATGATTACTCCAGAACAGCATAAGGACCAATGGTAGATGAGGGACAATAAGAACTCTTCGGCCAAAGGTGACGAACCTTTGATGTTCAGGAAGATAACATGTGAAATACTTTGAGATAAGAGAACCCCCAAAACAACTTGAAATGGAAATGTAAAGGTAAGACGAATGGGCACTCGGTCGATGAGAGATCTAATAATGATAAGACAAGAAAGTTTGACAAGTCATGGGATCATGTAACATTGTGAATTGGATATAAACATACGAAGCATCGATTCCACAACATATGCAATCATACCTCTCAGGAAGTAGGTAACGGAAGTAAAAGTGAGTAAAGCTCGATATCAGCACCTAAACAGGTGAAAATAGGCCAATGACGCCTATGGATACAAGGTAGACGTTAAAGATATATGTCCACAGATAATGACATTATAATGAAGATAAAATGTCAAACAAATATAGATGTCTATGAGCATTTTTTAACTGACCAAAGTTTCTATGAGATAGATAAAGTAATGGGTTTACAGCTTAACGAGATCAAGGAAATCTTTTCCCAAAGCGCCATTGACAGAGAGTCTTAGCCATGAGAAAAGCGAAGAATTCGAATCTAAGTATAATGACCAAGTTTGGATATAGTAGGCCAACATCATGTAATGCAAATTCTTCAGAATCTTTCACGTGCTGAATAAGGGAATAAGTTAACAACTCATCCTTTAAGGGGTAGTAACACCAAGGATTGGAATCATGAGCAATGTTTGAAATTACGTATGTATAACATAATATTTTGGAATTAAGAAGTGTACGACAAGTAATAAAATGAGTGAACAAGTGTCAAAAGAAGTAAAGAAATGAAGTTGTTTATAATTACGAGTAGTGAGAAGGTACAAATTTTGTTCCCTTTCAGACTATGAATAAGAATTAACTACGATGATACGCGCACTTCATATTCAATGACATTGTCGATAAAGTGTTCATGGTTGAGATACTATTAATATAAGAGTTTTTCAGCACACCAGTTAGTAAACAAAGCTAAATTGACAATAGAATCATTCACCCACAAACGGCTTGACTAATGAGAGGACGAAAAAGAGACGTTGACCTGAGGGAATGCATCAGTTATCTAAGGGGGAGTGCGATTGGAGGATTCAGATAGTGATATCCCTATGACTCAAAATACAGCAGGGTCATCCCTCATACTGGAAGAAAATGAACGTCATGATGAAGATCCCATTTTTAGAGAAGATTGGGAAATATATTTAGCAAAAGAGAATCGCAACCTTCGAATATAATGGGAAAGGGACCCCCGGGTGGAAAGTCCATTTGTATATTCCCAATGTAGCAGGAGTACGAGACAAGATTATAACGGACGTCCATTGCTCATGATATTCCATTCACCCTGGATCTACTAAGATGTATCATGATCTCAAAGGTATGTATTGGTGGAATGACATGAAGAGGAACATTACGGAGTTTTTAGCTCAGTACCTTAATGGTCATCAAGTAAGAATAGAGCACCAAAATCCCGATGGCTTGGCTCAGAACATTGAGATTCCGATGTGGAAATGTGAAATGATTAATATAGACTTTGTTACGAGTTTACCTCGCTCTTATCATGAGTTTGATTCCATTTGGGTAATTGTTGATATACTGACCAAATCAGCTCATTTCATGGCGGTCAAAACTACATACACAACCGAGGACTATGCGAAGTTGTATGTTTAGGAGATTGTACGCCTTCATGGTGTGCCTATTTTTATTATATCTGACCAAGGTGCACAATTCACAGCTAACTTCTGGAAATCATTTCAAAAAGGTTTAGACACCCAAGTGAACCTCAGCACGACTTTCCACTCTCAGACAAACGGGAAGGCCGAGCATATGATTCAAACGCTCGAGGACATGCTACGAGCTTATGTATTGGATTTTAAGGGAAGTTGGGATGATCATTTATTCCTTATTGAATTTGCGTACAATAACAGTTATCATGCTAGCATCAAGATGGCTTTATATGAAACTTTGTATGGACGGAAATGTAGGTCTCCTATCAGATAGTTTGAATTAAGAAAATCATAATTATTTGGGCATGACCTAGTGCACCAAGCCATATAGAAGGTGAAGCTTATCCAAGAACGACTGTTAACTGCTCAGAGTCGTCAGAAGTCGTATTCAGATGTGCGACAGCGGGACTTAGAGTCCCAAATAGATGATTGGGTTTTCCTGAAGGTTTCGCCTATGAAGGGTGTAATAAGGTTTGGGAAAAAGGGAAAGCTCAGCCCAAGGTACATTGGGCCATATCGCATCATTCGACGAATCGACCAACTAGCTTACGAATTGGACTTGCCTTCGGAGTTAAAGTTTGTTCATCCGGTTTTTCCATGGTTCTATGTTAAAAATGTGTGTTGGGGATCCTTCCTGGATTGTACCAATTGATGTTGTGAAAGTTACAAAGGACCTATCATATGAAGAGATTCCTATTGCTATCTTAGACCGATAAGTCTGTAAGTTAAGGACTAAAGAAGTAGCCTCCGTGAAAGTTCTTTGGCGGAATAAAAATATAGAAGAAATAATGTGGGAGGCAGAAGAGGAGATGAAGCAAAAATATCCTTACCTATTTCAGACCAACACCGAGGTTCCGAGAGAAGCATAAGGTGAGTT
Source organism: Anisodus tanguticus (assembly GCA_034509755.1). NCBI lineage: Eukaryota > Viridiplantae > Streptophyta > Magnoliopsida > Solanales > Solanaceae > Anisodus > Anisodus tanguticus. Next base: position 19,243,324 of record CM067561.1, on the reverse strand, counting down.
CTATTTCATATTATTATAATTACTTCTTGGTGACCATGTGAGGTCTGGTATAATTATGTGTATTATATTATATGGCCCCGTGAAACAGTAGTTGTATTTCTGACTACATGACGGGGACTAGATATGTCACCCAAACATTCGAGAACCAATGTTTCTAAGGGGGGAAAGGATGAAACATCCCATAATTTCGGGTTGTGGTTTGAATCACTAGACGTATTTAAATAGGCCCGAGCGTTGGAGGATTTTTTGTCATATTCCCGTACGCAAATGAAGAGCTTAATATATACAAGGATGTGGTCCCGAAATAATTTAAGATTTTAAAAGTGTGACGACAATGATCGGAAGTATTATTTTGTATGTCCCAAAAGAGGTTATGGACTAGAGTTATATCACATGATTGTGATAATGAGTATATGAAGTGTGCTAAATGTGATTTAATAATTAAGTGAATTGAGATCAAACAATTAATTATGGGTGTAATTATTTAAACGGGGAATTGTAGTGAAGTAGGATAAATGTTAAGGGGACATACCCATGTTATTGAGGGTTAAATGGCAGCAAAATAATATATTTGCACATGTCTAAGGAGGAGGTGTCACTAAGTTGTATTAGTGTCATGGCATAAACTTAGATATGGCCACATAGTACCTTCTGGTCATATCTCACAATAGGTGGAATTAATGGCTTTATGAAGGTTTATATTCAGTTCTATATAGAGAAAGGAAAAAGGCTTCTCTGTTATTATTTTTTTAGGAAACAAATTGCAGCAATTAAGCTTCATTAATGTCTTATTTATGCATTGTGAGAGGAGGGAAGACCAAGAGGAAATCAAGGTTAGGCGTCTACCAAAATTGACTTGGTGTGGTCATTCAAAGGTCGGATCGAGGTATGTTAAGGCAAATTATTTCTTCTTTTGGCATGTTCTAAGTACGAAGCGTAAACGTAATATTGTCCCATAAATGATTCCACTCTTAGTAGTTAAGGATGTTCATGTTATTCATTCCTATTGTCAAAGCATGTCTAAATATGTTCCTAAATCCCTATTGAGGTATATGGAAAAGATGTTAGTATTCATAATGTTAATCGGAGATGGAGCAACATTATACCACTCCGACAAACTTATACTGTCATATTATCATATCATTCATGCATTACATTTATGTACATACCTTGACCTCAAATGAGTTATATACTCTGCTATATGTATGCATTATATATATGTATGGGGAAAGGGATACGGCATTATATACGCATACCATTTGCAGCTGGTACAGATATACACGATGATGATTATACCCACAGAGGTCGATATGATATGAAGGGATGCCCACAGAGGCTTGATGACGTTATATACGCATATGTGCATGATCGCATTGTGCATGACATTTAGGCATATTTTGGCCCTCAGAGGCATTCTACACAGATATGATACTTATGCATATTATGGCCCTTAGAGGTATTCTCTACTGATTGGTTTTTTCTTGTCTCATGTTACTTCCAGGTCTCTATTATGCTATTTTTCATGTCTAACATACTCAGTACATTATTCGTACTGACGTTCCTTTGTCTGGGGACACTGCGTTTCATGCACGCAGGCTCAGGTAAAGAGGGTGACGGTTCGTGCTAGTTAGGTTGCTGGTTCAGCTGATATTAGAGCACTCTATTTGTTCCAGAGTTGCCGTCTAGTCGTGGTGTGATATTTTGGAGATGCATAGGGGAATGGCGAGGCCCTGTCCCGACCTCATGATGTTACGTACTCTTTAGAGGCTTGTAGACAGATGTCTTGTGTATAGTAGTCATGTATGGTCTTGTCGGCCTTGGTATGTATATGTATATAGGTTGGGTCCTTCTGATTGCAATATTCTACCTAGCTTCTTTCCAGTTTACTATTTTCATATGTCAGCAGGGTATCTCGTGGAGGCCTCATGGGCCATGCGAAATTATGGATATATGTTAAATACATTATTAGTGGTACTCGGCAGGTAAGGTCCGGGTGCCCGTCATGGCCCTCCTGTTTGGGTCGTGACACGATCATTGATAACGGGTGCACCAACATTTCGGAGTTGATCCGCCATTTCCTTCAGCCTTTTACAATAGGCTGAGATGTTCGAAAAATCTTCCATGTTGACATGGAAAAATTCCTTCTCAAGAGTGATAGCACGGGAATATTTGTTATCTTGGAATATATCACGCACCCTATTTCAAGTTTCCATCGCCGTCGCGTCGGGTTCAATAATCATCTGCAAGAGGTTTGTAGAGATAGTGGAATAAATCCACCGGAGAAACGGAAGCATCAAGGGTTGTTCATAACATAGGATCATCCTCGGGGGTAGGCACCTTCTCTTTGCTAGTTACCGAGGGGATGATGTGATGGATGAATTGATGCGAGCGTGCGTGAACCTTGAATAATTCCCCCCACGTCGCGTATTTGACGTTTTCCATCTCAAGAACAATAGAGATGTGGTTCTTGATGTTGGAGACTGTAAGGGTTGGATGAAACATGTTCTTTGACTTAGACATAACAAAAGAACAATATGTTAATTAGGGATTTGTAAGAAAATTTGGGAAGAGAGGAAAAAATTGCACGAAAACTGAGACTGAGAAAGGGGAGCGGAATTGTCTTTGTGAGAAGGTAGTTTAACCCTAGACTTCTGATACCATGAAATAAATAATCCCTTGATTATTCTCATTGATGAAGAGGTATTTATATACAATTTACAATCCATAATTATGGAAAATTCTATTCCTACTATAAGAATAAATCCTAATTATACTTGTACACGAATTCTACAACTATGATAAATTTGTACAACAAAATTGGGTGCAGTTATACACACGGGTATAATATTTCTGTCAATAATACATAAGTTACCTAGTTTTACACGTTCATAGTCCAAGATCTCTTTAGACCAACAACAAAAAAGTCCAAGATCTCTAAAAATATATTGTATAATATGGTGAATTATTAATTGACCTTATTCTAAACTTTCATGTGCCAAGAGACTTGCCCACTAACTTTATTGAAATTGTGTTTCTTTTTATATTTTATCTATAGCTTTTAGTTTCTCTGTTGATCCAGGATTTTTGATAGAGATGTTTGGGATACAACTTAGATAGCCATTTTTATTTCATGCCATATGATTCTCACATTGTGTGAGTCTCATACAACAGACCTTTGTGGTCTGATCTTTTTCCGGATCCCGTGCATAACGAGAGCTTAGTGTATCGGGTTGCCTTTTATTATGTGAGTCTTATGACATTTAACGATATTGACAAAGGGATATAAATTGGCCAAATTATTTTAATTGTTCGTTCTAAATCTTGGACGTCCTTTATCGTAAATTAATCATCCTTAGTCCCCTCAGCGTGACTAAATGATTTTCTAACCTACTATCAAAGACAAAGAGAGAGTGGTGAATGTACACTGCTGGCAACAGGTGTAGATACAATCACTGTCAAACTATATATAATAGAATATAATAAATATACAAATATTGTCGGAGGAAGATGTTTATCGTAGGTGGGGCAGTAATTATTATTTAGTGATAAGAGTGTATATAAGAAGATACATGTAGTGTATTTATTTAGTTAATAAAAATATCGAGTTAATAAATTTTTATCAAACGGAATATCTATAGAATTAGCCCATATTAGTATGTAGAGAAGTCATACAATTCCTAAAAGCAAGCAAGTGATAATTATTTCAAAGTGATAATTATTTCAAAATATAATTAAGTAAATAAAAATATGTTCTCATTAATTATTTAAATTTTCAAATGAAACAATTGTATACTTTAATTTATTTAATAGAGATTCTGGATTTGAGTCTCACTACCCATTAAATCTTCACGTATTTGATGAGAAAACTATATTTTGTTCTAATTATAACTTTCATCCCCTGGACGCCTTATAACATATGTCAAGTTATTAAGAGGATTTACGTTTGAGAAATAGAGAAAATGAAGAAGAAAAGGAAATTGGATGTTATACCTTGGCCCATGAATGTCAGAGGAAAAGACTGCAAAGAGTTTTGCAGAATAGATTCCCATATGAGGAAAACTACGAATTATGTTTCACCTCTGCTTTTTGCTAAGCCCAAGCCTAAGTGTCCCAACAAAGACTCACCACACCAGCCAGCAAAGCACCAACACAAACCGACACAAACCCCCACAACCCCCCCCCCCCCCTTCCCACCTCACTCATATTGAACAACCTAAACTTAAATTAATAAAAAGGATGATTACTTTTATTATTTACTAGGCATGTTTAATGTGTATGTTAAGCAAATGAACCTTTGGGTTAACTCAACAATCTAACTCCAAAAGTTAATTGAAGAGTTGTTACAATTGATGTGGCACTTCAACCTCCTTACTCTTATGACTGGACTAAAGCGTTCAACAATGTAACACAGAGTAAATCAAGAGTTAAGAGGGGTATGACTTTAATATTATTTTTTTGAATCGAACTTAACTTCAAAAATTAGCTTAAAAGGTGAGAATTATAGAAGATTATATAAAAAAGCTCGATTATTAATGAGCTCAGACTTTGTCCTTGTAATATTTGACTGAGCGCATATAACCTTCGGTTAACTAAAATATATTTTTTGATCCCTTCGGACAAGAAACATGTGTTTTTAGATTATTTTTTAGTTATTTGACTCTAAAATATGGAGTGATAATACAAACTTAACATGGTATGTACATCTATAATTGACTGTTAGCACTTAAGAATTCGTTAAAGTTGTGAATAATAGAATATTTCTCAATATTCTTTCATTAATTGTATTAATTGTATATTTTCTATTTTAGGTAGAATTATAATTCTTTTGTAATTAGGTTACTTAGTTACATAGTTTGTATCAAAGTAAATATTCTTGTAACCTTATATATATTGTAAATCATTCATCAATAAAATTAAGGGAACATATTCCTTTATGATATCAGTAGCCTAAAACTATAAACCCTACCCTAGCCGCCGATACACCTTCTCGGCCGCCACCTTTTTTCCACGTCGATACCTAGCCCACGTCGGAACCTTAGCCGCCGACCTCTCTCGGCCGCCCCCCTCTTTTCCCCACGACGGAACCCTAGTTTTTTCGGCATTCTCTCTCCATCATCCTCCTAAATTTCCTCTTCCATGGCTTACAAAGCCAAATTCCATCCAGCACTTGCCGTAAACAACATTAAAAACTTCATCCCTGTGACTCATGAGATGGAAAAAGGGGTTAATACTCCTCGTGGGCGGAGCTTATTAAAATCTATTATCGTGTTTACAAAGTTATCGACCACATCATCTCTCCCACGTCAAAGTCCACAGACGTACAATCGGCTTTGACTTGTGATGACGCACTCTGGTCTCGTTTGGACGCAACCGTCCTCCAGTGGATATACAACACGATATCTAATAATTTGTTACACACCATCATTGAAACCGATGCTACTGCCCGCCAAATGTGGAAATGTTTGGACATTATTTTCTACGACAACAAAACTCAATGAGCGTTATACCTTGAAAATCAGTTCAAGGACGTTCATCAGGACGATTTCCCAAATGTTTCTACATATTGTCAAGAACTCAAGATGTTTGTCGACCAACTCTCCAACATCGGCACTCCAGTCACTAATCAACGATTGGTCATGCAACTTATTGCAGGTTTGAACGAATCATATGACGGTGTTGCCACCATCCTTCGGCAATGCACACCATTACCTCCATTTTATGAGGCCCGTTCAAAGCTCATCTTTGAATAAACCCAGAAAATCAAGTGCAGCACCACTCGGGCCAGTGATGCCGACGCCGCCCTCACCACCACCGTTGGGCCCTCCGCCGATGGTAGGGCCTCCTCCAAAACCGTCGGCCAGAGGACCTGCAACAGTTCGCTTTCTCCCATAACAATCACTGGAGCAAGCAGTCTGGCAAGAGCCGCGATGGAAGAAATTCTAGCAACAACGGCGGCGTGAAGGGGCAGTCCTCGCCGGCTAGAAACATCCATCAGCGACCGCGGCAGTGGCAGCAGCCTCCACCATGGGCTGCCTACCCGTCGTAGGCTATATGGGCCCCACCATTATGGGCCTCCCCTCCTTGACCGTATACGACATCCTCATGGACTCCACATTAGAACCGACAGGCCCAACCTGGCATACTTGGCCCACGTCCACAATAAGACTACACAGTGAGGTTCCCCCACCATCGACTTATGCACTGACTGACATTGAGGCAGCTATGAGCACAATGTCACTCAACACTCCAGACAAAAATTGGTATATGGATACAGGCCCCACATCTCACATGATGGCATCACAAGGTACTCTCTCATCTTATTTCAATTTGAGTAATTTAAATCAGAATATTATTATTGGTAGTGGACAAGGCATTCCCATCCGTGGTTATGGTCATTCCTCCATATCCCCACCACATCCACCACTAATCTTAAAAAAATGTCGTCCATGCTCCTAAACTCATTAAGAATCTAATCTCTGTGCGATGTTTCACAACTGACAATTGGGTTTCCCTTTACTTTGATCCTTTTGGTTTTACCGTAAAGGATTTTACGACATGGAGACGGATAATGCGATGTGACAGCACCGGAGATCTCTATCCTATTTCAAACACCGTCAACAATCCAGCCTCAGTTCCCTCAATCTTTGCTGCTCTTTCGTCTTCCTTATATCATTCTAGATTAGGACATCCGGGAGACTATGTTTTACGCTCCCTTAGCAAAAATCAATTTACTAATTGCAATCGTAATTCTAAGACTCCAATATGTGAATCTTGCGTTTTTGGGAAATATGTCAAATTACCATTTTCTGCATCCATAAATTGTACTTTAATGCTTTTCGATATCATACATAGTGATTTATGGACATCCCTTACTTTTGAGTACGGCTGGCCATCAATATTATGTGTTATTTTTGGACGATTATTCCAACTTTCTATGGACTTTTCAAAAATCGCAGGTCTACCTCATTCTTTCTTCATTTAGGGCTTTCGTAAAAACACAATTTGAAAATAGCATTAAATGTTTTCAATGTGACAATGGCAGGGAATTCGATAATAACCAATTCAAACAGTTTTGCTCCAAAACGGACTTACTTTTCGTTTTTCCTGCCCTCACACATCCTCCCAAATTAGTAAAGCCGAATGAAAAATCTGAACCATAAACAACCTCATTCGTACCCTACTTTCTCATGCCTCAATTCCCCCTCAATTCTGGCATTACGCACTCTCCGTGGTCACATATCTCATAAACATAATCCCAACACAAGTCTTAGCTCAACGGTCGCCCACCCAAGTTTTTTTTGTAGGAACTCTTCCTATCAAAACTTGCGTATTTTTGAATGTCTTTGTTACCCTCTCAATCCGACCACTGACAAACTCCAACCCCAGTCTTCCTCGTGTGTGTTTCTAGGTTATTCTTCCAATCATCGTGGTTACTCGTGCTCTGACTTGTCGAGCCGTAAAATTATTATTTCACGTCATGTCCTATTTGATGAGTCTCAATTCCCTTTTGCCTCTATACACTCGCCACCTCGACATTCCTACGACTTCCTAGATGATGGCCTAAACTCTCTTCTAATTCACCATTTACATAGTCTGCCATCCTAGACCCCGAAACCCGCCACCACCTCGGCCAGTCTGGGATTAGCTTCCCACTCTGTTCTGCCGACGGTGGCCCCGAACAACCCGCCTCAGGGTGATTCCACAGCCACCTCTCGGCAAACCGAGGTTCGACTAGCCAGTATTGTCACCCCTGCCCTTCCTCCTTTTCCTGACAGTGCCGCGGCAAACCTCCTTCCCATCCTGCATCCCAAGACACACTCTCGGACCATGGAAACCGGTGTCATGCATGGAATTCATAAAACTTAACGGTTGTCTAACCTTTCCATTTCAGTTGTCCCTTCCCTTGTCCCTCGTAACTCAAAGGATGACTTATCCGACCCTAATTGGAAAGCCACAATGATTGACGAATATAATGCTTTTATTGATAATAAGACATAAGACCTAGTACCCCGTCCACCTGATGCTAACATTATTAGTTCTATGTGATATTTAGACATAAAAAGAATTTTGATGGTTCTTTTGAGAGGTACAATACTCGTCTTGTAGGTAATGGCAGGTCTCAATAGATGGGAGTGGACTGTGATGAAAATTTCAGCCCGGTCGTAAAGCCCGCAACCATTCGGACCGTCCTCATCATTGCCATATCCAAGTCTTGGCCCATTCATCAGTTTGATGTCAAGAATGCCTTCTTACACGAGGATCTTCATGAAATGGTATATATGCATCAACTTATGGGTTTTAGGGATCCTATTCATCCAGATTATGTGTGTCTATTGTGAAAATCGCTCTATATACTTAAATAGACTCCTCGAGCATAGTACCAGCGGTTCACCGATTATGTATCCTCTATCGATTTTTCACACAGCAAATCTGATCATTCCTTATTCATCTACAATAAGGGTACAAACATGGCTTACCTATTATTATATGTTGATGATATCATCCTCACCATATCATCTTATGCTCTTTGCCAATCCATTATGTCTCTCATTTTCTCTGAGTTTGCTATGAAATATCTGAGGCCCCTAAGTTATTTCTTAGGCACCTCTATCACTCGACATTCTAGCGGCATATTTCTATGTCAGAAGAAGTACGCCAAAAAGATCCTTGATCATGCAGGCATGACATCTTGCAAACCACCTCACACGCATATAGACACTAATTCCAAGCTTGGCGCTGATTCCGACCCTTCATATTCAGACCCGAATCACTATCATAGCCTGACTGGGGCCCTGCAGTACCTCACATTCACGAGACCAGACATATCTTATGTCGTTCAACAAATCTGCTTGTACATGCACATTCCAATAGAAGCACACATGTATGCCCTCAAACATATTTTACGATACGTCCAAGGTACACTTCACTTCGGATTACATCTATACAGGTATTCACTCACTGGTGTCACTTCTTACTCTGATGCTGACTGGGGTGGATGTCCTGACACCCGACGCTCAATGTCTGGTTATTGTGTTTTCCTCGGAGATAACCTATTTTCCTGGTCTTCCAAAAGGCAACCTACACTATCCCGATCCAGTGCAGAAGCAGAATACATAGGTGTTTCCAATGTCGTATATGAGTCTTGTTGAATCTATAACCTTCTACTTGAGCTTCACTACCCGATTCAAAAGGCAACACTGGTCTATTGTGATAATATTAGTGTGATATATCTTTCTGGCAATCCCTTTCAACATCAGCGCACTAAACACATTGAGATGGACATTCATTTCATTCGCGAAAAAATTGGCTCGTGGTCAAGTTCGTGTCCTTCATGTTCCTTTCAGATATCCGATTGCCGACATCTTCACCAAAGGACTTCCGTGCATACTATTTGATAATTTTCGAGCCAATCTCAGTGTTCGAGAACCTCCCGCTTCGACTGCGGGGGTATAATTGAATATTTCTCAATATTCTTTCATTAATTGTATATCTCCTATTTTAGGTAGAATTATAATCCTTTTGTAATTAGGTTAATTAGTTACCTAGTTTGTATCAAAGTAAATATTCTTGTCACCTTATATATATTGTAAATCATTCATCAATAAAATGAATGGAACATATTCCTTTAGTGAAGAATCACAGTGCTCTCCCTTTTGCTTTCTTGGTGACTCGAACTCACATCTTTCATATTGGAAGTAAAGAATGATTACCATTTGAGCGACCCCGTTGTTTAGGTCATGATATTGAGACTTGAGTTCCAAACTTTTTAGTGCAAGACAATATATCTTCTATCTATATATCTCGTGAACTACTCGCACATCTTAATTTTGTTTTTTTAGAAGTTGCCCCATCTTAATTTCATTTTAGTCTATCCATACATTTACTTTTTAAAGATTTGCGACACTAAAACTATACTCATAGGTCCATATACCCTATATCAATTAATACATCCTCCTTGTCACTATCTTCTGTCTTACATATATTCTTCGCCCGGCCCCTCAACCCCACAAAAAAGATGGATTATAAAAGACAGCAAAATAGTTGAACTTGAAAGAAATAATCCCCTGATTATTTTCATTAACGAAAGAGTATATATACAATTTATAATTTTCCATAATAGAAATCTCATTCCTATTCTACACCCAAAACCCTATTCTAGTAGTACAAGAATCCTATAATTATGGTAAGTGTACAATACTAATTAATACAATATTTACACTAAAATATTACACCAAATATTACCTAAAATCTGCTCTAACCCGTGATATACACGGTATATCACGAATTGAACATCTACAAAACCTTGACAAAACTGTGATATACAGTAAGTGTATATCACGTGTATATTTAACACACACCCGCAGTCATAACGGGCGGTCTTCGTACGCTGAGACTGTCCCTAAAATCTTCAAAAATGACCGAGGGAAGACCTTTGGTAAAGATGTCTGGAATTTGATACCTGGAAGGAACATGACAAACGCGTACCTGTCCACAAGCTACTTTTCGCGAACAAAGTGGATATTCATCTCGATGTGTTTAGTGCGCTGGTGTTGAACAGGATTACCAGAAAGGTAGATGGCACTAACATTATCACAATAAATTAAGGTAGCTTTTTCAATAGGACAATGAAGCTCTAACAGAAGATTACGTAACCAACATGATTCAGAGACCATATTGGCAACTCCTCGATACTCGGCCTCTGCACTAGAACGTGACTGACTCTTGACATACCATGAGACCAAGTTATCACCAAGAAACACACAATAGCCGGACGTTGAACGTCTGGTATCTGGACAACTACCCCAATCAGCAGCTGTATACGAGACAAGAGTAAATGTCGATGACGGATATAAATGTAAGCGATAATCAAGTGTTCCCTGGATGTAGCGAATAATGCGTTTGAGCTCATTCATGTGTTCAACCCTGGGATCATGCATAAACAAACAGACATGATGTACGGCATACGTAATATCTGGTCTCGTAAAAGTAAGATACTGAAGAGCCCCTGCAAGACTGCAATAACGGGTCGGATCCTCGTAAGATGAGCCAGTCGCAGCACCCAGCTTGGGCTTAGTATCGACACGAGTGGAAGTAGACTTGTACGAGGACATGCCAGCACACTCAATAATCTCAGCTGCATACTTTCATTGGGATAAGAATAACCGACCTGCATGACGAGAAACAACAATCCCCAAAAAGTAACTCAAGGGCCCCAAGTCTTTCATAACAAACTCAGAACTGAGCATGGTCATGATAGACTTGCGCAAAGAATCAGTGGAAGCAGTCAAGATAATATCGTCCACATATAATAAAATATAAGCCAGGGATGAACCACGACGATATATGAATAATGAATTATCAGACCTGTTGTGCGAAAACCCAATAGATGAAACATAGTCTGCAAATCGCTTATACCAAGCCCATGGGGTCTGCTTAAGCCCATACAAGGACTTCTTCAATAAACAGATATGATGAGGATATTTAGGGTCACGGAAACCCAAGGGCTGATGCATGTAAATTGTCTCCTTAAGATCACCATGTAGGAAAACATTCTTCACATCTAACTGATGAATGGACCAAGCCTAAGAAAGAGCCAGACTGAGAACAGTGCGAATGGTAGCCAGTTTGACCACCGGACTAAACGTCTCACCACAATCCACGTCAACCTGCTGAGTCTTACCATCACCTACAAGACGAGCCTTATGCCTCGCAAAAGAACCGTCAGAATTATCCTTATGAGTAAAAATCCACATAGACCGAATAATATTAACACCAGAAAGACGGGACACCAACTCCCACGTCTTATTCGCAATAAGAGCATCATATTCGTCGGTCATAGCCAATTTTCAATTCGGGTCATTTAAGGCGGACACGGGGTTACAGGGTAGAGGAGATTTAAGAACATTAGAATTTAAATTAAAATGTATTTTTGATTTAAATATACCCCGTTGACTACAAGTGACCGGTCGGTGACTCGGAGGAGAATTGGGTGAATTTTGAGAAATATCTGCCGTAACCCGTGATATATCACCGTGTATATCACAGATTGAACATATACAAAACCTTGACAAAACCGTGATATACACTTGTATATTTAACAGAAGTAATATTCCTTTTACTTGCATGTCTTTCCACTTTGTCCAACAAATCCAAATAACTTTCTAAATACCAATCACTAACTTCACTGTCCAGTGCTGGACCAAGTTTGAATGTTGAAGTGGTGAATTATAAATATCAAATTTCACTCTGCTTTAACAATTTGCTTTGCTTTGAAAAGATGAAGATTGTTAGCTCTGATGTCCGGTGAAGTTAGATTTTTTATTAAGAAGATTTAAATATAAAGAAGTAAAAATACAAAAAAAATCGAGGGGATCTGAACATTTAGTCTAACTTGACCACAAAAGTTGGTTGGTCAACAGATGCGTATTATCAAAAATCATATAAGGAGTCCAATCTCTTTTCTTACGACCTATGTGGGACTCAACAGAATCAATATTAATTTACTATATATACATATATATAATTTTCTGTTTATATATAGTGTAATTTTCCGACGAAAAGAATTTGAATGAATTCTTTGCGCCCCTTAGCTATGTCTCGTGCATGTCTACCTACCTTATATTATGTGTTGCAACTTGCTACGTATTGCATATCACAAGCTATGAACGAGAAATTTCTTGAGAAATTTGAGTGTAAATTTTGATTATTAAAACAATTATTATTGGTATTATTGGAAAACATAATATTATTAATGAATTACTGTTTCTCTTAGGTCGACCTCCTTTGACTCCCTCACCCAAATACATAAACTTATTCATTAATATCATGTTTGATATGAAAACAACAATAATCCTCATGCTTCATTTTGGATTAAACTTTTCCTTTCTACTGTTTTGTAAATATTTTAAGTAACTTTTACTAGAGATCTATTGCCTGTTTAATTTGGCCAAGCTTCTGGGTTATCAAAATGTTTTTTTTTCTTCAATAAAGTACTTATTTCAAAGAATTGAAGTGTTTGATCAAGCTTTTAGGGGGGAAATAAGTATTTTTGAGTAGTATCAGAAATCGATAAAAATAATTTTTTTTGGTAGAAACACTTTTGAAACCTTGGCCTAACATAAATTGGTGCTCTAATAATGATAACTTTATTTTTGATACTGATTAGCCAGTAATTGCAACTCTCCAAAAATATTTTATCAAAAAATACTTTTAAAATAAGAATTGTGCAAATTTGGCCAAAGAATCTATTAAACCGACATTGAAATGTTGTTAAAATATCTTAAAGAGTATCTCTGGAATATTACATAAAAAGTGTGTTTCCCGAAAGCAAAATGTTCGGTTTTGCCAAGTGAGACGAGTGAGAATTTTGTTGATTACTACAAGAGACTAGAGTGTGGTACATAATGACACGAACTGAAGGTATTTCACTAATTGCAACTAAGGAGTGGAAAATAAATGCCAACATGAGACTTCAGAGAGAAGCTTCCAGTAGATTGAAACTGAAATGAATAACTGCAAAAGTGAATAGCTACAATGCAGAGTTCGTTAATTAATGAGTTGGTGACAGTTGGCAAGTAAGAAAATATCTATCTACACTAACTGAGAATTATAGTGAGTACAATACAAATAGGAGAACAATAAATATCTTCGATACAACACCCCCCCTTCCCCCCCCCCCTAAATTGGAAGTGAGTTACTCACAGCCAACTTGCCAAGAAGAGTAGAATGTTTGATGCCAGTAAGAGATTTAGTGAAGATAGCTATTTGGTCATGTATAGAAATATTATGAAGTGAGATCAGACTCTCCTGCACCTTGTCTCTTAAAAAATGGCAGTCAACTTCTATGTGGTTTGTACGCTCATAAAAAATAAGATTTTTACAATGTGAAGTGCAGCCTGGTTGTCACAAAACACAAGAACATGCAAGGAATTTGGGACAGTCAGCTCTGCAAGTAACCTAATCAGCCAAACCAATTCATCATAAACCATTCTAGTAGACTTGTATTCAACTTCAGTTGAAGAGAGGGCCGTAGTAGCCTATTTTTTAGATTTCCAGCTAATGGAACAATCACCAAGCAACACAAGGTAACCACTAACAGACCTTCTTGACTCAGGGCAAGCATCCCAGTCTGAGTCACAAAAGACCTTGACATAGTAATCACTTTTGTTGGAGAAGAAAACACCCAAAGTAGGATCACCCTTTAAGTATCTAAGAACATGAATAGCAGCCTTCAAGTGGGATTCTCTAGGACTCTGCATGAATTGGCTCAAATGTTGAACACTATAGGCAATATCAAGTCTGATATGAGTAAGGAAATTTAGCTTCCCTATCAACTTCCTGTAATGAGTAAGATCTGATAAAAGAGCACCCTCATCTGCTGTCAACTTAATAGAAGGATAAAGTGAGGAGAGTAAAGGATTTTGTTGTAGAAAATCATATTCTTTCAAAAGATCAATGGTAAATTTTCTCTGGGAAATGATCACACCATCATCTTTGTATAACACCTCAAGACCTAGGAAGTCGTGTAAAAATTCCAAGTCCTTAATTTTAAATGTAGAGTGAAGTAATTATTTCAAAAAGACTATCTCTGTACCAGTGATCAGAACATCATCTACATAAACTACTATAAAGACAACCAAAGAACCTTGTTTCTTGTAGAATAAGGAATAATCCAGTAAGTAATGAGAGTAACCTTTGGAGTAAAGTGCTTCAACTAATTTCTCATACCACTGTCTATTGGTCTGCTTCAGGCCATACAATGATTTGTTAAGTTTTCAAACTAAAGCAGGTTGGGTGGAACTAAACCAGGAGGTATATCCATGTATACTTTCTCATGTAAATCTCCATGAAGAAAAGCATTGTTGACACCAAGTTGGAAAATTTACCACTTTTTGAAACAGCAGTACCAATCAAGGCCCTCATAGTTGTCATTTTGACAACTGGAGAAAAATTCTCAGTATAATCTAAATCAGCCTATTAAATACACCCCCTCACTACCAGCCTAGCTTTTGAACCTCTCAACACTATCATCAGCTTTATATTTCACTTTGAACACTCATTTAAATTCAATGGGCCTTTTATCAGGGAGAAAAGGTACTAAATCCCAAGTATTATTGAACATGAAACTCTTGTGTCATAGCAGCTTGTCATGTAGGATTCATGGCTGCTTCCTCATAAGAGGTGTTCACAATCATGTGAGATATTTCTGACTAAATGTTGACTATCAGGGATTGAAGCATTAAAACAAAAATAAGGTTGAGCAAGCATGAAAGATGTGAAAGAAAAGAAACCAGCACTACTTTGTTCATCTGAAGAAGAAGAAGATGGAGTAGGTGTAGATTGAAGTTTAGGAAGAGAGTGCACATAATCGTTCAAATAATAAGGAAGTTTAAACACTATACTAGGTCTACTGGTACCAAAATTGTGTGAAGTTAACATGGGAGCTTGGGGTAATTACTGTACATGAGAAAATGGGGAAGAAGGACCAGAGTGTAATGTAGAGACAATAGGTGATATAAAAGGAGAAGATGGATGAGTTGAGAATGTGAGACTATCACTATGTGAGGAGACATGCTCATTATCATGAGATGGGACGTGTGACTGATCATGAATATGTGCAGTAGGAAAGAGAGGTGCATCATCAAATTGATGGGGAGTTGTAGTGGAAATAGTTTAATATGAGGAAGGCATGCCAAGTTTATAAAGTGCAGAAGGGCTAGAGGACAAGACTAAAGGAAAAATCCTCTCATGAAATATGACATCTCTAGAAGTGTGAATTTTCTTTGCAATCAGATTAAGAACCTTGTACCTTTTGGTACCAAAAGGATAACCTATGAAGACATGAGGTGTGGATCTTGGCTCAAGTTTAGCTCTGTGGGTTTTAAGGACAGTAGGAAATCAAAGGCAACCAATATTTTTAAAATGAGAATAAGATGGTTTTTGGTTATACAACAATTCATAAGGGCATTAATTATGAAGAAGGGAAGAAGACAATCTGTTTATAAGATATGTGGAGGTTAAAATACATTCTCCCTAATATTGAGAAGGTAATTTGGATTGAAATAAGAGAGCCCTTGTTGTCTTAAACAAATACTTATGCTTTCTCTCAACTGTCATTTTATTGAGGAGTGTAGGGGCATGTTCTTTGGTGAATGATTTCTTTGGTTTGAAGGAAAGAAGTGGTTTCAAAACCAGTGAACTCTAATTCATTATCAGTTCTAATGCACTTAATGGTAGTATTGAATTGGTTTTTAACCATGATATAGAAAAACTTAATCATTTGCAATGCATTACTTTTACAGCTTATCAATTGTGTTCAAGTGCACCTGCTATAGTCATCCACAATGATCACAAAGTATATAGAATGATCATGGGTTGAAACATGATAGGGTACCCATAGGTCAATATGAAGCAATTCAAAATGTTTAAAAATACTGGTGGTATTTTGTGGGAATAACAGTCTGGATTGTTTTGTCATAGGGTAAATTGTATAAGTAAAAGGTTGTTTGTGTGCAAAGGTGTCTAATATGGAGGATATGCTTTTCATTTTATTAAAAGGGACATGCCATAATCTGTTGTGCCAAAGTGAATCAATAGATTGATCATTTCTCATAAGTGCATCAGTCACAGAAGAAATATTCAGCAGACAATGAACAACCAATTTTATTATCAGCAGAAATATTTACAGAGACATTCATACTACATGATGACTTAGTGTGGTTGTGTGTGCACACTTCAAAAGGAATGGTAGAACTGGAAGTAGAAATAACATAATTAGAAACAGGAAAAATATGATCTAAAACAAAAACAACAGGAGTAGAAAAGCTTGAACTAAGTCTTGAGAATTGAAAATATAGACCATTCTTGACTTTACTAATTTTTAGAGGCCTCTTCTGTGAAGGGGCCTGTAGAAGAAGATAAGAAAATCTGATAAAGATGATAATACAATTAAGTTGAACTGTCAAAGAGTGAACATTTATCAAATTGAATTTGAAACTAGATACAAAAAGAACATTCCGTAAAATGAACTTAGAATTGAGAACATCCCCTATTAAAGTCACTTTCACTTTATAACCATTAGGCAAGGAGACAAGAAAATGATCAACTAAAAGTTTAGTGCTGATAAGTAAGGATTTATTAAAAGTCATATGATGTGTTGCCCCAGAATCAATGATCCAAATATCAGCATTTGGTCTAAAAAATTTCACAAAATTATTTCTCACCATCAAAAGAGGTAAAGCAAGTCACAATACCTGCAAAGTTTGTAGCTCCACTAGTCATGTTGATTCCTCCTGAATCTTTCCCTATATTTTCAGGCTAAAATTTCTTTGGGATGTGCAACAATTGGCCATATTACTCCTTAGTCAGGTCCTGAAAAGCATAATTTTGTGCTTGAGCATTGACTTCTCCCGCATCAGCATTGGAATCTCCTGTTGGAAATTTGCCTTTGGTGGGGAGGTGCGTCCACCCATATTTAATGAATTAAACACTAGGGTTCCGCATGTTGGAGTCTTTGTCTCTCCACACGTGCATAATCTACTAAGTGAGTAGATGACCGTAGGGCCAAGAATAATCAAATTTCGTTGAGAAATGAAAGAGATATTGGTCCACGAAGTAAGGTGTTTGAGGCATGAAAATATGGTGTGGGACAAATCTACCACATCGGTGGGAAAAGGAAGAATTGCTCTCTTTATAAGTCTCTAAATTGGCTAAGGGTTTGGTACTCCAAGGGGTAACCCATGTGTTTAAAGGAAGGAGCACCTAGATGTGCTTGGGTTCAAGGCTAAGCCCACGCGCGCCGCCGCCGCCCGCCCGTCCGGGCTTGGGCTTGGGCTTGGGCTTCTTCTGATATTATCTCTTTGGACCCCGAATTGTTTAATATTTACAGTTTGGTCCCTAGAGTTTCTGAAAAGATGAATTTGGCAACGACGGAAGACAGAAAGTTTCTGCCTACCGTTTGGGCTGATTTTTGGAGCATTAACCAGCCATTACTTGGCTGTTAACTCCTCCATAAACAACCCTCCTTTAATGGCCATAAACCTGTCATTAACAACACTCACTAATGGCCATAAACCTGCCATTAACAGCTCATCACTAATGGACATTAATAGCCATGTTTTGGCAGTTGAGGAGTCCCTCCCTTATGCTATATATTGGAGCCTTTTGGCTCAATTGTGCAAACAGAATATAGACACACAAGCAGACAGAAAAAACGAGACAACATATATATACAGAGACAAACAGAAGAGACATTGAAATTCAGTCCAAAACGTTGGGACTAAAACAGAAACTCTTCATTCCTTTCCTATTCTTCAGCAAGTCGTTTCATGTTTGTTTTCTTCGTCAGAATCAACCTATTTGCTTTGTAGTGTTGATTAGTTGTTGTTTTATCTTGGGAGACTATTGCCCGTTAACGTAAAAGCATATATACGGGGCAATCTTGTCTTAAGGACAAAGAGCCATCTCTCGACTCAGCACACAGTTGTAACAATCCAGATTTAGTGTTTCTTGATTTCAGGTTATCAAGATTCAAGATTAAACAACTTTGCGGCAGTTCTGAATATTGGCTATTTGTTTATCCTTTCGAACACTTGTAATATTTATTTACTTCATGTACTGCTTTACAATAACCAACATCTCCATTGTCACTCAATGTCCCATAGGTATTTACTGCAATTCCTTTCACTTTATTATTGAACATGTTGATGTTTTGTGTGTTGTTGTTTCTATTATTGAAGTTCTGAGAATTGTTGAATGTTTGGGAGTTACTGAACCTATGAGGAGTCTGTGGATATCTATGAGTCTTATAACTCTTATCTTTAGTGTGACCTGACTTCTTGCAATGTTCACAGATAGGTCTTGAGCCTGAATTTCTGTATGGAGTATAGTTTCTCTTATATCCATTGTTTTTAGCAGAATCATTATTATAATTGGTGTTATTGTTGTAGTTTGTCCTGAAATTATTTCCCCCAAATCCACTTAGAACCTATCTCAAAATGACCCTATGGCCTAACCTTCATCTACTTCTCCTCTTGAATCAAAATAGAGAAATTTTGTGCAATGTTGGGGAGTGGATTCATCATCAAGATGCTACCTCTCACAACAGTATATACCTTATTGAGGCCCATGAGAAATTGGATCAATCGTCTATCTTGATTTGCCTTGTGCATCTATAAGTCTTTGCTCCACAAGTACAATTACAAGTACACTGAGCATCAGTAGTGAGAGCATTCAGTTCCTCGCATAATTTCTTCATTCTTGTATAGTAACCAGTGATATCCAGGGTTCTTTGACTCAACTCATTAATTTTCCTTTGCAACTGATACAATTTTATCCCATTTGTTTGATCATATCGATCCTCCAACTCTTTCCATAACTCTTTCACACTGTTAACATATTGAAAATTATCTGCTAATTCTCTAGAAAGAGAATTCAAAATCCATGAAGTTACCATGTCGTCACAACACTCCCATTGACTGAAAGTTGGTGAGTCGGGGTCTGATTTCTTACATTTTTCATCAATAAACGCTAACTTGTTCTTCACCAAAATAGCCCTAAGTACTCCCTTTTTCCAGAATCTATATCCATTACCATCGAAAACTACTGGTACTAATATAGTTCCCGCACCTTCAAAGGAATGCATGTACAACAGATTGATTTAATCTACAGTATTTTTCTCATTTCTGGGGTTACTTTTAGCATTAACCACCATTGATTCAATCGACAATATGACAAACAAAAAATAATCGAAATTGAGAGATAAAACAACTGAATTTGTACCTTCAATCGAAGCTTAGAAATAAACTCGATATTGAAATTGTCAACAATAAACAACAAACCTTCAAATTGAAACGATTTTCCAAGAGATTCAAGTCGAATTGACTAAGAAATAGATCAAGAATAAAGACTTACGCTCTGATACCATGACAAGAACTAAAGGTGTTCGACTAATTGCAGCTAAGGAATGGAAAATGAAAATGGCAACATGAGACTTTCAGAGATAAGCTTCCGGTAGACTGGAGCTAAAATGAATAACTGCAAAAGTGAATAGCTATAATGCAGAGTTTGTTATACACAAGATAACCGACTAACTACCAAGCTAACTAATGAGCTGGTGACAACTGACAAGTAGGGAAATATCTAACTACACTAATATACACTAAGTATTACAATGAGTACAATATAAATAGGAGAACAATAAATATCTTCAATACATAACTTAAATTCGGTATATATATATGGTATCAATAAAGAACAATCTCTATTTTTTTAACCATCTCTATCATTTCTTTGCATCTTAAAACGGAAAAGTATTTAGCGAAATAGTTGCACTGCTAGCTTTGCTTATTCATTAAGGGGTCGAGGGGAGGGGTGGGGTGGGGAGGGTGGGGGGACTATGCTTATCCATTGTTTTGTATTAGATTAGAGGCAGATCGAAAATTGAAAGTTTATGTGTTTTTATTACAATTTAAATTCTTAAAAAACTTAATAAATGGAGAGGAATAGCTATCTTTTTATTGGAAGTTTATGATTTTTACATTGTTATTATTCAGTGAAATCCATTGATTTAGCTCGTCAATAATATTTTTAATGAATTTTTCATCGAAAATTCTTTATCGACAAGTCAAATGTTCGGCAAAAGTTAGGAATTTTATGATAGTGATGTAAAATAATTCACACAACCATATAAGTTATATCAATATTAGTAATATTTTATACTGAATCAAATATTACATTGGAAATGCTAGATTTATATAATGTAAATTGACATTTGGTAGTAATTTTGTGTGAATTATCTTTCTTTATAGTAAAACTCAGCGGATGTCCCCTTAAGGATTGTTTTGGTTGACTGACTTGATAATTATCATTGTTGAGTTTTATTTGAATTTTATTGTTGAAAAAGGTAAAGTGGGTCTATTGATTTTGAACGCTTGGATTGAATTTAACCGTTGTGAATTGGTGTTAGAATGTTGGATATTAAATTTAAAATCATTTGAAATTGATTTGGATCAACTTGAAGTAAAAATATATTGATAGATTTTTTACATATTAAGTTGTGACGGTGATCTTCGTGATTTTATGGTCATATTCTGGTTATTCATCATATTTATGGTCAAATTCTGGCGATCCATTAAAATTTTTGGTAAGATAAGTTTTTCATCTATTTAAAATCTTTCAAGATAGTGGCAAATGCACAATTCCTTGCGAATTTGTATGGCTTTGTGAGAAGATTAGTTTTGCTCATCAATTTGAAATTCTTTCGATTGTTAGGATTTTGCCACCTGATGTTGACTGTTTCCTATAAAACTTTTAAAACGAGGTCAAAATTTAAATAATAGCACCAAAATTTCATATTCGTGTAAATCACGATTGTTTATATGTGAAACTAGGCGTGTTCAAAGGAAATCATAAAATTGAACTAAAGCAATAAAGGGAATCAAACTGGGGGAAAAGCCGAGTTAAGTTTAGTTTGATTTGGTGATAAATTTTAATTTTAGAAAATCGACAATGTTTGATTTATTTTGATATTAAACAGAAAAATCAAAATAAATGGACCAAACTAATACGCGCGCGCGCGCACACATATATATATATATATAAGTGTTGCATACAAGTTCCAGCCAAGATGATTGAGAAATATTTAATTAATTTAAACCGCTCACACCACAATAGTTGTAGCGTAAAGACGGTAAGTCGGGGGACGACCATAACATAAGGCTATTCCTTTCACACCTCTATCTATCTTATTCACCACAATAGTTGTAGCGTAAAGACGGTAAGTTGGGGGACGACCATAACATAAGGCTATTACTTTCACACCTCTTTCTATCTTATCTATCTCTAGATAGAGAGAGATCCGCTGCATGAACAACCTGACTGTGTCTTACAGTTGCTCTACAGGCTGCACATACTCTTTCTTTCAAACGAGCCCTTTTCTTATTTGGGGTGGGTTCTCCGTGGACAATATCATTTTAAATCATTCTATTAGTCTTCTATTTTAGTAGGTGCCAGTCTTCTTCATCTGGCCGCATTTCATCTATATGAATTCAATAATCCATTAAGTGTACATTCAGAGCAATAATCCTTTAAATCTACATACGGAGATGGATAATATAGCTTCTTACCTTTATTTCTATGTAAAGGATCTAATAGATTGGGTAACTTTTACCGTCTTTTCTTCTATTTAAAATTTTTATGCTCCTAATATTTTTGGGCATCCGGACAATTATCCACCCTTACCTTATATATATATTGAAAGAAATAATCCCTTCATTATTTTCATTAATGAAAGAGTATATATACAATTTATAATTTTTCATAATAGTAAAATCTTATTCCTACTCTACTCCCAAAACCCTATTCTAATTGTACAAGAATCATATAATTATGATAAGTGTACAAGTCTATTTTAATACAATATTTATACTTAAATTTGACTCCAAAACCATGATATACGCGGGCTTGTATACCGTGTATACCACAGTTTCACACTTGGTAATATGCCTTGTGAAACCGTGATATACATGGTATACAAACTCATGTATATCACGGGTATAACTAACATATATATGTTAGATTTCTTTATTTTCTTGATTATTCGTAATTTCTACTTATTAGTTTTTCTTTTTGCTACATAGCCCGAGTCCAACATCAATCAATTAGAAATGAAAAATGTTGGAAACTTATTTTCCCCTAGTCCATTAATGAGCATTTGTAATTGCGGTAGCTGGTCAATATTACAAAATTCTATTAAAATTTGAAATTCAAGTAAAAAGTGTTATTATTTATCACATTCATAGTTCTTCAATTTTATTTGAATTCCAATTGTATAAATAGAAATTTTTTTATCAATACCCATAAATGTCTTTGTTCCATTTTTTTAATTAACAGACGATTTATTAATCACCAAAGTCATACTTATTACTATATACTAGTCAGTTAGACACTTCTTTAAATTTCAAACATTTTTTTTTAGTGGGTAACAAATTTCACAACTTTTTTTTACTACATTGATACCCGTCATTTGATCAAATCGAAATAAATCCCAACTCAACATTTCATCATTATTAATTTTACTCTATATTTGCTCAATTTAATTTCAACTCTAATAAAGCAATAAGATCCGGGTAAAGTTCGATTATTTGGTAAAACTACAAATGACCGCAAAAGTCTAATCGAATGGTCAAAACCGCTAAAATCAGAAAACCAGCAAAATTTATACTATAGTAGTCCGATTTTCCTTGATTCTACTACTACAAAATTGATATAATCAATTTGATCTCCTTTTAAGCAAAAAATCGAGTCAAACCACTCCATGAACGCCCTTACATGAAAACAAACAATCCTATAGTAAATATAAATAATCTCAAATAAAAAAAGAAAAAATAAATTAATCTTAGGTTACACAAGATACATGCGGGGCAAAATTTTACTATTAAAAAAATTAACATAATTGATTTAATTTCCTTTTAAGCAAAAATCGAGTCAAACCGCAACACAAACACTCTTTTAAGTAAAACCAAACAACCCTATACAAGATAAAAATAAACTAGGAAAAAAATTAATCTTTGGGTCACGTGAGATGCATGTGTGGGGGAATGGGGGGTTATTTTTTGAGAATGCATTAAGTGCGTGGGAGTAGGAAAAAGATAGAGTAAAAAACTGGTCCTATCATCAGGTGGGGTAGTTGTACTACACTTGCCCTTCCTTTCAAAAGATTCCCACTCTCTTTGGTTTCTTTCCCCATTTTTTCTCTCTTCTTCTCCATCAAATTACTATTCATCTTCTTTATTAATTCTCTTGTGGGTATATATAACCATAGAATTTTTATTACTATTTGATTTAACAAGAATGACTACAGGTCCAAATATGGCTACTATCACAGCTTCCTTAGAGAGATCTCTCCAAAATTGTTCTTTGAATAATCATCGCCAGGGCGGCACCAACAATAATAGCGGTGCCGCCCTAGGAGATGGATTTTCCGATTCGTCGGAAAATCATTATCATCATCATTCCAACAACCTCTCAAATGATGCTACCTTAGACCTCAATTCTGAGATTTCTCTACCTTACCATTGGGAACAATGCCTTGATTTGAAGGTACAAAAATAAATTTTGTAATCATTTGTTTTTTTCCATGTCTTTTTCTTGACATTTATTGCTCTTGTAAAACCTTAAAGACGCCAGATCTTAGATTTCATTTATGTAGTAATTATTAGCACTTAATTACTCCACTTTAACTTGTTATTCATGTTTGTCATTTTGGGTCTTTTTCGTTTATTATTTTCCTCCATCAAAAGACAAACAAAAAGAATGAAAATTAATTACAAACTCCTCATTCTGAATTTGGTGATTTTTTCCATTTATTTCACATGTCCTTATACAGGAAAAAAAGGAAAAAAGTTTTCTTGGTTTAATTAATTATCTTTTGCAGTACTACTCTTTTTATGGGTTTTATGTTCTCTTGCATTATAATTAAAAGATGCATTTTAATTAAAATTTTACATATGGAGTTGGGTGTAATTTACTTTTTTTTATCAAAAAAATTATGTTTTATAATCATGATGTTTGGGCTAACTTTCGCTATCTTTCACCGGAATTGGTACCAAATAACTATATCCACTAAAATTTGAAAAAATAGAAATAAATGACTAGTTTAGCTTCTTCCTTGTATTACTCATTTTGGTTTAGTGGATTTCTTGAATTTGTGGGCAGGGGAACTAGGGGCGGAATGGGTTCATCCGAACCCTGTCTGTAACTTACATTGTAAATATAAAATTAATTTTATTATATATATACATATAGCAGACTTCATTTGTAAGAGTACACTAAGTATGTTGTTGTTATAGCAAATTTTGAATTTCCTTTTTTTTATATTTTAAATCCTATTTGCCGCAAAATTACATTGTGAATACATATAGGACTGATTTTTTTTTCTGTATTGTATAGCAGATGTACAACCCTTTTTATTTTTTTATATTTTGAATCCTTTTACTGAAAATTCTGGCTCCGCGAATGTTTGTTTGATTGTGCAGACTGGGGAAATTTATTATATAAACTGGAGGACAGGGATGAAAGTGAAGGAAGATCCAAGGACAAATAGTGAAGCATATGGTGATAATAACTTGTACTACTCAGAAGAAGAAGAAGATGATAACTCATACGATAGTGAAGGATCTTCTTCAGAAGAGTCATCATTTTCATCTTCAAGAGAACCACAAATTAATACTACAATAACAACTGGGAGTGGCGGAAAAAGAGCAGCGGTTCTAGTGGTTGGTGGTTGCAAGAGCTGTTTGATGTATTTCATGGTGCCAAAGGAAGTTGATGATTGCCCCAAATGTTGTGGTCAACTTCTTCACTTTGATCAATCTCCATAAAATTTTAAGAAAAAAACAAGAACATGAGATACTACTATTTGTTTTGTCTTTTCATTTTTCTTAATAGAAGTTTGTTTCTATAGGAGTAGTTGTTAATGTGTTTTTTTTCCTAAGGAAAGACAAAAACAACCATTATTTTAGAAACATATTTATTGTGTGATTACTCTCCTTCTATCTTATTCTCCCATTTTATTATTTCTTACATGTTGTTTCCTTTCTTTAGTTGATACTGTTCTTTTTTATATGGCTTGTTCACTATTGTATTTACTTCCTATTGAGTCGAGTATCTATTGAAAACAATTTTTCTACCTCCATAAAGTAGGGGTAAGACTGCGTGCAAGAGAATAATCACTTAATTTTTTTCATTA
Organism: Anisodus tanguticus; assembly: GCA_034509755.1. NCBI lineage: Eukaryota > Viridiplantae > Streptophyta > Magnoliopsida > Solanales > Solanaceae > Anisodus > Anisodus tanguticus. The sequence goes on along the minus strand of CM067561.1, from coordinate 19,217,577 downwards.
ATGTAAATAGTTTATATACATGATATACAATAGTAAATCTAGCTTATAATTATAGAAATCAAGTATACATTTTCCTAATACAAGACTACTATCATAATTACACATATACAAGAAGATCTATAATAATATCAGGGAATATACGTAGTATATTCCTAATATACTACGTATATTCTATCACACCCCCGCAACTTGAGTAGGAGATGATTTACAAGATGACATGTCAGCCTCGTTCAATTTTTCAATTCGGGTCATGAAGGGCAGACACAGGGTTACGTGGTAGGGGTAATTTATTAACATTAGAATTGAGATTAAAGTGACGTTTTGGTTTAAATATACCCCGTTGGCTACGAGTAACGGGCTCTTAACTCGGAATAGAAGTGGGCCGGACCTGGGTCGGTGTAGGGATGTCGGCACTAATTGGATCGAGAGGGTGGACACGGGTTAGGCCAGCAGGCAGTGGGCATGCTGGCCGGACGGATCGTGTTACGGAAATTGGGCCAGCATGCATTGGGCCTGCTGGCTGGGACGCCTCGGAAGAAGAAGATGGGCCAACAGTCGGTGGGTGTGCTGGCAGAGTGGGAGAACGTAACGAATATGGGCCAGCAGGCCCACTGCCTGCTGGCTGATTTTGGTTACGGGAGGGGTCTGGGCCAGTAGGCATCGGGCCTGCCGGTGTCTGCTAGTCCAAATCCAGAGATGTGGGCCGGATCAAATGGTGGATCATATACGGTGAAAGCCCATTTTCTTTAAAATTATAAGAATTAGACACAGAATTATGTAACTTAGCAAACGGAAATTGGGTTTCATAAAAAATGACATGACGACTAATTATGATTTTATTAGAGGATAAATCAAAACATTTGTACCACAATGATTAGACGGATAACCTAAAACACAGAAGCGGTAGAACGTGCTTGAAGTTTTTTTATTGTAGTGGATGGGAAGAGAGGATATCATAAACATTCTAAGATGAGAATACGAGGGATCCTTATGATAAAGAATTTGGAGTGGAGATTGATATGCTAGTCCTCTGCTAGGGAGTATGTTAAGAAGATAAGTAGTCATTTGTAAAGCATGATGCCAAAATGAAGGTGGTAATGAAGCATGGACTAGTAATGTTTGAATAATATTATTAATGGTGCGTATTTTTCTCTCTGTTTTCCTATTTTGTGAGGATGTATGTGGACAAGAAAACCAGAAATATATACCATTAACATTACAAAATTCTCTAAATGACCCATTATCAAATTCTCTTCCATCATTACATTGAATGTTTTTAATTTCTCGTTCAAATTGGGTATATATGAATGCTCTAAATGATAGGAATGTGGAATAAACCTGAGACTTTTTAGATTGCGGAAATGTCCACAAAAAATTAGAATAATCATTCAAAAATAACACATAATAACAGTGGCCCAAAGAGCTCAAAATGGAAGATTTCCACAAATCACTATCAATAATATCAAAATGGCAACAAAGTACTAGAATTGGAGGTAACAAACGACAATTTAACATATTTCTCAAGCGGACAAGAAGGACAAACATTAGTACTATGCATACTATTACATTCAATAAACTTATTATTTTTAAGAGAGGAAAGAACAGACGCTCCCGGATTACCCAAACACACATGTCATAAGGAGGGTGCTAAGGCGACAAACGTTAACGGTGTGGCTTGATTAGTGGTGGAGGTGATGGTGATGGGATAGAACTCGCCCCGACTATCATATCTTATTAGAGGTATCCCCATCGTGAAATCCTTTACAAAAAATCCAAAAGGGTCAAAGTCAACAGAAACTCAGTTATCACTTGTAAATTTCCGAACATACACCAAATTTTTAATTAATTGAGGAGCGTGAAGGACATTTTTTCAAGGCTAAAGGTGGGTTCGGGGGAGATATATTTGTGTGACCATAACCACGAATAGGAATTGAATTACCATTACAAATAATTATGTCACGTTTTTTTCTCAAATTAAAATAAAACAAGAGATTACCAGGCGCGGACGTCATATGAGAAGTGGCACCGGTGTCCATATACCAATTTATATCAGGAGGATTTAATCTAAGTGTATCCATCACTGCCTCGATATCCGTGGGAGTCGGGGTTGTTGCTGGTTCCACAGCAGCGAATGCCTGCTGTGGCCGAGGCCCAAGTAGGCCAGCCTGCTGTGGACGAGGCCCAAGCAGGACAACCTGCTGTCAGGCCTATTCAGCCGAGTCCCAGTCTGCTGAAGGCCATTGTGCCTAGCCTAATAATTTCCCGGTAACTTCTGAAATGGTGGAATGGGCCACTGCCTACTGGCCTAGCTCCACGACCACTATGCACTGGCCTAAGGTTGCGGCCAGTGGTGCTGCGGCCCAGATTGTTAGTTGCTGCCGCCACCCCGACCTCTACCACTGCCACCACTGTCGTCGTGGTTTTTGCCATAATTTTTCTGATTTAGGCCCTTTTTGCCACCACCATTGTTACGGTTTGGCTAGAATTTTCGGAGAAGGAATGAGGGCCATCGGTGTCACGTGACGTGGCCACCATCATGGCGGAATTGGCTCCGGTTGCCGCCTTTTTAGCCAATTCGGCTTCTTCTAAGGTGAGCATGAAATGTGCTTGGTAGAATGGCAGGAGATGATTGCTTTGACGAAGAAGAGTTTCAACACCATTATACGCCTCGGAAAGGCCTGCAACCATTTGAAAAACAAGACGATCATTAGTGACGGGCGTACCAACGTTCTTGAGTTGATCCGACAATTTCTTGAGCCTTTGACAATAGGCTGAGGCATTCGGAAAATCCACAATGTTTATGTGGGAGAATTCCTGCTCAAGGGTCACGACACGAAAAATTTTGTTATCTTAAAATATATCACGCAACCTATTCCAAGCTTTCATTGTCGTGGCGTCGGGTTCGATAATAGTCTGTAAGAGGTCCGTAGAGATGGTGGAATAAATCCATTGGAGCACCGTAGCATCAAGAGTTGCCCACAACTCAATTTCACCATATGTGGAAGGCACCTTCTCCTTACATTTTTCCGGTGTGATGATGTGATGCTGGTCTCTATTAGACCTTGCGTGAATTTTAAACAGTTCTGCCCACGTCGCGTATTGGACGTTTTCCATCTCAAGAACAATATGGATGTTGTTCTTAATATTAGGGACTGCAAGGGCAAGATGAAATGTGTTGTTTGTAGTAGACATGAGCGAAGAACAAGAAGAGAATTAGGGATTCGGAAAAAAATTTGAAGGGATGGGGAGTGGGGGGTTTCGGCCGTCGACCGAGAATGAGGAATCCGAGGAGGGCGGCGGAAGTGAGTATTATTTGGAGAAGGAAAAGTTTGTCCTAGACTTCTGATACCATGAAAGAGAATAATTCCTTGATTCTTTTCATTAACGTAAAAGGTTTATATACATGATATACAATAGTAAACCTAACCTACAATTATGGAAATCAAGTATACATTTTCCTAATACAAGACTACTACCATAATTACACATATACAAAAAGATCTCTAATAGTATCAGTGAATATAATATACTATGTATATTCTATCACTGCGTACACACAATCCTTTTCAGACTCGACTTGTGAAATTACACTAAATATGTTGTTATTTATCGTGTGATTCCTTTTTCTATATGCAATTTTTTTTTGGTTTATGGTTTTTGTGATCTATGGAAGATGCAGGGATGATCTTTTTTTTCTTTCTAAAGTGCTAGCTAGCAAGGAGGTCAACCATGTACAGGAAGGATTTGATAATGGTAGATGATTGCGACATGTTGTTTCTTAAGTTCAATAAATTTGTTCTTTTTGGGCAATATCTTTATGAAGAAATAATTTAAGCTAGCTTCCCTTAAAGTCATCTAATCAATTGTTTTGCGTTTAATTTCCTTGTAATAGAAAAGAAATAGTCATACCTTAATGTTCTATTTCTGAGTGGAATATTTAGTCGTGGGGTATTTGATCTGTCTTTTTTTTTTTTTTTTGGTCGGTAAATATTTAGCCCATTTGATTCTTAGTACCATTATTTTGTTTTCCTGATTAATAATGTTCCATTATTTTGTGCCAAAGTCAAATGGTTTTAGACATTGTTATAAGGGTCAGCTAAGCAAACATCATGTTTCATTATTTCACGTCTGACTTAATTGAATGCTTATTGTTATTTTTATAAAAAGAAATTGCATAGACGTGGATAATGTTTGTTAGTGGATGCGTATAAGTTGACTATGAATAAGTAGTGCCTAGGAAAAGATTTTCAGGACATTAATTTTCTTCCCCTCTATTATTTATTTAAAACAGTTTGGCTCTCTCATTGGGTTTTCGATTCATTTTTTCTCCTTAATTGGTTGATATGACTATGAGAAAAAACAAAGGAAGAGTCCAACTTGGTTGAAATATGGAAAAACAAATTAGCAAAATATTAAAAACCCTTTAATCAAACTTCAATCACTAAATTATTCTGGGATTATAGTCATGAGACTAATTTATTACATTTGTGAGGTGGGATAAAATTACATTATATCACACTATTACGAGTATATATTTAATTTTGCCACCTTTAATACAAGTGATAAGAAGATTTGCACATTTTTCGCTAAATTTCTGGCTCCGCCACTGATGGGGTGTGGATTGGGGGAGGAGGGGAGGAGAGGTTGTTCTTGGTCATGCAAAATAAAATCAATTAAGTATTTAGTAATGACTGTGTAACATTCTTTTTCTATGGTTAATAAAATGGGGATGTAGTTCTCTTCTCTGAAGCTTAGCTACCTTTTAATCGAATTTGTCTTTTCTTTTGGTCTTTCATCTTATAGTTCAGAATTCTCAAATGTATTTTCAGAAACTTTTTACTGTTTGTGTACCACTCATGGATCTTAATGCAAGCAATAAAATCACGGGAAAGCAAAAGGGTCTAATTGCTATTTATCCAGTCCTAGGGTACAATGGTCATGAATCCATAATTTAGTCCGCTTGGGTAGCTCAATTGGTTATCAAGGGGGATATTTGGAAAATGGCCAAGGATCGAATCCCGTCAGCGGCAGTGTGGGGGTTACTTCTTGAAATAAAGGAGGCCCCTTGTGCGCAACGCGTGACTAGTCGGTCTAACCTTTGAAATCAGTTGAGTCACCATGATTTACCTCCTTCACAGACCTGTCGGACCGGGGTGTAGAGGCTCCTGGGGTGGGAGTTCCACCTTTTTTTTGGGAAAATGAATCCATAATTTAGATTATATATATAGATATACAAACACACATATACACTCAAAATTTAGAGCTTATGGGTCCTACGACAATCTAAAGTTGATATATATATAACTGAAATTCACGGTAAAATATTTATAAATATCTAATGGATTTCTTAATACGTTATATGTTATAGGATCAAAAGCTACCGGGTGAATCACGTAAACTCATACGTTACAAGCTAGATCCAACTCTATATAGTTTGAGTTTAGTTGCTATAGATTTTATTAGAACCCATAGCGTGACCACAGCCAGAACCAACATTTTTTTTAGTAATGGGTTCTAGATCGTAGTTGTCTTTTCTTATTGGTTCCTGATAGGTTATTTGTACATATCAAATGAACTTCTTAGCATAAACATAAGGTTTGAGTGAAAGTTAGTGAGTTCTGCCGAACCCGTAACCATCATTATGACTCCGCCCCGGCAGCGTCTAGTCTAGACCATCCATTGCAAAGATGGAAAGGAAATCAGGAAGCAAATAATTAGTATCCAAATGGTGGGAAGAAGAATTAGTTTAAATTTGTTGAGAGTTGTTTATAGAGTTATATAGCTAGGTAGCTAGAAAGAGAAAGGGACAGGGAGAGGGAAAGGAAAGGAGCCTTTTGCTTTACTTTAGGTGTGTGTAATGTAGGGATTGCATGTTGCATGGCAGAAGTATTATTAGCAGATAGAAAGGAATCTAGACAGAAAGGCGCAAGAGTTTTGGCAGAGAAAGGATGGAGAAATATCAATGGTGGGTTAGGGGGCCAATACATATACAAATATGTGGCAGATGTTGATAGAATGAGACAACATGTACTCCCTATAGAAACGTCCCTCTCCCGTTTTTCCTGTTCACAATCCCATTCCCCCGGGCCTCTTCCCCCCTCTTACACTACCATGGGCGGATTTATGATATAGGAAAGGGTTTATTCGAATACCGGTTATCGAAAAATTATACTATATATATTAATTAAATAATTTTTTATATATATAGCAAATGTTGTCGTTAATTTCCTTTCTATCCTGCTTTGATACACTTCTTTTGTTCCACTACTAAAAATAGTCAAAACCGTGGTGGAAAACCGACCTTGGGAGGTTGATTTTCTAGCAAAAACCGACCTCAAAAGAGAGGTTGGTAAAATCCTGGAAACCGACCTCGGGATGTCTTTTCTTTAAAAAGTTTCATACCGACTTTCGAGGTCCGGATTTTAAATACACAATTATAAAATGCACCATTTGGAATTTCTGGAGGTCGATTTGCCTCTTTACCCTACAAAAGTAGGGGTAAGGTCTGTGTACATGCGACCCTTCTCAGAGCCTACTTATGAATTATACTGGATATATTATTGTTGTTATACATATATAATAAATGTTAAATTCTTTTGATTTCTTTATATGTTTATTTATTTATATTTTGAATCCTCTAACTGAAAATTGTCACCGACACCATATATTACTTCAGAATTCTCTCTCTAAAGTGCCCCAGGAGCACAGGCGAGTTGGTAAGTGACAAAGTGATTGGGGTACAACCACTCCGACGTCGCGGGTTCGAATCCATGTGGTGACAGTCTTTGCTGAAATATTGCAAGGGATGTTGCTGGGTTCGTGTCCCGTTGGTCCTCTCCCTTGCAGGACTGTCACTCGCGCATATCTCTCGATTTACATCCCACATGGCCAAGGGACCTCTGGTACAGGTGGGGGGTTTCGTCTTCGGGACTTTCCCCTTCACAAAGAATTCTCTCTAAAGAAGTTTAAATTGAATGTACGTTTGAATGGTACCGAGACCTCAAAAATTAACGTGAAGACCACAAGTTGGTCACTTTGTAGCAACGTTATGCCATTAATTGGAGATAAAAACATATGAAATTTGTTATAAAAGAATCACAATAAGAGAGAAGTCTAATATCTTTGAATGCCCTTTCAACATGTAAGGGTCAAATGATCGAATCACCTTATGGGATAAGTAGGGACTCTCTTCAGGAGAAATTTGTCTTTAGACTTATTTATGACTCTAAAAATTAATTTATGATGTCAGAATTACTCAGAAAGTGTAAGTATAAGAAGATAATAACTCATTCTTTCAATCAACTCCAGACACTTAACATTCTCTACATATACCAAAGGCGGGAAATTTAAAGCGTGAAAAATGTGATATGAGGGCCCAACAACGATAGACCAAGAATATATAGGAATGTCTGACCTAGTACCAAATAAAAGAAATAGATCTTAAAGTTCAACTCAATTCTAAAAGCTAGTTCAAAGAATGAAGATAATCCCTTTATTTTAATTTATATATGTGATGTAATTTGAATTGCGCAGGACTTAAGAAATAAATGATTTTTTTTTAAATTTGTGACCTTAAACATGTTATAGCTAACATTATGTGACGATGAAACTTTTGAAACTAGTTATCTTAAACGTGTCATAATTAACATGAGAGAGAGTAAAATGGAAAGAATAAAGTTAATTATTTTTAAAAATAAAAGTGCTCCTTTTTTTTAAATACTTCTACGAACAAATAAGAAAATAAGTTAAATAAACTAGAAAGGAGGAAGTAATAGTCTATTCCTTTGACCCATATGGGAGACCTAATAATCTTTGAACAAAGCTCCCTGGGTTCGGAGTTCTTTTTGTTAGGGTGCACTTTGCTTCCTAATGTGTCACTTTTAGGCGTGAACTTAAATTTAGCCAGACTCCAATATAAATATCAGACATTGAATTGAAAATAAAAAAAGTCTTTGAACAAAGAAGAGATAGAGAATTTGAGGGCCAATGTTAACAGAAAATTATGGACAGATATTATAAGAGTATTATTTGCTTCTTCTTTAACCTCACCCTTTTATTATTTTTAAAATTTCTCCATTCACATTATATATATTCCTCTCTTAAAAGAATCTTTCTGTGCATGTTTGTTCCATTATCAACGAAGCATGTTCTTGTTTCTGTCTCCTCTTCGAATCTTCTGTTGTTTCCTTGAATCACCTTTATTACTTTTTGTTAATTCCAACTAATTGTATTTTGTCAGCATTCAAGTGTTCTATTCTACTTCTTAATCTAGGTAAACGTTCTTTTAATTATGACACTTTGTCAGGAATTTTTCTGATTAAATATATTTTTGGACACTTTTAGACGTGTACCTTGTGGGGGTAGAGCAACGCAAAACTTGCTTTAAGTAAATTTATTCTTACTGTCTTGATAATTGAGCTACTTTGAAAATTTGAAATTAAAATCGATCTTGGACTACTTGGATTATCGTGCACCTTTGTTGAGCTGAATTAACTAAATAGGCTAGTAGCATTATTGGACACCATTTTATTTGCAAATAACAAGTGTAAGGTTTAAATTTCCCTATATATAATCCCTCTTTTTTTTTTACATGAAATGCATCGGGAGCAACGAAGAGTCTCATTATGAGACTCATCATGACTATTGTCAAACGAAGACCCGCATCCATGTTCATTGCATTCTCCTGCTTTGGGACTTCTAAAAAAAATAGGGCGGATGACGATTCCCTAGTCGCTGCTTTAACTCCTTAATCCCGCCATTTTTATTTTTTCTGTTGTAATTTAATTATTCAATTTTGTGCGATCATTAGAATACTTAGAATAATTAGGCCTTGAATTGATAGATTAAAAAGGTAGTTTAAAATTGGAAATCCACCGCTAGTTTATTTATTTTAGGCTCGGGTAGTTTAAAATTGGAAACCCGTCGCTAGCTTATTTATTTTAGGCTCGTTACGCATGTTTAAAACTATCAAAACAACTTGGTCATCCTTTATTCACATTATTAACCATACAAATAAGGTTTTGCTTTTTATTCGATTTATGATTTAAAATGACTTCCATATAAATCACTTCTTTGCATTACAAATAGTTTGTTTTTCTCCTTGCTATCAATTGCCAAAAATAGGTATTTTATGGACAATGTCATACAAATGTACGCTTTTATCCAAAAAATCAATTTTACAAGTATTTTATAAACAATACCATGCATATATTTTTTTGGATTTTATGTTGGGAATTTATTTCTCAGAACCGCAATCACCTTTGTGAGACTCCTCAAAAAGAATAAGTGGTAAAAATCTTTTTGTTGTCGAAATGCATCTTTTAATTAACTATTTGTAATATCCTTTTAATTAACTTTATACTTTTAAAAATGCATTTTTCTTTAGCATAATAAATAACCTAAGTTTGACCGGATACCCATAGTTAGCGGATCTTAAAGGATGCTTAACCCTTTCCTTTAGGATAATAAAGAATCCTTACTCAGAATCTTATAGATTAGCAGATCATTAATCGGAGTTCATTTTGCAGCATTTATGTTAACATTTAAATGTCCTAATTCATCGTAGAATAATTAGGTGGCGACTCCTTAAGCTTTAGAAAATTTAGGAATCACCAATACGTCGCGACCATATTGGATCCTGCGACAACAAGTAAACCCGATATCGAACTTTGCATCTGCCTCTGGCTGAAAGAGACATCAAATAGGTAAACGCATTGCCAAATACAAGATATATTTTCTTGTTACATTTTCTTTTGCAAAATTAATTAAGAAGAAAATAAGGAACGGTCAAATGGTGATCACTGGATTCAAAATTTCAAACTAATTAATCTTTTATTTCTATTCTCGGTAGTCTACCCGGTTAAGAATTAGGAAGCTTTCTATGTTACCATTTGTACTGTGTATACACAGAAAACACAAAATATGCTTCGCTTTCGCGTGGGATCTTGCCAACTGCCAAGCCATGTACCATTTGTTTAATTTGACGTTGATATTTTTATTTTATCGTAAATAATGAGCATTTTAGTATTTGTATACGTATACTTATTTGACCAATAATATTTATAAGTATTGAACATTAGTATGTGAAATACTGTAAAGTGTAAACTACTTAAAAAGTAATTTGAATGTAAGTGAAGTGAAATAGTAATAAATTTACCCAGCAAAAAGAAAAGAAATAAGTAATAAATTTCCGATAAAATTTTAAGATCAAAATCCTTTAGTAATTCTTCTTTAGGAAAGAGAATGTACTTTTCAAAACCGTAGATCTACTTCAACAAAACCCCACAAGGAAGTGAAATTAATAAACGAAATTGACAAAAAAAAACAAACTAAAGGAGTAGATTTTAATAGAGCAATTACCAAAGTTAGATATGAACTAGTAAAATTAATTAATTCTAGCAGTCCAAATCTTAGTGAAATGCGACACATAAATATGGGGTGTTTTTATGCCTTTCACCGGGCATTAAATTATAATAATTTTACATTACATGACGATTCACAAGCTCTAATTATATTTTATAAAGACTTTCTATTAGTTACTCTATATAACAATATTTTTTTGTTTTGTAGCAATTTAATGGAATAAGTTTAGCATGTATGTATTCAACCAACTACAGTACGAGGAGCCGGGATAAAAGTCATTCTAATGTATAATAGAGAAGACTTGAAGTACCCTTTGCTTGTTGCCAGTTTTATTCCGATCATCTTCACCTTTTTGGCCACCCCCAGTAGTTTTAAATGAGAAATGTATATAGAACTGATTTACTTGATATTCTTTACTGGAAAGTCGAATTTGAGAAAAGATATTTGATTCTGTTGTTGTTAAGTTAAACATCAACTGGATTTCAGTTAAACTATAAAAACTTGTGTTAAAATCAACTTAAGTGTTGCTCGATCTTTAGAAATAACTTCAGGAGTCGATTATGAAGGTTGATTGCATTTAGAATTGATCCTAATTGGTTTTGATATAAATAAAGACGTTTTTGTATGTCACGTGTATATCACTTTATGTCATGTGCATATCTTATATTATATATATGACATACATATGATATACAAGTGACATACATGTGACATGCATATGATATATAAGTGACATACATATGACATATAAGTGACATATATGAGACTTCAAAGTTCATTATGAAATTCGATTTAAAACCTTACAAATCCGTCCAAATTTGAGATATAAGCTCATCAAGATGTTTCATGTAAAGAATGGATCTTGGGCCTAACTCAACCCCAAAAGCTAGCTTGTAGGATAGGGATTGTCCAAGTCCATATAAGGAGTCCATGTTCCCATTTCACATCCGATGTGTGACTCTTAACACTCCCCCGCACGCTCAGACATTGTTATGCATGGATATTATAATTTGGGGCCAACATCAGTGAACAAAGAATTGGAATGAGTCTGACTCTGATACCATGAAGGAAGTTAATTCCATGGTTATTTTATTCCAAGATTGAAATATATATACACTTTGTACAATATCATTCTAAGGCTAACATTAAGGAAGACCTATCTAATTATATCCTAATCATCCTAAATTACATTATACTAATTACAATGATATGATATGATTGGGATAATTATGAAAACAGGAATATTACTCGGTCGTAATTATTTCGATTTAGAAAACCGAAATGCAGTTTCAAAGATTCATCAATGATGTATTCGGTCTTCACCTGGATTTACCGATTTAAGCTTCACCGCACCATGAAAAATAAATTTTGCACCTTCAATCGAGTCCAAATAAAAAATGGCAACTCCAAAAATAACATTTTATGAGTTTTGACTATTTCCCTTCCGGATTCCAAGCTCAATTGGAGGTTATTTCTATAATGTGAAAATTGTATTAGGGGTAGTATATTTTATATATGAGATAGTAGTGTGAGTTATTGTAAATATGAGTTTTATTTAGTACTACATCCGTCCCAAAATATTTGTCATTCTTATTAAAAATATTTATCTTAAAATACTTGTCATTTTATTTAATCAAGATAAAATTAAATAGATTTTTCTCATTTCACCCTTATATTAACTAGCAACATTTAAGAGGTTCTACTTCTATCATTGATGGAGTAAATATTTATTGAGTAGAGATTACACAATAAAATATGTTAAGAGGGTAGAATTGTCAAAAGAATATCCTTATGAATGCAGGGACATGTAAATAAAAAATGCAACAAGTTTTTTGGGACGAAGGGAGTGCATCCTTGTAAAAATATCAAATGATCTTTATTTCCTCACATTATCCCCTACAAATTTGCATTGTGGCCTTAAAAATACTCAGTCTGGCCCAAGAAAATTTAGAATATGATATACTAGTAAACTAACACACCCCCCCCCCCCCCTCGGTTAGACCCTCTTTCGTCGATCATGATTATCATGTTTTGAGTAAACGCAATTTGCTGACTTAATAATAGGTAAACTATCTTTTGGATTGATCGACCCTTAAAAGTCAACGTTGCTGTATTTAACTGATCCACCACCGCTCTCTTCATTTTCATTCTAAATTGCTAGTACTCTCCATCAACTACAAGAACCCAAAATCAAATGAGTTTTAAAGGTCCCTACTAGAGATGGCAGTGGATTTTGGATCCGGTTCGGATCCGGTGAATCCAGATCCGTTTTATAGGATATGGATCTTCAAAATTTGGACCGACGGATCCGGATCGGACCCGGATCCATTTCTGACGGATCGGATATGGATATGGATCTTGTATTTGAGATCCATATCCGGTCCAGATCCGATCCGTGGATCCGTTTTTTATTAAATATATTCATAACCTAGAATGTAATTTTATAAGTATTTTCTTAAAATTGCTAAGCACATCCTTGCAAGTTTAATTCTCAAAACAAGTTTAATTTATCCCTGCGTTAACTCAAAACCAAAAAATAAAGAGGTAACTTCGATAATAAATCAATGTTATATTAGTGAATGACTAACATCTCCATAGACAAGTAGTTAAAATTATATTCACTTCATTTGTGAAGATTCCAAGCACATGCAAGTTCAATATTATGGAAATACTAGTCAGCATTTTCCACAACTATTGTCATTGTCCAACATTTTCAATTAATAGCTCACAATCAAAACGAGACAACGAACAAAATATCTCATATGAACATTTCAAAATTGAAACATAGTAAATTGTTAGCTAAGTAAAAATCGTTTGTCAGTTCAAAAGAAATTCTTAGCAATGTTACATTCTTAGCAAGACAATTTTTTTTACATGTGGATCCAGATCCGATCCGTGGACCCGGTGGAACCGATGGATCCGGATTTGGATCTGATTTTTATGAACCAGATGGATCTGGATTCAGGTATGAAAAATGGATCTGGATCTAGATCTAGTAGGATCCGGTCCAGATCCTATCCGTTGCCATCCCTAGTCCCTACTCTGGCCCCTACCCTCCACCAGGTATGTTACAATATCAATTACGCATTTTCAACATTTCCCAATTTTCCACCTATGGGTGTGTTTGGTATGATGGAAAATATTTTACATGGGTCCAAGAAAATATTATTTCAGAAAATAAGTGATTTTCCTATTCATTGTCTTGTGTTTGGTACGCAAGTTGGAAATGTCATTTTAAGATCATCTACGCATATTCAAAGCAAAATAATATGAGGTTTTTAAATTCATAGTGCAACTTCTCGTGCTGAGGATAGGCGGGGTGGGAGGTGGGGTAGGCAGGGGGTGTAGGTAGGTGTGGCGGTGGGGTAGAGTGGGTGGGGTTGGGGATGGGAGTGGGGGGTAGGGGGTTGCGGCCTTAGGGGTGGGTGAGGCAGGCATGTAGGTTGGGGCGGGAGTGGGTTGGAGAAGATTTGGCATGTTTTTATTGATTCGGAAGATGTTTTACCTCAAAATCTTTAAGAAATCATATTCTTCTATTTTGAAAAAAAAAATATTCTTCAAAATATTTAATGGAACAAAATAAGAGAAAGTAGAAAAATATTTTCTGTCACGCCAATCACACTCTTTGTCTCATAAATTAGGTCAATCCATTGTTTTAATTCTACCTCGTCTGTTTTTGTATTTTTTCACTTCTTTTAGGCACGTTGCAGTATCAATAATAAGATCACCCAAGATTCAACATATGTCTATGGATTGTTCGAGTTCTACTTGTCTGTTCTTGTAATTTTCTCTACGTTTAGCCAAGTTGCAATATCAATACCATTTCAATAACTATTGCTAGTAAATTGATGATTTGATTGTTTTAGTATAATTTGAGGCGGTATGTATCTAAAAATATGTATTTGTAAACGTCGATCAATATCTATTATTTGTTGTAGTACAATTTTAACAAAAAATTTATTCATAAATTTATGCTCTACATTAAAAAAAAAAATGGATTCAAATATCCCTAAATTTATTCTCTATGTCAACGTCAATTTCTTGTAATTTTTCTCTTCCTTTAGCCAAGTTCTGATAGTCTACTCGGTTAAGAAAGGGCTCATATTTAGGAAGTTTCCTCTGTAGCCTTTTTTGTAATATACACAAAATTTGCTTGGCTTTTGCGTGGGGTCTTGCCAACTGCCAAGCCATGTACCATTTGGTTTGACGTTGATCTCTTGTGATCGTAATTAAGGAGCATGTTAGTATTTGTAAACACAAGTTTAGTTTATACGTATGCACGATATTCAAGTGACATACACATGACATACATATAATATACAAGTGATATATATAAGATTATTGTTCTTCATTATCAAAGTTCAATATGAAATTGGATCCAAAATCTCACCAAATCCTCCAATACATGAGATGTAATATGTTCCCAAGCTTTTGGAACAACACCAGTAGAAAATGATTCCAATTTTGCAAATTCAAGTTTCAGCTTTTAAGATTTATTAATGTCATCATCTATCTTAGTTGGATTAACGATTTAAGTTCCACCACGCCACGAAAAATAGATTTTGAACCTTCAACGACTCAAAAATGTGAACTCCAAAATCGAAGCTCAAATATATAATCGTGGGTTTCGACAATTTTCCTTTCAAATTTGATGCTTTGTTTGAGATTGTATATGTTATATGAATTTTTTCGCTATATTTTAAGTATGAAATAATACTATAAATTATTATAAATATGATTTTTATTTCATATATCTCTATAAAAATCTCAAATGATCTTAATTCTTCAAATTGCCCGTACAAATTTGCATTGTGGCCTAAAAATTCCAGCACAACAAAAGTTAGAATATCATATACTAGTAAAATAAATGCCCCCAATTAGACGGTAACCAGATGTTTATACTCGGTTAATAGATGAATGTCATAAATGTGCATGTATTTTTAGCGCTTAACCATGGGTAATTACATATATTTTTATTTTATTAAATCACTCGATTATAGAAGTTCACCAAATCTCACGTGATTTGGCACAAATATCTTATATATGTAATATTTAAAGTTGATGGTAAAAACACATCCGAATTATTAGTTTTTCGCGAGTTTTACACCCCAACTATCAGTTGTATGTTTTTCTATTTGAACTATCATCATTTATGTATTAAAATATATTCTATCTAAACTATCATCATTTACTTAAGTAGAAAAAATGTAGATTGTGATAGCTCGGATTTTTTTTTTTTGATAATTGGGGTTTGAAACTCGCGGACTATTATCTCAATTATTTAGTATTTACCACAGGTTAGACCCTCTTTCCTGGATCATGGTTATCATGTTTTTGAGCCAACGCAATTTGGTGAATTAATAAGTTCTTCCCTGGCTGTTTCTGCTGCCAACATGTGAATGGTTATGCCAGTGATAATGACCCTTATCTATTGGATTCATTTTCTGACGTGCCCTATACTTGACAGATAAGTTTAACGTCGCTGTATTTAGCTGATCCTACCCCCCCCCCCCCCTCTCTTCATTTTCATTCAAATTTCAAGAACTATCCATCAAACAATCAAAAATCAAGAACCCAAATTTCAAGATTTCCCAATGAGTTACCAGCATGTTCATGAAGGTCCCTACAATGACTACCCTCCACCAGGTATGTTACAATAATCAAATCAAATACCCAATTTCAAGATTTCACAATTTTCCACCTGTTGTCTCGTAAATTAGGTCAATCAATTGTTTTAATTCTACCTTGTCAGTTCTTGTATTTGTTATAACAACAACATATCTAGTGTAATTTCACAAGTGGTGTCCGCGGAAGAGGGTACTCTACCTTTGTGGGGGGGTAGGGAGGCTGTTTCCGATGGACCTCGACTCAAAAGTTCTTGTATTTGTTATAACATCAAATACCCAATTTCAAGATTACCCAATTTTTTTACATTCGTCTAAGAAATTAGGTAAATCAATTGTTTTAATTGTATATGAACTTAAATGAAGAAATGAGTATTCATATAGCTGACCCAACTTATTTGAGACTGAGGCGTAGTTGTTGTTGTTGATTGTTTTAATTGTATATGAACTTAAATGAAGAAATGAATATTCATATAGCCAAACCCAAACTTGTTTGGGACTATGGCGTAGTAGTTGTTGTAGATTGTTTTAATTCTACCCGTGTGTTTGTATTTTTCACTTCTTTTAGGCATGTTTACAGTATCAATAACAAGATCACCAAAGATTCAACCTTTGTCTACCAAAATACTTCACCAGTAAATTGGTCAATCGATTGTTCTATTTCTACTTGTCTACAACAACAACATACCTAGTGTAATCCCATAAGTGGGGTCTGGGGAGGGTAGAGTGTACGCAGACCTTAACCCTATCTTGTATTTTTCTCTTCTTTTTAGCCAAGTTGCAATATCGATACCATTTCAAGAAATACTGCTAGTAACTTGGTTATTTGATTGTTGTAGTACTACTTGTTTGTTCTTGTATGTATTGCTTCTTTTAGGTAAGTTACAATGTATATTCCCAATTCCAAGATCACCCAAGTTTCAATCTTTGATATTAAATTACTACTAGTAGCCAATTGGTCAATTGATTATTGTGATTGAACTTGTTTGTACTTTGAATTTTTTTTTAATAATTTTTTAGGGTATGGACCACCGCCGCCCCAACCACAAGGATACCCACCGCCGGGGATGCCAGCGCCACCAGGGTACTACAATGGAGGGTACCCTCCTCCACCGCCACCTCCTGGACACCACAGTTATCAGGGATACTTTAATGATCAATACCCACCACCACCACCGCAGCACATGTACCACGGCCAGGACGCTGGCTATTATGGTGATGACAGTGGGTGTACTTCATTCCTAAGAGGATGGTATTTCATCTCTCTTTCTCCTATATATTTGATTTTTAGTTTATAATAGTAGTGTCTGGGCTATGTGAGCATCTTAAGCCCAGATAAAGGAGGAGGCCTGCGGTAGGTTGATAGCCTGTGTAAAACTAGCAATTTCATGATGGTTAGTAGTGTCCGGGCCAGTACACATTAGATGTTCCACCATTTTACTTAATGTGTTGAATGTTGACTTTTAGTTTGTAACAGTAGTGTCCAGGCTATGTGAGCGTCCTAAGCCCTGTATAAAAGAGGAGGGTTGCGGTAGGCTGAGAGCCAACGTAAAACTAGCCAATTTCGTGATGTAACAGTAAAAGGTGTTCGGGCTAGTGGATATGAAATGTTCCACTATTTTAATTCATCTTTTGAATGTTGACCAGATTTATATTCATGAAGTTTTGAATTAAATTCTAAATGGACCATTTTCTCCAAGAGATACTTTGGGTTTGTTCTTAAAAGAGGGTGTCTTTTTCGAAGACAAATCAACAAATGCCCTAGAGTAATGAAGATACATTTTTCGGGAGAAAGTGATGAAGGAAAAAACAAATAAGCTTCCTGTATCTGATCACAGAACTTTGTCATCAACTTTAAGCTTGTGCCACCACACCAGAATAAACAGTTGATCTGACGAACTTTTCAGGTTCCATGTGAAACTGAATATGTTTATAGGTCTGAATTTCACACACATTCCTCTATTTCGATTCGAAAAATTAACTGTTTGTTGAGAGACCATAATGCAACATATTCTAGACTCCCGCACTAGATAGCCAAAAAACAAGCTAGAGTTTATAATATGTGGGGATATTGCTTCGTTTATGATCATTGGTAGTAGGGAAAGTTGTAATGTATGTGCATTTTAAGTCATCTAGAACTTGGTGTTTGGAGAACAATCATCAGGAATTGGATTTAGTGGTGAACCTATATGAAGTGAAGGATGAAAAATTGAGAAGATCCTTCGATTAACTTGAACGACAACACAAGAAGCATGGTGGTATTGAGTTCAATAAACTAATTTTGCTGCCCAAAAGTTGACTGCAGAAATGTCATTATAAATGCACATGTTTTGTGTAAACATTTCATCATCATGATAAATTACTTCTGATTTCAATGAAAAAGGGCATAGAATCTAAGTAATGTTGAGAGAATAAGGATCTTTCTCCAATATGAAGTGTTTTATCATGTTATTCAGTCATCATATAAGAAAAGAATGTGATAACTAAACAAATAATGAACATATTGCTTGCTGAATGAGTTGTTCAATGAAGCAGACTCTAGGAACCTTTCTTTGTTTGTCATCGTCATAAGCGTAACCATCAGGTCATTAAACATCAAGATTTCGTTAAATACAACACATTTGGAATTGGAAGATGCAAAAAGCGAATGATATGCATTCTTTTCATTTTTCCTGGTCAGAGACATTCTACTACGTTCGGTGCAACTCAAATTTTCAAGTCTCTGGGAATTTGTGTTTGAAGTGTAGTCGTGAAGAATTAGATTGCCGGTCAACATGTAAGATGAAGGGGTGGATCTTTGGTTAGATTGAAAAGATCCTGTAGGATTAACCTGTAGAAGATCTGTTCTATTCTTTTCAAGTTATGTTTCGCGGCGGAGGGTTCTAGACAGGTCCATGCTGGGATCCACATGGAACAGCCTAGTTGAGGTTTTAGGAACTTAAATAGAAAAAAGGTCTGTTAACTTTAGTGCCTTAATATATTATTCTGAATTTTGTCTCGTCGTGTGTTGTTTCCATTCTGCTATTTTTTGCAACATACAACTGTTCTGGATGCATAAGGTGTACTGTATTAGTAATGAGTGCGGCCCACTCTTAGTCGGTAGCAAGTGAAAGATCGCTGGAATATGCTTATAAATTATGCATGTGTTTTCTGACACCTGATATCATTATAATTAGTTCTGTCTGATGCCAATGAGAAACAGGGTAATGTTGAGAGAATAAGGATCTCTTCCTATGTGAAGGTAAACAAGACGCACATCATGATTCTTGCCAAGTTTCCTGGTTGAAAACATTCTCCGACCTATAAGCTATGTTGCTTGAACTCTTCAAAAATGTCAACGGGTGTTTGTCGGATTACTATTTTTGGAGAATCTGACATGGGTGCGGCATCGAAAGTGAAGAGTCCGCGCAACTTAGCCTATAAGCAAAACTCAGTTTTATCATATCTATCTTCTTTTGCTTAGAAGTTCAACATGATTAACACGGTCTTTTAGTTCTTTCTTAATTAAGACGGCATTATTTTCTTGATAACCGAGAAATTTCTGAAGTGTCAACTAGTCCACGGTTTGAAACTCGGAGGATAATGACCCTTTCTTCCTCTGCCCTTCTTCACTGAAATACTAGGTTTTTGTCCACGTTAGAATTCAGTCTCGTGAGATGCGCCTAACCCGCAGTTGGGTGATGTGCTCTTGCCACCACTAGACCAATACCCTGGGAGCTAATTAAGATGACTATTATTGCCGTCCTAGATAGGGTTGGCAAAACGGTTTAATAAAAACAAGTAACCATCCAATCCGACCCATTAGATATGGGTTGGATGACTGACTTTTTAAAAATGGATCAAAGATGGATATTATCCACTAAAAAAATCGATATCATATTACCAATACCCATTTGTCTTCCTATTACCTTTCATGAGTTCTTGCCTTTTGGAGCCTAAGCTTATTTTGGTATTTAGCTTGTGTTCTCACCTGACCTGTTCCTGAACCCATTTTTTATCCGTGTTAAATATGGGTGGGTGGGATATTTTCATTCGTTTTTGTTTAACCCGTTTTTGAAATAAGCCCCCACCCCCAGCCCCACCCCCAAACGCGTTTGCCACTACTAGTCCTAGAGAACCATTTTCCTTAGAATTCAACTATAATGCCCATATGTAAGAGTTTCTTACTTGCTCTGGGATATACATGAAGAATGTTGATTCTGTGTTTGCACTAAGAGTGGCCAGTGGGCCGGGCTCGGGTCTGGCGGGCCGGGTCTGGCGGGGTCGGGTCTGGCGGGCTCTGGCGGGGTCGGGTCTGGCGGGACTGGAGCAAGTCCCGTCCCGATCCCGTCGGACTCGGGTCGGGGCAGGCTCGGGGCGGGGTCGGGCTCGGGGCGGGATACGGCGGGTTTTCATTTTTTTTTTTTTTTAAATAACATATGTATAAAAAAAACTCAATAAACAAAATAAGATAGTGTAATAAAAATATCCCAATGCTGTTTTTGTGCCTCTTATATTATTTAATAGACATATGATTTTTTTGTAATACAAATACAATTGTCTAAAATCTAAATTGCAACTTTGTGGTGTTATCCAAAAGTTACAAATTACATAATAAAATTACAATTAAAAAAATTACATTCTCAAAAAAACTGTTCTAATTGCTTGATGATTTCATGTGGTTCTTCGGTTGGAATTGGTATTTGTTGGTCAAATTGATCCACGTCGCTTCCACTACCTTCGGTTAAGATTTCGTTGTAGTTTTCATCATCTTCTTCGTTGATCTCCGGTTGACCGCACCTTCTCCCGCTCCGCTCGTATCCAATCTCTCGAATAATACGCAATTTCCAAGCCGTCTCCCGGCTAATGAGTGTCGTGGTCTCCTATTTGATATCTGCTGCGAGAAAAGCGCTTTCATACGCAGTTGACACGCTTGAATGTTCAAAACATCTCGAGCCATCAATGAAAGTGTCGGAAAGGTCTTCTCATTCCCCTCCAAAGATTTCGGCAAGTCTTCATGTCCATCTTCATTGATAACTTCTTGATACGGTACGAACCCCGTAAAACAAAAATATCCAACTCGCTAATTTGGTTAGTAGTAGAGGTACGACCGCACATTCTATTTACGAGGCTTTCAATACTAGCCGCGAAACAACATGTCTTTTGTGAGGTTGTATTGAAGATGAAGAAGATGGTATGGAAGGGGTAAGTTACTAGCATTTTTTTGTTGATAAAATCTATATATATTTTTGCATTGGTGTTCTACGTTAGACAATACTTCTTTAGTTTGTTCAATAGGTGGTGGATGATTTAGATTTTTGGGACTTGGAGGTGGTAGTACTTCTATACAATCGTAAATAGTTTCAATTAGTGATTTAGTACCGTCTATTTTAATAGTAGGATTTAATACGAGAACCAATAATATAAATAGAGGGAATAGGAATAAAATATTTTTTTATTTTGAGAAACATTTTTTTAATAGTTTGCCTTATAAGTTTGGTTTTTCCATATATTCACTAAGTAATAAAAATATTAGAGTTATATAAAATAACATAGTTGAAATAGTAGGATAGTATATACCGGAAAATTCTTTTGTTGCTTGAAAAAATTTCTCTAAAAATACAATAAGTTCGGAGATTTTTTCCCAATCACTATCTAAAATCATATCGGTGGCTGGCTTTTTATTATGAGAGTTAAAAAATAAAGTTATAGGTAATTTATAGTCATAAGCAACAAGTAGTTGCTCGTATAAAGAATTCCACCTAGTGGATACTTCTTGTGGAATTTTTCTAAAAGGTAGTCCACAATCATGACAAATTTTTTTATATTCTTTTCTACGTTGTACTTTATTACTTTTAAAAATAAAGTTTATAGCAAATTGTATTTTACTAAGAATGTCTTCAAAAAGTGATAGACCATCCTTTACAATTAAGTTATATATATGGCACGCACATTTTATATGAAAATGGTCTGAAAAAGAAGGAGTTAAACTGTTTTTTAAAATTGTAATTGCGTAATTGTTATTAGAAGCGTTATCTAATGTAATAGTCATAATTTTATCGGTAATTCCGTAATAATCGCACACTTGATAAATATTTTCTGCAATAAAAGTACCAGTGTGCCTATCATCTATATATCTATACGCTAAAATACGTTTTTGCATAGACCATTTATAATCTATCCAATGACAAGTTACAGTTAAATAATCATGGCCGTTAGTACTACGACCTATATCAGACGTGATGGATACTTTGCCATTAAAATGATATAATGAAAAACGTAAATATTGTTGATACATCTCTCTTAACAGTTTAAATACTCATGCGCGAATTTAAATACATCTCTCTTAACAGTTGATCTAGGAAAATCGTTAAAAACAGGATTATATATATCTCTAATGTAATGAATAAAACCGGAGATGAAGGAAATGAAAAAGGCAAACCCTCCACAAAGAACTAATTTTGATATTGCTTCCCTATCTCTATGTTTATTGTATTTAGAGCCTACAATTCCCCCCGTCATAGGGTTAATTTGACCACAGTACTTGGTCCGGACGATATCGGTATGTGAACCTTGTCCCGATGGAGCGGGCGTTTGCGCACCCGGTTTTGAAGCCCGATATTGGGCATACCTAGTTTGGATGAGCACTTACTACGTGTCTAATTAAACCCCCGTCCCACCGTGACCTTTTCCAGTTTTAAATTTTAAAACATTTTTACAAATTTTACGTATGGCTACTTGATTCTTTACGTCCCTATCAAAAAATGTCCATGCATCGATTTTAATGGTCGTTTTGCTTGGACCTCGTCTCATACTAGGGGGAATAGGAGGTATTTCGAGTTGAAGGTGCACTAGTGGGTGTGTTGTCATCAACATTAGTGGGTATATCATCTAGATCATCGTCTAAATTAAAGTCTTCTTGAGTTCCGAAAATAGCTCCTGGTCTAAATCTAATGGTATTGTAGGAAAATGTTGAGTATCAACAAAATCATCCCGTGTAGGAATAAGATGACTAGAAGAAGTACCCTTGCCCTGGTTGCCCCTACTAGAAGCGACACCCTTACCCTTACCCTTAAACATACCTTTTAATCCTTCCATTTTAATTATGATAATAAATAAATAAATAAATAATTAAAGACAATAAAATTAAGTGATCTAAACTAAATAAACAGACAATAATAATTTAATGAAGGAACGAATGTACCAAACGCCGACGTAACGTCGACGTGTAATCAAGAGGTTGAAAATTGAAACTTTGCTCGATGGAAGATCCTCAAGCTAGTTGCCAACTTCACTACCAATTCCCAAATGAATAAATAAAATTGAATATTTAGCAAACAATGTAGACTTGTAGAGAGATATATTGAGAAATTAGAGAGATTGTAGGAAGATTTGTGAGAAAGATGAAGAGAAAATGAGTTATTTATAGTTGAAAAATTGGGTTAAAGTGTAAATATAATAACTTATGGGTTAAAAATAAATATTAAGGGGTAGGGGGTTGGGGGAGGGGGGGGGGGCTAAAATGGCCGTTGGTCAACGGCCATAATCTAAAATGGTCGTTGGTGCAACGGCCATTTTTGCAAAGGGTCGGGGTCGGGGTCGGGGCGGGGTCGGGGTCGGGGCGGGGTCGGGGCGGGGTCGGGGCGGGGTCGGGTCTCGCGGGACGAGACATCGTCCCGTCCCGAGTTCGAGTCCCGCCCCCGTAATTTTTTTTTTTTTTTTTTTGGCGGGGTCGGGGCGGGCTCGGGTCGGGGTCGGGCTGTCCCGGCCCACTGGCCAGCCCTAGTTTGCACATGAATCAGTTAGCCATTTGTTCATCTAGTAGCTAATAAACACCAATGAGTTTTGCCCCGCGTCAATTTTTCGTGAAACCACGAGAGGCTTTTATTTCTGTCCTACTCTTTCGTGACTGCATTAAAATTCTTTCATCTTGTGGCTTAAAGCTGCATCTAGCTTTTGTTCTTCAAATTATTTGTGAACCTGTTAGGGGCTTCTGTTTTCCTTCTTTTTCTGTTGCAAACTTCAGCTTCAGAAACATTGTTGTCCGGTCTATTTCTTTTGATATAAGCTATTAACTCTTTGTCCGGTCTATTAACTCTTTGTTGATATAAGCTAATGCAATGCTCCTCCTTTCTGGCTCTTACGTGTGCTTGAGTTCTTGATTTTTTGGGGTGGTCGAGAGGAAGGAAGAGAGAGGGTGGGGAGGGATTACAAGCCGAAACATAGAAGAAAAATGAGAAGATAAATAGGCAAGTTAACTAAAGTACTGACCATACCACATGCAAAATAGAGGGAAAAACAAGAAGGTAATTTGGTTCATCAAGACGAAGAAAATCATGATAACACACACACACACGCACACACCAGGAGGATAGATTTTTGGGTTTTGATTGTCTATCCTTGACATCTCATCTATTTGTGTCATTTATACTGATTGCTTAAAGCTGATGTTTTCTGCAGTTTGGCTACTCTTTGTTGTTGCTGTCTTTTGGAGGAGTGCTCTAGGTGCTTCTAGTTGGCTTGGATGCCATCTGCCAAATATTATTGGTTCGTCAAATTGCTACTGATTGTCGCCTTGTCGGGTTGTCAGCAGACGTTTCTCTTAAAACTTTATTACATATATGCACGAAGAATTTGTACTGCAACACTTTTGTTGTTAGTTGTTTATCTTGTGGCAATTGAACTGTGAAAGATGCGTTCTATGTACTTTGGCAAAAGTAGTGTGCTAGAAATGTATTACACACAATTTCTGTTTTCCCTAAGATGTAATCTTGCTGTTACAGTCATATGTTTGTGTATATAATATTGCTTGAATTTACAGGTTATATGTATTTCTCTCTTATATCTATCTGAAATTGCGTAATTTTGACCTACGTTAAACTTTTTGTTCAAACAATTGAACGGTTTGGCCTTCAAAAGGGCCGGTCTTTATTTTTGGCCCCTACTTATTATTTAATGAAAATTTATGGATCGATATACCCTTATTCGCTGGTCTACAAATTCGGAGATATTGGGTTCGATCCCCAACAGATAAAAAAAATCGCAAGTCAGTTTTGATAGAAATTATGCGTATTCGCGAAAATGTATATAGAAAGTATGTTTTGTCCACCATAGTTATGTAGTACTAATTCGTAAGGCAAGTTTTCATGGAACTATGTTGGACAAGGCATAATTTTTATGTACTTTTTCACGAATAAGCATAGTTTTTATCAAAATCTTACCTTGTGATATTAGCTTATAGATCCAAATTTCTTTTTTATTTTTTTCAATGTTAAGGAATATTTTCAGCCTTTTTTTTGTTATTTAAAGTGACGAATGGAAAAAATTAAAGACCTACAAGCTAATTTGAGCGGTAAAAATTAAAGACGTGCTAATTTTCCCTATTTGTTCAATCTTGCCCGGTCCAGGAAAAGGCGCATATATATCCTCCCGCTAACGTTGCTATAGTTGGGAAGAAAACTAAAATAAGCTTGAAACTATTTTGAATATAGATTTAGCAACATTGAAGGTCCAATATCTAATGTTGAGTGGATAAAATCTGCATTTTGTGGAAGTTTAATAGCTGGAACGACAAAATCAATGAAGACATAAGTCAAATGGTGGAAAGAGATCTTTTTTTTTTATGGTAAATAGAATTTTGATGAAAATTAATGTAGCTAACTTCAGACCTAGTCTTTGCAGAGCCTAACTTCATATAGTATACTTGAAGTTGCAATTCATTTAAGTTGGAGTTCAAAATCAGATTGACAATCCGCAACTTCAGATTCGTGCTGAAGCTAATGTCAGACCAAAGCTGTAGGTCTAAAGTGACTAAACCGTAAATATTTTGTAACTTAGCGGCTATGCCATTAATAGCAGTCCTCCAACCGATTATTTGTCCACTTTCTCCGAAAATAAAAATTTTATAATCAATTTACACTCTGTTATTTAGGTTATATTGAATTTTTTCAAATTATTTAAGTTATATTTATTATTGACAAACTTCAAACAAAATATGCTTCTCTTCCTACTTCTTTTCTCCTCCTTTTTTTTTTATTTTTTATCTTTGAGTATGATAAATATTTATTCGCATCGAATATTTACACCAAATTAAATAAATTTAATGTTGCATATCTTACAAAACTGTACCACTTGATCACTTACGATTTCACCTTTTTTTTAAAGAAAAGGACGACGATGAAGAAAAGAACACAAAATGAAGCGAAAAAATATTTAGACACTGTTGTTAGTCATGAAGAACAAGAACACTGTAGACTGTAGTATGTTATACAAAAGACCAAATACATATAATTTTACAATTTAGACAAGATTTTCTTATTTGATTAGCGAAAATCACTGGATATGTCATCATCGTTATGCAGTTATTTTATGCTATGGTATCAGATTCCATAGAAATAGTTTCTTTTTTTATACTTTAGCTGCGGCACTCACAAAATTTGTCCGATAGAAATTGAGTGTAATTTATGAACCCAAAAGGCATCAGCTCATCACCAGATCGCCATATTTTTTTCTTTTTTTTCTTTTCATAGTAATAATTTTTTTTGTTTAGTTGAATGAAAAATAGAAGAGAAAATAGATATTCGGTGGGATTGGAATTACGTACTTAATTAAATAGAAATACTTAAGTCGTAACTGTAATCTAGCTATACACTGTGTCGTTATCATCTATCTCTTTTTTCTTCTTATAACATGATATTGTAATAGTAAATAATAAATTTCGCGTCATGAAAAATAATCAAAATATGATATAGTGTAACAACTATAGTATTTGATTTCAAAATACAATATTAAATGTTTTATGATCTTAATGTATAATAGGAAAATGATTGATGGGCAGTGTGTATGCACGAGTTATGTTTATTAATTGCTTTGGGTGATTGTTAGTTTAAAAAAATTAGGGGATATAAATGATATTTTAAGTACATTCAACAACCAAATATTATTTGTAAAAACTATGACTAAACATAAGTCCAACTCCAACTTCAACTTCAAAAATTCCAAAAAAGTGAATCTTTTTTATTTCTATAGCACCTGCTAAATCTAATAGCATTGGAGGATGTAGCATAAAGTCAATGGGTTCAACTAATCTCATTTTTTCACACTAAATTAAATATAGATATAAATGTGAAAAATCACTATAGCTCAATTTTGTTTATCACAAATACCTATAATCTCAAAAGTGAATGGATCCAATGGTAAGAACATTCTAAAGGTTTAACCCGTCAAATTTAAATATGGGATACAGCCTTATATTAAAAATAATATTTTCCTGAAAGATTAAAAAATATATATTTCGAGTAAATTGGTTCAGACCGATCGACTACCTACTGTTTCGTTGCTCAGCTTGTAGGCTACAAGTGAGATGGGATATCACTACTATAGTAATTAGTATGTCAGGAACAGTTCAATCGCATGTTTAAATTAGTGCCGATCCATGATTAGGTTGATATTCGTAGTTGGGGAAATTGGGACTTCGTTGGGACCAGTATAGATAGAGTGGGCTCCATTTTCTTGCATTTAATTTCCTTGTGAACAAAGTCTACCGTTTCTTTATCATAGGAGTATTTATTTAACGGAAAATGATCAAATTTGCCCTCCAACTTAGGATGTCAGTGGGGCGGGTAAATGCAGATATCGCCCCGCACCCGTTTTAATTGGGTCGGGTATGGAGATGGTTTGGTGGGTGGTGGGGAGGGTATGGGTATTAAAAGTGCTACCCGTCATGGGTAGTGAGCGGAGGTGGATTTCATATAAGACCCGTACCGTACCCGCACCGCCTAAATAATGGGCCTGCAACTTGTTTCCTTAGCCCAAAGTCCAAATATGGTTTAAAAGTAAAAATAAAGTAAAAAATAAAAAATAAAATAAACATTCTCAGTTTCTCACATACACCGTACACGTATAACCCATCTTGCAAAATCCCAGGAATCCCAAAAATCAAAATCAAAAGCTTCCCAGGAAGAAACTCAAAAGCTAACCCTAAATCCCTAATTCCTAAAACCAAACTCAAAAAAAGAAACTCCCTGCGGCTGTCATGAATCCTTGATACCATCTTCATCTCTTTCTATTCAAGGTAAAACTCATCTTTATTTCTTCCTATTTTTTTCATTCATTGTTAGGTCTTCACTTTTCAATTCTTATTAATCAATGTAGAATGTTTGTTTTTTTTAGTTGCTTTTAAAAAAGTTGTGGGAGCCATATTTTTTTAGTTGCTTTGTTAAATGAACTTTAGTACTAGGGATGTCAGTGGGGCGGGTAAATGTGGGTACCGCCATGCACCCGCTCCAGTTGGATCGGGTATGGGGGATAGTTTGGTGGGTGGTGGGGCGGGTATGGGTATCAAAAGTGCTACCCGCCATGGGTAGTGGGGCGGGTATGGGTATCAAAAGTGCTACCCGCCATGGGTAGTAGGGCGGGGGTGGATTTCATATAAGACCCGCACCGCCCGTACCTGCACCGCCTAAATAATGGGGCGGGTACCCTCATTTACCCGCCCCACTGACATTTAAATTAGCCACCAAATCTGTTACATCACTGAAATGCATGAGTGCCTCCATAACTCTAGAGATGGTATTCATATTTCATTTGCAGAAAATCATCAAGTCATCATCAAAGATAAGGTGAGTCAATTTTGAGAGTTTACACATAGGATGGAACTGAAAATCAAATAGTTCACTAATTTCTTGCAGAGTTCTAGAAAGATATTTCATCACCAACACAAACAATAGTGGTGACATGAGATCTCCCTCCCTAAACAAATCATGACATATCAAGACATTATGAACCAATGATCTTCCAACTACAAAAGTTGTTTGATTCTCAACCACAACAATAGGAATGATGTTCTTTAATCTCATGCAAATTAATTTAGAAATGCATTTATATAGGACATTGCAGCAAGATATGAGCCTATATTAACTAACATATTGGGGGGCTGCCACTTAAAGATATAATGGTAGAATTTACTTGTCTTAGTAATTTACCATTCTCAAAGAACTCCAGCACAACACTTGTCACCTCCTGCCCAATAATAATCCAATCATCTCCAGTGGGGTGGGTAAATGCGGGTACCGTCCCGCACCCGCTCTAGTTGGGTCGGATATGGGAGATGGTTTGGTGGGTGGTGGGGCGGGTATGGGTATCAAAAGTGCTCCCCGCCATGGGTGGTGTGGCGGGTGTGGGGGTGGGTTTTAGGTGGCGGGTATGGGTATGGGGTACCCTTTCCCTGCCTCGCCCCACCCCGTTGACATCCCTCTTTGATACATTGTGGTATCAATCAGTGTAGAATGTTTTAATCAACTATTGAAGAGTTAACTTACTGATGCAGAATTTGCGCTTTGTTAATTCTATTGATACATGTGGTGTAAAAGTGTAGAACATTGATTAATTGAATATTTTAGGTTAGGCGGGTAGACGGGTATAAGGGTATCCAACGGGTGGTGGGGTGGGTAATGGGTACCCGCCGGGTAAGTGGGGCGGGGGCATGTGTAATGCTATGCCCGCCAGGCGGGTACGGGTGGAGAAATTACTACCCGTGATTGGTGGTGGGCGGGTGTGGGGGTGGGTTTTAGGTGGCGGGTACGAGTGGGGTACCCCCTCCCCCCCGTTGACATCCCTACTCTAACTATGCTTTATGGAATAACATTGCCATCCGTCAAACTTTGAGATCAAATATACCTTCACCGTTTGCAAACTTGTTAAATTTGCCCTTGGATGGATGGATGGATAAGTAGGAATGTCAATTGGGTGGGGCGGGGCGGGTGCGAGTACCCCCGCACCCGTACCCGCCAGAAAATTTTATACCCATCACCTACCCATCACCCTTGGCGGGTACATTTTCAACATCCATATCTGCCTAGGCGGGTATATTCCTAAATCCACACCTGCTCCACCACCAAAGTGGTATCCGCCACCCGCCTGTACCCGCCAACCATATTTTGTAATCAATTAATTTGTCATTTTATCAACCAGCCAATTCATTAATATTGGGCTTATGGGCTGCTAAAATTATGTGTGTCAAATTATTTGGGCTTTAGATAAATATAAAGTTGTACAAATAAAATTATAGTTGGAGAGTGAATTTGGGCGGGCGGTTCGATGCGGTGCGGGGAAGGCGAGTATGAGGCGAATATAACTGTAAATCCACCACCTACCCACACCCGCCTACTACCTGCCAAAGTTATACCCATACCGGCCCCAACTGGGGCGGGTGCGGAATCCACAAAAATGTACCCACATGTCATCCCTACATATAAGTTAGTTGGACGCCAAGTCAGATCCACGTCGGCAGACCACCACCACAAACTACCGCTACTGTCATCTCGCCTACTACCCGCCAAAGTTATACCCATACCCGCCCCAATTGGGGCGGGTGTGGAATCCACAAAATTTTGCCCACCTGCCATCCCTACGGATAAGTGAGTTGGACGCCACATCAGATCCACGTCGGCAGA
The DNA here is from genome assembly GCA_034509755.1 of Anisodus tanguticus. Taxonomy (NCBI): domain Eukaryota; kingdom Viridiplantae; phylum Streptophyta; class Magnoliopsida; order Solanales; family Solanaceae; genus Anisodus; species Anisodus tanguticus. The sequence continues at coordinate 19,187,159 of CM067561.1, read as the reverse complement.
CCACCACCACAAACTACCGCTACTGTCATCTCCGACATCAAACCAATACCAAAATTATCACTGTCGGCCACCAACAAACAACACCTAGATCTCCCAAAATCATCACCACTGTCGGAGCTCATCTCTGGCAAACCAAGACCAACACCACCACTGCCTCGCAACACCACCACCAAATACGACCCCTTTTCCACCACAAAACCATTGTACAAGAACGACCCATTGAGTCACAAGAATAAGGTTGCCATTATCCAGTAACTTTAATTTAACAGAGAACGTTGATGATTGTGTTCCAGGTTCCCAAACACTGATCTGATTCGCATCGACTAATACGAGGTTTCTTGATTTGAGATGTGATAGATGTGCTTTTTTTACGTTTATCGGTTGGTCACGGTTAGCCATCCAAACAATGGTTGTACATAGTGTCGTTTGGTTTGTTGAGCAGTGGCGGCGATGGTGGTTCATCGTCGGCTGGTGGAGAAGCAGTGGTGGGATAAGATGGTGGATTGGTGGTCACGGTGGTTGATGAAGACGAAGGGGTTGGGGTCGTTGTTTTTGGTATTGTGGCGGTGGTAAGACACCAACCATGAACTACTAGAAAGACTTTGGATTCAAGTTTCTAAGCATAGTTGGAGCTCCGGCAGTGGTGGTCGGCGGATCTAGTGGTGAGACGGTGAGGGATTGATGTTGTTGGTGGTGTGGTCACCGTCGGTGTTCGGATCAAGGTATTTGGGGGCTCATCAGTGGTTGTGTTTCGTTATGATCAGTAGTTGTGTTTCGTTATCACCAGTGGTTGTGTTTCGTCACCGACTTCATCGGAGATGGCGGTGGTGAACGGCAGAGAGGAGGGGCTATTTGGTTGTTGTTGGTGGAGTTGGTTTGTTCCGGCAACGATGAAAAGATGAGGAAAGAGAGAAGGGCGTTTGGTTGGTGGTTTTGTGTTAGTGTGGAGATGGAGCAGTTATAGTTAGTGGTCGTCATTACCGGCCGTTCGGTGGTCAAATCCGACGGCGGCACCTGGAAGAAAATAGAGAGGGATGAGAGGGAGATGAAGTGAAGGCGTTGGTGGTGAATTGGTTGTACAATGGTGGAGTTCGTCGGAGCTCTGACATGGGAACTCGTTGGAGCTCGCCGGATATGCTAGAGGTCCACTGGAAAAGAAGCAACAGTGAGGGTAATGGGTTGAAATAACATATACAGTGGGCTAACGAGTACGGGTACGGATAACGAGTTAAAACAATTGGGTGAGCCTACATGGCGTCTATATGGATCCGACATGGCGTCCAACTCACATATTCGTCCATCAGAGGGCAAATTTAACAAGTTTGCAAACGCTGAGGGTATATTTGATCTCAAAGTTTGACGGAAGGCAATGTTATTTCATAAAGCATAGTTGGAGGGCAAAATTGATTTTTTACCCTTTATTTAATGCTAGCAGAAGTACCTGTATATATTAGCATCACATTTGAACCGTGTAAGTGTTGGAAATTTACTAATGTGGAATTAAGTATATTCCATTAATTTATGACTCGAACAATTAGGGCCCGCACGTCGGAAATATCATTTCCACACAAGTGTGCATGTATGTGGAAATGACATTTCTGACGTGCGGGCCACAGTTGTTCGAGTCATAAATTAATGGGATATACTTAATTCCACATTAGTAAATTTCCAACAATCCCCTCTTGAAAGAGATTTTGACGCACACACATGGTGTCTTTCCAGCAATCTTTCAGCAGACCGATGTTGCATCTGGACAGGTAGCATACGCTTTGACCCTTCCATAGTTGAATACCATCGAACTTACTTACTGCGCGGTGAACGTGATGTCTTGAACCGTCAGTGTTTAGTTTAAGCCAAGTCAACGGTACCAACACAACAACTTCATTTATTCAGTTATTCGTAATGTTTTTGTCCGTTATGGTCATGGACACTTCTAGGATTCTTAAGTACGTTCATTTGAGACGGCCTGTCCTCACACTTAAATAGGTGGTCTCCTATAAGGTATCCTGCTATACCCCACTTTACAAGTGTTAGGAACTATTAAAAGTTTCCCCAAACCTAACCTCAACCGGTGAAGACCATTAAAAGTTTTGGAAACTTAACCTTCACCCACACTGCAGATAGCACTTATTGTCTATCGCGGGAACGGCTTTGGATATGGTGTTTCTTCACAGAAATCACTATCTGAAGTGCTCATGCTTCCACCGAAGCGATCAACTGAACCTTTACAGCTTAGTTTTCCCATTTAACCTAATTCCTGGGATCTTCAGTCAGTAAGGTTAGGTTACCACCGTATTGGTCCTTATACCTTGGGTTTTAAGCCCATTCCCCTAGAAATCAGAACATCTGATCCTTGGATAAGCCCTTTGTCAGTGGGTCAGCTATGTTATCCTTTAATTTTATGTAATCAATGGATATTATACCCGTGGTGATCAACTGCCTAATGGTCTTATGTCTCCATTGAATATGACGAGACTTGCCATTGTTCATAGAATTATGTGCCCTTCCTAGAGCCAACTGGCTGTCGTAGTGGATCATTACAGAAGGTATGGGTTTGTTCCAACAAGGAACATCCTCTAAGAAGTCGTGAAGCCACTTAACTTCTTCTTCTGCTTTGTCTAAAGCGATAAACTCTGATTCCATTGTGGATCGGGCGATGCAAGTTTGCTTAGAGAATTTCCAAGACACAGCCCCACCACCAATTGTAAATACATACCCACTTGTGGACTTGGTGTTCTATATGTCAGAGATCCAGTTTGCATCACTGTACCCCTCTAGTATAGCTGGATATCTCAAATAATGCAACTTGTAAGTTAGCGTGTATTTCAGGTATTGAAGTACCTGATTCAACGCCTTCCAGTGATCATTACTCGGATTACGGGTAAACCTAGCCAATTTGTTGATTGCATAAGCAATATCAGGTCGGGTGCAGTTTTTTATGTACATCAAACTACCAATCATTTGTGCATATTGCTCCTGGCATACGGGTGCACCACCATTTTTATCAAGCTTTTGATTTCTATCCATTGGTGACTTTATAGGTGAACTGTCAAACATCTTGAACTTTCTCAAAACATCCTCGATGTAGTGAGACTGAGATAAGACCAGTCCGTCAGACGTCTTAGAGATTTTTATCCCTAAGATGACATCTGCGATACCCATATCCTTCATGTCGAAGCATTGTTTCAACATGTTCTTAGTCACTAGAATTATGCTAGGACTGCTACATGTGATCAACATGCCGTCTACATACAGGCATATCATAACAAACGAGTCAGAGTTACCTTTCATGTAGACACATTTGTCACACTCATTAACGGCGAAACCCTTCGATAGTAGAGTACTATCAAATTTTTCGTGACATTGCTTCGGGGCTTGTTTCATCCCGTACAGAGATTTGACAAGCCGACAGAGTTTCTTCTCTTGCCCTGGAACTACATACCCCTCGGGTTGTTCCATATAGATTTCTTCTTCCAAATCACCATTTAGGAAGGCTGTCTTGACATCCATTTGATGTATCTCAAGGTCACGCAACGCTACGATCGCAATGAATACTCGTATGGACGTCATCCTAGACACTGGGGAATGCGTGTCAAAATAGTTAAGGCCTTCCTTTTACCGATAGCCCTTGACTACCAACCTGGCCTTGTACTTATCTATAGACCCATCTGCTTTATACTTTCATTTGAGTATCCATTTACAACCCAACGGTTTATTTCCCAGAGGAAGATCAACCAACTCCCAAGTATGGTTATGCAGAGTGAAGTCTATTTCACTCTCAATAGCTTCTTTCCAGAGCTGTGCCTTTAGAGTTGATAATGCTTCAGCAATTGTCCTTGGTTCATCATCAACCATATAAGCTACAAAGTCAGGATCGAAGGATTTATCATTCCTGACCCTTTTACTTTGCCTTAGTTCCATCTTTGGAGTCTCTAAGTTCTGAGAATCTGGAACACTAGATTTCAGATATTCAGCCACTTCGAGATCCACTAGATCTGAACCATCTAGATCCAGGCCGTCAACGACTCTCGGTTCCTGAGAGCTTTGTTCATAACTTCGTTTGCGAGAGATTATGTCTTTTTCCTTTCTAGAAAAGGTACCTTCAAAGAATTGAGCATTCCTTGATTCCATGATTGTACCCCCGTGGATATCTGGAATATCTGACTTATGCACTAAGAAGCAATAAGCACTACTGTTATTTGCATATCCGATGAATATGGAATCTACAGTCTTAGGCCCAATCTTGACCTCCTTTGGCTTGGGTACTTCAATTTTTGCCAAACAACCCCACACCTTTAAATATTTATAGGTGGGTGTCTTTCCCTTCCATGATTCATATGGAGTTTTGTCCTTACCCTTATGTGGGACTTTGTTAAGAATCATATTAGCGGTAAGGACGGCTTCTCCCCACATGTTTTGGGAAAGACCGGAATTGATGAGCAAGACATTCATCATTTCTTTTAATGTGCGGTTCTCACGTTCCGTCACACTGTTCGACTGAGGTGAGTATGGAGCTGTCGTTTGATGAACAATGCCCGATTCAGCATAATATTCCTCAAATAGCGCTACATATTCTCCCCCTCTATCGCTACGAATGGATATAATCTGCATGCTTAGTTGGTTCTCAACTTCTGCTTTGTAACGTCGGAATGCTTCAAAGGCTTCATCCTTACTTTTCAACAAATAAAGATAACAATACCTTGTGCTATCATCAATGAATGTCACAAAGTACTTGTTCCCCCATCTAGTTTGTGCAAACTTCAAATCACATATATCTGTGTGAATAAGTTCTGGAGGAGCGGTATTCCTTTCGACTGATCGAAAATAAAGTTTTGTGAGTTTTGTCTTTACGCACACCTTACACTTATGTTGATGTTTTATGTCGATAAACGGCAAATACTCCAACTTTACCAACCTTTGGATGGATTTATAGTTGACATGTCCTAATCTATGATGCCATAAATTAGAGGACTCAAGCAAGTAAGAAGAAGAGGCTTCAATATTATTGCTTGTATGTAATACAGACATGGCGTTAACTTTGAAGAGGCCTTCACAGACGAATCCTCTCCCCACAAACGTTCCATTCTTAGTGATTATAAATTTATTGGACTCAAACACTAGCCTAAAATCAGCATTAACCAATAAATGACCTGAAATTAAATTTCTTCTAATCTCAGGAACATGCATCACCTCCTTCAGAGTGAGCTCCTTACCAGAAGTCATCTTCAGGACTACCTTTTCTACCTTCAGCACGTTAGAGGAAGTGTTGTTGCCCATGAACAACTTCTTATTTGTAACCGGTGTATAAGTGGAGAAGGCATCTCTATTGGAACAAATATGTCTTGTAGCACCTGTGTCCATCCACCATTGCATGGGATTCTCAACAAGGTTTGCTTCTAGCACCACCGCTGAGAACTCCTCAATCATGTCGTCCGAAACTGGTCTTTGACGACGTTAACCCTGTGCCTTGCCCTTAGCCTTGGCCTTCTCTTTTTGCTCAGTCTTAAGCTTGTGGCAGTCCTTGATCATGTGACCAGGTTTTCCACAGTGGTGACGGTTTCCTTTGAACTTCTCCATTGCTTGGGTCTTGCCGTCTTTCTGGAACTTGCGCTTCTTGCTTGGGTTCCCTTTGGCCTCTGTCAGATTTGCCTTTGCCTCAGCGGGTTGTTTACCCCTAGGCAAGACCTTCTTATTATCTTCCTGAATTTGGAGTTTGATAATAAGTTCTTCAAATGTTATCTCCTTTGTCTTGAGTTTTAAGTAACTCATAAACTCATTCCATGAAGGAGGTAAATTTTCAATCAGTGATGCAACCAAAAAACTACTCATTTGGTTTCATTCCTTCCAAATCCAGGTGATGTAGAATCATTTGGAATTCCTGGACTTGGGACATCACTGTTTTACTATCCACCATTTGAAATTTCAGAAATTTCCCAACGATGAATTTCTTAGTACCTGCATCTTGTGCGTTGTACTTCTTTTGCAGCTTCTCCCATAAGTCTTTGGCAGTGCCTACGGTGCAATACACCATGTAGAGAGGGTCTGACAAGCAGTTCAATATGTAATTATTACACATGAAATCACTATGACTCCATGTATCAAGAACCATCTTCATGTCATTAATGACATGGATACCTAGGCCCCCTTCAGCCATTTCAGAAGGCGAAGGGTCCATTTCATCTCCAGCTTGTGGAGGATCTTCTATTAGGAAACGTGTCATTCCCATAACAGTCAGATAGAATAGCATCTTCTGTTGCCATCTCTTGAAGTTTGAGCCCATGAACTTTTCACGGTGTTCATGATGGAATCCAGCGGGTGGAGGAACGACAACGTTCCCTTGAGCGGTAGTAAAGGCGTTGGATGAGCCTTGAGCAACGGGAAAGTCATTAGGTGTGCCTTGAGCAGTGGGGAAGGCAGAGGGATTGCCTTGAGTAGCAGCAACAGCAGAATCAGAAGCAGTTTGTTCTCTTCCAGTCATCTTTCTAGGTACTTACAATGAATCTTGTCTTAAAATTGTTGGGATACAATTATTGCAGGGAACGAGAAGTAAGTAACTATTACAATAGTAAGAAAAGATAAACTAACTATTACAGTAAACTGGAAATCAAGAACTTAACAAACTGCTTGTGTGATTTGCTGAGTCGAGTGATGACACTCTGTCTTTAAGATAAGATTGCCCCGTATATCTCCTTTTACGGTGTTGGGCAATAGTCTCTCAAGATACAACATCAACTTAACAAATGAGCAAAGAAAACTCAAGTGTTACTCTTGAAGAACTTTGAGTATAGTAACTTCGCTAGAGAGGAAGAAGATGAATTCTGAAAATCTGGAGTATTTTCTAAGTGTTGAGTAGTGTTCTTCAATTGAGCCAAAGGCCTCAATTTATAGTGTAAGGAGAAGATCCCTCAACTAGCCAACTAATGACCTTCAATAGCCATGTAATGACACTTGATTGAGGGGTTACATTCAGCCAAATAATGGCTGAATTCATGTGCCAAGTAATGGAGAATCAATGTTCCAAAACCAGCACAAAGGTCAGATCTTTCCAACTTCCCGTCGCAGCATTCGGCCTCCGAAGCGCCGCGGCTCTGTGAATTAGCGCCGCGGCTCCAGTGACTGGCCAACCAATTAGCACCGCGGCGCTGCTTGGGAGGCGCCGCGGCTCCGACGGTGTGGCGCCGCGGTCCTTCACGGCTCCGCGACGATTTCCGACTCGTTTCATCTTACACTTCTTCCTTCGTTTACCAATGTGGAATACTTTGTCATTTGGCCAATAACCATCCATAATTCTATGTCTCAAACATATTACATACGTACCAATATCTCTTTCACTAATGAAATTTGCGATACTTGGCACTACGTGTGCACGTGTGTGGAAACGACGTTTCCGACGTACGGGCCCCAATTGTTCGAGTCATAAATTAATGAGATATACTTAATTCCACAATAGTAAATTTTCAATAGTAAGTAATGAAACGAATGCTTCCTTAAAACTAGTACTACAGTTTTTTCAACTTTGGCAATAGTAATATGGTTTTTCCCTTTGTAGTACTCATTACTTCTATTGTCATTGATGGCTCATTCTAGTAGGTAGGGGTGAGCATGGGTACAGGGTACCCAGATACCCTATCGGAACCGACACTAACGGATAGGTTCCGGATAGATATATTATAATAACGGGTAGGGTCCGGGTAGTAAAATTAGGAATCGATCAATGTCGGGTTCGGTTCCGGTTCTGGCAAATAGAGACAGGGTATCCGGACCCGGAACCGATACCTGGAACCTATAAAATATTAAATATTTTTACTCTTTTGAGAAACGTTTGGACCACTTTTAAGTTTCTCCAAAATTGTTTATTGCACGCCTGCACATTGATTTTCCCCACCTCAAGACGCAAATATTTCAGTTTTTTCACCCCTTTATTCTAGAATGCTCTTTGTGCCCTAAGAGAAAACACTCAAAACTCTCTCAATAACAATGGCGTTTTAGCTACACCACCGAGCATCATTGTCGTCGTTGTTGAAGCTTTCTCTCAGGTACTTTCATCGTTGTCCCCGTTGAAGCTTCACCTTTGCCTCTTTCTCTCCCTTGATTGTGTTCACGTCGTTCCTAAAATGCATATGGGTTCATATCTAACTCTTCAATTTCTTTTTAATATCATATGCTTCTGTTCTATTTCAGGCGATACTCATCTTCAATTTGTATTACTTTTTGATTTGAAATGTAAATCTATTTTTAAAATTTGTTTATATTTTTGTAGATGTGAAGATGAAATTTAGGGATTTAATAGTATAATAAAGATTTTCTTTTGTATCGAAGAGCTTATGAACACGAAAATAAGTTTAATTAAGATATTTCCAAATTTATTTTGAAATCAACACGTTTAATTAATTGAGTGTCAAATTTGGCTTGCAATTTTAGGTTTTGGTTACAGAATTAGTTTTTCTACAATGAATAAGTTTTCTAAAACTTCTTATAAGGGTACTAAAAACTCCGATTGCAGGCTAAAAAACTAATTGATGAAATTACTTTAGAACTCTTTTTGATTCTCATAGGCTAAAAAACTGTTGCTTAATCTGTGTTTTTTTATTTACAGGGTACCCGGGAACCTGGGTCCGGGTAGGTTCCCGGTAATGATTGCTACGGGTAGGTTCCAGTAGTAAATTTAGGAACCGATCTTTTACCGGGTAGGATCCGGGTAGTTCAAAAATGTTAGGGTATCCGGACCCGCTCACCCCTACTAGTATGTGGATCGGAGCAGGTAGTGTTGTTTGTTGACGAACTATGTAGACAAATTGAGAAGTTAATCCAATATCTCCAGACTATTTCTGGAGATAGTAGTCCTAGTTCCTCAGCACTACTACCGGTAAATCATGGGATGTGTCTGAATGACCATGGTTTGAGAACAAAGCAACTGATATTACCTACAAGATCCTACCCCAGAAGATAGCAAATTGTTCACACCAAGATTCAAAACCACGCTGCACTCTAGACTCACATTTTTGCAAGAACAAGTGCTGGAGTAATTGGCAAAATATGCTGATGTACTACTTTTTTATTTAGGCAAAATATGCTACAAAACCCGTTACATTTGGTACAAAATATTAGTTATACAAAACCTTTTAAATTTGCTACGAATTATTAGTTACCCCCTAAAATATACTTAGTTTTAGTATCCCTTAAACTTGGCTGTTCGTAGTTGTCATCCCTGGACGCTAACATGGAAAAGGACGTCGATACCCTCTTCTTCAGCGCGTGGGAGTTGAAAAAAAATCAAAAAAACATTTTCTAGGTGGAATTTTTTTTAACAATTAATTGTAACATAGTTATATATTGTTGGGATCGAAATAACAAGGGCTTGTGCCGAAGCTAACAAAGAAACTTTGAACGACGATAACAAAAAGAAATTATAAAAAGATTCATAATATATTAAATTGGTTTGGCCAATTGACCTACATATGATTGATATAAATAAAAATATAATATTATTGAGAGAATAATCTTTCCCTAAACAATACTTAGTTTGAGGACTACCTTGTGGATGCTAATGTGTTCTAGTTGTGAAAATGTCTTCAATTTATAGATGTCCAAAACATTTTCTCCAATACAAGAAACAGTCAAATATGAAGTAAAACAATTATGATAATATTGTGACTTTTCTTTAAGTCAAAAGTAAAACTCAAATATAGTAAGAAAATTAGGGCAAAATTCTAACAATTCTCCCCATTGACTTGAATTTTCTGACAACACTTTTTTATCTTCTTCACATGCATGATCTTTATCACTGCTGCTTGACATGTTTATAAATGGAGCCCTTGTGGGTTAAAAATATTGGAGCCGTTTCGGGTTAAAAGTGTTGGAGCCCTTACGGGTTAAAAATGAGCCCTTTGCAGGGTTACAAATATTTTTTGTCTTTAAAGATATAGCGACAAGATTGTTGAAAATTGACTACACATGTAGTATTTTAGACTTTTGTTTGGACAAAAATTTCATTATCGTCAAATTTGTGCAGCTTGAACTGAACTTGTCTTCAACTTCTCTTCACTAACATTTACACTGATATCACTTGTTGGGATCAAAATAATAGGATGTCGGACGAAAACTAATAAAGAAACCTTGAACGATTATGACAAAGAAAATTATAAAAGACTCATAATATATTAAGTTGATTTGATCAATTAATCTACATATGACTGATATTAAAAAAATATAACACTATTGAGAGAATAATTAAACCCTAAATCTCCTAAACAAGACATCATTTGAGGACTACATATAGGCTATTGTGTTTTAGTTGTGGAGGTCTATAATTTATATATGTCTAGAACTTTTCCTCGAGCCAAGTAATAACCAAATATATGGAATACAATTTATATTTTTCCTTTCAAGAAAGAAAATTAGGACAAGACTCTAACCTATACAATGATTTGTCTGTTACAATTGCATATATCTTTTGTTTCATCTTAATACGCAATGCATACTTTACCCCCAACATTTAGTGTTTAAGATATATTTTTTAAATACAATGGCTATTATCCAAGTACTCATTTTTCTTTTTCTGGCCATATTTATAAAAAATAACTTGGTTGGAACTCGACAAGTGTTAAATAGAGCAATATACATGTGATATACACTTAATATATATCACATGTATATTGTCTAAAGCAAAGAACCAAGAAAGTGAAGTCCAAGGCGGCTCCGGCGATCGGGCCTCTCAAATTTCGGATTGCGGCCCAATTTCAGAAAGCGATCGGGCCTCTCGGCTTTCGGCAAGCAAATTCTCCCAAGCAGCTTCCCGCGGTTGGGCCTCTCAAAGAATGGCCCAACACGTTCAGCCCATGGACGAATTTATGGCGTAAAAATCGGTAGACAAATATTGTATATTAAGGAAAGTATATTGTGTGTATATTGTAGTATATTTATTACCATAAATTAGAGTTATACACTTACCATAATTGTAGAGTTAGAATTGTGGTAAAACAAGGTTTTAGGAATAGATTAGGAATAGGATTCTCCTATTGTAACTTGTATATATATCTATTCAATCAATGAAAATAATCAAGGGGATTATTTCTTTCATGGTATCAAGAGACTAGGTCTAAACAAAAGTTTTTCTCTCAAACTTTTGCCTCCTTCTTGGCCGAGACCCCCCCCCCCCCTCCTCGGGTTTTCTCTTCCAAAATTTCGTCTTCCGCTCTCAAAAAACCTCTCTTAAATTTCCCTCCTTCTTTGTTCTTTCAATATGTCTAAGAACAATTTTCACCCCGCCCTCACGGTTTCCAATATCAAGCTAAGTGTCCCTATTGTCCTTGAGATGGAAAACGTCCAATATGCGACGTGGGCGGAGTTGTTTAAAATTCACGCTATATCTTATCAAGTTCTTCATCACATCATTCCTCCCGCTAGACCCCTTCCTGCGGAGGATCCTGAGTTATGGATTACACTTGATGCTACCGTTCTTCGGTGGATATACGCCACTATTTCGGTGGACCTTCTACAAACGATTATTGAGCCAGATACCACGGCTATGGCTGCATGGAATAGATTGCGTGACATATTCCAAGACAACCAACATTCCCGTGTCGTCACACTCGAGCAAGAATTCTCTCTCGTTCGAATGGATATATTTCCGAACGTTTCTGCATATTGTAAGAAACTAAAGGAATTGGCGGATCAACTCCGTAATGTTGGCGCACCGGTAACAAATAATCGTCTAGTTCTACAGTTGGTTGCCGGTCTTTCGGAGGCCTATAATGGTGTTGGCACTCTCCTTCGCCAAAGCAACCCTCTTCCCGACTTCCATCAAGCCCGCTCCATGCTTACGTTGGAAGAAGTCGGTTTGGCTAAAAAGGCGGCTACCGGAGCAAGTCCAGTTGTCATGATGGCATCCTCTCCTAATCCTTCGTGTTTTGTTAATAATTCGGGCCAAAACCATAATCATGGTGGCGGCAAGAATAATCGCAAGAATAATAACAAAAATCGCGGGGGCAAACGCGGTGGTAATGGTGGAGGTTCCGGTAGTCGCAAAAACGTCGGTGGGTCCCATCCAAGGAACAAGGGCCCACCGCCCCCATGGGCCCAAAGCGGTGGGGCCCATGGCGAAGGAGCAGCTGGCAGGGACCGTGGGCCGCAGCCCATACCAAACAGGCGGCCAGAAATTCCAATGCGGCCGGTGGGGCCGGCCAACAGCCCGTGCCCAATGCCCAAGAAGTGGCGCCCACGGCCGCGTGGCCCGGCGGCCAAGGGCAGGTAGCGATTACGGACCGTGCCCGCTCGGCAAGGAGTTCTTGGACCCCGACCTCCGCAAGCCCATCATGCGAGCCCCACTCGGGCACCGATATCGAGGCCGCGATGCACACGTTGGGATTGACTCAACCGGACCCAAATTGGTACATGGACACCGGGGCCACTACTCACATGACTTCCGATTCGGTACTCTCTCATCTTATTACAATTTGAGCACCCCTCGGGAATAATTGTTGGTAATGGCGCTCTATTCCAATTATAGGGTATGGTCGAAAACGTTGTCTCCTCCCAATCCACCACTCCTCTTGAAAAATACTTTACATGCTCCTAAATTGATTAAAAATTTAGTGTCCGTCCGAAAGTTCACAAATGACAATTCTGTTTCTCGTTGAATTTGATCCTTTCGGTTTCTCTGTGAAGGATTTCAAGACGGGGAGTCATCTCATGAGGTGTGATAGTAGGGGGATCTCGTATCCTATCATGCCCGGCTTTCACCATCGAGTCCACCTTGCCATCGCCTTTTGCGCCCATCTCTCCTTCCATGTGGCATGCTCGTCCGGGTCATCCGGGATCTTCTATTTTATCAGCTTTAGATAAAAATAGCTTTATTTCTTGTAAGGGTACGAGTCGTACTCCAATTTGTCAGTCTTGTTCATTAGGGAAAATTGTTAAGTTGCCATTTGTAGACTCAAATTCTCATACTTCTATGCCATTTGACATTATTCATAGCGACTTATGGACATCTCCTGTTCTTAGTTCAATGGGTCATCGATATTATGTTCTCTTTTTAGATGATTATTCTAGATTTTTGTGGACGTTTCCAATTGCGAATAAATCACAAGTGTTTTCCGTCTTCATAAAATTTAGAGCGTTCATTCGTACTCAATTCGAAAGAGAAATACAAAATATTCAATGTGATAATGGGAAAGAGTATGACAATAGGGAGTTTCGGGAGTTTTGTGCTAATAATGGGATAAATTTTCGCTTTTCGTGTCCTCATACATCTTCACAAAATGGGAAAGCCGAACGCAAAATTCGTTCCATAAATAACATTGTCCGAACTCTCCTAATCCATGCCTCCATACCTCCATATTTTTGGCATCATGCTCTACAAATGGCCACTTACCTTCTTAACATAATTCCGTCCAAAGGTCTGACATATTCTTCCCCCCTCAAAATCCTATATAATAAAAACCCTTCTTATTCGCACCTTCGGATTTTTGGGTGCTTATGTTATCCGTTATTCCCATCCACCACAATTAACAAACTTCAGGCTCGGTCTACCCCATGTGTGTTTTTGGGTTATCCGTCAAACCATCGTGGTTATAAGTGTTTTGATTTATCCTCCAAGAAAATCATAATCAATCGCCATGTCATTTTTGATGAAACTCAATTCCCATTTGCAAAAGTTCATACTCCCGAACCAAAGTCATATAATTTTTTGGATGACCAAATATCCCCGTATATTATTCGGAATTTTTCGGACAACTCCCGTGCCCAAAATCCTCCAAATGCCCACCGCCCGCCGGAACCACAAGATCGTCCCCCTCTCGTTCCAAAGAATCGGAACAGCCTCCAGCTATTGGGCCAGCCCACCTACTTCGGAACCGGTCCAAACCGAGGAGCCCGCTTTTTACCGATTTGGGCCAAGCAGCCCACCGCTCGCCGGCCACTCCGTCCCGAACTCGGAAAATTCCCAAAATTCACTCCATTCTTCCTCGAGTCATAGACCGGTCACTCGTAGTCGGCGGGGTATTTTTACACCTAAAAGACATTTTAACTTACATTCGGATGTCTCTAAATCCCCCTTGCCCCGCAATCCCGTGTCCGCATTAAATGACCCTAATTGGAAAATTGCTATGACCGATGAATATAATGCTCTTATTGATAATAAGACGTGGGAGTTGGTGCCCCGTCCATATGGTATTAATATTATCGTGTCTATGTGGATTTTTGCTCATAAGGAGAATTCGTATGGGTCCTTTGCTCGGCATAAGGCGCGACTTGTTGGTGATGGTAAGACTCAAGCGGGTTGGTATTGATTGTGGTGAGACGTTTAGTCCGGTGGTCAAACCGGCTACCATTCGTACCGTACTTAGCTTGGCTCTTTCAAAGACTTGGCCGATTCATCGCTTGGATGTCAAGAATGCTTTTCTACATGGAGATCTCAAGGAAACAGCCTATATGCATCGCCGTTGGGTTTCGTGGATCCCAACCGCCCTCATCATGTCTCGTTTGTTGAAGAAGTCATTATATGGGCTTAAGCGGTCTCCACGTGCCGGTATACACGATTTGCTTGATTTTGTTTCGACTATTGGGTTCACACACAAGCAGTCCGATAATTCTTTGTTCATCTACCGCCGTGGTTCGTCATTGGCCTATATTCTATTATATGTGGATGATATCATCTTGACCGCCCTCCGATGCTTTGCGCCGCCATCATGGCTATGCTCGCCCGAATTTGCTATGAAGGACTTAGGGCCGTTGAGTTATTTTTTGGGGATTGCCGTCAAACGTCATTCGGTGTGGCTTGTTTCTGTCTCAACGGAAGTATGCCGCCGAGATCATAGAAAGGGCCGGGGATGTCATCCCGTAAGTCCACTTCCACGCCAGTTGATACAAACCCAAAGCTAAGTGCCACAAAGAGGGTGCACCATACGAGGACCCGACCCGCTATCGCAGCCTTTGCAGGGGCCCTCCAAGATCTTACCTTCACCAGACCGGATATTACATATGCAGCTTCAAATAGGTGTGTTTATTCATGCATGATCCCAGAGTTGAGCACATGAATGCAATCAAACGCATCATTCGGTATATTCAGGGGACACTAGACTATGGGTTGCACTTATATCCGTCATCTACCTCTACGCTTGTCTCCTACACGGATGCTGATTGGGGTGGTTGTCCCGACACTAGACGATCCACTTCTGGCTACTGTATGTTCCTTGGCAACAACTTGGTCTCCTGGTCCGCAAAACGTCAGGCCACTCTATCACGCTCAAGTGCCGAGGCAGAATATCGAGGGGTAGCAAATGTAGTCTCCGAATCATGTTGGCTACGTAATTTGCTTTTGGAGCTTCATTGTCCCATTCAGAAGGCAACCTTGGTATATTGCGATAACATTAGTGCCATCTACCTTTCAGGTAACCCCGTTCAACACCAACGCACCAAGCATATCGAAATGGACATTCACTTTGTCCGTGAAAAGGTTGCAAAAGGTCAAGTTCGCGTATGTCATGTCCCGTCTCGTTATCAAATTGCATACATCTTTACAAAGGGTCTACCAAATGGTTCTCTTTGAAGATTTTAGGGACAGCCTCGGCGTTCGGAAACCACCCGCTATGATCATGCGGGGGTGTGTTAAATAGAGCAATATACATGTGATATACACCGAATATATATCACATGTATATTGTCGAATAAAGCAAAGAACTAAACGGTGAAAGTCCAAGAATAGCCCAATGATCGGGCCTCTCAAATTTTCAAAGATTGCAGCCAAAGGCGATCGGGCCTCTCGGCTTTTCAAAAGTGCGGTCCAAAGACAGTTTCAAAGCGGTTGGGCCTCTCAAAGAATGGCCCAACACGTTCAACCCATGGACGAATTTATGGCGAAAAATCGGTAGACAAATATTGTATATTAAGGAAAGTATATTGTGTGTATATTGTAGTATATTTATTACCATAAATTAGAGTTATACACTTACCATAATTGTAGAGTTAGAATTGTGGTAAAACAAGATTTTAGGAATAGATTAGGAATAGGATTCTCCTATTGTAACTTGTATATATATCTATTCAATCAATGAAAGTTTATCTGAACTGGTAAAAAATTGATTCTATCTTGAAACAGGTCTATATATAAGCTTGGCCATCGCATGACATGCGACAACACTGTCTGTCTTTGATAAATGGCCATAACTTTTCATACCAAACTCGTATTTAGAGAATGATTTGAACCATTAAAAATTAAATTCGAAGGGCTACAATTTGGACATATAATTTACGTCCAAATGTTTCATGTAATATGAAATATACATTTTTAAAAGTTAGGGCTAGTGGATACTCATTTGAAATTTTAGTCTGTATTGTAATTTTTAACTTGGTTTGGCCCTAGGGTTTCTTAGACTATAATTCACATCCAATACGCTTGGTATACTTATCATCGTGTCCACATGATATCCTTCATACCATTCACCCACGTTCACATGCAAATTAATGCAGTTAGCACACGTAGAACTTCTTAATTGCCTTAAAAAATATTGAATTTTTTCGGGTGCTACAAATCAACTGCAAGTATGCTTTTTCACCGTTAATAATTTCTACGATGTCTTTGATTACTTCGGTGGATCCTAGATTTGAAGTTTATGAACTCCTACAACAATCTCAAGTTATTAGAAAATAATGTAAATGATTTCATAACAAACAAAGTTATAAATATTTAATGAATTTTTAAACCTCTTTAATTGTGCATATTCACAAATTTTCATAATTATTAATTATTCCATCACTTAATTATATAAGTGCTATATTAAGCTTGTATTATTACTCCTTATTTGACATAATATAATTTTAAATGTAGTTCAAATGTATACTCCTATTATATTTCCTATGTAAAAGAAATTATATATATATATTAAAAACTTAAATTAATACGTGGCAGTACATTCCAAAGACCAAAAATAAAATTAACGATAAGTGAGGGATAAAATGTTATTATCCCTTGATGTTAATCGTTTGCAGTTGATGTTTCCCATTCGAAACACACGCAAAATGCGTTATTTCCGCAATTCCGGCGATGGAGGGTCTTTTCCACTCATGACTCAACTTGTTTTTTGTTTTTTGTTTTTCACTCGGTGCGGTATCCGCATTAGATTCTAACTATATCCGAATTTACATCAGGTAAAGTCTATTTCAGGAGAAACATTTCCTATCAAAGATTTTTTCATACCCAAAACTCAAATTCGAGACTTTTTGAGAGGAGTACCCTCATTACTGCACCACATCCTTTGGTGGTCACTCATGTTTTGATGCCACCAAAACTTATGAGTCATTTGTTTCAGAGTTATGACATAATTTATACTAAAATCCAGCTGACAGTCCGCTAAGACTTGTGACAAGACAAATATTTTTTTCTTCCATCAGGACTTCTAGCGATATGCCAAGACTTACTGTCATGTTTTGACACGCGAACTATTTTTACAATACGAGTGAAAACTTATAATAGTGGCACAACGATATCCTATTTGTATAAATCAAAATGCAATATATGAAATTGAAAACGTTGGGTATATATATATATATATATTTTTTTTTTAATTTATGTGATATTATTTAATTTATGTGACATTATTTAAACATCCTCTTGTCAAGTTGTTTTCAATAAAATTTATATATTTTAAAGTTATGTAAAACATATTATAGTTCACAATAATTAACCATTTAAAATATGAAAACATTGCGCTAACATTTTTTTATTTGACTCTCCAAATTTTAACGGTGCCATATAAATTGAGACGGAAGAAATTATCTATGTATGTGTGTGTACGGTGTACCTACCAATGTGTTTTATTTAATTGGTTATAGGAGTAGTTAATCATCAGTGAATTTTCCATGTTATATTAAATTAGAATTAGTACAAATAGCGTCCCCCAGGTATAGTTGGATGACAAATGAGGGGAACTTAAAATTCAGTTGGAGGCCTGCAGTGCGGGTTCGAACCTTGGTGGGAGCAATTTGCTCTCTTCTGGGGTAGGACCTTGTAGGTGATATCAGTTGCTCTGTTTTCAAACTCTAATCATTCAGATACATCCCGCGATTTACTGGTAGTAGTGCTGAGGGACCGGGATTACAATCTCCAGACTTAGTCTGACGTAAGTCGCGAATTTGAATATAAAAAAAACGGTACAAATAGATATCTATTGATGTAGCCATTAGGTCATATCAATCTTTACAGTGTTAAAAAGGGGAGCTTATATTGGCACTTCACAAAAGCTAAACAAAGAAATTACAACCGCACAAGTGTAGTACAACTAAAATTTCTGACCAAAATAAATTAAAATGCATTAGATATTTCGGGGGAGGATCCGCTCCAATAATAACTGCTCCACTAAATTTCAATATAGTTAACTTGATAAATGCCACATGGCTATTCAAAATTTTGATGGTTTGGATTGCATTTTTCCTTTTCCTGTATACTGTTTTACCAACTTATCTCTTTTTTAATTTTAAAATTTTATTATGGTTGATTGAGAAAATAGTGCATTAATGTCATTTGCTTTCATTTTATAAGTTTTATGTGATTTAGAAGTGATCAAGAAGAAATTAAGTGAAAACAAGGCAAAAAGGAGTCAAATTGAAGAAAATAAGAAGAGTAGGGAAAAGCAAAAATGCTTAAAAGCGCAATCTAAAAATCTGAAATCTAAGGGTTATTTTCGTCATTTTTATGAAGAAAATTGGGGATGTACAAAAGCACCATACTTGGGGATTGAAGATTTGAAGACCTTGATATGAAATTTCTTAATCCTTTACTAATTTCTTTAATTTCTTGCTATGTATTGACTATTTAAGTGTGTAGTACTTCATTCCAATGCTTGAAACTTGTTTATGAAGATTTACATTGTTAAAGTTTTGGAATTGAAACTCATGTTATGCTTATGTATTGAATGCTTTTTATTTCTAATGAAGTGAGTCTTTGTTTCTTTAATTAATCTTGTTATTTAATGTTTCTTAAGGATAAGCTAACCCTAGGACTCGCTTCTTTACTCTGATTTGATCTCGGAAGAGGAAAATTGAGGTTGAGAAGATTAATTAAATTGATTGCGATTTTTAACACGTGGGAGTGGCCTTGGTGGAGGGTAAGATGCGGGAAGTGAGGTTGAGATGGTTCGGGTATGTGTAGATGAGAGACATAAATGCTTTAGTGTGGAATGTGAGAGGTTGGCAATGGACGGGTTCAGGAGGGGTAGAGGTAGGCCAAAGAAGTATTGGAGATATGTGATTAGACGGGATATGACGCATGTGCAACTTCCTGAGGACATGACCTTAGATAGGGGGTTGTGGAAGACACATATTTGGGTAGAAGGGTAGTAGGTAGTCGAGCGTAGTCCTACTTCCGCTTACAAACTGGTAGTTGTAGTGTTATTTATTATAGGTCCTCTTAGCCTATCATACTAGTAGGGGCAATATTGCTTTATAGTATCATTTGATTTCTGCTGCTATGTGTTCTTTAGTGTACTTTGTTTATCTTATTTACATGCGTTAGTTACTACTTCTTTTTTCAGAATGCACTGGCATTGCTTATTCGCTTTTGATACCAGCATTTTCATACCGCTTTAAATTTCCTGTTCGGGTCTGACAATTTCCCTTGCTTTGCTTGTGCTTATGCTTTGTTTTGAGCCGAGGGTCTCTCAGAAACAACCAATCTATCTACCAAGGTAGAGGTAAGGTCTGCGTACATTCTACCATCCCGAGACCCCACGTTGTGGGATTTCACTAGGTATGTTGTTGTTGTTGTATTGCGGCTTTCAACCTTATCTAATAACTTAGCTAGAAATATGATAGTTAACTTGATTGTGCATAATATCACACTCCAATGGTGTGTTCGGTATGTTTTCCAATTTTCTCATATTCGTTTGGCTAAAAAAATTAGAAAATATTTTCTTTAAGAATACAAGTTCCTTAAAATGAGGAAAATGACTTCCCTAATGAAAGTAAGGAAAACAAGTCTCACAAGTGACATTCAACCAACTACCCTACTACCACCCAACCCACCCACCCCCTAAACCCTAACCACTACCACCACCCTATGCAACCTCCACCTCCATCCACCCAATCCCCCAGTCCCCCAAAGATATTTTTTTTTCTACACCACTTTTCCCCACCCCCACCCCACCCCACCCCTATCCCGAGCCCTTCTCCCACCAATTTTTTTTCTTAAAAAGTTTTTTTTTTTTTTGTTTTCTACACCTTCCCCCACCTCCCCACCCATCCCTCCAAAAACCCCACCACCACCACCCTCTAGCACCCCTCCCCCACGACCCACCTCCATCACCCTTCGAATTTTTTTAACTCTTTAAAAAAACATTTTTTTAAAGTTTTTTTCTAGATTTTTTTCAAAGCCCCTCCCCCCACCCCGGCCGCCACACACCCCCTACCCCCTTCCCCAATTTATTAGTTCATATATTTTACTATACTTTTATAAAAAAATTATAAAAAATGAAAATCTTGGTGTAGGTGGGTTGTGGTTGGGGGGAGAAGGGGCGGGGTGGGAGTAAGAAAAATTTCCTATTTTTTATAAAAATAAAATAAAATATATGAAATATAAAATTAGGGGGGGTGGAACGGTGGGTATGGGGTTTGGGTGGGGTATGGTGGTGTGGAGTAGGGGTGGGTGAAGATGAAGTGCGTTCGAGGGTGGGTGATGGGTGGGGTGGGTGGTGGGTGATGGGTGGTGGGGTGGTGGGGGTGGTGGGCTGGAGTGAATATTTTTCCGAAAAATATTTTCTTGTAACCAACCGAACATGAGAATTAAGTAAGAAATTCACTTATTTTTCACTAATCAAACGAACATGAGAAAATAAGTAAGAAGTTCACTTGTTTTTCAAGAACTCATTTTCCTCCCTAACGAACACACCCTAAGGCTTGGAAAAACTTAGAGTGAAATTCACAACGTGGGGTTTTACCGGGTATGTTGTTGTTGTTGATCGCCTATTATATTATATGAATTCGACTCCGACTTATAGTTGGGTAAATTGTATTGCGTACGATCGTGTACACTTTCTCACTTGAAGAGTGGATTTGAACGTTATCATATAACAAATAGTTATCAAACATATTTATTAACATTACAGTTTTGAAGACTATATTTGTATCATATAAAGAGTAGAATATATATTTGTATCATATAAAGACTGCAAATAAAATGTTAATGCCATTTTTTTTACTACTTTAAATGTCTTAATTTAAATTTTCAAAACCAGATTATTGCAATCTTATTACATATTACCTAGATATTTGTAATTGATATAAATGCCAAACTTTCAACTCTTCTCGGTACTATGTCGATAAATATGCTTTTATATTTGTGAAAATATAAAGAAAAAGATAAATATATCTAAGCCTTCTAAATTTTCGTCACCCATGTGACATTCATCAATCCTGCTATTGGGAATTAATGGAAGAATTAGTAGGTGTTTGGCTGTAAGTATTTTTCATTTTATTTGAAATTTATAGAATTGGAGTAGAATATGGAGTTGTGTTTGATTATATTTTTTGCAAAATATATTTAGAATAATATTCATGCTTAAATGTACTCCCTCCGAGTTTCTTTTACTTGTACACTTTTGACTTTGCATACCCCTTAGGAATTAATAAATTGAGTATATATTTACAATAATACTCATATTAATTAGTGTATAGTCTCAATAGATTTGGAACAAAAATAACAACAACATACCCAGTATAATCCCACAAAGTGGGTCTGGGGAGGGTAGGATATACGTAGACCTTACCTCTACCTTTGTGGGCAGAGAAATTGTTTCTAATAGACCATCAGCTAAAAAAATGTAGTCAATTAATGCAAGATTGCAAGAAAATAAGATAGCAGAAAATATCAAGATATAGAACAACTGAAGTAATACTCGCATAGAAATAATGATGTACGCGATACCTAAATACTACCACTAAGAAAAGGAGGAGATGGAAAGGCTAGCTCCCCACCTCCCTCACATACCAAACTCAACTAGCTACTATCCTTCTATCCTAATCTTCGACCTTCATAACTTCCTATCTGCGGTCATGTCCTCAGTCAGCTAGAGTTGCGTCATCTCCTAGCCCCTACGATTGTTTAGAAAATTGATTTTTTTACTCGTGCACGCACCGAATCACTAAATCGAACTGAATCACTAAACCGAACCGAATCACTAAATCGGTTTTTTTTCTCAGTTTTTTTTTAAAAAGCCAATTTTTTAAAAAACCGAACCGAATCAGGATTTAGTGATTCAGTTCAGTTTTTTAATTTTGGATACGAACCGAACCGAAAAAACTGAATTAAATATATAATTATTCTTATTTTTTTATTTTAGGCTACTGCTATCTCTTGAATCATAGCCATTGAAGTCAATCTATGAAACTTTTATGGAAGTCGAATGCGGCATCTTGATTAACATATCACGGAAGCATTGACATAAAATGTAGGGAGATAAAGTAGTTGTAAATTGGTGAAACTTTAAATGGTCATAACTCTGCGCTCGGATGTTCGTTTTACCCGATTTGTTTTTTGAGTATTTTTTCTAGACGGGGCCGGTGGCGCAACCAATTTTTAGAAAAACGTCTGTTTTCCCAATCAATTTGTGTTTTCCCCAAATCAATTTCTAATTTTCTTTTTCTTTAGTCAAGATCTCACGATATACAATACATTTCAACGTCGAAATTTCGTGGTAATGTAGGGGTGAATGCCAATTTCATTTAAAAAAAAAATTCCTCGACCCGACCAGGCCCACTAGAAAAAACCGATGTAATCCGATATGTTCGGTGATATAAACCGAACACATTTTTTTTATAAAAAAAAATATTGGATTCATTATTTTTTAAGAAAAATCAATTTTTATTCGATTTATATTTTTCGGATACAAAACCGAACCGAACCAATATACGCCACCCTTACTAGCGCATCCACACCATTTCTCTTCGCATGCCCAATCCACTTCAATTTCGTTTCTCTCAATAGATTTGGAAATGAGTAACTAATATTAAGGGTAAAACAAGAAAAATAATTTGTCTTTCTCTTGATATTTTAAAGTGGACAAGTAAAAGTGATAATTTATTTTTAATATAATGAAGAAGTAAAAATTAATGGAGGGAGTACTAAAATACATTTTTAAAAAGTGAGTTGGAAAACATGATATAATTTGTTTTTTAAATTTAAAATATAACTTCAAACTTAATTTAAAATTTGAATGGTCAAACATTAATTTATTTTCAAATAATACTCTGAGGAAATTAATTGAGCCCACGCGACCCACACAAGTAGGGATGGACAAAAAATCTGGAGAACCGAAAAAATCGAACATATTTGTTTTTTAAACTGATATAATCTGATACGTTCGGCGATATAAATCGAACATATCAGTTTTTTTTTTTTAAAAAAACAATTTTTATTCGGTTCATATTTTTCGGATACAAAATCGATATGAAACGACATGCCTTCATTGCACACAAGGGGGTCGTAAGTCTTAACCCTAAAAATTCCATTAGTCACATTTTACTCGTGCACGCACTGCATCCATATCCCGTAAAACACTCAACTAACCTCACCCCCTCCCCCCTCCTCGTTTAGTATATATCTGATTATATTCCCCAATCTTGTCAATAATCAAACAATGGCGAGATCAACTGTGGAACTCGATTTCTTCAGCATGGAGAAAGTGTCCACTACTCATGCTAAGCCAATTATGGCGAATTTCCCTCCATTGCCCGTTTTTAGTCCTACTTTGAGGTAATTCCATTGTGGCATTGGATGCTTTAGGTAGTAAAATTACCAATTGAATATTCATCTTTGTGTTGATTCTATTAGGCTTCATTGTGGCTCGGAAAATGGCACGAAAAATGCGCCTCTGACTATTTTCTACGATGGAACGGTTGCGGTTTTTAATGTTTCCAGTGACGAGGTATTTTATTAATCAATGCCATATATCCCTTTGGTTTTCGTTCAGTTAAACGTAATTGTGATTTCTGAATTTGTTGCGTAGGCGGATGATATTCTGAAGTTTGCAGAAAAGTCAAAAATTATGGATGCCTTTTCGTCAAGAAAACAATTGTTTGGAGAAACATTAAGTGGAGGTAAACATTTTTATATTGAGATAATAGTAAAAAATACACTTAAATTATCCCTTTTCGCAAGTTTCACAATTTAATTATCAGTTGTTCTCTTTTTCTATCTGAATTATCATCATCAATGTATCAAAATACATCTAGTTGAGTAACTGTGATGGTTCAGGTTGAAAAAGTGAACAATTGATACTTCCTTTGTCCCAATTTGTTTGACATTTTTCGCTTTTCGAGTCAAATTTTCTTAATTTTGACAATCTATTTTAACATAAAATCTTTAAATTTCGAAATAAAATTTACATATGGAAACTATGTAAAAAGTACTATAAGTCACCCTAATTAATAGTATATTTAAAAGACATGAAGAAATTACGGTCAAAGAATAACTCGTTTGACTCTCGAAAAACGAAAAGTATCAAAACAAATTGGGACGACGTGAGTAGTTGATGAGTTGTGTTTTAATACATAGATGATAATAGTTCAAATAGAAAAAAAAAACTGATAATTAGACCTTGAAACTTGCGAAAAGTGATGTAGTTTAAATGTATTTTTGACCATTAGCTATTTTACTATCCTTCTCTTTTTAGAATTTGCTGATGTTTTAAAAAAAAAAAAATTAAATGGAAGAATACTGTGTTGGTTTATTGCATGTAGATCTACCATTGGCGAGAAGAAACTCGTTGCTTAGATTCTTGGAGAAGAGAAAAGAAAGGTTGGTTACTCATCTATGTTACTTCTAGCAGCTTAGAGTTTTCCATATATATACAACATAAACGATAACAAAAGAAACACTAATATTACATGTAATCAGGGCCGTCTCAATCATTTTGGGGGATTGTTCTAATTCGTAAAAGTGAGCCATTAATATAAGTAAATATACGATTTCAATAATTAGATCGGGTTAAAACCTGCAAATTATGGGTCTCTACAGTAAATTATTGCTAATACTACTTAATAAAAAATGAAAAAAGGTCCCCCTAAAATTTTTTGTTTTTCAGGGGTCCAGTGCGGTAACACAGCTTGCACGGGCCCAAAGACGCCTCTGATTACATGTAGTCCATCATGATTTTTTTTCCATTTTTGTTTAGTTATATATTGGATTGATTTTTTGAAATTGTTTTTGAAGTTGAGTTTTTAAGTTTGAACAAGTGGCTTTAACCAATTTTTCAGATAATTTTGGTCACAAAACTTACATATTTTTCAAGTTTAATGCATATCTAGGCTAGACCCAACTTCAACTACCAAAAATTTAGTTTACCATAAGTTTCGTTTAGAAAATCAAGAGATATTAGTTATTCTTTCTCCAAATTTATCTCAACTCTAATAAATGATCAAATAGTTTGAGAAGACAGAGTAGTTTTAAGAGATATAAAGGGTAGCCTTAACCAAACAGAATTAAAAGTAGCTATGCCTATAATATTGTTCTTTAAAGAGAGTACTACATTAAATTACATTTCTGATTAAGAATTAATTAAAACTAAGCAATTGACACTACCATAGTTCTCACACCCTCTTCTAATCTCCCTCCACAAGAAAAACGAAAAAGTAAAGATATAAAGGAGTTATCATCGGTGTATTAATGTGCTCTTTTTGAGTATTTTTTTTCAATACCGTAGTAATTCCTTCAAGTTGTTGAATATTTCAAGACTTTAATTTGGTACTAATAAATTTCTTTGATATATAAAATAACTAGTAGTCTTTGTTAGGTAGGCAAAACAGTTTTTTCTTTAGCTAAATATTCATGTCCCACATAGAAAATGTGGATTAGGCAATTATGAGAACCATACTTGGTGGGGTGTTTTGGTGTTATATTTTTCATCACGAGGAAAACACCTCGGCGCTCACATGATATGGGTGTGCGATACGGCGTGTAATTTATCATCACAGAGCTGATTTAGTAAATATCAATTATATTAAAGCAATCACAAGTAGATTGATAGCATAGGCGGAGTTAGGGTACCGGAAGGGATTTCATTTGAATTCCTTCGTCGCAAAATTCCTATTATCACATCACAATATTAAAATTATTTTTAAATATATATAGTAGATATTGAATTCTTTTGACTTTCATATATTTACGATCTTTATATTTTGAATGCCGTATTGAATATTCTGGCTCAGTCACAATAGTACAAGTATATTTGCATTGCCACATGGTATTTGTTGAATCTCAAATTAAATAAGGCATCACATTCTGGGACTAGACCTTCATTCTTAATATTGTGCATGTCTAATTCGCCATCTTTTTCTCCCTCAAGGGTAAGATTGTGTTTGGGACTATCATATAATTCCCTCCGTACCATTTTATATGACACCATTAGTACTCAAAACAAAATTCTTTAGCCACAACCTTTTTCATTCTTTAAATAATTTTAATCATGAATAGTTGTGAGTTATATATACTCGTCTTTTTATCTACTCATAATGATTATATATCTTTTGCAGGCTGACTATGGTGTCACCTTATGATTTCCCCCAGCCCTCTATCTATGGCTCCTTAAGCCACACTGCCTCTGGAAACAAGAATTAGCAGAAGATAAAGAGTATCATATATACAATATTGCTGATGATTTAGATGGATCTTAATGTAAATGTTAAATATGGGGATATAATAATACTAGTCTTATGTTGCTCAGATGTTAACTTCTCTTGTCAAAGATAATACTGTCACAATTTATATCAAAGTGTTTGATTAGTCATGGAGTTTAAGAATGAAAGAAATATTTTTGACACTTATGGTCTCTTGTCTAACAACAACATACCCAGTGAAATCCCACAATGTGGGGTCTGGGAAGGGTAGAGTGTACACAGACCTTACCTCTCTATTTTGGTAGGTAGAACGGCTATTTCCGGAATATGATCTCTTGTCTAAATAAACCATATATACAGTCAGATAACACCTCTCTATAATAACCTAGTTTTTATGGGAGCCGATTTTTTATGTGAGATTTTTCCTCTTTATAACAATTTTTACCTATAACAATAACAACCATCTTTATAACATTACACTATTTGTAAAATTACCCCTCTATAACAACTATCTTCTTTTTTGATAATATAATAATTAACTATCTTTATAGAAATATAATTTCTAAGATTACCAATAATGAGTCTAGAGATTTTGGCTAAATAGTTGATAGAAGTACTTTAATACACTATTTATGACAAAGAATATTATATAAATATATATTTTCATCATTAAGAGATTTTTCTTCTTTATACAAATTATGATTAAGCTTAGAATTTGACATTAAATCTCTCTATGACAGCTAAATATTATTTAAATATTAAATATAATGTTGTTATAGGTATATAACAACTATTTACTATAGCAATAAAAAAATCTCGAAACTAACGATGTTGTTATGAAGAGATTTGACTATATTTATGGGACTATAAATCAATTTATTAAGAATAAAAATAAAAAAATTAAAATTAAATTATTGTTACTAAACATAAAAATGTACGATTCTTTTTAAATTACCAAAAAAAGAATATCACATGAATTAAGATGATGGAGTACTATAACTAGGAGAATAGTAGGGACAGCTACGTGCACATTGTTGATACATAGAAATCCCCCACACCTAATATTATTGCACAATCGTGAATTAGCGTCAGCTTCAAGTAACAATCCTGCCAATATTTAATAGCATCACATTTTAAGCATATAGATGAATCAATGCTGTCTTATACCTGAATTATTCCACTTTAGGTAGTGTCCCTCAGTTCTGTTTTCTGTCTGGGTTTAGGCAGTACGTAAATGACAAATTTTATGTTTTTTCTTATGATGTGGACTTACTCCTTTTTGGTTTTATTCATCTTTTTCTTTCTTTTTTTCCATTTCATTAGGACTAACTTGCAAAACGTGGCCTTTCTTTCCTCAATTTCAATTCTTCTACTAATACATGAAAGAAAAGGAGAGGATGATCTGAGAAAATTATCTCGTTTTCTTTGTGTATCTATGAATAACTACTTACGCCAGCTGTTCTATTCCTATTTGTAGTTGCCTAACAAACTAAAATATCTGTCAATATTAAAGAATAATCTATCTACACTGTTCCAGAATCTTCTTAGCAATGGGCCCAAATCATGTATCAGGCCGAGTGAAATAATGAGGCCCAAATGTTGTGCGAAGAGAAAATCAGGCCCAAGTCCAAAATAAACCAATAATCCAATTGAGTCCTTTTATCAACCTTCAGACATCCTCGACCAGAACAAAAGATGGTCCTCGCACATAGGTTGGATGGCAAAGGAGTAAAAGTTAAAATCCACTTGAAGGTCTATCGCGTGTTCGAATCCCGGTAGGAGTAATTTGATCTATGGGTAGTATCTTGCAGGTGATAAGTTGCAACTGCTTGATAAAAAAAATGAAAATAAAGACCTCTTCTGATTTCAAAAACCTCTTGTGAGTCTTCTTTTCGATTATAATCGATGGAATCGATCATTTCGCTACATAAAGAATAATCGATTTGAACAAGCCGTAAGAACTGAAATGTCACAATTTTTTTTTGACACATATAAAAGTGATGGAAAACAAAGAATATCTTTTACATACCCCAAGTTTATCAACTTTTTGGAAAATGATAAAAGGAAGGCTACCCTTATTGTCACTCCAAAAAATCCTCCCTAATGAACTGGACAATCAGTGGATTTCTACATATCAGTTGCTTTGTTCTCAAATTTCAATAAATTAGTAGTGTTTCTCCTAAGCCGGGAAGCTGAATATCAAAAAAAAAAAAAAAATTCCCCAACAAGGTGCTAAGAAGATCCCCTCCAACACCCCACCCCCTCAAGTTGGAGGGGTTTAATATGAGGAAATATTGATTTCAACAAGGTGCTAGGGATCAAGTAATACAGAGGGGCAAGTTTAAGATATCTCAAACATACAAGAACCTGAGAGGGGATGTGTGTAATGTTCCTTGGAGAAGTTTAACTTGTCATAAGGTGGCTGAGCCTAAGCAAGTATTTATACTTTGGTTGGTACTGCATGAGAAGCTCAGAACTAAGGACAGACTACTTAAGTGGGGTTTGAGTATGGATGCTAAATGTATTTTCTATAATTTGGCACTTGAGACAGCTGAACATTTATTTTTTGATTGCAATATCACAAGAGGGTTTTGACAGAAGGTACTACAATGACTCAAGTGGCATAGAGTTGTGCAAACATGGAGGGAGGAATGGGGCTGGGTTGCAAAAATGTCCAAGGGGAAGGGAGCACAAAAGAACCTGATGAAAGCTGGACTTGCAGCTGTGGTGTATGTCTTGTGGATAGAGAGGAATGCCAGGATATTTCAACAAAAAACTAGCAGCATGGAGGTACTGCTACACAGGTTGAAGACCAATTTATGCATTAGAATGAGGGAGAATAGTAGGTTGTTTGAGTATCTTTGTTCTTTATAATAGTCCATAGTACTATGTAAGTTGTAGTAGGTATTTGGCTTAGTTTAAGCCTATAGAGGATAGGTACGTTGTCTGGTTTTTGCTTTGAGATGGGGATAATTTGGTTGGTTTGCCCTGATTTTGTACTGTTGCACTGGTGATTAACAATAAAGTTCTGTTAATTGCCAAAAAAAGGTTGGAGGGGGTTGAAAGCACACCCAATTTGTGAAGAGGACCTGTTAAGGGATTTGCTAAAACGTAGGCGAGCTGTGAGGAAGATGGAGTAAATGAGAGGGAAATAAGTCCAATAAGAAATTGTTGTCGCACAAAATGGCAGTCGAGTTCCATGTGCTTGGTACGCTCGTGGAAGACTGTGTTCTTGGCGATATGGATGGCCACTTGATTGTCGGAGTGAAGTGAGACCAGTAAATCGATGGAAATGAACAGATCGGAAAACAAATGAACTAACCAGGTCAACTCAGCCATTACACGACGCATCGACCTATATTCGGCTTCTGCGGAGCTCAAAGAAATAGAAGATTGCTTTTTAGATTTTCAAGAAATGGGAGAAGAGCCAAGGATTATGTAGAAACTATTGACGGACTTGCGAGATGTTGGACATGTCCCCCAGTAAGAGTCGCAGAAAGCAAGAAGTTGGAAAGATGGAGGTGAAGTCATGAATAACCCAAAGCCTGGATCTTTTAGAAGATATCTGAGAACACGAAGTGCAGTATGCATATGTGGAGTCCTAGGATCCTGCATAAATTGAGAGAGGTGTTAAACTGGGAAGTCAAGATCCGGTCTTGTATGGGTCAAATAATTCAATTTGCCCAACAAGTGTCTATACAAGTTCGGATCTTTGATGGGGTCACCAGTGTTAGAAAGCAATTTCACTGTTGGATCAAGAGGGCAAGAGATTGATCGAAGATGAAGAGAGTCAAATTCAGTCAAGAGATCCATTGTGAATTTTCTCTGGCTGAGAATGAGACCAGTGGATTCCCTCAACACCTCCATTCCAAGAAAATAGTGTAAGTTTTCCAGATCTTTAATTCTAAATTCTTGATGTAAGAACCCTTTGAGTGCATTCAATTCATCTATGTCGTTGCCTGTGAGCAATATATCATTTACATAAATGGCAACAATAGCAATAGTAGAATCTGTTCTTTTAAAGAAGAGGGAGTAATCGTTTAAGAAATGGGTGAAACCTTTAAAATTCAAGGCAGCAGTCAGTCGGGCATACCACTTTCTGGAGGCCTGCCGTAAACCATAAGGAAACTTTTGTAATCTGCATACTTGAGTAGGAGAATTAGGCATCAAACCAGGGAGAATTTCATGTATACTTCATCCTATAATTCACCATGTAGAAACGCATTATCCACGTCTAACTGAAACAAACCCCAACCATTTTTTATTGCAACAGCAAGAATGCACCTGATGGTGGTCATCTTTGTAACATCCCGTACTTTCGGGTCACAGTTTGAATCGCTAGACGTGTGTAAATAGATCCGAGCGTTGGGAAAATTTATGTTATGTTTATGTATGCTAATAAAGAAATTAGTATATAAAGGGATAAAATCCCGAAATAATTTTGGACGTAAAAGGTATGACGACGGGATCGGAAATAAATTTGGTGTGTGCCAAAGAGATTATGAGCTAGTGTTATATCACAACATTATGACATTGGGTATATGAAAGTCTTATAAGTTATTAAGATTTAAGCGAATTGAGATTACGGAATTAATTATGTGTGTGATTGATAAATCATACGAAAGCAAGTCTTATTAATGGGGCAAGGTACGGTGTAAGGTATGTGGCGTCAAATTAAGCCCTCCACCGCCAAAATTGGCTAAGTGGAGGACATGATGATTAGGATTCATTAAGGCACTTAAAGCATCTTTTAAGGGGGAGTTTATATATTGGCTTTGGGACGTTCAGCAAACAGTCCATTTAGAAGCATTTCATCCTAAGTTAGAAAATTCATTAAGATTAAACCAATAACATAAATCAGAAGGAAATCAGCTTTTGGAATGCTCGAAGTTGATGGTTTCTTTCCATCAGAAGGAAACAACATTTTCAAATCGGAGGTAGTAGCAAGCATAAATTTTGCTCCTGTCCGATTCAATATTATGCAGCAGCTTCTAGCAATTGTGGGTTTGAGGTTGAGATTTAAAGGGAGATCAACCCATCGTAGTTATTGCCAGGATCGTAAATCGAGGTATGTTAATGCAAATTATTTCTTTCTTTTGGCATGTTTCATGTAACGAAATATAACCGTGATATTGCTCTATAATTTATTCTACTCCTAGTAGCTAAGAATATTCTTGTTATTGATTCCTATGCTAAACGTATGTCTAAATATGTTCCTAAGTCCTTATTGAGGCATACAGAAAAGATGTTGATATTCACAGTGTTAGCCAAAGGTGCAAGGATATTATGTCACTCAGGATATTTTATTGTTATTCATGCATATTCATTTGCATTGCATGCATATATTACCCTGGACCCACTTGTGCTATGCACACTACTATATGATAAAATATTGTATATATAGGGGATACGGGGAAAGGGAAAGGCGATATATACGCACAACACCTGCAGCTGATATAGACTATCACAAAAGAGCTCTAAGAGGCCACTATTGAAGCCTGTGTGTCTTATACGATATAACTGGATGCCTGTGTGGCGGTTATGGGAAGGAAGATGCCCTTGTGTGGCCAATATTTATATGTATACCGCATTTGCATTGTGCATAACATTTAGGCATATGTATAGGGGCCCTCAGAGGCATTTACTGCTGGTCGGCTGTTTTTGTTTCAGTCGTTGTTATATCCCTGTTATGTTATTGTTCATGCCTGACATACTCACTACATCAGTCGTACTAACGTCTCTTTTGTCGGGAGACGCTGTGTTTCATGCCCCCAGGTTTAGTTAAAGAGGGTGACGGTTCACGCTAGTAGGTTGCTGGTTCAGCTGATATTGGAGCACTCTATTTGTTTCAGAGTTGCAGTCTGGTCGTGGTACAATAATTTTGCATCCGCATATGGGTATGGCGAGGTCCTGTCCCGTCCTTGTGATGTCATGTATTCTTTAGAGGTTTGTAGACAGATGTCCTGTGTGTAGTAGTTTTGTCGGCCTTAGGTATGAGTATGTATATATATAAGATGGTTATCTGATTTTATATAGTCCTTTTTCGGCTTAGTCCGTATTTAATTATGAGTGAGTGTTGATAGTGTGATTGGTGGTACCCAGCGGATAAGATCGGGGTGCCCGTCGCGGCCCTCCGGTTTGAGTCGTGACAATCTTGACCACCGGTGAAAATGTTCCATTAAAATTGATACCCTCTGTTTGAACATTACCTCATATAACTAGTCGTGCCTTGTTTTAACACTCCCATCTGAATGTTGTTTTACCTTGTAAACCCATTTGCAAGGTAAGGCTTTCTTCCCTTTAGGCAAATCCACCATTGTCCAGATTTTATTAAGTTCAAGTGCTGAGATTTCTTTTGACATTGTATCTTGTCAACCAGGATGCATAGCTGCTTTTGTATAACTCATAGGTTCATGAAGATGAGATAAGGAATTAAGTACATACTGATTGGAAGAATATAATCCAGAGAATGGGAAATGAGATGGAGTAACTGGGGAAAGGAAGGAAGAGGAAGTGACATTTGTGAGATGAAGGGCATTACAAATGTAATCCTTCAGATAGGAAGGAGTTGTACAAGGTCTAGAGGATTGCCTGATGATAGTCTCAATCATAGGTGGAGAGATAGGAAGAGAAGGACTATGAATGTCAGAACTTCCAGTTTCTGAATTTGAATTATCATCATTTGAATTTATTTTTGGTCTTGCAATAATACTTTGAGTAGTATTTTTGAAAAGTTCCGTTTTTAGAAAACTAAATATTAGTTTGACACTAAATCAAAAAGAGAAAGTAAATTCAATTTGAAATAGGGAGTTATTTTTTGTTGTAAATAACCAGTTTGAGAAATCGCATTGACAAAATTGAATTTGTATTCTCGATTTGGTTGAGAATATCTATAAATGTCTTAAAAGGGGATGAAATTATGGTTAAGTTGAATTGGTTGAGTTAGGACCTTGTACATTAATTAGCTGTCTTAAACCAATTCATATCACTACAAGTAAATTTTGCTCGGGTAAATGACCTGTTCATTTGTTGATTAATCTCAATTTAATCCATCCAAATTCAGTTCAAAATTATTTACTCCTAACTTCTTATTGTTCGTTTATGATTTAAGAAAAATCTACATTAGTTTGCACTTTGCACCATGGAGAACATGCTAGGACTTGACTAATATGTTGACATTTACTAAATATGGACTAATATTAAATTGACTATTATCATTTATAAAATGGGCTAAACAAATATAGTGGTGGATATGACTTGGGCCAATTATATGTTGGATTCATTGTTGTGTCTGAATCACTTCATGTATAGGTGTGGGCCGGCAATATTGTATGTCATGTTGAAGACCTAATAAGCCTATTATGGGGAGACTCATTAGGTCAAGACTTGATGCTTATAAATATATGACTAGGTCCCTCTCATCTCCTCAACCTTCAGGCAACCGTCTCATTCGAATGCCACTTGTAGGAGGAGTAGTGAGAGTAAGACCTAATCAACTGCAAAACGCTTCCGCAATGATTTAATAAGACGGCTTAACAGGACACATCTTACTCTCTCTTTCTTATGGTGTTTTCGATCTATGCAATAATCCTAGGGTTGTTATAAATAAACTTACATTTGGTACCAGAGCCTAATTGCATAGATTTAGAACCCATTATATGAGATTCGTGTAATTTCTTGAAAGTTTTAGTTGCACGACTTGCTTTGATTTAATCTTTAGAATTGAATATATGGGTTAGTCTTGTTTCTGTTCATACGTGACTTTGACGTTTCATGATATAAAAGGCTGAAAAGTATATACGTATATTTCTGTTCTGGTTGCGACTCAAGTGGTCTATGTTGGTAAAGAATGATGTGCTCTATTTGGGTCTTCTGTCAAAATCATTGAAGGAAGATATAATGGTAATGGTAATTAATAAAATAAACTAAGGATGAAGGTTGAACTCATGTCAAAGAAAGACACAAGATTCTTGCAACGAATTTCTTTAAACTTCCATGTTGTGAAAATTCTCATCTTGAAAGTGCTTGAATCCATTTTGATGAGAATAAAAATGTTACCTTATGGCTTAGTGTCCACAGAATCATTATAGTGCACTCTTCCTACCAAGCATAATGACTTTATGCAAATCGTTGCTAAATCACAAGAAGTATAAATTTGTGTTTCCTCCGTGGATCTGAGTTTCTAATTAGAATTCTTATGAAATACAAATTGTTTAGATTTGATTAATCACAAACACTTAATGAAGATGCGATTCTCCAAGCTTTAAAAGCTAGTCCGAAAGGGGCGAAGCACCCGTTCCTACCGTCCAAAACAGGCCTATGGAGTATAGCCAAGTGGTAAGGCATCAATTTTTGGTACCGACATGCAAAGGTTCGAATCCTTTTACTCCAAATTATGAACACCCGATCGGATCTGTCAAGGACGAGTTTTTTTTTTTTTTTTGTTGACGAAGGAACCCGCAGCCGCTACTCTCTCGAGTGCGCACAGGGTAAACCCCGGACTGACGCAATAGCCTGCAAACCACGTCAGCCGATTAACCACACTTGGCAAGCCATGTGTGACAGGCTCAACCAAGAAGGTTTATGCAGGGGATCGAACTCGTGACCTTGCGGTCCCGCGCTCTACTGCTACACCAACTTGGCTACCCTGACGACTACAAGGGAAGCAGTTGATTGCAGTCCATGAGCCCGCAAGCCAAAAATTTGACTTGAACCTACCTTTGCTAAGAGGAGAGAGAAGGGAAGCAGAAAGAAATCCTTCCAACCACGGAATTGAACACAATACTGACTTCGGCCAGGTTCTTTTATCAATCTCTATGGCCCTTGCTTAACGGATAAGACTAAATGCCAAAATATATGGTTCCTTTTATATCAAATTCATTCTCAATGTGACATCCCGAAATCATTGTACTATATATGTCGTGTTCTCCCAAAATTGTGTTTGTTCATTATCTTGGAGGTGCGTGTTGCTTAGTACCTCGTTTTGTATCAGTGTGTGCATCTCACTATGTCTTTTATGAATCGCTACAGCAAAACTTATTTTTCGGGCTGATTTAATTATTTAAAATTATTGTTTTGACAATGACTTGTAAATGAACAATCGAGATACTTTGAAGCTCGTAACCTTTTGAA
The DNA here is from genome assembly GCA_034509755.1 of Anisodus tanguticus. NCBI lineage: Eukaryota > Viridiplantae > Streptophyta > Magnoliopsida > Solanales > Solanaceae > Anisodus > Anisodus tanguticus. The sequence continues at coordinate 19,151,426 of CM067561.1, read as the reverse complement.
TTAGTTACACAAGTTTATAACTTGTATTGTGGGTAAAATGTATTTTCCTCAATCAGCTACAGAGTAAGGAATCATGTTGAGATTATGACACTCATTCACCAAAGAGTACAAAATTCCTAATTATATTGAATTAATTAAATTCAATAAATATTTTTGAGTAATCAGATTTCATCTTTAGCATTGGTCTATTAAAATTGATCCTGGTGGGCACTAGTCACGAGTTATTGTTATAATTGTTACTCACTTATGTGCATTCATAAGAAAGTGATTATTTCTTTGCACATGCCTTTATTATAATTAGATTGATTTAATCGATTCACAAGTTCTAGAGATATTTATTTGTCTTTGAAGGTGACTTTGCATTGATACTTTACATGACAAAGTATCTTGGTTGGACGTTCTACATAATATGGTACGCATGGATTTGCTCTAGCTTCCTAATTCCTTTTCGAAAATAATATATATATGTGACATTTTAATATCTAGTTTTTGAATTGTGAGTTTGAATATTAATCTCGAGTTATGTGCCTCTAATCTTGTTTTTAAAAGAAATGAAATTTCTAAATTCTAATATTGAAGAGGATGATTATATGTGAATAGATTAATACATTATGACATCATTTCTTGATATTGTGAGCATGTATTAGAGAGGTATATTATTAATAAATTATCGTAGTCATGTTATGTGGCTTTATCCTGCATATACTCACGTGATATTAAAATCTTGTTAACAAGATAAGTTGGTTGTGAAATGTTTTATTGAAATATTATTAAGGATTGAATAAAATATAGTTTGGGGAGGAATATAGAAGGAATGCGATAAATTATTTGATCCTAGAGATGCATATCCCATGTTGTAAATTTTTAGCATACACATTTCGTACACCTAGGTAAATTCTTTGTCTTTCTCAGGACTGAATTAGTTTTGTGAATTAATGTGAATAGTGTGCATCAAAGTGACTTGTTTGCTTTGATTTTCAAGGCTTATTCGATTCATTATGTGAGATTTTATTGAATTACTTCATACAATAGTATGCTCAAAAGGGATTTATTGTGTGTTTTAATTTGATGGAGTGTGAAGCATGACAAGTGAATATCTTAGTATATCAAATTCATCCGCTCAAAGGAGATGAATTTTCTAATACTTAAATATTTTCTCGTTACCTGCCCAAATGGGGTAATATTGTAAAGGCTCACATTAGTTGCCCATAATTTTCCTATATCGCCTTCATCATAATTTTTCCCAAAGTTATTGTGAGACCTTAAAAGAGAATATTTTAGCTTAGTAAATCTGTCTTCCTAACGGTGATGAATTTTCTATTACCTGCCCAAAGAAGGTAATATTGTTAAGGCTTATATTAATTTTTCGAGGAAAGTAATTGTGTTATACTCCTAGACTTTCTTAATCATATCATCTTGTTGTGTTGGTTCAATTGCCTTGAGTCTCATCGGACAAGTTTCACCAATAAAGATTTTTTACTCTTCAGAGATGGAACTTCGTCTTGAGTTAGTCCTGAAATTTAGTGATATCAACCGTGCAATGTTAGACAACCCTTCGAAAATCTACTTGTTTTGAAAGATTTATATTGATGGGAGAAATATATATTTTGATAACTATTTCTCGTTGAGATAATATTTGTTGAACTCATAAGGTATCTTTGATCTTCTCTTTAATTGTTAAATATGAATTAACTTCGTAATCCTAAATTTTGACCATGTTGAAAAGGACAATTATATCTACTAACAAAAAGAATTAACATCATGTAGCTTATACGAATTACCTACCATGTATGATATTTTTCTTTTCAAAATCATATGAGAATATTTTACTACATTCCTCTCATGCTTAACTATTCATTATATGTATACATTATTCACTGCATCCCTCGGAAAAAGGAATGTCATGAGAGTCTACCCGGAAAAGTACGCCCATAATCAACACCTATGTTAGACGGTTTGGTTTCTCCGTTGACAAGGTGATAGACGGTGCTTTGGAGTTTTCTAAGCGGTTCTTTGTACGCGGAGTGACTAAGGACTTTTTTCATGTCTCCTGTCACATGTTAAGAAACTAGCATCTCCTTTACTAGGTTGGGAAAAAGCTAGCGCGCAAGGGCTGATGAAAAGCCAACAACTTCTTAGGAGTCAGTTTTGGCATGTCATTAAAGGACAAATAAAATGTGAATAATATTCATAAGTGTAAGATAGTATTAATCTCCCTTGGGGAGTCTTTCTCATTAATACTAATATATATAATGTACAATGTAGAACCCTAATATAATAAGAATCCTAGTTTACCATAATTATACATCACTAAATATTTACACAATATATGGGATACATTTTAATTATGGGTAGGGATTATTGTAAACATTAATACACCCCCTCAGTCGGAGCGGGAGGAAGCCGAACGCTGAGAATGGATCTGAAGTCAATGAACAGCTGTCTCGGGAGGCCCTTCGTGAAGATATCCGCGTACTGATATGAAGAAGGCACATGCAATACTCTAACATGACCGAGAGCAACCTTCTCATGAACAAAATGGATGTCCATTTCAATATGATTGGTTCGATGATGCTGAACCGGATTGTGAGACAGGTATGTAGTGGATATGTTATCAAAGTACAACATAGATGTTTTACGTAAAAGGACACTGAAGCTCCAAAAGAAGGTTTCAGAGCCAACAGATCTCAGCAACAACATTAGCAACTCCTCTATACTCAGCTTCTGCACTCGAATGAGATAATGTGGCTTGTCGCTTGGCAGACCAAGATATGAGATTATCTCCCAAAACGCACGGTAGTCGGATGTAGAACGGCGTGTGTCCGGACAGCCTGCCCAATTTGCATATGTGTATGATAATAACATGTTCAGTGCGGAGGGGTATAAGTGTAGTCCATAATCAAGTGTGTCCTTAACATATCAAATGATATGTTTAAGGGCAGTAAATAAGGCTCCCTAGGGGCGTGCATAAACAAGCATACCTGCTGAACAGCATAAGCAGTGTCAGGCCTGATTAAAGTGAGATACTGAAGTGCACCTGCAAGACTCCTATACATAGTAGGATTCGTCACTAGATTACCATACACGGCACTAAGTTTGGATTTAGAAAATCGGAGTGGATATGATTTTGCAATTGTCCATCTTAGCTCTATGCACGATCTCTTCTGCATACTTACGCTGACAGATAAACATATAGTCTGCAGATCTAGTCTCTGAGATTCTCAAAAAATAACTCAACTTTCCCATATCAGTCATAGCAAATTCAAATTTGAGCAGTGCAATAATCTCATTTTTCAACACAGTGGTAGAAGTAGTAAGAACAGTGTCATCCACATATAACAATAGATGAGCAATGTCACTGCCTCCATGGAAAGTAAAAAGAGAATTATCACATCTACTGCATGTAAACCCAATACGCATAATGAACTGTGCAAAACGATCATACCACGCTCTAGGAGCCTATTTTAAACCATAAAGTGACTTATGGAGATGACATACATACTGAGGGGCTGCTGGATGGACAAACCCTAGCGGCTGGTGCATGTAAACAACTTCTCTTAAATCCCCATGGAGAAAAATATTTTTCACATCAAGCTGATGAATCGGCCAATGCTTTCCTATAGAAATACTTAGAACTGTGCGAATGGTAGTTGGTTTAACAACCAGACTGAATGTCTCACCTCAACCAATACCTTCCTGCTGGTTAGTACCATTTTCCACAAGCCTCGCCTTATATCTCTCTAAGTCACCACTATCCATGTACTTGTGACGAAAAAGCCACATGCAACGGATCACATTCACCCCATCTGGTCGAGGAACCAAGTCCCAAGTATGTTGTTTCGTTAAAGAATTAAACTCCTCACACATGGCCGCATTCCAATTCGGGTCCATTTTGGCTAATTTTGGGATTTTGGGAATAGGGAAAATTGTTTAGGTGGACAGGTTAAATTGGACTTTGGGTTTGAAAATACTGTGTTAGGCACGAGTTTCCATACGGTGTGAGGGTGTTGGCTGGCTAAGGGTGTGGGTTGACTGGTTAGTTGTACTAGGTGGGGTCGGAATGTGTGTGGCTCAGGTCTCAATTTCAAAACTGGGTGTCGATCGAGGGAGGTGGTTCGGTGGGTCGAAACAATGACGATTGGTGGTTTGGATCGATTTCGGTGTCAGTTTTTGGGTTGGGTCTAGTCAACGTTCTCGGTATGTCGGGACTAGCGAGGGACGGTATGGTGGGGTATGATGTCGGTGGTGGAATAGGTCCGATAATGGGGTTAGTTGGCTAGTTGCTGGTGAATGGATTGATTGCGGCTTGGTGGTGAGATTGCAGGGATGACACATGTGCTGGGATAGTGACCAGTAGACTTGTGGAGACTGGTGGCCGATTGCTGGTAGTGGTGGCAATCAACGGTGACGGTGACAGATTTGCCACTGGTGATAGAGACGGTGATATGTAGTCTTGGTAGGTGGCAGTGGGTGACTGTGACGGGGCGGTGGCTGACATAGTTCCCGAAGTGTGACGGGAGAGAAGTCTGACTCATCTAGAAAATTGTAATCCAGTTTTCAAAACTTTTGGATGTTCGAAAATGGGAATGTGATCTCGTCAAAGGTGACGTGATGAGAGACGTGAATTTGACGAGTGGACAAGTCATAACACATATAACCCTTATTATTCGACGGGAATTCTAAGAAGACACACGGAGTGGTGGTGGGGGCTAATTTGTGAGGGGCGGTGGAAGTGAGATTTGGATAACATAGGCAACCGAATATCCGAAGGTGATCATAAGAGGGAATCCGACGGTGTATGATTTCGGTTGGAGTCATGTTATGAAGGGTACTAGTGGGTAAAATATTAAGGGTGTATTCTACCATTTTGACCACATATACCCAAAAAGAGGGCGGGAAAGAGGCATGAAACAGATAAGTGTGAATCATGTTATTTATTGTGTGGATGATACGCTCGGCTTTGCCATTTTGAGCGGACGTGTGAGGACATGAAAATCGAAAGACCATGCCATTATTTTTGCAAAATTTTTGAAACAGGGAATTGTTAAATTCACGGCCATTGTCACATTGGAAAGATTTCATGGCTCGTTCAAATTGCATTTTGATAAATGTGCAAAATTCAAGAAATTTGGCAAAGACTTCCGACATAAATTTTAGTAGGTAAATCCATCCAAAGTGAGAGCGATTATCCTGTAACACCCCGTACTTTCGGGCGATGGTTTGAGAATCTAGACGTATGCAAATAAAGAAGCTTAGTATATAAAAGGATGCGATTTCGAAATAATTTAGGATTTAACAAGTATGACCGCAATGGTTTGAAATAATATTTTGAACGTACCAAATGAGGTTATGGACTATAGATATATCACACGATTGTGATAATGAGTATATGAAGTGTGCTAAAGGTGATTTAATACTTCAATAAATTGAGATCAAGGAATTTATTATGTGTGTAATTGTTTAAATGGGGGATTGTAGTGGAAGATCGGGAATTAAATATGTGATTAAGTGGATAAGTGAGTAATGGAGGAAATACACGTGGAAGATTTGTGGCACACTAAGTGATGACTAATGGTTACATTTATTCTACGTGGAGTGTCTTGAGATGAGACTTAATTGCGTTAATAAGGAGGGGCTCATGGCCATGTGCAATGGTTGGCCACTTATGTAGTTAGATGCTATTTATATTTTTACAAAGAGATAGTGGAATTCATATTAAAGAACCATCAAACCAGCAACATAAAATAGAGGCAACAACATTTTCAAGTCTTAGGCAGTAGCAAACATATTTTTGCCCCTGTCCGATTCAATTAAGTGCAGCAAATATCCCTTTCTTTCTCCCAAATTCAACAAGATGTAGCAAACGTTCTACTTCTCTTTCTAATATCAAGGTATGTTAAGGCAAATTATTTCTTCTTTTGGCATATTCTAAGTACGAAACGTAAACGTAATATTATTCCATAAATTATTCTACTCTTAGTAGTTATGAATGTTCATTTATTCATTCTTATTGTCAAAGCATGTCTAAAAATGTTCCTAAATCCCTACTGAGGTATATGGAAAAGATGTTAGTATTGATAATGTAAATCATGTAAATCGGAGGTAAAGCAATATGACATTACTTCGACAAACTGTTAGTGTCTTGTTATCATATCATTCATGCATTATATTCATGGACATACCTTGACCTCAAATGAGTTATATACTCTACTATATGTTTGCATTATTTATATATGTATGTGATATGGGAAAAGGGAAGGCGTTATATACGCACATCACGTGCAGCTGGTACAGATATACATGATGATGATTGTGCCCACAGAAGCCGATATGATATGATGGGATGACCATAGAGGCTTGATAGCATTGTATACGCATATGTATATGAAAGACCGCATTTGCATTGTGCATGGAATTTAGGCATATTATGGCCCTCAGAGGCATTTTACACAAACATGATACTTATGCATATTATGGCCCTCAGAGGCATCCACTACTGGTTGGTTGTTTCTTGTCTCAGTTTACTTCTGTCTCTGTTATGCTATTTTTCACGCCCACATACTTGGTACATCAGTCGTACTGACGTCCCTTTCATCGGGGGACGCTGCGTTTCATGCCTGCAGGTTCACGTATGCAAGGCGACGGTCCGCATTAGTAGGTTGCTGACTCAACGAATATTGGAGCACTTCACTTGTTTCGGAGTATCGATCTAATATCGGTACGATATATTTGCATATACATATGGGTATGCTGGGGCCTTGTCCAGACCTTGTGATGTTGCGTACTCTTTTATAGGCTTATAGACAGTGTCTTGTGTATAGCAGTCAGGTATGGCCTTGCCGGCCTTAGTATGTATATATGCATGGATTGAGTCCTTCTGTTGTAAGATTTTACATAGCTTATTTTCAGTTTACCATCTCTATGCGTCAGCAGGGTACTGTGTGATGGCCCTTGGGGCCTATGACTAATTATAGTTAGATGTTAACTATATGATTAGTGGTACTCGGCAGGTGAGGTCCGGGTACCCGTCATGACCCTCCGGTTTGGGTCGTGACACATCCAATAAGATGAGATAATATTTATGACGCAGGAAACTAGTAATGGGGGACGTCCACAAGTCAGCATGAACAATATCAAAGGGAGCAAACGTAATACTGATAGATGAATTAAACGGAAGGCGAACATGTTTGCCTAATTGACAAGAGATGCAGTTTTGGGCAAGTTTTCCATTACACTGAATAAAATTATTGCTTCTAAGAAAATTTAAAAATAGGAGCTCCTGGGTGTCCAAGAGTATTGTGCCAAATTGATGGAGACAGAGCAATTAGGGTGGTGTGTGAGCGGGAACTGGCAGCGGACGAGGGTGTGAATGGATATAGGTCTCATGTGCTATTGCATCTCGTAAGAGGTGTCCCCGAACGTAGATCGTTCACAATAAAACCAAAAGTATCAAAATCAATAGACACAAAATTATTACGAGTACATTTCCTAATATAGATTAAATTTTTGATGATGTTTGGGGCATATAGGACGTTATTTATGGAGAAGGGTGAGTGAGGTGGCTGAGTGTGGGCGTTATCATAGCCTTGAATTGGATTGCGTTGACCATTGCCAATTGTAATAAATTGAGGAGACTTTAAACGAAACAATTGGGAAAGATTACCTGCAGACCGGGTGAGGTGAGATGTGGCTCCCGAGTCCATGTTTCGATTTTCATCGGGCTACTACAAATTCAAACTGCTGAAAGCCTGGCCCAAATCAGAGGGGGTCAGACCAGTGGGTTACTGCAGGAAATAGGCATGTGCGACTTGGGCTTGCTGTTGTTGGTAGTGGGATGGACGGTAACCCGGAACTGGGCCCAGTAAGCCCCGTTGCTGAAAGGGAAACTAGGCTGAAGAATAGCCTGGGTATGCGATCTAGTGCTGATTCTGGATGTTGTTCATTGGGCCGACCCACAAGGCAGATTGGTTGAAGCTGCGTGCGCGCGCGATCGTATTGCGGCCCTCGCCTATACCACATCCATCGCCGCACCCCCGCCACCCCGTGTCGACCGACCGTTCTCTCGCGGCGGTGGCGGGGCGATCGATTTGGCGTAGGTGTTTCAACTGCTAACGCTTTTTAGCTGTGTTCATCTTGCTTTACACGTCGGGTTTCCATCAAACAGTAATTGCGAGCGGGCTTTGTTAAAACTGGGTAGAGGGTCAGCCTGTTGTATCATCGTGGCCAGAGTGTCATATTCACCATTTGGGAGGCCTGCAACCAATTGTAACACCATTTTTGTTTCGGAAACATGCGTACCGACGTTGGACAATTGGTCCGCCACCAATTTCAACTGCTTGCAATACTCAGACATATTAGAAAAATTGTCAAGACGGGTATTGTTGAATTGATCTTCCAAGTACACTTCACGAGTGTTCTTGTTGTCTTGAAAGATTTCTTCCAAGCGTGTCCATAACTCACGGGCGGAGGCACCCGTTTTCATTATCATGTAGAGTAAATCCTTAGATATTGTACCATATATCCACTGTTTGACGACGGCATCGAGACAATGCCATATTGTGTTGTCGATTTCGGGAGAGCGAGGGACGGAGTCGTCGATATGGTCAAGCACATGATATACAAATGCGTGAATGCGAAACAGTTCCACCCATGACCAATATTGTCCATCTTCCTGATCAAGAATCAAAGGAACAAAGTTCTTAATGTTAGTAACGGCAAGAGACGGATGGAAAGATGGTGATGAGAGGTTTGTGGTTGGTGTTTGGATGACGACTGGGGTAGAAGCGGAAGAGTCAGAAGACATGGGAGTAGCCATAGGATTCATTAGGGTAGTGGAGAGACACAATAAAAGAAGAAAAAATTGCGGTAACCGAAGATGCTCTAGGTTTTTAGGGTTTTGGCTCTGATATCATGTAAGATAATGTTAATCTCTCTTGGGAAGTCTTTTTCAATAATACCAATATATACAGTGTACAATGTAGAACTCTAATATAATAAGAATCCTAGTTTACTATAATTATACATCACTAAATATTTACACAATATATGAGATACATTCTAATTATGGGTAGGAATTATTTTACACGTTAATAATAAGAGAAAGTTGATGAAGTTGAAAATTTTAGATGTGAATATTTCATACGTTATGATTAGAGAACTTGCATGATCTTGAAATTGAGGAACAAGGTTGAGGAGTCAAAGGCGATAAGGTCACTGATTAATTTCTTTGTTGTGACCTTGTTTGTGCTTACTATTTAAAAAAAAACTTTCATTATGCTAAATCTTGGCGAATTTCAATAATAATGAAATGTTCAATACATAGCAAATTTTGTCACGTTATATGTCACGGGGTCGTTTTTTTAAAAAAAAATAGGGGTGAATACATACGTTATTTTATATGTTAATAGATCATTTTATGACTGGCGTATAACGGCTTAATTCATGTACCAAATTATAACATTTATAAGATCTCTTGCGTTAAAAAAAAAGGTCTTTCCGAAAAGAATTTTAGTTCCTCAAGGAAATACATCCTATGGTAGAAAAAAAAAAGGGTTTGATGTATGAATTTTCACGTGTGTGTGATTGTCCTTTTTTAAAAACACTTATTTAACAAGAGTATTAGTATAGTTTTTCTAGATCATACCTGACATATTGTTATAATACTGTATATGAGAACATATACGACTTTGTGACTTTGGTTAATGAGCTTTGAGGTGCTTGTATAAAATAAGATCCTACATATACATATATGTTAATTGTGTATTTACCTGATATTGATGTTGAAATTTCCTTTCAAATACTTTTAAAGTTTGTAATAAGTCATGCTTAAATTATAAACGAATCTGTTGATTTGCGGGAGTGAATTTTGTGTTAGTTACTCCATTATTTAGATTATAATGTTATAACTTAATATTTATAAAGCATGACATTATATTCATATTTTTATGATTGAGATCTAAGAAGAAATTAATAATTGCTAGTGGTTGGTTTGTAATGGACTCTTCTTAGAGATCTACAAAAATACATAGATTCATTATGAAAGATGATGAGAATGTGCATGATATTATGTAGATGATTAAATTGTCGTATACATCAATTCTTTGGGAATTTATTTGAGTCCATAAACGTATATTCAAGTTAATGCTATCGGTAGTGTTGACATATATTGGCTGCATCACATTTGTTATTGTCTCTTTGGATTGATATAATTGAATTCGTTAATGTTTAATCGTAAATAAAATGATTAATTTGCTTGATTTGCAATGGAGACACATTCTTATATATTTATATATGAAGCCTTCTTAATGTTGTTGATAAGTTTTGTATTTAGTAAATGACATATGATTAATAGTTGCGTCTCTTGTACTGAGTATATAATAACACTTAATTGCAAATATTTTCATGGCCTAATTTACTTATGTGATATGACCCACTTAGTCATTCAATTTGAGAATTGATGGAGACTTAACGAAATATCGTATTTTATGATCATTTATATGATGAAGTATTTAGACCCATGTTAAAAAATTGACTATGACTGGTATACTAGTGGGATCCTCCTACGTGATATATTTGATTTCATCAAATTATTTGAGGAACCCATTTAATAAATGGGCATCTTCAACCTTTCTTATTGGTATATGATGATCATCGTTATATAAAACGTATTTTTGTGAATAGATTTGTATTGACAGACTGTGATGGCTATAAAATTTTAAGACTTGTTGTCTTATGCGATGGATATGTTGTCTTTGTTGGATCTTTATAGAGACATACATGATATTTTTTATGCTTCATGAATTTTCTTAGTTGTTGCACATTATGACTCGTTGCACATGTTGAGCTTAGAAAATCATAATTTTCTGGTGGTGCACATGTTGATACGTTGCCTATACGTTGTTACAGAAAATTATAGTGATGATTTTTTGATGGTGTGCATGTTGATTTGAAACATACATGTTGCTATGGAAAAACATTGAGGACCGACAAGGAAGTAACCTTGATATTGAAATTCATGGTGGTCATTTCTTGCTACACTCCACACTATTGGGTTTATGTTGACAATTTTTCAGTGTTTGTAATTGTGGATTAGTTTTGTATCGTTGATTGATGCAAATACTGTTGCATTTCGACATTGATAGTCTTGTTCGACTAGATCATGTTTGAAGTGACGTTATACTATTATATGTACTTGTAGCCACTGTTCGTTTAGTCCGAAAGGTCTATATATTAAAAATATATATATATATATATATATATATATATATATATATTAAACTTTTAAAAAATTATAATTAAATTAATATTGTCCAAGTGGGAGAATGTTGAAATTTATTAAATATGGACTAATATTAACTTGACTATTATGATTTACAAAATGGGCTAAACAAATATAGTGGTGGATATGACTTGGGCCAATTATATGTTAGATTCATTAGAATCAATTCATGTATATATGTGGGTTGACAGTAGTGTAGGCTCTATTGAAAATCTAAAAAGTCTATTACAAGGAGACCTATTAGGTCAAGGCTTGATGTCTATAAATATATGACTAGGTCCCTTTTCATCTCCTTAACCTTAAGGCGACCGTCTCATTCGACTATCACTTATAGAAAAAGTAATGAGAGGAAGACCTAATCAATCGTTTCATACTCTGGAACACGCTTCCACATTAATTTAATAAGACGGCTTAATTGGTACACATATTAATCTTAGAACTTATATAAATAAACTTATATATTAGTCTTTTTACAAACTCTTGACTCGAAAATGACTCATAGTGTGACAACAAGTCTCTAATTCTTTGCAGGCTGCAGAACATGGTGTCACCTTATGGCCCGACAGGCAATGACTCTAGTAGAATCAAGATTAGAACAAGTCAGAAAGATATGGATCTTGATAATGGCAAGTGTTCATCTAGTAGTACTATTCTTACGTAGCTTAATTAGCTGTTGGCTTTACAAGTCAGAGATGCTATGTCATGACAATACTCTTCCTGTCCTAGAATAGTTGTCAAGTTAGCTTTCCGCGAGTCAGAGTCAATTTAATTAGTGTTCGAAGCTAAATAAAATAGATTAATTAATATTTTAAAATTAAAATATAAATATTTTAAAAATATACTAAAAATATTATAAATTACATTTCTTTTAATATTAATATAATAAAATAATTTATTTTAAAATATTAATTAAAATTTATATGATTTGACTTTCAAAAAATAAAATACGATAGTCATAGTAAGGACAGTCAAAATACACGTTCTTAGTATTGAGGATTACTTTAGCGGTAGTAGTTGGGACTTGCAGTTTCGAAAGGGACAAGAATAGGATCGCATTTGAACCGTGTAAGTAAAGAAATTGTTAATGTTAACATAGTACTAGGGGTGGCCAGTGGGCCGGGCTCGGGTATGGCGGGCCGGGTCTGGCGGGATCGGGGCGGGACGGGAGAAGGGGTCGGGTCTGGCGGGGTCTGGCGGGGTCTGGCGGGGTCGGGTCTGGCGGGACTTGCTCCAGTCCCGTCCCGATCCCGATCCCGTCGGTATCGGGCCGGGGCGGGGTCGGGCTCGGGGCGGGGTCCGGCGGGTTTTCCTTTTTTTTTTTTAATAACATATGTATAAAAAAAACTCGGTAAACGAAACAAGATAGTGTAATAAAAACATCCCAAGGCTGTTTTTGTGCCTCTTATATTATTTAATAGACATATGATTTTTTTGTAATACAAATACAATTGTCTAAAATCTAAATTGCAAATTTGTGGTGTTGTCCAAAAGTTGCAAATTACATAATAAAATTGCAATTAAAAAAATTACATTCTCAAAAAAACCTTGTTCTAATTGCTTGATGATTTCCTGTGGTTCTTTGGTTGGAATTGGTATTTGTTGGTCAAATTGATCCACGTCGCTTCCACTACCTTCGGTTAAGATTTCGTTGTAGTTTTCATCTTCTTCTTCGTTGATCTCCGGTTGACCGCACCTTCTCCGCTCCGCTCGTATCCAATCTCTGAATAATACTGCAATTTCCAAGCTATCTCCGGCTAATGAGTGTCTGTGGTCTCCTATTTGATATCTGCCGCCAGAAAAAACGCTTTCAGACGCAGTTGATGACGCTTGAATGTTCAAATCATCTCGGGCCATCAATGAAAGTGTCGGAAAGGTCTTCTCATTCCCCTCCAGTATTTCAGTAAGTCTTCATGTCCATCTTCATTGATAACTTCTTGATACGGTACGAACCCCGCAAAATAAAAATATCCAACTCGCTAATTTGGTTAGTAGTAGAGGTACGGCCGCACATTCTATTTCGAGGCTTTCAATACAAGCCGAAACAAAGATGTCTTTTGTGAGGTTGTGTTGAAGATGAAGAAGATGGTATGGAAGCCGGTAAGTTACTAGCATTTTCTTGTTGATAAAATCTATATATATTTTTGCATTGGTGTTCTACGCTAGACAACACTTCTTCTTTAGTTTGTTCAATAGGTGGTGGGTGATTTAGATTTTTGGGACTTGGAGGTGGTAGTACTTCTATACAATCGCAAATAGTTTCAATTAGTGATTTAGTACCGTCTATTTTAATAGTAGGATTTAATACGAACCAATAATATAAATAGAGGGAATAGGAATAAAATATTTTTTTATTTTGACAAATATTTTTTTAATAGTCACCTTATAAGTTTGGTTTTTTCATATATTCACTAAGTAATAAAAATATTAGAGTTATATAAAACAACATAGTTGAAATAGTAGGATAATATATACCGGAAAATTCTTTTGTTGCTTGAAAAAATTTCTCTAAAAATACAATAAGTTCGGAAATTTTTACCCAATCACTATCTAAAATCATATCAGCTGGATTTTTATTATGAGAGTTAAAAAATAAAGTTATAGGTATTCTATAGTCATAAGCAACAAGTAGTTGTTCGTATAAAGAATTTCACCTAGTGGATACTTCTTGTGGAATTTTTCTATAAGGTAGTCCACAATCGTGACAAGTTTTTTTATATTCTTTTCTACGTTGTACTTTATTACTTTTAAAAATAAAGTTTATAGCAAATTGTATTTTACTAAGAATGTCTTCAAAAAGTGATAGACCATCCTTTACAATTAAGTTATATATATGGCACGCGCATTTTATATGAAAATGATCTGAAAAAGATGGAGTTAAACTATTTTTTAAAATTGTAATTGCGTAATTGTTAGAAGAAGCGTTATCTAATGTAATAGTCATAATTTTATCGGTAATTTCGTAATAATGGCACACTTGATAAATATTATCTGCAATAAAAGTACCAGTGTGCCTATCATCTATAAATCTATACGCTAAAATACGTTTTTGCATAGACCATTTATAATCTATCCAATGACAAGTAACAGTTAAATAATCATGGCCGTTAGTACTACGACCTATATCAGACGTGATAGATACTTTGCCATTAAAATGATATAATGAAAAACGTAAATATTGTTGATATTCATGCGCCAATTTAAATACATCTCTCTTAACAATTGATCTAGAAAAACCGCTAAAAGCAGGATTATATATATCTCTAATGTAATGAATAAAACCGGGAGATGAAGGAAATGAAAAAGGCAAACCCTCCACAACAACTAATTTTGATATTGCTTCCCTATCTCTATGTTTATTGTATTTAGAGCCTACAATTCCCCCCGTCATAGGGTTAATTTGACCCTGTACTTGGTCCGGGACAGTATCAGTATGTGACCCTTGTCCCGATGGAGCGGGCGTTTGCGCACCCGGTTTTGAAGCCTGGTATTGGGCATACCTAGCTGGATGAGCACTTACTACGTGTCTAATTAAACCCCCCGTCCCACCGTGACCTTTTCCAGTTTTAAATTTTAAAACATTTTTACAAATTTTACATATAGCTACTTGATTCTCTACGTCCCTATCAAAAAATGTCCATGCATCCGATTTTAATGGTCGTTTTTTGGACCTCGTCTCATACTAGGGGGAATAGGAGGTATTTCAGTTGAAGGTGCACTAGTGGGTGTGTTGTCATCAACATTAGTGGGTGTATCATCTAGATCATCGTCTAAATTAAAGTCTTCTTGAGTTCCAGAAAATAGTTCCTCGTCTAAATCTAATGGTATTGTAGGAAAATGTTGAGTATCAACAAAATCATCCTGTGTAGGAATAAGATGACTAGAAGAAGTACCCTTGCCCTGGTTGTCGCCCCTACTAGAAGAAGTCTTACCCTTATCCTTAAACATACCTCTAATTCCTTCCATTTTAATTATATGCTAACAAATAATTAAAGTAAATGAAATTATGTACGCTAAATAAAATAAACAGACAATAATAATTTAATGAAGGAACGAATGTACCAAACGCCGACGTAACGTCGACGTTTAATCGAGAGGTTGAAAATTGAAACTTTGCTCGATGGAAGATCCTCAAGCTAGTTGCCAACTTCACTCCCAATTCCCAAATGAATAAATAAAATTGAATATTTAGCAAACAATGTAGACTTGTAGAGAGATATATTGAGAGATTAGAGAGATTGTAGGAAGATTTGTGAGAAAGATGAAGAGAAAATGAGTTATTTATAGTTGGAAAATTGAGTTAAAGTGTAAATATAATAACTTATGGGTTAAAAATAAATATTAAGGGGTAGGGGGAGACCTAAAATGGCCGTTGGCCAACGATCAAAATCTAAAATGGTTGTTGGTGCAACGGTCATATTTGCAAAGGGGGGACAAATGGCGGGGTCGGGGTCAGGCTCGGGACAAGGTCGGGACGGGGTCGGGGCGGGGTCGGGTCGAGCGGGCCTGGGGCGGGCTCGGGTCTGGCGGGATGAGACATTGTCCCGTCCCGAGTTCGAGTCCCGCCACCATATTTTTTTTAGTTGGTCGGGTCGGGCTCAGGTCGGGGTCGGGCCGTCCCGGTCCACTGGCCACCCCTACATAGTACTAGTATATTTTTTTCAACTTTGTCGTTAGTAATATGGTTTTTTACTTTTCTAGTTTATTATAGTAGTACTCCTATTATCAATTATTGAAAGATACCCATGATATACATAAAATATACATCGTGTATATCACGGGCTGACTTCGTCATATTGGGCTGCTAAATCCATGATATACACGGTGTATTCATACCGTGTATATCACAGTTTATTGGCCTAGTTTAGGTAATGTTTGATTGTAATTATTATTGTACACTTACCATAATTTGTATTGTACATTTATCATAATTATATAGTTATTGTCCAAATAGAATAAGGTTTTAGGAGTAGAATAGGAATAGCATTTTCCTATTATGGAAAACTGCAAATTATATATATACTCTTTCAATTAATGAAAATAATCAAGTGATTATATTCTTTCATGGTATCAGAAGTCTAGGTTAAATTTTCCTCTCCAAAAACCTTCTTCTCATGCACGATTTCCGAGACACCACCCTCGGTTTTCGTGCCCTTTTCTACCTTCTTTTTTCCAAATTTCTCTTCTAAATTCCTACGTCATATCTTACGTTGATTGTGATGGCTAAGAACATGTTTCACCCAGCCCTTACTATTTCTAACATCAAGAATCACATCCCTATCATTCTTGAAATAGAAAACGTCTAATACGCGACGTGGGCCGAACTGTTCAAAATTCACGCACACTCGCATCAAGTCTTCCATCACATTATTCCCGCGGCCCCTACGGATACGGGGGTCCCTAAACCCGAGGATGATTCTCAATTATGGACGACTCTTGATGCTACCGTTCTTTAGTGGATTTACTCCACTATATCTAGTGACCTGTTGCAAACGATTATCGAGCCAAATACTACGGCGATGTAGACTTGGAATAGCATGCGTGACATATTCCAAGATAATCAAAATTCTCGTGTTGTTACCCTTTTGCAGGAATTCTCCCACGTCAATATGGAAGATTTCCCTAGCGTTTCAGCATACTGCAAAAGATTGAAAGAATTGGCGGACCAGCTTTGCAACGTTGGTGCGCCCGTTACCGACAATCGTCTTGTTCTTCAGATGGTTTCAGGCCTATATTGGCGTCGGTATGCTTCTTCATCAGAGTAGTCCTCTTCCGCAGTTTTATCAAGCCCGTTTCATGCTCACGCTCGAAGAAGCCGGCTTGGCTAAGAAAGCGACCACTAGGGCCCCTTCTGTCGTCATGGTGACCGAGTCTAATTTTTCTCCATCCGTCTCCAATAAATCCAGCCAAAACCGCAACAATGGTGGCGGCAAAAAGTGTCTGAATCACAAAAATAATGACAAAAACCGTGGCGGGAACCGAGGTGGACATAATAGGGGTGGTAATGGGCATCGGGGCAGTGGGCCGCAAGCCAACTGGTCGCAGCCCTGGGGCCCATGGCCATAGAACTAGGCCCAACAACCCCTATTTTCCGTCGTATGCCTAACATCCTCATTGGGCCCAATTTCCGGCTTCAGCTTCAAGGCCCAATTCTGACCAAAATCAGTAAGTCCCGAGAGCAGGTTCTGGGTCGAGGCAGCTAACTGGAGTGCTTGAGCCTCGGCCCCACTAGGCCCACCATGCAGCGGGCCCCACCCCTTCCGACATTGAAGCCGTGATGCATACACTTGGATTAAATCCCTCAGACCCGAATTGGTACTTGGACACCGAAGCCACTACCCACATGACATCCAACCAAGGTACTGTCTTGTCTTATTCCAATTTGAGCAACCATCGTGACTTAATTGTTAGTAATGGCCATTCAATTCCAATTCGTGGTTACCGCCATAAAACTTTGTCTCCCCCCATCCCCCTCTTATCTTGAAAAATACCCTTTATGCCCCTAAATTAATTTAAAAAATGGTATATATCCGTAAATTCACCACTGATAATTATGTTTATGTTGAATTTGATCCTTTTGGGTTTTCTGTGAAGGATTTCAAGACGGAGATTTCTCTCATGAGATGTGATAGTAGGGGAGATATTTATCATATCACGCCTACATCCGGTCTCTCGAGTCAAGCCTTGCCATCTACTTTTGCAGCTCTCGCTCCTTCCTTATGGCATGCACGTTTGGGTCACTCTGGCTCGTCTATTGTTTCTTCCTTACATAAAAACAATTTTATTTCGTGTAAGGGTATGCATAGTACTCCGATTTGTCAATCTTGTTCTATAGGAAAATTTGTTAGATTGCCGTTTGTAGACTCTAATTCTCGTACTTTAATGTCATTTGATATTATTCATAGCGATTTATGGACCTCTCCCGTTCTTAGTCCTTTGAGCCATCGTTATTATGATCTATTTTTGGATGATTATTCTAATTTTTTATGGACTTTTCCGTTAGCGAAAGAATCTCATGTTTTTCCACTTTTTAAAAATTTAGAGCTTTCATCCATACCTAATTCGAACGGGAAATCAAAAATATTCAATGTGATAATGGCAAAGAATATGATAATGGGTTCTTTCGGGAGTTTTGTGGTAATAATAGAATAAATTTTCTTTTCTCTTGTCCTCACACGTCCTCACAAAATGGGAAAGCCAAATGCAAAATTTGTACCATTAATAATATTGTCCAAACTTTATTGATCCATATTTTCGTACCCCCTTTCTTTTGACATCATGCTCTACAAATGGCTACCTATCTTCTTAACATTCTTCCTACCAAAGGTTTGGCATATTCCTCCCCCTTCAAATCTTATATAATAAGACTCATTCGTATTCACACCTTAAGGTCTTTGGGTGCTTATGTTATCCATTGTTTCCGTCCACCACAATTAACAAACTTCAGACCCGTTCTACCCCTTGTGTGTTTTTGGGTTATCCGTCTAATCATCATGGTTACAAATGTTTTGATTTATCCTTTAAAAAAATCATTGTTAGTCGTCATGTTATTTTTTATGAAACTCAATTTCCATTTGCTAACATGAGTAGTCCCGAGCCTAGTTCATATAATTTTTTGGACGATGTCGTCTCTCTGTATATTATCCACCATTTTTTGGACATATCCCGCACCCAAAATCCGCCAACATGCCCACTGTCCGTTGGACCTACTGTTCTGACTCATCCCACTGTTTCCAGTCCAGTTTCAGCCCCATTTTTTATAATTGGGCCATTTTCCCAGGCCAATGCCGAAATTGGTCCAGTCCCTACTTCAGTCTCGGCTCCTGTTTCCAGTGCTGCCTGCTGGCCAGTCCGTAGCCTGTCCCAATATTTCCCAAAATCCTCATAATTCTCCCCCGAGTCACAGACCGGTCACTCGTAGTCAACGGGATGTTTTTAAACCAAAAAAATATTTTAATTTAAATTCTAATGTTCTTAAATCCCCCTATCCCATAACCTTGTGTCCGCCTTAAATGACCCGAATTGGAAATTGGCTATGACCGACGAATATGATGCTCTTATTTCGAATAAGACCTCGGAGTTGGTAACCCGTCCTTCTGGTGTTAATATTAGTCGGTCTATGTGGGTGTTTACTCATAAGGATAATTTTGACAGTTCTTTTGCGAGGCATAAGGCTCGTCTTGTAGGTGATAGTAAGACTCAGCAGGTTGGCGTGGATTATGGTGAGACATTTAGTCCGGTGGTCAAACTGGCTACCATTCGCACTGTTCTCAGTCTGGCTCGTTCCAAATCATGGCCCCTTCATCAGTTAAATATAAAGAATGCTTTCTTACATGATGATCTTAAGGAGATCATTTACATGCATTAGCCCTTGGGATTTCGAGATCCCAAATATCCTCATCATGTTTTTTATTGAAGAAGTCCTTGTATGGGTTTAAGCAGGCCCCACGGGCTTGGTATAAGAGATTTGTAGATTATGTTTCGTCTATTGGGTTTACGCACATCAGGTCTAATAATTCATTGTTCATATATCATCGTGGTTCTTCCCTGGCTTATATTCTATTATATGTGGATGATATTATCTTGACTGCCTCTACTGATGCGTTGCGCACGTCTATCATGACCATGCTCAGTTCTGAGTTTGCTATGAAAGACTTGGGGCCCTTGAGTTATTTTTTGGGAAATACTGTTACTCGTCATGCAGGTGGGTTATTCTTATCACAACGTAAGTATGCAGTTGAGATCATTGAACGAGCTGGTATGTCCTCATGTAAGTCTACTTCCACTCCAGTTGATACTAAACCCAAGTTGGGTGTTGCGGCTGGCTCACCGTATGAGGATCCGACCCACTATCATAGTCTTACAGGGGCACTTCAGTATCTTACCTTCACGAGACATGATATTACATATGCCGTCCAGCAGGTGTATTTGTTTATGCATGATCCTCGAGTTGAACACATGAATGCGCTCAAACGCATCATCCGCTACTTACAGGGCACACTTGATTATGGGTTGCAGCTATATATATCCATCATCGGTCTCTACACTTGTCTCTTATACAGATGTTGATTGGGGTGGCTGTCCGGACACCAGACACTCTACATCTGGTTATTGTATGTTTCTTGGTGATAACTTGGTCTGCCAAACGGCAGACTACCTATCCCGCTCCAATGCAGAGGCCGAGTATCGAGGGTGTCCAATGTGGTCTCTAAATCATGTTGGTTATGTAATATTCTCTTAGAGCTTAACTTTCCCATTCAAAAAGCTACCTTGTTTGTGAAAATGTAGCTCGTGGTTCAACATCAACGCACTAAACATATTGAGATGGACATCCATTTTGTTTGCGAAAAGGTAGCTCGTGGGCAAGGTCGCATCTTACATGTCCCTTCCAGGTATCAAATTGCAGACATCTTTACCAAAGGTCTTCCGTCAGCACTCTTTGAAGATTTTAGGGACAGTCTCAGCATACGAAGACCGCCCGCTATGACTGCGGGGGTGTGATAGATACCAGTGATATACACAGTATATTCCATGTATATCACGGGATGACTTCGTCATATTGGGCTGCTAAACCCGTGATATGCACGGTGTATTCATACCGTGCATATAACAGTTTATTGGCCTAGTTTAGGTAATGTTTGGTTGTAATTATTACTGTACACTTACCATAATTGTATAGTTATTGTCCAAATAGAATAAGGTTTTAGGAGTAGAATAAGAATAACATTTTCCTATTATGGAAAACTGTAAATTGTATATATACTCTTTCAATTAATGAAAATAATCAATAGATTATATTCTTTCAATTATGTATTATTGTATAGCGTGTCGAATGGATAAGTTTTGCAACCACAAATAAAATATGAAAAAATGAGATTTTTTTGATAAATATTTGTGAGTACAACTCTGTTTATCTCTTGATTCTTCTCTTCGAATTTTCTCCGTTTAGACATCCTTCCAATATATTTGATCGTGGACTGAATTTGAAAAATAAGTATTTTATGTCTTGATCTCTTTGTGAATAACTCATGAGTTTATAGGATATTCAAGATTACTTTTCTGAAGAATGTAATTTTCCAAATAAATAAAACAAACGCAACCTCAAATCCCATATTTCATCTACTATTTTTTTTTTTAAATTCTTTCATTTCTTCCTCTTTATTTCTCTTTTTTTTTTCCACTTGATGGCTAATGTAATTATTTTTTTGTGACTAAAAAAATTATTTAAATATATTAAGATTAAATACATGAAAAGATATGATGTATGGTATAAGGTATATGAAAATATGATTAATATAAGATAAGTACATGAAAATATGATATGTGGTATAAGAAAAGTTAATAAAATATACCTAAAAATGTAATTCATATAGTATATTCAAACACCAATTCCCATTGAAAGGATCCTACATATTAAAAGTAATTACCTGAGCAATACAACAGGGGTG
The DNA here is from genome assembly GCA_034509755.1 of Anisodus tanguticus. NCBI lineage: Eukaryota > Viridiplantae > Streptophyta > Magnoliopsida > Solanales > Solanaceae > Anisodus > Anisodus tanguticus. The sequence goes on along the minus strand of CM067561.1, from coordinate 19,129,703 downwards.
GTGGCGCAGTTGGCTAGCGCGTAGGTCTCATAGCTTCTGAGTTATCCTGAGGTCGAGAGTTCGAGCCTCTCTCACCCCATTGTTTTTTGCTACGGCATTTTGTTTTAATTTCACTTGTTTTACTTATAGGTAGGTAACCTCTTCGTGCTGACAAATCACAGCAAAACACTAAAATATATTAACATAAATTGCTATTTTTCTACTACTCCATCCGTCCACTTTTACTTGTCATGTTTCGCTTCTCGATAGTCAATTTTACTAATCTTCGAAGCTAAATTAAATTAGATTAATTCAATATTTTAAAGCTAAAATTTAGATGTTAGGAAGTAACAATCTCTCTCATATTATTATAATAAAAAAATATATCTTAAAATATTGGTCAAAGTTTATGTAGTTTGACTCTCGAGAAGCGAAACATGATAAGTAAAAGTGGACATGAAATTAAGCCATTCGATCGTATTCACTACAATCTCGAAATGCTCGTGTCTTATGGATCGGACAGAGATTTGTTGGAGCATTATCACGTCCATTTATAAGCTTGGTCACGACTCTAATCCATTAAGCACATCCCTTGTTGACGCCTATCCCATTTGTGGGCAGAGACGAAGTTAGAATTTTGACTTTATGAATTTTAGATTTTAAAAAACAAAGTCACTAGGTTCTTTTACAACATTTAAAGTTATCATATTGAATTAGCTTGATGCATATATGGATCTTTAAATTTGTCCGATTTTCTTATTTTGGCATCTCAACTAAGCCGTGTTTCTATTGAACCCTTAAACCCGTCCTCAAGTGTCTATTAAATACAGTCCGACTGACATGGCATAAATCGGGATTTCATTTTTTTAACCTTGCTTGTGAATGTCAAGCGTATCCTACATGAAAAATTCTACCAATTAAAACAGTCCATTCCCTATATTCACACAGATCTTAAGCTCAACTCTTATGTATACTAATTCAAACCAAGAATCAAAGCAGCAGAACATGAAGCAAGACTAAAAAAAATAAAACTCCCTATCTATGTCATTTCAGTCGGATTGTGTTTAATAGACACACTTGAGGGCGGATTTAGGGGTTCAATAGGAACAAGACTTAGTTGAGATGCCAAAATGAAAAAACCGGGCAAATTTAAGGAGTCCGCATATGCATTAAACCTATTGAATTCTTATACATAAAAGAATTCTTTCAACTTCAATTTTGGCCTTAGGTAATGCTGTGCTACGACATTTTCAAGGACATGCATCTGGTGATCAATATAAAATTATCAGACACGGTCTAAACTAAATTGTCCCTGACTTGTGTCTTACTTACAATAGAGTATCAATCTGATAATAATTCTTCACCAAGACATTTACTAGTATTCCTTTTGCTTTTATTTTACTTGAAAAAATGTTTCATTTCTTGGAGGGATTGATAAATCCTTTCATAGGGAAAACAGCATAGATGGTATTAGTAACATTGTGAATAGCCATCATGGAAGAATTGCTAAGCTGTGAAGTTCACAGGTATAATTTTGCATCCTTTCTGTACCGTGCATAACCTTTTTAGCTTCATAAAATGGCATATGTTGTTATACATCTATATATCAAGTGACTAAATTTCTCCCCCCTGGCCACTTATCTAAGAAAATTACAAAATCTAGTCATGATTAATGACGAATTAGCTCGTATTGGCCCTCATAAATATCTATCCTTCCAAGTACATAGACTGTTCTTGTGTAAATTTTTAAAGCCCAACTATGGAACTTTCTTGGTAGATTGCCATCAATTTAGTACATAGTGACTATTAAACTGGTAGTTTATATTCCATTGATGCTGAATGTACTCTAGCTTACCCTCCAAGACCACCAAATACAGAGTTAAGCATCTCCTAAGTTTAAATATCACATAAGTAACATCCACATTATAATGTTTATATAGGTAATCACCGAATACAGAGTTGAAACCACAGAGACTGAAGTCTAGTCAATTGAACACTCTTGTCGGAAAAATATGTTGGTTGCTCTGTTGTACTTTATAAAGCAGTACGGAAAGTAAGTAACTATTACAAGTGTTCGAAAGGATAAATAAATGGTCAATCTTCAAAATTGCCGCAAGCTTGTTGTGTCTTGAATCTTGATAACCTTGCAAGGCCAATGTTAAGAACTGCCGCAAGCTTGTTGTGTCTTGAATCTTGATATCCTAAAATCAAGAAACAACTAAATCTGGATGGTTACAACGTTGTGTGTTGAGTCGAGTGATTGCCCCCTGTCCTTAAGACAAGATTGCCCGTATATATGCTTTTACGTTAGCGGGCAATAGTCTCCCAAGATAAAACAACACTTTAAACTCAACGCTACAAAGCCAATAGGTTGAGCCTGACGAAGAAAACAAATATGAATCGACTTGCTGAAGATATGGAAAAGGAAGGAAGAATTTCTGTTTACTCTTCTCTTTTGTCTCTGTGTATATTAGAGATGGCAGTGGATCCTGGACCCGGTCCGGATCCGGTGGATCCAGATCCGTTTTATAGGATATGGATCTTCAAAATTTGGACCCTACGGATCCGGATCGGACACAGATCCGTTTCAGACCGATCGAATCTGGATCTTGTATTTGAGATCCGTATCCGGTCCAGATTCGACCAGTGGATCCGTTTTTTATTAAATACATTCATAACCTAGAATATAATTTTATAAGTATTTTCTTAAAATTTCTAAGCACATCCTTGCAAGTTTAATTCTCAAAACAAGTTTAATTTATCCCCGCGTTAACTCAAAAACCAAAAAATAAAGAGGTAACTTCGATAATAAAATCAATGTTATATTAGTGAATGACTAACATCTCCATAGACAAGTAGTTAAAATTATATTTACTTCATTTGTGAAGATTCCAAGCACATGCAAGTTCTGCATTGTGGAAATACTAGTCAGCATTTTCCACAACTATTGTCATTGTCAAACATTTTCAATTAATAGCTCACAATCAAAATGAGACAACGAACAAAATATCTCATATGAACATTTCAAAATTGAAACACAATAAACTGTTAGCTAAGTAAAAATCATTTGTCAGTTCAAAAAAACATTCTTAGCAAAGCAATTTTTTTTACATGTGGATCCAGATCCGATCCGTGGACCCGGTGGATCTGGATCCGGATCTGAATTCAGGTATGAAAAACGAATCTGGATCTGGATCTAGTAGGATCCGGTCCAGATCCGATCCGGTCCAGATCCGATCCGTTGCTATCCCTAGTGTATATAGCGTGTCTCTCTTGTGTATATCTTGTGTATATGTGTGGGTTTGCTCACTGTTTTTCGTCATTGTTTGCACTGATTTTCGCCACTGTTTTGTGCTGATTTTCGCCACTGTTTTGTGCTATTTTCTATATCGTTTTTGAGCCAAAGGAGGCATCAATATATAGCATGGAGGAGGGACTCCTCAACTGCCACAAACATGGCTGAAATAGTCATTAGGAGGGTTGTTAATGGCCATTAGAGACGCTGAAAATGGCAGGTTTAATGCCATTAGTGAGGCTGATTTATGGTCTTGAAGGAGGTTGATGATGGTCATTGAAGAAGGTCTGTTTATGGAGTAGTTAACAGCCAAGTAATGGCTGATTAATGCTCCAAAAAACTTTGGGGTCCAAAAAGATAATATCAGAAAGTCCCCACAGCCCATGACCCGAGATCGGACGGGACGGGTGGGCGGCGGCGAGCGTATGGGCTTAGCCTTGAACCCAAGCACATCTAGGTCCTCCCTCATTTAAACACATGGGATACCCCATGGGGTCCCAAACCCTTTACTACATTAGAGACTTATATAGATAGCAATTCTTCATATTTCCACCGATGTGGTAGATTTGTCCCACACCATATTTCTATGCCTCAAACACCTTACTTCGTGGACCAATATCTCTTTCATTTTTCAACAAAATTTGACGATTCTTGGCCCTACGGTCATCTACTCACTTAGTAGATTATGCATGTGTAAAGAGACAAATCCTCCAACATGCGGAACACTAGTGTTTAATTCATCAAAGATGGGTGGACGCATCTCCCCGCCAAAGGCAAATTTCCAACAATCCCCTCTATGAAAGAGAGATTATGGCGCACACACAAGGTGCCTTCTTTCAGCAATCTTTCAGCGAAAAGATATTGCATCAGGAGAGGTAGCTTCCGCTTTGAACCTTTCATAGTTGAATACCATCGGACTTACTTACTGCACGGTGAACGTGATGTCTTGAACCGTCAGTGTTTAGTGTAAGCCAAGACAATAATACCAACACAATAACTCTCCTTATTCGTTTTCCTTTTTATGTTTTTGTCCGTTGTGGCCGTGGACACACTTGGATTCTTAAGTGCGTTCTTTTGAGGCGGCCATCCTTACACTTAAATAGGTGATCTCCTACAAGGTATCCTGCTATACCCCACTTCACAAGTCTTAGGAATCATTAAAAGTTTCCCCAACCTTAATCTCAACCGTTTGAGGGTCGTTTAAAGGTTTGGAAGCTTAACCTTTACCCACCATGCATGTAACACTTTAATGTCTATCGTGGGAACAACTTTGGATTCATGTTTCTGTACAGAAATCATCATCTGAAGTGCTTCTCGCTTCTATCGAAGCGGTCAACTGAACCTTTTACAGCTTAGTTTTCCCATTGAACCAAATTCTTGGGATCTCCAATCAATATGGTTGGGTTACCACCACAAAGGTTCGTATTGTTAGGGTTTTAAGCCCAATCCCCTAGACAGACAGAACACTTGATCTCCGGGTAGTTCCTTAGTTAGTAAACAAGGATGTGACATCCATGATGATCAACTGCCATACGGTCTTATGTCTCTGATAGATCCTGACAGATATGTACAGACGCCATCATCCGTGTCCTTCCTAAAGCCGACCGGCTAGCCACAGTGTATAATTGCTGAAGGCACGGGTTTCTCCTAATAAGGGACGTCCTCTAAGGAGTCATGAAGTTACTCAACTTCTTTCATGCTTTGTATTAAGCGATAAACTCCGATTCCATCATGAATCGGCCGATGCAAGTTTGCTTAGAGGTTTTTCTAAGACCCACCATACACATTTATTTGTGGCTTTAGTGTTCATCAGATCTGATATCTAATTTGCATCACTGTGTTCTCCCAGAACCGCTGGACATCCAGAATACTATTATCTGTAGATAAGCAAATAATTCAGCTATCGTCATATCCAACTTAACGCCTTCTATTGATCATGTATTAAAATCATCAGTGAACCTTAGTTCAACTGATCTGCTTTGTAGACCGATACCAGGTCGGTTGTAGTGTGTACAATACATTGAACTACACGTGACCTGAGCATATCGCTCCTTTTCTATGGGTGCACCATGATTCCAATCAGTTCTATGATTCATATCCATTGGTGGCTTCAACGAGACTGTCAACTATCGACCAGTCCGTTAGATGTCTTAGAAATCCAATTCCTAAGATGTCATCTGTGATACCCATATCTTTCATATCGAGACTTTATTTCAATATGACTTTTACTTTCAGACTGTTGGTTTTCCAACTGTTGGCTTTCTAACTTCAGAGTCAATGTTTCTGTGGTCAGATTCATTGTTTTTGTTTTATCTGAAACTTTCAGGACCAAAATGTAAACATTTCAGGGACCAAAATGAAAGTTTAGGAAGAAGCCCAACAGTTCAGGAAACCAACTCTGATCCTCTTCTTCCAACTCTCCGGTTGGAAAGGTTGTTTCAACATCCATAACACGCAAGACTGCAATGGCCCTGGATGTTAAGCTTCTCACATGGGAGCACATTTTACAACCCAAAGGTTCTTTTTCCGGAGGAAGACCAACCATTACACAAGTATGGTTCTATATGATGGAATTTCTTTCTCTCTTTAGCTTCTTTCCAAAGCAGCACTTTTGGAGATGACAATTCGTTGTTAATTGTCCATGGTTTGTTCTCAACCATATAAGCTAGAAGGCCTGGAACAAGTCTTTGTCCCCTCTTTGCTCCGTCTCGGTTCAACATCTAGAATCCTTGAGTTCTGCAGATCTGGATTATTAAGTTTCGGATAGCCAGCAACTTTCGAGTCCTGTAGATATGGAACGTCTAGTTCCAGACAGTCAGGCCCTCGCGGGTTCTTGTTAACCTTGAGCAATTACTTCTTTTTCCTTTTCAAGGAAAGTTATCTTCAAAGAATTCAACATTCTTTGACACCAAGAGGTGATAAGCACTACTGTTATTTGAAGATCCAGTGGATATGCAATCTACAGTCTTAGGTACGAAACCACCTCACATCACAACATTTGTATGTGAGATCCTTTCCATGTCTCACATGGAGGGTTACCCTTATCCTTATGCGTATTTCTGTTGAGAATCACGTTAGCGGTAAGGATCGTCTTGCCCCACATAATTTGGGCGTACGGCTTTGCGCTTGGCTAACACCGTTAGACTGAGGTGAGTAATGAGCAGTCGTTTAATAAACGATGCTTCACATTCTCCCCCTCTATCACTACGAATTTCTCAATCCGTAGGCTCAGTTGATTTTCAACTTCTGCTTTGTAGCGCTTATCCGCTTCAACAACTTCATCTTTGCTTTTCAACAAACAAAGGATACTATACGTTGTACCACCATCAATGAAGGTCACAAAGTACTTATCTCCCCCCTCTATTTTGTATAAACTTCAAATCACCCAAGTAGGTGTGATTAAGTTCTAGAGGAGCGGTGCTTCTTTCGCTATCCCTTTGACGTTATTTGGAAAGGTGATTTTGCCTCTTCTCATTCCTCACATTTATTTTGAGGGTTTATGTCGATAGAAGGCAACAATCTCAACATCGTTAGCTTTTGAATGACTTGTTATTTAATGTGTCTTAATCTATGATGGCATAGATGCACGGATTACAAATATATCATTCATTTGGCTACAAACATACTGTACCATTCTTAGTTATTACAGACCTGTTGGACTAGTCTCAGACCAGCTTGACCAACAGCGTCCCTTAAACCAAGTTTGGGACATGTATTACCTCATCTTAGAGTGATCCCATTCCCTAAAGTCCTATTGAGGACAACCTCTCCAACCCCTTCTACTTTAGAGGTGGCGTTGCTTCACATGAACAACCTCTTGCCCATGGTTAGGGCGTAACCGGATTATATGTGATCTAGATACTCTGGCCCACTCCAGTTGCTTTGGCAGACTGAGTGTCTAATTTCTCTTCTGCCTTTCTTTAGGCCTTCAGATCATTTAAGACCTTGAAACTCTGGCCCACCTTACTAGGTGTCCATTCCTTTTCCTATGAAATGAATTCTGGCCCCACTCTAGTCGCCCGGAGGCTTTATATGACTGAGTGTCCAATATCATCGTATCAAAGGAATTTTGGCCCACTCCAATCGCCGGAGGCTTTTTATGACTGAGTGTCCAGTATCATCCTATGAAGGATCTTCTGCCAAATAGTGTGATAGGCTCAACGTCTTAAGCTTTTAGACTTCTTCCGTTATGATTGGTGCCTAGAAAATTCTTGGCGCTTACTTAAGAGTGGTAACAGTTTTCGCACAGTTAGTGGATCTTTCTCCATTGTATGTGCGAACATACTTTACACACTTTTAATAATTACACTTAAAAGAACGGATCTTTTTAAGTCATTTACAAAGTCCAATCTTTAAACAAAAAAGAAGAGGAGATTAAACTTATGATTTTAAACCGTAAGGAATATAAATTATTTCGTAAAACATTTTCATATTCCTCCTTACTTTTAAGCCATTTTAATCAGAAATCATTTAATCTTATTCTTGACAAGGAAGAGAATAATTTATCCCTATTTCGGATTCTGGCCCACTTCAGTCACTTCATCGGACTGAGTGTCCATTTCCTCCTTACCTTAATTAGGATCCTTTGTCTAGGATAGATATAGGCCTTCTGCTGCAAGATAGAACCACATCTTCAGCCTTCTTCTCTTGTCCCAATTGACATCCTCAGCCTCTCGTGAGCGCTTGTTCCCACCACTCTCGGCAGCGGTGACACCATGAACATGTTGAACTTCAACAATATCATCATCACTCTCTTCAAGCAGAACACCACATCCATATCCAGCTTTGGTCACACAACTTTTGACCGACATCTTTCGAACACTAATACTCTTATAATACGATCTTGTCTTAAGTTGTTGGTTGCTCTGTTGTACTTTATAAAGCTGTACGGAAAGTAAGTAACTATTACAAGTGTTCGAAAGGATAAATAAATGGTCAATCTTCAAAACTGTTGCAAGCTTGTTGTGTCTTGAATCTTGATAACCTTGCAAGGCCAATGTTAAGAACTGTCGTAAGCTTGTTGTGTCTTGAATCTTGATATTCTGAAATCAAGAAACAACTAAATCTGGATGGTTACAATGTTGTGTGTTGAGTAGAGTGATTGCCACATGTCCTTAAGACAAGATTGCCCCGTATATATGCTTTTACGTTAGCGGGCAATAGTCTTCCAAGATAAAACAACACTTCAATCTCAACGCTACAAAGCCAATAGGTTGAGCCTGACGAAGAAAACAAATATGAATCGACTTGCTGAAGATATGAAAAAGGAAGGAAGAGTTTCTGTTTACTCTTCTCTTTTGTCTCTATGTATATAGTGTGTCTCTGTTGTGTATATCTTGTGTATATGTGTGGGTTTGCTCACTGTTTTTCGTCACTGTTTGCACTGATTTTCGCCACTATTTTGTGCTGATTTTCGCCACTGTTTTGTGCTATTTTCTATATCGTTTTTGAGCCAAAGGAGGCATCAATATATAGCATGGAGGAGGGACTCCTCAACTGCCACAAACATGGCTGAAATAGTCATTAGGAGCGTTGTTAATGGCCATTAGGGAGGCTAAAAATGACAGGTTTAATGCCATTAGTGAGGCTGATTTATGGTCTTGAAGGAGGTTGATGATGGTCATTGAAGAAGGGTTGTTTATGGTGTAGTTAACAGCCAAGTAATGGCTGATTAATGCTCCAAAAAACTTTGGGGTCCAAAAAGATAATATCAGAAAGTCCCCACAGCCCATGACCCGAGACCGGACGGGACGGGACGGGCGGGCGGCGGCGCGCGTATGGGCTTAGCCTTGAACCCAAGCACATCTAGGTCCTCCCTCCTTTAAACACACGGGATACCCCATGGGGTCCCAAACCCTTTACCACATTAGAGACTTATATAGAGAGCAATTCTTCCTATTCCCACCGATGTGGTAGATTTGTCGCACACCATATTTCCATGCCTCAAACACCTTACTTCGTGGACCAATATCTCTTTCATTTCTCAACGAAATTTGACGATTCTTGGCCCTATGGTCATCTACTCACTTAGTAGATTATGCATGTGTGAAGAGACAAAGCCTCCAACATGCGGAACACTAGTGTTTAATTCATCAAAGATGGGTGGACGCATCTCCCCGCCAAAGGTCAATTTCCAACAAAATATACTGTATATATAGGTCAAAAGTCACTATTTATACATATATATTAAATCTTGGACACCTTTAACGAAAATCCAGATTTCCCATTGCATGGGGGGGGGGGGGGGTAATTGGCGTGCCATCTTTGGTTTGTGTTGCCAATCCATTTTGTAATACCCAAAATTGATGTGTCTGGTAGAAAGTTTTTACTCATCCTTGGTTCACATACTAATCATACTGTCATTTACTAATGAGAATTTTCTAGTTGGATGAAAGCAGTTGTTTACTTGCTGATAGGGACTATATGTCATATCATTGTAATCATGATATAAAATGGAATTGACAATCCAACTACAACATTCTCACATAATTTTGTAGGAGATATTACTATTAACTATGCTGTGTCTTGTTGTGCATTAGCATGAGGCTTATGTACCATCCGGTTGAACCTAGGCGGAGCCATAATTTGAAATTTATGAGTTCACTGTTTTACTCCGTTTTAGTTACTGGTTCTAAAGTAATAAATTGTACATATTAAATAATTTTTTTAAGATGAATTCATGTTTGAATCAAAATTAGTGGATTCTGCCGAACTTGATTCCTATACTCTACCTTTAGTTGTATAATAGTTCTGGTAACTTTCTTGAAAGGGTTGTGCGAATTTGAGCTGGAGTTTAATCAGACTCCTTGTGTATATGTCGACTGAGAAATCAATTTGCATATGCTTAATTCATGTTGCATGTCTTAATGCATTTGGATTTCGTTTTGGTTTAGTTTTTTTTGGAAGAATTGATTGGTAAAATGTGATTTTAAAAACAATTTAGAATTGACATTTTTGTTTCTGCTGTGGCAAATATTCTTTGAGAACATTATGAGACCAAACACCTTAGCTTGTTTTGGACAACCACTCTATTCCGTATCTTCTAAATCATGTTCTATACAACATAATTTCTTTAGAAGATTTTGTGTTTATTTTATCCAAAATATCAAATAGAATAAAAAGAAATTATCGGTGAAACGCCATCGTTCCTTTTTTCAATCATTTATTTCAATATAGTTCTGCTCATTGATTTCTCTAATTTTCTTCTGCAGCCAAACATTAAAATAAGTGCACAAATTAGTTAGGACAACAAGCTAAAAGGGCAGGGGTGCACTAAGCTCCCGCTATGTGCGAGGTCCAGGGAAGGACCGGACCACAAGGGTCTATTGTACACAGTCTTACATCACATTTCTGCCCTGCCCTTTTAGTTGACACAACAAGCTATCTGCCTATAAATTCGTCTGTCCTTGGATTGTTGTTGGACCAGTAGTGTTAAATTTGGCCCATAATTATAACCTGCCCATTCTCCCTAGACTTGAACATTGGTGGGCTTTTTTGGGGCTTATCCCAACCCATCTAAAAGCTTGGGACAATCTGGGCTGTACATGTGGCGCAAATTGACCCTTGACAAAACTTATCCAGATATTAGAAAAAATATATTTTGTTTGGACTTTTCCATATAGTTATGATAAATTAAATCTAATTCTTTTATTGGTTTTATTTGGTAACTGAACAAATTATGAAAATACAAACAAACCATAAAAATGATTTTGAATAGGGCGGGTTGTACCCAGAGGCGGATCTAGACTTTTGGGGTTCAACCTTTTATATTTTTTTAGCATTGAATCATTATATTTCTAAAGTTATGGGTTCATATCGACTATTTATTACTATTTTAGTAAATTTCTACACATAAATTTATACACTGCGGTGAAAGTTTGGGGATCAATTGAACCCCTAGTTATAGTTCTCCATCCACCTCTGGCTGTACCACCTATATTTAAGCCTATATTGACCCTCTCATTTTGATCTAAGAAGTTGGGCAATCCACCCATTTGACACGGCTAGATATGACCAAGGGAGTTTGGACGGATCATATGCATATAATTAAAAAATCTTCAATGCAAAATATATACAACCAAACAAGCCTCGCTCATTTAATACAACAAACCAAACAATCGATAGAAATAATATTAGCATTATTTCCAGCATAATTAACTGCAACAACTCAATTAGAGTTTGCAGCTTAAAAAAGTTGAAATATTGCAGCTGATGAAGAGTAGCCCACGAAGCAAAAATAATTTCATGCACAGAATCATTAATTTTGATCACTTCAAAGTCTGCTAGGTAGTGCTAAGTTGGAATACTGATAATCGTATAATTAATTGATAGGCACTAAAAAGGGCTATGATTAAAGTATTGATCGTCACGATTACTGGTAAAAGAAAGCAATGATGACAGATTGACATTAATAAAGGCACAACTATGCTCGATGAAAAAAATTTGCACTGTTTGTACTTACTAAACCATTAAAATTTACAATATGGCTTTTCACATAAAATTTTATTAATGCTTCAAAGTATAACTACAAATCTATTTTAAGTGTCTGTTTGACCGTGAATAGTTTTCACTTATTTTTGGAATTTTATTCTGAAAAATTGTATAAATATAAAATTATTATATTTTTTAGGAGTTTCAAAAACTACTAAAAGATGTTTTCATAATTTTCACTCCAAATCACTCACAAAAATTTAAAAATAACTTAAATTTGCATTCATTTTCAAATACAACTTTAATTTTCAAATATTATTTTTAACTTAAAAACAACGCTACTATTTTTTTTCTTAAGTTTCATTGTTTTATGTCCAAACACCCACTAAATTATACCCTCTCTGTCTAAATTTATATGACACACTTTTATTTTTAGTCAGTTAAAAAAAATGACACATTTCTTTATTTGTCAATAATTTAACTTTAAACTTTATCTTTTACGCTCAACGAGATGATTTATAGCCACATAAATATCTTTGACTTATTTTAGACCATAAAATTCAAAGCTTTTTCTTATTTCTTAAACTTTATATTCAGTCAAACTATATCATATAAATTGAGACGGATGGAGTATAAATTTGATACAACAATGAGATGGGTAATATATGATTTTTCGATTAAACAACATCCTTAATAAGACTCTGTTGGGCCCATGGTTAGCACGCTTAGTCAGGAAAATGGGAGCCACAAGGGAAAAGGGCCTGAGCCCAAGCCAACGCACGTCAATGCAATACGGCAGGTGGAGTCAGCACGAAATGTATTATTCAACCATCACCTTTCAATCTATGTAGCTATGTTCCAAATTTTGTCTCGGTAGGACATGCATTTCTATTACTATGAAATTTATAAATGGAGTAGTTAAGGATAGAGTTACCGTTATCCTTTTATGCCACTGCATATGAAGTAGCAACATATAAGAAATAATTAGGAGTGCACTGATTTGAAGAGTCAATATCCTAAGTATAGGTCACCAGACACTACAATGCACCTGGCGTTGCAATAAACCCTACTCTAATGTGGGATTAGAGTTTAACATAGTTATAAAAAGGCCTATCTTTTTTCTTTTTTTTTTAAATTTGAAATAACCGGAATATTTTTTTTTAAAAGTGCACAACTTCTTCCCAAAATAATTTATTCAGAAAAGTTTTATCTTCTTTTCAACCAGTCCTCACAGTTTCCAACATCAAATCCCACGTTTCCATCACTCTAAAGATGGAAAACATCCATTATGCAACGTGGGCGGAGCTCTTCAAGATTCACTGCCGCTCCCACCGGGTCATTCATCACATAATTCCGCCGGAAAAAGGCAAGGAGAAGGTGCCAAAAACCTACGACGAAAGAGAATTATGGTTAACCCTTGATGCGACAGTTCTTCAGTGAATTTATGCCACTATTTCTAGCGGCTTGCTGCATACAATTATTGAGCCTGACTCCACGGCGATGGAGGCTTGGGATCGCTTACGCGACATATTCCAAGACAATAAAAATTCTCGGGCCGTTACTCTTGAACATGAATTCTCCATCACCGGCATGACAGACTTTCCCACCACTTCCGCATATTGTCAATGGCTCAAGGTGTTGTTGAACCAACTCAAGAACGTCGGCGCGCCGGTCACTAACAATTGACTTATTTTACAACCGGTGGCTGGCCTCACCGACGCGTATAATGGACTGGGTACGCTCATCCGCCAAAGCAATCCTCTTCCACCGTTTTTCCAAGCCCTCTCTATGCTCATTCTCAAAGACGCGGGTTTTGCCAAGAAGACGGCCATCTTGTCAAATTTTGCCTTGATTGTCGCTCTGTCCGATGAGAGTTCGTCACAATTTGAAAATTTGCCGCCAAATCGTGGCCAGAAGGGCCGAAACACCGATAATGGGAGCAAAAACCGCGGCGGCGACCGCGATGGTAGTAAAGGCGATGGTAACCGCCGCGGGGGAGGTGACGGCATGGGTAGCAGCCAGCAGCAACCGCCAGCCTAGTGGAAGCCGAGGGCACCTTGGGGCAATGGGCCGGCACTATGGGCCTGACAGTGGTATTGGGCCATGCCGCCCTGCCCCTATCCAGTCGTAATTGGGCCAGGCCCAGGTCACATCCAACAACCCAACAGGCCGGTCCAGCAGGCAGCAACCTAGGAATTTGTGGGCCACTGCCGAGCCAGTGACAGCAGGTCCACTCGACAGTGGCGACCCCGATAGATATCGAGGCCGCGATGCACATTCTTGGGCTTACTCCGCCCAATACAAATTGGTACATGGACATCGGTGCAACGTCTCATATGACGTCCTAACAAGGTAATCTCTTATCTTATTTTAATTTGAGCAATAATTATGGTATAATTGTCAAAAATGGTCATTCAATTCTAATTCGTGGTTATGGTACTACAAACTTGTCTCCCCCGAACCCACCGTTAATTTTGAAAAATGTTCTTCACGCACCTAAATTAATTAACAACTTGATTTCAGATAGAAATTTACCACTAATAATTGCGTTTCTGATGAATTTGATCCTTTTGGATTTTTCGTGAAGGATTTTCAGACGGGGATGCATCTAATGAGATGTGATAGTCGGGCGAGCTTTATCCAATCACCACAACCACACATCAAGCCAAATTACCATCCACTTATACACCTTTAGCTCCTTCTTTATAGTATGAACGTTTGGGTCATCCGGGAGCACATGATTTTGCTTTCCTTAAACAAAATAAATTTATTGAGTGTGCTAGACCTCGTAGTTCTCATGTTTGTCACTCTTGTTCTCTTGGAAAGCATGTTAAGTGGCCTTTTGTTACTTCGAAATCCACGTACTGTTATGCCTTTTGATATTATTCATAGTGATATTTGGACATCTTCCGTTTTGAGTTCTTTGGGCCACCGATATTATCTTCTATTGTTGGATGATCACTCTAATTTTTTGTGGGCGTTTCATTTGTCTAAAAAGTCACAAGTTTTCCACATTTCTATCCTTTAGAGCATACATCCGCACTCAATTTGAACAGGACATTAAAAATATTCAGTGTGATAATGGTAGAGAATTTGATGATGCGCCTTTTTGGAATTTTTGCAAAACTAATGGTTTGTCGTTTCGTTTCTCGTGTCCACATACATCATCTAAAAATGAAAAAACAGAAAGAAAAATTTGAATCATTAACAATATTGTTAGAACCATACTTGCCCATGCCTCTCTACCTCCATTTTTTTTGGCATCATGCGTTACAAATGGAAACCTATCTGTAAAATATACATCCGAACAAACAAGTAGCCTACCAATCCCCACTCAAAATTTTATACATAAGGGAGCCTTCATATTCTCATTTACGGGGTTTTGGGTGCTTATGATATCCTCTCTTTCCTTCTACTACCATTAATAAACTTCAACCCCGAACAACTCCATGTGTTTTTTTTGGATATCCGTCACATTATCTGGTTACAAATATTTTGACTAATCCTCTAATAAAATCATCGTAAGTCGTCACGTAATTTTTTATGAAACAAATTTCCCTTTTGCCAAATTATATTGTTATGTGCCTCCTACCTATGAATTTCTTGATGATGGCATACCCCCGTATTTAATCTATAAATTAGTCTCCCAAATATGCCCAATATTTCCTGGTGTCTCGGTCCAATCACCGAGCCCAGCAGCTGTTGGCTGAACTAAGTCTCTCGCTGGCAGCCCACTGTCGCGAGGCCCAGTGGTTGGTAGTCTGTTGGGTCTCGGCCCACCATCCGGCTCGAGCAGCCCACTGCCCGCAATCCCACTGCTCGGCAGTCCAGTCACTGCCAGCCCATTGTCGGGCAGTCCATCATTCCCGCCTGGCCCAACTTCAATTTCGGCCCAACGGCCTGTCACTCGTAGTCAACATGAGATTTTTAAGCCAAATAAAAAATACGGTCTTTACACCCATATTTCCAAGTCACCGTTGCCTCATAATTTTGTATCTGCCCTTAATGACCCGAATTGGAAAATGGCTATGGTGATGAATTTAATACTCTTATTAATAATAAGATGTGGGATTTGGTGCTCCATCCCCCTGATGTTAATATTATTCGGTCTATGTAGATTCTTAGTCATAAAAAAATATAATGGGTCATTTGAGAGGCACAAAACCCTTCTTATAGGTGATGGAAAGACTCAACGGATTGGTGTGGATTGTGGTGAGATTTTTAGTCCGGTCGTCAAACCGGCAACTATCATGATGATCCTCAGTCTGGCTCTTTCGAAGGCATGGCTGCTTCATCGGCTTGATGTAAAAAATGTCTTCCTGCATGGAGACCTCAATGAAACAGTCTATATGTATCATCCCATAGAGTACAGATACCCTACATATCCTAATCATGTGTGCCTGCTGAATAAATCATTATATGGGCTCAAACAAGCTCCTAGGGCCTGGTATAAGAGGTTTGCAGATTACGTTTCACATATTGGGTTTTCTAACAGCAAGTCTGATCATTCTCTATTCATCTACCGTCAGGGTAATGATATTGCTTACATTCTTTTATATGTGGATGCTATTATCTTAACTGCCTCATCTGATGCTCTTCGCAAGTCTATCATGTCACTGCTTGGCTCTGAGTTTGCATGAAAGATCTAGGACCACAGAGTTACTTCTTGGGGATAGATGTGACATGTCATGCAGGTGGTTTATTTTTATTCCAAAAGAAGTATGCATCAAAGATTGTTGAACGAGCTGACATGTCATCGTGTAGGTCGTCTGCTACTCCAATTGACTCTAAACCGAAGTTGAGTACTTCCTCCAGAAAGCCATATACCGATCTATCACATTACCGCAGCCTTGCAGGGGCCCTGCAATATCTCACCTTCACGAGGCTCAACATCTCTTATATTGTACAACAGGTTTGTCTATTCATGCATAACCCGATGGAGGATCACATGCATGCTCTCAAACGTATTGTGTGTTATATTCAGGGTACTGTCGATCATGGCTTGCATTTATATATGTCTTCGACAACCACTCTTGTTTTATATGCAGATGCCGATTTTAGGGTGGTTGTCCGGATGCCAGACGCTCCATGTCTGGTTATTGTGTATTTTTTAGTGATAATTTGGTCTCTTGGTCCTCAAAACGTTAAGCAACCTTGTCCAGATCCAGTGCCGAAGAAGAATACCGAGGAGTTGTCAATGTGGTGTCTGAATGTTATTGGCTACGAAACCTTCTTTTAGAGCTCCATTGTCCGGTTCTGAGGCGACATTGGTTTATTGTAATAATGTTAGTGCTATTTATCTCTCAGGGAATCCGGTTCACTACTAACGCACTAAACATATTGAGATGGATATTCACTTTGTTCGCGAAAAGGTTGCTCGTGGACAAGAACGTGTCTTACATGTCCCATCACATTATCATATTGCTTACATCTTTACAAAAGGTCTTCCGCTAGTTTTGTTTGAAGACTTTCGAGACAGTCTCAGCATACGCCGACCTCCCGCTTTGATTGCGGGGGTGTAATAGAATTAGATTTATTTTAATTGTACATCTTCTATATTAGGTAGAATTAGATTTCTCTTATAATTAGGATTAATTTGTTACCTAGTTTGTAGCAAGGTAAATATTTTTGTACAATTATATATAGTGTAAATCATTAATGAAATAAGGAAGAAAAAATATTCTTACAAATAACAATAACAATAATGATGATGCTAATAATAATAATAACAATAATAATAGTAATTACATAAATAGTGTTTTAGCTTTCTCATATTGAACTTATATTAAATTTTGAAAAATCCCACTAAAATATTAATTTCTCAAGTTTTTCCTTCTTTCAACAACAACAAAAAAAAAAAAAGATTGAGAAAAGCATACTAGGTAGTGACGCATAATGAGCTAATTACTAGTGCTAATTATTGCTTGAAAATATTTGCAAAAATTTGAAAGACCAAACACATCGTAGAATATATAATACAGTTATATTAAACAATAGTGTATGGTAATACTCCTAATATCTCACCTTCACAAGGCTCGACATCTCTTATGCTGTACAACAGATTTGGCTATTCATGCATAACCCGATGGAGGATCACATGCATGCTCTCAAACGCATTGTGTGTTATATTCAGGATCTTTTCGATCATGGCTTGCATTTATATCCGTCTTCGACAACCACTCTTGTTTCGTATGCAGATGCCGATTGGAGTGTGATAAATAGCACCGATATACACAGTATATACACTACCCTGTGTATACCATGTATATCACATATAACACGAGCAATATAACGAAATATTGAGACCGTGTATAGCATGGTAATATGGGTAGTATATTCTTGTATTTACTTAGCATTGTACACTTACCATAATTGTAGAATTCTTGTACAAATAGAATAGGTTTTTGGGAGTAGAATAGGAATAGGATTTTCCATATTATGGAAATTATAAATTGTATATATACTCATTCATTAATGAAAATAATCAAGGGATTATTTCTTTCATGGTATCAGAAGTCTAGGTCTCACATACCTCCTTCTCCAAAAGCTTCCGCTTTTCTCGGCCGATTCAAACTTCCGAGTCGGTTTCTACCTCCTCTCTTCCTAAATTTTCTTCCAAATCCCTCAATAACCCTTTGGTCTTTCGTTAGGTCGATGTCAAAGGGCATGTTTCATCCTACCCTTACTGTTTCTAACATCAAGAACAACATCTCTATTGTTCTTGAGATGGAAAACCTCCAATATGAGACGTGGGTAAAATTGTTTAAAATTCAAGCTATCTCACATCAAGTCCTCCATCACATAATTCCTCCCGCTATCCCTCCTCATGTGGAGGATCCTCAGTTATGGATCACTCTTGAAGCTACCGTCCTTTAGTAGATTTACTCTATTATTTCTACCGACCTTTTACAGACGATCATTGAACCAGACACTACGGCTATGGCTACCTAGAATCGATTGCGTGATATATTCCAAGATAACCAACATTCTCGCGTTGTCAGCCTTGATCAGGAATTTTCCCAAGTCGGCATGGACGATTTCCCGAATGCTTCAGCTTATTGTAAATAGCTCAAGGAATTGGCGGACCAACTCCGTAACATTGGAGCGCCTGTTACCAATAATCATCTTGTTATATAAATGGTTCCAGGCCTCTCTGAGGCCTATAATGGCATAGGGACTCTCCTCCGTCAAAGTAATCCACTCCACCTTTTTATCAAGCCCGTTCGATGCTCACGTTAAAAGAAGCTGGTTTGGCCAAAAAGGCAGCTACCGGTGCTAGTCCCGTGGTCATGATGACTTCATTCGATAATTCTCAAGGTTTTGTTGATAATTTGGGCCAAAACCGTACTCACAATGGAGGCAAGAAAAATTGGAAAAATAATGGCAAAAATAGCGGTGGAAATCGTGGTGGTTCCGGCGGTGGTGGGGGAGGCCAAAACTGTAGCAGTGGGCCGCATGACAACTGATCCCAGCCATGGGCCCCCTGGCAGTGGGGCTAGGCCAGTGGCTAGTGGCCCAACAACCTTTATTTTCCAGCTTCTCCATTCCCTGGACAGTGGGCCGCCTAGTAGCCATTCAGGCCCAATTATTCACACCAGTCCAGTGGTACCGAAACAGTGCTGGGCCTGGACAGCAAGGTGGCCTGCTTGGGCCTCGACCCCCACAGGCTTTCCATGCTACCGGCCCCAATCCGATTCCGACACCTATCGATATTGAAGCTGTCATGCATACACTTGGATTAAATCTTCCAGACGCGAATTGGTACATGGACACGGGTGCCACTTCTCACATGACGTCCGACCAAGGTACTCTCTCATCTGATTCCAATTTGAGCAAAAATAGTGACATAATTGTTGGTGATGGCAATTCAATTCCAATTCGTGGTTACAGTCATATAACTTTGTCTCCCCCTATCCACCTCTTTCCTTGAACAATGCCCTCCATGCCCCTAGCTTAATTAAAAATTTGGTGTATGTCCATAAATTCACCACTGATAATTGGGTTTCGGTTAATTTTGATCATTTTGGGTTTTATATGAAGGATTTCAAGACGGGAATACCTCTCATGAGATGTGATAATAGGGGAGATCTTTATCCTATCACGCCCACATCAAGTCTCTCGAGTCAAGCCTTGCCATAATAGGGGAGATCTTTATCCTATCTTTCCTGCCCTTTAGGAAAATATGTTAGATTTTCATTTGTAGCCTCTACTTCTCGTACTTTAATGTCATTTGATATTATTCATAGCGATTTATGGACATCTCCAGTTTTATGTTCTGTGGGCCATCATTATTATGTTCTATTTTTGGATGATTATTCTAATTTTTTATGGACCTTTCCGTTAGCGAAAAAATCTCAAGTTTTTTCCACATTCTTAAATTTTCGAGCATTCATCCGTACCCAATTCGAACGAGAAATAATAAATATTTAATGTGATAATGACAAAGAATATGATAATGGGTTGTTTCGGAGATTATGTAAAACTAATGGCATAGTTTTTCGTTTCTCTTGTCCTTATACGTCCTCACAAAATGGGAAAGCCGAACGAAAAATGCGTACCATTAATAATATTGTACGAACTTTAATAGTCCATGCTTCTGTACCCCTTCCTTTTAGCATCATGCTCTACAAATGACTACCTATCTTCTTAACATACTTCCTAACAAAGGGTTGGCATATGCGTCTCCTCTTAAAGTCCTCTATAATAAAGATCCTTCGTATTCACATCTTAGGGTCTTTGGCTATTTATGCTATCCGCTTTTTCCGTCAACTACTATTAACAAACCTCAAGCCTGTTCTACCGCTTGTGTGTTTTTAGGTTATCCATCTAATCATCGTGGTTACAAATGTTTTGATTTATCATCTAATAAAATCATCATTACTCGCTATGTTATTTTTTATGAAACCCAATTTCCGTTTTCTAAAGTGAGTAGTCTTGTTCCTAGTTCGTATCATTTTTTAGATGACGAGGTCACCATGTATATTATCCACCATTTATCGGACTTGTCCTGCACCCAAAATCCACCAGCGGGCCCACTGCCTGCTGGACCTCCAGTACCGTCGAATCTGCACAGTTTTCCCCTCACGGGTCCAGGAACTGGGCCGCATATCCATCCCAGTTCTGCCCCTGCTACTATTTTAGGTCACGGTACCGATTCCAATGTTGGGCCAGCAGGCCCACTGCCTGCTGGCCAGTCCGTCATCCATCCAAAGTTTTCCCAAAATCCACCCAATTCTCCCCCGAGTCACAGACCGATCACTCGTAGTCAATGGGGTATTTTAAACCAAAGAGACATTTTAATCTAAATTTTAATGTTCTTAAATCCTCCTATCCCGTAACCCAGTGTCTGCGTTAAATTATCCGAATTGGAAATTAGCCATAAACGATGAATATAATGCTCTTATTGAAAATAAGATGTGGGAGTTGGTGCCCCGTCCTTCTGGTGTTAATATTATTTGGTCTATGTGGATTTTTACTCATAAAGATAGTTCTGATAGTTCTTTTGAAAGGCATAAGGCTCGTCTTGTATGTGATGGTAAGACTCATCAGGTTGGTATAGATTGTGGTGAGATATTTAGTCTAGTGGTCAAACTGGCTACCATTCGCACTGTTCTTAGTCTGGCTCTGTCAAAAGCATGGCCAATTCATCAGTTGGATGTGAAGAATGATTTCTTACATGGTGATCTTAAGGAAACCGTTTACATGCATCAGCCCTTGGGATTTCGAGACCCCAGATATCCTCATCATGTCTGTTTATTGAAGAAGTCCTTGTATGGACTCAAGCAGGCCCCACGAGCTTGGTATAAGAGATTTGCAGACAATGTTTCGTCTATTGGGTTTTCTCACAACAGGTCTGATAAATCATTATTCATTTATCGTCATGGTACTTTCCTTATTTATATTCTATTATATATGGATGATATTATCTCGACTGCCTCTTCTGATGCTTTTCACAAGTCTATCATGACAATGCTCAGTTTTGAGTTTGTTATGAAAGACTTGAAGCACTTGAGTTACTTATTGGGGATTGCTGTCACTCGTCATGCAGGTGGGTTATTCTTATCACAAAGGATGTCTGCCGCTGAGATCATTGAGCGAGTTGGTATGCCCTCGTGTAAGTCTACTTCCACTACGGTTGATACTAAACCCAAGCTGGGTGCTGCGGTTGGCTAATCTTACAAGGAACCCACCCTCTATCGCAGTCTTGCTGGAGCACTTTAGTAACTTACTTTCATGAAACCGGATATTATGTATATAATAAAGCAGGTGTGTTTGTTTATGCATGATCCTAGGGTTGAGCACATGAATGTGCTCAAACGCATTATACGATACCTCCAGGGTACACTTGACTATGGCTTGCATAAATATCCGTCGTCGACCTTTATGCTTGTCTCGTATACAGATGCTGATTGGGAGGTTGTCCAGACACCAGACGCTCCACGTCTTGTTATTGTATGTTTGTAGGTAATAACTTGGTCTCATGGTCTGCCAAGCGACAGTCTACATTATCACGCTCTAGTGCAGAGGCCGAGTATCGAGGGGTAGCCAATGTGGTATCTGAATCATATTGGTTACAAAATCTTCTATTAGAACTTCATTGTCCCATTCAGAAAGCTACATTGGTTTATTGTGATAATATTAGTGCAGTCTATTTTTCTGGTAATCCGGTTCAACACCAGTGCACTAAACATATCGAGATGGATATCCACTTTGTTCGCGAAAGGTAGCTCGTGGACAAGTACGCATCTGCAATGTCCCTTCCAGGTATCAAATTGCAGACATTTTTACTAAGGGTCTTCCCTCGGTTCTATTTGACGATTTTAGAGACAATCTTAGCGCATAACGACCGCCCGCTATGACTGCGGGGGTGTGATAAATAGCATCGATATACACGTGATATATATGGTATATACATTACCCTGTGTATACCGTATATATTACGGATAACACGAGCAATATAAGGAAATACCGAGACCGTGTATATCACGGTAATATGGGTAGTATATTATTGTATTTACTTAACGTTGTACACTTACCATAATTGTAGAATTCTTGTACAAATAGAACAGGGTTTTGGGAGTAGAATAAGAATAGGAATTTCCATATTATGAAAATTGTAAATTGTATATATACTCATTCATTAATGAAAATAATCAAGGGATTATTTCTTTTAGGGTGGTTGTCTGGATGCCAGACACTCCACGTCTAGTTATTGTGTATTTCTTAGTGATAATTTGGTCTCTTGGTCCTCAAAACGTTAAGCAACCTTGTCCAGATCCAGTGCCGAAAAAGAATACCGAGGAGTTGTCAATGTGGTGTCTGAATCTTATTGGCTACGGAACCTTTTTTTAGAGCTCCATTGTCCAGTTCCGAGGCGACATTGGTTTATTGTGATAATGTTAGTGCTATTTATCTCTCAGGGAATCCGGTTCACCACCAACGCACTAAACATATTGAGATGGATATTCACTTTGTTCGCGAAAAGGTTGCTCGTGGACAAGTACGTGTCTTACATGTCCCATCACATTATCAGATTGCTTACATCTTTACAAAAGGTCTTTCGCTGGTTTTGTTTGAAGACTTTCGAGACAATCTCAGCATATGCCGACCTCCCGCTTTGATTGCTGGGGTGTAATAGAATTAGATTTATTTAAAATTGTACATCTTCTATATTAGGTAGAATTAGATTTCTCTTATAATTAGGATTAATTTTTTACCTAATTTGTAGCAAGGTAAAATTTTTTGTACAATTATATATAGTGTAAATCATTAATGAAATAAGGAAGAAAGAATATTTCTTACAAATAACAATAACAATAACAATAACAATAACAATAACAATAACAATAACAATAACAATAACAATAACAATAACAATAACAATAACAATAACAATAACAATAACAATAACAATAACAATAACAATAACAATAACAATAACAATAACAATAACAATAACAATAACAATAACAATAATGATGATAATAATAATAATAATAATAATAATAGTAATTACATAAATAGTGTTTTTGCTTTCTCATATTGAACTTATATTAAATTTTGAAAAATCCCACTAAAATATTAATTTCTCAAGTTTTTCCTTCTTTCAACAACAACAACAAAAAAAAGATTGAGAAAAGCATACTAGGTAGTGACGCATAATGAGCTAATTACTAGTACTAATTATTGCTTGAAAATATTTGCAAAATTTTGAAAGACCAAACACACAGAAGAATATATCATACACTTATATTAAATAATAGTGTATGATAATACTACTAATATATTTCAATTACCATCATGAACTATTGATTTTTCGTATTCAATTTGAGCATTTTACATTTATTATCTTCAATCATTTTAATTAAGCTCCTTGACGAGGATAACAATGGGAAAATTTGCAGAAAATAATTTAGAGCAAACTATTGTGTTAAGTATACATAATATACACACAATATACATGTGTATATTATGTATACACACAGTATATCTGAGACGTGATATTACTGCCCATCCGTGGGCAATTCCTATTCCATGTACAATTATGTAATTAATGTTGTAGTCTAATTAGTATTGTACACTTACCATACTTGTATAGTTAATCTCCAAATAGAATAAGGTTTTAGGAGTAGAATAGGAATATGATTCTCCTATTATGAAAATATGTAAATTGTATATATACTCTTTCAAGTAATGAAAATAATCAAGGGATTATTTCTTTCATGGTATCGGAAGTCTAGGTCTTAAAATCCTCTCCAAAATTTCTTGCACTTTTCCGTCCTAAGTCTCAAAAACCGAGTCCTTCTTCTCGGGTTTTGTGCCGACGATTCATCTTTCTCCCAATTTTTTCTTCCAAATCCCCCAATCACATATTGTTCTATCAATATGTCTACATCACGGAACACGTTTCATCCCGCTCTTACAGTTTCTAACACCAAGAATAACATTCCTCTTGTTCTTGAAATAAAAAACGTCCAATATGCGACGTGGGCTGAACTGTTAAAAATTTACGCACGGTCACATCAAGTCATCCATCACATAATCTTCGCGGCTCCTGAGGATACGGAGGTGCCAATACGCGAGGATGATCCTAAGTTGTGGACGACTCTTGATGCCACCGTCCTTCAATGGATATATTCCACAATTTCTACCGACCTTTTGCAAACGATTATTGAACCTGACGCTACGGCGCAGACAACTTGGGATAGACTACGTGATATATTCCAAGATAATCAAAATTCTAGAGCTGTTACACTTGAGCAAGATTTCTCCTACGTCAATATGGAAGATTTCCCTAACGTTTTGGCTTATTGCAAGAGATTAAAGGAATTGGCCGACCAACTTCGCAACGTTGGCACGCTGGTTTAGAATGATCGTTTAGTCCTCCAAATGGTTTCAGGCCTCTCCGAGGCCTATAGTGGTGTTGGCACGCTTCTTCGTCAAAGCAATCCACTTTCACAATTTTATCAAGCTCGTTCTATGCTTACACTCGAAGAAGTGGCCATGTTTAAAAAGGCGGCTACCGGTACTAGTCATGTGGTTATGATGACCGACTCCACAATTCATCCTACCGGTCCCAACAACTCGGGTCAAAACCGAAACTAAGGTGGCGGAAAAAAGAGATGAAACAAGAAAAATAATAGCAAGAATCATAGTGGCAATAATGGCGGCAGCCAGAACAGTGGTGGTGGCGGTGGTGCCTCTAGGGCAGTCAGCAACAACAACAGTTTTGGGCCCCGCAGTAAGCCCCTATGCAGTGGCAGTGGTCCCATAGTTTGGGCTAAACAGTGGCAGCCCAGTGATGCAACCTCATTGGCAGTGGGCCGACCAACGGTAGTAGAGGCCCAACATGCAGTGGCCCAGTTTCGGTACTCTCTCTGGGCCGAGGCAGCAAGCACGAGTACTTGGGCCTCGGCCCCCACAAGACTATCACGCAGTGGCCCTACGTCTACCAACATCGAAGCCGCAATGCACACACTTGGATTAAATCCTCCGGACCAAAATGGGTATATGGACACCGGTGCCACTACCCACATGACATCCGATTCATGTACGCTCTTGTCTTATTCCAATTTGAGCAACCCTCATGGCATCATTGTTGATAATGGTAATTCTATTACAATTTGTGGTTATGGTCATAAAAATTTGTCTCCTCCCCATCCATTCATTATCTTGAAAAATACCCTACATGCCCCCAAATTGATTATAAACTTAGTGTTTGTCCGTAAATTCATCACTGACAATTCTGTTTCTATTGAATTTGATCCATTTGGTTTCTCTGTGAAGGATTTCAATACGGGGAGTCCTCTCATGATGTGTGATAGTAGGGGAGATCTTTATCCTATCACGTCAAGTTCCGGTCTATCGAGTCAAGTCTTGCCGTCAGCATTTGCAGCCCTTGCTTCTTCCTTGTGGCATGCTCGTCTTGGTCATCCGGGGTTGTCTATTTTGTCGTCCTTAGTTAACAATAATTTTATTTCATGTAAGGGTACGCGTAGTACTCCGAATTGTCATTCTTGTTCTTTAGAAAAAAATGTTAGGTTGCCGTTTGTAGACTCCACTTCTCATACTTTAAAGTCATTTGATATTATTCATAGCGACTTATGGACATCTCCTGTTCTTAGTTCTGTAGGTCATCGATATTATGTTCTTTTTTTTTATGATTATTCTAATTTTTATGGACTTTTCCGATAATGAAAAAATCTCAAGTTTTTTTCATCTTCTTAAAATTTAGAGCTTTCATTAGAACTCAATTCGAAAGAGAAATAAAAAATATTCAATGTGATAATGACAGAGAATATGACAACGGGGTATTTCGGGAATTTTGTGCCACTAATGGGATCAATTTTCATTTTTCTTGCCCTCATACGTCTTTACAAAATGGGAAAGCTGAACGCAAAATTCGTACCATTAATAACATTGTCCGCACTTTATTGATTCATGCTTCCGCACCCCCGTCTTTTTAGCATCATGCTCTACAAATGACTACATATCTCCTAAACGTTCTTCCTTCAAAAGGTTTGACATATTCCTCCCTCCTTCATATTTTATATAATAAGATTCATTCGTATTCACATCTTAGGGTCTTTGGGTGCTTATGTTATCCGTTATTTCCATCCACCACAATTAACAAATTTCAGGCCCGGTCTACTCCGTGTATATTTTTGGGGGTTCCATCTAATTATCGTGGTTACAAATATTTTGATTTATCCTCTAATTAAATCATCATTAATCGGCATGTCATTTTTGATGAATCTCAGTTTCCATTTTCTAAGATTAGTAATCCCGTGCCCAATTCGTATAATTTTTTGGATGATGGTATATCTCTGTATATTATTCACCATTTTCGGACATATCTCGTACCCCAAATCCTCCAGCGGGCTCACTGCCCGCTGGTCCCACTGGTCCGTCACATCCCACTCTGCCCAGTTGTTTCACTGGGCCAGTTTCAGCAATTGGGCAAGTCCAGCCCAATACTGGAACTGATCTAGTTCCTGCATTCGCCACTGTTTCTGCTTCCCGAATTGGGCCAGCAGGCCCACTGCCTGTTGGCTATTCCGTACCGAGTCCAAAAAATTCCCAAATTCCGCCCACGTCTTCCCCGAGTCATAGACCAGTCACTCGTAGTCAACGGGGTATTTTTAAATCTAAAATGAATTTTAATTTACATTCGAATGCCCTTAAATCGCCCTTACCCCGTAATCCTGTGTCTGCATTAAATGACCATAATTAAAAAATTGCTATCACCGATGAATATAATGCTCTTATTGATAATAAGACGTGGGAGTTGGTGCCCCATCCATATGGTATTAATATTATTAGGTCAATGTGGAATTTTGCTCATAAGAAAAAATCAGATGGTTCATTTGCACGGCATAAGGCGCGACTTGTGGGTAATGGTAAGACTCAACAGGTTGGGGTGGATTGTGGTGAGACGTTTAGTCCGGTGGTCAAACCGTCTACCATTCGCACTGTACTCAGCTTGGCTCTTTCGAAAGCATGGCCTATTCATTAGTTAGATGTGAAGAATGATTTCCTACATGGTGATCTCAAGGAAACAATCTATATGGTGATCTCAAAATAATATCATCCAAATATCCTCATCATGTTTGTTTATTGAAGAAGTCCTTATATGGGCTGAAGCAGTCTCCACAGGCCTGGTATAACAGGTTTGTCGACTATGTTTCGACTATTGGGTTCACCCACAACAAATCGAATAATTCCTTGTTCATATATCATTGTGGTTCGTCCTTGGCTTATATACTATTATATGTGGATGATATTATTTTGACTGCCTCTTCCGATGCCTTACGCCAATCTATCATGACAATGCTCAGCTCTGAGTTTGCTATGAAAGACTTGGGGTCCTTGAGTTATTTTTTAGGAATTGTTGTCACTCGTCATATAGGTGGATTGTTCCTATCATAGAGGAAGTATGCAACCGAGATCATTGAGAGAGCTGAGATGTCATCCTGTAAGTTCACTTCTACTAAGGTTGATACGAAACCCAAATTGGGTGTTGCGGCCGGCGCACCATACGAGTATCCGACCCGCTATCGCAGTCTTGCAGGGGCCCTTCAGTATCTTACATTCACGAGACCGAATATTACGTATACCGTACAACATGTGTGTTTGTTTATGCACGATCCCAGGGTTGAGCACATGAATGCACTCAAACACATCATTAGGTATATTCAGGGTACGCTTGACTATGGCTTGCATTTATATCCTTCATCGACGTCCACGCTTGTCTCATATACAGATGCTGATTGGGGCGGCTGTCAGGACACCAGACGGTCTACGTCTGGCTATTGTATGTTTCTTGGCAACAACTTAGTCTCCTGGTCTGCGAAACGTCAGTCGACTTTGTCCCGATCCAGTGCCGAGGCCGAGTATCGAGGGGTAGCTAATGTGGTCTCGGAATTATGTTGGTTACATAATTTTCTGTTAGAGCTTCATTGCCCTATTCAGAAAGCAACCTTGGTTTATTGCAATAATATTAGTGCCATCTACTTGTCTGGTAATCCGGTTCAGCACCAACACACTAAACATATCGAGATGGACATTCACTTTGTTTGAGAAAAGGTTGCTCGTGGTCAAGTGCGCGTCTGCCATGTCCCGTCCAGGTATCAAATTGCCGACATCTTTACAAAGGGTCTTCCCTCGGTCCGTTTTGAAGATTTTAGGGACAATTTCAGAGTTCGAAGATCGCCCGCTATGACTGCGGGGGTGTATTAAGTATACATAATATACACACAATATACATGTGTATATTATGTATACACACGGTATATCCGAGACGTGATATTACTACCCATCCGTGGGCAGTTCCTATTCCATGTACAATTACGTAATTAATGTTGTAGTCTAATTAGTATTGTACACTTACCATACTTGTATAGTTAATCTCCAAATAGAATAAGGTTTTAGGAGTAGAATAGGAATATGATTCTCCTATTATGAAAATATGTAAATTGTATATATACTCTTTCAAGTAATGAAAATAATCAAGGGATTATTTCTTTCATATTGAAATACTTCCTTTTTCAATTTATGTGACACTATTTTTTAATGTAATTTCTTAAAAAAATAATTTAATTTAAATAATTTAAGTTAATTTAATTTTATTTATAATATGATAATTTGTTCTTACATAAATATTTAATATTTAATATTTATTACAGATTATAATTTTAGAATTTGCTTTTTTATAGAAAAAGAATTCATATCTAATCAAATAATGTCAACGTAAATTAAAATATACTAGTACGTATAAAATTGTAGAGTTTGGGAAAAGGAAAAAAATGGAAATGATTAAATAGAGGCATGTCAAGTAAAAAAAAAAATAGTAAGACAAATGATCACTAGTAAATAAATGTAAATAATGATCAGAACTAAGAAAGTTTGCAGGTAGTCATGCAAAAGAATTGTAGAAATTAAAGAGCCAGCTATATAAACTAATAAAAGTCATGATCATATTAAAGTTTAAAAGTAAACCCCTTACCTCCCCACCCCCACGTCCTAAAAAGAAAAGGGAATTGGAATGATGAGGTTGAGGTAATGATGGCAAGTGGGGTAACAGAAAAACAAAGAGGAAATAATAAGTAATGTGATACAAGTAGAAAGGAATGGAATATTTAGGATTTGGTGACATGCAAAGGAGGCAATGCCTGCCTTATTTTATCCATGTAGCACTAGCACTATTTAGAATTTTACTATTCGAAATTTAGTTTCTCATAGAAATAATTTGATATATTTTTATTTGATGTAGAATCTGATATCAACGTGATTGAGAGTTATACATCGTTAGAGGGTTTAAAATATCAACTTTGAATAACATCTAGTGTTTAGATGAAACTCGGTGAAGTACAGAGTCCGAGATGACAACCGGAACAAGTACAAAATAAAAGATCTTTCCAATCATTCCGCCTTAATAATTTTTACATATTAATAAGAATTTTAATTTAATAACAAAGTTTAAATTAAAGTTATTGAATTTGACCTAGCGTAACCAATTAAGAACTAGGTCCGCTACCAGTTATAAATTACACTAAATCTAATTAAAAACCACGATTAAACTAAATATTAGAATTGTACTGTCTTCGCTTTGTTCGAAAATTTCTTATGCATGTGTGCTTTGAAGAGCTAAAAGCGTGCCTGCCCTGCTTTCTCACTTCTCATGGATGACAGAGATAAAGACTAGAAGAAATTAAAAACTTAGTTGACCAATTTTAGAATAACATCAATTGGATTTAAAATTCTTACCATGCCAGATAACAAAATAGTGAAAATTTCACCCAAAAGAGTGCCTATATAAAATTGGTGGAAAATTATGTTTCCTCCATTTTATTTTATGTGTCTAAATTTAATTTCACACGAAATTAAGTGAATATTTAGAATTCTTGGTGTAGATTGGAAATGTGTGTAAGGTACCAAGTGCCTTTTCAACCGTATAGTCTTAAACATGTCATATGAAATATTGAAATTAAGTTTTTTAATTAAATTTCAAACATGTAGAATTCTTTTGAGAAAGGCAAAACAAAGTAAGTTACATAAATTGAAATAGAGGGAGTAGAAAATCAGAATTTAAATTTTAGTAGGGAAAAGATATAAGAATTATTTTAATTTACATTAAGTTTGAGTAAAAAAATATCCGATGTTTGTGTTCGTGGGAGATAATATACAGACTCACGTAACTCACTGAGATAATGAAGATGAAATTGATTTGGACACAAGGGCGGAGCTAGAGACCAAGTCGAATCTAATAATTTTGATCTAAATTTTATATTTATTTAATAAATTTATTTAATATATATAAATTTTATAATTTAAAAGAATTAAAATTCTTAACACATAATTTTTAAATCATGATTCTATCTCTGTTTGGACACTACCGTCGTATAAAATGGTTGCATATATATTTTAAATAAAAAAAGTGCGAAAATATCGTTTTTCCTGGACTGACTGCCCCACTGACATGCAAAGGGAACATTTTTATATGATTCAAAATGTAAATGGGAGCGTCCACATTGTTGCAACAGAGAGAAAAGTATATTTTATTATATCTTTTTAATGGACGTGAGAATTCAATGCAGCGCAGAACAAAGTGCAATACAAAAAGTGGAGGGGAAGTTATGGAAAGTTGGTTTCCTTTTTCTTTAACTTTGGAATGATTAAATCATTCTTGATACTCTAATAGAATTTCATATAAGGTCCACTATCCACTGTACACTATCCACTGTCTAATGTGCCCATACATGACAAAACTATCCTACCAAAGCTTAGTAATAAAAGGCTATTGTTCTTCTCTTTTATTTAGTTCTCCAGGCTCTTCCTTTCCTCAACTTATATATAAGAAAATTCCTATTTGAGTATGTCCAAAAAAACAAAACAAGGTGGACATATCGCTAGCTTTTTAGCAAAGAGTAGTCTCTTTCACAAGATAATGAAAAGAAACTGTTAATATTGAATTTTATGTTAGTGATATTTGACCCAACATATCTTCTGAAGTCCTGATTTGAATGCATAAAAATGTTGGGACAAATGTCATAACATTCGGACCAACATCTTCGAAAAACAGGTTTTCCTTACTTCACGGTAAGCAGAAATATTTTACTGTGAGGTAAAAATGACTTAGACGTGACAAATTGAAGCTGTGTAAAACATGGGAGAAAGAGTCAAAGCTTGGGGAAGAAGTCGAGCAAGGAACAAGTCAAAGTTGTTGAGAATTTTTCTATTTAATCATCTACCACAAGCTGCCCATCTTTTCCTCAACCTCCACAACCGATCGATTAGACTTTCAATGGAACTCTCTACTTTAAATAGAGAGGACACAACCGTGAATCGATCAACCAGAATTAGATTGCAAAAATACCAAGAGAGCTCTCGGGATTTCAACTCAGAAATCTGGATCACCTTCCATTCAATAGAAAATTCTTTCAATTCAACGAAAGAGATTCTCATATTCCCACAATTGTTGTAGATGCGAGATATAGAAATTTGCCTTTCGTAGTTGTGGAAGAAGTGTTGCCTGAGTGTGTCGACAACATTCTGTCCAACATTACAATTGTTGTTTAGATTTTAGATTAGTTTTGTATGGAGCGATTGTAATGAGAGGTTGTCTATGTCTACGTAGTTAGATTTTCAGGTAGAAGTCATATGTGACTTCAACTTTTAATTCCTTTCCATTTTATATTGTATATCTGTAAAGAAATGAATTTGTAATTTTATATATAATATATATACAATACATCTGGTTATTGACCATCATAAGTTATATAATATATATATATATAACTTATAAAAAATTTAAACCTTTGTGTTCTTTAAATTCCGCTGCATTTACTCTTTAAAGTTTTTGTTTTACTAAAGTGTTGTTACCAGTGTCAGACGACATAACTACTGACATTCAGAAATAGAATTGACATTCGATTTATTTCATCTCTTATTTTTACTTTCAGTAGCTTTTGACACCCTTAAAGTGGTATCAGAGCCGACACTTAACACAATAAGTGTATGATCCTGTTGTCATAAGCTATGGATCTGACAAATTCGACTATTGGTAGACTTCCTATTTTAGATGGATCAAATTATGTCTATTGGAAGATTCGCCTACGTTCTCATATCAAATAAATTGATAATCGTGCATGGAGATTTATAACCAATGAGTATGTTGTTCCAATATTGCCACCGGATGAGGAAGGTGACATTATTGCTAAACCTAAATCTGAATGGACTACAAAATAAATCAATAGTGTTAGCTTTAACGAAAAGACCTTAAATGCAATTTTTGGATGGGCTAATCTCTACATGTTCAAACTCATTCAAAACTTCCCACGGCTAAGGACGCGTGAGATACTTTACAAATTCATTATGAAGGCAACTCAAGTGTTCGTCGAGCAAAGCTACGCATACTCATGAGTAAATATGAACGTTTAAGGATGGAAGAAGCGGATGATATTAAATCTTATTTTGAAAGTTGATTGACATCTCAAATGAATGTCAAGTGCTTGGTGAATCATTAACCAACACTCAACTTGTTGAAAAGGCTCTCCGTTCTCTTCCTGAAAAGTTCAATTTAAAGATTTGTGCTTTTGAAGAAGCTCACAATCTTGCCACATGGACCTTCATACCTTGATGAGCATACTCAAAACTTATGAGATGAACATTGAGAATAAAAAGGAATTGTATAAAAGCAAGAATGTGGCACTTCAAGTTCAATCCTCAGAGAGTCAAGTCAAAGAAGAGGATGAGAATATTGAAGAAATTAGCGAAGGTGCAAATGTTGTCATACTCACTCGAAAATACAATTCGATGGTGAGGAAGTTCAATAATGAGATAAATCAATCTAAATCTAAAGAGCACCAAAACCAATTCTTCAATCAAAAGCCCACTAGATTTCTTCCAAATGTACAAAAAGGAAATCAACTAAGAAGAACCAACTCATATCATACCAAATTTGATCCCAAACAACTTGAGTCCATGCAATGTCATGCATGCTCAGATTGGGGTCATTATGCTAATGAATGTGCAAACACTCTTAGAAAATTTGGTAAGAACCTATGAGTTTCTCTTAGTGATGATGAAGAAGAAGATGAAAGAGATCGTGAAATTGAAACACAAGCAATGCTGGCCACTGTTAACGAACAATCTCTATCGGATAATGAAAATATCGTATATAATATTGTCTCAGATGTCACGACATTTGCTCCAACATCAGCAATGACATCAACATCCTCAGCGATATCCGAAAGGTATGAATTCTTTAACTATTATGATATTAATTTCTTTAGTGGTTATATTTCTGTTAGTGAGGCTGATTGTATGGATCAAGTTGAATGCAAAGATGATATGATTAATGAATTACAAAGTATTTGTAAATTCTTAATCATAGAATCCAAGCAACTTGACATAAAGGTAAAATCTTTAACTCGTGAGAATATAAATTTGAAAGGCACAATAACCCGACTAGAGGTTGCACTTACCAAAAAGGTTACTGAATTTGGTAAGATTCGTGCAAAACTGGATTTGGCCGAAGTAACCTTCCACAAGCTCAACACAGAGACTTCGAAATTGAACGAGATACTCAACTTTAGTAAACCTTCACATGCAGGTATTGAGTACGAAAACTCTCTTAAAACCATATGTTATAATCTCTTTGATAAAAATGAGAAAATACGCTTTGTATAAGAAAAAAGGATAAAGTAAATAATAGGTTCTCATATATGTCAAACAATATGAAGTTTGTATGCCATCACTGTAACTCCTCTAGACACTTAAAATCATATTGTTTTAAACTTCAAAATTCTGCGAGCAGATTGTTTCCTAAATTGTTCTTTAACATTTCGAATAACAATCGGAGCAACATTTCTGAGCCAAAAGGTAAAAAATGTTTTAAGAGAGTTTGGGTTCCTAAAATGAATTTAACTTGTAATGTCTATATAACTGCATTAAGAACTAACATTTCAGGTTCTTGGTACATTGATAGTGGATGTTCTCGCCACATGACATGTACAAAAGGATTTCTAAGGAATTATGAGTCATTCAATGGAGGAAATGTGACTTATGGAGGTGGCAGTAAAAGCAAAAATAATTGGAAAAAACATCTTGGATGTTTTTGGTTTTCTAACCTTAAGGAATGTCTTACACGTTGAGGTTTTAATGGCTAATTTGATTAGTATCAGTCAACTGTGTGATGACGACCTTGAGGTAAAATTTAATAAGAATGCTTGTAAAGTTACGAATGAAGCTAATATATGTGTCATGACAGGTACAAGAACATGTGATAATTGCTATCTTATTGTAAGATAAGAAACATGTAATAGTGCTAAGATCGATGATACAACACTATGGCATTATAAGTTGGGGCATGTCAACTACCGCAATTTAGAAAAATTGGTCTCATATGAAGCTATTAGAGGCATACCCAAACTTAGTCATAAAGGTAAAACTGTATGTGAAGACTGTTTAAAAGGTAGGCAAACCCGTGTCTCTCATAATGCTGTCCAACATGACGGACAACATTCAGGAAAAATCTATTGAAAATAACATTGTCGATACAATGGAAAGTTCACAGATTGCAAAAGAATCGGATGTTGCCACAAATGTTGTCGCACCTGAAGCAACATCCAATACAGTAATTGAGACCACAGATGAGGAGACAAGTGCTGAATTATTAGACCAAGTTCGAAGGGACCCCTCATCAAGGATTAGGAAGAATCATCCAACATGCCAAGTGATAGGGAGAATTTTTGAAAGAATTAAAACAAGAGGGAAAGAACTACTCAACTACAAAGATATGGTAAGGTATGTGTATATGTCTACCATATACCAAGATGTTAGTCTTTCTTGTTTTATATAAAAAATATTTTAGAAGAACTATAAGATAATTTTGGATTCAAGCAATGCAAGAAGAACTCGAACAATTCTCTCGAAATGAAGTCTGGAACTTAGTTCCACGTCCAAACAATACAAATGTATTTGGAACTAAGTGGATTTTTAAAAATAAATCAGATGAACCGGGAACAATAGTCAGAAATAAAGCTCGTCTAGTTGCACAAGGCTATACTCGGGTTGAAGGAATCGATTATGACGAAACCTTCGCACCTGTGGCTAGAATTGAGTCAATTAGACTCTTACTTGCTATTGCTTGTTGTCTGAAAATTACTTTACACCAAATGGATGTGAAAGGTGCATTCTTAAATGGGTATCTAGATAAAGAAGTCTATGTTGAACAACCAAAAGGTTTTGAAGATCCTTACCATCCGCACTATGTCTACAAGCTCAAAAAGGCTTTGTATGGATTGAAAAAAGCTCCTCGTGCATGGTATGGTCGTTTAACTAACTTTCTTCTTGAATTTGGTTTTAACCATGGCGAAGCTGATCGTTCTTTATTATTAAACAGCACGGTGTAGATATTATAATTGCTCAAATCTACGTAGATGACATAGTTTTTGGGTCGACCTCACAGTCGTACCTAAATTCATTTGTTGAAGCTATGTCATCAACATTTGAAATGAGCATGATTGGGGAACTAACTTTTTTCTTAGGCTTGCAGCTAAAGCAAAGTGATGATGGAATTTTCATCTCACATAGTAAATATGCCAAGAATCTAGTTAAGAGATTTGGTTTGGAGAACGCTAAACAAATGAAGACGCCAATGGGTTCGTCACAGAAGGTATGTAAGGATAATGTTGGTGAAAATGTCGACCCAACATTAAATCGATCTATGATAGGTAGCCTTCTTTACCTTACTGCTAGTCGCCCAGATATTATGTTTAGTGTTTGTGTTTGTGCCCATTTTCAAGCATGTCCCAAAATATCCCACTTAAATGCCGTGAAACGTATTATTCGATATGTTGCTGGCACATGTGAGTTGAAAATTTGGTATTCCAAAGACACTAATCCTAACTTAATAGGATTCAGTGACTCGGATTGGGCCGGAGATGTGGATGATAGAAAAAGTACAAGTGAATGATGTTTTTATCTTGACAATAATCTTGTTTCATGGTATAGTCGTAAACAAAATTGTGTCTCACTTTCAACTGTTGAATCTGAATATATAGTAGTTGGAAGTTGTTGCTCTCAATTGATATGGCTAAGACACATGTTAGATGACTATGAATTGATTAGCAACATTTTGATTTTGTATTGTGATAATTTGAGTGCTATAAATATTTCCAGAAATCCAGTTTAGCACTCACGTACAAAACATATTGATATTAGACATCACCTTTTAAGAGATTTAGTTGAAAAACAGCTAGTTAAAATTGAACATGTTGACACTATACGATTAGCTCATAGTTTTACAAAAGCTTTGGATCATGAGAGATTTTTTAGAAATAAGGAGGACACGATTCATGGTGTACCCCCTCCACCATCACAAGTATAAATAGAGACTTTCATTTTTATTATAAGAACATCTTGAAATACACAAGAAAATAAACACTTTGCTCTACATTTCTCTCAGTTCATAGTTTTTTACTTAGCTTTCAAAGCTTTCAGGCATAAACAAGTTCTTAGCCCCAAGACTGGAAACTCATATTGCCTTCGGTATACATGCTATTTTACTTAAGTTTCATTTTCATTTCCTTTAGCTTAACTTGTTAATTCTCGTTTTCATTTTGTTGATTCGATCATCTTGATCCACATGTTCATAACCATGTTTACAAATTCAACCATATCGTTTTACCGGTAAACACATCACTAATAAACTAGCTAGTAAGAGTTGCCTGACTCTGATATATCCTTTAATATCAGTGTAGCTCAAGTTGATTGTTTTTTAAAACTAAACCATAGTAAGAAAAAAAAAAGTCCAAATCAAAGGAAGGGAAAAAGTTAAATGTGGCATAATTTCGAGGTTCCCACACTTGTGCATGTTCGTATATGAACTCCAGGAGTCCCAAGTGTTGGTGGATGACAAAGCTGGAAATGTAATATTTGAAGATTCTCACATACATAAATATAGCAACCACATTCACTACGTCAAGATCATTGCAGAAGCTCATGATGAATGAGGTTCTACGTGTGAAAGCAATGCAACTCATCAAAGACAACCTATATATTCACTTATAATTTAGTTTCACTTTATGTTGAGTCTGAATTTTTTTTTGAAGCAAATAAAGAGCTTTTACAAAGTTTTCTTTCTTTAGTTTTATGTTATTTTTTTTCTATAGTCTTGAATATTAAACTTTAAATTGTTAATTGTCGACTAATACAAATGTGTTTGATTAATTTCCTCCGTCTCAATTCATTTGACAAGTTTTATTTCTCGATATTCAAACTATTTAACTCTTCACCAATATTGTAAAAATAGTTTTCTGCATTATATGACATTAAAAGAATTGCAACTTATACTACTTTTTATCTAGTTTTTAAGTATTTCAATTTCATTTTAAAATATTGAGTAAATCTAATCCAATTTATCTTCAAAAGGTTAGTCAACTTGATTTTTAAAAATTAAAAAGTGTCATATAAATTGAGACGGAAGGAGTAAATACAAATACGTGAAACTGAATTTTACAGTAACCCCCTCCCCTCGCCCCTTAGAAACTAGAAGACTTGTGATATTGTCCACCTTTTTTCGACACTAATGTGTGTGCATTTATTTTTCTTTTAACAACCAAATTACCAAAAGCTACAAGACTTTCCTAGCATGTTTTGTTGTTTGAGGCACTGAGCTTGTTCGTGCAGCTTTCTTTTTCCAATTAGGAAAGTGAACAATATATTCAAAGGAAAAATAAGAAGAAAGAAGAAGCAATGATATTGCAGAAGAACAAATATACAGCAATTCACATATTAACATATAGCATGCTAACATTTTATCAGCAAGTCGGGTCAGCCTATATATGATGTAAAGCTGCAAATTCCATGGAACTGATCTGTTGTCTCTGCTTTTGTTTGTAAGTGGTAGTCTCTCCTTTTTACTTGGTGTATAGTAGTTTGTACGCACACGAAGTTTAAAAAAATAATAAAGGTTTTTGGACATTATAATCGTATATTAAAGATGAGAGTAGTACTAAAATATCTTTTAAGTTGTGATTTTAAACTTATCATATGAGATATTAGGATTAAGAAGTTACTACATATAAAATAGAGAAAATGATAAAAAAAAAATGCTCTTAAACTATTAAAAATAAAACAAAAATGCCCTTCGTTTGATTTTTGGCCCAAAAATACTCCTAAACTATTAAAAAAAAAAAATGCCCTTGCCGTTAGTAAACTAACCCATTATGCCCCTTTCAATTAAAGGACCTCCAAACCTAATGTATCCCCTTTTAAAACTTTTTTTACTTAGCTGGACTCCGCCTTGAGAAAAAAGGCTAGCTACTTATTTCTTATATATTGTGTTTTTTCCATTGCAAAGATGTACTTTTTTTTATTCAAAATTTATTTTCTCTAA
Organism: Anisodus tanguticus; assembly: GCA_034509755.1. Classification (NCBI taxonomy): domain Eukaryota; kingdom Viridiplantae; phylum Streptophyta; class Magnoliopsida; order Solanales; family Solanaceae; genus Anisodus; species Anisodus tanguticus. Next base: position 19,090,599 of record CM067561.1, on the reverse strand, counting down.
AGAAGTCGGCGCATATATATGTTGACCCACTTGTTATTCCTAAAAAAGAGGATAAAGTTTTATAAAAAGGAAAAAAAACGTAAGTTGGCAAGAATATAAAAATATTTACATATTATTAACAGGTAAATGCAGTAAACATTTTGTAGCAATTTAATTAAGAGTTCTTTAGTAAAGCAACTTCATATGTATAAGGAAACCTCCAGATATTCCTACTTTTCTGCTAATATCTTCCAAACAGTTATAGTGAAATCTCTTTGTAATGAGAGCGTTTGTCCGAAAATTCCATGGTTGCTATAGTGAGGTGATGTTATGTATGTATACTATCATTTGATATTTAGATCTCATTTAGCTGTTATAAACAAAAGTACGCAAACAATTATTTTTCTATACTTTTTATGTTACATATAAACAAAAACAATAATTTTTTAATTTTAAATCTCAATTGATTTTCATATCTCCTTATTTAAAATTGAAAAGACAAATAAATTACTAATAAATCAATAACTAGTTGAACCATACCAATAAATAAATAAAATCTAAGGAATATATAAATTTAAAATTAATTAATAATTTAAATATTTCAAGTTTGACGTAAGAATTCTACAATTGTAGATTGTTTCGTAAATTCCAGTCTCTTAATGATAACATAACACTTGAATTGACGAAGAGTTTTTTCCAAACTTTAAGTAAAATGTAATTCAATAGCTTTCCTTGAATGCTATCCAAGAGCTTAACAATTAACTCTTCTATCTCACCTCAAGTAACAGTTGACTCTTAACATTAGCTTTTTATTTTTATACATAATACTATATTTCTTACAAAGTATTATCACACAATATTTGAGTATGACTGTTATAGAGAGGTAATTTTATAAAGAGTGTGCCGCTAAAATGAATGTCACTGCTGTTATAGGTAGAATGCTGTTATAGAGAAGTAAATTCTAACATAAAAAATCAGTTCCGGAGAAAATCAGGCAGTTATAGTAAAATGTTGTTATAACGAATGACAATTATAGAGATGTTTGATTGTATATCTAATTTTGATACCATAACTTCTTCATCCTTGTTAAATGCAGATAAAACGTATATACAAAGCATTAGTATATATTTTAAAAAAACAAAATTTGATCTTATTTGTGTTGTATAAATGTATGATGAGTAATCTTTCAAGCATATGCACGATTGTATTTTAAAAAAATATACAAAATATCAAACATACACATGGGTATAATACTTTTGATTATTAATAAATACCATACAGGTAATATTACAAAATTAAATTTATATAAAAAATAAACTTATTTATATATATGACGAATATGTGAATTCTTCTGTAACTACATTTTACATCTTCTATACATTTTATTATACCTTATATAATAAATTTTATATACCTCGTATAATTTTATTAAACCTTATATAATAAATTTATATACCTCGTATAATTTTATTAAACCTTATATATATATGGAATATGTGAATTCTTATGTAACTGCTTTTTACATCTTATATACATTTTATTATACCTTGTATAGTAAATTTTATATACCTCGTATAATTTTATTAAACCTTACACACACACACACACACACACACACACACACACACACACACACACACACATATATATATATATATATATAATGTGAATTCTTCTGTAACTGATTTTTACATCTTATATACATTTTATTATACCTTGTATAATAAATTTTATATGCCTCATATAATTTTATTACATTTTATTAAACCTTGTATATATTTTATATACCACGTATAATGCTATTATACCTTGTATGATAAATTTTATACCTCGTATAATTTTGTGTGCTGCAAATGATATTTATATATACAATTATACCTCATATTGTAATTGTCTTTCAGAATGTTATTTTAAATGTATTTGCTGAATATTTTTTATTAATTTTTTTTTTTTAATAATTTTTTTAACATAGGTCAGTCAATCTATTATTTTAACATTACCCTTGCTCAAATACTTGAAAACTCTCAACAGCTAATACGGAAAAATGAAAAATGAATAAGAAGCTGTAGTAACTGATATTATTAAAACCCTAAGTTAGGGAATAAATAATATAATTGAGATGGGTTAACCCTTAAATAAAGGAGATAAACGATAAAAAAATAATAAGTAGATATTGTTAAATCCCTAATTTAGGGAAATTCTTTTTCGTATAATATTTTTCTAAATATGTCATAAAGGTATAAAGTCTGTTATTTTTGAAGAACTTTAAAAGTTATGCTATTTATGTTTCTAATTCTAAAAGTTTGACTTATGATGTAATTTTCTCTATAAAATTCGAATTTAGATCTCAATAGAGAAAAAAAATAAGTTGATTTCCTTCGTCCATCTATTTTTGTTTTTAAAGAAACAGTTATTCGATATTTATATTAGTGAAAGATAAATAATGAAATAGTTGATGATAGGTAGCCAATATTCTCCAGACTTAGAGATCTGTAAAGGGTATATGTGGCATAATTTAGAAACGATAAAGGTATTTTGACCTATTTCTAATAGTTTAGGGCATTGTTGGACTAAAAGGTCAAATGGAGGATATATTTTAGAGAAAAAGGCTAATATATTCATATATTTTATTTTATTAGCTAATTTTATCGTCCGTTAGTGATTGTGGATAAATATACCTTTATTTTTTAAAAAGTTTCCATCTATACCCCTATTTTGGATGAAAACCTCAAATTAGGCTAAAATTACCCGATTTAGTTAAAAATACTCATTTCCTTCATTGACCAGCCCTAACCTATATATTATCATAGATCCCACCCAAATACACCCAAAATCAGTATCACAGCTGCAGTAAACGCATGCCTCAATTCCAAAACCCAAACTAAATTGAGTCAAAATGAAAAAAACTGATGGAAGAACTGTGAGAAAAGATTCATGGCAGCGAAAATTTGCATTTTGAAACTTCGTTTTAGATCCACCAATGAACCTCAATCTGTTGAACTTTATCTTCATGTCTTTTCAATGAAGATGTTAAATTGTCCATTTTCATTTGTTGCTTCACGGCCTCTTCAAGTAACTTAATTTGAATTGACTCTTTCTAGTATTTACCACAACAACATACCCATTGTGGACACTTGCTTATTTATTTTCTAATTTTGTTTAAGAAATTTGGTATTCAAAATTCACTAACTCAACTAATTCTAATTCGGTAGGTCCATAAGGAGGGTAAAGTAATTTCTACCCAAAAAAAATTCATTTTAAATAAAAATATCTAATTAAGAGGGAAGAAACCTAAACTATCCCACTACACGTTGAGAGTTCGAAAATATGTCCACTAGAATAAGTTACTTGAATTGCATGACTGCTCATTGAACTTCTCTAATCTACCAGAAGTGTCTTTTCACATTGGATTGTTTGTCCTTTTTTTTTTTTTTTTTAACCCAGGTCTCGAGACGACTTGTGTCTCCATATCGGTAGTACCTGCACAAGTACTGGTACTAGACTCCTGGGATGATGGGACCGGTCCTTCAGCACCCCACCACCAGGTAAATCGTGGGATGTGCACCCCGTGGTCAGTGTCTGTTTGCGTCCAACGGATCAATGCTACAAGGTTGACCCCCTCTTTCGGCTTGGCGGGGAACGAACCCACACTGCAACATGCCCGCGCGACTTTTAGCGCCCAGGCTTTACCACAAGGTATATGCCCCGAAGGACGATATTCATTGAGGGGATTCGAACCTGCGACCCTAGGGTACATGCAAGAACCTTTCACCAACAAGCTGGAGCTCTTTAGATAAAACTGTGGTAGGGTAAACTTTTTAAAGTGACTGGTCCCACTGCATTACGGCCCCATACCCCAGAAAACCCCACCTCCGACCTGGCCCTACGGATTAGTATACACCGCTTGGCCCTACGCGTATGGAGGGATTGTTTATCCTTCTTGGTACTGCCCTGAAATTGCATCTAATTAAAATTTCTAACTTTTGCAGCTTGCCAAGAAGAGTTCCAACAGTGTATGATATACTAGAGCACCGTATTTGGGTGTAGAGGGTGTATTTGAGTGGATCTGTTTAGCCTGATTTGGAGTTTTCATCCAAAATAAGGATACCGGTGGAAACTTTGTAACCAGTAGGAGTATATTTATCCATAATCATCGAGGTAAAGTTAGCTATTTAAACAAAGTAAAGGGATATATTTGATCCCTTTTTCTTTAAGAATATTTTAAACTATTTTCTGTATAAAATAGTAATATTTTAAATAGATTAAAAAAGAAACTGAAATACTTGAATTGAAATTTAGAAAGTATTACTCCTTATTTAGCTAGTGAGGAATAGTGGTAATATATGGTGAGTTGTGACTTATGAGTAGATTAAATTAAAAAGTCCACTTGTGTCATTCGTTTCAATCACATGCATGGACTGACATTACTACTCATTATACCACATGCACATGCACATGCAAATCAATGTTCCATGTCTTCACCCCCCTCCTCCCCCGCCTCCCTCCATGAGTGAGGGTGCAAAGTACATACTCCTTGACGCAAAGAAAAAAGTGAAGAAAATACCCCACCCGTCCTAATTTATGTAAAATACCTTACGAATTTTGAGTTTCAAATCAATATTCTTTTGACCGTTATTTTTTATATATATACTTTACCTATTTGGAATTGTTAATTATTGTGGCATATTGTATTTTTTACGTAATTTTTAAATATGTAAATTTTATTTAAAACACTTAAATATTTCAAATATAAATTCACAGTCAAAATTAAAACAAAATATTTACACTCAAAGTCTGATCAGTATCATATAAATTGGGACGAAAAAAGTATCCCTTTTGTTTCAATTTGTTTGACATAGTTACTTGTAAACGTGTAGGGATGAATATTATACTCTATATTTACACGTTTATATTACTATTTGGACAGTTAAATGATATTTTTATCAATAATTTTATTAAATTCCTATTGAATTGTTAACTATATATTACGACTTATAATATATTTTATGTCTGAATATACAAAAATTATTTTAATAAAAATATAAAATTTGTCCCTAAATTTACACCAACCATTAATCTGCTTGATCCTCGTTTCCCAAATCAAATAAAACAAATTGAAACGGAGGAGTACGAGAATTAAGAGTTGGAATTCGGATCGCACTTCCAGTATAGAACAAATAAGTCATGATGATGCTATGATGACGTTCCATCCTTTTAATTTGATGGAGTGCAACTTTTGAATGTATACATAATTTGCTTTCAAGTCAAGTCTCATTTCAACTATCTCAATCGGGGACACACCGCAACAAAAACATACTCACTGAAATCTCACAACGTGAGGTTTGGGGAGGGTAAAGTGTACGTAGATCTTACTATTAACGTATACCAATAGGTTTAGAATCCCAATTCAATCTCACCTCCAAAATTAGAATATATCTCATATATTTTGTATATATTTAGTGATATAGAATTAGGGTAAGTAGATGATTCATTATTGTACTAGGGTTCTACACATTGTACACTATATATATTTTTATTAATGAGAAAGTCTTCCCAAGGGAGATTAATACTCTTCTACATGGTATCAGAGCCAAAACCCTACTCTATATATACCCCTCAGCACCGATCATATTGTTAGCCTACACGGATGCTGATTGGGCAGGCTGTCCGGACACACGACGCTTCACCTCAGGCTATTGCGTGTTTTAGGGGATAATCTCATTTCATGGTCTGCCAAGAGGCAAGCCACATTATCCCGTTCGAGTGCAGAAGCAGAGTATAGAGGAGTTACAAATGTTGTTGCTGAGATCTGTTTGCTCTGAAACCTTCTTTTGGAGCTTCAATGTCCCTTGCGTAAGGCGTATGTCGTCTATTGTGATAACATATCCGCTTTTTATTTATCTTATAATTTGGTTCAACATCAGCGGACCAAGCATATTGAGATGAATATACACTTTGTTCGTGAGAAGGTTGCTCTCGGTCATGTTAAGGTGTTGCTGCCTTCCTCATATCAATACGCGGATATCTTCACAAAGGATCTTCCTCGACAATTGTTCCTCGACTTCAGATCCATTCTCAGCGTCCGGCCTCCTCCCGCTTAGACTGAAGGGGAGTATTAATGTGTACCAATAGGTTTAGAATCCCACCTCCATAATTAGAATATATCCCATATATTTTGTATATATTTAGTGATATAGAATTATGGTAAGTAGAAGATTCATTATTGTACTAGGGTTCTACACATTGTACACTATATATTGTATTAATGAGAAAGCCTCCCCAAAAGAGATTAATACTATTCTATACTTACCTCTATTTTGGTAGGTAGAATGGTTGTTTTCGATAGATCTCAGCTCAAGACAAAGCACAAGTACAAGCAAAGTAAGACAAACAAAACGAATAAGTCATGATAGCGCATTCTGAAAAATAAGCAATAACTAATGCATGTAAATAAGACAAACAAAGTACACTAAAGAACACATAGCAGCATAAATCAAACGACATGGGACTATAAAGTAATACTGCGCCTACTAGTATGATAGGCTAAGCAGTCCTACAATAATAACACTATAACTACCAGTTTTTAAGCGTAGGTAGAACTACGCTGGACTACCTACTACCCTCCTATCCTAATCCGTGTCCTCCATAACCTCCTATGTAAGGTCATGTCCTCAGTGAGTTGCACATGCGCCATATCCCGTCTAATCATCTCTCCCTACTACTTCTTCGGTCTACCTCTACCCCTCTTGAACCCGTCCATAGCCAACCTCTCACACCTCCGCACTGAGACACTTGTGTCTCTCCTCTGCACGTGTCCGCAGCGGGGACACACCACGGACTACAAATTTGCTAAAGAAAATAGTAAAGCCAATATCCCTTGATCTCATGCAAAGTAAAACATAAACAATATGTTCCATAATGGAATCCTTTATATATATATATATATATATATATATATATATATAATAATAATAATTCAGTATTCAAGGATCGTAAGAGGGAAGAAAATAAAAGGCTTACTTGCACCTGTTTATTAGAATAGGTGGCACGAGAAAACAACTAAGAGGCTGATGCCCTTGCACCAATCTAGGCTCGTCCATTCAAACAAGCGCGACATCAAGGCGATTCCGATCATGCACCTAGAGCGCTGTCACGATCCAAATTCATAGGCTGTGCTATGGAATCCAACAAATCATTACCCGCCAGGTTAACCATCAAGTAGGCGTGTGGCCATGTAATTTAGAGTTGAAATTTGAAGTTTTAATTTGAAATTAGTATCTTTTATGATATATGAATAAAATTTCAACTTCAATTAGAAATTTTGATTTCAAATTTCAAATTCTACTAAAAGGAAGAATTTCAATTCCAAGTTTCCGATTTAAATTTAAAAAAAAATTAAAATTTGACCCATAATTTTAAATTTTATCAAAAAAATGATTAATGCCGGACGTGTAGAGACAGTCACATGGGAGGATTATATTAAAAAATAGCTAGTTACTACGGTTGTTGATTTAATGGACCAGTGAATCTTCATAAAACTATGCGCATTTGAAAGTTTGTAATATAATGTAATCGCGAGCATTTATTCAAGCTCGAATATCATAAACTTATTTGTTTTGGCAATACATTGTAAATATTATCATACCAACAAATAAAATTCAATACACCTAAGAGAACATCCAAAGTCTTGACCACCTTCTAGAAAGGGTGCCAAGTACTAGTAGACCTCTAAAAGTCCTCTAATTACAAACAACTTGTTGTATAAGGTATCTATTTTGTCCTACCTCTTGGATAAAATTTCTTGTTATAATGTCTCATCAAGTCATGACATATAAGTACATTATGTACCAAAGAACTCCCATGTACAAAAGTTATTTGTGTTTGATACACTTGTTTCAACCTACCACATAGCAACTTTGATATGCATTTATATAATATATTATAGCAGAATATTGGCCTGAATTGACTTGCATTCTTAGGTTTATTGACTTTTGGAATTAGTGTGATGACAATAGCATTGAGTTGTTTAAGCATTCTACCATTCCTTAAGAACTCAAATACTGCATCTGTGATCTACTCTCCAATTATATCTCAAGAGTCTATATAAAAATCACTATCAAAATTATCTGGCTCAAGGCTCTTTATAGTGTTAATGCTGAAAATAGCCTCTTTTACCTCTTTTCTTGTGTATTCCTTCAACATATTAACATGTTGTTCAACTGTAAGAGTTCTCCCATTTGGTAAGAACACTGCTGAAGCTTTGGATTTACTCTCATCTCCCATAGCACCCAGTAACTGTTTGTAATACTTGACAAATATCTCAGCAATTCTATCAGGCTCTATGCCCATTAGTTGGTTCTCATCTTTCAACTGTGTCATAGCTTGAACTAGTCTCCTCTGCTTGATTACTTAGTGTTGGAAATTTGCCTTTGGCGGGAGTTGCGACCGACCAACTTTAACGGCTTAAACACTAGTGTAACGTATGTTGGAGAATCCGGTTCTTCACACATGCATGATCTACTAAGTACGTAGATAACCGTAGGGCCAAGAATCGTCAAATTTCATTGAGAAATGAAAGAGATATTGGTTCACGAAGTAAGGTGTTTGAAGCATGGAAAGTGTGGTATTGTGTGTAATTCTCCCACATCGGTAGAGGAAGAAAGAATTGTTGTGTATATAAGACTCGAAATTGTTTTGGGGTTTGGGACCCCAAGGGGTATCCCATGTGTTTAAAGGAGGGAGGACCTAAATGTGCTTCGGTTCGAGGAAAGACCACACGCGCGCCGCCGCCGCCCGCCCGTCCGGTCCGGTTCCGGGTTCACGGGTCACGGGCTGTGGGCCTTCTGATATTATATTTTTGGGCCAGAAAACTTTGCCAGAAGTACAGTTTGAACCAGAATTCTTTCAGATGTACTGTTTGGTCCCAGAAGTTTCAAGATGTACAGTTTGGTCCTATAATGGCCAAATCCGTTGGTTCTTTCACCATTTATGTTGGTGACTTTACTACCTCCATAATGGCCATTATTTGGCTATTATGGAGGCAGTTTTCAGCCCCTCCCTCACCTATATAAACACACCCTTACACCATTGTTGAGTACTACAAAGAACAGAAAAATAACAGTTCATAAAGCTCACGAAAATACACAACAAAAAGAGTTTTCTTCCTACAGCTTCCAAGCATCATTTCGTTACTCAATATTCTTCACGGTAGCTCTTGAGTTTCCTTTGCTCAAGGGTTCCATTGCTGTTTTATCTTGGGAGACAAATTGTCCAGGATGTATAAAGGATACATACGGGGCAATATTGTCTTAAGGACAGAGTGCCACACTCGACTCAAAGAAAACCAGTTTCCATTTTTTCGTTTTCAACAAAATTGTAATTTCAGTTTTGTGGTTATCTTGTAATTTTCAGATTACTAGTTGAACTATTGAATCTTTGTTTATCCTTTCGAATACTTGTAATAGTTATATACTTCCCGTCTTCGCTTTATAAAGTACCATAGAGCAAAATCTCCCAACAACTTAAGACAATATCTCGTATTGTATTACTATTAGTATTCGAAAGATGTCGGTCAAAAATTGTGTGACCAAATCTGGATATGGAAATGGTTTTCGGTAGAAGAGAGTGATGATGATGAACGTGTTCATGGTGTCACCGCCACCAAGACTGGTGGAAACAAACGCTCTCGAGAGCCTGAGGATGTCAACTGGGACAAGAGGAGAAGACTGAAGATGTACTTCTATCTTGCAGCAGAAGGCCTGTATCTATCCCAGACAAAGGATCCGAATAATGGTGAGAAGGAAATGGACACTCAGTCTGATGAAGTGACTGAAGTGAGCCAGAATCCAAAAATTGGGATAAGTATTTTTCTTACTTGTCAAGAATAAAGAGTAAATGATAAGTATTTTTCTTACTTGTCAAGAATAAAGATTAAATGATGTCTGATTAAAAATGGATTAAAGTAAGGAGGAATATGAAAATAATTTATATTCCTTATGCTTTAACAAATCAGAAGTTTAATCTCATCTTCTTTTCCGTTTAAAGATTGGATTTTGTAAATGACTTAAAAAGATCCGTTCTTTTAAGTGTAATTGTTAAAGTGTGTAAAGTATGTTCGCACATACGATGGAGAAAGATCCACTAACTGTGCGAAAACTGTTACCACATTTAAGTAAGCGCCAAGAATTATCTGGGCACCAATCATAACGGAAGAAGTCTAAAAGTTAATGACGTTGAGCCTGTCATACTATTTGGCAGAAGATCCTTCATAGGATGATATTGGACACTCAGTCACATAAAGCCTCCGGCGACCGGAATGGGCCAAAATTCCTTTGATATGATGATATTGGACACTCAGTCATATAAAGCCTCCGGGCGGCCGGAGTGGTGCCCAGAATTCATTTCATAGGAAAAGTAATGGACACCTAGTAAGGTGGGCCGAGTTTCCAGGTCTTAATGATCTGAAGGCCTAAAGAAAGGCGAGAAAGAAATTGGACACTCGATCGCCAAAGCAACTGGAGTGGGCCAGAGTATCTGGATCATATATGATCCGGTTACGCCCTAACCACGGGTAAGAGGTTGTTCATGTGAAGCAACACCACCTCTAAAGTAGAAGGGGTTGGAGAGGTTGTCCTCAATAGGACTTCAGGGATTGTGATCACTCTAAGATGAGGTGATACATATTCCTAACTTGGTTTAAGGGACGCTGTTGGTCAAGCTAGTTTGAGACTAGTCCAATAGGTCCGTAATAACTAAGAATGGTACAGTACGTTTGTAGCCAAATGAATGATATATTTGTAATCCGTGCATCTATGCCATCATAGATTAAGACACGTTAAATAGCAAGTCATTCAAAAGCTAACGATGTTGAGATTGTTGCCTTCTGTCGACATAAACCCTCTAAATAAATGTGAGGTAGATGAAGAGGCAAAATCACCTTTCCAAATTCCGTCAAGGGAATAGCGAAAGAAGCACCGCTCCTCTAGAACTTAGTCACACCTAATTGGGTGATTTGAAGTTTATACAAAATAGAGGGGGGAGACAAGTACGTTGTGATCTTCATTGATGATGGTACAACGTATGGAATCCTTTGTTTGTTGAAAAGCAAAGATGAAGTTGTTGAAGCCTACAAAGCAGAAGTTGAAAATCAACTAAGCCTACGGATTGAGAAATTCGTAGTGATAGAGGGGGAGAATGTGAAGCATCGTTCATTAAACGAATGTTCATTTCTCACCTCGTCTAACGGTGTTAGCCAAGCACGAAGTCGTACGCCCAAATTATGAGGGGTAACTTGGTAAAAGATGGGCTACCGAAACAGGTCAAGTTCGACCTAAGATCGTAGATTGCATATCCACCGGATCCGCAAATAACGATAGTGTTGATCGCCTCTTGGCGTCAAAGAATGCTTCGAATTCTTTGGAGATAACTTTCCTTGGAAAAGAAAAAAGGAGTAATTGCTCAAGGTTAACAAGAACCCGTGAGGGCTCGATCGTCCGGAACTAGACGTTCCATATCTTCATGACTCGAAAGTTGTTGTCTATCCGGAACTTAATATTCCGATCCGCGAACTCGGGGATTCTAGATGTTGAACCAAGACGGAGCAAAGAGGGGACAAAGACTTGTTCCAGTCCTTCTAGCTTGTATGGTTGAGAACGAACCATGGACAATTAACAAATAATTGTTATCTCCAAAAGCGCCGCTTTGGAAAGAAGCTAAAGAGAGAAATAGATTCCATGTATAGAACCATACTTGTGTAATGGTTGATCTTCCTCCGGAAAAGAACCTTTGGGTTGTAAAAAGTGCTCCCCTGTGAGTAGCTTCACATCCGGGGTCATTGTAATCTTACATGGCATGGGTGTTGAAACGACCTTCCAAATCGAAGAGTTGGAAGAAGAGGATCGAATTGGTTTGTTTGAACTCGTTGGGCTTCTTCCGAACTTTCATTTTTGTCCCCGAAATGTTAACATTTTGGTCCCGAAAGTCTCGGATAAAACAAACAATGAATCGATCACGAAACATTGACTCGAAGTTAGAAAGCCAACAGGTTGGAAAACCAACGGTCTTAGAGTGAAAATCATATTGAAACAAAGTCTCGATATGAAAGATATGAGTATCACGAGATGACATCTTAGGAATTGGATTTCTAAGACATCTAACGGATCGGTCGATAGTTGACGGTCTCGTTGAAGCCACCAATGGATATGAATCATAGAACCGATTGGAATCATGGTGCACCCATAGACAAGGAGCGATATGCTCGGGTCACGTGTAGTTCAATGTATTGTACACACTACAACCGACTTGGTATCGTCCAACAAACAGATCGGTTGAACTAAGGTTCACCGATGATCTTAATACATGATCAATAGAAGGCGTTAAGTCGGATATGACGATATCCGAATTATTCGCTTATCTACGGATTATAATATTCTGGATGTCCAGCGATTACGAGAGAACACGGTGATGCAAAGCGGACATCGGATCCGAAGAACACCAAAGCCACAAGTAAATGTGTATGGTGGTTCTTGGAAAATCCTCTAAGCAAACTTGCATCGACCGATTCATGATGGTATCGGAGTTTATCGCTTTATACAAAGCATGAAAGAAGTTGAGTAACTTCACGACTCATTAGAGGACGTCCCTTATTGGGAGAAACCCGTGCCTTCAGCGGTTCTACACCGTGGCTAGCCGGTCGGCTTTAGGAAGGACACGGATGACGGCGTCTGGACATATCTGTCAGGATCTGTCGGAGACATAAGACCGTATGGCGGTTGATCATCACGGGTGTCACTTCCTTATTTACTAACTAAGGGACTACCCGGAGATCAAGTGTTCTGCCTGTCTAGGGGAATGGGCTTAAAACCCAAAATATACGAACCAATACAGTGGAAACCCAACCTTACGAACCGGAGATCCCGGTAATTTGGTTCAATGGAAAAACTAAGTTGTAAAGGTTCGGTTGATCGCTTCGGTCGAAGCATGAGCACTTCGGATAGTGATTTCGAAAAGAAACACCAAATCCAAAGCCGTTCCCGCGATAGACGTTAAGTGCTATCTGCAGTATGGGTAAAGGTTAAGTTTTCAAAACCTGTAATGATCCTCAACAGTTGAGGTTAGGTCTTTGGGAAACTTTTAATGGTTCCTAACACTTGTGAAGTGGGGTATAGCAGGATACCTTGTAGGAGACCACCTATTTAAGTGCGAGGACGGGCCGCCTCAAATTGAACGCACTTAAGAATCCAAGACGTTGTCCATGGCCAAAACGGACAAAACATTACGAAGAAGAGAGTAAGGGAATTTGTTGTGTTGGTACCGTTGTCTTGGCTTACACTAAACACTGACGGTTCAAGACATCACGTTCACCGCGCGGTAAGTAAGTCCGATGGTATTCAACTATGGAAGGTTCAAAGCCGAGGCTACCTCTCCTTATGCAACATCGGTCCGCTGAAATATTGCTGGAAATGAAAAGACACCATGTGAGTGCGCCAAAATCTCTTTCAAGAGGGGATTGTTGGAAATTTGCCTTTGGCGGGAGTTGCGACCGACCAACTTTAACGGCTTAAACACTAGTGTAACGTATGTTGGATTATCCGGTTCTTCACACATGCATGATCTACTAAGTACGTAGATAACCGTAGGGCCAAGAATCGTCAAATTTCATTGAGAAATGAAAGAGATATTGGTTCACGAAGTAAGGTGTTTGAAGCATGGAAAGTGTGGTATTGTGTGTAATTCTCCCACATCGGTAGAGGAAGAAAGAATTGTTGTGTATATAAGACTCGAAATTGGTTTGGGGTTTGGGACCCCAAGGGGTATCCCATGTGTTTAAAGGAGGGAGGACCTAAATGTGCTTCGGTTCGAGGAAAGACCACACGCGCGCCGCCGCCGCCCGCCCGTCCGGTCCGGTTCCGGTTCCGAGTTCCGGGTTCCGGGTTCACGGGTTCACGGGTTCACGGGTTCACGGGTTCACGGGTCACGGGTCACGGGTCACGGGTTCACGGGTTCACGGGTCACGGGTCACGGGCCGTGGGCTGTGGGCCTTCTGATATTATATTTTTGGGCCAGAAAACTTTGCCAGAAGTACAGTTTGATCCCAGAAGTTTCAGACGTACAGTTTGAACCAGAATTCTTTCAGATGTACTGTTTGGTCCCTGAAGTTCAGAATTTCGATGGTCAAAACAGAAACGTCAAGAACTCAATTCAGCCATTTATTTTGGCTGAATTACTCCTCCTATAATGGCCAAATCCGTTGGTTCTTTCACCATTTATGTTGATGACTTTACTACCTCCATAATGGCCATTATTTGGCTATTATGGAGGCAGTTTTCAGCCCCTCCCTCACCTATATAAACACACCCTTACACCATTGTTGAGTACTACAAAGAACAAAAAAATAACAGTTCATAAAGCTCACGAAAATACACAACAAAAAGAGTTTTCTTCCTACAGCTTCCAAGCATCATTTCGTTACTCAATATTCTTCACGGTAGCTCTTGAGTTTCCTTTGCTCAAGGGTTCCATTGCTGTTTTATCTTGGGAGACAAATTGTCCAGGACGTATAAAGGATACATACGGGGCAATATTGTCTTAAGGACAGAGTGCCACACTCGACTCAGCAAAACCAGTTTCCATTTTTTCGTTTTCAACAAAATTGTAATTTCAGTTTTGTGGTTATCTTGTAATTTTCAGATTACTAGTTGAACTATTGAATCTTTGTTTATCCTTTCGAATACTTGTAATAGTTATATACTTCCCGTACTGCTTTATAAAGTACCATAGAGCAAAATCTCCCAACACTTAGTTAGAGTGGCTTGCTACTTTCAATCAGAAAAGGAAGATTGAGCGAGTCAAAGGAGAAAGGAGTTGTCCCTGGAAGTACTTAGTATTATCATCCCCTGATTTAATTCGGGTTGCTTTACTTTTCTGGAACAACAATATTTCTGCCAGGTAACTCACTCTTGTGAATTCAATGCTTGTAATCTTTTCTTCCTTTTGTAACTGCACACTCAAGGGATTCTGTTGGAGTAGTTGTTGTACTGCCTTCAATTTCTCCCATTCTAGTATCTACTTCATGCATGATATTGCTAAAATTTCAGTATGCAATCTCCTGAGCTTGTACTTTAAACATTTTAGCTTCCTCAATACTCTAAACATATGACATTCCAACACTAGCACCCTCCATTATTCTTTAACTATGTCCTTGAATTATGGGTGGGTGCTGACAGAATTTCGGACTAGATTTTAGGCCCAACTTGGCAGGGGAATATCTCTACTTATATAAGGACTTCTGGGATAAGTAATCTATCTAAATTCAAGCTCACCGAGTATTCTTTCCAATGCAACAAACCATTCATTAATCAGAGTTCGGTACAAAAGGTTATGAATGTTTTAAGAAAGCATTGCGGGGCAGGCGGACCACTGGCAAGGTCTGCGACCCAACCTGCGATTCGCAGACATGGTTTGCGGTTCACAGACCCTGCTACAGCCCATATTGATTCCAACTTCCCTCCCTCTATAAATAGAAGCCCCTTCGACCCCAAAACATAATTCACCTCATTTTCTCAACCCTAGAAAGCCCTAAACTCTCTCCAAATGCTATCACATGAGTTAAGTCCAAATCAAAGGGGAAAGCAAGCAAATCCATCGTAAGGGATGCCGTGAGTATTTCTAGATTGTGTTTCTCCTCATTGTGTTGCTTTTTGGAGAGTCTTGGAAGTGAAGCAAGTTGTGAATTGAAGTGTTTTTTGTGTTTGAAGTAAGTACTACCTTCTTCTTGTTGTTCTTCAGTATATACAAGTTATACAAGGATGGATGTTTTGAGATTTTGTAGAATAAGTTCTTGGAGCTATGTTGTGTTGTTGTTAGGCTATTTGTTTGAATATATGGGTTGGTATGGGTAGTTAATTCTTGTTGTATGTATTGAGAAGTGAAGGATGGATATTTGGAGAAGATTGTTGTGTTGCTACGTGTGTGAGTTTGGATATAGAAATGATATGAATTCTACGCATGATAGGTGTTCGACAAAGTGTCTCAATGAGTTTCTTTTTTAAATATGGGTCCATTATTGATACCAATCCCTCGTTTAATGTAGATAATCATTCATACCACGTACGAGACTATGCGAAACGTAACCAGCTTCATCGATAAGGTATGTAGGACTTAGTTTCTTCTCCCTTACGGCATGATCCTCTTTATAAAAATTACTACAAACATGTCCAGGTAAAGACTCTATTCTTAGTTAATTAAAAAGACTATTGACGCTATTCCGTTCCTTGATTGCATACATATCCATCCTTTGTTAAAGTTATGTGTCATTTTGATAATATTCCCTCTCCATGGGTAAAACAATGGTTATTCATTTTATGATTGAAAAATTAAAGGTTAGAAGTCTTCTTTCTTATTGATCGTAACAAGGTAAAAGAGTATATGAGTCCACTTAATTGTAGTCGGGGGTGCAACAACCTTACGCCCCCCCGACTAGTTGATGAGTCTTTCATAGGCTTCGTATGGCCTTTATATGTATGTATTATGTATTTACATTTTCCACAGAGGCGTATGACGTTATATACACAACTATACATATATGATATTGGTAATATTTTCCACAAAGGCCTACGGCATTACATACACGATAAAAGATATTTCCCACAGAGGCCTATGAAATTATATACGCAATCGAATAAGTTATACATACTTGCAGGTTGGTCTAGTATGACACTTATGAGTTTCAGGTGGTATCTCTAGTCTCCTTGATTTGTTGTTGGTTCATTTACAGTTGATTATGCCCTACATATTCAGTACATCTTCTGTATTGATATCTCTTTTAGGACACTGTGTTCATTCCCATAGGTACAGATAGGCATGATAGCATTCCTCCTTAGTAGGTTGCCTGTTTCAGAGCTGATCGTCGCACTCCCCTCTCTCGGAGTTGCTAGACAGGAGTCGATAGGTACTATTTTACATATTTCTATTATATTAGGTATGGAGAGGCCCTGTCCCGACCTATGTTGTATTATAGGACTCTTAGATAGAGGTGGACAAAAAACCCGGAGAACTGAAAAAACCGACTGGACCGAAATTCGGTTCGGTTTTTTACCGAACCGAATCAGGATTTAGTGATTCAGTTCGTTTTTTTTAATTTTGGATACGAACCGAACCGAAAAACTGAATTATATATATATATATATATATATATATATATATATATATATATATATATATATTTTTTAGGCTACTACTATCTCTTGAATCATAGCCATTTAAGCTAATCTATAAAGCTTTTATGAAAGTCGCATTCGGCATGAACTTGATTAACATATTACGAAAGCATTGACATAAAATGTAAGGAGAAAAATAGTTGTAAATTGATAAAACTTTAAATTGTCATAACTCTGCGCTCAGATGTCTGTTTTACCCGATTGTTTTTTGATTTTGTGTATTTTTTCAACACGGGGCTAGTCAAACAGTTTGGCGCAGCCAATATTTAGAAAAACGTCCATTTTTTCAATCAATTTGTGTTTTCCCCCAAATAGATTTCTAATTTTCCTTTTTTTTTAGTAAACATCTCACGATACACAATAGATTTCAATGTCAAAATTTCATGATAGTGTAGGTGTGAATGTCAATTTCAATTTTGAAAATTCAATTTTTTAAAAAAAAAATAAAAAATTCCCCGAACCGACCCGGCCCACTAGAAAAAACTGATATAATCCGATACGTTCGGCATATAAACCGAACATATCATTTTTTTTAAAAAAAAAGTTGTATTCGTTTTTTTTTTAAAAAAACCAATTTTTATTAGGTTCATATTTTTCGGATACAAAACCGATCGAACCGATATACGCCCACCCCTACTCTTAGAGGCTTATAGACTAGTGTATAGTATGTATATATATGTCGCGGCCTTTTCGGCCCCTCTTGTAGTGATGATACCCCTCTTGTGGCCTTGTTGGCCTTGATTATCTGTATATATATTGTGTTGTGACTGTTCTGCGTGTAGGTTGTCATACATCCTTGTCATGTTATGGTTGGGAGGCCTTGTCGGCCCAAGATTCGTATTACAAGTTCCAAATACTACGATTGGTTTGCTCAGACCTTCAAGTGCTAGGTGTTGGCCACCCCTCATACATCCCTCGTTTAATGTAGATAATCGTTCGTAGTACGAGACTCCGTGGAACATAACCAACTTCATTGATAAGGTATGTAGGGCTTACTTTCTTCTCCCTTACAACATGATCATCTTTATAACAATCACTACAAACATGTCCTAGTAAAGACTCTACTATTAGTTGATTAAAAAGTCTTTTGAGGCTATTTCGTTCCTTGATTGCGTACATATCCGTCCTTTGTTAAAGTTATATGTCATTTTGATGATATTCCCTCTCCATGGGTAACTCAATGGTTATTCACTTTATGATTGAAAAACTAAAGGTAATAAGTTTTCTTTCTTATTGATCGTAACAAGGTAAAATAGTATATGAGTCCACATAATGGTAGCCGGGGAGTACAATGACCTTACGTCACTCTGACTAGTTGATGAGTCTTTCATAGGCTTGGTATGACCTTTATATGTATTATGTATTTACATTACCCACATGTACAGACAGGCAGGGCGACGTTCCCACCTTAGTAGGTTGTCTATTTCAGCGCTGATCATCGTACTGTCTTCTCTCGGAGTTGCTAGACAGGAGTCGATAGGTACTGTTGTACATATTTCTAGTATTTTGGGTATGACGGGGTCCTGTCCCGACCTATGTTGTATTATAGCACTCTTAGAGGCTTGTAGACTAGTGTATAGTATGTATATGTATGTCGTGGCCTTATCGACCCCTTTTGTAGTGATGATACCCCTCTTGTGTTCTTGACGACGTTCGTTATCTATATATATATTATGTTGAGATTCTTCTGCATACAGATTGTCATACATGCTTGTCATGTTAGGGTTATTGGGAGGCCTTATCGGCCCAGGATTCATATTACATGTTCTAGATACTACGGTTGGTTCACTCAGACCTTTAGGTGATTGATGCCAGCCACACCCCCGAAGGTCGGGGTGTGACAAACTTGGTATCAGATCAAGTCTGTCCTAAGGAGTTTGTAAGCCATGTCTAGTAGAGTCTTGTTCATAGGTGTGTTGTGCACCACACTTATAAATAGGAGGCTACACGGCATTTAGGGATGATTTCTGTTCTTTCATCTCATAGATCGTACAGTAGAGCTGAGTTGTAAAATTCGAGTCTAACTCATGCTTTATACCATTCTAGTAATCTCGACTATTAGAAAGATTCTATCCAGTTCGTATTCATGACAAGTAAATGAAACCCCTCCCCGTAGGATATTGATACTCCAGAGGTGCAAGTGTTATACTACCATTTCAGAGTATGAGCATTTGAGATACGGAGGAGATAATGAACGTCTAGAAAGGTGAGGGGCTGATTTTTGGATGTAAGAAAAGAAAGGAGAAGGAGGTAAAGAGTACCCGAATACAAGAAGTTATAAGGAAAATGATATTCCGATGGGATAATGTAAGTAATGTTACCTTGATTTCCATGATGGTAGAATCACAATGAGAAGAGCCTATAGAGAATTCGGGAGTTAGTAAACATAGAATAACCCTTAGTATGGGCAGTATGGGAAGATAGTACAGTCATGTCAAAGCCACTCTTTTGGACCATGTATACCTGACATACCCAGAAATTGCAAAACAAATATGAGTTTTTTAAATAATATTGACGTTCCGAGAGACAAGTATTGAATTCCTTGTATGTAAGGTAATTGTTTTACTCAGAAAAGCTTTTGTCTGAAGTAAAAAGAGATAGTAAGTGCCTAGGAGATAAGGCCAATTAAAGAAGAGAAAGTTATAAAAAAAGGAATATTTATTTGAACTAAGATAATAAATGATGTGGATAGCAAAGGAATGGTACCAACATAGATGGGACACCTGAGTAAATATGAAAAGCGATTGAGAGCCATACAGTAAAGCATGGTGATGCGTCATAGTTTGTAGTCAAGTAAACCAAAAACAAAGAGAAGTAAATGCTAAGTTGTGAAAATGAATGTGCTATGAGACTAAGTACCTACTATGAGATTTGAACAGACACATGTTAACGAAATATACCGATCGGACGATCTAGCCTCCAGAATTAGGAAGTATCGATATTGGGAAGTTTTCTTGATTAAGTGGAATATGAGTCATAGATTTGAAATTTGCAAGGTAAGTAATCAGACAATAAAAGTTAACAGGGGTGACCTTTAAAGGATATTAATAAAGAAGCCCCTAAAGATTAACGTGGTTGGAAGATAAAGAGGGGTCTTTTGAGAATCGAATATGTCAGTTATTTAAATGTAATCTTTTATCCATGTAAATGATTTAATAGTTCCTGGTAAGGAGAAATTGTGTTGGAACAAATCATAATAAGTTGTTAAAAGATCGCGGAATTGTGAAAGGTGTTGAGGTGACAATGTGACATAGTCCTGTATGATGGTTTAGTAAGTAGATAAGGGAGTTACAATGACGAACTTCAAAACAAATAAGATTATGTTATCCAAATTTCAGCGGATATGTTAAGACTATCAACGGTATATAAGTATCGACAGTAAGGAATAAATGGTAGCGATCTTCTGATTAAAGGAATTAAGTAACAATAAGAACCGCAAACCCATGAGGCTCAGAAAAGAAAGTATAAGAAAATTAAACAAGGTTAAGAGTCATTAGATATATAAGGCTCAGAAGAGAAGAGCATGGTCTTTAAGCGAAGATAAAGGTATATAAACCCAAAAAAATGGTATTTAGAATTAATGAACGAGAAGGAGTAAATTGAGTTAAGATGAAAGACGATGTATGAAAAGAAGGCTAGGCATGAAGGCGGAAGAGTCGTTAATCGATACAAAATTTTACAGTATATAAAATGGTCTAACATCCTGAAGATTTAACCTCACCAGTAAGTGATCACACTTTTGAAGAAATAATTTAGATGGAAAATAACGACACAAAAGGGGCTAGCATAAGGTAAATCAAGCTAAGGGGCTGGGAAACCTTGAAGGGAACACAATCAATCAAGAAAGTACTCATAACTGGTGCTGGCAAAGTGAAAGTGTATCTGAAGGTAAGAAGGATAATGGCGGGAAGTTAAGAGTGCCCAAGATCCTATAAGGATATACGACGACGACATTGTTAAAAAATATATTGTTACGAGATGTTAGCTAAAAAGTGAAAAAGGAGGAATTACTCCAAATACAGTGGTTTAAGTATAAATATATATCTAATAAGGAGTACGTCAATATCCACCGTTTGATATGTGTATTGAATAAAAGACCAAGGTTATAGCCAAGTGTGGAATTAAAGGTCAAATTATATAAGAAACTCATGGGTGATAGAGGTTGAAATAAATCAATGTATTGCGATGCGCATAACCAGAATAAATGAGAGAAGGAGGTCGATTACACTTGAGAACAATTGGAAAAAATAAGGAAAGTTTTGAACGTATAATTCAATACCATCGACAACGAGCATGTATTAGAAGTATGGTGTGATATTATGAGGTGATAGTAGCTAAAAATTAAGATAAATTTCTCTTACTTATGGTAAACGCGCCCTCCAAGACATGTTGCAATAATACAGACGTATGAGTCTTCTTGAAAGAGAGTAATACTTTTTTGGAATAAAAAGGGGAATAAAGGAGAGCCCAAATGATATAGCAGAATGATGACCCTCTTTAAAGAAAAACGGTTCGGAAGCCAGAGTTACTAAGCAGAACCTCAGCAATTAACAAGTTTAAAGGTTCAATTTCAAGGCTTTAATAATACGGCTGTGATGCAGAAGGTAGCATTCCCGCCCCTATGGCAAGGGTAAAAGAGTAATAATATAAGAATGCAGAGTCAGTACTATTGAAAAGGAACGTCCCATGGCAAAAGAAGCCAATATTCGAGTTAGAGAGAAATGAAGTTCTTCGGTTCCCAAGTAAATAGTATGTCCTGGATTTAATGGCTTCCCGGAGCAAAGCTTGAGCGAAGGTGCATTATTCCCGCTATTCAATTTCACTTAGTTCGATGAAGGTGTACCAGGATCTTAAAGGCAGGAAATGACGCAATATTGTAAAGAGGAGCATTATTGAGTTTTCCCATAATGACCTAATGGTCAGCAGGTAAAATAGAGTATCTAAGACTAGAGGGAAAATACAAAGAACATAGTCTCCGATGAAGGAATAGCAAGATATTTCAAAGGTAAAAATCCAGTATGAGTTACCCTGATCTTATTAGAAATGCTACCCAAATGACTGATGGTCCGCAGATTAATAAGATTGACCCATTTCTTGCCAAGATGAGCTATTCATACAGCCGAGGATCATATAAGCAATACATATATATGAAAGAAGATCATATGATTTCAGGATATTCCAACGTCTATTGTCTCAACTAGAATAGCTCAGTTATAATGAACTTTCACAGAGTCGTTCAACAAGATTGGGAGCATTGACAAATCCTGTTATAATTTTATCCTGGATAAGTGATTAGACCGAAGGCACAAAATAGACGCTTGATGACATGTTGCAGGCAGATGCATTAGATCTTAAAGGAGAGTGGGAAAACAGTTATGTATCATAGACATTATCATCTTATCATCTAGCCAGATCTTTATGAGACCTCATATGGCTTGGAATATAGATCTTGCATCAATTGATTCGAGGTGAAAAAGAATAAGCTGATTAATCCGATGTTAGTCCACTAGGCTGTGGAGGAAATAAAATATTAAACAACCAAAGGTTAAGCTAATTAATGAAGGAAGGAACTAAAAATGAATGGACATCTTGCATTCTCTAAAATAAGGTGAAATGGTGAAATTAGCAAAATATTGGTAGATTAAGTAAAGTAATAAGAATAAATATGAAACACGAGTTAACCGTGTAAAACTAAGTAGGAAAGTGCAACAAGAATTTTGGCCTAGTAGAAGAAAAAGGGCGAAAGCGAGCAAGTGTTGGGAATATCAAGGGGTGCAAGTATATCCATACTTCAGAATTTCCAGAGATCATGTGCTAATATGTTATACCAATTTAAAGGATAGAGTTCATTTGGGGTGCTCTTGTAAGTATTGCCCTAAGAAGTGAAATAAGAGTGGATAGAAAGAGCAAATTTAGCCCCAAATACATCAAACTGTATGAAATTATTCAGATTCCAGTCAGGTGCCCTATAAGATTAAGATATCTCCAGAGTTCAAGTATAATCAATTTCCCCTATATTGGCGTTACTGAAATATATAGATGATTCACTTCATAGAACTCCAGTCGAGAATGTTTAGGGTACATAATGTGTCTTAAAAGAGATATCTTAGTTGTTGTTCTATATCGTCGAGCCCAAAAGTTTCAGACTAAAGAGGTAATCTCTGATTTGGGTGAAAGATATGATTTAAGAAGTTAAGAAGTACATGAAAAATAGATACCCTTAGTCAATCAAGATAAAAAATTATATCGGTACTCATGCGATACGGCTCTCTTATTTCTATTATCTTGTCCGAGCTTACCTTGTATATCTTAATTAGGCAATGATCTTGAGACAGGCATGGCAGCCTAGAGTAACAGCAATTGAGGTGAGTTATAGTTAACTCTTTGATTTTTTTAATAGATAGATGGTTGTGTGAGGCCAATATTATTGTGTTTTGATTGATTATGACCCTGAGTGACATTGGATATATGTTTGGACTGCTTGACAAGTTTTGGATAGTCCTATTTATAGAGAAAACTCTATTAAAATTTTCAGAGAAATCTAAGTGTTTGAATCTGAAGTTATAGTACCGCTACATTCGAGGACGAATGTTCTTAAGGGGGAAAGATGTTGCACACCGCACTTTGTACGCTCATAAGTTAGATACTGTAAGCTAGAAAGGTCATGATACCCTCATAAGGTTAATGAAGCTTGTTACCAAGTGTTAATATAGTACTAAAAGGTTTAGAGGTTAAATGAATCAAATATATTAAGTTCGCCGAAAGTCGGAGAAAGGCAGGCATAATTTCAAACTGGATTTTAGGCCCAACTTGGCAGGGGAATATCTCCAATTATATAAGGACTTATGGGGGTAAGTAACCAATCTAAATTCACGCTCGACAAGTCTTATTTCCAATGCAACAAATCATTCGTTAATCGGAGTTCTGTAAAAAAATTTATGAACATTTTAAGAAAGTGTTGCAAGGCAGGCGAGACACTAGCAAGGTCTGTGATTCACAGACATGGTTTGCGGTTCACAGACCCTGCTACAGCCCATATTGATTCCAACTTCCCTCCCTCTATAAATAGAAGCCCCTTCGACCCCAAAATAATTCACCTCATTTTCTCAACCCTAGAAAGCCCTAAACTCTCTCCAAATGCTCTCACATGAGTTAAGTCCAAATCAAAGGGGAAAGCAAGCAAATCCATCGTAAGGGATGCTGTGAGTATTTCTAGATTGTGTTTCTCCTCATTGTGTTGATTTTTGGAGAGTCTTGGAAGTGAAGAAAGTTGTGAATTGAAGTGTTTTTTGTGTTTGAAGTAACTACTACCTTCTTCTTCTTGTTCTTCAGTATATACAAGTTATATAAGGATGGATGTTTTGAGATTTTGTAGAATAAGTTCTTGGAGCTATGTTGTGTTGTTGTTAGGCTATTTGTTTGAATCTATGGGTTGGTATGGGTAGTTAATTCTTGTTGTATGTATTGAGAAGTGAAGGATGGATATTTGGAGAAGATTGTTGTGTTGCTACGTGTGTGAGTTTGGATATAGAAATGATATGAATTCTACGCATGATAGGTGTTCGACAAAGTGTCTCAATGAGTTTCTTTTTGAAATATGGGTCCATTATTGATACCAATCCCTCGTTTAATGTAGATAATCATTCATACCACGTACGAGACTATGCGAAACGTAACCAGCTTCATCGATAAGGTATGTAGGACTTAGTTTCTTCTCCCTTACGGCATGATCCTCTTTATAAAAATTACTACAAACATGTCCAGGTAAAGACTCTATTCTTAGTTAATTAAAAAGACTATTGACGCTATTCCGTTCCTTGATTGCATACATATCCATCCTTTGTTAAAGTTATGTGTCATTTTGATAATATTCCCTCTCCATGGGTAAAACAATGGTTATTCATTTTATGATTGAAAAATTAAAGGTTAGAAGTCTTCTTTCTTATTGATCGTAACAAGGTAAAAGAGTATATGAGTCCACTTAATTGTAGTCGGGGGTGCAACAACCTTACGTCCCCCCGACTAGTTGATGAGTCTTTCATAGGCTTCGTATGGCCTTTATATGTATGTATTATGTTATTACATTTTCCACAGAGGTGTATGGCGTTATATACGCAGCTATACATATATGATACTGGTAATATTGCCCACAAAGGCCTACGACGTTACATACGCGGTCTATTATATAAAAGATACTACCCACAGAGGCCTATGGTATTTTATACGCAATCGAATAAGTTATACATACTTGCAGGTTGTTCTAGTGTGACACTTATGAGTTTCAGATGGTATCTCTAGTCTTCTTAATTTGTTATTGGTTCATTTACAATTGATTATGCCCTATATATTCAGTATATCTTCCATACTGATGTCTCTTTTGGGGAACTGTGTTCATTCCCACATGTATAGATAGGCAGGGCGACGTTCCTCCTTAGTATGTTACATGTTTCACCGTTGATCATCGCAATCCCCTCTCTCGGAGTTGCTAGACAGGAGTCGATAGGTACTATTGTACATATTTCTATTATTTTAGGTATGGAGAGGCCATGTCTCGGCCTATGGTGTATTATAGCACTCTTTGAGGCTTGTACACTAGTGTATAGTATGTATATATATGTCACGGCCTTTTCGGCCCCTCTTGTAGTGATGATACCCCTCTTGTGGCCTTGATTATTTGTATATATATTGTGCTGAGACTCTTCTGCGTGTAGGTTTTCATACATCTTTGTCATGTTATGATTATTGGGAGGCCTTGTCGGTCCAAGATTCATATTACAGGTTCCAAATACTACGATTGGTTTGCTCAGACCTTCGAGTGCTGGGTGTTGGCCACCCCCCAAGGTTGAGGTGTGATATGGGCTGTTACCCAAGAATGCTAAAGCATGTGGCCATTAGTTGTTATGTTATTCATTCTCATACTTGACTATTTAATTGTATTTGGTACTATAAGGAATCTCGTACACTTGTGATAAATATGTTGATGAACTTACTTGAAATTATTGGTTGTTAAGTCTGAATTATTGATGAATTTACTTGAACATGTTGGTTGTTAAGTCTGGATCGATGATTGATGAACTTGCTTGAACTTGTTGGCTATTAAGTTTGAATTATTGAGATAGTTACTCTCTTATATTTTGTATCATGCATATGCATTGTTTTGGCTCTATATGATCTGGGAGATAGGAATTTTAAGGCAAGTGATGGTTACTAGGCCTAACTGGTCGGTCAATGGATATTTTGGTCTCATAAGGATGGTAGCATGAGATTTTGGCCTCTTACGGTTGGTTTCCTGATGTGATCTGGAAAATCTGGTATTCTAGATGATATATGGACTTGCGGTCCGCCATGGGTCACATCTCTCATATAGTCCCCGTGGAGGTCTTTTTGTATACTGGAGCATATTACATTGCATTGCACTTTGTTATTCAATTCTTACCTGATTAATTGTTTATTTTATTCTCTGATTATCTGCTCAGTTCGGAGTTAAGGTAACTGGTAAGGTTAAAGGTTTTTTATAGTACTTCGTCACTACTTCTTTCGTTGTCGGTCTATGAGATATATTGAGTACATGTGCTTACCATACTCATACTCATTTGTTGCACTCTTTGTGGTGCAGATTCAACTTCCAAGCACTAGTGAGCATCGTGGAGTTGTTTAAATCAGAGACGATGTTGTTCACGAGATCGTGGTGATCTGTCTAGCTGTCCCGCAACACCCTTCTCCCTCTATCCTTTTATTAGTCATATTTTTCTTTTGTACCCAGACAGTGTATTAGTGGATTCAGGCTTGTACATTTTTATTCTAGTGGCTCTTGTACTACTTATGAATATCAATCTTGGGTGGTTTTGAATGTTTCCGCATTTTCTTATTATAAAAGACTTGAGATTTGGATATTCACGAGTTTTTTTACTTTTGCGCTTAATTTAACTTAATTGAATAAGTAATTATTGGGTTGACTTATCTATCTATTGAGAACATAGGTGCCATCATGACTAGTATTTTTGGATCGTGACACACCGGTAAAATAAATGAGTAGTACAAAGTTTTGTTACATATTGTTAGAGATAGACCAATAGGAGCTAGCCAAAATTATATTTTCTTTTCTTTATTTTCATACTCGATGAATACGCATACATGTATAAATACACTATACATTGAATGAAAAATAAGCTCAGAAAAATTCCCATCTCTTTTCTGTCTTAATTTCTATATATGATATAAAGTAACAATTAAGAAATTATATATTAAGGAGCTAGCTGGAAAAGAATAAGATTCAGCTTTTCAGCAAGAGAGACAACACAGACTAGCAATGGCTTCCATTTCTGAGATCACTCATTAAAAGAATTCTTCAAGTACAAGAATTTGAACTTTTGAAGTATTACTCTACTACTTGCTTGAATAGAGAATGAATAGTGCAACAAAGTTGCATAGTTAGTAAATTATTTAATTAGCTATTTCTTTTGAATAATTAGGATAACTCTACTAGTTGCTTGATTAATAGAGAATGATAGTACAACAAAGTTATAGAAATAGTTAGTAAATTAATTAGACATGTCATTATAGAAAACAGTACAGTTGGTTTGCAGGGAGGGTGGGAAGCACATGCTCCATGCTTCTGAATAGTAAAAGCATTGGGGGGAGTGGGATCAGAAATGTGAGAAATCAGAGGAGTTAGGAAATGTCTTATGCTGTTCTTGGGTTTGGTTCATTAGAAAATGCTATCATGTATTCCAAAACCCACCCTTTTATGTCATTCATTTCTTTATAATTGCCACTTAATCTGTAGTTACTAGAAATTTGAGCCTTTGCACTCGTGTATATATTACAAGGTACCGTAATAATTAATAGAATATTTTTTAATATTCTTTCATTAATTGTATTAATTGTATATCTTCTATTTTAAATAGAATTATAATCCTTTTATAATTAGGTTATTAGTTACCTAGTTTGTATAAAAATAAATATTCTTGTAACCTTATATATATTTTAAATCATTCATCAATAAAATCAAAGAACATATTCATTTATGGTATCAGAGTCATTTCTATGTCAAAAGAAGTACGCTGTGGTAGAATAAGAATTTTCATCAAGAAAAATTAAAATATAAAGAAGTAAATATACGAAAAATGAAGGGGTTCTCTAATTAGCTCCTAGCTAATTGAGTTTTCTTGTAATCAATAGCTAAATGAGATTACATGAGATTTTTGTTGTTTAGCTACAAAATTTTATCCGTCGCTAATTCCCTATTTTCTTGTAGTGGGGAGTCTTGAAGCAATGGTAAAGTTGTCATTGTGTGATAGGTTACGGGTTTGAGCCATAAATTAGTCACTAATATTTGCATTAAGTTAGGTTGTCTACAGGCATCACACCCCTTGGGATGCGACGCTTCTCTGGATCCTGCTAACATGAGATGCTTTGTGTAACGAACTATCCTTTATATATATATATATATATAATTTTTTTATCAAGGATATTCGGACGAACCCATTTTGATATTCTAGCTCCACCCGTGATTAGATGTCATGCTCCCTTCCGTCTATTTTTTTTTAACTGAAAAGATCTAATTCAAAATATTTGTCACTTAAAAAAATTAAGAAGGTGAGGATTAATTCTTTTATGAATTCCACGTTTATCTCAAAATAGGCATATAATTATTAACTACTCATCTAAGTAAACAATAAAGTTAATTTAATTAAATACTTGTATGCTATAAATTGATTTTTAAGGATTTAACTTATTTTCAAAGAAAATGTTAATATGTTTTACAATCTCAATATACTTTTACCTATTAAAGCATGTCATTTTCATTATTTTGTAAGTTAGCACATTAGGTTTTTTCTATATAATTACTTGTTATAAATAAAGGTCACTTTAATATACTCTAATGGTATCAGAAAGTTTTACCCTATCGATACATAAAAATTACACTTTTTTTAAAAAGACGTATCAAAATCTTAAATGACAAATAAAAAGGACCAAAAGGAAAGGAGTGCCTTTTAAACATTGTTGGACAGAAATATTATGTAGACTACGTATATTGTTGAATTTTTATTTGTAGACAGGAAGATAAGGCTTAGGGACCGTTGGTTATGAAGATCATCAAAATACTTTCGATACAAAATTCGGTATTATTTTATGTATGTTATAGATATTATAATATATTGTAGATGTCTATTTTTAGGAGAAATAATAGGGCTAATAACTTTGGGATCAAATCAATTTTCTCCTATAAATAGAGATATTCCCTTCATTGTATTTGATCCTTCAAAAGAAATAAGAAATTTCTTCTCTCTTTCTCTACAAATATTCTATTGGAAATTTACTAATGTGGAATTAATTTTATCCCATTATTTATTACTCGAACAATTGGGGCCCCGCACATCGGAAACGTCGTTTCCACGCACGTGCACACGTAGTGCCAATTATCGCAAATTTCATTAGTGAAAGAGATATTGGTACGTAAGTAATACGTTTGAGACATAGAACGATGGACAGTTATTGGCCAAATGACAAGTATTCCACGATGGTAAACGAAGGAAGAAGTGTACGAAGGGTAAGATGAAACTAGTCAGAAATAGCCACGGAGCCGTGAAGGGCCGCGACGCAACACCGTCAGAGCCGCGGCGCCAGAGCCCCGCGGCGCCCCAATGGCAGCGCCATGACGCTAAATGGTGGCTTGGGCTACCGGAGCCGAGGCGCTAATTCGCGGAGCCGCGGCGCTTCGGAGGCACAATGCTGCGACGGGAAGATGGAAAGTTCTGACTTTTGGTCTGGTTTTGGAGCATTGAGTCTTCATTATTTGGCACATGAATTTAGCAATTATTTGGCTGAATGTAACCCCTCAATAAGTGTCATTACATGGCTATTGAAGACCATTAGTTGGCTAGTTGAGGGGTCATTTCCTTACACTATAAATTGAGGCATTTGGTTCAATTATTCAACACTAAGAAATTCTCTGAAATCTTCTTCTTCATCTCTAGCAAGTTTTCTATATTCAAAGTTCTTCAAGAGTAACACTTGAGTTTCCTTTGCTCATTTGTTAAGTTACTATTGTATATTGGAAGACTTTTGTCCGACAACGTAAAGAGATATATACGGGGCAATCTTGTCTTAAAGATAGGGTGTCATCACTCGACTCAGCAAATCACAAAGAGTTTGTAATCGTTCTTATTTCCAGTTTGTTATAATCTTGAGTAGTTTATCCTTTCTAGCATTTGTAATATTTACTTACTTCCCGTTTCCTGCAATTGTTGTATCCCACAATTTTAAGACAATGTTGTTGTAAGTGCTTAGAAAGATGACTGGAAGAGAACAAATCGCTTTTGATACTGCTACTGCTACTCAAGGCAACCCCTCTATCTTCCCCACTGCTGCTCAAGGCACATCCAATGCCTTCACTGCTGCTCAAGGCACATCCAACGCCTTTCCTGCTGCTCAAGGGAACGTTACAGTTCCTCCACCCTCTGGATTCCACCATTAACGCCCAGAAAAGTTCATGGGCTCTAACTTCAAGAGATGGCAGCAGAAGATGTTGTTTTATCTGACTGTTATGGGAATGACTCGTTTCCTAACAGAAGATCCTCCACAAGCTGGAGTTGAAGTGGACCCTCATCCTAATGAAATGGCTGAAGGGGGCCAAGGTATCTATGTCGTTAATGGCATGAAGATAGTTTTGATGCATGTAGTCATAGTGATTCATGTGTAAGGACTATATTTTGAACTGTCTGTCAGACCCACTCTACACGGTGTATTGCACCGTAGGCACCGTCAAAGACTTATGGGAAAAATTGCAGAAGAAGTACAACGCACAAGATGCTGGTACGAAGAAATTCATCGTTGGGTAATTCCTGAAATTTCAAATGGTGGATAGCAAAACTGTGATGTCCCAAGTCCATGAATTCCAATGATTCTACATTACCTGGATTTGGAAGGTATGAAACCAAATGAGTAGTTTTTGGTTGCATCACTAATTGAGAAGTTACCTCCATCGTGGAATGAGTTTATGAGTTACTTAAAACTCAAGACAAAGGAAATGACCTTTGAGGAACTTATTATCAAACTCCAGATTCAGGAAGATAATAAGAAGGTCTTGCCTAGAGGGAAACAACCCGTTGAGGCAAAGGCAAATCTGGCGGAGGCCAAAGGGAACCCAAGTAAGAAGCGCAAGTTCCAGAAAGACGACAAGACCCAAGCGGCAGAGAATTTCAAGGGGAACTATCACCACTGTGGGAAACCTGGTCACATGATCAAGGAATGCCGCAAGCTCAAAACTGAGCAACAAGAGAAGGCCAAGGCCAAAGGCAAGACACATGCTAACGTCGTCAAAGACACGCTTCTTGAAGACATGATTGAGGAGTTCTCGGTGGTGGTGCTTGAAGCAAACCTTATTGAGAATCCCATGCAATGGTGGATGGACACAGGTGCTACCGAGAGACCTTCTCCACATATACACCAGTTACAGACAAAAAGTTGTTCATGGGTAACAACGCTTTCTCTGATGTGCTGGGGGTAGGAAAGGTAGTCCTGAAGATGACTTCTGGAAATGAGCTCACTCTGAAGGAGGTGATGCATGTCCCTGAGATTAGGAGGAATTTAATTTTTAGGTCATTTATTGGTTAATGATGGTTTTAGGCTAGTATTTGAATCCAATAAATTTGTAATCACCAAGAATAGAACTTTTGTGGGAAGAGGCTTCGTCTGTGAAGGCCTCTTCAAAGTTAACGCCATGTCTGTAATACGTCCAAGTAATAAAATTGAAGCTTCTTCTTACTTGCTTGAGTCTTCTAATTTATGACATCATAGATTAGGACATGTTAACTACAAGTCCATCTAAAGGTTGGTGAAGTTGGAGTTATTGCCGTCTATTGACGTAAACCCTCAACATAAGTGTGAGATGTGCGTAGAGGCAAAACTCACAAAGATTCCTTTTTGATCCGTCGAAAGGAATACCGCTCCTCTAGAACTTATTCACACAAATATATGTGATTTGAAGTTTGCACAAACTAGGGGGGAACAAGTACTTTGTGACGTTCATTGATGATAGCATAATGTATTGTTACCTTTACTTGTTAAAAAGTAAAGATGAAGCCTTTGAAGCATTCCGACGTTACAAAGCAGAAGTTGAAAACCAATTAAGAATGCGGATTAAATCCATTCGTAGAGATAGAGGGGGAGAATACGTAGCGCCATTTGAGAAATATTATGCCGAATCGGGCATTGTTCATCAAACGATGTCTCCATACTCACCTCATTTGAACGGTGTTGTTGAATGCAAGAACTGCACATTGAAGGAAATGATGAATGTCTTGCTCATCAATTTCGGTCTTCCCCAAAACATGTGGGGAGAAGCCGTCCTTACTGCTAATACGATTCTTAATAGAGTCCCACATAAGGGTAAGGACAAAACTCCATATGAATCATGGAAGGGAAAGAAACCCACCTATAAATATTTAAAGGTGTGGGGTTGTTTGGCAAAGGTCGAAGTGCCCAAGCCAAAACAGGTCAAGATTGGGCCTAAGACTGTAGATTGTATTTTCATCGGATATGCAAATAACAGTAGCGCTTATCGCTTCTTAGTGCATAAGTCAGATATTCCAGATATCCACGGGGGTACAATCATGGAATTAAGGAATGCTCAATTCTTTGAGGATACTTTTCCTAGAAAGGAAAAAGACATAACCTCTCGCAAATGAAGTTATGAACAAAGCTCTCAGGAACCAAGAGTCGTTGACTGCCCGGATCTAGATTGTTCAGATATAGTGGACTTCGAAGTGGATGAATATCCAGAATATAGTGTTCCAGATTCTTAGAACTTGGAGACTCCAGAGATGGAACCGAGGCGAAGTAAAAGGGACAGGAAGGATAAATCTTTCGGTCCTGACTTTGTAGCTTATATGGTTGATGACTAACCAAGGACAATTGCTGAAGCATTGTCAACTCCAGAGGCACCATTCTGGAAAAAAGCTATTGAGAGTGAAATAGACTCCATCCTACATAACCATACTTGGAAGTTGGTTGATCTTCTTCCGGGAAATAAATCGTTGGGTTGTAAATAGATACTCAAACGGAAGTATAAAATATATGGGTCTATAGATAAGTACAAGGCCAGGTTAGTAGTCAAGGGCTATCGGCAGAAGGAAGGCCTTGACTATTTTGACACTTACTCCCCGGTGTCTAGATGACATACATACGAGTATTCATTGTGATTGCAGCATTGTGTGACCTTGAGATACATCAAATGGATGTCAAGACAGCCTTCCTAAATGGTGATTTGGAAGAAGAAATTTATACGGAACAACCCGAGGGGTATGTGGTTCCAGGGAAAGAGAAGAAAGTCTGTCGACTTGTCAAATCTCTGTACAGGTTGAAACAGGCCCCGAAGCAATAGCACAAAAAATTTGATAGTACTCTACTATCAAATGGTTTCTCCATTAATGAATGTGACAAATGTGTCTACACGAAAGGTAACTCTGACTCATTCGTCATGATATGTATGTATGTAGATGACATGTTGATCATATGGAGCAGTACTAGATTGATCCTAGAGACTAAAATCATATTAAAGCAGTGTTTCGACATGAAGGATATAGGTATCATAGATGTCATCTTAGGGATAAAGATCTCTAAGACGTCTGACAGACTGGTATTATCTCAGTCTCACTACATCGAGGATGTGTTGAGAAAGTTTGAGATGTTTGATAGTTCACCTATGAAGTCACCAATGGATAGAAATCAAAAGCTTGATAAAAATCGTGGTGCACCCGTATGTATGCCAGGAGTAATATGCAAAGGTGATTGGGAGTTTGATATACATAACAAACTGCACCCGACCTGATATTGCTTATGCAGTCAACAAGTTGGCTAGGTTTACCCATAATTCGAGTAATGATCATTGGAAGGTGTTGAATCAGATACTACGATACCTGAAATACACGCAAACTTACGGGTTGCATTATTCGAGATATCCAACTGTACTAGAGAGGTACAGTGATGCAAACTGGATATCTGATATAGAGAACACCAAGTCCACCAGTGAGTATATATTTACAATTGGTGGTGGGGCTGTGTCTTAGAAATCCTCTAAGTAAACTTGCATCGCCCGATCCACTATGGAATCATAGTTTATCGCTTTAGACAAAGCATGAGAAGAAGTTGAGTGGCTTCACGACTTCTTAGAGGATGCCCCTTGTTGGGACAAACCCGTACCTTCTATAATAATCCACTGCGACAGCCAGGCAGCTCTAGGAAGGGCACGAAGTTCTATGTACAATGGCAAGTCTCGTCATATTCGACGAAGACATAAGACCGTTAGACAGCTGATCACTACGGGTACAATATCCATTGATTACATAAAATCAAAGGATAACATAGCGGACCCACTAACAAAGGGCTTATCCAAAGATCAGATGTTTTGCCTATCTAGGGAATGGGCTTAAAACCAAAGCTTTAAGGACCGATGCGGTGGTAACCCAATCTTACTGACTGGAGATCCCAGTAATTTGGTTCAATGGAAAAACTAAGCTGTAAAGGTTCAGTTGAGCGCTTCGGTGGAAGTAAGAGCACTTTGGATTATGATCCCTGTAAGGAATATAAACCCAAATCCGTTCCCGCAATAGACGTTAAGTGCTATCTGCAATGTGGGTAAAGGTTAAGTTTCCAAAACCTTTAATGATCCTCAACGGTTGAGGTTAGGTTTGGGGAAACTTTTAATGGTTCCTAACACTTGTAAAGTGGGGTATAGCAGGATACCTTGTAAGAGACCACCTATTTAAGTGCGAAGACAGGTCACCTCAAATGAACGCACTTAAGAATTCAAGAAGTGTCCACGGCTACAACGGACAAAACATTACAAAAAATAGAGTAAGAGAAGTTGTTGTGTTGGTACCGTTGACTAGGCTTACACTAAACACTGATGATCACGTTCACCGCGCAGTAAGTAAGTTCGATGGTATTCAACTACAGAAGGTTCAAAGCGAAATCTACCTATCCAAATGCAACATATGTCCGCTGAAAAATTACTGGAAAAGGCACCATGTGAGTACGCCAAAATCTCTTTCAAGAGGGGATTGTTGGAAATTTACTAATGTGGAATTAAGTTTATCCCATTATTTATGACTCAAACAATTGGGGCACCGCACGTCAGAAACGTCATTTCCACACACGTGCGCACGTAGTGCTAATTATTGCAAATTTCATTAGTGAAAGAGATATTGGTACGTAAGTAATACGTTTGAGACATAGAATGATGGACGGTTATTGGCCAAATGACAAGTATTCCACGTTGGTAAATGGAGGAAGAAGTGTACGAAGTATAAGATGAAACGAGTCGAAAATAGCCGTGGTGCCGTAAAGGGCCGCGGTGCCCCTATGGCAGCGCCGTGACGCTAAATGGTGGCTTCGGCTACTGTAGCCGAGGTGCCGCAACGCTAATTCGCGGAGCTGCGGCACTTCGGAGGCATAATGCTACGACGGGATGATGGAAAGTTCTGACTTTTGGGCTGATTTTGGAGCATTAAATCTTCATTATTTGGCACATGAATTCAGCCATTATTTGGTTGAATGTAACCCCTCAATAAATGTCATTACATGTCTATTAAAGGCCATTAGTTGGCTAGTTGATGGGTCATTTCCTTACACTATAAATTTAGGCCTTTGGCTCAATTGTTCAACAATAAGAAATTCTTTGAAATCTTCTTCTTCCTCTCTAGCGAGTTTTCTATATTCAAAGTTCTTCAAGAGTAACACTTGAGTTTCCTTTGCCCATTTGTTAAGTTGTTATTTTATATTGGGAGTCTATTGCCCGACAACGTAAAGGGATATATACGGGGAAATCTTGTCTTAAAGACAGGGTGCCATCACTCGACTCGGCAAATCACAAAGAGTTTGTAATTGTTCTTATTTCCAGTTTGTTGTAATCTTGAGTAGTTTATCCTTTCTAGCATTTGTAATATTTACTTACTTCCCGTTTCCTGCAATTGTTGTATCCCACATATTCTTGCTTTAGTTTATTGTTTTATAACACGTTATCAACACGAGACTCTAATGTCTCAAAATATTTTCGGAGGCTAAGGTACTATTTTTATTTTCTCTATTTTATGGCTAACCTTACAAAATTTGAGTTCGTTGCCCTCGATATTTTGGGCAAGAACTACCTATCATGGGTGCTAGATGCTGAAATCCATCTGGATGATATGGGTCTTAGAGACACCATTAATGAAAAAAATAAAGCATCCAACCAAGAAAACGCTAAGGTTATGATATTCATGCGTCATCACCTTGATGAGGCCCTAAAGATTGAATATCTTACTATTAAGAATCCGCTTGTTTTATGAAAAAACTTGAAGGAAAGGTATGACCACCTGAAGATGGTCTTGCTCCCAAAAGCACGACATGAATAGATCAATCTAAGGCTACAAGATTTCAAGTCAGTTATGAAGTATAATTATGTGATGTTCATAATTACTTATATATTGACACTATATGGAGAAACAATTAGTGATTCTGATATGTTGGAAAACACGTTCTTGACCTTTCATGCCTCGAATGTGCTCCTGCAGAAGCAATATCGAGAGAAAGGTTTCACAAAGTATTATGATTTGATTGTTCATCTGCTAGTGGCTGAACAAAATAACGATTTGCTGATGAAAAATCATAAGAATCGATCTACTGGCGCTGCACCACTCCCAGAAGTGAATGAGGTGTACGCCCACTACTCTAGGAGTGGAAAAGGTCGTGGCTCCTATCGTGGTTATGGTCGTGGTCGTGATAGTGATAGTGATAGTGATAATTGTCAAGGAAGAAATTCTTTCCTTGGTGTTAATCATTCATCAAAGAAAAATCACTACCAGAGAGGGAAAAAGAAGGATGAGAGGCATGAAGTGCTAGAAGCACGTGACTCAGAAAACAAAAGCTATCGATGTGGTGAAAGTGGACATTGGGCACGTACCTGTCGTACGACAAAGCACTTGGTTGAGCTTTATCAAGTATCAATGAAAAAGAAAGAGAAAAATCTTGAAGCGATTTTTATCTCTGAAAATCAATCTAACATCACACACTTGGATGTAGCAGATTTCTTTGAGCATCCTAAAGGAAAGATAGATCACTTGATTGGTGATGGTTTTGTGATTAAAGATGATTAAGTTGTTTGTTTTGATTTTTGCTGGTCATAATAGTTAGCGAATAAAAAATTATGTAACAATAGTTGTTTGCACTACTAGTCTTTTAATTAGTATTAATTAGAGTAGATCTAGAGTTAGTTATTAATAGAAATTTTAATGTGAATTGTCTTGATTAAATAATGGTTTAATATTGGAGTTAGTTGCTTACAAGGCAGAGGGCGTTTAAAGACCATTTAAATTATTATGTGTCAACCTCTTTTTACGTATTTTGTACTGAGAGCGTCTGAAGTTAATATTCTAATTCTGAGTAAATGTTGTGGCTATTGATCAAGAAATCACATGTGTGAGTACAGTTAGTTGGATAAAACAAAAATAAAAAGGGGGTTACTATTGAACATGTCACACTAACTGTACTATATTCTTTCTAGTCTATTAAGATTTTCTTTAAGAACCACTTTATTAATGGCTAGGAGATATCAAAGAAAAAAAAAGTGGTTGAGTTGGATTAGAAGTCACCTATGCTATTCATCAGATATTTAATTAGTTATTGTTCCGTTATTTATTGGGTTCCTACTTGAATAGTCTACTGTCTCATGTATTTTGTTGAAAGCAAAAAATAGTGAAATTTAAGGATACCACTGAAATATGTTATTAAATTACGTAAATATCCTACATAATTATTGTTTTGGATTATCATATTGAGACATTATATTGGTTTAAAGTTTCATTTGTTTGTACAATATTATTGGTCTGTATTTATTTCTACCGGAAGTATTAATATTTGATAGAGTATTTATATTACTTTGTGTATGTCTTTTCATTTGAAGATATGGATAATTCTCAAAGCAAGTTTTAATTAAAATTAAATTATGAAGACATTTGTTTGATTGATTCTGCTACTACACATACGATATTCAAAGACAAGAAATATTTTTTCTCATTTATTTATGGGTAAGACAAATGTTAATACAATTCCTGGTAGTACCAACTTGATTGAAGGCTCCGGAAGAGCCATCATAATTTTTCCTAAGGGAACGAAACTCATTATAAACAATGCCATGTTCTCTCCAAAATCCCGAAGGAACTTATTAAGTTTTAAATATATCCGTCAAAATGTATACCATATTAAAACAATGGATGAGATGAATCTTGAATATATTGGTATCACCAAGGATGTCTTTGGCCAGAAAGTTGTTATTGAAATGTTTCCTGCTTTATCTTCTGGCTTATATTGGACAAAAATTGGTGTAAGTGAGGCACATTCTATCGTAAATCAGAAGTTTACTGAATCCAATACGTTTGTACTTTGGCATGATCGACTGGGACACCCTGGATCTATAATGATGAGACGAATTATAGAAAATTAAAATGGGCATCCATTAACTAACCTGAAGATTCTTTTAAATAATGAATTTTCTTGTCCTTTTTTTATCGAGGCAAGTTAATTATTAGGCCATCACCTACAAAGGTTTGGTTTTAAACCCCTGAATTTTTGAAACGTATACATGAGAATATTTGTGGACCTATTCACCCACCTAGTGGATCATTTAGATATTTTATGATCCTACTAGATGCTTCTTCTAGATGGTCTTATGTGTGCCTATTGTCATCTCGCAACCTGGCGTTTGTGAAATTATTGGCACAAATAATGCGATTACGGGCACAGTTTATAGATAATCCGATAAAGTCTATTCACCTTGATAATGCTGCAGAGTTTTCATCCCAAGCATTTAATGATTATTGTTTATAATTGGGATAAAAGTTGAACATCATGTAGCTCATGTTCACACTCAAAATGGCCTTACAAAGTCATTAATCAAACGTCTGCAGTTGATAGCAAGACCATCACTTATGAAAACGAGGTTGCCCACATCTGTTTGGGGTCACACTATTTTTCATACAGCAATACTTGTTCATCCCAGACCGACAAATTATCATAAATTTTCTCCGTTGCAATTGGTTTTGCGTCAAGAACGTAATATATCTCATCTAAGAATTTTTGGATGTGCCGTATATATGCCTGTAGCACCACCACATCGCACTAAGATGGGTCCCTAAAGAAGATTATGAATATATGTTGGGTTTGAATCGCCCTCAATTATTCGCTACCTTGAATCATTAACATGAGATTTGTTCACTGTTTGATTTGCTGATTGTCGATTTGATGAGATAATTTTTCCAAAATTAGGGGGAAAGAATAATGAAATAAAAAGAGAAATTTTGTGAAATAATCCATCATTGTCTCATCTTGATCCACGTGCTTCTATTTGTGAGTAAGAGGTCCAAAATATTATTCACTTGCAGAAAATATCAAATCAAATGCCAGATGCATTTACAGATTTGAAAAGAATTACCAAATCATATATCCCTGCAGAGAATGTCCCAATTCGGATTGATGTCCCTGTAGGACCATCTACTAGTGTCATAGCAAATGATTCCAAAGCACGCCTGAAACGTGGTAGACCATTGGGTTCTAAGGATTGGAATCCTAGAAAAATAAAAATAAATGGTCAAGATGACACTAAGAAAGAATATCATAAAGAAATGCAAGATTTGATCAATCCTAACATTCTTGAAGAATTCAATGAGCCTCAAACTCAAGAAAATAAAGAAATTTCAATAAATCCGAGTGATGTTAGGACTAATTTGAATCGCTTGAAAATAAACGTGGATTATGTCTTTGCTTATAATGTTGCAACTAGGATTATGCAAGATAGTGAGGATCTTGAACCCCAATCTGTTAAAGAATGCCGAGAAAG
This sequence comes from Anisodus tanguticus, assembly GCA_034509755.1. NCBI lineage: Eukaryota > Viridiplantae > Streptophyta > Magnoliopsida > Solanales > Solanaceae > Anisodus > Anisodus tanguticus. Next base: position 19,050,528 of record CM067561.1, on the reverse strand, counting down.
ATGTGATTGGCCAAAGTGGCAAGAGGCAATTCAATCAGAGCTAAACTCATTTACCAAACATGAAATTTTCTGACCTGTAGTCCAAACACCTAATGGTATTAAGCCTGTTGGTTATAAATGGGTTTTTGTGCGAAAAAAATGAGATAAAAAGATATAAGGAACGTTTTGTTGCACAAGGATTTTCACAAAGGCCTGGCGTCGATTATGAAGATACGTACTCACCCGTTATGGATGCAATAGTGTTACGTTATCTCATTAGTTTCGCTATCCATGAGAGACTTGAGATGTATTTAATGGATGTGGTTACAACCTATCTCTATGGATCACTTGAAAATGAAATTTACATGAAAATTCCTGAAGGTTTTAAGATGCCCGAAGCATGTAGTTCAAAGTCTCAAAAAATGCACTCAATCAGATTGCAAAGATCATCGTATGGTTTAAAGCAATACAGACGTATGTGGTATAACCGCCTTAGTAAATATTTATTAAAGGAAGGCTATACAAATGACGCCATTTCCCATGTGTTTTTATAAAGAAAACAATATCAGAGTTTGTAGTACTTACTGTATATGTTGACAACATAAACCTTATTGGAACTCATGTAGAGCTTAAAAAGACAATTGATTATTTAAAGAAGGAATTTGAGATGAAAGATATTGAAAAGACAAAATTATGCCTTGGTTTGCAAATTGAACATTTGAAAAATGGTATCTTTGTCCATCAATATGCATATACAAAAAAGTGTTGAAATAATTTTATATGGATGAAGCTCATCCATTAAGTACTTCGATGATTGTTCGATCACTTTATGTGAATAAAGATCCATTCCGACCTCAAGAAAAGAATGAGGAAATTCTTGGTCCTGAAGTACCATATCTTAGTGCAATCGGTGCACTAATGTATCTTGCCAATACCATAAGGACTGACATAACATTTTCAGTTAATGTGTTAGCAAGATATAGTTGTGCTACTACAAGGAGACACTAGAACATAATCAAACACATATTGCAGTATCTAAAAGGGACTATCGATTTAGGCTTATTTTATTCTAACAATTGCAGTCCTGATCTTGTTGGTTATGCCGATGCAGGGTATTTATCTGACTCACACAAAACTAGATCTCAAATAGGCTATATGTTTATATGTGGAGGTGCTGCCATATCTTGGCGATCTACAAAGCAGTATATCGTAGCTACCTCATCAAATCATGCTGAAATAATAGCAATTCATGAAGCAAGCCGAGAAGTTGTGTGGCTGAGGTCAATGATACATCTCATTCGAGAAAAATGTGATTTGAAATGTGACAAAATAGCCACAATCTTATATGAAGATAATACATCATGCATTGCTTAATTGAAGGGAGGATTCATAAAAGGAGACATGACAAAACACATTTCACAAGAAGTTGTTCTTTACACACGAGTTCTAAAAGAATAGTGATATCAACGTGCAATAGATTCGCTCAAGTGATAATATGCTGATTTGTTCACTAAGTCTTTACCAACTGCAACTTTCGAGAAGATGGTGCATAAGATTGGATTGCGAAGACTCAAGCATTTGGAGTGAAGTTCTCATCAGGGAAAGTTAATACATGTTGTAATCTTTTTTTCGTATAAGGTTTTGTCCCACTGAGTTTTCCTTGTAAGATTTTTAATGAGGCAACCAAAATGTGTATTATTAGAAATGTGTTCTTTTTCCTTCACTTGAATTTTTCCCATTGGGTTTTTTCTAGTAAGGTTTTAATGAGACATATTATCTATCAAAATAGACATCCAAGGGGGAGTGTTATAGATATTATCATATATTGTGGATGTCTATCTTTAGGAGAAATAGTAGGGCTAATAACTTTGGAACCAAGTCAATTTTCTCCTATAAATAGAGATGTTTCCTTCATTGTATTTGATCCCTCAAAAGAGACAAGAGCTTTCTTCTCTCTTTCTCTATAAATATTATTGCTTTAGTTTATTATTTTATAACAATGTATTTCATTTGGTGCATTTTGTTCCCCGCTAAAAGTAGGATAGGTATAATTTTATACTACATCAAATGTGGGCTAACAATTTAATAAGTAGCTCTACCTAGATTAACACAAGTAAAATGACAAAATTATTCTTTTGTCAAAATCCTCCTTAAGAAGATTAAGATTAAAATTGAAAATAAAAAATTTAGTCAAGTCTACCCAATTTAAGACCAAACACATCTTTTACATTATGCACTGTATATTACGATTTTTTTCTGGATGTCTCGTTTCTTTTTTAATGAAGCAAACAAATCATAAGTATTTTATTAAATAATATAAAAAGAAGGCTTCACAAAAATTAAAGGAAAAATTAGTAGCAGTTGCATTTGCGTGTGTTTGAGCTGTAAAATCAACCATTATAATTCTTATATTAGGGTAAACTGTTTACATCACATCCCTTTGAGTTACGACCCTTCCCTGGATCCTAATAATGTGGGATGCTGCACCAAACTGCCTTTGTTTTATGCAATATTGTGTGCATTTTTTTTTTCTGTTCAAATTTCTAAGCTAGATTAAAGGTTATAAATAAGCTGCTGAAGGATGGTAATGATTTGATGGATCAGTCTCCAAGCATTTGAATTTACAAATTACTCTGTTATTAAAAAGAACTTCATCAGTAATCTGTTTACACGGAATGGAAAATTAATTAGTAAGATTAGATTTCTAATCAAACATGAATTGAGTGCAAAAAAGGAATTGAGAATTCCAAGCAAGGCTTAGATGCCCAAAAGACATTGAATAAAAAGCTAAAAGGGACCTTTATGTGATATCTGGATAAAGAGATAAAGTTTTGTGATAATTTTTGAGGCTGACATTCTCTCTCTCTCTCTCTCTCTCTCTCTCCCCCCCCCCCCACCCCTTTTATACTGGTGGAACATGTATTTTTTTCATTAATTAAGTAAAAAAGAAAATACTATTGCAGACCTTAAAAATACTATGAAAGACGGGTATATAAACATTGCTTAACTTTTTGATACATTGGTACTGAGTGATTTTCCCATTATCAAGTCAATTGAAAGAAATACAATTAACAGCTCAAATAATAAGTAGAATTAGTTAAATAAGGAAAGCAGCCTGATACTACAAGTTAAGATATATTCTCCGTCCCAAGATGTTTGATTACATAAAATTTAAATTGCTTAACTTTTTGATACATTGATACTAGACCTGTCCATCGGGTCGGGGATCCGCCAGCCACCCCCCCCCCCCCCCGAAAAAATCAGGGTCAAGGTCAGCTTATTTCTGACCCATGAGCCACCTGACCCGAAAAAGCGGGGACCCGATCAGAGTCAGGGTCGGGCCGGTGTCAGAAATTTTTACTCGTTTGACCCGGCCCAACCCGTTCATATTATTTTTTATTTTATTAATGTTTATTTAAGGTATATTTTTAAAGGTATATTATTTTATTAATGTTTATTTTATTATGTTTTTTAATGTATATTTTATTAATGTTTATTTAAGGTATATTTATTTTATGAAAATTTTATGGAAGTCGAATGCGGCATGAACTTAATTAACGGAAGTATTGACATAAAATATAGGGAGAGAAAGTAGTTGTAAATTTGTACAATTTAAAATAGTCATAACTTTGCGTTCGAATGTCCGTTTTACCCGATTTTTTTTTATTTTGCGTTTATTTCGAGATGCGGCCGGTCAAGCTGGTGCCACCAATTTTTACGAAAACATCCGCTTTCCCAATCAATTTGTGTTTTCCCCCAAATCGGTTTCTAATTTTCCATTTTCTTTAGTAAATATCTCACGATATACGTGGTAATGTAGGTGTGAATGTCAATTTCAGTCTTGAAAATTTAATTTTTTTAAAAAAAAATCCCCCGACCCGGCCTGACTTGAGTTCAAATTATGTTTTTGGACTGTTATTTAAATAAAAAAAAATCCCCCGAGCGGGTCAGGACTAGAGTCGATTTTTTTTAAAAAAAACAGGGTCAGAGTCGGCCCAGGATCGAACAAGCAGAAAAAAAATCCACCTAACCCGACCCGACCCGAGGGTTTGAACAAGTCTAATTGGTACTGAATGAATTTTTCCATTATCAAGTCAATTGAAAGAAATACAATTAACAGCTCATATAATAAGTAGAATTAGTTAAATAAGGAAAGCAGCCTTATACTACAAGTTAAATTATATTCCTTCTGTCCCAATTTATACGAGGTTGTTTGATACATAAAATTTAAGAAAGAAATGAGACTTTTAGATCTTCTAGTCTAAATCAAGTCAAAGAAACTTTTATAGCTAGAATTCATTTCACTAAGAGTAAAATTTTAAAATTAAAATTGATGCTAAATATAGAAATATGTTATTCTTTTTTGGACTGACTAAAAAAGAAATAGTGTCATATAAATTGAGACGGATGAAGTACTAAAATATATATATATTGAAAATATTTGTTTTATTTAGTTAGTTATGTCCTAATTTATGTGACATCTTTATGTAAACTTGTCCTAAAAAGAATGTCATCTTACTATAATCAGGACCATTCAAAGTTATCAACTTAATTACCTTGATGAGATGATTTATAATCACAAATATCTAAGACTAATTTTATATTTCAAATTTCAAATGTATATCTTTCTTTTTAAATTTATGTGTTCAAGCAAATTATGTAACATAAATTGAAACGGAGAAACTATACGTCTTATTTATAAGTTATATGCTATTTTATACACATAGAGATGTGCAAGAAGAATATAAAATAGGAAAAATACTATGCCTACAAGTGACTGACCACCATCTATTTTTACCCCTACAGAAAAGAAAAAAACAAACGGAATAAATTAATCTCTTATAAACTTCCAAACAAAGAGAATTAATGGAAACTGAGATTCGCAGGTATTATTCTCCTTCTTGTCCGCTGATGTTTTGTCTAGGATAAAAACAACACATATTATTTATAACAACAAATTTTTAGACAAGCTTTTCTTGTGCTGGTCAATGGATAACTCCATCTCCATAATTCCAACAAACCATGTTTTTTTTTCCCAAAACAACTAAACTAGATCTCTCCTCTTTTTTCCAATTTGTAGATTTGAACAAGAAGAAAAAGAATATCAAGAATATTGAGTTCACATATATCTATGGCTTACGTTAAATCGATAAGGGTAACTTTCGACGACATCTTTCTCAACTTCTTCTCCCTTGTGGGTTTTGGTAATTACTTTGGGAGGCTTTCAATATGACCATGATCAATAATCCTTCTCAAAACCTTTCTAAACAGAATATTCATAGCAGTGTTTATGGTTATTACGAGAGTTTTAGTCTTATGAGCCAATTCGTGGAAGGGGGATATGAACATTTTAGCAAATTACCAGATTGTTTAGGATCTGATCTAGCACTGATTGAACCGAATTCTTCAATGGCTGAAGATGAGTCAAGAACCGGAAGTATTAATGAAACCGGTTCTAGTTCCAAGGATACTAACAACATCAACAACGTTCGAGAAAATGCTAAACACAAGGTGGTTGAGGACGAGGAGGAAAAAGGGTGGCTTCAACTGAGTATTGGTGGGCATACGTATATGCCCACCAATAACAAGCCAGTAGGAAACTCGGGAAGATCAGGAGGGCTAGTGGAACTTGATCTATTACCAGCAGCTGGTGTAATTAGTACTAGTTCTGGACTAGGAGCTAATTCTCCAACAGTACATACATTTCCTCATCATAATATACATGAATTTCGAGCACCACCACCTCGAACACAACAGCTTATGATGACTCCTACTAGTAGTTCTACATCTTTGTTTTTGCAACAATATCCGGGGGCCGCAGGAACTAGTTCAACAATGTTCCCACAACAAGAGATTATTAACTGGGGTTTTAGACCTATGCAGCAGTCAATCCAACAGAATATTAATCTGTCTCTAGTGTCAGACGGCTCACATTTTGGTCCTGGACCGTTCCCAGTACTAGGAGGTCCAGGACCAAGTTCCATAGATTTCAGGGTCATTCATCCGCCTCGAAGACCACATTCTGGGCTATGGTTTTCGCTACAACCATCTTTAAACCAGTAAGTGCAGAACAAAAACCAACAAGAATATTGTTAGGTTCTTTTCACTTTTCCTTCCTATAAAAAAAATATTGGAATTAGTCGTGAATTTCGTCACTAGTACATCGTTAAATTGCTTGTAGCTAATTGTATTTTTCAATAATCAGTCTCTAATACTAAATAGGATTAACAACTGATTTTTCTGTTTATCTGTTCTTTTTTTCTACTTATATGCTCTCTTACATATATCTTCGAAATATGCATGACTTATTTGTGTACTTTGTGCCTTAATGATGCAGAACAAAAGAATCCTTTTTGCCACAGATATCCAAGAGCTACCTTAGAATCAAGTAAGTCATATAGTCTATATATTTACTTTGAGGTTTTCCTCTTCGTATTTTTATTTCATATTTCTTTCAATTTTTGCTTTCATTTTGACTTAATCTTTTTTCCTGGTTATTTCATAATTATTCAAGGGATGGGAGGATTACAATACGATTAGTCTTGAAGTATTTGGTCAATAAGCTCCAATTGGAAAACGAATCAGAGGTATGTAATCCACCATTTTTATTTATTTTATTTTCTTGCTTGAAATTTTCCTTATGGCTTTAGCATATATGTTGCATATTTGCCTGAATAACCGTTAACTGTAGGGCTCCAAGATAGAACTAATTAAGACCAAAATGTTTGGACCAGTAAATCAATAACATGTTAATTACAATGGTTGGTGTGGGGGAAAACATGAAAGAAACAGCAGAACTAATTAATGGTTTTATTTAGGGTAATATTTATGGATTGAGATAACTTCATAATTAGGTGGGAAGTATATTTCTAGGTAGCCACATCTTCATTAATTCTTCTCTTTTTGTATTATTAGCTTAAGCTCTTTGTTTTTCTACGTTTACCCAAAAACTATAGTGTAAAGTAAATGCATAGTAGAAAAATATAGGGATCATTACCAATATGGTTAGTATTCTATTGCTGAATGATTTTAGGAGTATGGCCAAAGTAAGAAACGAAGGAGAAAACTACATGTTACCTTATCACACAAATATTATTAATAGGAATAAGAAGGCACATTGCTTTTGATGACTTTCACGGTTCGTTTCCTTCTATTTACTACCACATGAAAGTAACATTCCAATCTTTCTGGAATGACTCCATTTTATTCTAATACGTCTACGTAGAGCTATAATTTTCTATAAGGGGATTCAAAAGATAAAATAATAAACATACGAAAAAACTAAAGGGAATATATCTACTATATGTATATACAAAATAATTTTAACATTATATGTACAGTGTAATTCTTCGACAAAGGAGGTTCGGATGAACCCTTACGGTACCCAACTCCGCCTATGAACTCAGCCCTTGGAAATCGAAGTAGCCGAATACAAACTCATATAAGCAGATCTAGAGCGAGTGTTGTGGGCTCAATTGAACCTATTGCTTGTCATTTGAATTGTATATACATATGGAAAAACATGTAAAATACATACATTTAATAAGATCGTGTTGATATGAATATACTAACTCTAAATCTTGAATTCACCTAATATACTATTAGCAAATGAAACCGTTAAGGATTTGCGATGCTTCAGTTAGAAACAAGTAGAGATGAATGGTGTTAATTAAGTAGCCAAGCAGGGGAAAATGTCTTCTCGATAACATATTGAAATGTGTAGTCATCTCATGTAAAATTTTAAATGTACAGTAAAAAGAATACGCATTTATTAATTATATATTCTCAACACTGTGAATCATTGTTTTCTTCACTGACATTCCATGGCTCAGCTACATTTCTTTTTCGTCCATGGTTCCAAATCTGTATGTTTTTCCATTTTGATGCGGTGCTCAAAGGGAATATAGATGCCCAGCACATTAGAGTTCTACTTATATGAAACTTTTTTTCCTCATTATACCAAACAAGTCGATCGCGTAAAGTTTCCAAAAGTTTAGTAATTGGAAACCTCTTGTTTTTCTTCCCCTTAGTGAAGAAAACAATAAAGTACTTCTACTTTAAAAAATAAAACTTTAGCTATTAATGGGGATCTTTTTTTCCCTTCAAGTATTAATATATTATATATACATTCTTCCTCCTTTATACTTACATATTTTCCCTCATCATAATGATAAGAAACGATTTTAAAATAAATTAAAAAACATAAATAAGATATCTAAATTATAACATTTATCACTCTGGATATTTTCATTTTTTTTCTATTGCATTCACCTTATAAGCACATTGAAAAAAATTTCTACTCTTGGCAGGAGTTGGATTTTATAGCTGTTCCTTAATGGCTCTTCTTCCACTTCCTCTTTCAAAATTGACATTTAATATTTATTTACCTATATGCATTAAAAGAATAGAATGCAAGATGGCTATATTTGTCTTTTTAATATATCCATAGGAAATTAATTATTTCTAATTTTGTTATATATGGTGTTGTAGATGCATATTTTTTTTCTTTTCTATTTTTATAATGCTTTTATTACTCGTTAGTTAGCCAAATTGGGGAATGGAAAGGAAGTTATATTTACTTCTTATTATTATCTCAACAATCCAACAACTTTTCCTGATTAACCCATAGATACAACAACGACAAAAGGTAATAAATAGGAAATCAACTTGCCGTCAAGGCTAACTGTTTTTTAATTACTTATAAGAATGTCAAGTGATTTGCATGCATGTAGACAAAAGAACCCGTCAATCATTTAGTTGTTCCTCTTCAACTTTTTTATTTTATTTTGATGTTAGGATCGTTAAGATTCATTCCATATTAATGATTGATAATAATATCTGGTACGAACCAGCTATGCTTGAGAATCGAGACATATATGTGAAAGGAAATTAATTCTATGCCTTTATTTATATATATATATATATATATATATATATATATATATATATATATATATATATATATACTATACAAAATCAATTTAGCTATTCTAAGGATATGTTAATTATCCTAATTATATGATAATTGATCTAATCATTCTAATTATATGATAATCGATTTAATTATAATATGATGTGATATGATAGATATAATTATGGATTATGACATAATTATCTTAATAGTCTCCGCAGTCTTAGCGGGAGGTTCTCGTATACTGAGACTGTCCCTGAAATCATCAAACAATACGCGCGGAAGACCTTTGGTGAAAATAACTGCAGTATGATAACGAGACGGTACATGGAGAACACAGACTTGTCCACGTGCAACCTTTTCACGGACAAACAAGATATCCATTTCTATGTGTTTTGTTCGTTGATCCTGGACAGGGTTACCTAATAAATATATTGCACTCACATTATCACAATAAACTACAATTGCTTTTTCGATTGGACAATGAAGTTCTAATAGAAGATTACGGAGCCAACATGATTCAAAGGTGGAACGTCGTGTGTCCGGGCATCCACCCCAATCAACATCTGTATAAGATGTGAGGCCAGAAATGGTGGACTTATACATATGCAACCCAAAATCAAGAGTACCCTTAATATACCGCAAAATTCGTGTAAGAGCCCCCATATGATCTTCCTTCAGATCATGCATATGTAAACAAATATGTTGAACTGCATTGGAGATATCGGGTCTCGTGAAGGTGAGATACTGCAATGCCCCTGCTAAGTTGCGGTAATGTGTTGGGTCACTGTATGGAGCTCAGCTTTCCCGTATTCGCCCTACACCTCTTTTGTCAGAAGTTCTACGAACCAGATAAATGGCCTAAGTACCCGTAGAGTTACGTAATTTTGCCTTTTTATCAATCGGCGTATGTGACGGTTTGCACGAGGACATACTGGCTTTGTCAATGATTTCCTCGGCGTATTTCTTTTGACAGAGAAACAGACCACCTGCATATTGAGTTACAACAATGCCTAAAAATAGTTTAAATGCCCAAATCCTTCATAGCAAATTCTAAGGCAAGGAAGGATATAATAGACTGGCGAAGTGACTCAGATGATGCTGTGAGAATGATGTCATCCATATAGAGAAGAATATATTCCATGTCATTTCTCTTTTTGTAAATGAACAAAGACTGATTGCACTTGTTGTGTGAGAACCCCAATATGGATACGAACCCTGCAAATCAGTTATACCACGCCCTGGGGCCTGTTTCAAACCATATAATAATTTTTTCAACAAGAAAACATAATCTGGATGAGTAGGATCTCGGAAACCCAAAGGCTGGTGCATGTAAATTGTTTCCTGTAGGTGACCATGTAAAAAGGCATTCTTGACGTCCAACTGATGAATAGACCATGATTTGGATAGATCCAGACTAAGAACAATCCTAATAGTTGATGGCTTAACTACTGAACTGAATGTTTCACCGCAATCCACGCCAACCTGCTGAGACCTGCCATCACCAACAAAATGAGCTTTGTGTCTCGCACAAGAGCCATCATAATTTTTTTATGACAGAAAATCCACATGGACCGTATTATGTGTCACATTAGATGGATGGGGCACTAACTCTCACATCTTATTTTTAATACGAGCATCAATTTCGTCTAACATGATAACTTTCCAATTTGGGTCTACTAGGGTCGCTTTGGGATTTTTTAAAAGTGGTGATGGTTGGACCGAAGATGTTAGATTAAATTGACGCTTGAGCTGAAAATTCCTATGCATGGCATGGGTTTCAATAGTCCGAGATGGAACCGAGACAGTTGGCTGGGGTAGTGGGCTTTCAGTTTGTGGACTGGGCTGAGAGGTAGGTATATTTTGGGCTGGTAGAGCTGGGCCTGGTGGCCTGATTTGTGAGTCGGATGAGGGAGTAGTGGGATCCCTCATTTGGGCCTTCCAGTGACGAGAAGTGGACTAGGCCGAAGAGGGGGGAGCAGTGGGCTCCCCGACTCAGACTGGCCCAATCCCATTTCGTTGTTGGGCCGCAATATTTAGTGGGATATTTTGGGTCGGTCCAGTCGAGGAAGAATTTTTTTTGGGCATTTAGATGGTGATTTAAAATTGGATGTATTCCTACATCCAAAAATTCGTATGAAGGCGGGGATGCCATGTGTGATTTAGCAAATGGGAATGTGGACTCATAAAAAATAACGTGATGAGAGATTATAAGTTTTCCATTAGACATAGCATAACACTTATATCCCCTATAATTTTGTGAGTATCACAAAAAAACAAAAAGAGTGGAATGGACTTGAAGTTTGTTTATGATTGTGGACGGAAACAATGGATAACATAAACATCCAAAAACCCTCAAATGTGTATAGGAAGGAATACGATGGTACACCATTTGTGTGGTGATAGGTTTGAGAGTAGCTTTCTAGGAAGAATGTTTAAAAGTTATGTGATCATTTGAAGAGCATGATGCCAAAAAGATGGTGGTGTGGACGAATGCAAAGAAGTGTACGAATTAGATTGTTGATTGTTCAGATTTTTCTTTCGGCTTTCCCATTTGAGGAGAAGTATGTGAACATGAAAGACGCAAAGGACATTCCATTTTGGTGACAAAATTCCTTAAATTGGTCATTTATGAATTTCCTCCCATTGTCACATGGAAATTATTTAATGGATTTCTCAAATTGGGTTTTGACAAAAATACTAAATTGTTTAAAAATGGTGAAGACCTAAAATTTCTGTCCTATGGGAAATGTCCATAGAAAATTCAAATAATCATCCAAAATAAACATATAATACTTATGACCTGCCGAACTTAAGATCGAGGATGTCCACAAATCACTATGCATGAGATCAAATGGCATAATGGAAGTAGTTAATGAAAAATGAAGTTTAACATGCTTCCCAAAAACACAAGCTTGGCAAACATGAGAGTCCATAAGTTTGTTACAATCAATAACATTATTATTTCTAAGAAAAATTAACACTGGTGCTCCCGGGTGTCCCAACCGATTATGCCATAAAATATGAGAAATAACTGCAAAGGTTGATGGATTGGTGACTTGGTTGTTGGGAGTGGAGGTGATGGGATATAAATCCCAAGTGCTATTACATCTCATTAGTGACATCTCCGTCTGAAATCCTTCACAGAAAATTCAAACGGATCAAAACTAACAAAAACATTGTTGTCAGTTGTAAAACGACGTACATATATCAAGTTTTTAATAAGTTTGGGTGCATGTAGGATGTTTTTCAAATGTAAAGGTCGGTGAGGTGGGTGAAGATTTACTTGACCAATACCACGAATTAGAATTTCCTTCCTACTGCCAATAACAATATTATTATTACTGCTCATATTAAAATAAGACGAGAGATTACATTGAGATGTCATCATGTGTGAAGTTTCCCCCGTGTCCATGTACCATGAATCATCGGGAATACTCAGATTTATGTTGTTCATAGCCTGTTCAATATCCATGGGAGTTGGTGGAGATGAGGGTTATTCTGGCAGTGGCTGTCGCCGGGGTTGTTTGCTTCGCCTTGCGGGTTTCTTCGAGAATCAGTCTTGAACAAGCCTCATAAAATGGTGGCAACGGATTACTTTGTTGAATGAACGTAGCAACCTCATCATAATGTTCATTCAATCCCGCAATCAATTGGAGAACTAACATTTGATTTATCACCGACGCACCAACATTTGATAGTTGGTCGGCAAGCATTTTCAATTCTTGACAATATGCGGAGACGTTTTAAAAATCATCCAATTTGATATTGGTGAATTGATTTTCAAGATATACCGCTCGAGAAATTTATTATCTTGAAAGATATTTTGCAAACGCTCCCAAGCTTGTTGAGCCGCAGAGTCCGGTTCCAAAATGGTGTTCAAAAGGTCATTTGAAATGGTGTTGTAAATCCATTGAAGGACTATAGCATCTAAGCAAGACCATAAATTTTTATCAACACGGTGGTCTCCGATGAAGACTTGGGAGGAATAATATGGTCTATTACTAAGTATGCTCGGCAATAGATTTTGAATAACTCCACTCAAGATGAGTATTGCCCCTTTTCCATTTCAAGAGTAATTGGAATAAAGTTTTTGACGTTGTTCACGACAAGAGAAGGATGTAATTTTTATTTGTCGGCCATTGTCACCCAAGAAAATGGAAGAGAAAGGATATTTTGGTGTTTAGAGTGAGAGATATGAAGAACCCTAATTAGGGTTTGTGTGGAAGAAGTCGACAAAAGTAGGGGAGGGTGGGTTCTATTTCGGCTAGGGTAGTGTTTAGGTAAACCCTAGTTAGAGTTAGGGTTTGGTAGACCGAAAACTAGGTGGTTTTCGGCTAGGATTTTAGGGGGGTGGGCTGAAAGTTAATGGTTTTCGGCTAGGGTAGGTGAGACCGACGGTGGTTAGGGCGAAAAAGTTGGGGGAATTAATTTGTGGCTCTTGATACCATGAAGTAAATTAATTCCATACCTTTATTTCATATCAAGTATACAATATATATACAATTATACAAAATCAATCTAGCTATCCTTTTAATTATATGATAATTGATTTAATTACAATATAATGTGATATGATGGAGATAATTATGAATTATGGAATAATTATCTTAACCATATATATACATCAAATGTAGTTGCTTCTACAGAATAAATTAATTTTTCCTCACCTACCTGAAATAACTTGTATTCGGGTTTTTATCTAAAACACATACTACAATAATACGACATTGTATAGATTAATGTTAGGTTGTTAGGATGTATGACATGTAACATTCTATTTCCTAAACATTCCATATTATTTGTTAGTACTCATTATATGTATCTACGAGTCAACCCTTGTACCCCGACTAATTCGTAGCCACATGATTATATTATTCTTTCAGTGCACTACATAATAACATATCCTCAAAAGAAGTATTTAATAGTTTAAGTTATATATATTGTCAGTCATTCAAATTATATCTATACATAAGTATTCTTAAAATATAAAATTTATAATCTTAAAAATAAGGTAAATTATCTGCTATAGCAAATAAAAGTGATCTAATAGTATAAAATTTTCTTACGCTGGCCGTATATACATAAACACATACAAATATACCTTTGATTAGTGCAAATAAAGCACCTACATGAATCGACAACAATCTCTATTTAAAACGATGAACTCTACGAAAACATTTCCTTAATTTAAGTTATTGACCTAAAATTAATTAATAAGAAACGAGACATTTCTACTTCTACGTGTTACTCGATCGCTACATATATTTATTTGTAAGCATCAAATTATGCAAATGTGGCGTGCTTCGTAGAATGTAGCTTTTACTTATTTAATAATGTTGCTTCTTAATACTCACGAATGGCTACATACATCATTGTCGTCTTAATATTATTATTTGGCATTTTTTGTGTATGTCCTACCCAAGTTGACTTAAGTTTTGGCTATCATGTCTATGTTACTCAAACTTCAAAAATCACAACCTTCCACACGTCATGGCAACTAAGTGACCAATGATTAAAGTTTTTAGTAGGGAATAGGAATTCAATGATAGTAATTCATACCGTAATATTTTCTTTCTCTTTCCTTTGCATAATTTTCTCTCTTCTCCCTTAAAATTTCATGCCTTAATCATAGGAATTAGTTATATTATATATGAGCTGTTAGGATTTTTGAGGTGTGTATCTTATCTATAAGACTTCTACATTTTTATTTATTTAATTATATTTTAAAATGCTCACTAATGTGTTGGCTTGATTCTTTTTTATGAGTCAAGCACACGTGGAAAATATTTTTTTATCAAGGGTGGTAGTGAGACTCGAAACAATGGACATTTGCCTACTCTGATATCGTTTTGAAGTGTATAATCATTTCATATAAAAACTTAATTTGTTAGAGAATGCACACTTTTATTTACTTAATTATATTTTCAAATGAACCATATAATCATATTATGAATTGGACGACCAACTATAACTAATATAAATCAAATCCTTCTTTTATACTGATCAGATTTAAACATGGAAGAATCATAGGGTTTAAATTTTCACATAGAAAGACAGACTTCCAAAAAGCTTACTATCTTAGGTGTAGAATTGTATTAATCTCCCTTGATAGAGTCTTCTCATTAATACAATATATATAGTGTATACAATATGAATTCTAATTGAATAAGGATATCTGATTTACATAATTATACTCAAATATTAATTACATAATATACGGGGAATATATAAATATATTCGCTATCACACCCCCTCGGTTGGAGCGGAAGGAGGTCGGACGCTAAGACTGGATCTGAAGTCAAGGAACAGTTGCCGAGGAATCTCCTTAGTGAAGATATCTGTGTACTGATACGAACAAGGAACATGCAACACCTTAACATGACATATGTCAACATTTTCACGAATAAAATGGATATCCATCTCAATATGCTTGGATCGCTGATGCTGAATCGGGTTATGAGATAAGTAGACCGCAGATATATTGTCACGGTAAACCATAGACGCCTTACGTAAGGGACAGTGAAGCTCTAGAAGGAGGTTTCGGAGCTAACAGATCTCAGCAATAATGTTCGTAACGCCTCTATATTCTGCTTCTACACTCAAATGGGAGAGTGTGGCTTGCCGTTTGGCAGACCACGAAATGAGATTATCTCCTAAGAATACACAATAGCTGGAGGTGGATCGACGTGTGTTTGGATAGCCTACCCAATCGGAGTCCGTATATGTTATCAGCCTGGTCGGTGCAGAGGGATAGAGATGTAATCCATAGTCAAGGGTACCCTTAACGTATCGAATAATACGTTTAAGAGCTGTAAAGTGAGGCTCCTTAGGGGTGTAAATAAATAAACACAACTGCTGAACAACATATCCAATATCAGGCCTGGTGAATGTAAGATACTGAAGAGCACTAGCGAGACTCCTATAAAGTGAGGGATCGAGCACCGAATCCCCGTCAGCAGCACTGAGTTTCGATTTTGAGTCGATTGGAGTAGGCATGATCTTGCAGTTTTCCATTTAGCCCTGTAAACAATTTCTTTGGCATACTTACGCTGACACAGGAACATAGCATCGACATATCTGGTCACAAAAATTCCCAGAAAATAACTCAACTTTCCCAAGTCTGTCATAACAAATTCGGATTTGAGCAGGGTAATGATCTCATTTTTCAGCACATCAGAAAAGACAATCATAATAATATCATCTACATATAGCAAAGGTATGTAGTGTCATTACCTCGATGAAAAATAAAAAGTGAATGGTCACTTTTGCTACACACGAACCCAATCTGCATGATGTAAGTGGCAAAGCGCTCATACCAAGCCCTGGGGGCATGTTTTAAACCATACAATGACTTACAAATATGGCAGACATACTGAGGAGCCTCTGGATGCACAAAGTCAGACAGTTGGTGCATGTAAACAGTTTCTTTCTAATCCCTATGTAAGAACACATTTTTCACATCAAGTTGATAAATTGGCCAATTCGTACCCATAGCTATGCTCATAGCAGTACGAATGGTTGCCGGTTTGACCACCGGACTGAAAGTCTCACCATAATTAATACCCTCCTATTGCCCTGTTCCATTTTCCAAAAGTCTGGCCTTATGACATTCAAGCTCACCACTGTCTCTGAACTTGTGACGAAAGAGCCACATAAAATGAATCACATTCACCTCCACTACTCTTGGTGGAAGATCCCAAGTGCGCTGAGTGGTAAGGGTTATATACATTCTCATTATGAGAAGGGGTCATGCGCATCAAATTCCTCACGTATAGTCGCATTCCAATTCGGGTTAAGTTTTGCTAGTTTTGAGTTTTTGGGTATATGTGATATAGATTGTGTGGATAGGTTGAAGTGGACTTTTGGTTTGAAAATCCTGTGTTGGGAACGAGTTTCCATTTTGTGTGTGGGGACATGAGCAATGGTGTGTGGCAGGGATAGTGACTCGAGGTAATAGGGTGTGGGGGCCGATGGTGGTGAATATGGGAAGTGGGGTATCGAGTTGGTGCGGGAACATTGGGTGGTGTTGAGTCAGGCGGAAGGGGGAAGTGGGATGGGGTGATGGTAATGGAAGGCTGAGTTATGGCAGCGGCCATTTGCAGGAACAACAGGTTGATTGACGGGGAGTTAGGTAGTGGCAGGGAGGTAGTGGGCGTGGAGCCGGAGCGGGAACTCTACGTATTATGTGTTGCAGGAGAGGGAAAGTGTCTGAATTGCCAAGAAATTCGTAGTCGGGGACGTGAAACTGACGGATGTTGGAATAAGGGAAAACTTTTTCCTTAAATGTGACGTGACGAGAGACAAGGACTTTTTTTGTGGATAGATCGAAGCATAGATATCCCCTATGGTTTGGCGAAAAACTCAAGAAAATGCAAGGAGTGGTACTAGGTGTTAACTTGTGAGAAGCCGTGGAGGCGAGACTAGGATAGCATAGACAACCAAAAGTGCATATGTGACCATATGTGGGGATTCGAAGGAATAAAATTTCTATCGGGGTTCGATTACGGAGAGTACCGGTAGGTAATATGTTAAGTATGTATTCTACCAATTTTAATTCGTATACCCAAGAGGTAGATGGAAGAGAAGCATGAAGGAGCAATGCACGAATCATGTTGTTGATGGTACATGGGATTCTTTCGGCTTTACTATTTTGAGGAGAGATATGGGGGCATGAGAATCAGAACACCATGCCATTATCCGTACAAAATTTATAATAAAGTGAATTATTAAACTCACGACCATTGTCACATTGCAATGATTTGATGTCCTTTTCAAATTGAGTTTTAATACATATGCAAAATTCAAGAAACGTGAAGTAAACTTGAGACTTAAATTTGAGCAGATAGACCCAAAGAAAATAAGAAAAATCATCTAACAAGACCAAATAATATTTATGACCGAGTTTGATAGAGATAAGAGATGTTCATAAATCCACATGAATAATGTCAAAGGGAGAAAAAGTAGCACTTAAAGACGATATAAATGGAAGTCTAACATGTTTACCTAAAGGACAAGAATAGCAACTTGGGGAAAGATTCCCCTTATTACATGTAATTAAATTATGACTTCTAAGAAAATTAAAAACAGGAGCTCCTGGGTGTCCAAGTCTGTTGTGCCATATGTATGGAGAGATCGCAGCAAGGGATGTATGAGGGTTGATACTGGCAACGGAAGTGGGTGAGAAAGGATAGAGGTCCCTCATACTATTGTATCTCGTAAGAGGTGTCCCCGTGCATAGATCCTTCACAGAAAAACCAAAGGGGTCAAACTCAAGAGATACAAAATTATCAATAGCAAACTTTCTAACATAGATTAAATATTTGATGATATTAGGAGCATAAAGGATGTTACAGAGGGAAAATGGTGGGTGAGGTTTCGGTGTGTGTGTGGTGCCATACCCTTGAATTGGAATGCAATTGCCATTTTCGACTAAAATAAATTGAGGATTTCACAAATTAAATAAGTGTGGAAGATTACCAGAGTTTTGAATGAGGTGGGATATGGCGCCCGTGTCCATGTACCAAATATCATCGGGCTGCTGTAAATTCATGGTGTTGTAGGCCAGGGCCACTTTCGTTGGTATGAGAAATCCGGATTGGGCAGTGGGCTGTTGGGCCTCCGTGATGTGAGCCTGATGAGATAGGCCTATCAGACATGGGACAGGACCTAGGTCCAACACGCTGGGCTACTTCCAGTGGGCTAGGGTAGTCGAGTACGAGCTAGGTGGTGAGGGCCAACTATCGGAAAATTGCCAGGGCAGTGAGCCGGCCCACTAGAGCGGGTACCGAGCCTGCTGCTGTGGCTGGCTACCTGAGTTAGGCCTTTCACCTCGACCTTTGCCTCTACTACCTCGTCCGCCACTGTGGCCTCATTCTCTGCCGCCTCCGCGACTGCTCTACTACTGTTGGTTGTCGGTGTGGCCAACGGGTGCGGTGGTGGTCTCCGATGCATCAATCATCAACGCTTTTTGATTATGTTCATCCTGTTTAGCACGTCTAGTTTCTTCCAAAAGTAATTGTGACTGGGCCTTGTTGAAGCTGGGCTGGGGATCGACCTGTTGTATCATCGTTGTGAGTGTGTCATATTCACCTTTTGGCAAACTATTAATTAGTTGCAATACCATCTTAGTATTCGAAATCGGAGTGCCCACATTAGATAATTGATCGGTAACTAATTTCAATTGTTTACAATAGTCGAACATGTTCACAAAGTTTTCAAGACGCATGTTATTGAATTATTCCTCGAGATACACGACACGTGTATGTTTGTTGTCCTAAAAAGTTTCCTCCAACCTTTTCCATAGCTCACGTGCCGAAGCGCCTGTTTTCATAATAGTATGAAGCAAGTCCTTAGATATGATTCCATAAATCCATTGCTTGACGATTGCGTCAAGCCGACGCCATGTCGTTTCATCGACATCGATAGGACGGGGGAATGTGTCATCAATATGATAAAGCATGTTGTAAGCACATGCATGAATGCGAAATAGTTCAATCCACAATGAATAATTACCATCCTCTTGATCAAGAACCAAAGGGATAAAGTTATTGATATTGCTTACAGCGAAAGCCGGATGGAAGGAGGAAGTAGAGGATGAGGTTGGGGGGGGGGGGGGGATTGTGTGTGACGATGGGGGAGGAAGAGGAAGCCGTGGGAGTAGCCATGAAAGCCGTTAGAGGGGCTATTTTTCGGTGAGCAATAGAATTTTTTTTAGGGTTTGTGGGTGGGTGGCCGCTGTTGGTAGAGGGGGGGGGGGCGATGAGGAAAAAAATTAGAGATATGTGTTTTAGGGTTTGATACCATGTAAAATTGTATTAATCTCCCTTGATGGAGTCTTCTCATTAATACAATATATATATATATATATATATATATATATATATATATATATATATGAATCATAATTGAATGAGGATCTCTACTTTATAATTTTAAACTCAAATATTAATTATAAAATATACGGGAAATATATTCGCTATCATTAGTAATGAGACAACATTACATTTTTGCTTTGGATTAGTTTTTGTTTTCATACTGGCCCTATAATAGTTTGTGTGTGTGTGTTTATATATATCATCATCATGTGAGTATGTAATTTGTATATCACGCAATCATTAGCCACAATGTACGCGAGAAACATATATAGATATTAAGGATAACAGTCTTAAGCAATGATCAATATCTGAGAAAACAAAAGATAAATAGCCTTCAAAATCAAGATCAGTGTGTTAGTTTTCTTTCCCTTTTGCTACGGTCTATTTTGAGCGTAATAATGATTTTGTTGAGGGCAAATGTGGAATAGTGCATTGACTTTTAAGAAGGGAAGAAAAAGTGAACATGCTCAGCTTGTATTTTATCATGTTTGGGCGGTTTTGGACGGGGACACTGTTAAGATATAATCTAAAGAATGGATGTTGGGCCTAACTCAACCCCAAAAGCTAACATGTAGGGTGATGATTGTCCAAATCCATATAAGAAGTCCATGTTCTTATTTCATATCTGATGTGAGACTCTTAACCTATAATTAGATAAATAGAAGTATGATTTTACAAACTATTTGAAGCTTTAGATAGGACAGTCACTACGATATAGTATTAGAGCATATAGATATCTTAGATTCAAATTAAATCTCACAATGATCATTTATTATCCTAATTTATGGCACTTACTTAAGATTTTAGATCAAATAATCAGACACTTCAATATGATATCAGTTCAGACAAAAATTATGAATTCGATTCTCATCGCTACCCAAAGAGAAAAATATATTTCTACATGTTTGACCCATGAAAAAATTAAGTCCACATATCATATTGTTGAGACGTAACATATATAACTAAGTACTTAAAAGTACATTCTTTTTAAGATATTAAGCTTTTAGATTAAATGATTAGACACTTCGCTATGGTATCAGATCAAATAGAAATTTTGGGTTCGAGTCTCATTACTACCTAAAAAGTAAAATCTATTTCCCAAAAAATTACACGATTTTCCCTTCAAATAGGTTGGTCTTTAATTTTTGTCATTTAAATGGGTTAATCTTTAAGTTTTGCCCTTTAGCAATGAACTAATGCCAAGCAGGGCATAAGATCTTTATAGCAAGAGTCATCCAGTGCATAACTTGTGAAATATTATGATGCGAAAATATAAACTTATATTCGAAAAAAAATTGTTATGAGGGACAAAAATTAAAGACCAGCACAAACTAGGTGCATAACCAATTATCATATATTTTCACGTGTTTAGCCCATAATAAAAAGAATCAAACCCACACATAAGAGAACATACTGAGCCATAACATAATTAGAAATATATATCTTTGACTAATTAATCTTTTAAATAAAATGATTACACACTTCTCTTCCATACAAGTCCCGAGTCCTTCTCAATAACCTAAGTTTGCATGCCCTTTGCCCTTATGAGTTATCATCATGAATATAGTCTATATATGGCATGAGTATCGTCATGCTTTCGTTTGTTTCAACTTAGCTCTCCTATAGCGGATAGTAGGACCCAACTCCTTATTTTCTCATGGATTAATATTCTTTTCTTCCTCTCTTTTTCCTCTTAAGTGCTGAACTTTGATAGAATCACAACTAAACTTTTGGTCCATAATAAAAATGAAACCCTAAAATAATAGTACTAATAAAATAAAAGAAAATAACACGTCGGAGGAAAGCAATGCATGAGCTATTAATTTGTCTATAGCAGAATCATTACGAACGGTTCAAAAGAGACAAAATAAGAAGTGACTAGTTAAATAATTAATACTTACTATGTCCCAAAAAAAATTGATCCTTTTTCTTATTAGTTTGTCCCAAATTGATACATTTATATAGTAAAAAATAATTTGATTTTATAAGATGATCTATAACTACATAAATATCTAAAATTTGTTTTGGATTATACGTTTTAAAACTCTTTCTTTATTTTGTAAACTTAATGCTAAATCAAATTAAGACAATCTTTTTGGGATAGAAGGAGTAGTCTAACAGATTAAGATAAGGAATAAGTAAGAGTATTAATTAATAAATAGTGTATTCCCGCTTAATTAGGATGGATACAATCTTATAAATAATGAAACCAAGTCCTATTATGCTTAAATTTAAAAAGTGGGAGAGAGATACCTCATGATTCATGAAGGAATATTGACCTTCATTTCACATTTTTATGTTTTTTTCCTTCTAAGTTTATCCTCTTCAAAGAAGATAGAAAACGCAACGTGAATGAGACGTGCATGAGTATAGGACAATAAAGGGATATGTACAAATCATGTAGAGTTTTTTCTTTCTTTTTTTCTTTTGTAGAATTAGGTATTTTCTTAATCTCGATTTATGTGAAGATATTCGATTGAGTATGATATTAAAAAAATAAAAAATAAAAATAAAAATTAAATATAAATATAACCAACAAGAAAAAAATATCGCATAAATCAGGACCCGAGAATTATTTGATTTTGATTACTATAAATAAAGTATGGAAAAGTATAGGTATAACGCGGATTCCTTACCGTTCTTTTTGGACACGTCGCCTTCTCTTTATCAAATATTTATCTCTCAATTGTAAAGATAATAATTTGTCTCTGAATTAATAAGATTATGGGAAATCTTTACATCAGGGTCGTACATATTTATTTATTTGAAGAAGTCTATGGTATAATCATTCTGAATTAGGAGCAATGTCTAAGTGGACCTCTAATATGATTAAAGTTGGTAGTAGTTTTCAACCATGGGATTGGAGGGTTACCCAGCTCCGACCCATTTGGTCTGTTCTCACTTGCTTTATTTATAAGTTGCATGTTGATTTCACACGTGTATACAACAATATACTCATATAATTTTATAAGTGAGATTTGAAGAGGGTAGTGTGTACATAAATTTTACCTTTACCTTAGAAAAGTAGAGAGGTGGATTCGGCTGATAGACTATCGACTCAAGTAAAATATATCAAAACCGGCTTAAAAGAAAATATAGAAGTGAATAAGCCATTTCCAAAATGATGGTGAAAATAACAATATCAACAACAAGTAATACGATAACTAAAGCAAATGATGCGTATATACACGGATAATATAAGAAAAATATTTATGAGTGTAATTTAACATGTTAATTACCTGATTTAGTTTTGTGAGTATCAATTAATTTCACTAATTATAAGCAATTATATTTAGTTACTACTTTTTAGATAACATGATAAAGTAGAACTCATTTACGTTCTTCAAAGTTAAACTTGTTGCAAAAAGGGTCAAGGAAAGAAAGTAAAGCAAAACAGAAAAATGATGGTAAAGCAGACGCTAGAAATTAAATTGTTGACAATTCATGCCATCAATCTTACTTAGTTACTACTCCCTCTGACATTACGCTTGTCGAAATCGAATTATATAAACTTCGATCAATATTTTGAGCTGTATTTTTTTTAATTATATTAATATGAGAAGAATTGTAATTTATAATAGTTTTCGTATAGTTTCCAAATATCTAAATTTTAATTTAAAAATATTAAATTGATATAATCTAATTTAAATTTTAAATTTGGTCAAATTAACTTTGAAAAGGAAAAACAACACAAATATTTTAGGACGGAGGGAGCAACATAGATTGTATCTTCCTCATCCATTTTATGCTTTTATGTTATGTCTACATGTATATTTTAACTCACAAATTAAAGTGTTTGGAATTGCTTCACTTCTGTAGATTTTCTTTTTATTTTTGTTTTTCATAGCTAGCTTCTCTAAATTGTTGTTTCCTAGTTACCATTTTTGTTTAATGAATGTTCAATTTCTTGAGGGGGGGAACATGATTCTACGGTCGATAAACTGAGTAAATTGGTCATCCGAATTTACTTCGAATTTTTACCTGTTCATCACTGAATTTCGACATTTTGTCACCTCTGCTTGTTTATTGTGCTACTTATATTCTTATCTCAACTTTAATTATAAATTAGAATAAAAAGTTTAAGGAAAAACCTTGCATTGTCCCCCTCTATGCATTCTTTTGGATTATCTTATAGATCGGCAGGGGTCCTTGGTGGTGGCTTGAATTTTTTTAAAATGTCCAACTATCTGTTCCAAATACTTAATTACAAACAGTTGATACTCTAATTGTGAATCATTATTACTAATTGTTTGATTAAACTATGGAAAAGGATCAATCAATTTATGTATTCTATGTTATTTAATTTAGTTTACTTACATGTTTTTTTGCACTTGTATTTAAGGTTTATCAATTTGACTCTTGTAACTTCAGATAGAGATAACATGTAGAGGCCAACAGCTGCAACCATTCTTGACATTGCAACATGTAAGAGATCATATATGGAGTACTACTAATACTGCTGACAATATCCTCACTTTGCTTCCTCCAGAAACTTCTAATCATGTCATGGTTCTACATTATGGTAGAAGAAGTGCTGCTCAAATCTAACTGCCAGAAATATTTTGACTTTTTTAGAACAGGTCCGAGTCAAATAATTAGCAATGCTTCGAAGAACTTCTTTTTACAATATTTCGGAAATCTGAGGACTCTATCATATGAATATGTGAAATATAGGATTTTCAATCCTAGCAAGAAACGAGGGAAATGTAAAAAGTCCAATGAGGCTCCTGTTAAGAAACGAACTCTACCGGAGGAAGCCGAGGATGAGAATTTCTAATCGTCAAGAAAAAAGCACTAAATTATTTCATTTTTTATCATGGTCTTATTGTTAAACTATTGTTACTTTTACTGCCCTTCCTTACTTACCTTATTGATTGCTTTGGCTAGTGCTTGTTAATTACCTCTGTCACCAACAAAGAGTAGTTATTTTCTTCTTTCTTTTTGGAAATTGTATTTCCTC
This sequence comes from Anisodus tanguticus, assembly GCA_034509755.1. NCBI lineage: Eukaryota > Viridiplantae > Streptophyta > Magnoliopsida > Solanales > Solanaceae > Anisodus > Anisodus tanguticus. Next base: position 19,025,801 of record CM067561.1, on the reverse strand, counting down.
TCTATTGGAGGGAGGGGGCCAGGGTCAATTTTCTTCTCTAATTAGATGAAGAAAATAAAATAGTTTTAATATGATGTTGCCCCAAAACCATGTGTATTATAAAGTCTTGGCTGACAGCTTAACCAGATTGTATTACTTAAAACATAAGGGTGTGGAGTTAACGATGCTTTTTTATTCCCTTACAACTATTGGTTGTCAATTTACTTTATTGTGCATATTGCTCCCCAATTTGTACTTTATCTTGTTGTCATGCTGTTGAAGAAGCCTTTTATTTCTAAAAAAAGGCAATTAATTCGCCGCACGTAGATGCAAAAACAGATTGAGGGAAACTTTTCTGGACTCTATTTTGTATTTTTTTTTTAATCAATAGTCATCTTGGGTTAGGCAGGACCCTACCTCATGGATTAATTATCAATAACAAAATATATTTACTCCCATAATGATATATGTACTATCTAGTATTGTCATAGCATCATTCAACTTCATTCTTTTAACCAATTAAGAATGATTTTCAAACTGATAAAATTAGGTGAATGAATTATTCATCCTCTAAGGAAAAACGCTCTGATCTCCTACGAAAAAAATTCTCTACAAAAAAATAAAAAGTGTACATGCCCAACTCTTTACGTATAAAATACTGATTTTGGCAAGGCATTTGCACACCGAACATATATAAAGACACACATAGTTTACTAGGAAGTTAATGAATGAGATACCATCATTAATACCAAAAAATTACAACATTTGTCTCCGTATTTTCATCTGTATTACTACTACAACTAGAAACTATACAAGCTACTATCAACAAGTTATCATAAAACTTGAAAGCTTCATTAATGGAGATCTAGAACAATCTAAATGAGATGGAGGAAGAAGAGAGAGGAGAGAAGGCAGTTATAGAGAGATTTTTTTTTCATTGATAATAAAATATATTTTATGAGCTTAGAGCTTTACATTGAATTAGATGAAGCTTATATACATGTTTGTTCAACAACTTAAGCTAACACTTCACTAACTAACTGCTTTAACTAATCACCCTCAACCATAGTTACTTGTTAACTCACTAGCTGGTTAACACTCGTCTTCAAGTCTATGGTTGCAACAGGTTCATGACCCCTAGCTTGCTTAGTAGATGCTGATGTTGAGCTTTTCTCAAACTCTTTGCAAACAAATCTGCTAGTTGTTCTTTAGTATGTATATGCTTAGCTTTCAGAATTCCTTGAGCTATCATTTCCCTAACAAAATGACAATCAATGTCTATATGCTTTGTTCTCTCATGAAAGATTGGATTGGTTGCAATTTGAATTGCAGCCTTGCTATCACATATCATTTTTACTGGTACTTCAACATGAACTCCAATTTCTTTGAAGATCAACACTAACCATGTTACCTCTACTGCACAAGAGGCCATACTTCTAAACTCTGCTTCAGCAGACCCTTTGATACAATTTCTTGTTTTTTTTACTTTCAAGAGATCAGTGTTGCACCAAACTTTACCATACATCCAATAACTGATCTTTTAGACTCCAGGAAACCACCCCAATCTAAGTCACAGTAAGCAACAAGTTGACTTGTGGTATCTGCTGGCATCAGTAAACCAAGTCCATGGGCTGCTTTAATGTACCTCGCTACTCTAAGTGCTGCTTGCCGATGAGACTGCTTTGGTATATGCATATAATGACTCACAACCTGGATAACAAATGCCAAGTAATGAGGACTGGTCATTGTAAGATATAGTAACATTTCAACTTATCTTTGACAGGGACTTGGATCTGCAAGAATTATATCCTCAGATGCTCCCTTGTCCTGAGTACCATCTTTTTCTTGAATACACTTGTCATATTGTACTGAACTTTTGATTAAATTCAAGTGGTGTTCTTGCAGGTTTATCTCCTTCTAGCCCTTTCTTTTCTATCAACTCCAATGCATATCTTTTTTGACCCATAAGTATTTCTTTAGCAGACTTGGCAAACTCAATACCTAAAAAGAACTTGAGTTCTCCAAGATCATTCATCTTGAGCTTCTGTTGCAATGCTTCTCTAGTGTCACACATCAACTGTTGATTGTTTCCTGTAATTAAGAGATCATCTACATACAATAACACTATTATAGTGTCAGTCCCACTATTCCTTGTGAACACTGAGTAGTCATAGTGACTTTGTTGAAATCCCATTTGATCCAAAGCTTCAGTCAATTTTAGGTTCCATTGTCTAGGAGCCTATTTAAGCCCATAGAGAGGCTTATTCAGTTTGCAGACCTTATGAGACTCCTTTTTTTTTAAAAAAAACCCTTAAAGAAATCTTCATATACACATCTTCAATCAAGTTACCATTAACAAATGCATTGGGCACATCCATTTGATAGATTTACCAATGCCTAAAAGAAGCAATAGCAACAATGGTTCTAATAGTTACCATTTTTGCTACATGTGAAAAAGTTTCACCATAATCCAAACCTTTGCTTTGACTATATCCCTTTGCAACTAGCCTTACTTTAAACCTCGCAACTTCCCCATTTGATTTGTACTTTATTTTGTAAATCCACCTACACCCTATAGACTTGTGACCAGGAGGCAGAGATCCTCCAGTGTCCATGTTTGATTATTTATAAACCAGTTATCTCAAGTCTCATAGCTTCAACCCACCTTGGGTCTGAAGACGCTTATTTAAATGAAGATGGTCTTGAGGTCGCAGAATACACAGATAATGTCAGACTATAAGGAACTGACATATTATCATTAGCAAAATTGAGACATAGGAAAGCTGTTGGAAGATTTCTTAGTTGGAACCACATAATCCTACATCCAGACTGGTTTCTTAAATTGCCTAGTGAATTTTCTAGTGTCAAGCACACTGTCTACTACTACTGCTAACAACAACAGTGTCTATAGTAGTGTTATCAACAACAACACCTGAATCATGTAGAACTTGCATATTATTGTCAGCTTCTATATGCATATGTCATTGCTCAGTCTCACTCTGCTGATCACCCATACTTTTAACCGGGATAGACAAACTAGGAGAAGCTTCACCAGACAGACTAGAAGAGACAATATCCAACACTGGAAATATAGGATTAGTAGACAGGTGCACATATTTAAATGAGAATATATTTTCTTGAAACTTAACATTCCTATTAACTAGAAATGTATTTGAATGCAAATCATACAAGATATATCCTTTTTGAGTAGAAATTATCTGCAGACTGCGTGGCCACTTCTGTAGGCCTGCTTTTGCCGAGGTTGGCTTGCAGATGCGGACCTTGTAATGTTTCGAGGTTCCGTCACTGCAGAGGTTTCCTCATAGAGGTGATGGCTGCTCTGCAGTGATTCTCTTGCACCAGCGGCTATGCGAGATTCTATATGGTTCCACCTCAGGGGACTTTTTCCGCTGTGGCCTTGTCTCCCCTGCGGGATCAGATCCACTGGTGCGGGATCACTATGTTAGGTAGATTCTTAAATGCCCAAAATCAATTCACTTTTCCTAATTATCACATCTCGGTTGTTGAGCTTGCTTGGGAAGGATTTTCTTGAGAATTCGTTTGGATCATCTCTTAATGTATAACTTCACCTCTTATGATTATTGTTGTCTCTTAAATACTAGTTTGGACCTTATTTGGGGAAGAATGATTGTAGGTTTCCATGGAATATTAAGAGAGCTAAACATTTGATTTGTGAATGAATTATAGATTAAATGATCATGATTTTATGAATAAGTGTTGATTAATGTTAGGTGATCATGTTGTATTAATTAATTTGGGAATTGAAACATTTTTTTAGATTGGGAAAAGATCTAGGATTTTGTAAATTGGGGCTTTTCTTAAATTATGCAATTGAGGGTCCAATTGGGTTTAGTTTTTCAATTAACTTAAGGATAGGATTGTCTAGTATGTGATTATGTTTTTGGGGTAATAAAGTTTAGATCTTGATATGATTGAAGGACTAAGTCCTTGCATTATGTGTTAGGTTTATATTAACATATATTCTATGCGTGTTAGACTATGATTATTATGAGGCACTCTTGAATGGCAAGGCTATCGCTGAGGGTTGATTGTTCGTGGCCCATGTTCCGCCTTGAGGTAGGCTATGGTTTCCTTTATTAGACTTCGATAGAAGTACGTTATTAGTTATAAATATTGAGGGATATTGGGTGTGTTTGGGGGTCCTACCCAAACGGTTGTGATGAACATTTGAGTGGGTACCGGTGTTGAACTGTGATGATGGGTGATTTGGAGAATCAGCATTAAGCTGATTTCAGCTGCTATTGATTGGGCTTGTCGCCATTATATGGGCTCGTCACCATATTTGTCATTGTTGTGTTTATTCATCACACATATTTTCGATATGATATCCTGATTGTACTTGAATTATGTGCTATTGAATACTTGAAATTATGTGATATTCATCTCTTATATGTGGTTGCATCTTATTACATCCTGATTTCTTGCCTTGAATTGTCATTTGCATTCATACACTTATGGTTTTGATGATATCGATATGAGAGTGGTATGAAAATGTTGTGGTTCCAAGAGACCGGGAAGGTAAGAACACTTATGAGATTATTGGCAACATTGAGATAATGATGATACGTGGGGGAACGAGTTGCATGCCTGCATCAGTTATTATTTAGCGAAGAGCTGGGTTCCGTTGAGAAATTTCGGAGGAGTGTATGGAATTTGCGGGTCCCCCATGGGTGTGCATTTGGTTTTTCGATTTGGTTTTACATAATTAAATTTGGATTTTTTGGTGTTCGGTTTCTAAAAAATTACAATTCAATCCGAACCAAAATAAGCTTGGTTTGGTTCGGTCTTTCTCTTTTCGGTTTGGTCTTTTCCAGTTTAGTTATTCAGTTGTGTCATATAAGATACTTAACATAATTAAAATGGCAAAAAAAATAAATATTATAGAGAATGAGAAGTAATCATGTCAAATCTCTTAAATATATTTTCTAATATAAATCATAGGGTAAAATTTTAAATATATAATATTTAAAAGTATATTAATACATGTCCATAACCTAAATATATATATATATATATATATATATATAAAATCGGTTTTTTTGATTTTTATTTTTCTAAATACGAAACCAAATTTAATATTCAATTTTTTTAATTTACCAATCTGAAATCAAACCAATAAACTGAAAAACCAATCCAAGCTAAAATTTAGTTTGGTTCGATTTGGTTTTTCGATTTAATCCGAATAATGCACACCCCTAGTGTGCGGTTTATAGAATTTGAATGTCTGTATGCTGGAGATGAAAGGTACCTGGCATATTCATTGCATACATATCATACATATATTACTTCATTGACTATATGTTATGGATTAAGCATTGGACCGGTTATTCATGACTTGGCTAGATTCTTAGATAAAGAAGGGTTGTTTATTGATCATTGATACTTGAGAAATTGTCATTGAACGCATCTAAAATTAGGGTAATTTACATGATTATGAAACCTTATATGAACAAAGTGAATTATTGATTCAGTGAACTAATATGTGGACAATGTGACTTATTTGGGATATTGAACTGCTTTGTATCAGATTATTTGATGTCAACTTGATATTTATCTCTAATTGTGTATCTTCCATCGTTGTCGGACTATGATGCCTACGGGGGTACATTGTGTACTCATACTACACTTGAGTCCGAGCCAGTTGATTATCAGTATTCAGGGTGAGGATGCTACCTTCTGGCACGCCTTGGATGCTCTTATATCTTCCCTTGTCTTTTATTTTTATTCCAAGAGACATGTTCAGACGGTTGCTATGTTTATCGCATGTCATCTTTATTTCAGACTTGTACTCAGTTTAGAGCTCTTGTATTATTGACTAGATCCTTGGGGTTGTACTTATGATTCTCAGACTTATCTTTCCGCATTTTATATTATGATCAGATAACTTATTAAATATGTTGTTAATTCTGCATTTCTTTCTTATATCATGTTAATGATTTGGGAGTGGTTAGCTTACTGGTGAAAGAAATGTAGATGCCACCACGATTCCTAAAAGGGGTCTTGGCAAAGTTGGTATCAGAGCTTTAGGTTAAACGGACTTAAATACAAGAGCAATGCCTAGTAGAGTCTTGCGTATCGGTGTGGAGACGTTCGTACTTACAATTGAGGATCCAATCGGGCTTAGTTTTCAAATTAACTTGAGGATATGATTAATTGGTATGTTATTAAACTATTCGGGTAATAAAGTTCAGATTTTGCTATGGTGGGACATGGGTTCCTTTTTAGTTTAACTTGGGGATCCTAGTTTTGCATAACGATATGGGTACTGTTAAAACTGTAATCTCATCTAGTTGGCGTAATTGATCATAGTGGTCTTGTTAGGAAGCTTTGAGGAAGGAGAAAACTGTTGCGTGATTCCTTGGCTATGTAAACATTCAAGTTGAGTCTTACTAGACTCTATGTAGCATTTATGTGTTGGTATGGTAATTAAGGAGAGTGATGGAAATTATGGATCCCATACTAGTGAGGTGACGAACACTTGTACGGGTACTAGTGAACTTAAAGTGTAATTTAATGAACTAGTATATTATACATGACAAATATTATGTGTTTAGCCTTTGGGAGGTGAGCGTGGTGCATAAATCCATGTAGGTTGGTATGATTGCTGATTATCTGGGCTCGTAGCTATGTTTGATAACTTTATATGATTTGATCCATCATGCATTCATTACTTCACATATCATCTAAATACTTGAAAAGGATTTAATAATATTTATTGTATTGATTATATTGTTGCATGGTGTAAACATATTCACATTATTCATTCATATTATTATTATTGGCATTTGAACTATTGAGATACTGATAAAAGGGGCTTAAAAGCCAGTTACTAGATATGGTACATGGTACGAGAGTGATGATTGATGACACTATAGCCACAGAGTTAGAATCCGATGGGAAATTTCGGATGAGTATATAAACTTCATGAATCACCCATAGGTCACATTACACCTACTGCAGGAGCGTGTGTATACCGGCTAGATATGGCTATTGCATTACATACATATCATTTGCATTGCATTTCATACATACATTTTGATGTGTAATTTATGTTATGTGTACTCGATGATATAAAGATGTAGACTTTATGATCATTTTTCTCTTCGTGGATGAAATTACTGGAACCGCACAACTTATTCTTCATGTAAGACTGATACATGAGACTTTATGATTAATGGCTTGAAAGTGAAAGAAGGATGTGATCTTTACCACTTATGTAGTGCAACGAGTGTAAAGATAGAACCTTTATGACTATACTTATTCTAGAAGATAAAAAGACTTAACCGTGATTAATATATATTGTCCTAAATAACATAATGGTCGAATTCTTATGAATGTATGTGTCATAGTTGATGAAAAGGTGAAACATTTATGGGTTAGACATCTTAAATGGGGTTTAGGCTGATTTCGGTAATACTGCTTTGGCTCAACCTTAGTATATACTTGGATATTATGGTACGACTTGTGTTCTTTGATAATCCTTGTAATTAGTTGAACTACAGGAATTACTAGTAGGTGTGGATAACTGAATTATTTATACTTAGTTGACTAACTAGTAGAGAAGTATCAGAAAGTATCAACCCTCGCCACCGCTATAGATAGGGTCGATCAATGATGATGTTGGGTACACATGCTTCATGTACTCACTTTACACTTTTTGCACTCTATGTGCATATAACGAACTGTTCAGTCTTTATGTGCATTTTGACCATTTTACTCATGTTGACCTAATTCTCAAGGTTAGTGGTCGATCGTAGTGGAAATTAAAAGAATTAGAAGCCTTAAGTGAAAGTATTTGACCAATAGTTGACTTTTGGGTGAACGGACCTTTTTCAGAATTCTATCGATTCCATGAGGTCCGGAGGGTCATTTATGAATAGGTGGGGTGGTTAGTTCAGTTCCCGAGGCACTTAAGAGCGTTTTGGGTTATTAGTTGGAAAGTTGGTCTTTGGTAATTAGGGGTTAACCGACCAACTAGACCTCCATAGCGACAAATTTTGGGTTGAGTTTGCAAAATTCTGGTGACTGGTGTTTGCCGTAGCGACACCAAATGCATTATAGCGGACCCGCCATAGCGTGGTCTGGTCCTCTATGATGAGTAGTGGGATTTTGTGTTGACTTGCCATAGTGTGCTCGGGTCCGCCATGGCGAGTAGAGGGATTTTGTGTTGAGCCGACAAAGCGGACAGATGGATTTGTCTGCAGGTGCGGGCTCACTGCAATGGACTTATGATCGCTGCAGTGGTAGTCGGAGACCATAATTTATTTATTTCACTAGTGAAAACCCTTCATTTCCTATCACACTATCTATCATTCCTAAGCATCTTGAAGGCAAAATGAAGGGTTTTTCGGCTGATTTCTCTTGTGGACTTCGAGTATAACCGAGACCCTCATAAAGGCAAGGTTCCGATATGATTATTCATGGCTCCATCTCAGCATTTAGGTAGGTTACGACTTACCTTATGGTTAGACTTCGGTTAGCGAAGCATATGTAGAGTTAGTGATTATTGGAGAAAGCATGTTATGTCTTCGGGTATGAAGTTGTGATGAAATACTTAGGTTGGTATTGTTGCTTGATTGTGGTTATTGCCTTATCTGATCTAGTGGCTTGTTGCACGTATATGATACTAGACTTGACAATATATAGAGGAAGGAATGATTCATTCTTGACATGAGGTTATGTGTCCATGCCTGGCATGATTGACTTGATATATTTCCATTGGTGTTGATATATTCTCATTGGCATTTGATATCATTCATACATTCATAATCATGCATTTGGATCAGATTGCGCATCGCAATATATATATATATATATATATATATATATATATATTGGATCGGCTTGCGCTCCACAACATATATACATATATTGGATCAGGTTGAACGTTCCGCAATATATACTTATGATGCATCATACTGTACGCCATATCATGTACATAGACTTCACGGGTCCCCCATGGGTCATGACTATCGATATGTAGAGGTATTCCGCTTGGAGCGTATGTGTATTACTGCATTGCATATTGTATCCATATTCACATATTCATACTTATTGCATTTGAACTTGGTATTTGTAATTGTGATGCTATTCTTGGACCGTGTAATCTTTATATCTGATTGTGAGCATGCCTATCTTTCAGTCTCTTACTTTATATATGTTATCTAACTATTGTCGTCATATGATACTTATCAGCACATAGAGTTTGTACTGATACTAGCTTGGTGCATTATTTTATGAGTGCACAGTACGTGACAGGGTCTACTTCCTCTCCTCGTGACTGAATCTCGAGACTTTGCTGACGACCATCTAGGGTGAGCACTTGGATGATCTAAAACTCGAATGTTCCTCTTTATTTATTATCTTATGTGCTATTCCGAGATATTATTGTACTTTTCAGACATTGTATAAGTATTCATACTTATAGTATGAGTAGTGGCTCTTGTACGACCTTAGACTAGATTCCTTGGGATTGTTGTATTACTTCTTCACTATTTATGTATCTATCCTAGACTTATTATGTATATTTGTTGGTTGGGTTTTACTTTATTAATAATTAAGTTGTGATGAAGGGATGAATTTTCCTACCAGGTGGAAAAAAGTTTAGTGCCCGCGCGTTCCCCGATTTAGGACGTACAAGTTGGTATCAGAGCCCTAGGTTACCCAATCTATAAGTATAAGAGCATGTCTAGTAGAGTCTTACGGATTGACATGATGAGCTTCGTACTTATCTGTGAGAGGCTATGGGGCATTTAGGAAACTTCCATTTTTTTTCATTCTTTTGTGCTACTTTATTCAAATTGGTATTTGGAACGTTCGAATTGGTATCTGATTTATTTTTATTCTCTCACAGATTGTGAGGACACTAGCTGATATCGCAGAGGATGGGGCGCCCGAGCCTGCTGGTGGGGCCGATGTGAGAGGTTAAGGATATGCTAGAGGCCACGACCGAGCTAGAGGTCATGGTGTTGCACAAACCAATGGCAGGGCCCCTATGGCTGGACAGAGACAGACACGATCAGCGTCTCCAGAGCATCAGCCCGAGAGAGAACATGCAGCCGAGAGAGGTATGGGGCCAGCCCAGACTCACCCCGAGGCCATGTCTGAGCTAGTATTCCAAGATACCTTGGCGTATATACTTCTCAATATCGATGCCCAGTATGCCATGAGCAATACCATTACTCCAGGTGATTTCTAGACTAGAGTAGGATTACAAACGCCTGAGCAGGGGCATACATCGTAGATGCAGCCTACTGCTTCCATAGCCCCGCACATTAATGGTATACTAACCCTGAGGGTGCTCCTAGACCAGTAGTAGCTCATATTTTGACACTTGGGGATCATGAGCTTATCGGCAGATTTCTGAAGATGGAGTCGCCCAGATTCTATGGTATACATAGCCAGGATGCATATGAGTTCATTATGGATATGCATGAAAGGATTACACGATGGGTATTATGGAGTCTCATGGGGTAGATTATATGTCTTTCTAGTTTTTCGAAGATGCTAAGATGTGGTGGAGGTATTATATTGAGGGCAGACCTGTTGGTTCACATCTACTTACTTGGGTACAATTCTATCAAGCCTTCTTAGAGAAGTACGTGCCATGTACTTTGAGGGATCATCGCATGAATGAGTTCACCCATTTGCGGCAAAGAGGTATGTTTTTGGTGGAGTATGAGTCAAGGTTCTTGTTTTTGGCTCGGTATGTGACACAGTTGATTCCGACAGTGGCAGAGAAGGTTTGTAGATTTGTTAGTGGAATTGTGCTTCCACTTCATGTTGCTTGTCTTCAACTTGTAGATATGTGGTGTTCCTTCCAAGCAGTAGTGGATCACGTTGTGAGTGTCGAGTCTACCACGACTTGATATTTTTTAGGGTTTAGTGAGAAGAGTCCTCATCATCATGGTGGGTTCAGTGGTTCCAGTCACAGAGATGGGGGTCAGTCTTTCAGGACCTATCAATCAGCCCCTAGCCATCCAATTCAGTCTGCACTATAGGAATTTTCTAGTGGCCCTTCTAGATAGAGTTATTATGGGGTTGGGCAGTCTCATGTAGGTTCTTTCTCTCAGACAATCGAACGAGGTGGTCCATCTGGTTCTTCAACCTCCATGTATCAGCCTCCAACACCCAGAGTTTGTTATGGTTATGGTAATCCTGGTCACCTTATGAGAGAATGCACTCAATTTAAACAGAGAGGGACTCAGAAGGGTTCCCAGTTCTAAACCATGAGGACTCCAGCATCTTCGGGTAGTCGGGGTGGTGCTTCAGTGAGAGGCGATGCTCAATTAGGCTATGGTGGTTCTCATTCATCTAGGGGTGGACATCAGTCTGATAGAGGTGGTTCCCAGGTCTCTACGGGAAGAGCACAATCTGGCTAGAGTGCCTATGGTAGAGCGTATTGCTATGTTTTTCCCTGTAGGCCCGAGGCCGAGGCTTCTGCTTTTGTGATTTGAGGTAACATTTATGTTCGACATTGGCTGACTACGGTCTTATTTGATATTGGGTCTACTTTCTCATATGTGTTTGCTTATCATTCAGTTGGTTAGGATTTGACTTGAGACCGTCTTGACATTTCTATTCATGTGTCTACTCCGATTGGGGATTCAGTATCGATCGATCGAGTTTATCAGTCTTGCTTAGTTACTTTATGGGGTACGACACGTGGGTAGACTTGATGATCTTAGATATGGTAGACTTCAATATTAGCTTGGGTATGATTTGGTTGTCATCATACCATGCGATCTTGGACTGTCATGCTAAGACAATTACCTTAGCTATGCCTAGGATTCCTAGACTTGAGTGGAGGGGTACTCTGAGTCCCGCTCCAAAAAAGATCATTTCTTATCTGTACGCGAAGAAACTAGTCAATAAGGGGTGTTTGGCCTACTTGGCCTATGTTTGTGATACTAGTGTTGATTCTCCTCCCCTTGAATCTGTTCCTATTATGAGTGAGTTCATGGATGTATTCCCTTCTGATTTGTCGAGTATGCCACCCGATTATGACATTGATTTCTACATCGATTTAGAGTCGGGCACACGCCCTATTTCTATTCCATAATATAGGATGGCACATGTTGAGTTGAGAGACCTGAAAGAGTAATTGCAGGATCTATTGAATAAGGAGTTCATTATATCGAGCGTCTCCCCTTGGGGTTCTCCCATTTTGTTTGTGAAGAAGAAAGACGGGACGATGAGGATGTGTATAGATTATCGGCAATTAAACAAGGTTACCATTATTAATAAGTATCGGATTCCTTGTATTGATGACTTGTTCGACCAGCTTTAGTGAGCTTCGGTATTTTCAAAGATTGATTTAAGGTCAGGCTATCACCAGCTGAAGATTCGAGCTTAGGATGTTTCAAAGACGACCTTTAGGACTCGTTATGGTCATTATGAGGTCCTTGTGATGTCATTTGGGCTTACAAATGCCTCAGAAACTTTCATGGATTTGATGAATGGCATTTTTATCCATATTTATATTTCTTCGTCATTTTCTTTATCGATAATATCCTGGTGTATTCGAAGAGTAAAGAGGAGCATGCACGTCATTTGAGGATTGTTCTTGGGTTTTTTAGAGAGAAAAAGCTTTATGCCAAGTTTTTAAAGTGTGAGTTCTGGCTTGATTCTGTGGCATTCTTGGGCCATGTGGTGTTAAAAGATGAGATTATGGTTGATCCCAAGAAGATTGAGGTTGTTAGGGATTGGGCGAGGCCCACTATTGTGATTCAGATTCGTAGCTTTGTCGGGTTAGCCAGTTACTACCGTATGTTCGTGAAAGAATTTGCTTTTATTGCGTCTTACCTGACCAGATTGACTCAGAAGGAGGTTCCTTTTCAGTGGTCTGATGCTTGTTAGGAGAGATTTTAAAATCTCAAGACCCTATTGACTTTGGCTCTGATTTTGGCATTACTTGTGGAGGTTAAGGATTTCTCAGTTTATTATGATGTGTCCTGTGTTAGTTTGGGCACTATGTTGATGCACGAGGGCAAGGTCATTGCCTATGCTTCCAAATAGTTAAAGATCCATGAGAAGAACTACCCTACCCATGATTTAGATTTATTAGTGGTGGTCTTTGCTTTGAACATTTGGAGGCATTATCTATATGGGGTCCATTGTGAGGTGTTTACCGATCACCGCATCCTTCAGCAAATGTTTAGTCACAGAGATCCCAATTCTAGGAAGCGTGGGTGGATGGAGCTTCTGAAGAATTATGATATCACTAAACTTTACCATCCCGTTAAAGCTAATATAGTAGTTGATGCCTTGAGCTGAAAAGCAGTGAGTATGGGCAATTTAGCTCAGTTGGTTGCTTCGGAGCGTCCCTTAGCCATAAAGGTTCAAACTTTAGCTAATAATTTTGTGCGACTAGATATTTTAAATTCGGCTAGAGTTTTAGCGTATGTTTAGGCGAGGTCGTCTCTCTTAGAGCAGATTAGGGCTCAGAAATTTAAGAATGCTCAATTATGTAAGATTCGTGATAAGGTATTGCGTGGTGAGGCTAAGAAAGTCATGCTTGATGATGAGGGGGTTCTGAGGATCACAAGACGTGTGTGACTTCCTCATATTGGTGGTTTGATTCGTTTGATATTGGAGGAGGCCCATAGTTCCAGGAATTCCATTCATCCAAGTGTTACTAATATGTACCGTGACTTGAGGCAGCATTACTGGTGGGATTGGATGAAGAAAGATATTGTAGATTTCATTGCTCAGTGTGGGAATTGTTAGTAAGTCAAGTATGAGCACCAAAAACCTGGTGGTATGCTTCAGATGATGCCCATTCCCGAGTGGAAATGGGAAAGGATCGCCATGGATTTTTTTATAGGTCTTCGGAAGACCTTGGGTAAGTTTGATTCAGTTTGGGTTATTGTGGATAAGCTGACCAAGTCTGCGGACTTCATTCTGGTTCAGGTTACATATAATGCAGAGAAGTTGCCCAGGATTTACATCTGTGAGATTGTGTGATTGCACGGGGTTCCTATCTATATCATCTCTGATCGAGGTCCGCAGTTTACGTCCCATTTCTGGCGAACATTGTAGGTAGAGTTAGGTACTTAGTTGGATCTTAGTATCAATTTTCATCCCCAGACTGATGGACAGTTCTAGAAGACTATTCAGATGCTTGAGGATATGTTGAGAGCATGTGTCATTGATTTATTAGTCATTGGGACCAGTTCATACCCTTAACGGAGTTTGCGTACAATAATAGCTACCATTCTAGCATCGATATGGCACCGTTCGAGGCTTTATATGGCAGGAAGTGTCATTCTCCTATTAGATGGTTTGATGCTTTTGAGGTTCGACCGTAGGGAATAGATTTGTTGAGGGAATTTTTAGACAAGGTGAAGCCTATTCAGGAAAAGCTTCTAGAAGCTCAGAGTCGACAAAATATATACGCGGACTGGAAGGTCCGAGATCTAGAGTTTATAGAGGGTGAGCAGGTTCTTCTAAAGATATCACCCATGAAGGGTGTGATGCAATTTGAGAAGAGGGCCAAGTTGATCCCGAGGTACAGTGGTCCATTTAAGATTCTACGTTGTGTTTGCATTGTTGCTTATGAGTTGGATTTTCCACCAGGCTTATTGGGTGCTCATCCAGTTTCCCACATTTCTATGCTGAAGAAGTACCATTCAGACGGGTCTAATATCATTTGTTGGGATTTTGTGTTGCTTGATGAGATTTTGTCTTATGAGGAGGAGCCTATAGCGATTTTAGATAGGCAGTTAGGAAGTTGAGGTATAAGGAGATAGCTTCTATTAAGGTGCAATGGAAGCATCGTCTCGTTGAGGAGGCCATATGAGAGACTGAGTCCGATATGCATGCCAGATATCCCCAGTTTTTTGCTGACTTAAATACTTCTTCCCCTAGTTCCTTCCATGTGTCTAAAGGACAAGCGATTGTCTAATTAGAATCTGATGTAATGACCCTTTCAGCCGTTATGTTCATTTTGATCATTTTATCCTTGTTGATCCAATTCTTGAGGTTATCAGGAGATCCTAGTAGAAATTGAAATAAATAAAAGCCTTAAGTGAAAATGTTTGACCAATAATTGACTTTGGGTGAACAAACCTTTTTTAGAATTTCGTCAATTCCGTGAGGTTCGGAGGATCATTTATGACTTGATGGGGGTGATTGGTTCGATTCACGAGGCACTCTGGAGAATTTTGAGTTATTGGTTGGAAAGTTGGTCTTTGGCCATTGGGGGTTGACCCGACTAACTTGACCTCCATTGAGAATTCTAAGACCACGAGTGAGTCTTTAGCGTGTTTTTATGTGTGAATGCATTTTTGGTTTGTGTCTGGGAGGTCTTGGGTTATTGTCAGATTTTGGAGTTGAGTTTGCAAAATTCTGGTGATTGATGTCCACAGTAGAGACACTAAATGCGTTGTAGCGGACCCGCCACAGCGTGGACGGGTCCGCCATGGCGAGTAGAGGGATTTTGTGTTAAGCCGCCAAAGCGGACAAATGGATTTATCTTTAGGTACGGGCTCACTGCAGTGGACTTATGATCGCTGCAGTGGTAGTCGAAGACTATAATTTATTTATTTCACTAGTTAAAACCATTTATTTCCTACCACTCCATCTATCATTCCTAAGCACCTTGGAGGCGAATTGAATGGGGGTTTGGCTGATTTCTCTTGTGGATTTTGAGTATAACCGAGACCCTCAGAAAGGCAAGGCTCTAGTGTGATTATTTGTGACTCCAGGTTGGCATTCAGGTAGGTTATGGTTTACCTTATGGTTAGACTTCGGTTAGCGAAGCATATGTAGAGTTAGTGATTGTTGGAGAAAGCATGTTATTCCTTCGGGTATGAAGTTGGGGTGGAATACTTAGGTTGGTATTTTTGCTTGATTGTGGTTTCTACCTTATCTGATCTAGTGGCTCGTTGCATGTATAAGATACTAAACTTGACCGTATATAGAGGAAATATTGATTTATTCTTGACATGATGTTATGTGTCCATGCGCGGCACGATTGACTTGATATATTCTCATTGGTGTTGATATATTCTCATTGACATTTGATATCATTCATACATTCATGATCATGCATTTGGATCGGGTTGCGCGCCGCAATATATGTATATACACATATATTGAATCGGGTTGCACACTGCAACATATATACATATATTGAACCAGGTTGCATCTTCCGCAACATATACTTGTATTGGATCGGTCTATGTACCATATCAAGTACATGTACTTAGCGGGTCCCCCATGGGTCATGACTATCGAGACGTAGAGGTATTCCACTCGAAGCATATGTGTATCACTACATTGCATATGTATTCATATTCACATATTCATACTTATTAGATTTGGACTTGGTATTTGTAATCGTGATGCTATTCTTGGACTATGTAATCTTTATATATGATTGTGAGCATGCCTATCTTTTAGTCTCTTACTTTATATATGTTATCTAACAGTTATCGGCCTATGATACTTACCGGTACATAGTATTTATACTAATACTATCTTGCTGCATTCCTTTATGAGTGTAGAGTACGTGACATGATCTACTTCCTCTCCTCGTTACTGAGTCCCGAGACTTTGATAATGAGCATCTAGGGTGACCTTAGACTTGTATTAGTATTCTGACTTGTAGTATGTAGTAGTGGCTCTTGTACG